>CM069408.1:34657813-36080313 GCA_035609135.1 Eleutherodactylus coqui
TAATATAGATAATGCAGTGTCCTAGGGTAGGTATTCTATTAGAAAACGTAGGGAAGGAATGAAAGTTAGGATAAGGAGTAAAACTAAATACAGGATGGAGACGACCGTCGGTAGCTGCGGTTCGACTGTCCCTTTCCTTTGAGCGGCCCCTCAATGTTTTGGGAACGGGCGGAGGACATTGTCTCCATTAGAATGGGCTCCCTTGTGGTGCTGATGCGCGTTGGACTCCGTTCCTTGAATTCAACTCCCCTCCAGAGATCGAGTTCGACTCCTTTTCAGAGGTCGAGTGTTGAGTCTCACTTTCCATGTGAAGGAAGGGAGGCTTTGCAGTGCGATAGCATCGCAGGGGCAAACTGTATTTATGTTAGTAGGTTTTAGGTGAGCTAACCAGGTGGTGACCCTTGCAGACTGGACAGTCAAACTTTCTGGACCATCAAGCCGTTTGCAATTTTTGACCTACTTAATAGGTGATGTTGGTGTGACAAGTAGTACATCAATCAATTCTGGAGATGGAATGGCCGGCGAAAGGGGTTGGAGGTGCGCCGGAATCTTTTTTAACACCATGTGTGTATGTACTGAAGGACTGCATACTTGTTGTTAAATTCATTTTTATCGGTTTATTGGTCTAGAAAATTGACAGGAACGGGCGCCCTTGAGATGCTGAGGCAGTTTGGACTCTACTCCTTAAAGAGCTAGAGCCATAGCTTTTTTTCCTGAGCAGGAGTGGACTCTGTGCTTTAGCATCTCACGGGCAAATTGTATTTTGTTAATGAGTGTAACTTAGCAAGCCATACCCCAAAAAGTGTTAGTTAGATTTTTTTGTAATATAGATAATGCAGTGTCCTAGGGTAGGTATTCTATTAGAAAACGTAGGGAAGGAATGAAAGTTAGGATAAGGAGTAAAACTAAATACAGGATGGAGACGACCGTCGGTAGCTGCGGTTCGACTGTCCCTTTCCTTTGAGCGGCCCCTCAATGTTTTGGGAACGGGCGGAGGACATTGTCTCCATTAGAATGGGCTCCCTTGTGGTGCTGATGCGCGTTGGACTCCGTTCCTTGAATTCAACTCCCCTCCAGAGATCGAGTTCGACTCCTTTTCAGAGGTCGAGTGTTGAGTCTCACTTTCCATGTGAAGGAAGGGAGGCTTTGCAGTGCGATAGCATCGCAGGGGCAAACTGTATTTATGTTAGTAGGTTTTAGGTGAGCTAACCAGGTGGTGACCCTTGCAGACTGGACAGTCAAACTTTCTGGACCATCAAGCCGTTTGCAATTTTTGACCTACTTAATAGGTGATGTTGGTGTGACAAGTAGTACATCAATCAATTCTGGAGATGGAATGGCGGCGAAAGGGGTTGGAGGTGCGCCGGAATCTTTTTTAACACCATGTGTGTATGTACTGAAGGACTGCATACTTGTTGTTAAATTCATTTTTATCGGTTTATTGGTCTAGAAAATTGACAGGAACGGGCGCCCCTGAGATGCTGAGGCAGTTTGGACTCTACTCCTTAAAGAGCTAGAGCCATAGCTTTTTTTTCCTGAGCAGGAGTGGACTCTGTGCTTTAGCATCTCACGGGCAAATTGTATTTTGTTAATGAGTGTAACTTAGCAAGCCATACCCCAAAAAGTGTTAGTTAGATTTTTTTGTAATATAGATAATGCAGTGTCCTAGGGTAGGTATTCTATTAGAAAACGTAGGGAAGGAATGAAAGTTAGGATAAGGAGTAAAACTAAATACAGGATGGAGACGACCGTCGGTAGCTGCGGTTCGACTGTCCCTTTCCTTTGAGCGGCCCCTCAATGTTTTGGGAACGGGCGGAGGACATTGTCTCCATTAGAATGGGCTCCCTTGTGGTGCTGATGCGCGTTGGACTCCGTTCCTTGAATTCAACTCCCCTCCAGAGATCGAGTTCGACTCCTTTTCAGAGGTCGAGTGTTGAGTCTCACTTTCCATGTGAAGGAAGGGAGGCTTTGCAGTGCGATAGCATCGCAGGGGCAAACTGTATTTATGTTAGTAGGTTTTAGGTGAGCTAACCAGGTGGTGACCCTTGCAGACTGGACAGTCAAACTTTCTGGACCATCAAGCCGTTTGCAATTTTTGACCTACTTAATAGGTGATGTTGGTGTGACAAGTAGTACATCAATCAATTCTGGAGATGGAATGGCCGGCGAAAGGGGTTGGAGGTGCGCCGGAATCTTTTTTAACACCATGTGTGTATGTACTGAAGGACTGCATACTTGTTGTTAAATTCATTTTTATCGGTTTATTGGTCTAGAAAATTGACAGGAACGGGCGCCCTTGAGATGCTGAGGCAGTTTGGACTCTACTCCTTAAAGAGCTAGAGCCATAGCTTTTTTTCCTGAGCAGGAGTGGACTCTGTGCTTTAGCATCTCACGGGCAAATTGTATTTTGTTAATGAGTGTAACTTAGCAAGCCATACCCCAAAAAGTGTTAGTTAGATTTTTTGTAATATAGATAATGCAGTGTCCTAGGGTAGGTATTCTATTAGAAAACGTAGGGAAGGAATGAAAGTTAGGATAAGGAGTAAAACTAAATACAGGATGGAGACGACCGTCGGTAGCTGCGGTTCGACTGTCCCCTTTCCTTTGAGCGGCCCCTCAATGTTTTGGGAACGGGCGGAGGACATTGTCTCCATTAGAATGGGCTCCCTTGTGGTGCTGATGCGCGTTGGACTCCGTTCCTTGAATTCAACTCCCCTCCAGAGATCGAGTTCGACTCCTTTTCAGAGGTCGAGTGTTGAGTCTCACTTTCCATGTGAAGGAAGGGAGGCTTTGCAGTGCGATAGCATCGCAGGGGCAAACTGTATTTATGTTAGTAGGTTTTAGGTGAGCTAACCAGGTGGTGACCCTTGCAGACTGGACAGTCAAACTTTCTGGACCATCAAGCCGTTTGCAATTTTTGACCTACTTAATAGGTGATGTTGGTGTGACAAGTAGTACATCAATCAATTCTGGAGATGGAATGGCCGGCGAAAGGGGTTGGAGGTGCGCCGGAATCTTTTTTAACACCATGTGTGTATGTACTGAAGGACTGCATACTTGTTGTTAAATTCATTTTTATCGGTTTATTGGTCTAGAAAATTGACAGGAACGGGCGCCCTTGAGATGCTGAGGCAGTTTGGACTCTACTCCTTAAAGAGCTAGAGCCATAGCTTTTTTTCCTGAGCAGGAGTGGACTCTGTGCTTTAGCATCTCACGGGCAAATTGTATTTTGTTAATGAGTGTAACTTAGCAAGCCATACCCCAAAAAGTGTTAGTTAGATTTTTTTGTAATATAGATAATGCAGTGTCCTAGGGTAGGTATTCTATTAGAAAACGTAGGGAAGGAATGAAAGTTAGGATAAGGAGTAAAACTAAATACAGGATGGAGACGACCGTCGGTAGCTGCGGTTCGACTGTCCCTTTCCTTTGAGCGGCCCCTCAATGTTTTGGGAACGGGCGGAGGACATTGTCTCCATTAGAATGGGCTCCCTTGTGGTGCTGATGCGCGTTGGACTCCGTTCCTTGAATTCAACTCCCCTCCAGAGATCGAGTTCGACTCCTTTTCAGAGGTCGAGTGTTGAGTCTCACTTTCCATGTGAAGGAAGGGAGGCTTTGCAGTGCGATAGCATCGCAGGGGCAAACTGTATTTATGTTAGTAGGTTTTAGGTGAGCTAACCAGGTGGTGACCCTTGCAGACTGGACAGTCAAACTTTCTGGACCATCAAGCCGTTTGCAATTTTTGACCTACTTAATAGGTGATGTTGGTGTGACAAGTAGTACATCAATCAATTCTGGAGATGGAATGGCCGGCGAAAGGGGTTGGAGGTGCGCCGGAATCTTTTTTAACACCATGTGTGTATGTACTGAAGGACTGCATACTTGTTGTTAAATTCATTTTTATCGGTTTATTGGTCTAGAAAATTGACAGGAACGGGCGCCCTTGAGATGCTGAGGCAGTTTGGACTCTACTCCTTAAAGAGCTAGAGCCATAGCTTTTTTTCCTGAGCAGGAGTGGACTCTGTGCTTTAGCATCTCACGGGCAAATTGTATTTTGTTAATGAGTGTAACTTAGCAAGCCATACCCCAAAAAGTGTTAGTTAGATTTTTTTGTAATATAGATAATGCAGTGTCCTAGGGTAGGTATTCTATTAGAAAACGTAGGGAAGGAATGAAAGTTAGGATAAGGAGTAAAACTAAATACAGGATGGAGACGACCGTCGGTAGCTGCGGTTCGACTGTCCCTTTCCTTGAGCGGCCCCTCAATGTTTTGGGAACGGGCGGAGGACATTGTCTCCATTAGAATGGGCTCCCTTGTGGTGCTGATGCGCGTTGGACTCCGTTCCTTGAATTCAACTCCCCTCCAGAGATCG
The DNA here is from genome assembly GCA_035609135.1 of Eleutherodactylus coqui. Classification (NCBI taxonomy): domain Eukaryota; kingdom Metazoa; phylum Chordata; class Amphibia; order Anura; family Eleutherodactylidae; genus Eleutherodactylus; species Eleutherodactylus coqui. Next base: position 34,662,184 of record CM069408.1, read on the forward strand.
AGTTCGACTCCTTTTCAGAGGTCGAGTGTTGAGTCTCACTTTCCATGTGAAGGAAGGGAGGCTTTGCAGTGCGATAGCATCGCAGGGGCAAACTGTATTTATGTTAGTAGGTTTTAGGTGAGCTAACCAGGTGGTGACCCTTGCAGACTGGACAGTCAAACTTTCTGGACCATCAAGCCGTTTGCAATTTTTGACCTACTTAATAGGTGATGTTGGTGTGACAAGTAGTACATCAATCAATTCTGGAGATGGAATGGCCGCGAAAGGGTTGGAGGTGCGCCGGAATCTTTTTTAACACCATGTGTGTATGTACTGAAGGACTGCATACTTGTTGTTAAATTCATTTTTATCGGTTTATTGGTCTAGAAAATTGACAGGAACGGGCGCCCTTGAGATGCTGAGGCAGTTTGGACTCTACTCCTTAAAGAGCTAGAGCCATAGCTTTTTTTCCTGAGCAGGAGTGGACTCTGTGCTTTAGCATCTCACGGGCAAATTGTATTTTGTTAATGAGTGTAACTTAGCAAGCCATACCCCAAAAAGTGTTAGTTAGATTTTTTTGTAATATAGATAATGCAGTGTCCTAGGGTAGGTATTCTATTAGAAAACGTAGGGAAGGAATGAAAGTTAGGATAAGGAGTAAAACTAAATACAGGATGGAGACGACCGTCGGTAGCTGCGGTTCGACTGTCCCTTTCCTTTGAGCGGCCCCTCAATGTTTTGGGAACGGGCGGAGGACATTGTCTCCATTAGAATGGGCTCCCTTGTGGTGCTGATGCGCGTTGGACTCCGTTCCTTGAATTCAACTCCCCTCCAGAGATCGAGTTCGACTCCTTTTCAGAGGTCGAGTGTTGAGTCTCACTTTCCATGTGAAGGAAGGGAGGCTTTGCAGTGCGATAGCATCGCAGGGGCAAACTGTATTTATGTTAGTAGGTTTTAGGTGAGCTAACCAGGTGGTGACCCTTGCAGACTGGACAGTCAAACTTTCTGGACCATCAAGCCGTTTGCAATTTTTGACCTACTTAATAGGTGATGTTGGTGTGACAAGTAGTACATCAATCAATTCTGGAGATGGAATGGCCGGCGAAAGGGGTTGGAGGTGCGCCGGAATCTTTTTTAACACCATGTGTGTATGTACTGAAGGACTGCATACTTGTTGTTAAATTCATTTTTATCGGTTTATTGGTCTAGAAAATTGACAGGAACGGGCGCCCTTGAGATGCTGAGGCAGTTTGGACTCTACTCCTTAAAGAGCTAGAGCCATAGCTTTTTTTCCTGAGCAGGAGTGGACTCTGTGCTTTAGCATCTCACGGGCAAATTGTATTTTGTTAATGAGTGTAACTTAGCAAGCCATACCCCAAAAAGTGTTAGTTAGATTTTTTTGTAATATAGATAATGCAGTGTCCTAGGGTAGGTATTCTATTAGAAAACGTAGGGAAGGAATGAAAGTTAGGATAAGGAGTAAAACTAAATACAGGATGGAGACGACCGTCGGTAGCTGCGGTTCGACTGTCCCTTTCCTTTGAGCGGCCCCTCAATGTTTTGGGAACGGGCGGAGGACATTGTCTCCATTAGAATGGGCTCCCTTGTGGTGCTGATGCGCGTTGGACTCCGTTCCTTGAATTCAACTCCCCTCCAGAGATCGAGTTCGACTCCTTTTCAGAGGTCGAGTGTTGAGTCTCACTTTCCATGTGAAGGAAGGGAGGCTTTGCAGTGCGATAGCATCGCAGGGGCAAACTGTATTTATGTTAGTAGGTTTTAGGTGAGCTAACCAGGTGGTGACCCTTGCAGACTGGACAGTCAAACTTTCTGGACCATCAAGCCGTTTGCAATTTTTGACCTACTTAATAGGTGATGTTGGTGTGACAAGTAGTACATCAATCAATTCTGGAGATGGAATGGCCGGCGAAAGGGGTTGGAGGTGCGCCGGAATCTTTTTTAACACCATGTGTGTATGTACTGAAGGACTGCATACTTGTTGTTAAATTCATTTTTATCGGTTTATTGGTCTAGAAAATTGACAGGAACGGGCGCCCTTGAGATGCTGAGGCAGTTTGGACTCTACTCCTTAAAGAGCTAGAGCCATAGCTTTTTTTCCTGAGCAGGAGTGGACTCTGTGCTTTAGCATCTCACGGGCAAATTGTATTTTGTTAATGAGTGTAACTTAGCAAGCCATACCCCAAAAAGTGTTAGTTAGATTTTTTTGTAATATAGATAATGCAGTGTCCTAGGGTAGGTATTCTATTAGAAAACGTAGGGAAGGAATGAAAGTTAGGATAAGGAGTAAAACTAAATACAGGATGGAGACGACCGTCGGTAGCTGCGGTTCGACTGTCCCTTTCCTTTGAGCGGCCCCTCAATGTTTTGGGAACGGGCGGAGGACATTGTCTCCATTAGAATGGGCTCCCTTGTGGTGCTGATGCGCGTTGGACTCCGTTCCTTGAATTCAACTCCCCTCCAGAGATCGAGTTCGACTCCTTTTCAGAGGTCGAGTGTTGAGTCTCACTTTCCATGTGAAGGAAGGGAGGCTTTGCAGTGCGATAGCATCGCAGGGGCAAACTGTATTTATGTTAGTAGGTTTTAGGTGAGCTAACCAGGTGGTGACCCTTGCAGACTGGACAGTCAAACTTTCTGGACCATCAAGCCGTTTGCAATTTTTGACCTACTTAATAGGTGATGTTGGTGTGACAAGTAGTACATCAATCAATTCTGGAGATGGAATGGCCGGCGAAAGGGGTTGGAGGTGCGCCGGAATCTTTTTTAACACCATGTGTGTATGTACTGAAGGACTGCATACTTGTTGTTAAATTCATTTTTATCGGTTTATTGGTCTAGAAAATTGACAGGAACGGGCGCCCTTGAGATGCTGAGGCAGTTTGGACTCTACTCCTTAAAGAGCTAGAGCCATAGCTTTTTTTCCTGAGCAGGAGTGGACTCTGTGCTTTAGCATCTCACGGGCAAATTGTATTTTGTTAATGAGTGTAACTTAGCAAGCCATACCCCAAAAAGTGTTAGTTAGATTTTTTTGTAATATAGATAATGCAGTGTCCTAGGGTAGGTATTCTATTAGAAAACGTAGGGAAGGAATGAAAGTTAGGATAAGGAGTAAAACTAAATACAGGATGGAGACGACCGTCGGTAGCTGCGGTTCGACTGTCCCTTTCCTTTGAGCGGCCCCTCAATGTTTTGGGAACGGGCGGAGGACATTGTCTCCATTAGAATGGGCTCCCTTGTGGTGCTGATGCGCGTTGGACTCCGTTCCTTGAATTCAACTCCCCTCCAGAGATCGAGTTCGACTCCTTTTCAGAGGTCGAGTGTTGAGTCTCACTTTCCATGTGAAGGAAGGGAGGCTTTGCAGTGCGATAGCATCGCAGGGGCAAACTGTATTTATGTTAGTAGGTTTTAGGTGAGCTAACCAGGTGGTGACCCTTGCAGACTGGACAGTCAAACTTTCTGGACCATCAAGCCGTTTGCAATTTTTGACCTACTTAATAGGTGATGTTGGTGTGACAAGTAGTACATCAATCAATTCTGGAGATGGAATGGCCGGCGAAAGGGGTTGGAGGTGCGCCGGAATCTTTTTTAACACCATGTGTGTATGTACTGAAGGACTGCATACTTGTTGTTAAATTCATTTTTATCGGTTTATTGGTCTAGAAAATTGACAGGAACGGGCGCCCTTGAGATGCTGAGGCAGTTTGGACTCTACTCCTTAAAGAGCTAGAGCCATAGCTTTTTTTCCTGAGCAGGAGTGGACTCTGTGCTTTAGCATCTCACGGGCAAATTGTATTTTGTTAATGAGTGTAACTTAGCAAGCCATACCCCAAAAAGTGTTAGTTAGATTTTTTTGTAATATAGATAATGCAGTGTCCTAGGGTAGGTATTCTATTAGAAAACGTAGGGAAGGAATGAAAGTTAGGATAAGGAGTAAAACTAAATACAGGATGGAGACGACCGTCGGTAGCTGCGGTTCGACTGTCCCTTTCCTTTGAGCGGCCCCTCAATGTTTTGGGAACGGGCGGAGGACATTGTCTCCATTAGAATGGGCTCCCTTGTGGTGCTGATGCGCGTTGGACTCCGTTCCTTGAATTCAACTCCCCTCCAGAGATCGAGTTCGACTCCTTTTCAGAGGTCGAGTGTTGAGTCTCACTTTCCATGTGAAGGAAGGGAGGCTTTGCAGTGCGATAGCATCGCAGGGGCAAACTGTATTTATGTTAGTAGGTTTTAGGTGAGCTAACCAGGTGGTGACCCTTGCAGACTGGACAGTCAAACTTTCTGGACCATCAAGCCGTTTGCAATTTTTGACCTACTTAATAGGTGATGTTGGTGTGACAAGTAGTACATCAATCAATTCTGGAGATGGAATGGCCGGCGAAAGGGGTTGGAGGTGCGCCGGAATCTTTTTTAACACCATGTGTGTATGTACTGAAGGACTGCATACTTGTTGTTAAATTCATTTTTATCGGTTTATTGGTCTAGAAAATTGACAGGAACGGGCGCCCTTGAGATGCTGAGGCAGTTTGGACTCTACTCCTTAAAGAGCTAGAGCCATAGCTTTTTTTCCTGAGCAGGAGTGGACTCTGTGCTTTAGCATCTCACGGGCAAATTGTATTTTGTTAATGAGTGTAACTTAGCAAGCCATACCCCAAAAAGTGTTAGTTAGATTTTTTTGTAATATAGATAATGCAGTGTCCTAGGGTAGGTATTCTATTAGAAAACGTAGGGAAGGAATGAAAGTTAGGATAAGGAGTAAAACTAAATACAGGATGGAGACGACCGTCGGTAGCTGCGGTTCGACTGTCCCTTTCCTTTGAGCGGCCCCTCAATGTTTTGGGAACGGGCGGAGGACATTGTCTCCATTAGAATGGGCTCCCTTGTGGTGCTGATGCGCGTTGGACTCCGTTCCTTGAATTCAACTCCCCTCCAGAGATCGAGTTCGACTCCTTTTCAGAGGTCGAGTGTTGAGTCTCACTTTCCATGTGAAGGAAGGGAGGCTTTGCAGTGCGATAGCATCGCAGGGGCAAACTGTATTTATGTTAGTAGGTTTTAGGTGAGCTAACCAGGTGGTGACCCTTGCAGACTGGACAGTCAAACTTTCTGGACCATCAAGCCGTTTGCAATTTTTGACCTACTTAATAGGTGATGTTGGTGTGACAAGTAGTACATCAATCAATTCTGGAGATGGAATGGCCGGCGAAAGGGGTTGGAGGTGCGCCGGAATCTTTTTTAACACCATGTGTGTATGTACTGAAGGACTGCATACTTGTTGTTAAATTCATTTTTATCGGTTTATTGGTCTAGAAAATTGACAGGAACGGGCGCCCTTGAGATGCTGAGGCAGTTTGGACTCTACTCCTTAAAGAGCTAGAGCCATAGCTTTTTTTCCTGAGCAGGAGTGGACTCTGTGCTTTAGCATCTCACGGGCAAATTGTATTTTGTTAATGAGTGTAACTTAGCAAGCCATACCCCAAAAAGTGTTAGTTAGATTTTTTTGTAATATAGATAATGCAGTGTCCTAGGGTAGGTATTCTATTAGAAAACGTAGGGAAGGAATGAAAGTTAGGATAAGGAGTAAAACTAAATACAGGATGGAGACGACCGTCGGTAGCTGCGGTTCGACTGTCCCTTTCCTTTGAGCGGCCCCTCAATGTTTTGGGAACGGGCGGAGGACATTGTCTCCATTAGAATGGGCTCCCTTGTGGTGCTGATGCGCGTTGGACTCCGTTCCTTGAATTCAACTCCCCTCCAGAGATCGAGTTCGACTCCTTTTCAGAGGTCGAGTGTTGAGTCTCACTTTCCATGTGAAGGAAGGGAGGCTTTGCAGTGCGATAGCATCGCAGGGGCAAACTGTATTTATGTTAGTAGGTTTTAGGTGAGCTAACCAGGTGGTGACCCTTGCAGACTGGACAGTCAAACTTTCTGGACCATCAAGCCGTTTGCAATTTTTGACCTACTTAATAGGTGATGTTGGTGTGACAAGTAGTACATCAATCAATTCTGGAGATGGAATGGCCGGCGAAAGGGGTTGGAGGTGCGCCGGAATCTTTTTTAACACCATGTGTGTATGTACTGAAGGACTGCATACTTGTTGTTAAATTCATTTTTATCGGTTTATTGGTCTAGAAAATTGACAGGAACGGGCGCCCTTGAGATGCTGAGGCAGTTTGGACTCTACTCCTTAAAGAGCTAGAGCCATAGCTTTTTTTCCTGAGCAGGAGTGGACTCTGTGCTTTAGCATCTCACGGGCAAATTGTATTTTGTTAATGAGTGTAACTTAGCAAGCCATACCCCAAAAAGTGTTAGTTAGATTTTTTTGTAATATAGATAATGCAGTGTCCTAGGGTAGGTATTCTATTAGAAAACGTAGGGAAGGAATGAAAGTTAGGATAAGGAGTAAAACTAAATACAGGATGGAGACGACCGTCGGTAGCTGCGGTTCGACTGTCCCTTTCCTTTGAGCGGCCCCTCAATGTTTTGGGAACGGGCGGAGGACATTGTCTCCATTAGAATGGGCTCCCTTGTGGTGCTGATGCGCGTTGGACTCCGTTCCTTGAATTCAACTCCCCTCCAGAGATCGAGTTCGACTCCTTTTCAGAGGTCGAGTGTTGAGTCTCACTTTCCATGTGAAGGAAGGGAGGCTTTGCAGTGCGATAGCATCGCAGGGGCAAACTGTATTTATGTTAGTAGGTTTTAGGTGAGCTAACCAGGTGGTGACCCTTGCAGACTGGACAGTCAAACTTTCTGGACCATCAAGCCGTTTGCAATTTTTGACCTACTTAATAGGTGATGTTGGTGTGACAAGTAGTACATCAATCAATTCTGGAGATGGAATGGCCGGCGAAAGGGGTTGGAGGTGCGCCGGAATCTTTTTTAACACCATGTGTGTATGTACTGAAGGACTGCATACTTGTTGTTAAATTCATTTTTATCGGTTTATTGGTCTAGAAAATTGACAGGAACGGGCGCCCTTGAGATGCTGAGGCAGTTTGGACTCTACTCCTTAAAGAGCTAGAGCCATAGCTTTTTTTCCTGAGCAGGAGTGGACTCTGTGCTTTAGCATCTCACGGGCAAATTGTATTTTGTTAATGAGTGTAACTTAGCAAGCCATACCCCAAAAAGTGTTAGTTAGATTTTTTTGTAATATAGATAATGCAGTGTCCTAGGGTAGGTATTCTATTAGAAAACGTAGGGAAGGAATGAAAGTTAGGATAAGGAGTAAAACTAAATACAGGATGGAGACGACCGTCGGTAGCTGCGGTTCGACTGTCCCTTTCCTTTGAGCGGCCCCTCAATGTTTTGGGAACGGGCGGAGGACATTGTCTCCATTAGAATGGGCTCCCTTGTGGTGCTGATGCGCGTTGGACTCCGTTCCTTGAATTCAACTCCCCTCCAGAGATCGAGTTCGACTCCTTTTCAGAGGTCGAGTGTTGAGTCTCACTTTCCATGTGAAGGAAGGGAGGCTTTGCAGTGCGATAGCATCGCAGGGGCAAACTGTATTTATGTTAGTAGGTTTTAGGTGAGCTAACCAGGTGGTGACCCTTGCAGACTGGACAGTCAAACTTTCTGGACCATCAAGCCGTTTGCAATTTTTGACCTACTTAATAGGTGATGTTGGTGTGACAAGTAGTACATCAATCAATTCTGGAGATGGAATGGCCGGCGAAAGGGGTTGGAGGTGCGCCGGAATCTTTTTTAACACCATGTGTGTATGTACTGAAGGACTGCATACTTGTTGTTAAATTCATTTTTATCGGTTTATTGGTCTAGAAAATTGACAGGAACGGGCGCCCTTGAGATGCTGAGGCAGTTTGGACTCTACTCCTTAAAGAGCTAGAGCCATAGCTTTTTTTCCTGAGCAGGAGTGGACTCTGTGCTTTAGCATCTCACGGGCAAATTGTATTTTGTTAATGAGTGTAACTTAGCAAGCCATACCCCAAAAAGTGTTAGTTAGATTTTTTTGTAATATAGATAATGCAGTGTCCTAGGGTAGGTATTCTATTAGAAAACGTAGGGAAGGAATGAAAGTTAGGATAAGGAGTAAAACTAAATACAGGATGGAGACGACCGTCGGTAGCTGCGGTTCGACTGTCCCTTTCCTTTGAGCGGCCCCTCAATGTTTTGGGAACGGGCGGAGGACATTGTCTCCATTAGAATGGGCTCCCTTGTGGTGCTGATGCGCGTTGGACTCCGTTCCTTGAATTCAACTCCCCTCCAGAGATCGAGTTCGACTCCTTTTCAGAGGTCGAGTGTTGAGTCTCACTTTCCATGTGAAGGAAGGGAGGCTTTGCAGTGCGATAGCATCGCAGGGGCAAACTGTATTTATGTTAGTAGGTTTTAGGTGAGCTAACCAGGTGGTGACCCTTGCAGACTGGACAGTCAAACTTTCTGGACCATCAAGCCGTTTGCAATTTTTGACCTACTTAATAGGTGATGTTGGTGTGACAAGTAGTACATCAATCAATTCTGGAGATGGAATGGCCGGCGAAAGGGGTTGGAGGTGCGCCGGAATCTTTTTTAACACCATGTGTGTATGTACTGAAGGACTGCATACTTGTTGTTAAATTCATTTTTATCGGTTTATTGGTCTAGAAAATTGACAGGAACGGGCGCCCTTGAGATGCTGAGGCAGTTTGGACTCTACTCCTTAAAGAGCTAGAGCCATAGCTTTTTTTCCTGAGCAGGAGTGGACTCTGTGCTTTAGCATCTCACGGGCAAATTGTATTTTGTTAATGAGTGTAACTTAGCAAGCCATACCCCAAAAAGTGTTAGTTAGATTTTTTTGTAATATAGATAATGCAGTGTCCTAGGGTAGGTATTCTATTAGAAAACGTAGGGAAGGAATGAAAGTTAGGATAAGGAGTAAAACTAAATACAGGATGGAGACGACCGTCGGTAGCTGCGGTTCGACTGTCCCTTTCCTTTGAGCGGCCCCTCAATGTTTTGGGAACGGGCGGAGGACATTGTCTCCATTAGAATGGGCTCCCTTGTGGTGCTGATGCGCGTTGGACTCCGTTCCTTGAATTCAACTCCCCTCCAGAGATCGAGTTCGACTCCTTTTCAGAGGTCGAGTGTTGAGTCTCACTTTCCATGTGAAGGAAGGGAGGCTTTGCAGTGCGATAGCATCGCAGGGGCAAACTGTATTTATGTTAGTAGGTTTTAGGTGAGCTAACCAGGTGGTGACCCTTGCAGACTGGACAGTCAAACTTTCTGGACCATCAAGCCGTTTGCAATTTTTGACCTACTTAATAGGTGATGTTGGTGTGACAAGTAGTACATCAATCAATTCTGGAGATGGAATGGCCGGCGAAAGGGGTTGGAGGTGCGCCGGAATCTTTTTTAACACCATGTGTGTATGTACTGAAGGACTGCATACTTGTTGTTAAATTCATTTTTATCGGTTTATTGGTCTAGAAAATTGACAGGAACGGGCGCCCTTGAGATGCTGAGGCAGTTTGGACTCTACTCCTTAAAGAGCTAGAGCCATAGCTTTTTTTCCTGAGCAGGAGTGGACTCTGTGCTTTAGCATCTCACGGGCAAATTGTATTTTGTTAATGAGTGTAACTTAGCAAGCCATACCCCAAAAAGTGTTAGTTAGATTTTTTTGTAATATAGATAATGCAGTGTCCTAGGGTAGGTATTCTATTAGAAAACGTAGGGAAGGAATGAAAGTTAGGATAAGGAGTAAAACTAAATACAGGATGGAGACGACCGTCGGTAGCTGCGGTTCGACTGTCCCTTTCCTTTGAGCGGCCCCTCAATGTTTTGGGAACGGGCGGAGGACATTGTCTCCATTAGAATGGGCTCCCTTGTGGTGCTGATGCGCGTTGGACTCCGTTCCTTGAATTCAACTCCCCTCCAGAGATCGAGTTCGACTCCTTTTCAGAGGTCGAGTGTTGAGTCTCACTTTCCATGTGAAGGAAGGGAGGCTTTGCAGTGCGATAGCATCGCAGGGGCAAACTGTATTTATGTTAGTAGGTTTTAGGTGAGCTAACCAGGTGGTGACCCTTGCAGACTGGACAGTCAAACTTTCTGGACCATCAAGCCGTTTGCAATTTTTGACCTACTTAATAGGTGATGTTGGTGTGACAAGTAGTACATCAATCAATTCTGGAGATGGAATGGCCGGCGAAAGGGGTTGGAGGTGCGCCGGAATCTTTTTTAACACCATGTGTGTATGTACTGAAGGACTGCATACTTGTTGTTAAATTCATTTTTATCGGTTTATTGGTCTAGAAAATTGACAGGAACGGGCGCCCTTGAGATGCTGAGGCAGTTTGGACTCTACTCCTTAAAGAGCTAGAGCCATAGCTTTTTTTCCTGAGCAGGAGTGGACTCTGTGCTTTAGCATCTCACGGGCAAATTGTATTTTGTTAATGAGTGTAACTTAGCAAGCCATACCCCAAAAAGTGTTAGTTAGATTTTTTTGTAATATAGATAATGCAGTGTCCTAGGGTAGGTATTCTATTAGAAAACGTAGGGAAGGAATGAAAGTTAGGATAAGGAGTAAAACTAAATACAGGATGGAGACGACCGTCGGTAGCTGCGGTTCGACTGTCCCTTTCCTTTGAGCGGCCCCTCAATGTTTTGGGAACGGGCGGAGGACATTGTCTCCATTAGAATGGGCTCCCTTGTGGTGCTGATGCGCGTTGGACTCCGTTCCTTGAATTCAACTCCCCTCCAGAGATCGAGTTCGACTCCTTTTCAGAGGTCGAGTGTTGAGTCTCACTTTCCATGTGAAGGAAGGGAGGCTTTGCAGTGCGATAGCATCGCAGGGGCAAACTGTATTTATGTTAGTAGGTTTTAGGTGAGCTAACCAGGTGGTGACCCTTGCAGACTGGACAGTCAAACTTTCTGGACCATCAAGCCGTTTGCAATTTTTGACCTACTTAATAGGTGATGTTGGTGTGACAAGTAGTACATCAATCAATTCTGGAGATGGAATGGCCGGCGAAAGGGGTTGGAGGTGCGCCGGAATCTTTTTTAACACCATGTGTGTATGTACTGAAGGACTGCATACTTGTTGTTAAATTCATTTTTATCGGTTTATTGGTCTAGAAAATTGACAGGAACGGGCGCCCTTGAGATGCTGAGGCAGTTTGGACTCTACTCCTTAAAGAGCTAGAGCCATAGCTTTTTTTCCTGAGCAGGAGTGGACTCTGTGCTTTAGCATCTCACGGGCAAATTGTATTTTGTTAATGAGTGTAACTTAGCAAGCCATACCCCAAAAAGTGTTAGTTAGATTTTTTTGTAATATAGATAATGCAGTGTCCTAGGGTAGGTATTCTATTAGAAAACGTAGGGAAGGAATGAAAGTTAGGATAAGGAGTAAAACTAAATACAGGATGGAGACGACCGTCGGTAGCTGCGGTTCGACTGTCCCTTTCCTTTGAGCGGCCCCTCAATGTTTTGGGAACGGGCGGAGGACATTGTCTCCATTAGAATGGGCTCCCTTGTGGTGCTGATGCGCGTTGGACTCCGTTCCTTGAATTCAACTCCCCTCCAGAGATCGAGTTCGACTCCTTTTCAGAGGTCGAGTGTTGAGTCTCACTTTCCATGTGAAGGAAGGGAGGCTTTGCAGTGCGATAGCATCGCAGGGGCAAACTGTATTTATGTTAGTAGGTTTTAGGTGAGCTAACCAGGTGGTGACCCTTGCAGACTGGACAGTCAAACTTTCTGGACCATCAAGCCGTTTGCAATTTTTGACCTACTTAATAGGTGATGTTGGTGTGACAAGTAGTACATCAATCAATTCTGGAGATGGAATGGCCGGCGAAAGGGGTTGGAGGTGCGCCGGAATCTTTTTTAACACCATGTGTGTATGTACTGAAGGACTGCATACTTGTTGTTAAATTCATTTTTATCGGTTTATTGGTCTAGAAAATTGACAGGAACGGGCGCCCTTGAGATGCTGAGGCAGTTTGGACTCTACTCCTTAAAGAGCTAGAGCCATAGCTTTTTTTCCTGAGCAGGAGTGGACTCTGTGCTTTAGCATCTCACGGGCAAATTGTATTTTGTTAATGAGTGTAACTTAGCAAGCCATACCCCAAAAAGGTGTTAGTTAGATTTTTTTGTAATATAGATAATGCAGTGTCCTAGGGTAGGTATTCTATTAGAAAACGTAGGGAAGGAATGAAAGTTAGGATAAGGAGTAAAACTAAATACAGGATGGAGACGACCGTCGGTAGCTGCGGTTCGACTGTCCCTTTCCTTTGAGCGGCCCCTCAATGTTTTGGGAACGGGCGGAGGACATTGTCTCCATTAGAATGGGCTCCCTTGTGGTGCTGATGCGCATTGGACTCCGTTCCTTGAATTCAACTCCCCTCCAGAGATCGAGTTCGACTCCTTTTCAGAGGTCGAGTGTTGAGTCTCACTTTCCATGTGAAGGAAGGGAGGCTTTGCAGTGCGATAGCATCGCAGGGGCAAACTGTATTTATGTTAGTAGGTTTTAGGTGAGCTAACCAGGTGGTGACCCTTGCAGACTGGACAGTCAAACTTTCTGGACCATCAAGCCGTTTGCAATTTTTGACCTACTTAATAGGTGATGTTGGTGTGACAAGTAGTACATCAATCAATTCTGGAGATGGAATGGCCGGCGAAAGGGGTTGGAGGTGCGCCGGAATCTTTTTTAACACCATGTGTGTATGTACTGAAGGACTGCATACTTGTTGTTAAATTCATTTTTATCGGTTTATTGGTCTAGAAAATTGACAGGAACGGGCGCCCTTGAGATGCTGAGGCAGTTTGGACTCTACTCCTTAAAGAGCTAGAGCCATAGCTTTTTTTCCTGAGCAGGAGTGGACTCTGTGCTTTAGCATCTCACGGGCAAATTGTATTTTGTTAATGAGTGTAACTTAGCAAGCCATACCCCAAAAAGTGTTAGTTAGATTTTTTTGTAATATAGATAATGCAGTGTCCTAGGGTAGGTATTCTATTAGAAAACGTAGGGAAGGAATGAAAGTTAGGATAAGGAGTAAAACTAAATACAGGATGGAGACGACCGTCGGTAGCTGCGGTTCGACTGTCCCTTTCCTTTGAGCGGCCCCTCAATGTTTTGGGAACGGGCGGAGGACATTGTCTCCATTAGAATGGGCTCCCTTGTGGTGCTGATGCGCGTTGGACTCCGTTCCTTGAATTCAACTCCCCTCCAGAGATCGAGTTCGACTCCTTTTCAGAGGTCGAGTGTTGAGTCTCACTTTCCATGTGAAGGAAGGGAGGCTTTGCAGTGCGATAGCATCGCAGGGGCAAACTGTATTTATGTTAGTAGGTTTTAGGTGAGCTAACCAGGTGGTGACCCTTGCAGACTGGACAGTCAAACTTTCTGGACCATCAAGCCGTTTGCAATTTTTGACCTACTTAATAGGTGATGTTGGTGTGACAAGTAGTACATCAATCAATTCTGGAGATGGAATGGCCGGCGAAAGGGGTTGGAGGTGCGCCGGAATCTTTTTTAACACCATGTGTGTATGTACTGAAGGACTGCATACTTGTTGTTAAATTCATTTTTATCGGTTTATTGGTCTAGAAAATTGACAGGAATGGGCGCCCTTGAGATGCTGAGGCAGTTTGGACTCTACTCCTTAAAGAGCTAGAGCCATAGCTTTTTTTCCTGAGCAGGAGTGGACTCTGTGCTTTAGCATCTCACGGGCAAATTGTATTTTGTTAATGAGTGTAACTTAGCAAGCCATACCCCAAAAAGTGTTAGTTAGATTTTTTTGTAATATAGATAATGCAGTGTCCTAGGGTAGGTATTCTATTAGAAAACGTAGGGAAGGAATGAAAGTTAGGATAAGGAGTAAAACTAAATACAGGATGGAGACGACCGTCGGTAGCTGCGGTTCGACTGTCCCTTTCCTTTGAGCGGCCCCTCAATGTTTTGGGAACGGGCGGAGGACATTGTCTCCATTAGAATGGGCTCCCTTGTGGTGCTGATGCGCGTTGGACTCCGTTCCTTGAATTCAACTCCCCTCCAGAGATCGAGTTCGACTCCTTTTCAGAGGTCGAGTGTTGAGTCTCACTTTCCATGTGAAGGAAGGGAGGCTTTGCAGTGCGATAGCATCGCAGGGGCAAACTGTATTTATGTTAGTAGGTTTTAGGTGAGCTAACCAGGTGGTGACCCTTGCAGACTGGACAGTCAAACTTTCTGGACCATCAAGCCGTTTGCAATTTTTGACCTACTTAATAGGTGATGTTGGTGTGACAAGTAGTACATCAATCAATTCTGGAGATGGAATGGCCGGCGAAAGGGGTTGGAGGTGCGCCGGAATCTTTTTTAACACCATGTGTGTATGTACTGAAGGACTGCATACTTGTTGTTAAATTCATTTTTATCGGTTTATTGGTCTAGAAAATTGACAGGAACGGGCGCCCTTGAGATGCTGAGGCAGTTTGGACTCTACTCCTTAAAGAGCTAGAGCCATAGCTTTTTTTCCTGAGCAGGAGTGGACTCTGTGCTTTAGCATCTCACGGGCAAATTGTATTTTGTTAATGAGTGTAACTTAGCAAGCCATACCCCAAAAAGTGTTAGTTAGATTTTTTTGTAATATAGATAATGCAGTGTCCTAGGGTAGGTATTCTATTAGAAAACGTAGGGAAGGAATGAAAGTTAGGATAAGGAGTAAAACTAAATACAGGATGGAGACGACCGTCGGTAGCTGCGGTTCGACTGTCCCTTTCCTTTGAGCGGCCCCTCAATGTTTTGGGAACGGGCGGAGGACATTGTCTCCATTAGAATGGGCTCCCTTGTGGTGCTGATGCGCGTTGGACTCCGTTCCTTGAATTCAACTCCCCTCCAGAGATCGAGTTCGACTCCTTTTCAGAGGTCGAGTGTTGAGTCTCACTTTCCATGTGAAGGAAGGGAGGCTTTGCAGTGCGATAGCATCGCAGGGGCAAACTGTATTTATGTTAGTAGGTTTTAGGTGAGCTAACCAGGTGGTGACCCTTGCAGACTGGACAGTCAAACTTTCTGGACCATCAAGCCGTTTGCAATTTTTGACCTACTTAATAGGTGATGTTGGTGTGACAAGTAGTACATCAATCAATTCTGGAGATGGAATGGCCGGCGAAAGGGGTTGGAGGTGCGCCGGAATCTTTTTTAACACCATGTGTGTATGTACTGAAGGACTGCATACTTGTTGTTAAATTCATTTTTATCGGTTTATTGGTCTAGAAAATTGACAGGAATGGGCGCCCTTGAGATGCTGAGGCAGTTTGGACTCTACTCCTTAAAGAGCTAGAGCCATAGCTTTTTTTCCTGAGCAGGAGTGGACTCTGTGCTTTAGCATCTCACGGGCAAATTGTATTTTGTTAATGAGTGTAACTTAGCAAGCCATACCCCAAAAAGTGTTAGTTAGATTTTTTTGTAATATAGATAATGCAGTGTCCTAGGGTAGGTATTCTATTAGAAAACGTAGGGAAGGAATGAAAGTTAGGATAAGGAGTAAAACTAAATACAGGATGGAGACGACCGTCGGTAGCTGCGGTTCGACTGTCCCTTTCCTTTGAGCGGCCCCTCAATGTTTTGGGAACGGGCGGAGGACATTGTCTCCATTAGAATGGGCTCCCTTGTGGTGCTGATGCGCGTTGGACTCCGTTCCTTGAATTCAACTCCCCTCCAGAGATCGAGTTCGACTCCTTTTCAGAGGTCGAGTGTTGAGTCTCACTTTCCATGTGAAGGAAGGGAGGCTTTGCAGTGCGATAGCATCGCAGGGGCAAACTGTATTTATGTTAGTAGGTTTTAGGTGAGCTAACCAGGTGGTGACCCTTGCAGACTGGACAGTCAAACTTTCTGGACCATCAAGCCGTTTGCAATTTTTGACCTACTTAATAGGTGATGTTGGTGTGACAAGTAGTACATCAATCAATTCTGGAGATGGAATGGCCGGCGAAAGGGGTTGGAGGTGCGCCGGAATCTTTTTTAACACCATGTGTGTATGTACTGAAGGACTGCATACTTGTTGTTAAATTCATTTTTATCGGTTTATTGGTCTAGAAAATTGACAGGAACGGGCGCCCTTGAGATGCTGAGGCAGTTTGGACTCTACTCCTTAAAGAGCTAGAGCCATAGCTTTTTTTCCTGAGCAGGAGTGGACTCTGTGCTTTAGCATCTCACGGGCAAATTGTATTTTGTTAATGAGTGTAACTTAGCAAGCCATACCCCAAAAAGTGTTAGTTAGATTTTTTTGTAATATAGATAATGCAGTGTCCTAGGGTAGGTATTCTATTAGAAAACGTAGGGAAGGAATGAAAGTTAGGATAAGGAGTAAAACTAAATACAGGATGGAGACGACCGTCGGTAGCTGCGGTTCGACTGTCCCTTTCCTTTGAGCGGCCCCTCAATGTTTTGGGAACGGGCGGAGGACATTGTCTCCATTAGAATGGGCTCCCTTGTGGTGCTGATGCGCGTTGGACTCCGTTCCTTGAATTCAACTCCCCTCCAGAGATCGAGTTCGACTCCTTTTCAGAGGTCGAGTGTTGAGTCTCACTTTCCATGTGAAGGAAGGGAGGCTTTGCAGTGCGATAGCATCGCAGGGGCAAACTGTATTTATGTTAGTAGGTTTTAGGTGAGCTAACCAGGTGGTGACCCTTGCAGACTGGACAGTCAAACTTTCTGGACCATCAAGCCGTTTGCAATTTTTGACCTACTTAATAGGTGATGTTGGTGTGACAAGTAGTACATCAATCAATTCTGGAGATGGAATGGCCGGCGAAAGGGGTTGGAGGTGCGCCGGAATCTTTTTTAACACCATGTGTGTATGTACTGAAGGACTGCATACTTGTTGTTAAATTCATTTTTATCGGTTTATTGGTCTAGAAAATTGACAGGAACGGGCGCCCTTGAGATGCTGAGGCAGTTTGGACTCTACTCCTTAAAGAGCTAGAGCCATAGCTTTTTTTCCTGAGCAGGAGTGGACTCTGTGCTTTAGCATCTCACGGGCAAATTGTATTTTGTTAATGAGTGTAACTTAGCAAGCCATACCCCAAAAAGTGTTAGTTAGATTTTTTTGTAATATAGATAATGCAGTGTCCTAGGGTAGGTATTCTATTAGAAAACGTAGGGAAGGAATGAAAGTTAGGATAAGGAGTAAAACTAAATACAGGATGGAGACGACCGTCGGTAGCTGCGGTTCGACTGTCCCTTTCCTTTGAGCGGCCCCTCAATGTTTTGGGAACGGGCGGAGGACATTGTCTCCATTAGAATGGGCTCCCTTGTGGTGCTGATGCGCGTTGGACTCCGTTCCTTGAATTCAACTCCCCTCCAGAGATCGAGTTCGACTCCTTTTCAGAGGTCGAGTGTTGAGTCTCACTTTCCATGTGAAGGAAGGGAGGCTTTGCAGTGCGATAGCATCGCAGGGGCAAACTGTATTTATGTTAGTAGGTTTTAGGTGAGCTAACCAGGTGGTGACCCTTGCAGACTGGACAGTCAAACTTTCTGGACCATCAAGCCGTTTGCAATTTTTGACCTACTTAATAGGTGATGTTGGTGTGACAAGTAGTACATCAATCAATTCTGGAGATGGAATGGCCGGCGAAAGGGGTTGGAGGTGCGCCGGAATCTTTTTTAACACCATGTGTGTATGTACTGAAGGACTGCATACTTGTTGTTAAATTCATTTTTATCGGTTTATTGGTCTAGAAAATTGACAGGAACGGGCGCCCTTGAGATGCTGAGGCAGTTTGGACTCTACTCCTTAAAGAGCTAGAGCCATAGCTTTTTTTCCTGAGCAGGAGTGGACTCTGTGCTTTAGCATCTCACGGGCAAATTGTATTTTGTTAATGAGTGTAACTTAGCAAGCCATACCCCAAAAAGTGTTAGTTAGATTTTTTTGTAATATAGATAATGCAGTGTCCTAGGGTAGGTATTCTATTAGAAAACGTAGGGAAGGAATGAAAGTTAGGATAAGGAGTAAAACTAAATACAGGATGGAGACGACCGTCGGTAGCTGCGGTTCGACTGTCCCTTTCCTTTGAGCGGCCCCTCAATGTTTTGGGAACGGGCGGAGGACATTGTCTCCATTAGAATGGGCTCCCTTGTGGTGCTGATGCGCGTTGGACTCCGTTCCTTGAATTCAACTCCCCTCCAGAGATCGAGTTCGACTCCTTTTCAGAGGTCGAGTGTTGAGTCTCACTTTCCATGTGAAGGAAGGGAGGCTTTGCAGTGCGATAGCATCGCAGGGGCTAACTGTATTTATGTTAGTAGGTTTTAGGTGAGCTAACCAGGTGGTGACCCTTGCAGACTGGACAGTCAAACTTTCTGGACCATCAAGCCGTTTGCAATTTTTGACCTACTTAATAGGTGATGTTGGTGTGACAAGTAGTACATCAATCAATTCTGGAGATGGAATGGCCGGCGAAAGGGGTTGGAGGTGCGCCGGAATCTTTTTTAACACCATGTGTGTATGTACTGAAGGACTGCATACTTGTTGTTAAATTCATTTTTATCGGTTTATTGGTCTAGAAAATTGACAGGAACGGGCGCCCTTGAGATGCTGAGGCAGTTTGGACTCTACTCCTTAAAGAGCTAGAGCCATAGCTTTTTTTCCTGAGCAGGAGTGGACTCTGTGCTTTAGCATCTCACGGGCAAATTGTATTTTGTTAATGAGTGTAACTTAGCAAGCCATACCCCAAAAAGTGTTAGTTAGATTTTTTTGTAATATAGATAATGCAGTGTCCTAGGGTAGGTATTCTATTAGAAAACGTAGGGAAGGAATGAAAGTTAGGATAAGGAGTAAAACTAAATACAGGATGGAGACGACCGTCGGTAGCTGCGGTTCGACTGTCCCTTTCCTTTGAGCGGCCCCTCAATGTTTTGGGAACGGGCGGAGGACATTGTCTCCATTAGAATGGGCTCCCTTGTGGTGCTGATGCGCGTTGGACTCCGTTCCTTGAATTCAACTCCCCTCCAGAGATCGAGTTCGACTCCTTTTCAGAGGTCGAGTGTTGAGTCTCACTTTCCATGTGAAGGAAGGGAGGCTTTGCAGTGCGATAGCATCGCAGGGGCAAACTGTATTTATGTTAGTAGGTTTTAGGTGAGCTAACCAGGTGGTGACCCTTGCAGACTGGACAGTCAAACTTTCTGGACCATCAAGCCGTTTGCAATTTTTGACCTACTTAATAGGTGATGTTGGTGTGACAAGTAGTACATCAATCAATTCTGGAGATGGAATGGCCGGCGAAAGGGGTTGGAGGTGCGCCGGAATCTTTTTTAACACCATGTGTGTATGTACTGAAGGACTGCATACTTGTTGTTAAATTCATTTTTATCGGTTTATTGGTCTAGAAAATTGACAGGAACGGGCGCCCTTGAGATGCTGAGGCAGTTTGGACTCTACTCCTTAAAGAGCTAGAGCCATAGCTTTTTTTCCTGAGCAGGAGTGGACTCTGTGCTTTAGCATCTCACGGGCAAATTGTATTTTGTTAATGAGTGTAACTTAGCAAGCCATACCCCAAAAAGTGTTAGTTAGATTTTTTTGTAATATAGATAATGCAGTGTCCTAGGGTAGGTATTCTATTAGAAAACGTAGGGAAGGAATGAAAGTTAGGATAAGGAGTAAAACTAAATACAGGATGGAGACGACCGTCGGTAGCTGCGGTTCGACTGTCCCTTTCCTTTGAGCGGCCCCTCAATGTTTTGGGAACGGGCGGAGGACATTGTCTCCATTAGAATGGGCTCCCTTGTGGTGCTGATGCGCGTTGGACTCCGTTCCTTGAATTCAACTCCCCTCCAGAGATCGAGTTCGACTCCTTTTCAGAGGTCGAGTGTTGAGTCTCACTTTCCATGTGAAGGAAGGGAGGCTTTGCAGTGCGATAGCATCGCAGGGGCTAACTGTATTTATGTTAGTAGGTTTTAGGTGAGCTAACCAGGTGGTGACCCTTGCAGACTGGACAGTCAAACTTTCTGGACCATCAAGCCGTTTGCAATTTTTGACCTACTTAATAGGTGATGTTGGTGTGACAAGTAGTACATCAATCAATTCTGGAGATGGAATGGCCGGCGAAAGGGGTTGGAGGTGCGCCGGAATCTTTTTTAACACCATGTGTGTATGTACTGAAGGACTGCATACTTGTTGTTAAATTCATTTTTATCGGTTTATTGGTCTAGAAAATTGACAGGAACGGGCGCCCTTGAGATGCTGAGGCAGTTTGGACTCTACTCCTTAAAGAGCTAGAGCCATAGCTTTTTTTCCTGAGCAGGAGTGGACTCTGTGCTTTAGCATCTCACGGGCAAATTGTATTTTGTTAATGAGTGTAACTTAGCAAGCCATACCCCAAAAAGTGTTAGTTAGATTTTTTTGTAATATAGATAATGCAGTGTCCTAGGGTAGGTATTCTATTAGAAAACGTAGGGAAGGAATGAAAGTTAGGATAAGGAGTAAAACTAAATACAGGATGGAGACGACCGTCGGTAGCTGCGGTTCGACTGTCCCTTTCCTTTGAGCGGCCCCTCAATGTTTTGGGAACGGGCGGAGGACATTGTCTCCATTAGAATGGGCTCCCTTGTGGTGCTGATGCGCGTTGGACTCCGTTCCTTGAATTCAACTCCCCTCCAGAGATCGAGTTCGACTCCTTTTCAGAGGTCGAGTGTTGAGTCTCACTTTCCATGTGAAGGAAGGGAGGCTTTGCAGTGCGATAGCATCGCAGGGGCTAACTGTATTTATGTTAGTAGGTTTTAGGTGAGCTAACCAGGTGGTGACCCTTGCAGACTGGACAGTCAAACTTTCTGGACCATCAAGCCGTTTGCAATTTTTGACCTACTTAATAGGTGATGTTGGTGTGACAAGTAGTACATCAATCAATTCTGGAGATGGAATGGCCGGCGAAAGGGGTTGGAGGTGCGCCGGAATCTTTTTTAACACCATGTGTGTATGTACTGAAGGACTGCATACTTGTTGTTAAATTCATTTTTATCGGTTTATTGGTCTAGAAAATTGACAGGAACGGGCGCCCTTGAGATGCTGAGGCAGTTTGGACTCTACTCCTTAAAGAGCTAGAGCCATAGCTTTTTTTCCTGAGCAGGAGTGGACTCTGTGCTTTAGCATCTCACGGGCAAATTGTATTTTGTTAATGAGTGTAACTTAGCAAGCCATACCCCAAAAAGTGTTAGTTAGATTTTTTTGTAATATAGATAATGCAGTGTCCTAGGGTAGGTATTCTATTAGAAAACGTAGGGAAGGAATGAAAGTTAGGATAAGGAGTAAAACTAAATACAGGATGGAGACGACCGTCGGTAGCTGCGGTTCGACTGTCCCTTTCCTTTGAGCGGCCCCTCAATGTTTTGGGAACGGGCGGAGGACATTGTCTCCATTAGAATGGGCTCCCTTGTGGTGCTGATGCGCGTTGGACTCCGTTCCTTGAATTCAACTCCCCTCCAGAGATCGAGTTCGACTCCTTTTCAGAGGTCCAGTGTTGAGTCTCACTTTCCATGTGAAGGAAGGGAGGCTTTGCAGTGCGATAGCATCGCAGGGGCTAACTGTATTTATGTTAGTAGGTTTTAGGTGAGCTAACCAGGTGGTGACCCTTGCAGACTGGACAGTCAAACTTTCTGGACCATCAAGCCGTTTGCAATTTTTGACCTACTTAATAGGTGATGTTGGTGTGACAAGTAGTACATCAATCAATTCTGGAGATGGAATGGCCGGCGAAAGGGGTTGGAGGTGCGCCGGAATCTTTTTTAACACCATGTGTGTATGTACTGAAGGACTGCATACTTGTTGTTAAATTCATTTTTATCGGTTTATTGGTCTAGAAAATTGACAGGAACGGGCGCCCTTGAGATGCTGAGGCAGTTTGGACTCTACTCCTTAAAGAGCTAGAGCCATAGCTTTTTTTCCTGAGCAGGAGTGGACTCTGTGCTTTAGCATCTCACGGGCAAATTGTATTTTGTTAATGAGTGTAACTTAGCAAGCCATACCCCAAAAAGTGTTAGTTAGATTTTTTTGTAATATAGATAATGCAGTGTCCTAGGGTAGGTATTCTATTAGAAAACGTAGGGAAGGAATGAAAGTTAGGATAAGGAGTAAAACTAAATACAGGATGGAGACGACCGTCGGTAGCTGCGGTTCGACTGTCCCTTTCCTTTGAGCGGCCCCTCAATGTTTTGGGAACGGGCGGAGGACATTGTCTCCATTAGAATGGGCTCCCTTGTGGTGCTGATGCGCGTTGGACTCCGTTCCTTGAATTCAACTCCCCTCCAGAGATCGAGTTCGACTCCTTTTCAGAGGTCGAGTGTTGAGTCTCACTTTCCATGTGAAGGAAGGGAGGCTTTGCAGTGCGATAGCATCGCAGGGGCAAACTGTATTTATGTTAGTAGGTTTTAGGTGAGCTAACCAGGTGGTGACCCTTGCAGACTGGACAGTCAAACTTTCTGGACCATCAAGCCGTTTGCAATTTTTGACCTACTTAATAGGTGATGTTGGTGTGACAAGTAGTACATCAATCAATTCTGGAGATGGAATGGCCGGCGAAAGGGGTTGGAGGTGCGCCGGAATCTTTTTTAACACCATGTGTGTATGTACTGAAGGACTGCATACTTGTTGTTAAATTCATTTTTATCGGTTTATTGGTCTAGAAAATTGACAGGAACGGGCGCCCTTGAGATGCTGAGGCAGTTTGGACTCTACTCCTTAAAGAGCTAGAGCCATAGCTTTTTTTCCTGAGCAGGAGTGGACTCTGTGCTTTAGCATCTCACGGGCAAATTGTATTTTGTTAATGAGTGTAACTTAGCAAGCCATACCCCAAAAAGTGTTAGTTAGATTTTTTTGTAATATAGATAATGCAGTGTCCTAGGGTAGGTATTCTATTAGAAAACGTAGGGAAGGAATGAAAGTTAGGATAAGGAGTAAAACTAAATACAGGATGGAGACGACCGTCGGTAGCTGCGGTTCGACTGTCCCTTTCCTTTGAGCGGCCCCTCAATGTTTTGGGAACGGGCGGAGGACATTGTCTCCATTAGAATGGGCTCCCTTGTGGTGCTGATGCGCGTTGGACTCCGTTCCTTGAATTCAACTCCCCTCCAGAGATCGAGTTCGACTCCTTTTCAGAGGTCGAGTGTTGAGTCTCACTTTCCATGTGAAGGAAGGGAGGCTTTGCAGTGCGATAGCATCGCAGGGGCAAACTGTATTTATGTTAGTAGGTTTTAGGTGAGCTAACCAGGTGGTGACCCTTGCAGACTGGACAGTCAAACTTTCTGGACCATCAAGCCGTTTGCAATTTTTGACCTACTTAATAGGTGATGTTGGTGTGACAAGTAGTACATCAATCAATTCTGGAGATGGAATGGCCGGCGAAAGGGGTTGGAGGTGCGCCGGAATCTTTTTTAACACCATGTGTGTATGTACTGAAGGACTGCATACTTGTTGTTAAATTCATTTTTATCGGTTTATTGGTCTAGAAAATTGACAGGAACGGGCGCCCTTGAGATGCTGAGGCAGTTTGGACTCTACTCCTTAAAGAGCTAGAGCCATAGCTTTTTTTCCTGAGCAGGAGTGGACTCTGTGCTTTAGCATCTCACGGGCAAATTGTATTTTGTTAATGAGTGTAACTTAGCAAGCCATACCCCAAAAAGTGTTAGTTAGATTTTTTTGTAATATAGATAATGCAGTGTCCTAGGGTAGGTATTCTATTAGAAAACGTAGGGAAGGAATGAAAGTTAGGATAAGGAGTAAAACTAAATACAGGATGGAGACGACCGTCGGTAGCTGCGGTTCGACTGTCCCTTTCCTTTGAGCGGCCCCTCAATGTTTTGGGAACGGGCGGAGGACATTGTCTCCATTAGAATGGGCTCCCTTGTGGTGCTGATGCGCGTTGGACTCCGTTCCTTGAATTCAACTCCCCTCCAGAGATCGAGTTCGACTCCTTTTCAGAGGTCGAGTGTTGAGTCTCACTTTCCATGTGAAGGAAGGGAGGCTTTGCAGTGCGATAGCATCGCAGGGGCAAACTGTATTTATGTTAGTAGGTTTTAGGTGAGCTAACCAGGTGGTGACCCTTGCAGACTGGACAGTCAAACTTTCTGGACCATCAAGCCGTTTGCAATTTTTGACCTACTTAATAGGTGATGTTGGTGTGACAAGTAGTACATCAATCAATTCTGGAGATGGAATGGCCGGCGAAAGGGGTTGGAGGTGCGCCGGAATCTTTTTTAACACCATGTGTGTATGTACTGAAGGACTGCATACTTGTTGTTAAATTCATTTTTATCGGTTTATTGGTCTAGAAAATTGACAGGAACGGGCGCCCTTGAGATGCTGAGGCAGTTTGGACTCTACTCCTTAAAGAGCTAGAGCCATAGCTTTTTTTCCTGAGCAGGAGTGGACTCTGTGCTTTAGCATCTCACGGGCAAATTGTATTTTGTTAATGAGTGTAACTTAGCAAGCCATACCCCAAAAAGTGTTAGTTAGATTTTTTTGTAATATAGATAATGCAGTGTCCTAGGGTAGGTATTCTATTAGAAAACGTAGGGAAGGAATGAAAGTTAGGATAAGGAGTAAAACTAAATACAGGATGGAGACGACCGTCGGTAGCTGCGGTTCGACTGTCCCTTTCCTTTGAGCGGCCCCTCAATGTTTTGGGAACGGGCGGAGGACATTGTCTCCATTAGAATGGGCTCCCTTGTGGTGCTGATGCGCGTTGGACTCCGTTCCTTGAATTCAACTCCCCTCCAGAGATCGAGTTCGACTCCTTTTCAGAGGTCGAGTGTTGAGTCTCACTTTCCATGTGAAGGAAGGGAGGCTTTGCAGTGCGATAGCATCGCAGGGGCAAACTGTATTTATGTTAGTAGGTTTTAGGTGAGCTAACCAGGTGGTGACCCTTGCAGACTGGACAGTCAAACTTTCTGGACCATCAAGCCGTTTGCAATTTTTGACCTACTTAATAGGTGATGTTGGTGTGACAAGTAGTACATCAATCAATTCTGGAGATGGAATGGCCGGCGAAAGGGGTTGGAGGTGCGCCGGAATCTTTTTTAACACCATGTGTGTATGTACTGAAGGACTGCATACTTGTTGTTAAATTCATTTTTATCGGTTTATTGGTCTAGAAAATTGACAGGAACGGGCGCCCTTGAGATGCTGAGGCAGTTTGGACTCTACTCCTTAAAGAGCTAGAGCCATAGCTTTTTTTCCTGAGCAGGAGTGGACTCTGTGCTTTAGCATCTCACGGGCAAATTGTATTTTGTTAATGAGTGTAACTTAGCAAGCCATACCCCAAAAAGTGTTAGTTAGATTTTTTTGTAATATAGATAATGCAGTGTCCTAGGGTAGGTATTCTATTAGAAAACGTAGGGAAGGAATGAAAGTTAGGATAAGGAGTAAAACTAAATACAGGATGGAGACGACCGTCGGTAGCTGCGGTTCGACTGTCCCTTTCCTTTGAGCGGCCCCTCAATGTTTTGGGAACGGGCGGAGGACATTGTCTCCATTAGAATGGGCTCCCTTGTGGTGCTGATGCGCGTTGGACTCCGTTCCTTGAATTCAACTCCCCTCCAGAGATCGAGTTCGACTCCTTTTCAGAGGTCGAGTGTTGAGTCTCACTTTCCATGTGAAGGAAGGGAGGCTTTGCAGTGCGATAGCATCGCAGGGGCAAACTGTATTTATGTTAGTAGGTTTTAGGTGAGCTAACCAGGTGGTGACCCTTGCAGACTGGACAGTCAAACTTTCTGGACCATCAAGCCGTTTGCAATTTTTGACCTACTTAATAGGTGATGTTGGTGTGACAAGTAGTACATCAATCAATTCTGGAGATGGAATGGCCGGCGAAAGGGGTTGGAGGTGCGCCGGAATCTTTTTTAACACCATGTGTGTATGTACTGAAGGACTGCATACTTGTTGTTAAATTCATTTTTATCGGTTTTAATGGTCTAGAAAATTGACAGGAACGGGCGCCCTTGAGATGCTGAGGCAGTTTGGACTCTACTCCTTAAAGAGCTAGAGCCATAGCTTTTTTTCCTGAGCAGGAGTGGACTCTGTGCTTTAGCATCTCACGGGCAAATTGTATTTTGTTAATGAGTGTAACTTAGCAAGCCATACCCCAAAAAGTGTTAGTTAGATTTTTTTGTAATATAGATAATGCAGTGTCCTAGGGTAGGTATTCTATTAGAAAACGTAGGGAAGGAATGAAAGTTAGGATAAGGAGTAAAACTAAATACAGGATGGAGACGACCGTCGGTAGCTGCGGTTCGACTGTCCCTTTCCTTTGAGCGGCCCCTCAATGTTTTGGGAACGGGCGGAGGACATTGTCTCCATTAGAATGGGCTCCCTTGTGGTGCTGATGCGCGTTGGACTCCGTTCCTTGAATTCAACTCCCCTCCAGAGATCGAGTTCGACTCCTTTTCAGAGGTCGAGTGTTGAGTCTCACTTTCCATGTGAAGGAAGGGAGGCTTTGCAGTGCGATAGCATCGCAGGGGCAAACTGTATTTATGTTAGTAGGTTTTAGGTGAGCTAACCAGGTGGTGACCCTTGCAGACTGGACAGTCAAACTTTCTGGACCATCAAGCCGTTTGCAATTTTTGACCTACTTAATAGGTGATGTTGGTGTGACAAGTAGTACATCAATCAATTCTGGAGATGGAATGGCCGGCGAAAGGGGTTGGAGGTGCGCCGGAATCTTTTTTAACACCATGTGTGTATGTACTGAAGGACTGCATACTTGTTGTTAAATTCATTTTTATCGGTTTATTGGTCTAGAAAATTGACAGGAACGGGCGCCCTTGAGATGCTGAGGCAGTTTGGACTCTACTCCTTAAAGAGCTAGAGCCATAGCTTTTTTTCCTGAGCAGGAGTGGACTCTGTGCTTTAGCATCTCACGGGCAAATTGTATTTTGTTAATGAGTGTAACTTAGCAAGCCATACCCCAAAAAGTGTTAGTTAGATTTTTTTGTAATATAGATAATGCAGTGTCCTAGGGTAGGTATTCTATTAGAAAACGTAGGGAAGGAATGAAAGTTAGGATAAGGAGTAAAACTAAATACAGGATGGAGACGACCGTCGGTAGCTGCGGTTCGACTGTCCCTTTCCTTTGAGCGGCCCCTCAATGTTTTGGGAACGGGCGGAGGACATTGTCTCCATTAGAATGGGCTCCCTTGTGGTGCTGATGCGCGTTGGACTCCGTTCCTTGAATTCAACTCCCCTCCAGAGATCGAGTTCGACTCCTTTTCAGAGGTCGAGTGTTGAGTCTCACTTTCCATGTGAAGGAAGGGAGGCTTTGCAGTGCGATAGCATCGCAGGGGCAAACTGTATTTATGTTAGTAGGTTTTAGGTGAGCTAACCAGGTGGTGACCCTTGCAGACTGGACAGTCAAACTTTCTGGACCATCAAGCCGTTTGCAATTTTTGACCTACTTAATAGGTGATGTTGGTGTGACAAGTAGTACATCAATCAATTCTGGAGATGGAATGGCCGGCGAAAGGGGTTGGAGGTGCGCCGGAATCTTTTTTAACACCATGTGTGTATGTACTGAAGGACTGCATACTTGTTGTTAAATTCATTTTTATCGGTTTTAATGGTCTAGAAAATTGACAGGAACGGGCGCCCTTGAGATGCTGAGGCAGTTTGGACTCTACTCCTTAAAGAGCTAGAGCCATAGCTTTTTTTCCTGAGCAGGAGTGGACTCTGTGCTTTAGCATCTCACGGGCAAATTGTATTTTGTTAATGAGTGTAACTTAGCAAGCCATACCCCAAAAAGTGTTAGTTAGATTTTTTTGTAATATAGATAATGCAGTGTCCTAGGGTAGGTATTCTATTAGAAAACGTAGGGAAGGAATGAAAGTTAGGATAAGGAGTAAAACTAAATACAGGATGGAGACGACCGTCGGTAGCTGCGGTTCGACTGTCCCTTTCCTTTGAGCGGCCCCTCAATGTTTTGGGAACGGGCGGAGGACATTGTCTCCATTAGAATGGGCTCCCTTGTGGTGCTGATGCGCGTTGGACTCCGTTCCTTGAATTCAACTCCCCTCCAGAGATCGAGTTCGACTCCTTTTCAGAGGTCGAGTGTTGAGTCTCACTTTCCATGTGAAGGAAGGGAGGCTTTGCAGTGCGATAGCATCGCAGGGGCAAACTGTATTTATGTTAGTAGGTTTTAGGTGAGCTAACCAGGTGGTGACCCTTGCAGACTGGACAGTCAAACTTTCTGGACCATCAAGCCGTTTGCAATTTTTGACCTACTTAATAGGTGATGTTGGTGTGACAAGTAGTACATCAATCAATTCTGGAGATGGAATGGCCGGCGAAAGGGGTTGGAGGTGCGCCGGAATCTTTTTTAACACCATGTGTGTATGTACTGAAGGACTGCATACTTGTTGTTAAATTCATTTTTATCGGTTTATTGGTCTAGAAAATTGACAGGAACGGGCGCCCTTGAGATGCTGAGGCAGTTTGGACTCTACTCCTTAAAGAGCTAGAGCCATAGCTTTTTTTCCTGAGCAGGAGTGGACTCTGTGCTTTAGCATCTCACGGGCAAATTGTATTTTGTTAATGAGTGTAACTTAGCAAGCCATACCCCAAAAAGTGTTAGTTAGATTTTTTTGTAATATAGATAATGCAGTGTCCTAGGGTAGGTATTCTATTAGAAAACGTAGGGAAGGAATGAAAGTTAGGATAAGGAGTAAAACTAAATACAGGATGGAGACGACCGTCGGTAGCTGCGGTTCGACTGTCCCTTTCCTTTGAGCGGCCCCTCAATGTTTTGGGAACGGGCGGAGGACATTGTCTCCATTAGAATGGGCTCCCTTGTGGTGCTGATGCGCGTTGGACTCCGTTCCTTGAATTCAACTCCCCTCCAGAGATCGAGTTCGACTCCTTTTCAGAGGTCGAGTGTTGAGTCTCACTTTCCATGTGAAGGAAGGGAGGCTTTGCAGTGCGATAGCATCGCAGGGGCAAACTGTATTTATGTTAGTAGGTTTTAGGTGAGCTAACCAGGTGGTGACCCTTGCAGACTGGACAGTCAAACTTTCTGGACCATCAAGCCGTTTGCAATTTTTGACCTACTTAATAGGTGATGTTGGTGTGACAAGTAGTACATCAATCAATTCTGGAGATGGAATGGCCGGCGAAAGGGGTTGGAGGTGCGCCGGAATCTTTTTTAACACCATGTGTGTATGTACTGAAGGACTGCATACTTGTTGTTAAATTCATTTTTATCGGTTTATTGGTCTAGAAAATTGACAGGAACGGGCGCCCTTGAGATGCTGAGGCAGTTTGGACTCTACTCCTTAAAGAGCTAGAGCCATAGCTTTTTTTCCTGAGCAGGAGTGGACTCTGTGCTTTAGCATCTCACGGGCAAATTGTATTTTGTTAATGAGTGTAACTTAGCAAGCCATACCCCAAAAAGTGTTAGTTAGATTTTTTTGTAACATAGATAATGCAGTGTCCTAGGGTAGGTATTCTATTAGAAAACGTAGGGAAGGAATGAAAGTTAGGATAAGGAGTAAAACTAAATACAGGATGGAGACGACCGTCGGTAGCTGCGGTTCGACTGTCCCTTTCCTTTGAGCGGCCCCTCAATGTTTTGGGAACGGGCGGAGGACATTGTCTCCATTAGAATGGGCTCCCTTGTGGTGCTGATGCGCGTTGGACTCCGTTCCTTGAATTCAACTCCCCTCCAGAGATCGAGTTCGACTCCTTTTCAGAGGTCGAGTGTTGAGTCTCACTTTCCATGTGAAGGAAGGGAGGCTTTGCAGTGCGATAGCATCGCAGGGGCAAACTGTATTTATGTTAGTAGGTTTTAGGTGAGCTAACCAGGTGGTGACCCTTGCAGACTGGACAGTCAAACTTTCTGGACCATCAAGCCGTTTGCAATTTTTGACCTACTTAATAGGTGATGTTGGTGTGACAAGTAGTACATCAATCAATTCTGGAGATGGAATGGCCGGCGAAAGGGGTTGGAGGTGCGCCGGAATCTTTTTTAACACCATGTGTGTATGTACTGAAGGACTGCATACTTGTTGTTAAATTCATTTTTATCGGTTTATTGGTCTAGAAAATTGACAGGAACGGGCGCCCTTGAGATGCTGAGGCAGTTTGGACTCTACTCCTTAAAGAGCTAGAGCCATAGCTTTTTTTCCTGAGCAGGAGTGGACTCTGTGCTTTAGCATCTCACGGGCAAATTGTATTTTGTTAATGAGTGTAACTTAGCAAGCCATACCCCAAAAAGTGTTAGTTAGATTTTTTTGTAATATAGATAATGCAGTGTCCTAGGGTAGGTATTCTATTAGAAAACGTAGGGAAGGAATGAAAGTTAGGATAAGGAGTAAAACTAAATACAGGATGGAGACGACCGTCGGTAGCTGCGGTTCGACTGTCCCTTTCCTTTGAGCGGCCCCTCAATGTTTTGGGAACGGGCGGAGGACATTGTCTCCATTAGAATGGGCTCCCTTGTGGTGCTGATGCGCGTTGGACTCCGTTCCTTGAATTCAACTCCCCTCCAGAGATCGAGTTCGACTCCTTTTCAGAGGTCGAGTGTTGAGTCTCACTTTCCATGTGAAGGAAGGGAGGCTTTGCAGTGCGATAGCATCGCAGGGGCAAACTGTATTTATGTTAGTAGGTTTTAGGTGAGCTAACCAGGTGGTGACCCTTGCAGACTGGACAGTCAAACTTTCTGGACCATCAAGCCGTTTGCAATTTTTGACCTACTTAATAGGTGATGTTGGTGTGACAAGTAGTACATCAATCAATTCTGGAGATGGAATGGCCGGCGAAAGGGGTTGGAGGTGCGCCGGAATCTTTTTTAACACCATGTGTGTATGTACTGAAGGACTGCATACTTGTTGTTAAATTCATTTTTATCGGTTTTAATGGTCTAGAAAATTGACAGGAACGGGCGCCCTTGAGATGCTGAGGCAGTTTGGACTCTACTCCTTAAAGAGCTAGAGCCATAGCTTTTTTTCCTGAGCAGGAGTGGACTCTGTGCTTTAGCATCTCACGGGCAAATTGTATTTTGTTAATGAGTGTAACTTAGCAAGCCATACCCCAAAAAGTGTTAGTTAGATTTTTTTGTAATATAGATAATGCAGTGTCCTAGGGTAGGTATTCTATTAGAAAACGTAGGGAAGGAATGAAAGTTAGGATAAGGAGTAAAACTAAATACAGGATGGAGACGACCGTCGGTAGCTGCGGTTCGACTGTCCCTTTCCTTTGAGCGGCCCCTCAATGTTTTGGGAACGGGCGGAGGACATTGTCTCCATTAGAATGGGCTCCCTTGTGGTGCTGATGCGCGTTGGACTCCGTTCCTTGAATTCAACTCCCCTCCAGAGATCGAGTTCGACTCCTTTTCAGAGGTCGAGTGTTGAGTCTCACTTTCCATGTGAAGGAAGGGAGGCTTTGCAGTGCGATAGCATCGCAGGGGCAAACTGTATTTATGTTAGTAGGTTTTAGGTGAGCTAACCAGGTGGTGACCCTTGCAGACTGGACAGTCAAACTTTCTGGACCATCAAGCCGTTTGCAATTTTTGACCTACTTAATAGGTGATGTTGGTGTGACAAGTAGTACATCAATCAATTCTGGAGATGGAATGGCCGGCGAAAGGGGTTGGAGGTGCGCCGGAATCTTTTTTAACACCATGTGTGTATGTACTGAAGGACTGCATACTTGTTGTTAAATTCATTTTTATCGGTTTATTGGTCTAGAAAATTGACAGGAACGGGCGCCCTTGAGATGCTGAGGCAGTTTGGACTCTACTCCTTAAAGAGCTAGAGCCATAGCTTTTTTTCCTGAGCAGGAGTGGACTCTGTGCTTTAGCATCTCACGGGCAAATTGTATTTTGTTAATGAGTGTAACTTAGCAAGCCATACCCCAAAAAGTGTTAGTTAGATTTTTTTGTAATATAGATAATGCAGTGTCCTAGGGTAGGTATTCTATTAGAAAACGTAGGGAAGGAATGAAAGTTAGGATAAGGAGTAAAACTAAATACAGGATGGAGACGACCGTCGGTAGCTGCGGTTCGACTGTCCCTTTCCTTTGAGCGGCCCCTCAATGTTTTGGGAACGGGCGGAGGACATTGTCTCCATTAGAATGGGCTCCCTTGTGGTGCTGATGCGCGTTGGACTCCGTTCCTTGAATTCAACTCCCCTCCAGAGATCGAGTTCGACTCCTTTTCAGAGGTCGAGTGTTGAGTCTCACTTTCCATGTGAAGGAAGGGAGGCTTTGCAGTGCGATAGCATCGCAGGGGCAAACTGTATTTATGTTAGTAGGTTTTAGGTGAGCTAACCAGGTGGTGACCCTTGCAGACTGGACAGTCAAACTTTCTGGACCATCAAGCCGTTTGCAATTTTTGACCTACTTAATAGGTGATGTTGGTGTGACAAGTAGTACATCAATCAATTCTGGAGATGGAATGGCCGGCGAAAGGGGTTGGAGGTGCGCCGGAATCTTTTTTAACACCATGTGTGTATGTACTGAAGGACTGCATACTTGTTGTTAAATTCATTTTTATCGGTTTATTGGTCTAGAAAATTGACAGGAACGGGCGCCCTTGAGATGCTGAGGCAGTTTGGACTCTACTCCTTAAAGAGCTAGAGCCATAGCTTTTTTTCCTGAGCAGGAGTGGACTCTGTGCTTTAGCATCTCACGGGCAAATTGTATTTTGTTAATGAGTGTAACTTAGCAAGCCATACCCCAAAAAGTGTTAGTTAGATTTTTTTGTAACATAGATAATGCAGTGTCCTAGGGTAGGTATTCTATTAGAAAACGTAGGGAAGGAATGAAAGTTAGGATAAGGAGTAAAACTAAATACAGGATGGAGACGACCGTCGGTAGCTGCGGTTCGACTGTCCCTTTCCTTTGAGCGGCCCCTCAATGTTTTGGGAACGGGCGGAGGACATTGTCTCCATTAGAATGGGCTCCCTTGTGGTGCTGATGCGCGTTGGACTCCGTTCCTTGAATTCAACTCCCCTCCAGAGATCGAGTTCGACTCCTTTTCAGAGGTCGAGTGTTGAGTCTCACTTTCCATGTGAAGGAAGGGAGGCTTTGCAGTGCGATAGCATCGCAGGGGCAAACTGTATTTATGTTAGTAGGTTTTAGGTGAGCTAACCAGGTGGTGACCCTTGCAGACTGGACAGTCAAACTTTCTGGACCATCAAGCCGTTTGCAATTTTTGACCTACTTAATAGGTGATGTTGGTGTGACAAGTAGTACATCAATCAATTCTGGAGATGGAATGGCCGGCGAAAGGGGTTGGAGGTGCGCCGGAATCTTTTTTAACACCATGTGTGTATGTACTGAAGGACTGCATACTTGTTGTTAAATTCATTTTTATCGGTTTATTGGTCTAGAAAATTGACAGGAACGGGCGCCCTTGAGATGCTGAGGCAGTTTGGACTCTACTCCTTAAAGAGCTAGAGCCATAGCTTTTTTTCCTGAGCAGGAGTGGACTCTGTGCTTTAGCATCTCACGGGCAAATTGTATTTTGTTAATGAGTGTAACTTAGCAAGCCATACCCCAAAAAGTGTTAGTTAGATTTTTTTGTAATATAGATAATGCAGTGTCCTAGGGTAGGTATTCTATTAGAAAACGTAGGGAAGGAATGAAAGTTAGGATAAGGAGTAAAACTAAATACAGGATGGAGACGACCGTCGGTAGCTGCGGTTCGACTGTCCCTTTCCTTTGAGCGGCCCCTCAATGTTTTGGGAACGGGCGGAGGACATTGTCTCCATTAGAATGGGCTCCCTTGTGGTGCTGATGCGCGTTGGACTCCGTTCCTTGAATTCAACTCCCCTCCAGAGATCGAGTTCGACTCCTTTTCAGAGGTCGAGTGTTGAGTCTCACTTTCCATGTGAAGGAAGGGAGGCTTTGCAGTGCGATAGCATCGCAGGGGCAAACTGTATTTATGTTAGTAGGTTTTAGGTGAGCTAACCAGGTGGTGACCCTTGCAGACTGGACAGTCAAACTTTCTGGACCATCAAGCCGTTTGCAATTTTTGACCTACTTAATAGGTGATGTTGGTGTGACAAGTAGTACATCAATCAATTCTGGAGATGGAATGGCCGGCGAAAGGGGTTGGAGGTGCGCCGGAATCTTTTTTAACACCATGTGTGTATGTACTGAAGGACTGCATACTTGTTGTTAAATTCATTTTTATCGGTTTATTGGTCTAGAAAATTGACAGGAACGGGCGCCCTTGAGATGCTGAGGCAGTTTGGACTCTACTCCTTAAAGAGCTAGAGCCATAGCTTTTTTTCCTGAGCAGGAGTGGACTCTGTGCTTTAGCATCTCACGGGCAAATTGTATTTTGTTAATGAGTGTAACTTAGCAAGCCATACCCCAAAAAGTGTTAGTTAGATTTTTTTGTAATATAGATAATGCAGTGTCCTAGGGTAGGTATTCTATTAGAAAACGTAGGGAAGGAATGAAAGTTAGGATAAGGAGTAAAACTAAATACAGGATGGAGACGACCGTCGGTAGCTGCGGTTCGACTGTCCCTTTCCTTTGAGCGGCCCCTCAATGTTTTGGGAACGGGCGGAGGACATTGTCTCCATTAGAATGGGCTCCCTTGTGGTGCTGATGCGCGTTGGACTCCGTTCCTTGAATTCAACTCCCCTCCAGAGATCGAGTTCGACTCCTTTTCAGAGGTCGAGTGTTGAGTCTCACTTTCCATGTGAAGGAAGGGAGGCTTTGCAGTGCGATAGCATCGCAGGGGCAAACTGTATTTATGTTAGTAGGTTTTAGGTGAGCTAACCAGGTGGTGACCCTTGCAGACTGGACAGTCAAACTTTCTGGACCATCAAGCCGTTTGCAATTTTTGACCTACTTAATAGGTGATGTTGGTGTGACAAGTAGTACATCAATCAATTCTGGAGATGGAATGGCCGGCGAAAGGGGTTGGAGGTGCGCCGGAATCTTTTTTAACACCATGTGTGTATGTACTGAAGGACTGCATACTTGTTGTTAAATTCATTTTTATCGGTTTATTGGTCTAGAAAATTGACAGGAACGGGCGCCCTTGAGATGCTGAGGCAGTTTGGACTCTACTCCTTAAAGAGCTAGAGCCATAGCTTTTTTTCCTGAGCAGGAGTGGACTCTGTGCTTTAGCATCTCACGGGCAAATTGTATTTTGTTAATGAGTGTAACTTAGCAAGCCATACCCCAAAAAGTGTTAGTTAGATTTTTTTGTAATATAGATAATGCAGTGTCCTAGGGTAGGTATTCTATTAGAAAACGTAGGGAAGGAATGAAAGTTAGGATAAGGAGTAAAACTAAATACAGGATGGAGACGACCGTCGGTAGCTGCGGTTCGACTGTCCCTTTCCTTTGAGCGGCCCCTCAATGTTTTGGGAACGGGCGGAGGACATTGTCTCCATTAGAATGGGCTCCCTTGTGGTGCTGATGCGCGTTGGACTCCGTTCCTTGAATTCAACTCCCCTCCAGAGATCGAGTTCGACTCCTTTTCAGAGGTCGAGTGTTGAGTCTCACTTTCCATGTGAAGGAAGGGAGGCTTTGCAGTGCGATAGCATCGCAGGGGCAAACTGTATTTATGTTAGTAGGTTTTAGGTGAGCTAACCAGGTGGTGACCCTTGCAGACTGGACAGTCAAACTTTCTGGACCATCAAGCCGTTTGCAATTTTTGACCTACTTAATAGGTGATGTTGGTGTGACAAGTAGTACATCAATCAATTCTGGAGATGGAATGGCCGGCGAAAGGGGTTGGAGGTGCGCCGGAATCTTTTTTAACACCATGTGTGTATGTACTGAAGGACTGCATACTTGTTGTTAAATTCATTTTTATCGGTTTATTGGTCTAGAAAATTGACAGGAACGGGCGCCCTTGAGATGCTGAGGCAGTTTGGACTCTACTCCTTAAAGAGCTAGAGCCATAGCTTTTTTTCCTGAGCAGGAGTGGACTCTGTGCTTTAGCATCTCACGGGCAAATTGTATTTTGTTAATGAGTGTAACTTAGCAAGCCATACCCCAAAAAGTGTTAGTTAGATTTTTTTGTAATATAGATAATGCAGTGTCCTAGGGTAGGTATTCTATTAGAAAACGTAGGGAAGGAATGAAAGTTAGGATAAGGAGTAAAACTAAATACAGGATGGAGACGACCGTCGGTAGCTGCGGTTCGACTGTCCCTTTCCTTTGAGCGGCCCCTCAATGTTTTGGGAACGGGCGGAGGACATTGTCTCCATTAGAATGGGCTCCCTTGTGGTGCTGATGCGCGTTGGACTCCGTTCCTTGAATTCAACTCCCCTCCAGAGATCGAGTTCGACTCCTTTTCAGAGGTCGAGTGTTGAGTCTCACTTTCCATGTGAAGGAAGGGAGGCTTTGCAGTGCGATAGCATCGCAGGGGCAAACTGTATTTATGTTAGTAGGTTTTAGGTGAGCTAACCAGGTGGTGACCCTTGCAGACTGGACAGTCAAACTTTCTGGACCATCAAGCCGTTTGCAATTTTTGACCTACTTAATAGGTGATGTTGGTGTGACAAGTAGTACATCAATCAATTCTGGAGATGGAATGGCCGGCGAAAGGGGTTGGAGGTGCGCCGGAATCTTTTTTAACACCATGTGTGTATGTACTGAAGGACTGCATACTTGTTGTTAAATTCATTTTTATCGGTTTATTGGTCTAGAAAATTGACAGGAACGGGCGCCCTTGAGATGCTGAGGCAGTTTGGACTCTACTCCTTAAAGAGCTAGAGCCATAGCTTTTTTTCCTGAGCAGGAGTGGACTCTGTGCTTTAGCATCTCACGGGCAAATTGTATTTTGTTAATGAGTGTAACTTAGCAAGCCATACCCCAAAAAGTGTTAGTTAGATTTTTTTGTAATATAGATAATGCAGTGTCCTAGGGTAGGTATTCTATTAGA
Organism: Eleutherodactylus coqui; assembly: GCA_035609135.1. NCBI lineage: Eukaryota > Metazoa > Chordata > Amphibia > Anura > Eleutherodactylidae > Eleutherodactylus > Eleutherodactylus coqui. The sequence continues at coordinate 34,698,958 of CM069408.1, forward strand.
AAACGTAGGGAAGGAATGAAAGTTAGGATAAGGAGTAAAACTAAATACAGGATGGAGACGACCGTCGGTAGCTGCGGTTCGACTGTCCCTTTCCTTTGAGCGGCCCCTCAATGTTTTGGGAACGGGCGGAGGACATTGTCTCCATTAGAATGGGCTCCCTTGTGGTGCTGATGCGCGTTGGACTCCGTTCCTTGAATTCAACTCCCCTCCAGAGATCGAGTTCGACTCCTTTTCAGAGGTCGAGTGTTGAGTCTCACTTTCCATGTGAAGGAAGGGAGGCTTTGCAGTGCGATAGCATCGCAGGGGCAAACTGTATTTATGTTAGTAGGTTTTAGGTGAGCTAACCAGGTGGTGACCCTTGCAGACTGGACAGTCAAACTTTCTGGACCATCAAGCCGTTTGCAATTTTTGACCTACTTAATAGGTGATGTTGGTGTGACAAGTAGTACATCAATCAATTCTGGAGATGGAATGGCCGGCGAAAGGGGTTGGAGGTGCGCCGGAATCTTTTTTAACACCATGTGTGTATGTACTGAAGGACTGCATACTTGTTGTTAAATTCATTTTTATCGGTTTATTGGTCTAGAAAATTGACAGGAACGGGCGCCCTTGAGATGCTGAGGCAGTTTGGACTCTACTCCTTAAAGAGCTAGAGCCATAGCTTTTTTTCCTGAGCAGGAGTGGACTCTGTGCTTTAGCATCTCACGGGCAAATTGTATTTTGTTAATGAGTGTAACTTAGCAAGCCATACCCCAAAAAGTGTTAGTTAGATTTTTTTGTAATATAGATAATGCAGTGTCCTAGGGTAGGTATTCTATTAGAAAACGTAGGGAAGGAATGAAAGTTAGGATAAGGAGTAAAACTAAATACAGGATGGAGACGACCGTCGGTAGCTGCGGTTCGACTGTCCCTTTCCTTTGAGCGGCCCCTCAATGTTTTGGGAACGGGCGGAGGACATTGTCTCCATTAGAATGGGCTCCCTTGTGGTGCTGATGCGCGTTGGACTCCGTTCCTTGAATTCAACTCCCCTCCAGAGATCGAGTTCGACTCCTTTTCAGAGGTCGAGTGTTGAGTCTCACTTTCCATGTGAAGGAAGGGAGGCTTTGCAGTGCGATAGCATCGCAGGGGCAAACTGTATTTATGTTAGTAGGTTTTAGGTGAGCTAACCAGGTGGTGACCCTTGCAGACTGGACAGTCAAACTTTCTGGACCATCAAGCCGTTTGCAATTTTTGACCTACTTAATAGGTGATGTTGGTGTGACAAGTAGTACATCAATCAATTCTGGAGATGGAATGGCCGGCGAAAGGGGTTGGAGGTGCGCCGGAATCTTTTTTAACACCATGTGTGTATGTACTGAAGGACTGCATACTTGTTGTTAAATTCATTTTTATCGGTTTATTGGTCTAGAAAATTGACAGGAACGGGCGCCCTTGAGATGCTGAGGCAGTTTGGACTCTACTCCTTAAAGAGCTAGAGCCATAGCTTTTTTTCCTGAGCAGGAGTGGACTCTGTGCTTTAGCATCTCACGGGCAAATTGTATTTTGTTAATGAGTGTAACTTAGCAAGCCATACCCCAAAAAGTGTTAGTTAGATTTTTTTGTAATATAGATAATGCAGTGTCCTAGGGTAGGTATTCTATTAGAAAACGTAGGGAAGGAATGAAAGTTAGGATAAGGAGTAAAACTAAATACAGGATGGAGACGACCGTCGGTAGCTGCGGTTCGACTGTCCCTTTCCTTTGAGCGGCCCCTCAATGTTTTGGGAACGGGCGGAGGACATTGTCTCCATTAGAATGGGCTCCCTTGTGGTGCTGATGCGCGTTGGACTCCGTTCCTTGAATTCAACTCCCCTCCAGAGATCGAGTTCGACTCCTTTTCAGAGGTCGAGTGTTGAGTCTCACTTTCCATGTGAAGGAAGGGAGGCTTTGCAGTGCGATAGCATCGCAGGGGCAAACTGTATTTATGTTAGTAGGTTTTAGGTGAGCTAACCAGGTGGTGACCCTTGCAGACTGGACAGTCAAACTTTCTGGACCATCAAGCCGTTTGCAATTTTTGACCTACTTAATAGGTGATGTTGGTGTGACAAGTAGTACATCAATCAATTCTGGAGATGGAATGGCCGGCGAAAGGGGTTGGAGGTGCGCCGGAATCTTTTTTAACACCATGTGTGTATGTACTGAAGGACTGCATACTTGTTGTTAAATTCATTTTTATCGGTTTATTGGTCTAGAAAATTGACAGGAACGGGCGCCCTTGAGATGCTGAGGCAGTTTGGACTCTACTCCTTAAAGAGCTAGAGCCATAGCTTTTTTTCCTGAGCAGGAGTGGACTCTGTGCTTTAGCATCTCACGGGCAAATTGTATTTTGTTAATGAGTGTAACTTAGCAAGCCATACCCCAAAAAGTGTTAGTTAGATTTTTTTGTAATATAGATAATGCAGTGTCCTAGGGTAGGTATTCTATTAGAAAACGTAGGGAAGGAATGAAAGTTAGGATAAGGAGTAAAACTAAATACAGGATGGAGACGACCGTCGGTAGCTGCGGTTCGACTGTCCCTTTCCTTTGAGCGGCCCCTCAATGTTTTGGGAACGGGCGGAGGACATTGTCTCCATTAGAATGGGCTCCCTTGTGGTGCTGATGCGCGTTGGACTCCGTTCCTTGAATTCAACTCCCCTCCAGAGATCGAGTTCGACTCCTTTTCAGAGGTCGAGTGTTGAGTCTCACTTTCCATGTGAAGGAAGGGAGGCTTTGCAGTGCGATAGCATCGCAGGGGCAAACTGTATTTATGTTAGTAGGTTTTAGGTGAGCTAACCAGGTGGTGACCCTTGCAGACTGGACAGTCAAACTTTCTGGACCATCAAGCCGTTTGCAATTTTTGACCTACTTAATAGGTGATGTTGGTGTGACAAGTAGTACATCAATCAATTCTGGAGATGGAATGGCCGGCGAAAGGGGTTGGAGGTGCGCCGGAATCTTTTTTAACACCATGTGTGTATGTACTGAAGGACTGCATACTTGTTGTTAAATTCATTTTTATCGGTTTATTGGTCTAGAAAATTGACAGGAACGGGCGCCCTTGAGATGCTGAGGCAGTTTGGACTCTACTCCTTAAAGAGCTAGAGCCATAGCTTTTTTTCCTGAGCAGGAGTGGACTCTGTGCTTTAGCATCTCACGGGCAAATTGTATTTTGTTAATGAGTGTAACTTAGCAAGCCATACCCCAAAAAGTGTTAGTTAGATTTTTTTGTAATATAGATAATGCAGTGTCCTAGGGTAGGTATTCTATTAGAAAACGTAGGGAAGGAATGAAAGTTAGGATAAGGAGTAAAACTAAATACAGGATGGAGACGACCGTCGGTAGCTGCGGTTCGACTGTCCCTTTCCTTTGAGCGGCCCCTCAATGTTTTGGGAACGGGCGGAGGACATTGTCTCCATTAGAATGGGCTCCCTTGTGGTGCTGATGCGCGTTGGACTCCGTTCCTTGAATTCAACTCCCCTCCAGAGATCGAGTTCGACTCCTTTTCAGAGGTCGAGTGTTGAGTCTCACTTTCCATGTGAAGGAAGGGAGGCTTTGCAGTGCGATAGCATCGCAGGGGCAAACTGTATTTATGTTAGTAGGTTTTAGGTGAGCTAACCAGGTGGTGACCCTTGCAGACTGGACAGTCAAACTTTCTGGACCATCAAGCCGTTTGCAATTTTTGACCTACTTAATAGGTGATGTTGGTGTGACAAGTAGTACATCAATCAATTCTGGAGATGGAATGGCCGGCGAAAGGGGTTGGAGGTGCGCCGGAATCTTTTTTAACACCATGTGTGTATGTACTGAAGGACTGCATACTTGTTGTTAAATTCATTTTTATCGGTTTATTGGTCTAGAAAATTGACAGGAACGGGCGCCCTTGAGATGCTGAGGCAGTTTGGACTCTACTCCTTAAAGAGCTAGAGCCATAGCTTTTTTTCCTGAGCAGGAGTGGACTCTGTGCTTTAGCATCTCACGGGCAAATTGTATTTTGTTAATGAGTGTAACTTAGCAAGCCATACCCCAAAAAGTGTTAGTTAGATTTTTTTGTAATATAGATAATGCAGTGTCCTAGGGTAGGTATTCTATTAGAAAACGTAGGGAAGGAATGAAAGTTAGGATAAGGAGTAAAACTAAATACAGGATGGAGACGACCGTCGGTAGCTGCGGTTCGACTGTCCCTTTCCTTTGAGCGGCCCCTCAATGTTTTGGGAACGGGCGGAGGACATTGTCTCCATTAGAATGGGCTCCCTTGTGGTGCTGATGCGCGTTGGACTCCGTTCCTTGAATTCAACTCCCCTCCAGAGATCGAGTTCGACTCCTTTTCAGAGGTCGAGTGTTGAGTCTCACTTTCCATGTGAAGGAAGGGAGGCTTTGCAGTGCGATAGCATCGCAGGGGCAAACTGTATTTATGTTAGTAGGTTTTAGGTGAGCTAACCAGGTGGTGACCCTTGCAGACTGGACAGTCAAACTTTCTGGACCATCAAGCCGTTTGCAATTTTTGACCTACTTAATAGGTGATGTTGGTGTGACAAGTAGTACATCAATCAATTCTGGAGATGGAATGGCCGGCGAAAGGGGTTGGAGGTGCGCCGGAATCTTTTTTAACACCATGTGTGTATGTACTGAAGGACTGCATACTTGTTGTTAAATTCATTTTTATCGGTTTATTGGTCTAGAAAATAGACAGGAACGGGTGCCCTTGAGATGCTGAGGCAGTTTGGACTCTACTCCTTAAAGAGCTAGAGCCATAGCTTTTTTTCCTGAGCAGGAGTGGACTCTGTGCTTTAGCATCTCACGGGCAAATTGTATTTTGTTAATGAGTGTAACTTAGCAAGCCATACCCCAAAAAGTGTTAGTTAGATTTTTTTGTAATATAGATAATGCAGTGTCCTAGGGTAGGTATTCTATTAGAAAACGTAGGGAAGGAATGAAAGTTAGGATAAGGAGTAAAACTAAATACAGGATGGAGACGACCGTCGGTAGCTGCGGTTCGACTGTCCCTTTCCTTTGAGCGGCCCCTCAATGTTTTGGGAACGGGCGGAGGACATTGTCTCCATTAGAATGGGCTCCCTTGTGGTGCTGATGCGCGTTGGACTCCGTTCCTTGAATTCAACTCCCCTCCAGAGATCGAGTTCGACTCCTTTTCAGAGGTCGAGTGTTGAGTCTCACTTTCCATGTGAAGGAAGGGAGGCTTTGCAGTGCGATAGCATCGCAGGGGCAAACTGTATTTATGTTAGTAGGTTTTAGGTGAGCTAACCAGGTGGTGACCCTTGCAGACTGGACAGTCAAACTTTCTGGACCATCAAGCCGTTTGCAATTTTTGACCTACTTAATAGGTGATGTTGGTGTGACAAGTAGTACATCAATCAATTCTGGAGATGGAATGGCCGGCGAAAGGGGTTGGAGGTGCGCCGGAATCTTTTTTAACACCATGTGTGTATGTACTGAAGGACTGCATACTTGTTGTTAAATTCATTTTTATCGGTTTATTGGTCTAGAAAATTGACAGGAACGGGCGCCCTTGAGATGCTAAGGCAGTTTGGACTCTACTCCTTAAAGAGCTAGAGCCATAGCTTTTTTTCCTGAGCAGGAGTGGACTCTGTGCTTTAGCATCTCACGGGCAAATTGTATTTTGTTAATGAGTGTAACTTAGCAAGCCATACCCCAAAAAGTGTTAGTTAGATTTTTTTGTAATATAGATAATGCAGTGTCCTAGGGTAGGTATTCTATTAGAAAACGTAGGGAAGGAATGAAAGTTAGGATAAGGAGTAAAACTAAATACAGGATGGAGACGACCGTCGGTAGCTGCGGTTCGACTGTCCCTTTCCTTTGAGCGGCCCCTCAATGTTTTGGGAACGGGCGGAGGACATTGTCTCCATTAGAATGGGCTCCCTTGTGGTGCTGATGCGCGTTGGACTCCGTTCCTTGAATTCAACTCCCCTCCAGAGATCGAGTTCGACTCCTTTTCAGAGGTCGAGTGTTGAGTCTCACTTTCCATGTGAAGGAAGGGAGGCTTTGCAGTGCGATAGCATCGCAGGGGCAAACTGTATTTATGTTAGTAGGTTTTAGGTGAGCTAACCAGGTGGTGACCCTTGCAGACTGGACAGTCAAACTTTCTGGACCATCAAGCCGTTTGCAATTTTTGACCTACTTAATAGGTGATGTTGGTGTGACAAGTAGTACATCAATCAATTCTGGAGATGGAATGGCCGGCGAAAGGGGTTGGAGGTGCGCCGGAATCTTTTTTAACACCATGTGTGTATGTACTGAAGGACTGCATACTTGTTGTTAAATTCATTTTTATCGGTTTATTGGTCTAGAAAATTGACAGGAACGGGCGCCCTTGAGATGCTGAGGCAGTTTGGACTCTACTCCTTAAAGAGCTAGAGCCATAGCTTTTTTTCCTGAGCAGGAGTGGACTCTGTGCTTTAGCATCTCACGGGCAAATTGTATTTTGTTAATGAGTGTAACTTAGCAAGCCATACCCCAAAAAGTGTTAGTTAGATTTTTTTGTAATATAGATAATGCAGTGTCCTAGGGTAGGTATTCTATTAGAAAACGTAGGGAAGGAATGAAAGTTAGGATAAGGAGTAAAACTAAATACAGGATGGAGACGACCGTCGGTAGCTGCGGTTCGACTGTCCCTTTCCTTTGAGCGGCCCCTCAATGTTTTGGGAACGGGCGGAGGACATTGTCTCCATTAGAATGGGCTCCCTTGTGGTGCTGATGCGCGTTGGACTCCGTTCCTTGAATTCAACTCCCCTCCAGAGATCGAGTTCGACTCCTTTTCAGAGGTCGAGTGTTGAGTCTCACTTTCCATGTGAAGGAAGGGAGGCTTTGCAGTGCGATAGCATCGCAGGGGCAAACTGTATTTATGTTAGTAGGTTTTAGGTGAGCTAACCAGGTGGTGACCCTTGCAGACTGGACAGTCAAACTTTCTGGACCATCAAGCCGTTTGCAATTTTTGACCTACTTAATAGGTGATGTTGGTGTGACAAGTAGTACATCAATCAATTCTGGAGATGGAATGGCCGGCGAAAGGGGTTGGAGGTGCGCCGGAATCTTTTTTTTTTTTTTATAACTGTCTTTATTGCACAGATCAGGTTACACAAAAAGTAATGTCATAAATTGTTAAAGTCCTTCTTTCTTTGCATATGTGTGTTAGTCCTAACCTGTTTCATTTTTCCTTTTTCTTTCAATTACTAAAAAACATAACATACTCAACGTAAAAACATGTAATTGACATACATTAACTCAGACTCTTGATCTACTACGACCACCTATATTTTTGGTCTACTGACCTGTGTGTTGAGGATCTTCAAGTTTATGGAGGCCTCCCGTGTCCACGGCACAACTTATGTATCACCCTAAACAGGTGTTTCCCCAGCTGCTATTTGTTCCTGGTACCAGCAGGTATAGCTAAAGCAGTCCCTCAGTTTATCTTTTACCCTTTGTGGTAGTTGTTGGATAAAGCTCTCCCAAGTTTCGAAGAAGGCTTGTACCTTTTTTTCCTTGAATAGTGATGTTTCCGCCCAGTCCATTTGGAACAGGAATGCTAATTTATCCAGGAACAATCTGAATGGGGGCCCTGTTGGCTGAATCCATGTTTGCAATATGGCTTTCTGTCCTGCTGCTGCTATGAAGTGTAGTAGTTTTCTTACGCCTCTTGTGCATCGGTATGTTTCTGGGTCTAGATATCCAAATATTGCCCAAATCGGCTCTTGTGGGCAGAAATTCGTTAAGTGTGTTTTTGTATACTCTCCTATACGCGCCCAAAAGGCCTGTATTATGGGGCATGTCCACAAGCTGTGATATAAATTTGCATGGGGTCTCTGGCATTTGAAGCATTTTGAGGTGGCGTAGATTCCCATGTGGAAACCTCTACTTGGGGTTAAGTATGACCTGTGGACAATCTGCAGTCTCATTTCCAGAAACCTTGCCGATGGCAGGAATCTGTGCGCTGCAGTCAGGGATTTCTTTATCAATGAGGGTGTGAATTCCGGGTTGTCCACAGTCCATTTGCTCACCCCCGGGTCAGTATCGTCTTCTTCTCTCATGTTTCGTATTGTTCTATACAGCTTGGAGATCATGCCCCTTGGCCCTGTTTTCCTAGTGATCCATGTGTCCCCTGTCTGTTTCCAGTCCTTTTCTCGGAATTTTGGTATGAGTTCTGTAATGTAGTGCCTAGCTTGTAGGTATGAGAATAGTGGGACTCTAAGTTCCGGGTATTTTTGTTTCATTTCGTCATATGTTAAGATCCGTCTTTCTCTTGTGTGTAGTAGTTTGTCTATTGAGTGTATTCCCTGGTTCTCCCATTCCATGAAAGTGTTATGGGGTTTACCGTTTTGGAAGTCGGGGTTGTCTATTAATGATATGTGTGGTGATGTTAGTGGTGAGGTTTGGCTGTCTTTACGCAACTTGTTCCACGTCTTCCAAGCTATTAGTATCAGGGGGTTCCTTTTGATCTTTTCTGGGAGTTCCGCGTATGGGCGGTGTAAAATGTTCTGGAGTTTAACTGGGCCAGCCATTTCCTGTTCAAGGGATTTGTTTGTGAAGTATGTCCTAGAGTGGATCCAATCATGGATGATTCGTGCCTGTGCTGCTAAGTTGTAGTCTCGAACGTTAGGTAAGTTGGTTCCTCCATTTTCTCTGTGTTTGTGCAGTGTTTTAAGTGCAATACGGGGTCTTTTCCCCCCCCATATAAATTTCCTGTATAGATAATTAATTTTCTTTATATCTTTTAGTCTTAAAAGTATGGGTAACGTGTGTAATATATATAGTAAGCGTGGGAATTCTATCATTTTTATTAGGCTAATCCTCCCCAAGAAGGATATTGTAAAATTTTTCCATGTGTTCAAAGTTATTTCCAATTTTTTGATATGGGGTTCTATATTTGCGTCGTATAATTTAGAGGGGTTTCTTGTTATTTGTATTCCCAGGTATTGTATAGCTTTTTTTTCCCATCGAAATGGATATTGTGCCGCCCACATAGGTTTGGCCGGGCCTCTGAGAAGTAAAGCTTCTGTTTTGTCCAGATTTATGGTGTAGCCTGATAATTTACCGATTCTTTCAATATTCCGTAATAGGGGTGTTAGTGTCTCCCTGGGGTTGTTTACCACCAAAAGGATATCGTCCGCGAATGCCTCTGTCTTTATCTTTGCGCTTCCGCAAATTGCCCCTGTGTATAGTGTTGTGTGTGTTAGATGTCTAAGTAACGGGTCTATAGATAGATTAAACAGTAGCGGTGAAAGTGGGCATCCCTGTCTGGCCCCTCTAAATAGATCTATTTTGGGGGTATTAAGTCCATTGACTGTAAGGGTCGTGGTGGCGTTTGTGTGTGTTGTGTCTATGTAATTTACAAAGGTCTGTCCAAAGCTTCTTCTTTCTAGTAGCATATTCAAGAATGGCCAGGCCATCTTATCAAAAGCTTTCTCCGCGTCTAAACTTAGCAGCATCATCGTCTGGCTTTCGGGGTTCTGTGCTATAACTGTTGCCGCTATGGCGGCTCTGATGTTTTTTAAAGCACCTCGCCCTTGTGTAAAGCCCTTTTGTGCTGGGTCTAGTATGGACGGAAGAATCAGCTGGAGCCTATCTGCTAAGATCTTGGACAGAAATTTGTAATCGCAGTTCAACAGCGCTATTGGTCTATAAGACCTTGGGTCCGTTATGTCTTTGTTTGGTTTTGGAAGTAGAATGGTTCTGGAGGTCCCAAAGTCTTCTGTTTGTGTACCATTTATGTATATTGTATTGTAAAGTTGGGTCATTATTGGTACGATATCGGTGGTTAGTATTTTATAATATTCTGCCGAAAATCCATCGGGGCCCGGCGTTTTCCCCCCTACCGCCGTCGCTATTACCCTCCGTATCTCTTCTTCTTGTATGTCGGCATCTAGTAGTGATTTTTGTTCTTCAGTTAGTTTTGGTAGATTTATGGAGTCTAGGAAGTTGTTTATGTCCTGTGTGTTCGTTGGTTCTGCCCTGTATAAATCCTCGAAGTATTCCTGCAGTATTTGGGCCACCTCCTCCTGTTTTGTTACTATGTTATCTCCGTTGATTTGCCTTAGGGTCAGTATTGGTTTGTGTGGTTGCTTTTGTTTGGCCAGATTCGCTAACAGTCGTCCTGCCTTGTTTCCCCAGCTGTAAAATTTGTTTTTCGTCAGCTGGTTTTGCCAGTGTGCGTGGGTGTGCACGAACGTGTCTAGCAGGTGTTTTGCTGTAATGAAGGTTTGATATGAGTTGTCATTATGGAGGCTCATGTGCTCTTTTTGTGCTGTCAGGAGGGAGTGATGCAGTGCCTCAAACTCCTTTTGAAATTTTTTCCTCCTGTGGGACTGATAGCTTATTATATGGCCTCTCATTACTGCCTTTGATGCCTGCCAGAACAAATTTATGTTGTCTATGTGTATGCTGTTATCATCTACGTAATTGTTCCAGTTGATCTTCAAGTATGTCCTGAAATCTTCCGATTCCCACAAATATGAGGGAAAGCGCCACGTTTTTGTCAGTTTTCGTGAGGTGATCAGTTGTAGTTTTATTGCTATTGGCGCATGATCACTTAAGGCTATTGGGTGTATTACCGATTGATGGTGATGTTGGAAAATGTTATCTGAGATTAGGAAGAAATCTATGCGTGAGAATGAGTGATGGGCATTGGAGCAGCATGTGTATTCCTTGTTAGTAGGATTGAGGAGTCGCCATGGGTCACATACGCGGAGTTGTTCCTTTAGGGTTAATAGTGCATGTGTGGTTGCTATTGTCTGGGTAGATGGTCCTGTTCTGTCCAGCGTTTCGTCTTGTGTGCCGTTAAAGTCCCCTCCCATGATTATTCTGTCATTTGGGTATGGTTGTAGCTGCTCTATCAGAGCGGTGTAAAATGTTGCTTGGTTTGTGTTGGGGGCGTAGATGTTTATCAGGGCATATGTTTGTTCATCCATGGTTATTCTTGTTATTAAGTATCTTCCCTGTGGGTCAGCTATATTTTGTATTATTGTATGTGGAATGTTTCTCCTAATCAGGGTGGCCACCCCTCGTGATGCTGAAGTGTGTGAGGCTACGTAGCACGTTTCTATCCATGGTGCTTTTAGTTCTCCCTTCCCCTCTTTTTTCCAGTGTGTTTCTTGTAAAAACACTATGTCTGGTTTGTGTCGTTTTAGATGTGTAAGCACTTTTTTTCTTTTGATAGGTGTGTTTAGTCCGTCCACGTTCCAGGACAATATTTGTATCGTTGTGGGTGTTTGGTATTCGTTTGTCTCTGTATCTATAGGCATATTAGTGTGCGTGCATTGGTCTTATTCACCGTTATTTTTGCCTTTTTGTCCTCGCCACTTCCCTCGGTCCCAACGAGCCGCGGGCGTGGCTGAATGTTGGTTGTGCCGTGTCCACGGGGCCCTCCGATCCTCCCTTTGTTCTGATTCCTAGAGGTCAGACAGATCAAGAGAAAATCAAAAAACATAAAAAACATGAAAAACATGGCAATAAACACATTAACATTTAGCATCTATTTTGCCTATTCTTTTGCATAACAGGCGTCACATCCACAGTCCTTGGAAAGGGGTTATCGTAAGAAGCTGTGGTACATTTCCTTCCCGTCGGCTTTTTCATCCCTGTTCTCCCAGCCCTTCCATTTGTAGGTGCCTTCTCGCTTCCTCCGGCGTGTTAAACAACAAAGATCTATTGCCGTCTTGGATTCGCAGTTTTGCTGGATATAGTAGTTGAAAACGGGTGTTTCGTTCGTGTAAGGCTTGACAGATCGGGGTGAATAGCTTACGTTTTTGTGACACTGCCGCCGAAAAGTCCTGGAACATAAGGATCTTTGTCCCCTGTATTGTTAGTTCCCCTCGTCTTCTGTAGGCTTGCAGGATTATTTCTTTTGTTGCCCAGTGCATATATTTCGCTATCACTGGACGAGGTCTATTTCTGTTGTTGTGTCCGTCTCCTGGTGGACCAATTCTGTGGGCTCGTTCTATTGTTAGGGGGTCATTAGTTATGTCAAGCTGGAGTGCTTGCGGCAGGTCTTTGGTTAGGTAGGCTGTGAGCTGATTATTGGTTACCGTCTCTGGTATTCCCACGAAACGTAAATTGTTGCGACGGTGTCTATTCTCTAGGTCGTCGATCTTTTCCCGAAGCGTTTCTGTTTCTGATTGGCTTCTTTGTAGCGCGACTTCTAGAGTTGCAATAGTTTGTTCTGTACTCTGTGTTCTTGTTTCTAGTTCTGTCAACCTTTGAGTATTATCTGTGATTTGTGACAATGCCGAATTTATCGATTTGTGCAGTGCCTCGAGCCTATTGTCAAATAGTGGGAGGAGCAACTTTGAGACCTCTTGTGCCACTAGTGCCGCCTGCGTCATTTCCACACTATTGGTTGTTGATTGCTCGTTGGTTTGTATGGGGGAGGTGTCTAGTGTTTCGTGGTCGGAGTCTGGTGAGGCCATGGCGCGAGGTGGGGTGTTCTTTGGAGGGGACCTTAATTGCTGTGTGGTCTTACCCTCTTTTTCCTTGATATGTTTGGCGGGTCTATTCTTTTGTTGTCCTCCTGTGGTTGTTTTGTCTGTATTGAGCTGACGTGTTGTTCGTGTTGAGGTGCCTGCACTTCTATCGTTTAGATATTTGTCCATATTTTGACTGCTCAGGTCAGGCGATTTTGCGGGTTGGATTCGCAGAGGGGTCTTTCCCTATTTCCAAGATTACTGCTGCTTTGTTGTTGGTTCTTTATTGTGGATGTGACTTCTCATTTGGTACTTATCTATTCATTTCCATTTGCTTGTGCTCAGTATTTTTGTTAACGGTTTTGTTTCTGTTGGGTTTCTTTTGGTCTCTTTCTCCCCACTCTCCTGTCTCCGAGGTGCTCAGCTGTTCTACTGTGTGCTGTTTTCTGTCTAGCTCAGAAGTTGTGCTGTTGCTATGTTGTTAAATCCCTCTTTAGGGTCTCGACCAAATGGGGGTTATTTGTCTTGTTGTTCTGTGTTTGAGGCGCTGTGGCTATTGCCCTGTTGGGCTATCTTACTTGTTTTTTATGTGAGGCTCCTGGGCTTTTTTCCAATTTTTCCCTGGAGCCCTCTCTGCAGCGCTGGTGGGTCTGCGCTGTGTGGCTGTGCTTCTCCACTCCTCCCCTTCTCTATTGTGGTGGGCGGGGCTTGCCGCGGGTGTTGTGGCCGAAAATTTAGGCCGTGGCTTCAGGCGTCGCTAGGCCGCAGTGCTTCTGGAGGCCTCCGGTGGCGCCCCTGCCCTGGGGGAGACCCTCGGACCGTCCGGATGTCTCCCGAGGACTCACTCCCCTCGTTGTATCTTGCGGATGTCGCCTCGGTTGGGGCCGGAATCTTTTTTAACACCATGTGTGTATGTACTGAAGGACTGCATACTTGTTGTTAAATTCATTTTTATCGGTTTATTGGTCTAGAAAATTGACAGGAACGGGCGCCCTTGAGATGCTGAGGCAGTTTGGACTCTACTCCTTAAAGAGCTAGAGCCATAGCTTTTTTTCCTGAGCAGGAGTGGACTCTGTGCTTTAGCATCTCACGGGCAAATTGTATTTTGTTAATGAGTGTAACTTAGCAAGCCATACCCCAAAAAGTGTTAGTTAGATTTTTTTGTAATATAGATAATGCAGTGTCCTAGGGTAGGTATTGTATTAGAAAACGTAGGGAAGGAATGAAAGTTAGGATAAGGAGTAAAACTAAATACAGGATGGAGACGACCGTCGGTAGCTGCGGTTCGACTGTCCCTTTCCTTTGAGCGGCCCCTCAATGTTTTGGGAACGGGCGGAGGACATTGTCTCCATTAGAATGGGCTCCCTTGTGGTGCTGATGCGCGTTGGACTCCGTTCCTTGAATTCAACTCCCCTCCAGAGATCGAGTTCGACTCCTTTTCAGAGGTCGAGTGTTGAGTCTCACTTTCCATGTGAAGGAAGGGAGGCTTTGCAGTGCGATAGCATCGCAGGGGCAAACTGTATTTATGTTAGTAGGTTTTAGGTGAGCTAACCAGGTGATGACCCTTGCAGACTGGACAGTCAAACTTTCTGGACCATCAAGCCGTTTGCAATTTTTGACCTACTTAATAGGTGATGTTGGTGTGACAAGTAGTACATCAATCAATTCTGGAGATGGAATGGCCGGCGAAAGGGGTTGGAGGTGCGCCGGAATCTTTTTTAACACCATGTGTGTATGTACTGAAGGACTGCATACTTGTTGTTAAATTCATTTTTATCGGTTTATTGGTCTAGAAAATTGACAGGAACGGGCGCCCTTGAGATGCTGAGGCAGTTTGGACTCTACTCCTTAAAGAGCTAGAGCCATAGCTTTTTTTCCTGAGCAGGAGTGGACTCTGTGCTTTAGCATCTCACGGGCAAATTGTATTTTGTTAATGAGTGTAACTTAGCAAGCCATACCCCAAAAAGTGTTAGTTAGATTTTTTTGTAATATAGATAATGCAGTGTCCTAGGGTAGGTATTCTATTAGAAAACGTAGGGAAGGAATGAAAGTTAGGATAAGGAGTAAAACTAAATACAGGATGGAGACGACCGTCGGTAGCTGCGGTTCGACTGTCCCTTTCCTTTGAGCGGCCCCTCAATGTTTTGGGAACGGGCGGAGGACATTGTCTCCATTAGAATGGGCTCCCTTGTGGTGCTGATGCGCGTTGGACTCCGTTCCTTGAATTCAACTCCCCTCCAGAGATCGAGTTCGACTCCTTTTCAGAGGTCGAGTGTTGAGTCTCACTTTCCATGTGAAGGAAGGGAGGCTTTGCAGTGCGATAGCATCGCAGGGGCAAACTGTATTTATGTTAGTAGGTTTTAGGTGAGCTAACCAGGTGGTGACCCTTGCAGACTGGACAGTCAAACTTTCTGGACCATCAAGCCGTTTGCAATTTTTGACCTACTTAATAGGTGATGTTGGTGTGACAAGTAGTACATCAATCAATTCTGGAGATGGAATGGCCGGCGAAAGGGGTTGGAGGTGCGCCGGAATCTTTTTTAACACCATGTGTGTATGTACTGAAGGACTGCATACTTGTTGTTAAATTCATTTTTATCGGTTTATTGGTCTAGAAAATTGACAGGAACGGGCGCCCTTGAGATGCTGAGGCAGTTTGGACTCTACTCCTTAAAGAGCTAGAGCCATAGCTTTTTTTCCTGAGCAGGAGTGGACTCTGTGCTTTAGCATCTCACGGGCAAATTGTATTTTGTTAATGAGTGTAACTTAGCAAGCCATACCCCAAAAAGTGTTAGTTAGATTTTTTTGTAATATAGATAATGCAGTGTCCTAGGGTAGGTATTCTATTAGAAAACGTAGGGAAGGAATGAAAGTTAGGATAAGGAGTAAAACTAAATACAGGATGGAGACGACCGTCGGTAGCTGCGGTTCGACTGTCCCTTTCCTTTGAGCGGCCCCTCAATGTTTTGGGAACGGGCGGAGGACATTGTCTCCATTAGAATGGGCTCCCTTGTGGTGCTGATGCGCGTTGGACTCCGTTCCTTGAATTCAACTCCCCTCCAGAGATCGAGTTCGACTCCTTTTCAGAGGTCGAGTGTTGAGTCTCACTTTCCATGTGAAGGAAGGGAGGCTTTGCAGTGCGATAGCATCGCAGGGGCAAACTGTATTTATGTTAGTAGGTTTTAGGTGAGCTAACCAGGTGGTGACCCTTGCAGACTGGACAGTCAAACTTTCTGGACCATCAAGCCGTTTGCAATTTTTGACCTACTTAATAGGTGATGTTGGTGTGACAAGTAGTACATCAATCAATTCTGGAGATGGAATGGCCGGCAAAAGGGGTTGGAGGTGCGCCGGAATCTTTTTTAACACCATGTGTGTATGTACTGAAGGACTGCATACTTGTTGTTAAATTCATTTTTATCGGTTTATTGGTCTAGAAAATTGACAGGAACGGGCGCCCTTGAGATGCTGAGGCAGTTTGGACTCTACTCCTTAAAGAGCTAGAGCCATAGCTTTTTTTCCTGAGCAGGAGTGGACTCTGTGCTTTAGCATCTCACGGGCAAATTGTATTTTGTTAATGAGTGTAACTTAGCAAGCCATACCCCAAAAAGTGTTAGTTAGATTTTTTTGTAATATGGATAATGCAGTGTCCTAGGGTAGGTATTCTATTAGAAAACGTAGGGAAGGAATGAAAGTTAGGATAAGGAGTAAAACTAAATACAGGATGGAGACGACCGTCGGTAGCTGCGGTTCGACTGTCCCTTTCCTTTGAGCGGCCCCTCAATGTTTTGGGAACGGGCGGAGGACATTGTCTCCATTAGAATGGGCTCCCTTGTGGTGCTGATGCGCGTTGGACTCCGTTCCTTGAATTCAACTCCCCTCCAGAGATCGAGTTCGACTCCTTTTCAGAGGTCGAGTGTTGAGTCTCACTTTCCATGTGAAGGAAGGGAGGCTTTGCAGTGCGATAGCATCGCAGGGGCAAACTGTATTTATGTTAGTAGGTTTTAGGTGAGCTAACCAGGTGGTGACCCTTGCAGACTGGACAGTCAAACTTTCTGGACCATCAAGCCGTTTGCAATTTTTGACCTACTTAATAGGTGATGTTGGTGTGACAAGTAGTACATCAATCAATTCTGGAGATGGAATGGCCGGCGAAAGGGGTTGGAGGTGCGCCGGAATCTTTTTTAACACCATGTGTGTATGTACTGAAGGACTGCATACTTGTTGTTAAATTCATTTTTATCGGTTTATTGGTCTAGAAAATTGACAGGAACGGGCGCCCTTGAGATGCTGAGGCAGTTTGGACTCTACTCCTTAAAGAGCTAGAGCCATAGCTTTTTTTCCTGAGCAGGAGTGGACTCTGTGCTTTAGCATCTCACGGGCAAATTGTATTTTGTTAATGAGTGTAACTTAGCAAGCCATACCCCAAAAAGTGTTAGTTAGATTTTTTTGTAATATAGATAATGCAGTGTCCTAGGGTAGGTATTCTATTAGAAAACGTAGGGAAGGAATGAAAGTTAGGATAAGGAGTAAAACTAAATACAGGATGGAGACGACCGTCGGTAGCTGCGGTTCGACTGTCCCTTTCCTTTGAGCGGCCCCTCAATGTTTTGGGAACGGGCGGAGGACATTGTCTCCATTAGAATGGGCTCCCTTGTGGTGCTGATGCGCGTTGGACTCCGTTCCTTGAATTCAACTCCCCTCCAGAGATCGAGTTCGACTCCTTTTCAGAGGTCGAGTGTTGAGTCTCACTTTCCATGTGAAGGAAGGGAGGCTTTGCAGTGCGATAGCATCGCAGGGGCAAACTGTATTTATGTTAGTAGGTTTTAGGTGAGCTAACCAGGTGGTGACCCTTGCAGACTGGACAGTCAAACTTTCTGGACCATCAAGCCGTTTGCAATTTTTGACCTACTTAATAGGTGATGTTGGTGTGACAAGTAGTACATCAATCAATTCTGGAGATGGAATGGCCGGCGAAAGGGGTTGGAGGTGCGCCGGAATCTTTTTTAACACCATGTGTGTATGTACTGAAGGACTGCATACTTGTTGTTAAATTCATTTTTATCGGTTTATTGGTCTAGAAAATTGACAGGAACGGGCGCCCTTGAGATGCTGAGGCAGTTTGGACTCTACTCCTTAAAGAGCTAGAGCCATAGCTTTTTTTCCTGAGCAGGAGTGGACTCTGCTTTAGCATCTCACGGGCAAATTGTATTTTGTTAATGAGTGTAACTTAGCAAGCCATACCCCAAAAAGTGTTAGTTAGATTTTTTTGTAATATAGATAATGCAGTGTCCTAGGGTAGGTATTCTATTAGAAAACGTAGGGAAGGAATGAAAGTTAGGATAAGGAGTAAAACTAAATACAGGATGGAGACGACCGTCGGTAGCTGCGGTTCGACTGTCCCTTTCCTTTGAGCGGCCCCTCAATGTTTTGGGAACGGGCGGAGGACATTGTCTCCATTAGAATGGGCTCCCTTGTGGTGCTGATGCGCGTTGGACTCCGTTCCTTGAATTCAACTCCCCTCCAGAGATCGAGTTCGACTCCTTTTCAGAGGTCGAGTGTTGAGTCTCACTTTCCATGTGAAGGAAGGGAGGCTTTGCAGTGCGATAGCATCGCAGGGGCAAACTGTATTTATGTTAGTAGGTTTTAGGTGAGCTAACCAGGTGGTGACCCTTGCAGACTGGACAGTCAAACTTTCTGGACCATCAAGCCGTTTGCAATTTTTGACCTACTTAATAGGTGATGTTGGTGTGACAAGTAGTACATCAATCAATTCTGGAGATGGAATGGCCGGCGAAAGGGGTTGGAGGTGCGCCGGAATCTTTTTTAACACCATGTGTGTATGTACTGAAGGACTGCATACTTGTTGTTAAATTCATTTTTATCGGTTTATTGGTCTAGAAAATTGACAGGAACGGGCGCCCTTGAGATGCTGAGGCAGTTTGGACTCTACTCCTTAAAGAGCTAGAGCCATAGCTTTTTTTCCTGAGCAGGAGTGGACTCTGTGCTTTAGCATCTCACGGGCAAATTGTATTTTGTTAATGAGTGTAACTTAGCAAGCCATACCCCAAAAAGTGTTAGTTAGATTTTTTTGTAATATAGATAATGCAGTGTCCTAGGGTAGGTATTCTATTAGAAAACGTAGGGAAGGAATGAAAGTTAGGATAAGGAGTAAAACTAAATACAGGATGGAGACGACCGTCGGTAGCTGCGGTTCGACTGTCCCTTTCCTTTGAGCGGCCCCTCAATGTTTTGGGAACGGGCGGAGGACATTGTCTCCATTAGAATGGGCTCCCTTGTGGTGCTGATGCGCGTTGGACTCCGTTCCTTGAATTCAACTCCCCTCCAGAGATCGAGTTCGACTCCTTTTCAGAGGTCGAGTGTTGAGTCTCACTTTCCATGTGAAGGAAGGGAGGCTTTGCAGTGCGATAGCATCGCAGGGGCAAACTGTATTTATGTTAGTAGGTTTTAGGTGAGCTAACCAGGTGGTGACCCTTGCAGACTGGACAGTCAAACTTTCTGGACCATCAAGCCGTTTGCAATTTTTGACCTACTTAATAGGTGATGTTGGTGTGACAAGTAGTACATCAATCAATTCTGGAGATGGAATGGCCGGCGAAAGGGGTTGGAGGTGCGCCGGAATCTTTTTTAACACCATGTGTGTATGTACTGAAGGACTGCATACTTGTTGTTAAATTCATTTTTATCGGTTTATTGGTCTAGAAAATTGACAGGAACGGGCGCCCTTGAGATGCTGAGGCAGTTTGGACTCTACTCCTTAAAGAGCTAGAGCCATAGCTTTTTTTCCTGAGCAGGAGTGGACTCTGTGCTTTAGCATCTCACGGGCAAATTGTATTTTGTTAATGAGTGTAACTTAGCAAGCCATACCCCAAAAAGTGTTAGTTAGATTTTTTTGTAATATAGATAATGCAGTGTCCTAGGGTAGGTATTCTATTAGAAAACGTAGGGAAGGAATGAAAGTTAGGATAAGGAGTAAAACTAAATACAGGATGGAGACGACCGTCGGTAGCTGCGGTTCGACTGTCCCTTTCCTTTGAGCGGCCCCTCAATGTTTTGGGAACGGGCGGAGGACATTGTCTCCATTAGAATGGGCTCCCTTGTGGTGCTGATGCGCGTTGGACTCCGTTCCTTGAATTCAACTCCCCTCCAGAGATCGAGTTCGACTCCTTTTCAGAGGTCGAGTGTTGAGTCTCACTTTCCATGTGAAGGAAGGGAGGCTTTGCAGTGCGATAGCATCGCAGGGGCAAACTGTATTTATGTTAGTAGGTTTTAGGTGAGCTAACCAGGTGATGACCCTTGCAGACTGGACAGTCAAACTTTCTGGACCATCAAGCCGTTTGCAATTTTTTTTTTTTTTTTTTAAACATTAGATTTTTTTATTAATTTTAACAAACATACAAGTCATTGGTACATAGTAGCATAAGAGATTTGCACATAATCAACGAATATTTAGTATCAGATTCAGACTGTGCTATTTGTGTTAGTATTTTGATTAAGTTACTTTACTACAACAATTGGTAACATTCCACAACTTTACAGTCAAAATATGTAACTGGTATGGTAACCACTCTGTGCTATATAGGGTAGTACTCTATTGAGATTTTATTGCACATTCTTATATTGTGGTTATGGTATAGTCATGTACTATTTTCTATAACTTACACTTAGCGTAATCGTTGTGTTCCTCTGACAACCTGTATTCCACACATATTTTGCAACGAACATATAACATATGAACAAACTCAGTAACAAGGCTTCACGCATCTGTGTGATTCAACTGTTACTTTTTTAAGGATATTCTCCAAGTCTCCCAGGTCTCATTAAATTTTTTGGTGTTCTTATTCCGGAACGCCAACCATTTTTCAAAAATATATTGTTCGTCCATACGTCTTTTAAATTCTTCTATGTCTGGGGGTAATGGATTTTTCCAGTGTCTTGCTATTATGGATTTGGCGGTCATTAGGGAGTGAGCAAGTACATATCTTATCTGTTTAGGAAACGTTTCCAAGCCCATCAGCAATATATACATTTTGGCGTCTTTAGGTATGTAGCACTTCAATGTGCTTTGTAAGAACATGGTTATGTTTTCCCAATATACTTTTAGTGTTGGGCAGGACCAAAAAATGTGTGATAATGTGCCTTTTTGGCCGCAGCCTCTCCAGCACAAACCATCTCCCAGGTTCGATCTATTGTATAAAAGTGATGGGTTGTAGTACCATCTTAGGTTAATTTTGGTTTGTACTTCTAGTATGTTAAGTCCCATAGTGGATTTTGTCATTAACGTATTCGAGCTGGACCATTGATCCACAGGTATCTTTTCTTTGAGTTCTAGTTCCCAGTTCGACATGTATGTTTTTTTTGTCATTGCTTTGTTGTTGGTTAGTATGTCATAATAGTCTCTTGTCTCCGATTTACCTTCGAGAGGGTTTGTGAGAATTTTCTTAATGATTGTGGTCGGGAGTTTTACTTTGTGTAAGGGTTTCTCTCTTAAGAGAGAGCAGATTCTAAAGTATGTAAATTTTTCGCTCTGCGGGAGGCCATAGACAGTACTTATTTCTGTAAAGCTTTTAATTTCTCTCTTGGATGTTAAGTCCTCTACGTATCTGACTCCTCTAACGCTCCACGGTTTCATATCACAGTTAGGTAAAAATAGATTGAGTGTCTCGATAGGTATGCGAGGAAATTCCGTTTCATCGGATATGCTTATTTTTTTAGTAAGTTCTTTCCATGTTTGGATCGCGGCTTGTAATGTAGGGGGAATGTTTTTAAGTTGGGTGTCTATGCTTTTTGGGAATATTAAACCGTCTATTGAAGTAGCAAGCATTAGTGCCTGTCCAGGTAGATCATTTATATAGCTTTTTTCTACATTGGGCCAGCCTACTGTGTTGTTGGTCCTGATTAATTGTCTAGTTTGGTTTAGTATATTAGCTTCGTAGTATGCCCTTAGATTTGGTACTCCCGCTCCTCCCTTTTTCCGGTGGAGTGCTAATATTGACAGGGCTAAACGTGGTTTCTTTCCACTCCATAAAAAGTTGTTTAGTTGTTTTTGGAGTTTAGAAATTGTAAGCTTGGAGATAATAAGTGGTAAGGTTCTAAAATGGTACAGGACTAGTGGGAGGACTTTCATTTTGTAGGATGTGATCTTGCCCATCCACGACAGTTTTAAACCTGATAAATGGTCAATTACTTTCTGGGTGGAGTTAAGCAGTTTGGGGTAATTTTCTAGTTCTATGTCTCTGGTGGATGGTGTCAACGTTATTCCCAAGTAGGGTATGCCTTTTTTTTTCCACTCAAAGGGAAATTCCGCCCGTATTGCAATTTCTAGGTTTGTAGATACCCCCAGACCTAGAATAAGGGACTTGTCTATATTCAACTTGTATAGAGATACATTACTAAATTGGTTGATTATTTTACATGCCATTCTTAAAGATTCTAGGGGGCGGGTCAGTGTCAAAATGACATCGTCAGCGAATAATCCTATTTTGTATTGTCTGTGATTTATTGGGATTCCCTTTATTTCAGAGGAGGTGCGAATTAGTTCTGCTAGTGGCTCTATAGCCAGCACGTACAAAATAGGAGACAATGGGCAACCCTGCCTTGTGCCATTCGAGATTGATAGGGGGACCGACAGGGTACCATCCACCAAAACAGTGGCTGTGGGGGCTGAATACAGGGCCCGGACGGCACTTATCGTGTTTTCTCCAAAACCAAATTTTTTCATTGTCTCAAAGATGTACTCCCAATGGACTCGGTCAAATGCCTTTTCGGCGTCCAGGGCCAGCATTATTGACGGCACCTTAGATGTTTCTATTGAATGTATTAGATTTAGAATTTTCCGTGTGCCGTCCGAGGCCTGTCTCCCCTTTACAAACCCCATTTGGTCAGAGTGTATTATGTCTGGGAGTATGTCCACCATTCTACGGGCCAACGTTTTAGCGTAGATCTTAGTATCGGTATTAAGTAATGATATAGGACGGAAGTTAGTTGGTGTATTTGGTTCCTTTCCAGGTTTTGGTAGGACTACAATTGTGGCCTGCAGCATCTCTTGTGGGAAGAAGCCTCTTTCTTTGATCTTGTTAAATGTGTTAGTGATATGGGTTGAAAGTTGAGGTAAGAAGTTTTTATAGTACTCTGCTGAATACCCGTCCAGCCCAGGGGCTTTCTGGTTCTTTAGGGATGCTATGGTGTCTATTATTTCCGAGACAGAGAACGGGGCGTCCAAGAGGTCCGTTTGTAAGGATGATAGCTTCGGTAGGTTAACCTTTTGCAAGAAAGCATTGATTGATTCCTTGTCTGGTTGTTTT
Source organism: Eleutherodactylus coqui (assembly GCA_035609135.1). NCBI lineage: Eukaryota > Metazoa > Chordata > Amphibia > Anura > Eleutherodactylidae > Eleutherodactylus > Eleutherodactylus coqui. Next base: position 34,721,728 of record CM069408.1, read on the forward strand.
GTTTGGGGATCATTTTTTAAGTTATAAAGTTTGCTGTAGAAAGAGCAAAAATTGTCTGCAATATGTTTGGGGTTCGATAGTTTTTGTTTTTTGTCCTGGAAATTCCAAATGTAGGGAATATTTGCTTTTATTGTTTTTCTTTTAATCAGATTTGCCATCCATTTGGATGGCCTATTAATTGCTGAATAGCTGTCCGCTCGTTGAGCAGTAATTTCTCTGTCAAAATCCCCTAGTAATGTTTTCCGTAGGGCCAGTCTCAATTTATGTAATTCGGTATGTGTGTTTTGGTCTGGGGAAACTTTTAAAAGGGATTCCTTCAGTTGTATTTGGGTTAGAATTTCATCTGTTTTTTTTGTTTTATCTCTTTTGTATTTGGAGCCTAGTTTTATTAAAATTCCTCTTATGTATGCCTTATGGGCGGTCCACACCATTGCTGGGTCTGTTTGTGGGATGGCATTGAATTTAAAGTATTCAGTTAATGCTTCTTGTATTTTTTCCCTGTATTTGGGAATGCTCATTAAATAAGTGTTGTTCTTCCATGATTTAGTCGGTGCTCCAAGGCCCCTTACATTCAGTGTTGTTATGATTGGTGCGTGGTCAGACCAAGTAGCCGTCCCAACCTCCGCTTTTTGTATTGATGCTAAGAGTTTCCTCTCAACTAGACATAAGTCTATGCGCGAGAAGGATCTGTGTCTATTTGAATAGTGTGAGTATTCTTTTGCAGAGGCGTTGGAGCACCGGAACGTATCATAAAGCGCATTTTTGTGTAGCCATTCTCCCAGGGTGGCATTTCTTTTAAGTTTTGGGTTTGTACTGTCGAGTTCTCTATCAGGTACTAGGTTGAAGTCACCATTTATCATTATTGGACCTTCCGCTACTTGGTTAATTTTTTTTTTGAGTTTGTTAAGAAAATTAATTTGCTTTGAATTTGTTACATATGTGTTTACTAAGGTTATTTTTGTATTCCTAAGGGAACCTACTAAGATTAAATAGCGACCCTTCGGGTCACCAATCTGTTTATCGATGGTGAACGGAGCTCTGTCTCGGAATGCCACCATCACACCCGCCTGTTTTTTTGGGGCACAAGCAAATAAGACCTGCGGAAACATTCTATGGGACATTCTGCTTTTATCTACTTCTAACAAGTGGGTCTCCTGGATACACATAATGTCAACATTTTGCATAATTGCCTCTTTCCACGCAGATCTTCTCTTGAATGGCGAGTTCAAGCCGTTGGCGTTAAGCGATAGGACTTTCACCGCCATGTGGATGGTGGGTGGCGGCAAAGTTGGAGACTTGGGAATTCCTGTGATGCGCGAATGCCTGAGGAAACAAAATAACAAAAAAAAGAGAACCAAACAATATCCTCATTTTGTATAGGGCCAGAACACACGGATGCGTTTGGCGTGAGAGTCAGAATGTTGAGGATTAAACTGACAAATACAGGGCAAGTTAGAACTTGCATTTTTCGGTGGGGGGAGAAAAAGTTCAGCTGTCTTGAGCAGGCACTTCATGAGACGTTGTTTTGTATCTATTGGAGGTGAGGTCTTCTGAATCATTCCGGGGGTGAGGAGCTCCGGCTGGTGTGATGCTGGCGTCTGTTTTTTTCTGTGTTGGCGTTTGTATAGGATAAATTTTGCAGTGTAATTCCCCAAGAGTTTAGGGTGTCTGTCGCAGATTTAGGGTCTTGGAGGATATGGGTCCTTCCTTCTTTTGTAACTATAATTTTTGTGGGAAATCCCCATTTGTACTGGATATTGGCTTTTCTTAAGGAGGCAGTGATCGCTGCGAAGCTTCTCCTCGCTTCCAAGGTGGATTGCGATAGGTCAGCGAATATTCGCAATTCAGAGTATGGGTTTGGCAGGGGTTGGATCTTTCTTGTTGCGTTCATTAGGGCTTCTTTTGCGCCAAAATAATGAATTCGAGCTATAATGTCTCTGGGGTATTCCTCTTTAAGGAATTTTGGGCGCGGTAATCTGTGGGCCCTATCTATCTTGAATTCTTGCATTGGCGTGTTGGGAAGCATGGTCTGCATAAATCGTGTAATGTAGTTTACGATTTCCGCATTGGAGACATTTTCGGGTATCCCTCTTATTTTGACGTTGTTGCGTCGATTTCTATCCTCTAAATCGGATAGTTTGAGTTGCAGTTTGTTAACTTTTTCTTCTAGATCGTAGTGGGAGTCAATTAATGAGTTATGCGAGCCCACCACTTCCTCCAGTTTTTTATCATGTTTTTCTATTTTGTTGTTAATGTCCCGAATGGAGGAGTTTACTGTCGAGGTTAACATTGAAATGTCTGCTTGTATGGTGTTTCTCAGCGCCAACACTATTTCCTTTATATACAGCTCAGTCACCGGTTTGTTTGATGCAGTGAGGTTATCTAATTCTTTGTGGTCTCCTTTTTCATGGAGATAATCAGCTCCTGAAACACTTTCAGCATTTTGAGACATCTTCTGCCTCTGTTTTTCTGGGCTGCTTGTGGGGGTTCTTAGTGTGTGTGTAAGGGCCCCCTTGGCATTGTTTTTCCCCCCATTCACTGCTCTGTCTTTTGAGCCTCCCATTGTGGCTGCCTCAGCAGGGTTATCTGTTTCTCTCTCCTCCGCTATCACATATAAGTGTTCAGCCTCCGGATCACTCTCAGCAGTCTGAGATATTCTCAGCTTCTGCTTTTCTGGGCTGCTTGTGGGGGTTCTCATTATGTGTGGCAACGTGGTCAGCGCCATTTTGGGTGCAGGGGGTCCCTTGGCAATGTTTTTCCCCCCATTCACTGACCTTTCTCTTGTGCCTTTCGGTATAGCTGATGTGTGCTGAGAGCCTCCGGTCGCTCCGGCAGAGCTGTCAGATGCAGTCTCCTCTGCTGTGGTTTCTAGTGCAGAGCAGCTGTCAGTCACTTGCTCCCGGCAGGGCACGATCTCCTGTGCGGCCATTACAGAGGGAGACCCACGTGCCACAAAGAAGGACTCCAGCTTTGTCGGCACTGGTTTTGAGCCTCTCCTTCTTGCTGACATGCTGTCCTGGTAGGTTCGTTTATCTGCTTTTGCGGTTTTCCACCTCCAACAGTGCTTTTTATGGCTAGAAGTGCCTGTTTCCAAACGGAGCCTAAAGATTTGCTGCCGTTCCGGTGCCTCTCCAAGCCACCCCGTTTGCAATTTTTGACCTACTTAATAGGTGATGTTGGTGTGACAAGTAGTACATCAATCAATTCTGGAGATGGAATGGCCGGCGAAAGGGGTTGGAGGTGCGCCAGAATCTTTTTTAACACCATGTGTGTATGTACTGAAGGACTGCATACTTGTTGTTAAATTCATTTTTATCGGTTTATTGGTCTAGAAAATTGACAGGAACGGGCGCCCTTGAGATGCTGAGGCAGTTTGGACTCTACTCCTTAAAGAGCTAGAGCCATAGCTTTTTTTCCTGAGCAGGAGTGGACTCTGTGCTTTAGCATCTCACGGGCAAATTGTATTTTGTTAATGAGTGTAACTTAGCAAGCCATACCCCAAAAAGTGTTAGTTAGATTTTTTTGTAATATAGATAATGCAGTGTCCTAGGGTAGGTATTCTATTAGAAAACGTAGGGAAGGAATGAAAGTTAGGATAAGGAGTAAAACTAAATACAGGATGGAGACGACCGTCGGTAGCTGCGGTTCGACTGTCCCTTTCCTTTGAGCGGCCCCTCAATGTTTTGGGAACGGGCGGAGGACATTGTCTCCATTAGAATGGGCTCCCTTGTGGTGCTGATGCGCGTTGGACTCCGTTCCTTGAATTCAACTCCCCTCCAGAGATCGAGTTCGACTCCTTTTCAGAGGTCGAGTGTTGAGTCTCACTTTCCATGTGAAGGAAGGGAGGCTTTGCAGTGCGATAGCATCGCAGGGGCAAACTGTATTTATGTTAGTAGGTTTTAGGTGAGCTAACCAGGTGGTGACCCTTGCAGACTGGACAGTCAAACTTTCTGGACCATCAAGCCGTTTGCAATTTTTGACCTACTTAATAGGTGATGTTGGTGTGACAAGTAGTACATCAATCAATTCTGGAGATGGAATGGCCGGCGAAAGGGGTTGGAGGTGCGCCGGAATCTTTTTTAACACCATGTGTGTATGTACTGAAGGACTGCATACTTGTTGTTAAATTCATTTTTATCGGTTTATTGGTCTAGAAAATTGACAGGAACGGGCGCCCTTGAGATGCTGAGGCAGTTTGGACTCTACTCCTTAAAGAGCTAGAGCCATAGCTTTTTTTCCTGAGCAGGAGTGGACTCTGTGCTTTAGCATCTCACGGGCAAATTGTATTTTGTTAATGAGTGTAACTTAGCAAGCCATACCCCAAAAAGTGTTAGTTAGATTTTTTTGTAATATAGATAATGCAGTGTCCTAGGGTAGGTATTCTATTAGAAAACGTAGGGAAGGAATGAAAGTTAGGATAAGGAGTAAAACTAAATACAGGATGGAGACGACCGTCGGTAGCTGCGGTTCGACTGTCCCTTTCCTTTGAGCGGCCCCTCAATGTTTTGGGAACGGGCGGAGGACATTGTCTCCATTAGAATGGGCTCCCTTGTGGTGCTGATGCACGTTGGACTCCGTTCCTTGAATTCAACTCCCCTCCAGAGATCGAGTTCGACTCCTTTTCAGAGGTCGAGTGTTGAGTCTCACTTTCCATGTGAAGGAAGGGAGGCTTTGCAGTGCGATAGCATCGCAGGGGCAAACTGTATTTATGTTAGTAGGTTTTAGGTGAGCTAACCAGGTGATGACCCTTGCAGACTGGACAGTCAAACTTTCTGGACCATCAAGCCGTTTGCAATTTTTGACCTACTTAATAGGTGATGTTGGTGTGACAAGTAGTACATCAATCAATTCTGGAGATGGAATGGCCGGCGAAAGGGGTTGGAGGTGCGCCAGAATCTTTTTTAACACCATGTGTGTATGTACTGAAGGACTGCATACTTGTTGTTAAATTCATTTTTATCGGTTTATTGGTCTAGAAAATTGACAGGAACGGGCGCCCTTGAGATGCTGAGGCAGTTTGGACTCTACTCCTTAAAGAGCTAGAGCCATAGCTTTTTTTCCTGAGCAGGAGTGGACTCTGTGCTTTAGCATCTCACGGGCAAATTGTATTTTGTTAATGAGTGTAACTTAGCAAGCCATACCCCAAAAAGTGTTAGTTAGATTTTTTTGTAATATAGATAATGCAGTGTCCTAGGGTAGGTATTCTATTAGAAAACGTAGGGAAGGAATGAAAGTTAGGATAAGGAGTAAAACTAAATACAGGATGGAGACGACCGTCGGTAGCTGCGGTTCGACTGTCCCTTTCCTTTGAGCGGCCCCTCAATGTTTTGGGAACGGGCGGAGGACATTGTCTCCATTAGAATGGGCTCCCTTGTGGTGCTGATGCGCGTTGGACTCCGTTCCTTGAATTCAACTCCCCTCCAGAGATCGAGTTCGACTCCTTTTCAGAGGTCGAGTGTTGAGTCTCACTTTCCATGTGAAGGAAGGGAGGCTTTGCAGTGCGATAGCATCGCAGGGGCAAACTGTATTTATGTTAGTAGGTTTTAGGTGAGCTAACCAGGTGGTGACCCTTGCAGACTGGACAGTCAAACTTTCTGGACCATCAAGCCGTTTGCAATTTTTGACCTACTTAATAGGTGATGTTGGTGTGACAAGTAGTACATCAATCAATTCTGGAGATGGAATGGCCGGCGAAAGGGGTTGGAGGTGCGCCGGAATCTTTTTTAACACCATGTGTGTATGTACTGAAGGACTGCATACTTGTTGTTAAATTCATTTTTATCGGTTTATTGGTCTAGAAAATTGACAGGAACGGGCGCCCTTGAGATGCTGAGGCAGTTTGGACTCTACTCCTTAAAGAGCTAGAGCCATAGCTTTTTTTCCTGAGCAGGAGTGGACTCTGTGCTTTAGCATCTCACGGGCAAATTGTATTTTGTTAATGAGTGTAACTTAGCAAGCCATACCCCAAAAAGTGTTAGTTAGATTTTTTTGTAATATAGATAATGCAGTGTCCTAGGGTAGGTATTCTATTAGAAAACGTAGGGAAGGAATGAAAGTTAGGATAAGGAGTAAAACTAAATACAGGATGGAGACGACCGTCGGTAGCTGCGGTTCGACTGTCCCTTTCCTTTGAGCGGCCCCTCAATGTTTTGGGAACGGGCGGAGGACATTGTCTCCATTAGAATGGGCTCCCTTGTGGTGCTGATGCACGTTGGACTCCGTTCCTTGAATTCAACTCCCCTCCAGAGATCGAGTTCGACTCCTTTTCAGAGGTCGAGTGTTGAGTCTCACTTTCCATGTGAAGGAAGGGAGGCTTTGCAGTGCGATAGCATCGCAGGGGCAAACTGTATTTATGTTAGTAGGTTTTAGGTGAGCTAACCAGGTGATGACCCTTGCAGACTGGACAGTCAAACTTTCTGGACCATCAAGCCGTTTGCAATTTTTGACCTACTTAATAGGTGATGTTGGTGTGACAAGTAGTACATCAATCAATTCTGGAGATGGAATGGCCGGCGAAAGGGGTTGGAGGTGCGCCAGAATCTTTTTTAACACCATGTGTGTATGTACTGAAGGACTGCATACTTGTTGTTAAATTCATTTTTATCGGTTTATTGGTCTAGAAAATTGACAGGAACGGGCGCCCTTGAGATGCTGAGGCAGTTTGGACTCTACTCCTTAAAGAGCTAGAGCCATAGCTTTTTTTCCTGAGCAGGAGTGGACTCTGTGCTTTAGCATCTCACGGGCAAATTGTATTTTGTTAATGAGTGTAACTTAGCAAGCCATACCCCAAAAAGTGTTAGTTAGATTTTTTTGTAATATAGATAATGCAGTGTCCTAGGGTAGGTATTCTATTAGAAAACGTAGGGAAGGAATGAAAGTTAGGATAAGGAGTAAAACTAAATACAGGATGGAGACGACCGTCGGTAGCTGCGGTTCGACTGTCCCTTTCCTTTGAGCGGCCCCTCAATGTTTTGGGAACGGGCGGAGGACATTGTCTCCATTAGAATGGGCTCCCTTGTGGTGCTGATGCGCGTTGGACTCCGTTCCTTGAATTCAACTCCCCTCCAGAGATCGAGTTCGACTCCTTTTCAGAGGTCGAGTGTTGAGTCTCACTTTCCATGTGAAGGAAGGGAGGCTTTGCAGTGCGATAGCATCGCAGGGGCAAACTGTATTTATGTTAGTAGGTTTTAGGTGAGCTAACCAGGTGGTGACCCTTGCAGACTGGACAGTCAAACTTTCTGGACCATCAAGCCGTTTGCAATTTTTGACCTACTTAATAGGTGATGTTGGTGTGACAAGTAGTACATCAATCAATTCTGGAGATGGAATGGCCGGCGAAAGGGGTTGGAGTTGCGCCGGAATCTTTTTTAACACCATGTGTGTATGTACTGAAGGACTGCATACTTGTTGTTAAATTCATTTTTATCGGTTTATTGGTCTAGAAAATTGACAGGAACGGGCGCCCTTGAGATGCTGAGGCAGTTTGGACTCTACTCCTTAAAGAGCTAGAGCCATAGCTTTTTTTCCTGAGCAGGAGTGGACTCTGTGCTTTAGCATCTCACGGGAAAATTGTATTTTGTTAATGAGTGTAACTTAGCAAGCCATACCCCAAAAAGTGTTAGTTAGATTTTTTTGTAATATAGATAATGCAGTGTCCTAGGGTAGGTATTCTATTAGAAAACGTAGGGAAGGAATGAAAGTTAGGATGAGTAAAACTAAATACAGGATGGAGACGACCGTCGGTAGCTGCGGTTCGACTGTCCCTTTCCTTTGAGCGGCCCCTCAATGTTTTGGGAACGGGCGGAGGACATTGTCTCCATTAGAATGGGCTCCCTTGTGGTGCTGATGCGCGTTGGACTCCGTTCCTTGAATTCAACTCCCCTCCAGAGATCGAGTTCGACTCCTTTTCAGAGGTCGAGTGTTGAGTCTCACTTTCCATGTGAAGGAAGGGAGGCTTTGCAGTGCGATAGCATCGCAGGGGCAAACTGTATTTATGTTAGTAGGTTTTAGGTGAGCTAACCAGGTGGTGACCCTTGCAGACTGGACAGTCAAACTTTCTGGACCATCAAGCCGTTTGCAATTTTTGACCTACTTAATAGGTGATGTTGGTGTGACAAGTAGTACATCAATCAATTCTGGAGATGGAATGGCCGGCGAAAGGGGTTGGAGGTGCGCCGGAATCTTTTTTAACACCATGTGTGTATGTACTGAAGGACTGCATACTTGTTGTTAAATTCATTTTTATCGGTTTATTGGTCTAGAAAATTGACAGGAACGGGCGCCCTTGAGATGCTGAGGCAGTTTGGACTCTACTCCTTAAAGAGCTAGAGCCATAGCTTTTTTTCCTGAGCAGGAGTGGACTCTGTGCTTTAGCATCTCACGGGCAAATTGTATTTTGTTAATGAGTGTAACTTAGCAAGCCATACCCCAAAAAGTGTTAGTTAGATTTTTTTGTAATATAGATAATGCAGTGTCCTAGGGTAGGTATTCTATTAGAAAACGTAGGGAAGGAATGAAAGTTAGGATAAGGAGTAAAACTAAATACAGGATGGAGACGACCGTCGGTAGCTGCGGTTCGACTGTCCCTTTCCTTTGAGCGGCCCCTCAATGTTTTGGGAACGGGCGGAGGACATTGTCTCCATTAGAATGGGCTCCCTTGTGGTGCTGATGCACGTTGGACTCCGTTCCTTGAATTCAACTCCCCTCCAGAGATCGAGTTCGACTCCTTTTCAGAGGTCGAGTGTTGAGTCTCACTTTCCATGTGAAGGAAGGGAGGCTTTGCAGTGCGATAGCATCGCAGGGGCAAACTGTATTTATGTTAGTAGGTTTTAGGTGAGCTAACCAGGTGATGACCCTTGCAGACTGGACAGTCAAACTTTCTGGACCATCAAGCCGTTTGCAATTTTTGACCTACTTAATAGGTGATGTTGGTGTGACAAGTAGTACATCAATCAATTCTGGAGATGGAATGGCCGGCGAAAGGGGTTGGAGGTGCGCCAGAATCTTTTTTAACACCATGTGTGTATGTACTGAAGGACTGCATACTTGTTGTTAAATTCATTTTTATCGGTTTATTGGTCTAGAAAATTGACAGGAACGGGCGCCCTTGAGATGCTGAGGCAGTTTGGACTCTACTCCTTAAAGAGCTAGAGCCATAGCTTTTTTTCCTGAGCAGGAGTGGACTCTGTGCTTTAGCATCTCACGGGCAAATTGTATTTTGTTAATGAGTGTAACTTAGCAAGCCATACCCCAAAAAGTGTTAGTTAGATTTTTTTGTAATATAGATAATGCAGTGTCCTAGGGTAGGTATTCTATTAGAAAACGTAGGGAAGGAATGAAAGTTAGGATAAGGAGTAAAACTAAATACAGGATGGAGACGACCGTCGGTAGCTGCGGTTCGACTGTCCCTTTCCTTTGAGCGGCCCCTCAATGTTTTGGGAACGGGCGGAGGACATTGTCTCCATTAGAATGGGCTCCCTTGTGGTGCTGATGCGCGTTGGACTCCGTTCCTTGAATTCAACTCCCCTCCAGAGATCGAGTTCGACTCCTTTTCAGAGGTCGAGTGTTGAGTCTCACTTTCCATGTGAAGGAAGGGAGGCTTTGCAGTGCGATAGCATCGCAGGGGCAAACTGTATTTATGTTAGTAGGTTTTAGGTGAGCTAACCAGGTGGTGACCCTTGCAGACTGGACAGTCAAACTTTCTGGACCATCAAGCCGTTTGCAATTTTTGACCTACTTAATAGGTGATGTTGGTGTGACAAGTAGTACATCAATCAATTCTGGAGATGGAATGGCCGGCGAAAGGGGTTGGAGGTGCGCCGGAATCTTTTTTAACACCATGTGTGTATGTACTGAAGGACTGCATACTTGTTGTTAAATTCATTTTTATCGGTTTATTGGTCTAGAAAATTGACAGGAACGGGCGCCCTTGAGATGCTGAGGCAGTTTGGACTCTACTCCTTAAAGAGCTAGAGCCATAGCTTTTTTTCCTGAGCAGGAGTGGACTCTGTGCTTTAGCATCTCACGGGCAAATTGTATTTTGTTAATGAGTGTAACTTAGCAAGCCATACCCCAAAAAGTGTTAGTTAGATTTTTTTGTAATATAGATAATGCAGTGTCCTAGGGTAGGTATTCTATTAGAAAACGTAGGGAAGGAATGAAAGTTAGGATAAGGAGTAAAACTAAATACAGGATGGAGACGACCGTCGGTAGCTGCGGTTCGACTGTCCCTTTCCTTTGAGCGGCCCCTCAATGTTTTGGGAACGGGCGGAGGACATTGTCTCCATTAGAATGGGCTCCCTTGTGGTGCTGATGCACGTTGGACTCCGTTCCTTGAATTCAACTCCCCTCCAGAGATCGAGTTCGACTCCTTTTCAGAGGTCGAGTGTTGAGTCTCACTTTCCATGTGAAGGAAGGGAGGCTTTGCAGTGCGATAGCATCGCAGGGGCAAACTGTATTTATGTTAGTAGGTTTTAGGTGAGCTAACCAGGTGATGACCCTTGCAGACTGGACAGTCAAACTTTCTGGACCATCAAGCCGTTTGCAATTTTTGACCTACTTAATAGGTGATGTTGGTGTGACAAGTAGTACATCAATCAATTCTGGAGATGGAATGGCCGGCGAAAGGGGTTGGAGGTGCGCCAGAATCTTTTTTAACACCATGTGTGTATGTACTGAAGGACTGCATACTTGTTGTTAAATTCATTTTTATCGGTTTATTGGTCTAGAAAATTGACAGGAACGGGCGCCCTTGAGATGCTGAGGCAGTTTGGACTCTACTCCTTAAAGAGCTAGAGCCATAGCTTTTTTTCCTGAGCAGGAGTGGACTCTGTGCTTTAGCATCTCACGGGCAAATTGTATTTTGTTAATGAGTGTAACTTAGCAAGCCATACCCCAAAAAGTGTTAGTTAGATTTTTTTGTAATATAGATAATGCAGTGTCCTAGGGTAGGTATTCTATTAGAAAACGTAGGGAAGGAATGAAAGTTAGGATAAGGAGTAAAACTAAATACAGGATGGAGACGACCGTCGGTAGCTGCGGTTCGACTGTCCCTTTCCTTTGAGCGGCCCCTCAATGTTTTGGGAACGGGCGGAGGACATTGTCTCCATTAGAATGGGCTCCCTTGTGGTGCTGATGCGCGTTGGACTCCGTTCCTTGAATTCAACTCCCCTCCAGAGATCGAGTTCGACTCCTTTTCAGAGGTCGAGTGTTGAGTCTCACTTTCCATGTGAAGGAAGGGAGGCTTTGCAGTGCGATAGCATCGCAGGGGCAAACTGTATTTATGTTAGTAGGTTTTAGGTGAGCTAACCAGGTGGTGACCCTTGCAGACTGGACAGTCAAACTTTCTGGACCATCAAGCCGTTTGCAATTTTTGACCTACTTAATAGGTGATGTTGGTGTGACAAGTAGTACATCAATCAATTCTGGAGATGGAATGGCCGGCGAAAGGGGTTGGAGTTGCGCCGGAATCTTTTTTAACACCATGTGTGTATGTACTGAAGGACTGCATACTTGTTGTTAAATTCATTTTTATCGGTTTATTGGTCTAGAAAATTGACAGGAACGGGCGCCCTTGAGATGCTGAGGCAGTTTGGACTCTACTCCTTAAAGAGCTAGAGCCATAGCTTTTTTTCCTGAGCAGGAGTGGACTCTGTGCTTTAGCATCTCACGGGAAAATTGTATTTTGTTAATGAGTGTAACTTAGCAAGCCATACCCCAAAAAGTGTTAGTTAGATTTTTTTGTAATATAGATAATGCAGTGTCCTAGGGTAGGTATTCTATTAGAAAACGTAGGGAAGGAATGAAAGTTAGGATGAGTAAAACTAAATACAGGATGGAGACGACCGTCGGTAGCTGCGGTTCGACTGTCCCTTTCCTTTGAGCGGCCCCTCAATGTTTTGGGAACGGGCGGAGGACATTGTCTCCATTAGAATGGGCTCCCTTGTGGTGCTGATGCGCGTTGGACTCCGTTCCTTGAATTCAACTCCCCTCCAGAGATCGAGTTCGACTCCTTTTCAGAGGTCGAGTGTTGAGTCTCACTTTCCATGTGAAGGAAGGGAGGCTTTGCAGTGCGATAGCATCGCAGGGGCAAACTGTATTTATGTTAGTAGGTTTTAGGTGAGCTAACCAGGTGGTGACCCTTGCAGACTGGACAGTCAAACTTTCTGGACCATCAAGCCGTTTGCAATTTTTGACCTACTTAATAGGTGATGTTGGTGTGACAAGTAGTACATCAATCAATTCTGGAGATGGAATGGCCGGCGAAAGGGGTTGGAGGTGCGCCGGAATCTTTTTTAACACCATGTGTGTATGTACTGAAGGACTGCATACTTGTTGTTAAATTCATTTTTATCGGTTTATTGGTCTAGAAAATTGACAGGAACGGGCGCCCTTGAGATGCTGAGGCAGTTTGGACTCTACTCCTTAAAGAGCTAGAGCCATAGCTTTTTTTCCTGAGCAGGAGTGGACTCTGTGCTTTAGCATCTCACGGGCAAATTGTATTTTGTTAATGAGTGTAACTTAGCAAGCCATACCCCAAAAAGTGTTAGTTAGATTTTTTTGTAATATAGATAATGCAGTGTCCTAGGGTAGGTATTCTATTAGAAAACGTAGGGAAGGAATGAAAGTTAGGATAAGGAGTAAAACTAAATACAGGATGGAGACGACCGTCGGTAGCTGCGGTTCGACTGTCCCTTTCCTTTGAGCGGCCCCTCAATGTTTTGGGAACGGGCGGAGGACATTGTCTCCATTAGAATGGGCTCCCTTGTGGTGCTGATGCGCGTTGGACTCCGTTCCTTGAATTCAACTCCCCTCCAGAGATCGAGTTCGACTCCTTTTCAGAGGTCGAGTGTTGAGTCTCACTTTCCATGTGAAGGAAGGGAGGCTTTGCAGTGCGATAGCATCGCAGGGGCAAACTGTATTTATGTTAGTAGGTTTTAGGTGAGCTAACCAGGTGGTGACCCTTGCAGACTGGACAGTCAAACTTTCTGGACCATCAAGCCGTTTGCAATTTTTGACCTACTTAATAGGTGATGTTGGTGTGACAAGTAGTACATCAATCAATTCTGGAGATGGAATGGCCGGCGAAAGGGGTTGGAGGTGCGCCGGAATCTTTTTTAACACCATGTGTGTATGTACTGAAGGACTGCATACTTGTTGTTAAATTCATTTTTATCGGTTTATTGGTCTAGAAAATTGACAGGAACGGGCGCCCTTGAGATGCTGAGGCAGTTTGGACTCTACTCCTTAAAGAGCTAGAGCCATAGCTTTTTTTCCTGAGCAGGAGTGGACTCTGTGCTTTAGCATCTCACGGGCAAATTGTATTTTGTTAATGAGTGTAACTTAGCAAGCCATACCCCAAAAAGTGTTAGTTAGATTTTTTTGTAATATAGATAATGCAGTGTCCTAGGGTAGGTATTCTATTAGAAAACGTAGGGAAGGAATGAAAGTTAGGATAAGGAGTAAAACTAAATACAGGATGGAGACGACCGTCGGTAGCTGCGGTTCGACTGTCCCTTTCCTTTGAGCGGCCCCTCAATGTTTTGGGAACGGGCGGAGGACATTGTCTCCATTAGAATGGGCTCCCTTGTGGTGCTGATGCGCGTTGGACTCCGTTCCTTGAATTCAACTCCCCTCCAGAGATCGAGTTCGACTCCTTTTCAGAGGTCGAGTGTTGAGTCTCACTTTCCATGTGAAGGAAGGGAGGCTTTGCAGTGCGATAGCATCGCAGGGGCAAACTGTATTTATGTTAGTAGGTTTTAGGTGAGCTAACCAGGTGATGACCCTTGCAGACTGGACAGTCAAACTTTCTGGACCATCAAGCCGTTTGCAATTTTTGACCTACTTAATAGGTGATGTTGGTGTGACAAGTAGTACATCAATCAATTCTGGAGATGGAATGGCCGGCGAAAGGGGTTGGAGGTGCGCCAGAATCTTTTTTAACACCATGTGTGTATGTACTGAAGGACTGCATACTTGTTGTTAAATTCATTTTTATCGGTTTATTGGTCTAGAAAATTGACAGGAACGGGCGCCCTTGAGATGCTGAGGCAGTTTGGACTCTACTCCTTAAAGAGCTAGAGCCATAGCTTTTTTTCCTGAGCAGGAGTGGACTCTGTGCTTTAGCATCTCACGGGCAAATTGTATTTTGTTAATGAGTGTAACTTAGCAAGCCATACCCCAAAAAGTGTTAGTTAGATTTTTTTGTAATATAGATAATGCAGTGTCCTAGGGTAGGTATTCTATTAGAAAACGTAGGGAAGGAATGAAAGTTAGGATAAGGAGTAAAACTAAATACAGGATGGAGACGACCGTCGGTAGCTGCGGTTCGACTGTCCCTTTCCTTTGAGCGGCCCCTCAATGTTTTGGGAACGGGCGGAGGACATTGTCTCCATTAGAATGGGCTCCCTTGTGGTGCTGATGCGCGTTGGACTCCGTTCCTTGAATTCAACTCCCCTCCAGAGATCGAGTTCGACTCCTTTTCAGAGGTCGAGTGTTGAGTCTCACTTTCCATGTGAAGGAAGGGAGGCTTTGCAGTGCGATAGCATCGCAGGGGCAAACTGTATTTATGTTAGTAGGTTTTAGGTGAGCTAACCAGGTGGTGACCCTTGCAGACTGGACAGTCAAACTTTCTGGACCATCAAGCCGTTTGCAATTTTTGACCTACTTAATAGGTGATGTTGGTGTGACAAGTAGTACATCAATCAATTCTGGAGATGGAATGGCCGGCGAAAGGGGTTGGAGGTGCGCCGGAATCTTTTTTAACACCATGTGTGTATGTACTGAAGGACTGCATACTTGTTGTTAAATTCATTTTTATCGGTTTATTGGTCTAGAAAATTGACAGGAACGGGCGCCCTTGAGATGCTGAGGCAGTTTGGACTCTACTCCTTAAAGAGCTAGAGCCATAGCTTTTTTTCCTGAGCAGGAGTGGACTCTGTGCTTTAGCATCTCACGGGCAAATTGTATTTTGTTAATGAGTGTAACTTAGCAAGCCATACCCCAAAAAGTGTTAGTTAGATTTTTTTATAATATAGATAATGCAGTGTCCTAGGGTAGGTATTCTATTAGAAAACGTAGGGAAGGAATGAAAGTTAGGATAAGGAGTAAAACTAAATACAGGATGGATTGTCTCAATTAAAAAGGGCTCCCTTGTTGGTGTGACAAGTACATATATCAATTCTGGACATGGAAGGCTCAGCGAAAGGGGTTGGAGGTGCGCCGGAAACTTTTTTAATACCATGTGTATGTACTGAGGGACTGCATACTTGTTGATAAATTCATTTTTATTGGTTTGTTGGTCTAGAACTTTGACAGGAACGGGCGCCCTTGAGATGCTGAGGCAGTTTGGACTCTACTCCTTAACCCCTTAGTGACCAAGCCTGTTTGCGCCTTAATGACCAGGCCAAATTTTGCAAATCTGACATGTGTCACTTTAACATGGAAAAACACCAGAAAGATTTTGCATATCCAAGCGATTCTGACATTGTTTTTTCGCCACATGTTGTGCTTCATTTAGGCGGAAAAAATAGACCGATAGAAATTGTGTTTATTTATTAAAAGCGCCAAAATTGGGAAAATTTTGAAAAAATCATCATTTTTTCACATTTCCAACTGCAATATCTTAAATATGTGCAAACATAATATAGAAATTTTTGCTAAGATTTAGATTTCCACCCGTTTACTTTATTTTGGGCGCACATTGGAAAAACTTTCGTTTTTTTTTAACCATTTAGGAGACGTACAAATTTAACATTACTTTTTAGCATTTTGAGGAACACTTTGTTTTCCTATACCAAGCCGAGATTGGAAAGGCTCATGAGTGTCAGAATAATAGATACCCCCCCAAATGACCTCATTTTAAAAACTACACCCCTTAATGTATTCACTGAGGGGTGTCATGAGTATTTTGACCCCACAGTTTTTTTTCAGGAATTAATTCAATTTAGAGGAGAAAAAGTAAAATTTCATATTTTTGCAAATCTGTCATTTTAAAGACATATTTTTTTCCTATAGTTTACATGAAAATCAGGATTTACACCCCAAAATGGATACCCCTATTTCTCCCGTGTTCAGAAATATACCCATTGTGGCCCTATTGTTATATCTGAGTCCACAACTGGGCCCAAAATGAAAGGAGTAGTCAGTGTCTTTCAAAACAGAAATTTTGCTTGAAGTCCTTTTAGGCCCCATAGCACACATGTAGAGTTCTTGAGCGCCCAAAACCATAGAAAACCCCAACAAATGACCCCATTTTGAAAACTAGACCCCTTAAGGAATTTATCTAGGGGTGTACTGCATATTTTGACCCCACAGTTTTTGAATGAATTCAAACCAAGCAAAAGGAAAAAATTGTGATTTTCGTTTTTTCGGCAATTCTGTAATTTTAAAAACAGCTTTTTTTGTACAGCACACATATGAAGGAAGACTTGCACCCAAAAATGGATACCCCTGTTTGTCCCGTGTTCAGAGACATACCCATTGTGGCCCTAATCTTATGTCTGGATACACAACGGAGCCCAAAATGAAACGAGCGACCGGTGGCTTTCGGAACACAAATTTTGCTTGAAGTCCTTTTAGGCCCCATTGCCCACTTGTAGAGTTCTTGAGCGCCCAAAACCATAGAGAACTCCCACAAATGACCCCATTTTGAAAACTAGACTCCTTAACGAATTTATCTAGGGGTGTACTGCGTATTTTGACCCCACAGTTTTTCAATAAATTCAAGCAAAGCAAAAGGAAAAAATTTGGATTTTTGTTTTTTTGGCAATTCTGTCATTTTAAAAACAGCTTTTTTTGTACAGCACACATATGAAGGAAGACTTACACCCCAAAATGGATACCCCTGTTTGTGCTGTTTTCAGAAATATACCCATTGTGGCCCTAATCTTATGTCCGCATGCACAACGGGGCCCAAAATAAAAGGAGTAATCGGTGGCTTTCAGAACATAGATTTTGCTTGAAGTCCTTTTAGGCCCCATTGCCCACTTGTAGAGTTCTTGAGCGCCCAAAACCATATAGAACCCCCACAAATGACCCCATTTTGAAAACTAGACCCCTTAACGAATTTATCTAGGGATGTACTGCATATTTTGACCCCACAGTTTTTGAATAAATTCAAGCAAAGCAAAAGGAAAAAAATAGGATTTTCATTTTTTGGGCTATTGTGTCAATTTAAAAACAGGTTTTTTTGTACAGCACACATATAAATGAAGGCTTTCACCCCAAAATGGATACCCCTGTTTGTCCCGTGTTCAGAAACATACCCATTGTGGCCCTAATAGACTTACAGGACCCATGGCTAGGCCTACAATGAAAGGAATACCCGTTGGATTTCAGGGTACCACTGAATAAATTTCAGGCCCCATTGCCCACTTATAGAGGCATTGAGCGGCCAAAACTATAAAGAACCCCCTCAAATGACCCCATTTTGAAAACTAGACCCCTTAACGAATTCATCTAGGGGTGTACTGCGTATTTTGACCCCACAGTATTTGAATGAATCTAAGCAAAGCAGAAGGAAAAAGTTACGATTTTTTTCAATTTAAAAACAGTTTTTTTGTACAGTGCACATAGGAATGAAGACGGTCACCCCAAAATGGATACCCCCGTTTGTCCCGAGTTCAGAAACATACCCATTGTGGTCCTAATCTACTTACAGGACGCATGGCAAGGCCTATAAAGGACGGAACACCTGTTGGATTTTAGGGCACAACTGAATAAATTCCAGGCCCCATTGCTTATTTGTACAGAATAAAGATTGACTCCCTAAAAATTCCCCCCCCCCCTCCGCGCCCTTTTTGGCGTTCGCAAATCTTAGATAAAAGTAAAAATGTGAACTGTGTAGTATTTCCGAAGACAGGGGTAATTACGGAGGCTGGTTGGAATGGGCCCATGCGGCAATAAAACAGGGTATCCCCCCCCTCCTCTCATGCTTTTTGGGGGTATTTCATGACCTCAGTGGCGGGTATGGGGTGTAAAAAGTGGCGTTCCGTGAGTCTCCGTAAGCTTGATGAGGTGCGGCGGTCTCACACAGAAGGAGCTCAACAAGGTGCTCCTGGAACTGCAGGAAGGCGAGCGTTCCCGGGGCTTCTTGTAAAATACGTATCACAGGTAGCGGTCTGAATAACGCCGGGCTCACGCGGGTGCAGGCGGAATCCGCTTGCGGAGGCCCACAGCGGATCCCATCTGTGAGCCCGGCTGTGACCCTGCGTACGGCTGCGTAATGTACTGCGCATAACTGCCTACTCACACAGGCGGTCATGCGCAGTACACCTTTGTTTGTATTTCCCGCACCATCGCTTAGCGATGACGCGGGTACCCGCAGCCCGTATACAATGTAGTTGCGTATGGGCTGCGGGTATATCCGCGACCATGGAGCACAATGGGCTCTATGTTGCCGATATCCGCAGTAAAATAGAACCTGCTGCGTTCTCTTTTCTGCGAGTGGATTACGCAATTCCGACCCGCTAATGTGAGCGGAATTGTGTAATCCAATGCGATTGATCTGCGTAATACCGTGGATCAGAAGCATGCGGAATCCGTAATTCCTATCCGGTCATGTGAGACCGGCCTAAGGTAGATCGCTACCTTTTTATCACGTGACCGGGGACCGCTCAACGAGGCCCCTACCTGTCACTGCTCCAGGCTCTCTGTGACCGTTGGTCGCTGGGAGCAAGGAGATTTTAAGTTTCCTGGGCTCCCTGACTCCTGCGCATGTGTCCGGCTTTTTGCCGGCAATCGCATGTGCAGAATCCTGGAAGGTCCACGGAGGAAGATCGCGTCGGGATTCAAATACGCAGGCCTCCGGTAAAAAGTTTCATCTCCTCTCACCGATCGCATCAGTGAGGGGAGATGAAACTTCAAATTTTTTTTTTTACTTTTACGTGATCGGCATTATTGGATAATGGCGAACACGTGACCAGGAACCGCTCACCGCGGACCCCCATTAAATCTCCATGCTCTTGGCTACGTTTTGTAGCCAGGAGCAGGGAGAATTTAAATTATCCTGGCAATCTACAGCTTTTGCGCATGCGCCCGCCATTTTGGCGACGGGCGCGTGTGCAGAAGCTGTGGTAAGGTCCGCGGATAAATCTGGGGGCCTTAGGTACGTACTTTCATCCTCCCTCACGGATATGATCCATGAGGGGAGATGAAACGTACGCTTTTTAAACTTTTAAAAACTTTTTTTTTTTAACTTTTTTACACTTTTTTTTCACTTTACATGATCACTGTCATCCATTGGATCCATTGGATGACAGTGATCATGTCCCCGGTATAATCTCTCTGCTCCTAGCTACACATGGCAGCCAGGAGCAGAGGGATTTTAAATTTCCCGGGGCTCGAGCCCGTCTGTGCACGCGCCCGATGTCAATCATCGGGCGCGCATGCGCAGACGGGGATTCGGGTCCCGGGACATCGGGACACCGCTGAGGACTGGGGGTGAGTATTTTCACCTCCCCTCATGGATCCGATCCATGAGGGGAGGTGAAACTGACTTTTTTAAAACTTTTTTTTAACTTTTTCGCGATCGCCGCTAACCATTGGATAACGGCGATCGCGGTACCGGGGACCGCTCACCGCAGTCCCCGCTGACCTCTCCTGCCTCCCGGCTACCTACAGGAGCCGGGAGCCAGGAGATTTTAAATCTCCCGCGCCGCCGGGCCTTCTGCGCATGCGGCTGACGTAATGCCGCCTGGCGCGCATGCGCAGAAGACCGGCTTCGGGCCCCGGAGCGGCAGGAGAGCGGGGAGCAGCGTGCCGGACCTGGGTGAGTAATTTCAGCTGCTCCGATGGATCCGATCCATCGGAGCAGCTGAATCTTTAACTTTTGTGTACTTTTATTTACTTTTTTTGCGATCGGCGCTATCCATTGCATAGCGCCGATCGCAATGCCGGGGGGGTGTCCGAACAGCCCGGGATGACAGCTCCATGCTGTCAGCTACCTGCGGACACCGACAGCATAGAGCTGTCACGTCCACAGCCCGAGGGGCATTATTCTCTGCAGGAAGCATGTTTTTACGTCCTCAGAGAATAGAGCCCACTTCGGGAGGACGTAAAAACACTATGGGCTGGTCGTTAAGGGGTTAAAGAGCTAGAGCGATAGCGATTTTCCTGAACAGGATTGTATATACATACAAACACACATATATACACACATTATGATGCATGTGTATATGCACGATTCTGTCTGATAACAGAATGGCAAAGCTTCAAAAGGGTAAATTAATTTATTAATTACTCCGCTCTACTCTGAACCGATAAGGCAATAAATCCATCCTTGCAGATCATAGGCATACATACATACTGTTTGTCTCTCCCGGGCAGATGGGATCTTTCAGCAAGACAATGCAACACGGCTAGAAATGTACAAAAATGGTTGGAAGAGACGACCAAGATATCCAAGTACTTCCCTGTCCCCCTAATTCTGCAGCCTTGAACCCAACTGAGCATCTGTGGGACATGATAGATCCTCCCCGACATATCTTCCAGCTACTATAGGATGCAGTCAGCATGGCTCCAGATACCTGAGACCACCGGCCACCATCTCACTGAGTCACTCCCAGTCTGTGGCCACATGGTGGTTACTCTGGATATTAGCTGGTGGTTATAATAATGCAACTCGACTCTGTACAAAGCACTTATTCTTACCAAAGGCAGCAAATATCTACTTACTATTACCATATATACTACAGGGAGCAGATACTGGAGATCTATAATGTACTTACTATTATCGAGACTCAAGGCCCCAGCTGAGGAGCTGGCAGGGGTAGAGATGGCACTTGTCAAGGTAACTATACTAGACTCCTCCCCGGAGGGATGCATGTGACCTCGGACAAGGCACCACTAGGCCTCTTCTAGGCAACTATATAGTGATGTGTAGTGGACTGTAGAAGTTGTCACTCGTTATGCCACCGTTCCTTCACACCGTTGATTATCCGGCGTTAGAAATAAGAGAGTCCACAAACGATGTAACTTGGAAACTCAATCACTGGGAATGGACAGTGACTGGCAAAACTTTACTTCTTGGTTGGTAGAATACAGCTTTACTCGCTTGTGCAGGAAAAGACAGCTTTAGCAGACGGTCAGGGAGGAAGGACACAGAATGAAACTGGGCCTATAATTGCTCTCTGTATGACTCTGCTACTGGTCACACACGCTCCGGGATGCAGGATAACACCGGAGGAGGACACAACACTCCGCAGGCACTTACTTGAAAATTTGCAGATTAATTGCTGCACGGCGGACTCCTTCTACTCGCTCACTTCTCACAGGCGGTTCCTGGAATTGGGGACCTCAGGATACCTCCCTTCTGCTTCCATCCCTTCACAGCATAAGGGTTGAAGGTACCCCCATGTGGTCGGCACTCTCACTCCTGTCACAACTGTTGAAGCAGATGGATTCAGCTCAAGACCACACCTCTCAATCACTCATATTTATAATCATGCGACATCATGTGAAGAGACAGACTTGATAATTTTTCCATAAATATCCCAGCCACCTGCAGATATTAACCTCTTATATGCTGCAGCTGTGCAATACACATAACGGCAGAAAAGACACTTTGCACAGTGCGTCTACATAAAAGACATGACATGTATGACAATTATGGAGGGGCCAGAAATAGGTGTTTCGAGCCAGTACACTTACTATTATCATATACACTACAGGCAGCAGATACTGGAGATGTGAAATGTACTTGCTATTACCATATATACCACAAGCAGCAGATACTGGGGATGTATGATTTTACTTACTATTACCATATGCACTACAGGGAGCAGATACTGGAGATGTATAATGCACTTACTATTACCATATACACTACAGGGAGCAGATACTAGAGATGTATAATGTACTTACTATTACCATATACACTACAGGGAGCAGATACTAGAGGTGTATAATGTACTTACTATTACCATACACTTCAGGGAGAAGATACTAGGAGGTGTATAATGTACTTACTATTACCATGTACACTACAGGGAGCAGATACCGGAGATGTATAATGTACTTACTATTACCATATACACTACAGGGAGCAGATACTAGAGATGTATAATGTACTTACTATTGCCATATACACTACAGGGAGCAGATACCGGGGATGTATAATGTACTTACTATTACCATATACACTACAGGGAGCAGATACTAGAGATGTATAATGTACTTACTATTGCCATATACACTACAGGGAGCAGATACCGGGGATGTATAATGTACTTACTATTACCATATACACTACAGGGAGCAGATACTGGAGATCTATAATGTACTTACTATTACCATATACACTACAGAGAGCAGATACGGGAGATGTATAATGTACTTACTATTACCATATACACTACAGGGAGCAGATACTGGGGATGTATAATGTACTTACTATTACCATATACACTACAGAGAGCAGATACGGGAGATGTATAATGTACTTACTATTACCATATACACTACAGGGAACAGATACCGGGGATGTATAATGTACTTACTATTACCATATACACTACAGGGAGCAGATACTAGAGATGTATAATGTACTTACTATTACCATATACACTACAGGGAGCAGATACTAGAGATGTATAATGTACTTACTATTACCATATACACTACAGGGAGCAGATACTAGAGATCTATAATGTACTTACTATTACCATATACACTATAGGGAGCAGATACTAGAGATGTATAATGTACTTACTATTACCATATACACTACAGGGAGCAGATTCTAGAGATGTATAATGTACTTACTATTACCATATACAGTACAGGGAGCAGATACTAGAGGTGTATAATGTACTTACTATTACCAAATACAGTACAGGGAGCAGATACTAGAGGTGTATAATGTACTTACTATTACCAAATACACTACAGGGAGCAGATACTGGAGGTGTATAATGTACTTACTATTACCATATACACTACAGGGAGCAGATACTGGAGGTGTTTATGTACTTACTATTACCATATATATTTCAGGAAGCAGATACCGGGGATGTATAATGTACTTACTATTACCATATACACTACAGGGAGCAAATACTGGAGGTGTATAATGTACTTACTATTGCCATATACACTACAGGGAGCAGATACTGGAGGTGTATAATGTACTTACTATTACCATATATATTTCAGGGAGCTGATACTGGAGATGTGTAATGTACTTACTATTACCATATACAGTAAAGGGAGCAGATACTGGAGGTGTATAATGTACTTACTATTAATTTTCCTGAGCAGCAGGATAGCAACGATAGCAACGATGATGATGAAAGCGAGGACGAGTGTCGCTATAAGCACATAAATACCAGGATTTAACCGTCTCGGTGGTTCTGTAGGATGAAACAAAGCAGACAGTGGTCAGATGCTTCATGCGGAGTTATAATGATATGACACAACTAACAGGTCAATTCCTTCAATTCTCACTAAACATGCAGAAACATACTTCACCCCAAACCCGCCCAGAACACTGTACCCGCACGGTATATATATTACCTGATAATAATGGGTTCCCCTCTTTTGCAGATTTGATGGACACACATGCTGTTAATATCTATTAATGAAGTTCTATGAAAGACCATTTTTAATATTTCCAACTCAGACATACCCTCTGGGCGCAATCTAACACCACAACTTCCATCACTTCCAAACCTGAGGACCTTTTTGGAATTCCAGACTTGTCCAACAACTGACACAAGTATATTCACTTTTACAAATGACGTGCCCCAGACCCTTTGTTATAACATCTGGGTAGCTGATGCCCCTGATTTGTCCATGGGAGATTGGAAGGAGTTTGCTGAATTTCCAACAGTAATGAGCGCCTGTGATTCCTTAAATCAGAAGGAATTTAAAAAAAACAAAAACTACATATTTGTTAGAAGCAAAGCCCACTCTACGTCAGGACATGTCATGCACTTTACATCCAGGCTGGGATGCAGTCCTCTGTACATTCAGGCAGCTTAGTGCGACTTACGTCCAGACTGCGCGGTGCGCTCTATGTCCAGGCGGAGCAATCTGCCCTATGTCCAGGGTGCGCGGTTTCCGCATACGCCCAGGCAACGCAGTGCACTCTACGCCCAGGCTGGGATGCGAAGTGCGCTCTACGTCCAGGCTGCGCAGTGTGCTCTACATCTAGGCTGCACAATCCGCCCTACATCCAGGGTGTGCAGTTTCCCCCTACGCCCAAGCAGCGCAGTGTGCTTTACGTCTAGGCTGCGCGGTGTGCCCTACATCCAGGCAGAGCAGTGCACTCTACGTCCAGGCTGGGATGCATAGTGCGCTCTATGTCCAGGTTGCGCAGTGTGCTCTACATCTAGGCTGCGCAATCCGCCCTACGTCCAGGGTGTGCAGTTTCCCCCTACGCCCGAGCAGCGCAGTGTGCTTTACATCCAGGCTGGGATGTGAAGTGCGCTCTACGTCCAGGCTGCGCAGTGCGCTCTACGTCCAGGCTGCGCAGTGCGCCCTACGTCCAGGCTGCGCAGTGCGCCCTACGTCCAGGCTGCGCAGTGCGCCCTACGTCTAGGCTGCGCAGTCCGCCCTACGTCTAGGCTGCGCAGTCCGCCCTACGTCTAGGCTGCGCAGTCCGCCCTACGTCTAGGCTGCGCAGTCCGCCCTACGTCTAGGCTGCGCAGTCCGCCCTACGTCTAGGCTGCGCAGTCCGCCCTACGTCTAGGCTGCGCAGTCCGCCCTACGTCTAGGCTGCGCAATCCGCACTACGTCTAGGCTGCGCAATCCGCACTACGTCTAGGCTGCGCAATCCGCACTACGTCTAGGCTGCGCAATCCGCACTACGTCTAGGCTGCGCAATCCGCACTACGTCTAGGCTGCGCAATCCGCACTACGTCTAGGCTGCGCAATCCGCACTACGTCTAGGCTGCGCAATCCGCACTACGTCTAGGCTGCGCAATCCGCACTACGTCCAGGGTGTGCGGTTTCCCCCTACACCCTGGCAGCGCAGTGCGCTTTACGTCTAGGCTGCGCGATGTGCCCTACGTCCAGGCAGCGCAGTGCACTCAACGTCCAGGCTGGGATGCGAAGTGCGCTCTACGTGCAGGCTGCCTACATCGAGGCTGCGCAGTCCGCCCCACATCCAGGCTGCGCAGTCCGCCCTACACCCAGGCTGCGCGGTGCGCCCTACGTCCAGGCTGCGCGGTGCGCCCTACGTCCAGGATGCGCGGTGCGCCCTACGTCCAGGATGCGCGGTGCGCCCTACGTCCAGGATGCGCGGTGCGCCCTACGTCCAGGATGCGCGGTGCGCCCTACGTCCAGGATGCGCGGTGCGCCCTACGTCCAGGATGCGCGGTGCGCCCTACGTCCAGGTTGCGCGGTGCGCCCTACGTCCAGGTTGCGCGGTGCGCCCTACGCTCAGGCTGCGCGGTGCGCTCTACATCCAGGATGCGCGGTGCGCCCTACGCTCAGGCTGCGCGGTGCGCTCTACGTCCAGGCTGCGCGGTGCGCTCTACGTCCAGGATGCGCGGTGCGCCCTACGTCCAGGTTGCGCGGTGCGCCCTACGTCCAGGTTGCGCGGTGCGCCCTACGTCCAGGTTGCGCGGTGCGCCCTACGTCCAGGTTGCGTGGTGCGCCCTACGCTCAGGCTGCGCGGTGCGCTCTACATCCAGGATGCGCGGTGCGCCCTACGCTCAGGCTGCGCGGTGCGCTCTACGTCCAGGCTGCGCGGTGCGCTCTACGTCCAGGATGCGCGGTGCGCTCTACGTCCAGGATGCGCGGTGCGCCCTTAGCTCAGGCTGCGCGGTGCGCTCTACGTCCAGGCTGCGCGGTGCGCTCTACGTCCAGGCTGGGATGCGAAGTGCGCTCTACGTGCAGGCTGCCTACATTGAGGCTGCGCAGTCCGCCCCACATCCAGGCTGCGCAGTCCGCCCTACGTCCAGGTTGCGCAATGCCCCCTACGTCCAGGCTGTGCGGTGCGCCCTACGTCCAGGATGCGCGGTGCGCCCTACGCTCAGGCTGCACGGTGCGCTCTACATCCAGGATGCGCGGTGCGCCCTACGCTCAGGCTGCGCGGTGCGCCCTACACTACCGTTCAAAAGTTTGGGGTCACATTGAAATGTCCTTATTTTTGAAGGAAAAGCACTGTACTTTTCAATGAAGATAACTTTAAACTAGTCCTAACTTTAAACAAATGCACTCTATACATTGCTAATGTGGTAAATGACTATTCTAGCTGCAAATGTCTGTTTTTTTGTGCAATATCTACAAAGGTGTATAGAGGCCCATTTCCAGCAACTATCACTCCAGTGTTCTAATGGTACAATGTGTTTGCTCATTGGCTCAGAAGGCTAATTGATGATTAGAAAACCCTTGTGCAATCATGTTCACACATCTGAAAACAGTCTAGCTCGTTACAGAAGCTACAAAACTGACCTTCCTGTGAGCAGATTGAGTTTCTGGAGCATCACATTTGTGGGGTCAATTAAACGCTCAAAATAGCCAGAAAAAGAGAACTTTCATCTGAAACTCGACAGTCTATTCTTGTTCTTAGAAATGAAGGCTATTCCATGCGAGAAATTGCTAAGAAATTGAAGATTTCCTACAACGGTGTGTACTACTCCCTTCAGAGGACAGCACAAACAGGCTCTAACCAGAGTAGAAAAAGAAGTGGGAGGCCGCGTTGCACAACTAAGCAAGAAGATAAGCACATTAGAGTCTCTAGTTTGAGAAACAGACGCCTCACAGGTACCCAACTGGCATCTTCATTAAATAGTACCCGCAAAACACCAGTGTCAACATCTACAGTGAAGAGGCGGCTGCGGGATTTTGGGCTTCAGGGCAGAGTGGCAAAGAAAAAGCCATATCTGAGACTGGCCAATAAAAGAAAAAGATTAAGATGGGCAAAAGAACACAGACATTGGACAGAGGAAGACTGGAAAAAAGTGTTGTGGACGGATGAATCCAAGTTTGAGGTGTTTGGATCACAAAGAAGAACGTTTGTGAGACGCAGAACAAATGAAAAGATGCTGGAAGAATGCCTGACGCCATCTGTTAAGCATGGTGGAGGTAATGTGATGGTCTGGGGTTGCTTTGGTGCGGGTAAGGTGGGAGATTTGTACAGGGTAAAAGGGATTCTGAATAAGGAAGGCTATCACTCCATTTTGCAACGCCATGCCATACCAGTGGACAGCGCTTGATTGGAACCAATTTCATCCTACAACAGGACAATGACCCTAAACACACCTCCAAATTGTGCAAGAACTATTTACAGCAGAAGCAGGCAGCTGGTATTCTATCGGTAATGGAGTGGCCAGCGCAGTCACCAGATCTGAACCCCATTGAGCTGTTGTGGGAGCAGCTTGACCGTATAGTACGCCAGAAGTGCCCATCCAACCAATCCAACTTGTGGGAGATGCTTCTAGAAGCGTGGGGTGCAATTTCACAAGCTTAC
Organism: Eleutherodactylus coqui; assembly: GCA_035609135.1. Taxonomy (NCBI): domain Eukaryota; kingdom Metazoa; phylum Chordata; class Amphibia; order Anura; family Eleutherodactylidae; genus Eleutherodactylus; species Eleutherodactylus coqui. The sequence continues at coordinate 34,749,143 of CM069408.1, forward strand.
CTCAACAAATTAACAACTAGAATGTCAAAGGTGTGCAATGCTGTAATTGCTGCAAAAGGAGGATTCTTTGACGAAAGCAAAGTTTGATGTAAAAACAATGTTATTTCAAATACAAATCATTATTTCTAACCTTGTCAATGTCTTGACTCTATTTTCTATTCATTTCACAACGCATGGTGGTGAATAAGTGTGACTTTTCATGGAAAACACAAAATTGTTTGGGTGACCCCAAACTTTTGAACGGTAGTGTATGTCCAGGCTGCGCGGTGCGCTCTATGTCCAGGCTGCGCGGTGCGCTCTATATAGAGGCTGATAGTCTCCTCTACGTCCGGGGTGCACGGTCCGACCTACGTCCAGGATGTGTGGTCCGCCCTACGTCCAGGCTGCAGTCTGCTCTAGGTTTAGCCTTGGCAGGCTGCTCTAGGTTTAGGCTATGCAGTGCACATTATATCTATGCTGTGCAGTCCACTTTAGGTTTAACCTTTGCAGTCTGCTCTGGTTTTAGGCTGTGCAGTCCAATTTAACTTTAGGCTCTGCAATCTCTATGTTAGGTGGTGCAGTCCACTCTAGGTTTAGGATCTGCAGTCCTCTTTACATCAGGCTCTGCAGTGCACTCTAGGTCTAGACTTAGGCTGTGCTGTCCGCTTCAGGTTTATGCTGTGCAGTCCATTTTAGGTTTAAGTACTACAGTCTGCACTACGTCAGGCTACGCAGACCACTGTATGCCTAGGCTTCACAGTCCAATTTACGTCATGCTGTACAGTGCACTTTACGTCTAGGCTGTGCAGTCTACTCTAGGTTTAGGCTGTGCAACCCACTTTAGGTTTAGGCTGTGCAGTGGTTTTATGTCAAGCTTTGTAGTCCTGTAGTCCACTCTAGGTTAATGCTCTGCAATCCGATCTATGTCAGGCTGTTCAGTGCATTCTACGTCTAGGCTCTGCAGTCCGCTCTAGTTTTAGGCTCTACTGTCCACTCTAGTTTTAGGTTCTGCAGTCCGCTCTAGTTTTAGGCTCTGCAGTCCGCTCTAGTTTTAGGCTCTGCAGTCCGCTCTAGTTTTAGGCTCTGCAGTCCGCTCTAGTTTTAGGCTCTGCAGTCCGCTCTAGTTTTAGGCTCTGCAATCTCTACATTAAGCTCTGCAGTCCGCTCTAGTTTTAGGCTCTGCAGTTCGCTCTAGTTTTAGGTTCTACAGTCCACTCTAGTTTTAGGCTCTGCAATCTCTACATTAGGCGGTGCAGTCCGCTCTAGGTTTAGGCTGTTTTGTATGACCATGCTTTAAATTTTCCCTGTTCCAGTTGGAAAATCTTCTATTCCTAAACATTCAGTCTGACTTCCCCAGAATACTTAACTGGCGGGTTTACTTAGTAGGAATTCAAGGTGGAATAGTGCGAGGCTCAGATGATAGAATATTCTACAGATTTATGAATTCTGTGCTCGGGAAATCATTGTTATGTCTTAAAAATTCAGTGATTCTCCTACTCTTGCACATTAGATGTTCTCTTGTGTAAAATGCTATATTTGAATAGGAAATGTCCATAACGTGTATAATGTTTACCTCTGGATACAACTGTAACAAATCCTCAGTTGTGGGAAGAATTAGGGCTCATGTCCACTTGCACGCACGGTTCCCTCTGCTGAATCCCGCAGCGGAATTCAGCCATGCCCACAGACATGGACAGGAAAATACATTTTCTTACCTGTCCAGATGCAGCGCAGGTCCAGATCTTCTTTCTTCATCACGGCGGATGTGTCCGGACGCATCGGCGACGTGCCGGACGCATGCGCAGTGCAATTCTTTTTTGAATCTCCTGCTTTCCCGTGGATTTGCGGCACGTCCGCAGTGACAGCTGTGGCTGTGCCGCGGATCGGACGGCTTCCGGTGACTTCAATGGAAGCCGTCCCACAGGATACGCCGAAAAATGGAGCATGCTGCGATTTTTTTCACATGCATGTGATTTGCACCCTGGGAAAAAAAAAAAAATCACATCTGCATGCTTTTTACTGTTCTGCGGACGCTAATGCATCCATATGGGCGGTTGATTTGTGGATCTTCCGGCGCAGGTTCCACAAATCAAATCCGCCCATGAACATTGGGCCTTAGTTCCCAAAGTCTACTGTAGATTGTGGTTGTAGAAGTTTTCAATATACGTTATTCTTTACATAGACTCCTAAAACTTTAATCTCTCAATGACTAAGCCTTTCTGCGCCTTGGTGACGCAGCCAAGTTTTCGAAATCTGACATGTCTCCCTTTGAAATTGAATAACTCTGTAAAGGTTTTGCATATCCAAGTGATTCTGACAGTGTTATTTCGCCACATGTTGTACTTCATTTAGGTAGTGAAAATAGACCAATAGAATTTGTGTATATTTATCAATAGTGCCAAAATTAGGAAAATTTTGAAAAAATTTTTTTTTTCACATTTTCAACTGTAATATCTCAAATATGTGCAAACGTACTAAACAAGAAGATGTACAAATTTAACATTATTAACATTCTGCGAAATGTCACAGTGGAATCAGACCCAGCGCCCCCCCAGAGACCCCATACTCACATCTCTGGATCCGCAGCAAGAGTCTCTGCCGGCACTGGGTGGTGATGCGATTTCCTGCGATACTTCTGCTGTGCTCACAGCGCGGAGTATCACGGGATGGACAGCTTCCATTGACTGCAATGGAAGCCGCCTGCGCGATTTTCCGCGATGAGTTGAACATGCCGTGATTCTCCCCCGCGAGCGGAAAATCATTGTTGATTTCCACTCATGGGTAGCGGAGAATCTGTTAACAGAGCATGTCTATAGATGGCTATTGCTGCGGGATTCGCGGTGGGTACCTGACCATGAATCCTGCAGCGATTATCCGTCCGTGGGCATTCGGCCTTAAAGGGGTTGTCCCGCGGCAGCAAGTGGGGTTATACACTTCTGTATGGCCATATTAATGCACTTTGTAATATACATCATGCATTAAATATGAGCCATACAGAAGTTATTCACTTACCTGCTCCGTTGCTGGCGTCCCCGTCGCCATGGTGCCGTCTAATTACTGTGTCTTCTGGCATCTTTAGACGCGCTTGCGCTGTGCGGTCTTCTGCCTGGTGAATGGGGCCGGAGAGCTGGTCTGCGCATCGTCATCGAAGCTCCGCCTCCGTCACGCGGTGCCGATCAGCCAATGAGGTGGCTGTATCGGCAGTGGAACACGGAAGACAGAAGAAGAAACTCCACGGTGCACCATTGGAAGACCCGTGGTCCACCGTGGGAGAAGACCAGCGGCGCCATCTTTAAAAGAAGAAAAGCAGAAGCTGCAGAACGCTGATGCAGGTAAGCGAAATGTACTTTTTAAAAACTAACAAATGCTTTCTTTTTAACAGGGCATAATGCAGGGGTCCATTGAAAAAAAAAAAATTTCGCTTTCGCCGCGGGACAACCCCCTTAATGTATTCACTGAGGGGTGTCATGAGTATTTTGGAACCCACAGTTTCTTTTTAAGAGTTAATGCAATTTAGAAGAGAAAAAATAAAATGTCATATTTTTGCAAATATGTTATTTTAAAGGCAGTTTTTTTTATATAATGTACATGAAAATGAGGATTTGCACCCCAAAATCGATACCTCTGTTTATCTAGTGTTCAGAAACATACCCATTGTAGCCCTAATCTTCTGTCTATGCACAACGGGGCCCAAAATGAAAGGAGCAACCAGTGGCTTTCAGAACAGACCTTTTGATTGAAGGTCTTTTAGGCCCATTGCCCATTTGTAGACCCCTTGAGCGGCCAAAACAATGGAAACCCCCCACAAATGACCCAATTTTAAAAACTAGATCGCTTAACAAATTCATCTAGGGGTGTACTGCGCATTTTGACCACACAGTTTTTGAATCAATCTAACCAAAGCAGAAGGAAAAAGTTTCAATTTTCTTTTTTTGGCATTTGTGTCATTTTATAAACAGTTTTGTTTTTTTTTTGCACAGTACACATATCAATGAAGACTTTTACCCCAAAATGGATCCCCTTGTGTGTGCTGTGTTCAGAAACATACCCATTGTGGCCCTACTTTTATGTCTATATATATACAATGGGGCCCAAACTGAAAGGAGCATTAAACTTCAACTTTTTTAACTTTTACATGATTGCCATTATCAGTTGGATAACGGCGATCACATGACCGCAGACCGCAGGGGCCTTAAGTACATAATTTCATCTCCTATGCGCTGCGGAATAAGTTGATGCTATACAAATAAAGATTATTATTATTATCTCCTCTGCTCTTTTTAAACTTTTTTTTCTTTTTTTTACACTTTTTTAAAAACTTTGATCGCATGCAGTGGCTCCCGATGATATCGCTCTGCTCTTGACTACACATGGTAGCCGGAAGCCAGATAGATTTTAAATTTCCCGGGGTGCGAGCCCTTCTAGGCACGCGCCCGTTTACGTGGGGTACGCATGAGCAGAAGACGACATCAAGCCCTGAAAGTACCAGTACGTCGCGGTACATCACGGACAACAGAGGGGAGTACTTTTAGGATCTGATCCTCGCGGCCCCCCCTCACAGTTCCAGGTTGTCGGCTACCTCTGGCTTTAATCCTCAAGGCGAGCATGTTTTTACGGCCCTGAGGATTAAAACCCAGCCAGTCAGCACGTAAAAAGGCAATGGGACAGTCATTAAGGGGTTAAGATGGTGTCATATTCTCCCTCCTCATTGTTGGACTTAAAGAGGTATTCCCATCTGAGAATTTCATGGCGTATCCACATAATACACCATGAAAGTTTAATAGATATGGTACAAGCAGAAACATGTAAGCCTTCAAAAAAAAAAAAAAAACAGGGAAAGTTGGATACCAAACTATTGCTTTGGAAACAAGAGAGCAAAGTGAGCCATCCAAGTTACAGGAGCAGCATAGTTCATTGTGTCATGCTGTTTCTGTAATTCCAGTGATTTCTATGGGAATTACAAATACATTATAGCACAGCCCATCGTTTCTGTAAATCCTGAGCACTCCTGGCTGCTGCATTCAGCTGGGCTGGAGACATTGGGGCCCCAGAATTAGAGATAGGCATGGGTCCCGGAGGTGGAACTCGTAGCCATCAGACTTCCAGAGCAAATCTTTTTGCATATGCCGTTAAAGTCTCGGATGGGAAAGCCCCTTTAACTCCTTAGTGATGGAACTATTTAACACCTTAATGGCCGAGCTATTTTTTCATCATCGTATTGAAAGAGCCGTAACCTTTTCATTTTTTTTTATTGACATAGCCATAGGAGGGCTTGTTTTTTAAGGGACAAGTTGTATGTTTTAATGGCATCATTGTAGGGTACATATAATGTATTGTAATAATAATAAATAATAATAAACTTTATTTGTATAGCGCCAACATATTCCGCAGCGCTTACATAGATGGGGATACAGAAAGACAAAAGTACAAACATTATTGTATAATGTTTATTTTATTTGGGGGGGGGGGTTGAAAATAAAAAAATTCTGCCATTGTTTTTAGAATTTTTACAGCGTTCAGAATGCAAAATGAATATCATAACACAATTCCCGGAGATACCAAGTTTATAGTTTTTTTTTTTCTTATAAATTCTTTATTTGAGATTTTAATTTAACAGAAACATTTGCAATTCGGGATCAGTGGAGTGGTACACTTGTCTAGACAGCACTATGAAATCCGAACTTATGTCACGACATTCAAGTAAAGCAAGCGGTATATCCCTGAATCTACATGAAAACACTATTTGCAGGCGTGCCAGTGTTTTCTTCTTTATAGATATTATTTTAACAGTAACTCAAGTCAGGAACTATGAGGGGGGGGGGGGGGAGGGAGAAACAGAGAATTAAGGTAAAGTTGGTAAGGAAAGACAAAAGGTTAGGGTTTACAGGGGCAGAGAAATAAAGTAGGAAGCCAAGAGGATCAGCAGTTATATACTGTATGTGTATTGAGCAGAATGTGAAGATCTATATTTAGGGGAGTTTTGGAATTAGTTCCAATAATACCCCATTTTCAGAACTTTGTCTTGTGTTTCTTTAAGAAAAGCTGTAAGATCTTCCATCTCTCTGATTTCCTGTATCATATTAAACTATAAAGAGAGCCGAGGTGGCAGTGACTCATACCAAAGCTTGGGGATACATGCCCGAGCTGCATTCACCCGATGTACCAGAGAGCACTTATAGATGGGCATTGGAATGTCATTTAAGTGCAGCAAATACAACTACGGATATTTAGGTAATGGATGAAATGTGCCAGACCTCCGACCAGAAGTCGGCCAACACAGGACACTCTCTAAAGGTATTCCTTAAAGTACTTCATTCTCTCTCGCATCTCCAGCAAGGTGGATATACAGAAGGCATCATGGTGTGGAGGCGGGAGGGCACCCTGTACCAACGAGAGAGAATCTTGAACCCTGACTTTTGAAATCTACTGTATAGAGGATTTATGCATGAAGGTGCCAATTTTTGTGGTTTTTTTCTCCGTAAAAGACATTGAGAGATCTTTTCCATTTTTTATGTGGATGGGATCTGGTGAATCAGACTGTGAATTTAGTAGAATGTAATTACGTGAGAGGGTGTTACTAACTGGGCCTTGTGCGTTGCACAATTGCTCAAAGGGCATCTTAATACGAAAGAAAGTCGTGGGCAGGGTAGTGAAAAGAAAAAGTGATAGAGTGGAATGATCTGCCATGGAGACAGCAGTACTGGGTCAGAGATGTGTGATAACGTTTCCATGGACATCCACAATCCATTTTGGAGGAAATGGTGTGCTTTGTCTTTTTGGTTATCTCGCCAATGTTGAAATATCCCTTTCTCCATATGCGCGGGGAAGCCTGGATTACCCAGGACGGGGAAAAGGGGGGAAGGTGCCAGAGATACCTCCAATCTTGGAAAGGTTTTCAATATCACTTTCAATGTAGGTCCTATTGTGATGTGATTTTTAATACTTATGGGAATTTTATCTAGAAGCCATGGTAATGCAGTCAAAGGTACAGGTGTAACACTTTGTTCTAGAGATATCCAATGTTTTAGATCCTCATGCCTATGCCAATCTATGACTCGTGCTAGATGGGATGCTTGATGGTATGCCGTCAAGTTTAGCAGTCCCAGACCTCCCTCCAGTTTAGATCTGTAAAGAGTAGACCTGGCCACATGTGGGGATTTATCTGCCCAGATGCATTTGGTCATTAAAGAGTTTATGTGTTTGAAAAAGAGCCATGGAATAGAGATGGGTAGTGCCTGAAAGACATAGAAGATACGTGGGAGGACATTCATTTTGAAAATGGAACATCTGCCCAGCTACACGAATAGGCCTTTAGTCCAATTGTTGAAGCCCGATCTAATTTTGTTGGCCTGTATAAATCCTTCACATCTGTGGTCAAGTGAATGCCTAAATATTTTATGTGGGTAGTAGCCCAACGAAAGGAAAAGGAGTCTTTGAGCTCTGTCACCAACGATTGGGGAAGAGAGATATTAATTGCTGATGATTTTTGGTAATTCATTTTGAAATTGGAGAGTTGGGCGTAATTGCGGAATTCCAGTTATAAATTAGGAAGTGATATGCGTGGTGAAGATATAAAGAATAATAAGTCGTTTGCGTATGCTGCGATTTTGTGTGTTGCGTTTCCTATGCGAATCCCTGATATATTAGGGTTGGATCTGACATGTTCTAAAAAGGGTTCCAGACAGATCATAAAAAGGTTAGGTGAAAGCGGGCATGCCTGCCTTGTGCTGTTTTTTATGTTAAAAGGGGAGAAGTGTCCATTGGCCTTCACTCTGGCTGTTGGGGAAGAGTATAGGTTAGAGATCCAAGTTAGCATATTAGTGCCCATTCCTATGTACCGGAGAGATTCTAACATAAAGTCCCAATTTATTCTGTCAAATGCCTTTTCAGTGTCTGTTGATAGAAGACTCAATTGGAGAGCTACATTTTTTGCAAGGCTAATTAAGTTGATGGCTCTGATGGTGTTGTCACATGCTTCATGTAGCGGTATAAAACCCACCTGATCTCTGTGAATTATGTGATGAAGGAAGGAGCATATTCTATTTGCTAGCATTTTGGAAAAAAAGTTTCAAATCTATGTTTAAAAGCGATTATCGGGCGGTAGCTATGACAGAGCGTTAGATCTTTCCCTTCTCTGGGTATCAATGTGATGCGTGCTTTTAAGATGTCCCCTGGGAGAGCCCTCCTGGTGGTCTCACAGTTAAATGCCTGTAGAAGATTAGGAGAAAGGATCTCAGAAAACTCGTTATAGTAGGTGAGTGAAAAATTCATCTGGGCCTAAAGCCTTTCCAGGCTTAAACTCTTTCAAAACATACGCTAATTCCTCCTGAGTGATGGGCGTCTCCATTGCTTGAACTACTGTTTGTGAAAGGCAGCTTATACCAGAGGCTTGGATATAAGTTTGTATCCGAGTTTGTCATGAGATCCTCTCATCCTTTGTCATAGAGGGGGATAAGTTGTATAAAGAATGGAAATAGTCCCGAAACGCTTCCATGATCTGTTGTGGTAGATGCAGAGATTGACTCCCCAGCATAGAAATATGGGGAATGAAAAGAGTGTAGTCTCGTGTTTCGTATGGCTCTGGCCAGAGTACAGCTGGGTTTGTTACCATATTCGTAGAAATGACGGCTGCATTTGATTAATGATGCTTTTGCCTGCCTTAAACAGTCGGAACATATCTGATTGTGTAGCTCTACCAACTCCGCCTCCACTGTCCTGTCCAACGTAGCCTTGTATGTTGTCTCTAAAGAATGTAAGCACCCTAGCAAAGCTTTTAGATGTGCATTATGCTCTTTTTTGAATGCTGGAACCCATTGCAATTAAAAAATCTCTAATGTAACATTTGTGAGCCTCTCAGGTGGACAATGGGCTGACATCAGATGTGGTGTTAATCGAGAAGTAATCTTATAATTTTTGGGTGATCTCTGTTTTGAGGAGCGGATTCTGTATTAGAATCGTTGAGATGCCAGTGCCATGTTTTGTGGAGAGATGTTGGGAGGGACAGTGTTGGTGAGATGAGGGCGTGATCTGAAAAGGATATGTTATCAATATCTGCCTTTGAAAGAAAGCGTAGACTAGAATGATATACTAGGAAATAATCTATTCTAGAGTAAGAGTTATGTGGTGAGGAGAAAAAGGTATAGTCTCTTGTGGAGGAGTGAAGAATTCTCCAGGCATGTGTGTTCATGTAAGAGCTTACGAATCTTGCGTTGTATGGATGTTGATATGCTACTATGTCCCCATGAGGAGTCTATTGTTGGGTCTAGCGGAATGTTCATATCTCCCCCCAGTATCAGGGTGCCCTCCTTAAATTCCTCCAACTCCTCCAGGGCCCTCTCCATAAAGGTAACCTGATCGGAGTTGGGTAGATAAATAGATGCCAAGGTGACCAGTACATTGGCCAGCTTACCTTTGACGAACAGGTATCTACCGATACCGTCTAGTCATGTTTCCAGATATTTCAAGGAAATGGAACTGGCTATGATGATGGAAGTCCCTTTCGTTTTAGAATCTGGACATATGCTGTGGTACCCATCCGGGAAGTGGACATTTGAGAGTCTAGGAACAGCATCCGTTCAGAAGTGTGTTTCTTGGATAAATGCTACATGAGCCCTCTCCTTCCACAGGAGACGAGCAGGGAAGACCGTTTTTCTGGAACATTCAGACCATGGGCATTTATAGAAGCAAAAACAAGATTGGTGAGATCAGGGGACATATTGCAGATTTAAGGAGCAACTGGGAAACATATAGGACTGGAGAGTGAAGACGAGGTGTGGAAAGTCAGACGGGTAGGAGGGGTAGGTGAGTAAACAAGACACTAAGAAGGTAACAAAACAGTGAAGACAAAGTTCCCATTAAAAATCAGTAAAAATCTAGACAGAAATTTCGAAAGCTTCTGGAGACGTGTCCTGGAGGTAAGATCCCGAATCTAATAGTGGTCGCACTACTCTTCGCATATGGAGGGTATGTCTAGAAACGTCTGGTAATATGATGATTTTGGTATTTCTGTAGGGTAGTGGGCCCTGTTCCCAAGCTCTACACAGGATGTCCTCCTTTTGCGTGTAAAAATGTACACGGCAAATTACATCCCGAAGATTGTTGAAATTCTTGGACTTTGGGCCTGGTAGGTGGTGAATCCGGTCTAATTCGATGATCCTGTCCTCTGGTCCATTCAGCATCTTATTGAAAATGGCCACCACAATGTCATAGAGGGCATCTTGAGGAACCTAATCTGCGGATTTTCAAATTGTTGTAATCCCCTTTGTTGTGGAGGGCAAGATCTGTCAGCAATATATCATGACAGTCGATGGTTTGGGTAATATGTTGTACATCCTAGTGCGGTCATCGCTGGTAGTTACTCTAGTGTTGACACCCGGTCAGACAGGGAATGTACCGATTGCTTCATTTACTGTAAGTCAGAAGTGTATTTTTCTTCCACACGCTGGAGTTGCAGCTCCAGATCTGTTTTGGTTGGCAAGGCTTTCACCATGTTCCATAGTTCCTTTAAAGAATGTGAAATCTCTCCCGACATGATCTGCGGTTCACTTGATGTTTTAGAGATTGCTGTTTGGTATGGAGAGCTGTGGTCAGAGGCGGGAGTCCGTGCAGACAATTGAGATGCCCTGGGCTCTGAATATGAATGTGCTGGAGAACTACTCTGCCCAGCATACCCCTGTGCTGCCAGAGTTTTGCCTGGGGGAGAAGGAGGAGGACTCAGGAGCGATTGCGCGTCACATAACTGCACAGGGTTAATCTCTCCAGTTACTATGGGCTGTGTGGAATGCCCATATTTGGAGCTGGTTGTGCTCCTGCTTGATTTTGTCCCCTGTACTGCAAGACCGCAGGATTTCCCACTCCTGGGACAGTTCTAGTTTCCCTGCGATGCCTCTGCACATTCGTGGTTGGACGCTGTGCACATGGTGGCACTCTGGCTGCTGGGCTCTCCTCTTCAGACATACCAGCCTCTCTATCCCTCCCTGCAGCTCCCTGCTTGGTACCTGTACTGTGGGGGAAGCAAGTCCCCAACTCTGCTTCCTGGCTCGCAGCGGCAGCTTGTGGCTCCATGCCGAAGAAGAGTATGCCTTGTGGTCCTCTGCAGACTGCTCAGCCAGGTGCCTTTGGCTGGTGGAATGCTGTTCTTCTTCCTGCTCCATTTAGCCATACTGAGAAGAAAGTGATTAGCCGAAGTCCTGACTGGATAAGGGTTGTGTGTGTAGAGGCATAACTTGAATCTTCTGGGCCCCAATGCAAAATCTATAACAGGGCCACCAGCTATAATGCTTTATTCATACTACTAGGCTTACTATATGGAGAAGAGAGGCCTTATGGGCCCCTTAAGGCTCCTGGGCCCGGGAGCAACTGCATCCTCTATAGTTACGCCCCTGGTTGTGTGGGTCCGGTGCTCTAATCTACTCTGCCTCACACTTCCATGCAGAAGCAACGCCCCATGTTTTGTTATTTTTGTATACTAGATGTGGTCCTTTTTTTCGTATTCCAAGAGCCATACCATTTTTTATTTTTCTACTGAAGACTTGTTTTTTTTGCGGGATGAGTTCTTGTCTCTCTGGTCTTCATTTACCCCATTTTTGGGAACAAATGACATTTTGATCACTTTTTTTCCATTTTTTCTAGAAGCAAGATTTAAAAAAAAAAAAAAAAACGGCAATTCTGGTACTTTTTTTTTTACATTGTTCACTGTGCGGTATATACAATATGTTAACTAAATTCTGCGGTCAGTATAATTACATTAATACCAAAGTTAAATAGTTCTTTTATTTTGCAACTTTTTTACACTTTAAAAACAGGATGTATTTTTTTATTGCTGCATTCAAAGACCTCTAACATTTTTCTTCGTAAGCGGTGCTGTGATAGGGTTTTTTTTTTGTAAGATAAGCTATACTTTTTAATGGTACCGTTTGGTGATCCATAGGCAAAATATGCAACATTAGCTATTTTGGATGTGTGTTATATCTTTTTTTTTTACTGCTTACAGCGTGTGAGTTAATTAATATAATATGCTTGCAGCGTGTGGGTCATTACGAAAACAGTGATACCAGATTTATGAAGGGGGGTTGTATTTCTTTTTTTACGTGCTGGGGCGTGGTTGACTTTTAATTTTAACTTCTTTGTATTTTATACAAATTTTTTTACTCTGTTTTCTTAACTTTTTACTTTTGTCCCACCACTGAACTTGACGTTCATAACTTTAGATTGATTGTATAATACAACAGTATGGCTTCGCAGAAGAAGAGTCCGGGTACTGAACTGTCCGCTCTGCAATCCAGACCTTTCTCTAATAGAAAACAAACGGCACATTATGAAACAAAAAATCTGGCAAACATGACCAAGGACTGTAGATCAAGGGTAGCCATGGCCCTGTTCCCAATTTTTTTGAGATGTGTAGCGGTCATCAATTTCTAAATGAATTAATTTTTTAAATATAATGGAAAAATTTCTTACTTTTAATTTCTGAAATGGTGATATGAGATTTCAGAATCATTGCGTTCTTACATTTTAAACAGCGTCCTAACTTTCATGGAATTGGGGTTGTATGTGAAAAAAATTAGTCAGACAACCCCTTTAAAGCACCTTCCCCCACTGGAATGGGCCTGAGCAATAAGGCTCCCAGCAATCCAAGTGAAAGTGTTCTTTATCTGCTTGACTCCCACTTTGACCCTGTGCCTTTGTATCCAGCTTTCCTGAATTCTGCTTGTCCTGACCTTGGCCTAATTCTTGACTAATTTGTACAATTGCCACCTACCCTAACCTTTTGCCTGTTTACCATACTGCATGAATTCCAGCTGCCTTGACCATGGCCTGTTATATTGACTATGTCCTTTGGTACCTTGTTTTGTTGCCTTGGACCCATATGGGTCAGCTGCCCCTGTACTGAGACTACTTTTGGGACTGCTCTACATACACCAGGCATGTTTGCATTAGATTGTCCCTGTGAGTTATTTGGAGAAGGAAGGTGGCATCCTCTATTCAGGGCACCCCTAAACAGGGTAACCTTGATCTGAGGGGCCCAACACATTGGGACACAGCTGGCACACTGACTTGGCAAATGGCTGCTGTGATAAATGCTGCATAACTGCAGGCATAAAAATAATCCCTTCTCCTCATTAATAATGACCAGTCACAGCTGCAGGCAGACCGCCCCTAGTCTGACGGACACCAGCCGCACTCACCTGCTATTTTATTAGGCACTGTGAAGGTTGCAGAATTGTTGGAGACCTTATAGCTGGCGACACACTTGTATAGTTGTGTTTTTTCCTCCTTCGGTACGGTGATGTTGCACCCGTCAGACACATTGCGGTAATTTCCACTGTCCCATTTATACCATTCGTACTTTGCAGGAGCGGCGCCAGAGGAGGAGCAGACACACTGCAGCGTAACATTGTTCTCGACAGTCGTGTTACGGATCGTGACGTTACAAACAGGATCTGTAGAAGAATAATCAATTAATAATTATGGAACAGGATGAAACTGCACATATAACTATGTGAACCCCTCCCCACTGCTCACATGCGCCCCCATCTATGTTTAATAAAACAACATTCACAAGATTGTGTAAATATGACAAAACTGGCAAAGGGGCTTCAAATGAGATGGGACTTGGTACATGGCTGCTGTGATAAATACTCCATTACTGCAGGTATAATGAGAATCCCTTCTTCTCATTAATAATAATGACCAGTGACAGCTGCAGGCAGACCGCCCCAGACTGACGGACATCAGCCGCACTAACCTGGTACTTTAATAGGCACTGTGAAGGTGGCATATTTATTGGAGACCTTATTGCAGGCGACACACTTATATAGTTGTGGTTTTTCCTCCTTACGTACGGTGATTCTGCACTCGTCAGACACAAGGTAGTAATTTCCACTGTCCCATTTATACCATTTGCACTCTGAGGGAGCGGCGCCAGGAGAGGAGCAGATGACTGCAGCTTAACCTTGTTTTCGACAGTGAAGTCATAGATAATGACATTACAAAGATCTGTAGAAGAATTAACCATTATTAATTATGACAGAGCATGAAACTGAAAATATAACTATGTGAACCCCTCCCCACTGCTCACATGCGCCATTCGTTTAATGGTACAATTTGTGTGAATGGTATGGCAGTACAATTGCTATGGAACTCCTTGGTGGTGGCACTGTTTGGGTGTATGGTGTGGTGGCATTATTAGGTGACCAGCGGTACTATCTATGTGTATAGTATGCTGATGCTCTTTATATACAGTATACAGCAATGGAACCTAAAGGGGTTCTATGAATTGTAGCTTTTCTGTAAAACAGCTCCCCCAGCGCTATCATAACATATAAGTATATACTCACCTCTCCTCGCTCCCGCTGTGTCCTGCAGCAGTGTGCTTGTTTACAGGCTGCAGACCTGCCGGCTTACGGGATATCACAGGCGCTGCAGCCAATGACAGAGCTCAGCGATCGATCACTTAGCTCTATTATTGGCTGCAGAGCCTGTGACGTCCCAAAAACAAGCTGGGGAAGCCTGCAAATATGACGTAGGAGGGAGGACCCTAAACGCCAGCACGGAATACAGCGGGGAGAGGTAAGTATTTGCTAATTTGTTATATTAGTGTTCCTACCAAACTCTAATCTAGTAATCAGAATAATCTCTTGACCACCGACCCCTCTGAAGTAATCAGTGGCAATTACACGGGTCAGAAATGCCATATTTTCTCCTTAGGGAGAGCAGTGAGTGAGGGCACTTAAAAGGCCATTCATGCTCCTCTGGGTAATATGCAAATACAGGAGTTGGAACATTATCTCCACAGCACCACCTATTGGAAGGCAGCATTCCTTCAAATCAATGTTAGACTCTTTATACAAGCCTTGTAACAAGGACTAAGAATTGAAAGCCAAGGGTGTTTGCCCCTCATCAGTGTGCAGTAGGTTTTTGGCTTCCTGAATGGCTGTGATTGGTTCATCGAGTGCCACAGTGATTTGCTGAGCCACAACGTTCAAGAACCAATCAGAGCAAGCGCTTGCTGGAGGCGGGGCTTACAAACCTCTTTACCAGGAAGCAATGTTCTGTCGGTGCTGAGAACTGCAAGCAAGAAAGCCAGCCTAGAACTGCGGAGACCAGCGGAAGGGACCCGGACAGCGCTTGCTAGGTTAGTATTGCTTTTTATTTTTTTTAACGTTGTGTGGTTGCATTGACAGGCTGCATCTGTACTTGCATGTGCAGCTCGGTAATTAACAGGAAAATATGAGCAATTATAAGAGAGGTAAATATGCGTGAAATGTCCTGTTTGTTTACAATCTGATCTAGTATCTGTGTCATCATCATAGGCTATCACTCCTGGCCGAGCATGATTGCCTTCCAAGTATGGGGCTTTTGCGATGGGTCCGTATGTGGTCCGTAGGGGACTGTAGAGACCTATTGTTTATACGCAGGTTCTTTCACAATACCTGTGTAACCTGCACTCCACTGTACTTGTATGTAATTATACTTTATCACCGTTATCTGTCTGGTTATATATGTAGAAGGAATATACTGTATTATTGAATGATATAGGTGACAAATTATACTTAGCATAGCCAGACAGTCTAGCACAGGACACAGAAGAAAGATCTAGGGGCGGAGCTCTGTGCTGTCAGGGAGGAGGGGCTGTGGAGATGACAGTTGGTGTGGAAGACACATTGGGGGACATTTATAAAGGCTCTATGACAGAATTCTGGCATAGAAAAGTTGCACATTTTTGCACAAAGACCACTTGTGCAAAAATGTTGCAAGTTTTCTTCCTACTGTATCGGCTTCGCCTTTTTTTCCAAAAGTAAGTGGAGCTTGTCGGGAGGGGGTTTGGCCACCACGGACCTACAGGTTTATGTACAATTTATGACAGAAACTGATGCAGATCTGTAGCACCCTTTTACCCCAAAAAAACCTTTCTGCATTTACAGAAATTCCTACTTTGAAAGTAGTGCTCCCAGTATGCAAATCATCAGCTTTGAGTCAAGGAGGCGCCATGAACCCTCCGAGTCAGCACGTCACTGCCATAACCCAGCCTCTCCTACCGTTCACCACCTTCCCATGTATGCATGTCAGCGCTGGTAGTACTGAAGTACTCACAAAGTTGCCGTGAGCTTCTGAGACTGCGTCTTCTGTCACATGCACAGTACACCAGTGAGGTCAAGATGCACACACTTTATTTCACTCTGCTTGTATTACGAGGATGCGATTGAATGGGCTCACGGCACCTTTGGAAGATTTCAACACTACCAGCACTGACTAGCATACATAGGGGAAGGCAGTAAGGGCTCATTCACATGGGCGTATTTTTATTGTGCGTATCCATTCACACTTGCGTATAGTAATTGCGTATGTCACGAACATAAAAAAAATTTCAGCATGCTCTATTTTTATCACATATTATGCCCAATTGTTTTCTATTGGTGTGTATGATATGCAATGCATAAGTAAAGCTAACACAAGTACTAGCGTAGCAGTTGCATTTTTCATGCATGTTGCTAGGAACAACATGCATGAAAAAAAAAAAAGAAGAAGAACATCATTCTAGGCTTTTTTCCTGCCTGCATTTTTCTTTTTTTGCACGCGTAACATATGCTGTACATACGCAGGTATACGCGCATACGCAATCATGTGAAGGGAAAATTGAAGGGATACGCAATTGCAACATCCCAATATTTACGCAGCATTTTACGCATATGCCCGTGTGAACGAGCCCTAATTGCAAGAAGAGGCCTGGTTATAGCAGTGATGTGCTGACTAGAGGCGGATGATTTGCATACTGGGTGAGCTACTTTCAAGGTAAGAACTACTGCAAATGCAAAAAGGCTTTTTTGAGTTAAAAGCATGTTTGCTCTGCTTGTGTCAGACTGGGGGAAACTAGTTGATCGGTGGAGGTCTAACTGCTTGGACCCCCACTGATTGCCAGAACAGGGCTCCCGTGTCACCCTAGAGACTGGCAGAATGAACAGAGCCAAAGCATGCATGCTCGGGCACTGCTTCATGCATTTCAATGAGAGTGTTGGAGATTGCTGATTGCTTGAACTCAGATATTCTTGGCGGTCCCATTGAAATGAATGGAGCGGTGGGCGAGAATGCACGCTGCCACTGCTTCCATTTTGACAGTCTCTCAGGGAACAAGAGACCCCTGTTCTGACGTATGGCAGGGGTTCTAGCAGTTGGACCCTCTTCAATCAATTAGTTATCCCTTATCCTGAGGATAGGAAATAACTTAATATCACCGTAATACCCCTTTATCTACTCTGGATTACGGCTCCTAGTAAACTGATACTATGGTGCTTAAGGTCTGATGAGCCATACAGAAATCATGAAGGGGCGCACCAACTATTAGTCAAAGTGATGAACAGATGCAAATAATGGCTCCAGCTCAGCTCTCACCGTCCACAAGTAGTCTGAAGTTCGTGTTCTCTAATGTACCCCTGACTAAAACCGCAGCTCTGTAACTTCCACTGTCTGCCGGAGTCACATTCTTGAGGATGAGGGTCCTTTGTGGTAGATCTATGATAACCCGATCTTGCAAGATGTAGTAGAATGGCTTCCTCCCCTCCTTTACTTCCACGATTTCACGGTTATCCTTGAACCAA
Source organism: Eleutherodactylus coqui (assembly GCA_035609135.1). Classification (NCBI taxonomy): domain Eukaryota; kingdom Metazoa; phylum Chordata; class Amphibia; order Anura; family Eleutherodactylidae; genus Eleutherodactylus; species Eleutherodactylus coqui. Next base: position 34,766,719 of record CM069408.1, read on the forward strand.
TGGATCTGCAAGGGTCGGGCAGATGCTGCTGCTGTAAATGTTACATTGTTGCCAGGACATTCGTCAATCAGCTCCAAACCTGAAACAAAAAATACAAATGATCTCAAATATAACAAAAAACAATTCTAACAACCCCCAACAGATGAGAGTAATGAGTGAACCCCAGGGTGCATGTTGTACGGAAATACAGGCCATTAGTTATCCCCCACCGATCCTGAGTTATATCCTGTATTATACTCCAGAGCTGCACTCACTATTCTGCTGGTGTAGTCACTGTGTACATACATTACTTATCCTGTACTGATCCTGAGTTACATCCTGTATTATACTCCAGAGCTGCAATCACTATTCTGCTGGTGGAGTCACTGTGTACATACATTACTTATCCTGTACTGATCCTGAGTTACATCCTGTATTATACTCAAGAGCTGCACTCACTACTCTGGTGGTGGAGTCACTGTGTACATACATTACATTACTTATCCTGTACTGATCCTGAGTTATATCCTGTATTATACTCCAGAGCTGCACTCACTATTCTGCTGGTGAAGTCACTGTGTAGATACATAACTTATCCTGTACTGATCCTGAGTTATATCCTGTAGATCTTTTTATTATAAAAGTGAAAAACATAACAATAAACAGAACATAAATATCGCTCACTTGGCATAAGACATAAACATAAAACAAAAACAAATGATCACTTGTGTTATCTGTACTTTGCCTTACTTCAGGACAAAGGAACAAAAGCAAAAGGTCCATCTGGTCCAAACAATACACACAGCACACTACACCAACCTGCACTCCAAACTACACTCACTCATACTCACCAATACATATACATTACATATAACAATAAACCCACATGTAAGAAAGCATATCCCTAACTCACAGGATCCAGCCTGAAATCCCAAAAAATTGACTAATAACCGAAACAATGATATAATAACAATAATGCAAACAATAACAAAAGTAATAATAAGAAGAACAACCCAATACCTTATTTTTTTTTTTATTTTATTTATTTATTTATTTTTTAATGCCCACCACCTAAAGAATAAAACCTTACATAATCCTAAACTAACCCTATACCCAGACCAAACCACCACACACCCCAAACAAGCCCCTACGGTGCAGCCTGGGAGCCACGCCTGCATCCCAAGTCCGTGCTCAATGTCTATGTCCAGGACGAGCCGAGCTGCACCGCATACACACACCCTGCCCGCCGCAGCCTGAGGGCCACGCCCGCACCAACAGTCCGTGCCCAGTGTTCATTGTCCGGGACGTGTCAAGCTACGGCTAAGGCATAAATCCCCCCCCCCCTCCCCCCAATAAACCCCCCCCCAACCTATCTATAACCCCTAGCCCTATATACAAAACAAAACATATAACATATCTTATATTACACAACTACAAACCAACACTACATATTAATACCCGAAAGCCTAAGGTTCAGTTACCTGCAGCCGTACATACCTGATCTTTGACCGAAAACAAAAACTCTACTAGTGTCACACTCAGCCCTCCACAAGGACTGGATATGATAAGCCGGGCACCGACCAAATAGAGAAAAACTATCCCTATAGTTAATCTGTCCCTACAATGTCCCTACTCATTCCCTAAAACTTACCCTCAGAGAAACTGTCCCTACCTCTCCCTATTCTGTCCCTACAAAGACCCTAACAATAAGAAGACTGTCCCTAACGAAATACAAACCCTCTCCATAGGAGAGAGGCCTTAGTCGTGCCCAACCTCTCATAATCCAGAGAGCGCACCTTCACCAGGTCACCAAGGATGTTTCTATTCACCTCATCCGCGGGGAGGATTTTCTCTTCCGTCGAAACTAGACACCGTGCGTTCCAAATGTGAAACCTGACCACTAGGCTGACTAAGAATAAAGTGCACCGGTCCCTGCCACCAAGGTCCCCGAATGCCCCATAGACCCATTCCGCATACGAGAGGCGTGCCAACCTGGGCCAACCAATGGCGGCTCCCACCCGTTTGTACACCTCTGTATTAAAGGGACACTGAAGCAGGAAATGCTCCATGCTTTCCAGTACGTTGCTGCACTCCTGGCGGGGGCAACCCCTATCCACCAGAGGCCTGCTCTTCAAGTTGCCCCTTACATACAGTCTCCCGTGGAAACAGCGCCAAGTCAAGTCCCAAAACTTCAAGGGGATCCTGTCAGAATTCAATAAACGTAACCCTCCCTCCAGGTCCCGACTTGGGCAGTCCTTGAGCGCCAGGGGCTTCTGGAAATGGGTCAACAGAACCCTCTTATCGAGGAGTTTCCTCGACAGAGTTCTGATCTCCCACATCCCCAGACCCCACCGACGTATCATCTTCAGAACCACGGTAGCGTAAGCCGGAAGATGCCCGTGCGGCGTGCGAAGATCCTTCACTCGCCCTCCTGTCTCCCATTCCTGGAAGAAAGGCCGAAGCCATCCCCAACAGGAGAATACCCACGGAGGAGCCCTCTCTTGCCAGAGGTTGCCTATATTGATCTTAACAAAGGTGTTTACGAGAAACACCACGGGGTTGACCATAGATAACCCCCCTAGTCCCCTCGTGCGATATGTGACATCTCTCCTAATTAGGTTCAACCTGTTCCCCCACAACATTAGGAAGAACAGGTTGTAGACCCGGGTCCAGAGAGGCTCTGGCAAAATGCATACGCTGCCCAGGTAGATGAATAAAGGGAGCAGGTATGTTTTGATCAGGTTAACCCTTTCCCGAAGGGTCAAAGACCAACCCTTCCACTGGGCCACCTTCTGAGTGGCACCATCGAGCCTGACCACCCAATTTTGCATGGGGTAATCTCCCCGGCCAAATTTGATGCCGAGAACTTTAGCCGAGTCCTGGGGCACTGGAAGGGTGTCCGGGAGACTAAATGTAGGATCTCCCCTTCCTAACCAGAGACTTTCGCACTTATCCCAGTTGATGCCGGACCCAGATGCTTCCGAGTAGCGATCCACCTCTGCCATCACGTACTCTGCCTCCCCCCTCGAGGACACAAAGACGGTGACGTCATCAGCGTACGCTGCCACCCTGAGGGCGGCTTCCGGCACCGTCCGATCCATCCCGACCCCCGCCATAGGCCCACCATCAATCATCCTAAGGAAAGGATCAATGGCAAACACGTACAGCAAGGGGCTCAGAGGACAACCCTGACGGACGCCAGACCCAACCTCAAATGGGTGGCCGACCCAACCGTTCACTAGCGGGAAAGTCTCAGCCCCCGCGTACAATGTCTTGAGCCAATTGACAAACCCCACTGGCAGGCCATATCTCAGAAGAACAGACCAGAGGTACTCGTGATTAACCCGATCAAACGCTTTGGCCTGATCCAAGGACAGCAGGTACCCCTCCCAGTGACCAGCCCTACCCTGCTCCACTGCCTCCCGGACACCTAGAACAGCACTAAAGGTGCTACGGCCTGGAACAGAGCAATGCTGGGCGCCCGAGAGGAGCCGGGGTGCAAACTTGACCAGCCGATTAAACAGCACTTTTGCCAGAACCTTCCTGTCCGTATTGAGAAGCGCTATGGGACGCCAGTTCTCAATACAGCTCGAGTCTTTACCCTTTGACAGAAGGATCAAAGCCGACTTCCTCATTGACTTTGGGAGAGTGTCCGAGGAAAGACACTCATTGAAAACCTCAGTCAAGAGGGGACTCAAGAGGTCCTTAAAGGTCTTATAGTACTCAGATGTTAAGCCATCCGGTCCTGGCAATTTTTTGAGCGCAAGCCCATCAATCGCCAGTTTAACTTCCTCTATGTTGATCCCCTCTGTCAAAACATTAAGGGAGATGTCATCCCCTGGCTCAGGAACAGCTTCAGCCAGGAAAGCCGACATCACATCTCGATCTAGATCCCTCTTTCTCAAAAGGTGCGAGTAGAAGGATCTGATGACTTCCAGAATCCCTGATCTGGACCTGTTCAGAGATCCCGTACCGTCGATCAGTCCAGTGACAACTTTACGATTCACTGACATCTTGCAGTTTCTGTAAGGGTCAGGTGAGTGGTACTTCCCGAAGTCCCTCTCAAAAACCAAAGATGCGTGCCTATTATACTGGCACCCTTTGAGCAAAGACTTCACTCTGGAGATCTCCTCGCGGCTACCTCCAGTCGAGACGAGATGTTCGAGTTTCCTCCTCAGGCCCTGATAAAGACGGTACTTACTCAGGCTCCTGAGGCTAGAGAGCTGGCGGAAGAACCTCGCCGCCCTGATCTTGAACATCTCCCACCACTCTGACTTACTGCTACAAAGATCCAGTAATGGTACCTGGCTCTGCAGAAACTCCTCAAAGGACTGTCTTATCTCTGCTTCCTCCAGGAGTGATGAATTCAGCCTCCATAAGCCTCTACCCATCCGGGGGGTCTCTGCAACATTCAGGGAAAACAAAATCAGACAGTGGTCGGAGAATTCCACCTCAACAACAGAAACTGGTGAAGAGATGGCTTCCTCCTTCAAATAAAACCTATCTATTCTAGACCTGCACTCGCCTCTATAATAGGTGAAACCCGCGTGGCCTGGGGTGTGCCGGATGTGGACATCCACCAGGCGAGCTTCGCTAGCTATGCTATTAAGCGCGACGCTATCATAAGTCAGCTTGCCTAGGGAGCCTCCCCTGTCACAGGTCCTCGTGACTGCGTTAAAGTCACCCCCAAAGATCACCTGCCGACTGGTAAAAAGGTACGGCTTGATCCTCATAAAGAGATCCTTGCGGTCCCGCTTGGTTTGGGGACCGTAGATGTTGATTAGCCGAAGCTCTTGTCCCTTCATGAGAACATCCAGGATCAGGCACCTCCCTATTTCTAACTCGATAACCCGTCGGCATTCAACCGCTGCGGTAAAAAGTACCGCCACTCCGCTATATGGCTCGGCCGCAAGAGACCAGTAAGATGGACCAGACCTCCATTTCCTCCTTGCCTTATGCACAGCTGCCAAATTTGGCAGCCTGGTCTCTTGCAAAAACAAAATGTCGGCTTCAACGCGGCCGAGAAAATCAAAGGCCGCAAATCTAGCCATATCAGACTTAATGCTGGCAACATTAATGGATGCCAGCGTCAACGGAGCGGGTGCCGCCATCATTGGTGATTGAGTTAGATGGCTTTCTTCTTCCCACCCCCCTTCTCATCAGGGTCTGAGGATGACCCCTTGCCACGTTTCTTGGACACTGAAAGGTCCATGGCAAGGGGCTCCTCAACCTCGTCCTTCTTGCCACTGGGCTCTGGGCCAGCCCTCCCCCTGGAGGTCACCAAACCCCCACAAGAGGAAGGCTCAGCACCCCCTGTAGGCCCCACGCTTCTCCTAGGCACCTCTCCCTCCGAGGACGAGAGAGCTTGGTACCAGTTGGAGAGCCCAACAAGAGGAGAGTTTGGATTGCCTTCCTGCACCTGGCCCGTTGCAGGGGAAGATTTCTCTTCCCTTTTTTTCATTTTCTTGGAGCCCTGCTTGCGCTTTTTCTTTTGCCACTCATCCTTGCCCTCACCCACACTTTCATAGTGGGAAGAATCTGAATAAGTGGCATCCTCTTCCCTTTGGATCCTCCTGACCTCCTCATCCAGCTCCCTGTCCCCTGGAGCCTCAGCCACATGATTTGCATCCGGAGCAGGGGCCAGCATTGACCCACCTGCCACCTGGGTTTCCACCAGCTCCCTGCCCCTTCCGCGCTTCTCTTGGCGCCTTAGCTTGGCTGCCCCAGCATGTTTGTTCTTCCTTGGCTCCTGGGCTCCATCGCCTCTGCTGGTCCCCTCCCCTGCAGAAGCAACCTCACGGCTCTCCTCCGCTGGGGCCATGACCGCATTGGCGAAAGAGCGCGGACAGCGACTGAATGGGTGACCGAGGTCACCACACAGGTGACACCTAATCTCTGTACAAGATGCCGCAAGATGACCTACCTCGCCACACAGAGCGCACTTGATGACGTTACAGGCTGCACTCAAATGTGTGGGGTCACCGCACTTGTGACAGAGCTTCGGCTGCCCCTGGTAGAAGGCCAAGATACGATCCCTGCCAAGGAAAGCCGCGGATGGTATGTGGGCCACCGAATTCCCTGAACGCTTAAGTTTCACCATAAACGTCCAGGCTCCGGACCAGATGCCGTGTTCGTCCCGGTTCTTATTGGGCATATCCACCACCTCTCCGTACCGACTTATCCAAGTCATGATATAACAAGAGAGGGACTCGTTACGAGTCAAAACGGTCACTCTCTTGACTCCAGTCTGGCGGGTTACCACTTGTGCAGCGAAACCGCGCCAGCTGGGCTCATCCTTCATCAGCTCATAATTCCCCCAGAAGAGCTCCAGGCCCTCCGGGCGAGCAAAGCTGATGTCGAACTCAGACGTGCCATAAGGATGGATCAGGGCATAGATGTCATTTGCCCTGAAACCCATCTTCAGCAGAAGCTCCACCACCTTACTCCTGGATGGGCACGCGTCATTGCCTCTCCACTGAAGACGAGCCCCATTCCTACGGCCAATGTCCTGCCCGGTTGTCGGCAGGGACCAGACGGTCTCCCCCCTTTGTTCTCGGAAGGCACCAAGACCATGTCTCTCCACCCAGAGAGACAAATCCACAACTCTGCCCCCTACATTCATCGAGCTCTCCCCCCTCCTCAAGGCCTCCAGGAGGCGCTGTTGCAAAACGCCGTCCCCAGAGCCCAAAGACAAGGAGGACGCCTCTCCCCTCCCTCCAGCGGCGACACTGGCATAACTTCTACCAGATGTTGTCGCCGCTGGAGGGGCGACTGGATCCCGACCCACGCCCTGACTACCCTCCGAAGCCCCACCCACCCGTACACAAGGTGGCATACTAGCCGGGGAACTGGGGACAGCTGTTCCTGCAGGAACAGGGGCAGCAGGAACAGGGGCAGAAGGGGTACCAACAGCCGCATCCATAACCTCACTCACTTCTCCATTAGCTGCTGGACCAGGACCCATGTCATCTTTACCATTAACTTTCCCTTTATGCCCTGAGGGCAAGTCCATGGCACTTCCGGTGGGTGGCTGGAGATGCACTTCAACATTTCTCTTGACATTGGTGGCTGTAGCTCCGCCCACCTTAGCCACTCTAGGAGTTGTAGTTCCTCTAACTTTCCTTTCAGCAGCAGAAGAAGGATCTTTACCATGTGTGGGAGGATCGGCAAACCCAGCCACCACCCCCTGCGCCCCCTCCGCACCGGAAAGGCGCTTTAGGGACACAGGGGGGACAGCTAAGCCACCACCGGTGGGACCTGGTGCCGGATCACGCCCCCCTCCCACTGGGACGTGACCAACAGCGCCAGCACCTCTGGACTGGCCGCGACTCTTCGCCTTCCCAATGCTCTTCTCCACCTCCTTTACTCCTCCATTCCCACTACTAGCACAAGCGGGCTTGGAGTTTTGGGCCGCATTAACCCTCTCTTCCCCAGTCCCCTGCACCGGACCCACCACAGAGCCCGGGACTAGGAGCTCAGGGTTACCACCCTGGTTTGACTTTGCAGCCAAACCAGAGTGCTTGGTGACATAAACAAACTTTTCTTCAATATACGTTTTTCCCTTTTTCCTTCTCTTTTTGCTTGAGGTCGCCGGGGGTAAATCATTCCCAAAATAGCAAGACTGCAACCTCTCTGGGGACTCTTGCAGCTGTATCTGCCGCATTATCAGCGCCCCCTCTCCACTGCTGCTGCAGCTGTCATCTGTGTGTTCTGAATCTGACTCGCCCGACGTGGAGGGCAGGCTGACCTGTTCAGCTGGGATGCTGGGCCCAGTAATCCCACCTGGCAGTGATGATTGCTGCTCACCAGAGCACCCAGCTCGACCATCCTGAGCACCATCAGATTCCACCGAACTGTTGCTTGAATGCCTGGCAGAGCGCCCTTTAATGCCGCCGCTTCTCACAGACGCCATTTTGCAAAACCTTTCGTCGTTTAAGAGTTTTTCTTTGAAAGGCCCACTTCTTTGCAGGATCCTTTCCCTCTCTTCCGCATAAAAGTCAATGGCCTCCTCACAGGCTTCAATCTGCCGCGATATGGCCAATTTTCTAGTACAGGATTTGGCCCGCTCCGCATCATAGCGGGCAGCGTGCAGCTCCTGCTTATACTTGTTAAGCTGCCTCCCGACATGCCCATAGTCTTTCATGTATTTCGCAATACGGGTTGCCACATCCGTTACAGATTCGCCCTCCCTGCGATCAGCCCAACTTGCCTGCGTACGTTGTTTTTCCGCATGGTCCTCCACTCTCTTCCTCTGGCTCCGAGTCATCTTGCGCTCCTCCAGGGGAGTCAGGGTGACATTGCTGCCACTCTGACCTGATCTTCTCCCCTCCTGGGGTGCAGTCCTCCCTCCCCCCGACCGAAGCCGGAGGGAGGAGGTCCGGGACTCCATGGCTGGAGCAAGCCCAGCACCTGTAGACTTGGCTGGGTAAGCTTTCCTCTTACTGGTGACCACACCCTGGATCCTGCAGAGCTCTCACACACCCAACCTTCTCCAGAGCTGCACTCACTATTCTGCTGGTGGAGTCACTGTGTACATACATTACTTATCCTGGACTGATCCTGAGTTACATCCTGTAGATCTTTTTGATTTTAAAATGTATAAAACATAGCAATAAAAACAATATGTACAAAAAATGGCATTAAACAAAAACAGTAAAAATGCAGAACAAAAACAATATCTTCAATATTAAATGCCACTAGCACATGAACGGATTTGCACTACAGAATCCGCGATCGGCGTCCGCACTGCGGATCCACAGTCAATACCGTTCGGAACATATAATGCAAGAGCGCTATTTTCCTACACACTCACAGAAAGGAATTACGATTTCTGCAAGCAGAGGAAAAAATCACAGCATGTTCTATTTTCGTGCAGATTTCGCACGGAGAGCTTCCACTGAGGTCCATGAAAGCCGCCCGGCCACGCGGCCCATCCGCAATGCAGATCTCAAAAGATACAAGCGGACGCTGGACAGGCACAGTGCCGGATTCTGCTGCAGGCTCCTGCATGCGGTATCTGACCCATTCGTGTGCCGCCAGCCTTACAGCAGAACAAACTAAACAACATGTACAGTTAATAATTTTTTTTTTCTCCTCCTCTATATATAAATAAATAGAATAAATCTTGGCATTTGTATAGCGCCAACTTATTTCACAGCGCTTTCAGGTAATTATTACTTATTACCCCCACCAAGCTGGGTTCTCATTTTAACGACCTCGGAAGGATGGAAGGAGGAGTCAACCTTGAGCCGGCTACCTGAATCATGCAGGGATTGAACTTGCAACCTTCAGGTCGTAGGCAAGAGCTTACACTCTGCACTACACGGGGCTCTATATATATATATATATATAGGCTCTGTATATTTACAGTATATACAAGTCTTGCGCCAACCATAATCCATACACACACACGATATACAATCCCACCCTCTTTCAGCCCAAGTAATATCTATACCTAAAATTGTAACATAAATAAAAACAAAACAATAACTATACGCTTATGTGTGTAGCTACATAATTATCCCCACGGTACTGATGCATCTTGTCTCCACCGGAACTAGTGGTGGAGACATGGGTTGGCCTGGATCACTGACGGGGAATGCCCACGTTGTGCCCCAGATGTGGATTGCTGCTGGCGCTGTGTGATGGTTTGGACTTTGTGAAGCCGCTGATCTGAGCACTGTGGTTGCGGCATCTCTAGTGAATGGGCTCGCTCTTGCGGCCCCAGAGCTGAGCGCAGCTCGCTCCTTAAAGCCAGTCCTCAGTGCGCCGCTGTGCTATTCCATTCAGAGCGCCAGAAGTAAGAAACGCGCTCCTCCAGACCGTGGTCAGCACTGTGCTGCCGCCGGCCTCCAGCCAACTAGTAGGAACGCCGCTCTCCTCCGTCCCGCGGTCTGCTGCCTCCTTGGTAAGAAATCCACTCCTCCAGACACCGCTCAGCTGCCTCCTCCGTCCTGCCATGCTGTGGGAGCTTTGGCGCCTTGCATCCCTCTGCTGCCTCCTCCGTGTTCAGAAGCTGTAGTAGCGCCGGCACCTTGTAGGGATGGCAATCTACGGCACTGATGGTGGTCCTGCACCAGGGGATCCATCTGTACTCCAGAGCAGCAGCCAATCCACAACCGGGGGCGTCAACTGCTTGTTCAATGTCAGTGATCCAGCCCAACCCATGTCTCCACCTCTAGTTCCGGTGGAGACCAGATGCATCAGTACCTATCCCCACATTTGTATTACACCCTGAGATAATATTGCCCATCCAACCACATGCACTAATATTCACAATATACACAGTAGACACACTATATAATAATAATCTTTATTTATATAGTGCAAACATATTCCGCAGCGCTTACAAGACAGGGGAAATAAAAACAGGAGCACTGTTACATGAAGTAATCAGTTAATGGAAACAGTAGGGGTGAGGATCCTGCACCAACGAGCTTACATAATACAAATAATGGGGTGATACAGAATGTAAAGGGGCTGGAGATGTTCATGGTATGGTGAGGAGAGTGAGGGATGCTATACACATAGACAATGATTACCTTGGGTCGTATAGTGGCAGAATCGGTATGACTGCAGGTGCCGGTTGATTACATCTAGCAGGGGTTGCAGTCGGTAGGACAGAAAGCATGTTATCAGGTGGAGTACAGAGGGGTTTGGTTTAGGAGATATGGTATGCCTCCCTGAAGAGGTTCTTTTTTATTGCACGCCTAAAGTTTAGTGTGTCAGTGATTGCCCAGATAATTTTCGGTAGAATTCCTCTGGAATGGACAGGTGCTGCTCTAGAGAAGTCTTGGAGGCGGGAATGAGAGCTTCGAATTAAAGGAGCACTTAGTCTAATTTCTATAGCAGTGTGGAGGGCCCGGGCTGGGTGGTGAATCGTGATGAGTGAAGAAATGTAGGGCAGTGCTATGGAGCGCTTTGTGGATGAGGGTGGTGAGTTTAAATTGTATTCCGTATTTATCAGGCAGCCAGTGCAGTGACCGGCACAGGGCAGAGGCATCCGAGTAGCAGCTGGACAGGAAGATGAGCCTGGCTGCCACATTCAAGATGGATTGGAGATGGGAGAGTCTGGTGCAGGGAAGGCCGATCAGCAGCAAGTTGCAGTAATCGAGCCGAGAGTGAATGAGGGCAACAGTGAGCATTTTTAGCATGTCTACGGTTGAAAAAAGCGCGGGTTCTTGCAACGTTCTTGAGGTGCAGCTGACATGTTCGGTCGAGAGCTTGTATATAGGGGGTAAAGGAGAGATCAGAGTTGAATATAACTCCAAGGCAGTGGGCATGTTGTCTGGGAGTTATGGTGGTGCCACATACTGAGATGGAGATTAGTAGAGGGCGGTAACAGGAGAAGGTCCGTTTTAGACAGCTTCAGTTTTAGGTAGAGAGAGGACATAGTGTTAGAGACAGCAGACAGACACTCAGTGGCGTTCTGGAGGAATGTTGATGTAATATCACGGGAAGAGGTGTATAACTGGGTGTCGTCAGCATAGAGATGGTACTAAAAGCCAAATCTCCTGATGGTCTGTCCAATGGGGGCTATGTAGATGGAGAAGAGACGGGGACCAAGGACCGAGCCCTGGGGAACCCTAACAGCAAGGTGAAGAGGGGGGGAGGTAGAGCCAGCAAAGCAGACACTGAAAGAGCGGTTGGATAGGTAGGAGGAGAACCAGGAGAGGGCAGTGTCATTTAGTCCAATGAAGCAAAGTATACTGAGGAGTTTGTGGGTAGTGTCAAATACTGCAAAGAGGTCGAGGAGGATCAGTAGCAAGTAGTCGCCCCTCGATTTGGCCGTCAGGAAGTCAGTTGACACTTTAGTCAGGGCGGTTTCTGTCGAGTGTAGGGGTGGAAGTCAGACTGTAGGGATTGAGGCATTCTAGTAGTTTGGAGATGAAGGGGAGGTTGTAGATGGGTCGGTAGTTGGCAGCATCGGTCAAGTCAAGAGTTGGCTTCTTTAGCAGTGAGGATATGATAACGTGTTTGAATGAGGAGGGGAAGATACCAGAGGCCAGAGAAAGATTGAATATAGCGGTGAGATTGGAGATAACCACCGGGGAGAGGGACCGGAGGAGGTGTGAGGGAAGAGGGTCACTAGCGCAGGTGGTGGGGTGAGCAGAGGAATAATCTCAGAGTTGTTTAGGGTTGTGAGATAGTGAGGAGATGAGAGAGGTGAAGTAGACTTGTTTGGCGTGGTGGAGGGCGAGGTTGTAGGTTCTGAGCACTAATTTGCAATGGAGAAAGTCTCAAAAATCTGCAGACATTCTCGACAGGCGTTCGGCACACTTGGAGCATCGCTAGATGAAGTCTGCTTTTACTTTAACCTACTAATAAAAAAAAAAAAAGAAAAAAAACATTAGCGGCAACATATATATATTTTTTTATTTTATTTTTATTTTAACCTAGCCGTGTAGGAGTCATCCTTATATGCCGGTCCCAGGCCCGGATAAATGGGGAGGGTTAGGGAAAGACCCTGTGCCATCCACAGGACGTAAGTTAATGCAGCCAGAGGGTAAACTTACATCCTATGGTGTTAAGGGGTTAAGCACATGGCCAATTTTAGCCATAAGGGCGCAACATTTTGGGGGGAATTTTCATCTCTACTTTTTTATTTTTAGGTCGACACGGCAATTTGAGGGCTTATTATTTGTGTGGCAAACTGTAGTTTTAATTGGTACAGTTTTGGGGTGTATATAATGTATTGCAAACTTTTAGGCTGCCTGTCCACGGGCGTTGCAGGAGCTGGCAGATGGATCTCCGCGGTGAGCCTATCTCCGCTCATGGACAGGGGGGCTGCGCTTTCCATAGCAATGTTATGGAAAGCGTGCATTGTCCGGATTATTGCTGTGGGGAACGCAATCCAAAAACGCCCCTGGACAGGCAGCTTTAGACATTTTTTGGGGGGGAGCAGGAAGAGAAAACACATTGATTCTGCCATTATTTTTTTCTTAAAGCGATAATCATGCAGCCTAAGGCCTCCTTCCCACGGACGGATTTCCGCCGCATAATACGTTGCGAAAATCCGCCGCGTTGCCCGCAGCTATTAGGTTCTATTGAACCTAATAGCTCAATGCTCACAGTGCGGAATTCCTCCAATTCCGCACCGTGAAATCTCCCGTCCTTACCCGCGGCATGCTCTATTTGCCGCGGGTGTACGCGCGGCCGGCTTCCATTGACTGCAATGGAAGCCGTCCGCTCCCTCTATCTTCCGCTGTAGCACAGCGGAAGATAGCGTGAAATCGCCCCTCCACCCACCGCCGCCGCGTCATATGACGTGGCCGGCCACGTCATGTGACGCTGTGGGTGTGTCTTGTGACGTGGCCGGCGTGTCACGTGACGCTGCGGCGCGTCACGCCGAAGCGTCATGCGGGACACAGGACGCCGGATCCGCTGGTAAGTATGGGGTCTCTGGGGCATGCCGTGACGGGCTTTGCCGCGGAATATTCCGCGGCGGAGCCAGTCACAGCCGTGTGCAGCTGGCCTTAGGCTGCCTTCACACTGGCAAGAAAATTGCGTGACTTTTGAGTGATGCGAGACTGTGAGAAAATGCAGAATTATGAAACCCATGCTTTTCAATGGCTTCATTCCCATTTGCGATGTTTTCTGTCTTGTGATGTTACAAGATTTGGAAATCGCTGCATGACCTATCTTTCTGCCTTTTGCAATTTTTTTTCTCGTCTATGTTTCCTTACGGAGTCTCCGATTTATCGCATAGCAACGCAGAAACTTGTGCTGTTCGTGCGATGAGATGCGTTTTCAACATCAGAAACACTTGTCATTTATCACACGAGAAAATCGCAGGCAGCGTTGGGATTCATGATGATTTTCAAGGAATAAGCATCGCTGCTGCTCTAGCATCGCATGAGCAAATATGTGATATCGCTGCAAGTTTCTCACGACGATATCGCGCTCACCAGTGTCAAAGAACCCTAAAAGACATTAATACTTTTTTTCTGCGGGCTGGTACAATTACAACGATACCAAAATTATTACTTTTGTAGGTTTTTCCACTTTTGCACAATAAATACCCTTTTTTTTGAAAATTATCTTTTTTTACATTGTTGCGTTCAAAGTCTCCTACCTTTTTTTACTTTTTCATGATCGGAGCTCTGTGAGGGCTTCTTTATTGCACCACGAACTGTAATTTTTATTGGCAACATTTTGGGGTACATATGCCTTTTTTGATCACTAGGGCTGACACCCACTGGCAATATTTTCTTTCTTGCGCTGCAAGAGCATGTGAAAACTCTCGCCTCACAGCGCAAGAAAGATGCCAAAATAAGACCGGGATATCGCCAGTCTTTTCAATGGGGCCAGCGGCAGCAGCGTTAGCCCCATTGAAAAGATATGCAGAATTCCGCGGACTTCTACCACAGCTGTCACAGCTGTGGCAGGAGTTTCCTTCATCCCTGTGGAGTTTTCCTTCATTCCATTGAAAGCAGTGGTTTGTGGCAAACCCTGCAGTATGATTTTCGGGGAAGGGCTTGAATTAAAAGCCCTTCCCTGAAAATCATCAATAAGTGGTAAAAAAAAAAATGAAAAAAAAAATTACCTCTCCACCGCTCAGGCTGGCTCCCCAACACTGCTGTCCAGCACTTTCAGCAGGCAGGGATTTAAAAATCCCTGCCTCCTGAAAGGGCTGTGCTTATTGGCTGAGCGCTCAGCCAATTACAGATAGTGCTATTCATAAATAAATAGCTAAGCACTATCTGTCGGGGAGCCAGCCGGAGGACACGTCTGAGCGTCGGCGAGGCAATTTAAAAAAAAAAAAATTTTTACCGCTTATTGATGATTTTCAGGGAAAGGCTTATATTTGAAGCCCTTCCCCGAAAACCATACTGCAGGGTTTGCCACAAACCACTGCTTTCAATGGGGCCGGCAGCAGCGCCAATCCCATTGAAAGCAATGGGATAGCATGCTGCACTTCTGTCACAGCTGTGGCAGAAGTCCGCGGTATTCTCCATATCTTTCCAACGGAGCTAGCGCTGCTGCTGCTGGCCCCACTGAAAAAACTGGCGATATCCCGGCGTGATCCTGTTTTTTTTCTCATACTGCGCTGCGAGAGTTTTCATTTACTCTCGCAGCGCAGAAAAAAAACGCCACTGGGTGTCCGCCCTTACTGCGTTTTTTTAGCACGTACAATGAACAAAATAAGCATTTTATCCTAGATTTTTAGAGGATTTTTAATGTTTTTTGCTGTGCAGGATAGTGTACTTAATATATTATACAGGTCGTTACGGATACAATTTTCTGCGTTTTCTGTTTTTTTTTCCCTTAACTTTATGCAAACAAGGGGAAAGGTTTTTTTGTGTGTGTTTTTACACGTTATTTTACACTATTTTTATTTTTTACATTGTTTATGTCCCTATAGGGGACTTGAATTATAAAAGCTCTGACTGCTATGATAATGCAGTGCAGTACTTCTGTACTGCAATGCATTATCGCTCACAATGACGACCATGGGCCATGGCGTCCCAGACTCCAGAGTATGTTGTCCGATTGCCATGGCAACTCATCGGTCCTCTGCACGCTCCTTCTGTGAACCTTCACCATGCTGTGATCTACATTGATCACAGCATGTAAGGGGTTAAGGCTGCTCTCACACAGCCAGCATCTTTCTGCATTTGAAATGCTGCGCTGTCCGCGTACAACGCCACCATTGACTTCCATGGGGCTTTGCAGACTAGTGCCTTGAATCTGGCGTTTCTAGCTCCTCGATTTTCCAGCGCTGTCTGCTCTATTTTCACGCTTCTTAGCGCTGTCAAACGCTGTTACATGCATTCGAAAACGCTACATGAAATCGGGGTAAAACGCTGCGGTTTCGGACGCGGCATTTCCTGTCCACATGTGTGAGAGCCGCCTAAGATCCATCCCTGCAGTGGCGGCGGGAGGCTGGCTATCAGTCACAGCCGGCTGGGCTGACGCAGACTCACTTCTGAGCCCACAGCATCCACAGGACATACGTTTACATCCTGCTGCCTTATGTGCCATGCGCTCGAGGTGTAAATTTACGCCCTGTGTGTGTGTGGGTGTGGGGGGGAATGATGATGATGTCACCAGGGGCGGAGCATAAGAATCACACACACACTCACAGACAAGTGGTCGTTAGTAGTTTGATTCTTTATTACAAGTTAAGATTGTGAACCAGCAGCGAAGCATCTATAGAGGCCGTTGATGCGGAAGTGACAGCGTATCCGTAGTGGTTTACAAAGTTACGGCGCTCCCCGATGGTCTGGAGGAAACGCAGCGCCACTGGTCAGGTGGTGCGTGGAGGTGGCATCACCGCAGCTGGTCTGGTGGTGCGCGGAGGTGGCATCAGTGCAGCTGGTCAAGTGGTGTGCAGAGGCGGCATTACCGCAGCTGGTCAGGTGGTGCGCGGAGGTGGCATCCCCGCAGCTGGTCAGGCGGTGCGCGGAGGTGGCATCACCTGACCAGCAGTACAGCCCTCACTACAAACCGCCGGGCAGCGCTGACAGCCGAGGACTCTAAAGGGGGGGGGGGGGGGGGGGCGCCGTGACTGCTGACATGGGCTGCGGATTTGCAGCTGATTTCAAATCAAAATCTGAACAAATGTGGACTTTGCCTCCATTTTGGATGTGGCAGTGCTGTGAGGGGGTATCCGCACCCCGCTGACGCGGCATGGAGAGCCTTCGGGGGGCTTTCTGTTGTCGCCACTCATTTTGGGAAAAAATGCCAAGTTGTGCCCCAATGACTAACAATGTGGTGATCCTCCTGCAGTAATCTAATGTCCGCCGCGGAGCCGCAGATCTTGTGGAAGAAAACTAAAGTCTCAGCCAAACATGAAGTATTACTGAGATCTGAGCCGACCAGATCGGCCGACGAGGAGCCGCTCCTCATACGGTACAGTGCGTGTTATCAGCTACGCTCAGCTCTCCGGCCGCGGGGTGACGGCTCCATGTCTCCCGTCTCCTGGTGGCCGTGGAACTCCCCGGTGTGGCCGCCCCTCGTCTCACGCTCTCCTCACCAGTTCCCCGGTATCACCCCGTCACTCACCGCAGCAGCCGCAGAAGACCCCGAGCAGCAGGAGAAGCGCAGCCGCGGACTCCATCACCGCACCGTGTAGCCGAGTTCCGGGGCCGCGGGGAGGGGGAGGGGGAGCGGCACTGAGGTAAACTGGAAACCCGCAGCTTGTAATAACCGGGAGCATATTTGGGACTTCAGCCGTATTTAAGCAGCGCTGCCGATTAGAGCCACCTGATTGGCTCTTCGGCACCACGTGGCTACACAGCGTGCGCGCGGATTCCCTTAAAGGGGTTGTCCCGAGGCAGCAAGTGGGTCTGTACACTTCTGCATGGCCATAATAATGCACTTTGTAATGTACATTGTGCATTAATTATGAGCCATGCAGAAGTTATAAAAAGTTTTATACTTACCTGTTCCGTTGCTGGCGTCCTCGTCTCCATGGTGCCG
This sequence comes from Eleutherodactylus coqui, assembly GCA_035609135.1. NCBI lineage: Eukaryota > Metazoa > Chordata > Amphibia > Anura > Eleutherodactylidae > Eleutherodactylus > Eleutherodactylus coqui. The sequence goes on from CM069408.1 coordinate 34,784,122, forward strand.
ACTAATTTTCGCCCTCCGATGGCCAAATTAGCCGCGCTTGCGCAGTCCGGGTCTTCTGCAGTCTTCTATGGGGCTCCGTGTAGCTCCGTGTAGCTCCGCCCCGTCACGTGCCGATTCCAGCCAATCAGGAGGCTGGAATCGGCAGTGGACCGCACAGAAGAGCTGCGGTCCACGGAGGAAGAGGCCATCTTCAGCGGTGAGTAGAGAAGTCACCGGAGCGCGGGGATTCAGGTAAGCGCTCCGGTGAGCTTTCTTTACCTCCCTGCATCGGGGTTGTCTCGCGCCGAACGGGGGGGGGGGGTTGAAAAAAAAAAAAACCCGTTTCGGCGCGGGACAACCCCTTTAAACTAACCGGGATGTTATACTTGTTACCCCTGTTACTCCACCATGCCCTCATGTGATATCATGCGATCCTGTACATTATAACCCCCTAATGTGTGGCATTATGTAGTTATTGTACTTCCCAGCACCATATAATCCGCCCATGTTTGGTCATGTACAGTGCTGGACCGTATAATGTCCTTATGTGGTATTACAATATACTTGTCCCTTCCCGCAGCCTATAATCCCCTTGTGTTATATATATTCTCGCACCCTATAATCCCCTTGTGTTATATATATTCTCGCACCCTATAATCCCCTTGTGTTATATATATTCCCACACCCTATAATCCCCTTGTGTTATATATATTCCCACACCCTATAATCCCCTTGTGTTATATTCCCGCACCCTATAATCCCCTTGTGTTATATTCCCGCACCCTATAATCCCCTTGTGTTATATATTCCCACACCCTATAATCCCCTTGTGTTATATATTCTCGCACCCTATAATCCCCTTGTGTTATATTCCCGCACCCTATAATCCCCTTGTGTTATATTCCCGCACCCTATAATCCCCTTGTGTTATATATTCCCACACCCTATAATCCCCTTGTGTTATATATTCTCGCACCCTATAATCCCCTTGTGTTATATATATTCCCACACCCTATAATCCCCTTGTATTATATATATTCCCGCACCCTATAATCCCCTTGTGTTATATATATTCCCACACCCTATAATCCCCTTGTATTATATATATTCCCGCACCCTATAATCCCCTTGTGTTATATATATTCCCACACCCTATAATCCCCTTGTGATATATATTCCCACACCCTATAATCCCCTTGTGTTATATATATTCCCACACCCTATAATCCCCTTGTGTTATATATATTCTCGCACCCTATAATCCCCTTGTGTTATATATTCTCGCACCCTATAATCCCCTTGTGTTATATATATTCCCACACCCTATAATCCCCTTGTGTTATATATATTCCCGCACCCTATAATCCCCTTGTGTTATATATATTCCCACACCCTATAATCCCCTTGTGATATATATTCCCACACCCTATAATCCCCTTGTGTTATATATATTCCCACACCCTATAATCCCCTTGTGTTATATATATTCCCGTACCCTATAATCCCCTTGTGTTATATATTCCCACACCCTATAATCCCCTTGTGTTATATATTCTCGCACCCTATAATCCCCTTGTGTTATATATATTCCCACACCCTATAATCCCCTTGTGTTATATATATTCCCGCACCCTATAATCCCCTTGTGTTATATATATTCCCACACCCTATAATCCCCTTGTGATATATATTCCCACACCCTATAATCCCCTTGTGTTATATATTCTCGCACCCTATAATCCCCTTGTGTTATATATATTCCCACACCCTATAATCCCCTTGTGTTATATATATTCCCGCACCCTATAATCCCCTTGTGTTATATATTCCCACACCCTATAATCCCCTTGTGTTACATATATTCCCGCACCCTATAATCCCCTTGTGATATATATTCCTGCACCCTATAATCCCCTTGTGTTATATATATTCCCACACCCTATAATCCCCTTGTGTTATATATATTCCCGCACCCTATAATCCCCTTGTGTTATATATATTCCCACACCCTATAATCCCCTTGTGATATATATTCCCACACCCTATAATCCCCTTGTGTTATATATTCTCGCACCCTATAATCCCCTTGTGATATATATATTCCCACACCCTATAATCCCCTTGTGTTATATATATTCCCGCACCCTATAATCCCCTTGTGTTATATATATTCCCGCACCCTATAATCCCCTTGTGTTATATATTCCCGCAGTCTATAATCCCCTCGTGTTATATATATTCCCGCACCCTATAATCCCCTTGTGTTATATATATTCCCACACCCTATAATCCCCTTGTGATATATATTCCTGCACCCTATAATCCCCTTGTGTTATATATATTCCCGCACCCTATAATCCCCTTGTGTTATATATATTCCCACACCCTATAATCCCCTTGAGATATATATTCCCACACCCTATAATCCCCTTGTGTTATATATTCCCGCACCCTATAATCCCCTTGTGTTATATATATTCCCACACCCTATAATCCCCTTGTGATATATATTCCTGCACCCTATAATCCCCTTGTGTGATATATATTCCCGCACCCTATAATCCCCTTGTGTTATATATATTCCCGCACCCCATAATCCCCTTGTGTTATATATATTCCCACACCCTATAATCCCCTTGTGTTATATATTCCCGCACCCTATAATCCCCTTGTGTTATATATATTCCCGCACCTATAATCCCCTTGTGTTATATATTCTCGCACCCTATAATCCCCTTGTGTTATATTCCCGCACCCTATAATCCCCTTGTGTTATATATTCCCACACCCTATAATCCCCTTGTGTTATATATTCTCGCACCCTATAATCCCCTTGTGTTATATATATTCCCACACCCTATAATCCCCTTGTGTTATATATATTCCCGCACCCTATAATCCCCTTGTGTTATATATTCCCACACCCTATAATCCCCTTGTGTTACATATATTCCCGCACCCTATAATCCCCTTGTGATATATATTCCTGCACCCTATAATCCCCTTGTGTTATATATTCCCGCACCCTATAATCCCCTTGTGATATATATATTCCCGCACCCTATAATCCCCTTGTGTTATATATATTCCCGCACCCTATAATCCCCTTGTGTTATATATATTCCCGCACCCTATAATCCCCTTGTGTTATATATTCCCGCAGCCTATAATCCCCTCGTGTTATATATATTCCCGCACCCTATAATCCCCTTGTGTTATATATATTCCCACACCCTATAATCCCCTTGTGATATATATTCCTGCACCCTATAATCCCCTTGTGTTATATATATTCCCGCACCCTATAATCCCCTTGTGTTATATATATTCCCACACCCTATAATCCCCTTGAGATATATATTTCCACACCCTATAATCCCCTTGTGTTATATATTCCCGCACCCTATAATCCCCTTGTGTTATATATATTCCCACACCCTATAATCCCCTTGTGATATATATTCCTGCACCCTATAATCCCCTTGTGTGATATATATTCCCGCACCCTATAATCCCCTTGTGTTATATATATTCCCGCACCCTATAATCCCCTTGTGTTATATATATTTCCACACCCTATAATCCCCTTGTGTTATATATTCCCGCACCCTATAATCCCCTTGTGTTATATATATTCCCGCACCCTATAATCCCCTTGTGATATATATTCCTGCACCCTATAATCCCCTTGTGTTATATATTCCCGCAGCCTATAATCCCCTTGTGTTATATATATTCCCGCACCCTATAATCCCCTTGTGATATATATTCCTGCACCCTATAATCCCCTTGTGTTATATATTCCCGCAGCCTATAATCCCCTTGTGTTATATATATTCCCGCACCCTATAATCCCCTTGTGTTATATATTCTCGCACCGTATAATCCCCTTGTGTTATATTCCCGCACCCTATAATCCCCTTGTGTTATATTCCCGCACCCTATAATCCCCTTGTGTTATATATTCCCACACCCTATAATCCCCTTGTGTTACATATATTCCCACACCCTATAATCCCCTTGTGATATATATTCCTGCACCCTATAATCCCCTTGTGTTATATGTATTCCCGCACCCTATAATCCCCTTGTGTTATATATATTCCCGCACCCTATAATCCCCTTGTGTTATATATATTCCCGCACCCTATAATCCCCTTGTGTTATATATATTCCCGCACCCTATAATCCCCTTGTGTTATATATTCCCTTACCCTATAATCCCCTTGTGTTATATATATTCCCGCACCCTATAATCCCCTTGTGTTATATATATTCCCACACCCTATAATCCCCTTGTGATATATATTCCTGCACCCTATAATCCCCTTGTGTTATATATTCCCGCACCCTATAATCTCCTTGTGTTATATATTCCCACACCCTATAATCCCCTTGTGTTATATATTCCCGCACCCTATAATCCCCTTGTGTTATATATTCCCGCACCCTATAATCCCCTTGTGTTATATATTCCCGCACCCTATAATCCCCTTGTGTTATATATTCCCGCACCCTATAATCCCCTTGTGTTATATATTTTCCCGAACCCTATAATCCCCTTGTGTTATATATATTCCCGCACCCTATAATCCCCATGTTACATATTCCTGCACCCTATAATCCCCTTGTGTTATATATTCCCGCACCCTATAATCCCCTTGTGTTATATTCCCGCACCCTATAATCCCCTTGTGTTATATATATTCCCGGACCCTATAATCCCCATGTTACATATTCCCGCACCCTATAATCCCCTTGTGTTATATATTCCCGCACCCTATAATCCCCTTGTGATATATATTCCCGCACCCTATAATCCCCTTGTGATATATATTCCCGCACCCTATAATCCCCTTGTGTTATATATTCCCGCACCCTATAATCCCCTTGTGTTATATATTCCCGCACCCTATAATCCCCTTGTGTTATATATTCCCGCACCCTATAATCCCCTTGTGTTATATATATTCCCGCACCCTATAATCCCCTTGTGTTATATATATTCCCGCACCCTATAATCCCCTTGTGTTATATATATTCCCACACCCTATAATCCCCTTGTGATATATATTCCTGCACCCTATAATCCCCTTGTGTTATATATTCTCGCACCCTATAATCTCCTTGTGTTATATTCCCGCACCCTATAATCCTCGTGTGTTATATTCCCGCACCCTATAATCCCCTTGTGTTATATATTCCCGCACCCTATAATCCCCTTGTGTTATATATTCCCGCACCCTATAATCCCCTTGTGTTATATATATTCCCACACCCTATAATCCCCTTGTTATATATATTTCCGCACCCTATAATCCCCTTGTGTTATATATTCCCACACCATATAATCCCCATGATACATATTCCTGCACCCTATAATCCCCTTGTGTTATATATTCCCGCACCCTATAATCCCCTTGTGTTATATTCCCGCACCCTATAATCCCCTTGTGTTATATATATTCCCGGACCCTATAATCCCCATGTTACATATTCCCGCACCCTATAATCCCCTTGTGTTATATATTCCCGCACCCTATAATCCCCTTGTGATATATATTCCCGCACCCTATAATCCCCTTGTGTTATATATTCCCGCACCCTATAATCCCCTTGTGTTATATATTCCCACACCCTATAATCCCCTTGTGTTATATTTTCCCGCACCCTATAATCCCCTTGTGTTATATATATTCCCGCACCCTATAATCCCCTTGTGTTATATATATTCCCGCACCCTATAACCCCCTTGTGTTATATATATTCCCACACCCTATAATCCCCTTGTGATATATATTCCTGCACCCTATAATCCCCTTGTGTTATATATTCTCGCACCCTATAATCTCCTTGTGTTATATTCCCGCACCCTATAATCCCCTTGTGTTATATTCCCGCACCCTATAATCCCCTTGTGTTATATATTCCCGCACCCTATAATCCCCTTGTGTTATATATTCCCGCACCCTATAATCCCCTTGTGTTATATATATTCCCACACCCTATAATCCCCTTGTTATATATATTTCCGCACCCTATAATCCCCTTGTGTTATATATTCCCGCACCATATAATCCCCTTGTGTTATATATATTCCCGCACCCTATAATCCCCATTTTATATATTCCCGCACCCTATAATCCCCTTGTGATATGTATTCCCGCACCCTATAATCCCCTTGTGTTATATATTCCCGCACCCTATAATCCCCTTGTGTTATATATTCCCGCACCCTATAATCCCCTTGTGTTATATATTCCCGCACCCTATAATCCCCTTGTGTTATATATATTCCCGCACCCTATAATCCCCTTGTGTTATATATATTCCCGCACCCTATAATCCCCTTGTGTTATATATATTCCCACACCCTATAATCCCCTTGTGATATATATTCCTGCACCCTATAATCCCCTTGTGTTATATATTCTCGCACCCTATAATCCCCATGTTACATATTCCCGCACCCTATAATCCCCTTGTGTTATATATTCCCGCACCCTATAATCCCCTTGTGATATATATATTCCCGCACCCTATAATCCCCTTGTGTTATATATATTCCCGCACCCTATAATCCCCATGTTACATATTCCTGCACCCTATAATCGCCTTGTGATATATATATATATATATATATATATATATACAGTATATATATATATATATATATATATATATATATATATATATATATGTAGTAGACATGATGATTAGTTAGCGTAAAATGTCTACTGATTTGTATAAACTAGATGTATTACGCAGCTGTAGTGATTTAACTCTGTAGAGGCTAATGGCCGCATAATTTCATTATGGTAATTGCTGGACATTGGTATGGTGAAAGATGTGTGTTCTATAAAGTTAGCCTAATGTAAAGCTCTTCTCCAGCCTCTAAGAGTTAGGGCTATTTCAGACGACCGTATATCGGCTCGGTTTTAACGCCGAACCGATATACGGTGTCATTGTCTGCAGGGGGCGGGGGGAGGATGGAAGAGCCAGGAGCAGGAACTGAGCTCCTGCCCCTTCCCCGCCCCTTGCCACTATTTGCAATGGCAGGGGTGGGACGGGGGCAGAGCTTGGCGCCACCACTTGGCTCCGCCCCATCTCGCCCCCTCCTATTGCAAATAGTGGGAAGGGGCGGAAGCTCAGTTCCTGCTCCTGGCTTTTCCATCCCCCCCCCCCTGCAGACAAGGACACCATTTATAGGCTCGGCGTGAAAACCGAGCCGATATACGGTCGTCTGAAATAGCCCTTAAAGTCACATTCCTATACTGTATTACTTGTATCCATTTGGGGCGTTTTTCCCAGCCCTCCCCCACCCTTAACTTCTGAAACAAAAGAACTACTTTTGCCTGATCACATGCTGAGGGGGCAAAGGTTGGCTCATACACTGGACTTGAGAGAGAGGTGGAGAGGGGGGCAGGGAATTCCATATGGCCCAACGAATGAGAATCCTATATGTTACTGATGTAATCTGTTATACGCCCATAAAGGGCAGGTATTATGTGTTTCAATAAAGTGAGGATCTGTACAATATACCAGGCAGATCCAGTCTAGACTTGAGACTTACCTCGTGTCTGACTCGGTTGATGGTGTGTGCACACTATACAATTAGGAAGCTACAGAATACCCTGAAACCTGCTGGAGAAAAATACAATCCAGTACATTTGGCGTCCCTGGTTGGGCGAGTAGACTGTGGTTTCTTCATTCTGGAAAATACAGAGACTGGCAGATAACACGCAGAACTCAGGGCCTGAAAATCTGCAGAACACGGTAAGATTGCTTTATGTTAATCTACCTGTGTGAGTTGACTTCTGCCTGTTTATCTGCCTACCTCTACGCCAGAGTAACAAATCACTGAAAGACAGGTAATGTAGTTCTGTCTACTCGAGATCACCACCGTGTAATGTGTCTAGGGGTATTCTGTATGCGGTGAATGTTGTATTTGAGACGGTTAAAGATTGTGTATACAAGACCAAGGGACAGATTCTGTGAGGGTTAATGTGTAAGAATGGCGGACTTTTGTCTGTATAAGCCTTGAGGGAGCGCGCCCGGGGTGTATTCTCCTATGTATGTTAATGATACTTGGAGAGTGGCTCCAGGAAAATTTAAAAAAGGCGTATTCACTTGTATGATCGAGCACGGTATATGCTCTCATACATAAGGAAGGATACGCAGGGATTAAAACAGGCGTATTTACATGTATGATCGAGCACGTTATGTTCTCATATGTGGAAAGGCATACGCGGGGATTATAGCCATGGTGTGTGATGGCTGGATACTCCAGATACTGTTGAGGTCTTGGTCACTGAATATAATCGTCAGTCTTTGTGTATAGTCAAAGGTCTTGTTTAAAGGATGTGCAGGGTTTGTTACTGGGGATTTTGCTAATAGAGAGTGGGGTGTTGCAGAGATAGGTGAGATGTATACTTTACGCCACTGTATTCCCCAGTAAACCCGCCTGTTCCTTTTGTTTTGTGTTATAGAGTTAATGTGCATTGTGATTTGCGAGGGAAGAAGAGATAGGTGGAATCTAGTAAAGGAGTTTTATTGTGTCCAGGAATTTCAAATAGGATAGAATGAGCAGGCAAAGATAAGGGGGATAGAGCATGTAACTTAGTTGCTGAAAGAAAGGAATGTTGGGAAATGAGAATAATGGAGGGGGGTTGGGTTATAGGCAGATAAGCAGGGGGGCCCTAGCAAACAGAAAGGTGCTTCAGATTGCTAGGAGGTGGTATAATGTAGGAAAGGGATGCACGAGCAGAATTGGGTGGGGTAGGAGGTGAGAGGGTAGTGGGGGATGTGTATTGCCTGTATCATAAACAATGTAATGCCTTTGTGTTGACTACAGCCCATCCCTATAATGGCGGCCTCACTTGCAATGTTTAAAACCCCACATAGTGTGACTCTGCAGCAAGTGTGGTGAGCCCTGCCTTCATCCTGAAATTACTTCCTCCCCCCATATGCTCACTTTCAGGGTATGTGACGTCACTTCCGGCCACTCCAATCCGGGACAGGGCTAAGCCCCGCCCCTTCCTCCAGCAGCCATCTTGCCTCACCTGGAAGATCTGTAGCCCTGCCCCTTTCTGGTGGCCATCTGGCTGCACTTGGGAGGCCTACATTCCCCAATGCCACTGTATCCAGTGCTAACATCATGATCGTCTGAAGTAATGTCTTGTTTGACCAGCCTTTATTACACTCCAAAATGTGGATGTGTGATAAGTTCAGGGAAACAAACCTTTGTTCTTTGTGAAGATGCAGCTTAGGGCATATTAGATGACTAAGCTGGTTTATAGTGTATGGAAGATTGGAGTTGATGCATAGAGGACAGAGGCCAGGGACCCATGGGCAGGGGACGCCCTCTCATGGTGTGTTCCCAGGGGCTCTGCTTTCCGCTGCCTGCTTCTCCAATGAATGTTCAGACAGATGATGTTAAGGAAGGCTCCTACAGACGGAATAATTTCCCTACAGTCACCCAGCAAACTTTTTCACACAATTTGCCAAAGTAATCCAGGTTTTTATGTGACAAAGAGAACTTAATTGCTCAGAGTAGGATGTCAATTCATCTGCATTTTTTTAGTTTTTTTTCCCTTATGTCTTTGTATATTCTAGTGTCAGTCTCCACTGAAGCTATAATTTATTCAGACAGAATGGTCAAAGTTAAACTGTGAAATTCCCTGAATTCCATTTCGACTGGGTGACTGTTAATTTTGCTTGCGTTGCGCCCCCTTGTGTTAGAAATGCTAACTGCAACTTTTAAAAAAAAGGATATTTTTGCTCAGATTTTGCTGCATACAATGTCACCTTGACCTACAAAGTGCTTGTTTTTGTTCCTCTTCGTTTCCTTTTTCAATGTTGTACTAGTTTGAACCCGACTACTCCTTTTTCAATTGAGTATTCTGGTTCAAAAGGGGGGGAGGCATGGGTGATCTAGGTCATAGGTGATCTAGGTGTTGTAGATCAGCTATTGTTTTTTTTTTAAATAAAAAGGAAATAAATGATTTTGTGCTATAAGATTCTGATCCATGCGAAATAGAACATCAACATGATTATTTAGTACTGATGCAGCAAAAAACTGCAGGTATGCAAATAGTTACTGGAATCCTCTGTTAACAATGCATATTTTGAGCTTTTTGCAGATAACATAGTAACATAGTATGTAAGGCTGAATGAAGACAATGTTCATCTAGTCCAGCCTGTCTATCCTACTTTGTTGATCCAGAGGAAGGCAAAAAACCCCAAGGCCAGAAGCCAATTAGCCCTTTTGGGGAAAAAATTTCTTCCCGACTCCCTAATGGCAATCAGACTGTTCCCTGGATCAACCCCTAATAGATGGTACCAAGGTGAGGATTGATGACTCCACATCGGATATGCAGTGGTCACACAACAAGATGTCCTAGAAGCAGAAGCTCTGCCTCCGCATGTCTCAGCACAAGAAGCGGAACTGAAGGCCCTCACTGAGGCGAGTAGAGTGGCAAAAGGTAAGATGGCAACCATTTACACTGATTCCTATTATGTGATTGTTCTCAGTGACAGAAGCCAAGTAATCTTGTATATATGATAACTTTTTAATTGCTAACAAAAATACATGATGTTATAGCGAGCTTTCCAACCTCTCAGGATTCTTTCTCAGGCATAATAAAACAGATCTGTACAAATGTACACACATGAAAAGGCACAGACAGCATGACTAATTTGCACTTAAAACAATGCCAGACAAGATGAGCAGGGGAGTAGATAATTAGTCCACTGGTAAAGGTCCATTTACATGAGACGAATGTCAGGCAAACGATGTCCAACACTTGTCCCTGTGTCACACGGGAGCTTGCAGAGCTGTCTCACTCACGGAGCGGCCAGCGGGGGGGGGGCAGGGCAGTGCAGTGCAGGAGATTTCTATCCTCTCGCTCCACCCCCCCCTCTCCATTGAAATAACACAGCGGCCGCTCACTACTGAACAGACGCTGTTTAAACTGAACGATGAGCATGGGAGTGCGATCACACAGGGAAGAGTGTCTGGCATTGTTTGCCCGACATTCGTCCCATGTAAATGGTACCTAAGGAAGGTGACAGTTTTATGATCTCTAAATTGATGTTAGAGTGGGGTCACAAGCATATATTAGAAACAGAACATTTAAAAATATTTTAAAAAATTAATCATAGGTGGGATCACAATAATCATATTAAATGTAAAGTAGAGAAAAGAGAGGCTGCATGCAATAATTTTTTCTTTATTTTTTAAACAAAGTATGGATGTATAAATGTACAAACAGCAAAAATTGCTATAAAAACATAGCCAAGAACGTCTCTATATAGACTTCTGGAAAACGTGTAATAACATGGTTGCATACCAGTAGAGATGAGTGAGTATACTCCGTAAGGCACATTACTCGAGCGAGTAGTGCCTTATCTGAGTATCTCCCCGCTCATCTCTAAAGATTCAGGGGCTGGCGGGGATCGGCGAGGGAGAGCGGGGAGGAACAGAGAGGAGATCTCTCTCTCCCTCTCTCCCTCCCGCTCCCCGCCGCAACTCACCTGTCACCCACGCCGGCCCCCGAATCATTAGAGGCAAGCGGGGAGATACTCGGCTAAGGCACTACTTGCTCGAGTAATGTGCCTTAGCGAGTATACTCGCTCATCTCTACATACCAGCAATGGGTATATCAAATGCATAAAGGACATCCACCCAAAATACAAACACCTGTCATTCATAGGTGAGATCACACTCCTCATATAAGGTATAGGATAAATAAATAGAGGAGGTAAGACTACATACAGTCAGTTGACAAATTGCAAGTGCCTAGATATACAAATGATGGGAAAGTATTGCAAATCTTGGCAGTAAACCTCTCTCTCAAAAAACTCCTAAAAAAGTATAATAATATGATTGTGTCAAAGGCAGAAGCATACAGGGAACCTACCTATGATGCAGAAACACCCCGATGCATATTTCAACCTCTTTTTCAAAGAGACTGTAGGAAGAAGCTATAGAAGGAAAGAAGAGAAAAAAATAATATAATAAAAAGAGTAAGCAGGGCTAGGACAAGGGCGGTTGAATAAGGATGAAAGGCCGCGCAAGATGAGAGTACACTTAGAAACACTTCGCTGTTAGACAAGTGACCTGAATGGATGGGTCGGATTGTCCAACTGTAAGTAGGATTGTTGGAACTGCAACTCTTTGGATTGCCGCTGTGCTCCTACAGGGGACAAAATGGTGTGGGTTTGTCCTGGTAGGAGAAGGTTAGTTTGAAAGGAAAACCCCAGCGATATTGGATGTGATTTTGTTGCAGAATTTCCAAATATGGTTTCAGAGCTCTGCGTTTCTCTGGTTGAGGGGCCAAATCTGGGAATAATTGGTCATTTATGTATTTGGAACGTCAACCTACAGGATGAGCGGGCTGCCCGTAAAATTTGTTCTTTGGTGCAGTGGTAATGCAGCTTCAACACGATATCTCTAGCAGGGCTATTCGGTTTTTAGGCATATAGGGGTCTATGGATTCTGTCCATTTCCAGTCTTTCTATTGGGAAGTTCCTGGAATATGGTTGACTGCAGATCTTTGATGGTTTCCAGGAGACCTCGTATGTGTAGAATTTCTCTACGGGGTCGATTTTCTGTGTCTTCTAATTGGTTATGGAGAAATTGGATTTTCTCATGTAGTTGTTCAACCTCTTTTCCGTGTCATCCCCACATCGTTGTGGCATTATCCATTCATTCCTCTAATGCCGACGAGCGGTGGCCTAGTTCCCTGATTTCCTTCGAGAGTTTGTCAGCTCATGCCTTGCAGAGTTCTGATTGTAGCATCTTCTGTATTTGGGACAGCAGTGTTTCAGATGGGGTATTAGATGCATTGGTCTCCGCTTCTGGGTGGTTTAGGTTCTTAAGCGGAGGTGGCATGTCCTTGACTGAAGATTGGGAGGAGTCATCAAAGGGAATAGGTATTGGCGGGATTTTAGAAGATCGCTTGCTAGTTGTTGTGAGACTTTGGACATGTTTGCCAGGTTTGGTTGTGTGCGACTCTTGAGCCGTCAGTAGGAAAAGTAGATGGGTCTGGATGAATAAGAAAAGGGAGGGTTCCTTCCAGGGTTTGCCCTCTATGGGGCGCTGGTTACAAGCATAACTTCACCAGAGTACCATAACGCTCTGTGGGTCATGAAATAATTTTTGATATATTGTCAGGCTAGAAGCTGCATAATTTATAATTCAGCAGGGTATATCTGAGTGTTGATACTTTTATGAATTGAACAATCGTTTTAACCTTCTAATCTAAATTAGAAAGATTGGTGATGCTCTTCTCTACATCTGCAGGGTTTTATATTGACTTAGACCACTAGATGGCAGTAGAGGTTAAAAGGAGCCTAAATAGGATTCTTGGAAAGTATTCTTTTTTCACTTTCCCTTTCTCGGTCTCTTTCCAAGTGGGGGCTTTCCTATTAGATGGGGTTCCTCTGCTTGTTGTATGGCTTGGTGAGCTGGTTGGCAAGTTGGGGTAGATTAGAGATGTGGGTCTGGGTGAGTGTGACCTCCTATGTGTGACCTCCACTACACTTACTGCCTCCGGCATAGTATGGATGCTGTTACCTCCAGGAATGATCCTTACTACCTCTTATCTGTTGTTTTCTGGGAGGCTCCCGCAGAGACAACGGCGTGGATACAGGGAAATTGCGACCTGCGGCCACCAGGCGTGGGAGCCCTGCGATTCCCTTGCTGCTGTCCTACCAGGCCCCTACTGGTTTCTGCGTTAAGCAGGACTGCTTTCAGGATCCAGGAGAGCCTGCTCCGTAGACCGCCAGCGGTCAGGAAGGTCCACTTTGAATGGGAGAGTGCATTCGGCCAGGTGAGTGGTAGCGGTGGCCATAGTTATGTGGCTTCCAGTAGTCGTGTGGCGTGAGGCTGGATAAGCTGCACTAGGCCTCAAGATGTCACAGGCCTCTGCGGCAGTTTTCAGGCCACGGAAATCCCTCTTTCTGTAGGGGAAACCTGTCTCCTTGTCCCAAGTGACGGATGGGATCACTGGATTCCGGTGGTGTTCTGCAGGAGCTCCAGGTACTTGCATCTGGGTTGCTGCGATGCCCCGCTACGCCCCCGACTCCTATTGATCTCAATGAAAGGTGCGCCAGCGATTACAAGTGCCATTCAGTACACAGCGGTTGGAGCAGCAGCTTCCGCTCTGCATCTTGTGTATTTACCAGACTGTCAGTGGGTGCATGATCAGCTGATCATTTGGGGTCATGAGCGGTGGGCCGATCAACTATTGATCAGTAGTATTTTTCCCAGAAAACCCCTTTAACCTGTATACCGGTCTTATAGGATTATATCTTTCTTACTGTTCACTGTACAGTATGAAGCTAGTTTCACATCCGTGTTGGAACCTCTGGTCAGAAATTCTGCTGCAGATCCGGCTCAAAACACCGGAAGAAAAAAGTGCTGCAAAATATCACTCTTTCTTCCATCTAAAAGCCGGGCAGCTGAGCAGAAACTAAACAGACCCCATTTAGGTACGCCTGGCTTTTGGGTCTACCATTTGGTACTGGAGCATCTTGTCTCCACTGGAACTAGGGGTTGAGACATGGGTTGGTCGGGCAGAGTGACAGGGAACACCCACGTAACGCCCCCCCTAGCTCCTTACATGTGATGAGCACCCCGTCCTGCCCTGTGGTGGTCGGATCTGGCAAGGAGTGACAGCTGCCCCTTACATCTGATTACCATGCCGTCCTGCGCTGTGGTCGGCGACTGTGGCGAGAACTGACAGCTGCTGTTCGTCCGGAGCACTGTTAACAATTAGGAGGCCAAGAATCACAAGCGGCCGCAAGGCCTGGTAACCCGCAGGCCACATCCGAGTACACTAGTGTGCCACTCATCGCATACAGCTGCATCAGCGTCCATGGCTGCACTGGGAGAGCAGCTTGCACTGTTGTAGTGTCCAGTGCAGGGCATTATAACAGCAGCTTCCACCGGGACTGTTCCAGCGCTGCTGCCGGCGTCAGCACGGTCAAGCAGCAGCCGGCCAGCAAGCAAGTGGCCCGGGGGCGACGGCCTGCTATACACCCGGTCCTGAATGTCTCGCCCAGCCAATCACAAGCTATGGGCGTGCAGTTTACAGCCAATCACAAGCTGTGGGTGTGCACTTTAATTAAGGATGCACAACCCAGGTCTCCACCCATTCTGCTGGTGGTGACACAATGCACCAGTACCTTACCATTCTCCCTCCAGCAGCGCCCAACATACAGGTCCTACACTACTCATTAACCCTGGAGATCCTGACGGTCTCTAGAGGAGAGCTCAGGGAGAAAGAGCTCCTTCAAGCTATATTATCACCTCATGCTATCATCCACCATGGTATAGGTACCATACCGCTACGATACGCAAGTTCATATTCTTGAAGTAAGGAGTCAGTAACAGTGACTGTTGGCAAGGGACTATTGTTATATATCTGTTGTGAATTAAAGTTTGTGTGTGGCATCAGAAGATTTGGCTTTCAGTACCATCTCTATGCTGATGATACCCAGTTATACACCTCCTCCCAGGACATCACAGCAACATTCCTCCAGAACGCCACCAACTGTCTGTCCGCTGTCTCTAACACTATGTCCTCTCTCTACCTAAAACTGAACCTCTCAAAAACAGACCTCCTGTTTCTGCCCTCTACTAACCGACCTCATCCTGACATCTCCATCTCAATGTGTGGCATCATAACTCCCAGCATGCCCACTGCCTTGGGGTTATATTTGACTCAGATCTCTCCTTCACCCCCTACATCCAATCTGTGGCCCGAAGATATCAGCAGCACCTCAAGAATATCACAAGAATACGTTCTTTTCTCACTGTGGACACGCTAAAATGCTCACTATAGCCCTCATCAACTGTCAGCTCGCTTATTGCAACTCGTTGCTGATCAGCCTCCCCTGCACCAGACTCTCCCCTCTCCAATCCATCCTGAATGCGGCAGCCAGGCTCATCTTCCTGTCCATCTGCTACTCAGATGCCTCTGCTCTGCGCCAGTCACTGCTCTGGCTGCCCGTCAAATACAGAATTCAATTTAACCCCTTAACGACCAGCCCATAGTGTTTTTACGTCCTCCCGAAGTGGGCTCTATTCTCTGAGGACGTAAAAACATGCTTCCTGCAGAGAATAGTGCCCCTCGGGCTGTGGACGTGACAGCTCCATGCTGTCGGTGTCCGCAGGTAGCTGACAGCATGGAGCTGTCATCCCGGGCTGTTCGGAGCCCCCCCCCGGCATTGCGATCGGCGCTATGCAATGGATAGCGCCGATCGCAAAAAAAGTAAATAAAAGTACATTAAAGTTAAAGATTCAGCTGCTCTGATGGATCGGATCCATCGGAGCAGCTGAAATTACTCACCGAGGTCTGGCACGCTGCTCCCCGCTCTCCTGCCGCTCCGGGGCCCGAAGCCGGTCTTCTGCGCATGCGCGCCAGGCGGCATTACGTCAGCCGCATGCGCAGAAGGCCCGGCGGCGCGGGAGATTTAAAATCTCCTGGCTCCCGGCTCCTGTAGGTAGCCGGGAGGCAGGAGATGTCAGCGGGGACTGCGGTGAGCGGTCCCCGGTACCGCGATCGCCGTTATCCAATGGTTAGCGGCGATCGCGAAAAAGTTAAAAAAAAGTTTTTAAAAAGTCAGTTTCACCTCCCCTCATGGATCCGATCCATGAGGGGAGGTGAAAATACTCACCCCCAGTCCTCAGCGGTGTCCCGATGTCCCGGGACCCGAATCCCCGTCTGCGCATGCGCGCCCGATGATTGACATCGGGCGCGTGAACAGACGGGCTCGAGCCCCGGGAAATTTAAAATCCCTCTGCTTCTGGCTGCCATGTGTAGCTAGGAGCAGAGAGATTATACCGGGGACATGATCACTGTCATCCAATGGATGACAGTGATCATGTAAAATGAGAAAAAAGTGTAAAAAAGTTAAAAAAAAAAAAGTAAAAAAAAGTTTTTAAAAGTTTAAAAAGCGTACGTTTCATCTCCCCTCATGGATCATATCCGTGAGGGAGGATGAAAGTACGTACCTAAGGCCCCCAGATTTATCCGCGGACCTTACCACAGCTTCTGCACACGCGCCCGTCGCCAAAATGGCGGGCGCATGCGCAAAAGCTGTGGATTGCCAGGATAATTTAAATTCTCCCTGCTCCTGGCTACAAAACGTAGCCAAGAGCATGGAGATTTAATGGGGGTCCGCGGTGAGCGGTTCCTGGTCACGTGTTCGCCATTATCCAATAATGGCGATCACGTAAAAGTTAAAAAAAAAATTTGAAGTTTCATCTCCCCTCACTGATGTGATCGGTGAGAGGAGATGAATCTTTTTACCGGAGGCCTGCGTATTTGAATCCCGACGCGATCTTCCTCCGTGGACCTTCCAGGATTCTGCACATGCGACTGCCGGCAAAAAGCCGGACACATGCGCAGGAGTCAGGGAGCCCAGGAAACTTAAAATCTCCTTGCTCCCAGCGACCAACGGTCACAGAGAGCCTGGAGCAGTGACGGGTGGCCTCGTTGAGCGGTCCCCGGTCACGTGATAAAAAGGTAGCGATCTACCTTAGGCCAGTCTCACATGACCGGATAGGAATTACGGATTCCGCATGCGTCTGATCCGTGGTAATACGCAGATCAATTGCATTGGATTACACAATTCCGCTCACATTAGCGGGTCAGAATTGCGTAATCCACTCGCAGAAAAGAGAACGCACCAGGTTCTATTTTACTGCGGATATCGGCAACATAGAGCCCATTGTGCTCCATGGTCGCGGATATACCCGCAGTCCATACGCAACTACATTGTATACGGGCTGCGGGTACCCATGTCATCGCTAAGCGATGGTGCGGGAAATACAAACAAAGGTGTACTGTGCATGACCGCCTGTGTCAGTACGCAGTTATGCGCAGTACATTACGCAGCCGTACGCAGGGTCACAGCCGGGCTCACAGATGGGATCCGCTGTGGGCCTCCGCAAGCGGATTCCGCCTGCACCCGCGTGAGCCCGGCGTTATTCAGACCGCTACCTGTGATACGTATTTTACAAGAAGCCCCGGGAACGCTCGCTTTCCTGCAGTTCCAGGAGCACCTTGTTCAGCGCCTTCTGTGTGAGACCGCCGCACCTCATCAAGCTTACGGAGACTCACGGAACGCCACTTTTTACACCCCATACCCGCCACTGAGGTCATGAAATACCCCCAAAAAGCATGAGAGGAGGGGGGGGGGATACCCGGTTTTATTGCCCCATGGGCCCATTCCAACCAGCCTCCGTAATTACCCCTGTCTTCGGAAATACTACACAGTTCACATTTTTACTTTTATCTAAGATTTGCGAACGCCAAAAAGGGCGCGGAGTGTGTGTGTGTGTGTGGGGGGGGGGGATTTTTAGGGAGTCAATCTTTATTCTGTACAAATAAGCAATGGGGCCTGGAATTTATTCAGTTGTGCCCTGAAATCCAACAGGTGTTCCGTCCTTTATAGGCCTTGCCATGCGTCCTGTAAGTAGATTAGGGCCACAATGGGTATGTTTCTGAACACGGGACAAATGGGGGTATCCATTTTGGGGTGACCGTCTTCATTCCTATGTGCACTGTACAAAAAAACTGTTTTTAAATTGAAAAAATTGCCAAAAAAATTGAAAATCGTAACTTTTTCCTTCTGCTTTGCTTAGATTCATTCAAATACTGTGGGGTCAAAATACGCAGTACACCCCTAGATGAATTCGTTAAGGGGTCTAGTTTTCAAAATGGGGTCATTTGAGGGGGTTCTTTATAGTTTTGGCCGCTCAATGGCTCTATAAGTGGGCAATGGGGCCTGAAATTTATTCAGTGGTACCCTGAAATCCAACGGGTATTCCTTTCATTGTAGGCCTAGCCATGGGTCCTGTAAGTCTATTAGGGCCACAATGGGTATGTTTCTGAACACGGGACAAACAGGGGTATCCATTTTGGGGTGAAAGCCTTCATTTATATGTGTGCTGTACAAAAAAAAACTGTTTTTAAATTGACACAATAGCCCAAAAAATGAAAATCCTATTTTTTTCCTTTTGCTTTGCTTAAATTTATTCAAAAACTGTGGGGTCAAAATATGCAGTACATCCCTAGATAAATTCGTTAAGGGGTCTAGTTTTCAAAATGGGGTCATTTGTGGGGGTTCTATATGGTTTTGGGCGCTCAAGAACTCTACAAGTGGGCAATGGGGCCTAAAAGGACTTCAAGCAAAATCTATGTTCTGAAAGCCACCGATTACTCCTTTTATTTTGGGCCCCGTTGTGCATGCGGACATAAGATTAGGGCCACAATGGGTATATTTCTGAAAACAGCACAAACAGGGGTATCCATTTTGGGGTGTAAGTCTTCCTTCATATGTGTGCTGTACAAAAAAAGCTGTTTTTAAAATGACAGAATTGCCAAAAAAACAAAAATCCAAATTTTTTCCTTTTGCTTTGCTTGAATTTATTCAAAAACTGTGGGGTCAAAATGCGCAGTACACCCCTAGATAAATTCGTTAAGGAGTCTAGTTTTCAAAATGGGGTCATTTGTGGGGGTTCTCTATGGTTTTGGGCGCTCAAGAACTCTACAAGTGGGCAATGGGGCCTAAAAGGACTTCAAGCAAAATTTGTGTTCCGAAAGCCACCGGTCGCTCCTTTCATTTTGGGCTCCGTTGTGTATCCAGACATAAGATTAGGGCCACAATGGGTATGTCTCTGAACACGGGACAAACAGGGGTATCCATTTTTGGGTGCAAGTCTTCCTTCATATGTGTGCTGTACAAAAAAAGCTGTTTTTAAAATGACAGAATTGCCGAAAAAACGAAAATCACAATTTTTTCCTTTTGCTTGGTTTGAATTCATTCAAAAACTGTGGGGTCAAAATATGCAGTACACCCCTAGATAAATTCCTTAAGGGGTCTAGTTTTCAAAATGGGGTCATTTGTGGGGGTTTTCTATGGTTTTGGGCGCTCAAGAACTCTACATGTGTGCTATGGGGCCTAAAAGGACTTCAAGCAAAATTTCTGTTTTGAAAGACACTGACTACTCCTTTCATTTTGGGCCCCGTTGTGGACTCAGATATAACAATAGGGCCACAATGGGTATATTTCTGAACACGGGAGAAATAGGGGTATCCATTTTGGGGTGTAAATCCTGATTTTCATGTAAACTATAGGAAAAAAATATGTCTTTAAAATGACAGATTTGCAAAAATATGAAATTTTACTTTTTCTCCTCTAAATTGAATTAATTCCTGAAAAAAAACTGTGGGGTCAAAATACTCATGACACCCCTCAGTGAATACACTAAGGGGTGTAGTTTTTAAAATGAGGTCATTTGGGGGGGTATCTATTATTTTGACACTCATGAGCCTTTCCAATCTCGGCTTGGTATAGGAAAACAAAGTGTTCCTCAAAATGCTAAAAAGTAATGTTAAATTTGTGCGTCTCCTAAATAGTTAAAAAAAAACGAAAGTTTTTCCAATGTGCGCCCAAAATAAAGTAAATGGGTGGAAATATAAATCTTAGCAAAAATTTCTATATTATGTTTGCACATATTTAAGATATTGCAGTTGGAAATGTGAAAAAATGACGATTTTTTCAAAATTTTCCCAATTTTGGCGCTTTTAATAAATAAACACAATTTCTATCGGTCTATTTTTTCCGCCTAAATGAAGCACAACATGTGGCGAAAAAACAATGTCAGAATCGCTTGGATATGCAAAACCTTTCTGGTGTTTTTCCATGTTAAAGTGACACATGTCAGATTTGCAAAATTTGGCCTGGTCATTAAGGCACAAACAGGCTTGGTCACTAAGGGGTTAAACTCACTACCCCTATCCACAAGGCTCTCCAGAGCACCGCGCCACCATGCATTGCCTCCCTCATCTCAATCCATCACCCAACCCCCTCCCTCAGCTCTGCTAGACTAAGTGCCCCTTTAATTTGAACCTCGCATTCCCGCCTCCAAGACTTCTCCAGAGCAGCACCCGTCCTCTGGAACGCGCTACCCAAAACTATCCTGGCAATCCAGGACTCACAAAACTTCAGGTGTGCTCTAAAAATGCACCTTTTCAGGGAAGCATACCAGATCCCCTAAACCAAGCCTCTCTGTACTCCCCCTGATAACATGCTCCCTGTCCTACCGACTGCAGTTCCTGCTAGCCGTAATCAACTGGCACCTGCAGTCATACCAATTTAGCCACTATACGGCCTGACCATTGTGTATGTGTATAGCATCCCTCACTCCCCACCTCGCCATACCGTGCACATCTCCAGCCCCTTTACCTCCTGTATCACCCCGTTATTTGTAGTATGTAAGCTCGTTGGAACAGGACCCTCACCCCTACTGTCTCCATCAATTGATTACGTCATGTAACCGTGGTCCTGTTTTTATTTCCCCTGTCTTGTAAGCGCTGCAGAATATGTTGGCGCTATATAAATAAAGATTATCTCAGACCACCATTGTGATGTGGCTCCGACCTATTACCTGCCCGCTGTATGTGCCATATGCATTGGGATATGTAGAAGGCATTGCACAGGCACCAGACTATTTACCACCTATGTTGGTAGTGAGGTTCCACAGCCCTATGGACCCCAGTTGTCAGGAACCCTGTATAGCCCAGCCGCTGGGACCCTGCGCAGCCTGGCTACTCTTCCCTCATGATCCCAACTATAGAGGGCTTGGGTTCCCTATGGCTCATCCTGTTGAACCTGTTCTTGGCTTCATCATGAATGTCTCCACTTTTACAAAATGACATGAAAATGGTTAATAAATGTGTTCCACGGCAGATAAGATATATTTTTTTGGACAGGTGCAAGAACCAAATGGACCCTATTATAGTCAATAGGGTCTGATCAGCACAGTTTGGTTCTGTTACGATTCGGATCTGTTCATCCAGGGGAATCTGTTTTCCTTTTCCCACAATGGAGCTGCAAAACAATCTCCAGCGAGATGTGAATTTAGCCTAACAAGGAAATGTCTTATTTAACCCTGTGACAACTGCCAAGAGTGAAGGAGCCAGAATATCCAGCTTACAGCTAGATCATTAGATAAAATAAGCAATCACAAGACTCTGAGTCGCTCGTCACCTGTTGTTGGGGAAGCACTGCCTCTTCATCACTGGTTATTGTGACTCTTGTTAGCGAAATCTACACCTCAGGTATATTCTGGGTGTTTTGCATCATTTAATATAATAGAATGAAGTACTTCACAGAACTATGAGATGCTACACTTAATTCTCAGAGTAAAGTAAACAGCACCTCGATCATGTGCATTACAGGAAACAAGGTCCGCAGGGTTACCCGCCAGGCTCACAGCCGGTATCATCTGCGAGCCTCCCATATGTGGAATTCGCTTCGCCCATGTGAGCCGGCTAAGAATGATCATCTGAAGGCATCGGTCCCTGTTGGTCTGGTAAGGGAGACCCGCTGACCGCCTGGCTCAGGGTCCTGATCATAATTGTGATATTGCAACCCTAGTTCAGTTCATCTCCACAGTCTGTCTGGGTTATGGAGGGAGAAGGACATGGCTACATTTATTGATGCGGTACATTGATTCACCGACATGACTGCTAAGAATATTACTGGATGTCAGGACATGCTGGGGGTTTCCCAAATGCTGGACAATTGCAAATTGTATGGTAAATCCTGCCCAGTTCATGAAAGGATACACTATATTATACTGTACATGTGACGTGGATCTCAGGTTAGTAATATATTATACCGAGGACAAACTGTCGTGAAGATGTGCGCCCAAGAATACGTGCAAAATACACGGAAAAGGGACATTTCAATTAGAGAATAACACAGCGTGCGACCGCACTTACTGATAGGATGGTATATAGATATATACAAGAGTGGGGAATATACCAGCTGCATGCAGACCAGGCGAGATACACAGGGAGGAGCTGAACAGATGCAAAATACTGATAAACAGCCACTCGTGACTACTGCATATTGGGAAAGAGGGGGGTTTGCTTGGTATTATACTTGCACCTCCCTTGTATATATTTATATTCTATATCAGTAAGTACGGTCGCCTGCTATGTGGTTCTTTTATTGAAATTTCCCTTTTCCTACATTTTGATTTTAATGGTGGTGGAAGTAGCGTTAGTGTAGGGACTCGCAAGACGACGAGGACCCTTGACGTGGACATGTGAACTTGTGTATTTTGGCCAAAATATCAACTAGTAGCTCATGTTTTTTTGTAACTTTTGCAGTAAAGCTAACTTCACACGGGCGAGCGCAATATGGGGCCATGAATCCCGCCCCCATTTCGCACTCCCCACTATGTGAATTCCCCATGGATCCAAAGAAGTTTTCCTGGCAAAACAGCCTTGCATCACTTCTGAGATGAAGGGATCCTCCGTTGTGGCTGTCAGCTGCGGCAGAAAATCACAGAGTTTCTCCCATTGATTTCAATTGTGTCGGCGCTGCTGCCACCAGCCCTATCGAAAACAATGCTGTGGTGCTGTGGTGCGAGATCACGCCAGATAGAACACGCTGCGATTTGTTTCCCGCATCGCATCATGATGCCATGTGGGAAAACATCACTTGTGTGTATGTCCCCATTCAAAAGAATGGGGTTCATCTTTGTGAGTTTCAATAGGCACAAATCTTGCATAATTTTTATCGCCCATGTGAAGCCAGCCTAAGTGGACTTGCTTATAAATACTGGGGGTACAATAAACCCCTTGTCAGGTCCTGCGGCTCTGGGGGCCTCCGTGCCTGCACTACCGGTCGTAGTACCCGGGCTGCGGGGGTGCGGTGCAGAGGAGTCCCGGACTTGGTGACCTCCCTTGGCCACCGTGATCCGGTACGCCAGCTCTAGGCACCCACTTCCATGCGCAGGGAGCGTGCGCCTAGTTTATCGAGTTGCTGGGGATGCAGCAGTTACCGTCCCGCGGCACGTCCCTGTTGCCATGACACCCGGGCGGCCTTTTTCTGCTCTCGCTGCTGGATGTCTGGCTCTCTGCTCTGCACTCGGTGCTGGATGACTGGGTCTCTGCCTGTCCTTAGCAGGCGCTGGGGGTGTTCTCCCAGCGGCTTGTGATTGGGTCCTGCTGCTGTCAGGCTCCCTGCCCCAATCAGCTGCTGGGGCAGGAGTTCTGACAGCATTTAAACTGCTCAGTTTGCTACTGAGGTCTCCAGCTACACCCGTGTACCCTTGGATTGATGCCCTGTTTTGACCCGCTGCCCTTGGCCTTGGCCTTTGCCTCTGCCTCACCCCTTGTACCTCGCCTTCTCCTGTTGCCGACCCGGATAGCCTGACCTGCCTTTGTGTTTGACTCCTGACTCCTGCCCCGAATCCCTAGTGAGCCTAGGGACTGTCGCCCTAGGGCCTAACCTAGGGCGGCAAGTAGGTAGGGACAGGGGTTGCGGGTAGTTCAGGGACTCCCAGTTACCCGGACCCCAGCTCCCTGGCACCTCTATTGTGGTTCATTTGTAAAGTGTAGGGCAGCCTGCTGGATCGAATAGTAATGTTACTAGTAAACTGTAAGCCTGCATGGTGCACTACACGTACCTGTCGTATTTATGTGCAAGTATAATACCCCCAATGTGTGAGTGGCTGTTTATCAGTATTTTGCACCTGGTCAGCTCCTCCATATGTTTCTCGCCTGGTCTCCATGCTGCTGGTGTTTTCATCTCCTTTGTATACATCTATATACCATCCTATCAGTAAGTACGGTCGCACGCTATGGTTTTCTTCAAGAATACGTGCGCAGCTCACAAGGCATCAACTGTGGCCAGGAATGTTTTGCCTTTTTTATTACTTCTTTGTATTTGGAGATAAAAAGTCCATTACCAATTTGTCACAGCAGCTGAGATATTTACGCCTGCCCATTATAATAATTATTCCTTCTTCCAACACATCAACTTCAAGAACTGACTGATCGCTCAGACGCCATTTAGATAATCGTCCAATTTTCGTTATAACGATAAAAGTGAGCAATGGCTTTGCTTTCAAAAACGGACGTTTGAACCTAACGAAAATTGTTGGAAAATGTCGGGCTTTTCAGTCGTTGTCTTATCGTTGTGTAGTGTTTGCATTGAACAAAAAATAAACAATAATTCATCGATAGTTTGGTTGAGCACCAGGTGGGCGTGTTAAAAGCAAAGCTTTGTCCTCCTGTCAGCCAATCGCTGGTCCTGTAGCCTGCTGAATGTACGCCCAAACAATTAAAAACTGCCCTCAAATCACTGAACGACTGAACAATGTCACTTTAACCAAACGAGAAGCAGACAGCCGAACCACGGATTTTAAGCGGGCTGAAAGACAACGATGAGCGAATCGTTAACGAAAACTGCACGACGGGCGAGAGATAGACACAACGATTATCGCTAAGATGATGGCTTTTGAGTGAATTTAGAGCGATAATCGTTGTCTTAATATATTTCCCACCCCTGATAGGAGCCAATGTCACCAGATAATCAGTTTTTCACCTCACCTGTCAGTGGGGTCTGGCTTTAGGGGGCTTGGCCGTTTGTTTTTTTTGGACGCGTTCACTGTGTGGAATAAATGATATGATAGCTAAATAGTTCAAGCTTTAGCGAATGCCATCATACCAACTGTGTTTGTTTTGTTTTCGTTGTTGTTTAGATTGTTTTGTGGGAAAAAGGTGTTTTTTCTTTTTTTTTATATTGAAACATTCAATTTAATTTTACACTTTTATGTTTTTGGTCTTTGTAGGAACTTGCAATAGTAATAATATAATACAGTACTTCAGTATTGTAATGCATTGTAGTTTTAGGGCTTAACAATGTTACAGGGGTTTTCTAGGCACAAGGTTTAACCCCTTAGTGACCAGGCCTGTTTGCGCCTTAATGACCAGGCCAAATTTTGGAAATCTGATGTGTCACTTTAAGAGCTTATTTAGACGACCGTATATCGGCTCGGTTTTCCAGCCGAGCCGATATACGGTGTCTCTGTCTGCAGGGGGAGAGGATGAAAGAGCCAGGAGCAGGAACTGAGCTCCCGCCCCCCCCCCCCCCCCCCTTGCAGACAAAGACACCGTATATCGGCTCGGCGGGAAAACCGAGCCGATATACGGTCGTCTAAATAAGCCCTCACATAGAATAACTCTGTAAAGGTTTTGCATATCCAAGTGATTATGACATTGTTTTTTCGCTGCATGTTGTACTTCATTTAGGTGGTGAATGTGTGAATATTTTTTAAAAGCACCAAAGTTGGAAACATTTTGAACAAAAAATTTAATTTTTTTTACATTTACAACTGCAATATCTCAAATTTTTGATATATATATTTCCATCTGTTTACTTTATTCTGGATGCACATTGGACATTTTTTTTTTTTTAAACCATTTAGCAGACGTACAAATTTAACATTGACTATTAACATTTTGAGGAACATTTTGTTTTACTGCACAAAGCCATAATTGCAAGCAAAGGCTTATAGAGGTCAGAATGATGGATACCCCCACAAATGACCCTATTTTAAAATACACACCCCTTAATGTATTCGTTTGGTAAACAGATGTATATGTTTGGTAGCCAGGAGCAGTGTGATTTTAAATTACCCTGGCAAGCTGCAGCTTGTTTTCATGTGTCCGCCATCTTGGCAGCGGTCACATGCGCTGAAGCCATGGTGAGGTCTGCCAATAAATCCGGGGGGCCTTAGGTACATAATTTCAACTCCCCTCACAGATATGATCCATAAGGGGAGATGGCAAGATGAAACTCAAACTTTTTTCTCTGCTTGCACACTTTTTTTGTGATTAACATGATCACTTTTATCCATTAGATGGCAGCAATCATGTGACCAGGAACCGCATACAGCAGCTCCCTGTAATATCTCTGTGCTATTGGCTACATATGGGAGCCACAGAGATTTTAAATTTCCCGGGCCGCTCGCCCTTCTGTGCACGCGCCCAACGTCTGGCGCACATGCACAGAAGGCGCAGTCATGACCGGGAGGCCAGAATGCCGTAGGACATTCCGGAGAATGGGGGTGAGTACTTCGGCTGCCCTGATGGATTCGATCCAACAGGGCAGCTGAATCTTTAACTTTTATCTACTTTTTATGGTTTTATATGATGACCGTCATTCAGTAAATAGTAACTTTGGTGCACTGAATTTAAATATGATGTCCATTTTTTTCTGACACGTAAGGTTTTCCAATTATGGGGAATAATATAATCCAATTGCTGTTATGTATTGTATTTTTTGGAAATCTGCCTATACAATTAATCCAGTAGGCTCGCCATTAACTTTGCTTAACCCCTTAGTGAACAGCCCATTGCCTTTTTACGTCCTGCCCAAGTGGGCTTTATTCTCTGAGGACTTAAAAACATGTATCCTGCAGAGAATAAAGCCACGTGGGCACTGGAAGTGACAGCTCAATGCTGTCGGTGCCCACAGGTAGCCGACAGCATGGAGCTGTCATCCCGGGCTGCGGGACCCTCCTCCCCCCGGCAATAAAGTGAAAAAAAGTTTTTAAAAAGTTAGATTCAGCTGCCCTGATGGATCGGATCCATCAGGGCAGCTGAAATTACTCACCCGCCTTCTCCGGGGTTTTCTGCGGTGACGGAGTCCTCCCGAACCCGCCGCCGCTCTTCTGCGCATGCGCGCCAGACGGATGACGTCACGCGCATGCGCAGAAGCCCGGGGGCCCCCGGCGAATTCAAAATCTCCTGGCTCCCAACTCCTGAAGGTAGCTGGCCCCGTTATCGCCGCTATCCACGAAAAAGTTTAAAAAAGTAAGAAAAAGTACAAGTTTCACCTCCCCTCATGGGTCCGATCCATGAAGGGAGGTGAAAATACTCACCTCAGGTCCGCCGATGTCCCCGGTGTTCCGGGACCCGAAGTGCCCGTCTGTGCATGTGTGCCCGATGATTGACATCGGACGCTGCACAGAGGGGCTCGAGCCCCGGGAAATTCAAAATCCCTCTGCTCCTGGCTGCCATGTGTAGCCAGGAGTAGAGGGATGTCACTGGGGACATGATCACTGTTATTCAATGGATAACAGTGATCATGTGAAGTAAAAAAAAAAGTTAAAAAAAGTTTTAAAAGGTTTTAAAAAAGTTTAAAAAGCTTACGTTTCATCTCCCCTCACGGATCATATCCGTTAGGGAGGATGAGAGTACGTACATAAGGCCCCCGGATTTATCCGCGGACCTTACCCCAGCTTCTGCGCACACGCCTGTGACCAAAATGGCAGACGCGTGCACAAAAGCTGTGGATTGCCAGGATAATTTAAATTCTCCCTGTTCCTGGCTACAAAACTTAGCCAAGAGCCTGGAGCTTTCACGGGGGCCGCGGTGAGCGGCTCCTCGTCACGTGTTTGCCGTTATCCAATGGATAATGGCGGTCACGTAAAAGTTAAATAAAAAATTGAAGTTTCATCTCCCCTCACCGATGCGATCAGTGAGAGGAGATGAAACTTTTTACCGGAGGCATCCCTATTTGAACCCCGAAGCGATCCTCCTTCGTGAACCTTGCCGGATTCTGCACATGCGACCGCCGGCAAGATGCCGGACACATGCGCAGGAGGCGGGGAGCACAGGAAACTTAAAATCTCCTTTCTCTCAGCGACCAACGGTCGCCGAGAGACTGGAGCAGTGACGGGTGGCCTCGTTGAGCGGTCCCCGGTCATGTAATAAAAAATTAGCGATCTAACGTATGTTGGTCTCATATGACCGGATAGGAATTAGATTCCGCATGCGTCCGATCCGCGGTAATACGCAGATCAATCGCATTGGATTACACAATTCCGCCCACATTAGCCGGTCGGAATTGTGCAATCCACTCGCAGAAAAGAGAATGAAGCAGGTTCTATTTAACTCTGGATATCTGCAGCATAGAACCTATTGTGCTCCATGCTCATGGATATACCCGCTGCCCATACGCAACTACATTGTGTACGGGCTGCGGGTACCCCCGTCATCGCTAAGCGACGGTGTGGGAAATACAAACAAAAAAAAAAGTGTACTGCGGATAACCACCTGTGTGAGTAGGCAGTTATGCGCAGTACATTACGCGGCCGTACGCAGGGTCACAGCCGGGCTTACAGCTGGGATCTGCTGCGGGCCTCCGCAAGCGGATTTTGCCTACGGCTGCCTGAGCCCGGCGTTATTCAGACCGCTACCTGTGATACGTATTTTACAAGAAGCCTCGGGAACGTTCGCCTTCATGCAGTTCCAGGAGCAGCTTGTTGAGCGTCTTCTGTGTGAGACCGCCGCACCTCATCAAGCTTACAGAGACTCATGGAACGCTACTTTTTACACCCCATACCAGCCACTGAGGTCAAGAAATGACCCCCAAAAAGCATGAGAGGAGGGGGGATACCGGTTTTATTGCCCCATGTGCCCATTCTAACCAGCCTCCGTAATTACCTCTGTCTTCGGAAATACCACACAGTTCTCATTATTACTTTTATCTAAGATTTGGGGAAAGCCAAAAAAGGCGCGGAGGGGGGGGGGGGGGGATATTTTTAGGGAGTCAATTTTTATTCAGTACAAATGAGCAATGGGGCCTGGGATTCATTCAGTTGTGTCCTGCAATCCAACGGGTGTTCCCTGCATTACAGGCCTTGCCATGTGTCCTTTAAGTAGATTAGGGCCCCAATGGGTATGTTTCTGAACACGAGACAAACAGGAGTATCCATTTTGGGGTGAACGTCTTCATTCCTATGTACGCTGAACAAAAAAAAACAGTTTTTAAATTGAAAAAATTGCCAAAAATTGAAAATCGTAATTTTTTCTTTCAGCTTTGCATAGATTCATTCAAATACTGTGGGGTCAAAATACGCAGTACACTCCTAGATGAATTTGTTAAGGGGTCTAGTTTTCAAAATGGGGTCATTTGAGGGAGTTCCTTATCATTTTGGAAGCTCAATGGCTCTATAAGTGGGCGATGGGTCCTGGAATTTATTCAGGACCCATAAAATGACATATTTGCAAAAATATGAAATTGTACTTTTTTTCCTCTAAATTGAATTAATTCCTGAAAAAAAAACTGTGGAGTCAAAATAATCATGACCCCCCTCCCCTCAGTGAATACAATAAGGGGTGTAGTTTTTAAAATAGGGTCATTTGTGGGGGTATCTATTATTCTGACACTTATGACCCTAACTTGGCTTGGTGCAGGAAAATAAAGTGTTCCTCAAAATGCTGAAAAGTAATGTTAAATTTGTACGTCTCCTAAATGGTAAAAAAAAAACATAAAAGTTTTTCAAATGTGCATTCAGAATAAAGTAAATAGATGGAAATATATATCTTAGCAAAAATTTGTACAGTATGTTTGCACATATTTGATATATTACAATTCAGAATGTGAAAAAACGATATTTTTTTCAAAATTTTCCCAATATTGGCACTTTTAATAAATATACACAAATTATATCGGACTATTTTTACCACCTAAATGAAGTACAACATGTGGCGAAAAAACAGTGTCAGAATCACTTGGATATGCAAAACCTTTACGGAGCTATTTTATGGTAAAGTACACATGTCAGATTTCCAAAATTTGGCCTGGTCATTAAGGCGCAAACAGGCTTGGTCACTAAGGGGTTAATAAAAAGAAAAACAAAAGTGATTGTGCAACTATTTCGCAATCACTGTTACACACCGCATGCTAACTGAACACTGTAAGGCCTCATTCACACAAGTGTGTTTATGTCCGTACATAGGTGCATGCAAAACCGCGCACCCACATATGTGCAAAAACACGGGTGCCAGCGGCCCCATTGAGAGCATTAATCAGCAGGTTTTAATCTTACAGAAACATATCAATTACTTTCAGTTATGCAAACATTTGCTGCACAGTGGGATGTGATAAAAAACAGTAACTGCCCTTCCTCATTTTCAGTAAATGAAAATGAAACTATCTCATCAAGTGCTTTCACAAAGAAAGAAGACGAGAACCAGGGCTGTCGGTGAGTCTCTGGGATTTTACATAGGGATGGAGGGGGGATACAACAGACTGATGGGATGTCAGCACCCACATAACCCCCTGATTTGGCATAGAATCATAGACTGGTAGAGTTGGAAGGGACCTCCAGGGTCATGAGGTCCAACCCCCTGCTCAGTGCAGGATCACTAAATCATCCCAGACAGATGTCTGTCCAGCCTCTATTTGCAGATTTCTATTGAAGGAAAACTCACTACCTCTTGTGGTAACCTGTTCCACTCATTGATCAGCCTCACTGTCAGGAAGTTTTTTTTCCCAGATGAGGTCTTACTAAGGAAGAGTAGAGGGGGATAATGACCTCACGTGAGCTAGACTCTATGCATCTCTTAATACATCTCAGAATTGTGTTTGCCCTTTTGGCTGCTGCATCACATAGTTGATCATGTTTAATACAGCATAAGTAAAAGGTTTATGTCCCACCTTTCGTTGGATCAAGCACATTTTTTACAAATAAACACGAGTTTTGCACACAAGTACTTTGTTCCTGACCGTGGATCTATCTTGACTCATCTTCAGTCTTTGATCTTTTAGTATACCCGAGTCTTCCTCACATGTGCTGCTTAGCCCTCCCATTCTGTATGTGCTTCCTTCATTTTTCTTGCCCAGATGTAAGACTTTGCATTTATCCTTGTTAAATACCATTCTGTTAGTCGTCGCCCACTGTGCAAGCTTTTCTAGATCTTTTTGAATACTCTCTCTCTCTCTTCCCTAGTGTTAGCTATCCCTCCTAGCTTTGTGTCGTCGACAAATTTGATCAATTTCCCATCAATTCCCTCCTCCAATTCATTTATGAAAATGTTGAACAACACTGGGCCTAGGACAGAGCCTTGTGGTACCCCACTTGATACATTCTTCCACTTGGATGTGCAGCCCTTTATGACCCCTCTTTGACTACGATTACTCAGCTATTTGTGAATCCACCTAACAGTTGCCTTATCAATCCCATAATTGGTCATTTTTTCAATAAGTATTGTATGAGATGCTTTGTCAAATGTTTTACTGAAGTCAAGATATACTATATCCAACGCATTTCCCTGATCGACCCAGTCAGTGATACTATCATAGAAGGACATTAGATTAGTCTGGCATGACTTGTTTAACCAGATCCAGCATGGGTTCGTAACAATTACTCCATTTTCATCCAAGTACTTGCATACATGCTGTTTAATAATTTGTTCAAAGATCTTTCCCGGTATAGAAGTCAGGCTCACAGGCCTGTAGTTTCCTGGATCCACCTTCTTCCCTTTTTTGAAGATAGGGACATTTGCCCTTTTCCAATCTTCTGGGACTTCTTGTGTTTCCCAGGAATTTTCAAAGATTATGGCGAGTGGTTCAGCAATTACCTCCGCTGCTTCTTTCAGTATCTTAGGATGTAATTCATCTGGACCTTGAGACTTGAATTCATTTAAATTAGTTAAGTGTTCCCTTACCATCTCTCTGCTTACAGATTACCTGAGAGGGATTCCCTGCAAATGTCTGGATAGTTAAAATCTCCCACAATCACTATGTCATGCTTTTTTGAGAGCTTGGCCATCAAGAGTTCATCCATATCTTCTGCTTGTCCAGCTGGCCTATAGTAAATTCCTATAATGGTGTCCTTTCTGTTGTTCTCTCCTTGTATTCTTACCCAAACAGTTTCTACAGGACTCCCATGCTCTGAAGCTTGAATCTCGATGGAGATTAATGTTTCCCTAACATACAACGCAATACCTCCTCCCCTTTTTTTTGTCTGTTTCTGATAAACAGGTTGTATTCTTCAGGCCTTGTGTTCCAATCATGTGTATCATCCCACCACATTTCCGTGATGCCTATGGCATCATATTTTTCTTCCTGTGTTAGGAGCTCCAATTCTCCTTCTTGGTTTCCCATGCTCTGTGCATTTGTGTAAAAACATTTTAGCTTGTGATCTGTGTCTCTTGTTCCTCTACTTGCCTTCTGAATTTTTTTGTCTCGGTTCTCTCTTTCCACTTCTAATAGCAAGGCTCTCAAATGTATAGCTGTATATTTTTTACCTGGCCTTTCACTTCCCTTCCAATGTTGTTTTAGTTTAAAGATCTCCTAATGAGTGAAGCAAGGCGCCCAACAAATATATGCTTACCTATTTTTGTAAGGTGCAACCCCTTCTTCTCTAGAAAGCAGTCCATCATATGTTATTCACTCCATGGTCTAGAAATCCAAATCTTTGCTGACGGCACCATCGACGTAGCCAGTTGTTCACCTCTAGAATCCTGTTGCATCATCTTATTCCAGTGCCATCCACTGGGAACATGGATGAGAAGACCACCTGTGCTCCTAGTTCCTTCACCTTCTTCCCAAGGTCTTCAAAGCCTCTGCAGATAGTTGCAAGGTCCTTTTTGCAGTATCATTTGTCCCTACATGTATTAGGCACCCGGGCCTATAGCCAAAATAATTACACAACCACCATTCTTTTTTAGTCAGGGGGAAGTTGCTGACAGCATTTATTAACTTTATAACTGAACATTAACATACTTTTAATTACCTCCATTTTCTCGGGAGTAAAACGCCGATTGAAGGGTAGACCCCGGGCAAGTCCGCCTACCAAGCTCCAACTTCCCCATTTCTCAGCACACACCACCTGCTGTGACTTGAGAGGGACACTGCAAAAATCCCGAGGAACATGGAAAATAAACCTCACCACTCCAACCATCACATTGTTCACGTTTATCATGAAGGATTATAATATTTAGTGTAGGTTTTTTGTATTAAGAAAACTCCTTTTTTAATATATTTTTTTATGTAATACTAGCGTACCCGTCGCGCGTTGCTGCGAAGACAGACAGACATACATACATTCGTTTTTATATATCTAGATGATTGTAGGCCGCTGCTTCCCCCTTGCAGGCTGAATAAAATAGCCGTTGTGTGGGACATCCAATTTATCCGGCTGCTGTGGCTTCTTGGGAAGATAGCCTAGTACATGTTTGCCCACTTCCAACTCCAATGGAGACTGACTGTAAATGGCTGGCGTGCTCTAGTATTTATGGTTCCAAGCTGTACGTGTCATTGCATACAGTCTATCTATCTATCTATCTATCTATCTGGGTTATTGCATACAGTCTATCTATCTATCTATCTATCTATCTATCTGGGTTATTGCGTACAGTCTATCTATCTATCTATCTATCTATCTATCTATCTATCTATCTATCTATCTATGACATCAGGAAATGAGAGAATTAGATTCCGTACGTAAAATTTGAACGCTAATTCTTTGGCGCTTTGAATTGAATAATCGAGTTGGGACCCATTAACTTTTCCTATTTATGACATAATCAATGCTCGAGCCAAATTTCAAGTTTCTATGACATTGGGAAATGAGAGAATTAAATTCCGTACATAAAATTTGGACGCTAATTCTTTTGCGCTTAGAATTGAGTAATCGAGTTGGGATGAGACATAAGGCCTTGCCCATAAGCATTCCCCAACCTCCAAGAACTGAACCTACCTACCTGAATGAGGGAGTGTCACTATTATTACTGCTGTGGGATGTCACTATTATCGCTGGGGTGAAGGTGTCACTATTACCGCTGGGGTATGTGTACATGTGGCAGAAATGGGCAGGGCTCTTTCAGAATAGACCGGGTGCAGATTTTGACTGCTTTTTAGATGCGGAAATGCTGCAGAATTTTCCACAGAAATCTCCGCTGAGCACATTCTGCAGTATTTCCGCGTCCAAAAAGCAGTCAGAATCTGCACCCGGTCTATTCTGAAACAGCCTTGTCCTTTTTAGAACGACGGGGGTAAAATCATACGTTGTGATAAGCCCCGCCCCCTGACGTGTTGGCACTTTGCGATACATAAGTGGGTTTTGGGTTGTAGTTTGGGCACTCGGTCCCTAAAAGGTTCGCCATCACTGGCCTACTTGCATACAGTCTATCTATCTATCTATCTATCTATCTCTATCTATCTATCTATCTATCAGGGTTATTGCATACAGTCTATCTATCTATCTATCTATCTATCTATCTATGACATCAGGAAATGAGAGAATTAGATTTTGTAGGCCGCTGCTTCCCCCTTGCGGGCTGAATAAAATAGCCATTGGGTGGAACATACAATTTATCCGGCTGCTGTGGCTTCTTAGGAAGATATCCTAGTACTTGTTTACCCACTTCCAACTCCAATGGTAATTGGCTGGCGTGCTCTAGTGGTTCCAAGCTGTACGTGTCATAATAGAGCCTTAATGACATCACAATGCAGCTTTATAGAACATGTTGGGGCATGTTCAAGGGCGTCCGATGTTGATGACATCAGTGATGACATCACAATAGCAGGTGGCTTACTTATTCGATCTACGTGGGGGGGGGGCGTAACTTTCGACGACGCTCGCGCGCCATTTATCGTAGGATATTTGTACTATGCCTATAATCTTCCCAGGAGTGTACTCAGCAACTTCCCAAAGTTTCATGGCGATCGGATGAATGGTGTAGTAGCGCATAAAGGACAAACAGACACGCACGCAGACACGCACGCAGACAGACATACATTCAATTTTATATATATAGATGGGTGCCTGTTACTTAACGCAACAAGATGTAAACCTGCAGCCTATCGCTACTTGCTTCTGAGGGACCAATCACAGCAGTCATGTCCCAGTGATCACTATGATTGGTCAGTCCGCACTGACTCACCAATCACAGCAACCAGAGTTTTCGCTATTTACAACATGGGATCTCCAACCACTGCTGTGTGTTATTGGTGGTTGAAGAGGGAAAACTGAGCAGAGAACATTGTGTGCAAAGAAGAAACCTTTATAGTGATCATCATTAGTGTAGTTAGTAAGGTGTGAGTAGTGTGTCAGTCAGTGTAGTGTTAGTTTAGTCAGTGTATTTCGTGTTGTGTCAGTTCCTGCTGTGTTAGTCTCCCTGTCCTGTAGTCACCCATCCCTTGGCCCGTCAGTGTAGTGTAGTGACAGTGTATCTGTCAGTGTAAAAAAAAAAAAACACAAAAATACAGAAGTTCCAGTTATGCTCCCAACCCTGTCCTATGGTCACCCCATCCCAGTGATCACCCAGTGGCCTGTGGTCACCCACCCAATAAAAAAATGTTTTGGTGCTTTTTTGGGTGCATGATATATTTACATATCTATAGTATGGCCGGCAGCAGGTTTACTGCCGAAGAGGCAATTAGTCAGACTCAGCTTATGAGGATGACCCCACTTTTCTTTTGTTTTTGTTTTTTTAAACTCTTTTTATTACATTTTTTATATTCAAAATCAAAACAAAACATATCACATTAGGATACAAAAAAAAAGCTTGCATAATCAAATTACATTTACATCTTTGACACATGTACATGTTGAATAATTGCATCGCAATGGTTAACAATTATGTATATATAGCACATTAGCTTTAATTGTCAACATAGGATAAAATAAATAAACAAACATTGGACATTTAAGGCCGACTTCACACGGCCGTGACGGGCTCCGCCGCGGAATTCCGTGGCAGAGCCCGTCACGGCGCCCCCCCAGAGACCCCAATACTTACCTCTGGATCCGGCGTCCTACGTCCCGCATGACGCTTCGGCGCGTCATATGACACGCCCACAGCGTCACATGACGCGCCGGCCGCATCATATGAATGACGGCAACGGAAGCCGTCCGCGCGTACACCCGAGGCAAATAGAGCATGCCGCGGGTGAGGATGGGTGATTTTACGGTGCGGAATTTTGCAATAGAACCTAATAGCTGCGGGCAACGCAGCGGAAATCCGTCCATGGAAAGGAGCCCTAACATTGGATTTTTAGAGTATAGCTTTGTGTCTCTTTTTGTTTTCCTTTTAGTTAATTTACTATATGCTATGGCGTAACAATATGCTAAAATTTCTGTTTATTGAATGAAAATATTGTCTTCTCATCTCCTATATGATTTAATAACATTGCTTTATGTTATTTTTAATCTTCCAAATCTATCCTCTCCAGCTTGAGTGTGATACCAGGATGGGTTACTAAATTCTAAGATCTCGTCCATGAATCTTTCTATGAAAACTCGCCATTTTTCAAAAAATTTTGATGCTTGAGATTCTGCCCGTTTTTCCGTCTCCAGTCTCCCCATTTTTAGAAGATGTTTTAGTTGCTGTATGATATCTGACATTCCTGGGGGACTGGCCTGCAACCATTTCGCTAACAGGCTCCTCTTGCCTATTCTAAGAATAGTGTGTATCAAATTAGCATTTTTTATATGGCTAGGGAGAGAGTGAAATACATAAGCTTGTGGGCTCAATGGTAGAGTAATTCCTGCAAGTTCATGTACCAATGATTTAATTTCTGGCCAGAGTGTTTTTATTTTGGGGCAATGCCAGATTCCATGCAGAAAATCTGTTTTTGGTTGTGAGCATCTAGGGCACGCCTGCAGACTAGTTGGGCTCCCGGGTGTGGGGGTATGTTGAAACCATAAATCGCTCCATGTATGATTTTAAAATACGTTTCCCTCCATCTCTCATTGGTTACAGCCTTTCTTATAGAGATCCAACCATCTACCACTTTTTGAGATAGTTCTGGGTCTTGTAGTTGCTGTTCCCATTTTTTAAACAAAGGTGTACTATCTGTTTCGGCCCACCCCTCTCTGAATCGGTAGTATAGATCAGATATAGAATGCCTTTGAGATGATCCTTGCAGGAGCATGTCAATTGGATTCGTTTTTGCCTCTTTTGAGACATCCCCAAGTCTAGCTCTTAGAAAACCCTTTATTTGTGCATATGGTAAAAAGTGTGATGCGGGTAGGCCATATACTTCACAAAGCTCTTCAAACGTTTTGTATCTAGGTTCTCTATGATGAAGAAGGTGTTGGACTTTCATGATTCCCCTACTACGCCATAGCTCGAACATTTTATTATCTTGCCCTTCTTTGAACTCCGGATGCCCCCACAAAT
This sequence comes from Eleutherodactylus coqui, assembly GCA_035609135.1. Classification (NCBI taxonomy): domain Eukaryota; kingdom Metazoa; phylum Chordata; class Amphibia; order Anura; family Eleutherodactylidae; genus Eleutherodactylus; species Eleutherodactylus coqui. The sequence continues at coordinate 34,821,903 of CM069408.1, forward strand.
CCATATGTGTTGATAGTTTGAACGGTAGCTCATAGTTTTTGCGGGTTATTTTCCAGGCAGCAATGGTGTCCTTCGCCATAGTAGAATGTTTGGCCCCGACGGAAGACTAGAAAATTCTGTGTGTAGGAGAGCGTTTAAGCTCCAAGGATGCATCAGGTCATTCTCTAGCTGGTAGTTTGAGAAATGGCTGGTCTTCAGTAGCCAGTCAACTCAATGTCGCATAAGGCTAGCTATATTATATGCATGTATATCAGGAAAGTTCAATCCACCTCTAGTCTTAGGTAGCATAAGCTCTTTCAAGGCTATACGTGGACGTTTGCAGGACCTTCTGGTGTTATCCTCTTTATTATCAAGCGAGTCTGACCCCCCTGAAAAGGTGTCCAGGGACTGCCACTTCAGAGGACCCCAATTCATCTGGTGCTCAGTGGATTACCCCAGAAAATTTCAGACCCCTGATCCCTGACTTTACTGGGAGCTTGGGGATACAATTTAATTTAGCAGGACTCAGAGGGGTTTGCATTTTTAAGTGTGTTTTTTTTTTCAGATGATTTTATTGCCCATGTTGTTACCCAAACCAATTTATATGCCCAGAATTTTATCCAGAAAAACACCAACTCCAGTTTTGCGAAATCCCACAAATAGACCCCTGTGGGTGCATCCGAAATCACAAACTTTTGTGCCATTGTATTATGAATGAGGCTAGTAAATAAGCCGAGCATTGGAGCCTACTGGAGCACGGATATTTTATCCCACCCCCTAATGTTCCACATGGTGATGCCAAGGATGCGTTTTGAAACCATCATACAATTCCTGCATTATAATGATAATACGTAGTGCCCCCCAGCGATGACCCCAATATTGATCACTTATATAAAATCAGTCCGGTAATAGAGCATTTTAATGGTAAGTTTGTCCAGGTGTACAGCCCTGAGAAAAAGATTTCTGTAGGCGAGTCCCTGGTACATTTCAAAGGGTGGCTTCAATTCCATCAGTACCTGCCAGTAAGAGAGCACAACATGGCGTGAAAATGTACAAGCTGTGCAAGAGTACATCTACATCAGGGTACACCCATGAGTTCCGCATTTATGAAGGGAAGGACACCAGAACTGAGCCCTCGGAATTACCGCTTTTGCTGGGAATTACATTAAAAATGGTATGGGCCACCCCCCCCCCCCCCTCCTCAGTCCAGGGCCACGCTCCTCATCTAGTCGCATGCCCTTCATATTGGTGTTGGGGAAGATTATGGGGAGGAGGGGGTTAACCGTTTTACTGTTTTTTGAGGTGACCCTGTTTTTTCCTAGTATAAGGGCTCCACGGTGATCCTGTGCTGCATTTGTTTGGGCACCTCCCCACCTGTGGTAAGAAAAACATTTTCTATGTACATCATTATATGAGTACTCTGCCTGTAACCTGTCTGTGCAAGCAGCAAGATAGTAGCATGCCCGCCCAGAACAGCTCAGGAGGTGGGAGCCCGTGGAGGCCAGGGCTGCCCAGTTTGTCGTTTAATTAGTGTACTAGTGTGAGAGAATCTATCATTAGTGAATCTATAGTAACTCCATTGTCTTTCTAACATTCATTTTTCTATGCTTTTTGCGTGTATATGTGTATATAATATATCCCGTTTCCTTGAAAATAAGACCTATCCTGAAAATAAGCCCTATCCTGAAAATAAGCCCTAACATGATTTTTCAGGATTTTTGATGATGTCTGAAATATATGCCCTACTATATAACACACCCAAATTACAGTTAATAAAAGTCAATTTAAATACTGTCCAGGCAGCTATACGTTTGAAAAAATGTAATATTAATATAAGACCCTGCGTCATGTGATGCGCTGGCCGCGTGCTACAGCGGAAGATAGCGTGAACGGACGGCTTCCATTGACTGCAATGGAAGCCGTCCACGCGTACACCCGCGGCAAATAGAGCATGCCGCGTTTGAGGACGGGAGATTTCACGGTGCGGAATTCTGCGGTGGAATTCCGTACCGTGAGCCCTGAGGCCTCATGTCCACGGGGAAAATCAGGCCCGCTACGGATTCTCCATGGAGAATCCGTAGCGGGTCCCTCCTGCCCCGCGGACATGAGGCATAAAAATAAGAATTAACTTACCTCTTGCCCGCTCTGGATCATCCCTTCGCCGCGGCTTTATCTTCTCTCCGTCGCGGTCGGATCTTCTTTCTTCGGCCCGGCGGATGCGCAGGGCACGTCGGTTGCGTGCCTCGCGCATGCGCCGGCCCGAAGAAAAAAGATCCGGCCGCGATGGAGAGAAGATGAAGCCGCGGCGAAGGGAAGATCCAGAGCAGGTGAGTAAATTCCGATTTTGGTCTCCCGCGGATCCGGACGGCTTCCATAGGCTTTAATAGAAGCCTGCGGGAGCCGTCCCCGCGGGAGACCCGCACGAAAATGGAGCATGGTCCAGATTTTTTCATGCTCCCTTTTTTTTTTAAAATCACTTTTATTGACCATCCGCGGGTATTTATCTACCCCGCGGGTGGTCAATGGATCCCTATGGGGTGCGGATCCGCGGGCAGGAGAAGAGTTAAAATCTGCTGCGGATTTTAATTCTTTTGCCCGTGGACATGAGGCCTGAGAACCTAATAGCTGCGGGCAATGCAGCGGATTTCCGCCGCGAATTACACGGCGGAAATCCGTTCGCGGGAAGGAGCCCTAATGCACAAGTTGTTGATTAAATCTTTGATCTATAACTTAGTATATATCAGTTAAAGGATCTTTGCTAAGCTTTTGCACATAAAGATACAATTTGCTCTGCGGTTTATGTGACTTCCTCTTTTAGCAGTAAGAAATGAGATGGAAATTACAAGTTCTATGAGACGAGCAATTTAGAATAAGACCGTGGGACACTTCCTTTTTGTTTGCTGTTATAATAGTCTGTTGCAAGGTAGAATAAGGCCTCCTTCACACGGCAACAAAGTCGCGCAAATTTCCTCGCGTTGCTACAAATCGCATGTATGTGAAGCCCATGCTTTCCTATGGGCTCCTTTACACATGCGATGTTTTGTAGCATGCAACAACCCAACACAAAAACCTTGCGGGTCTGGCGATACGCCCGCGACTTGTGAGCTGTTGTAGCCCCTGTTTCCCTATGGATCTTTCCTCTGTGTTGCATCGCACAAAAATGTAATTTTCGTGTGGTGCGATGCAACTCATACAGTAGGAAATCTTACTGTTAAAGCCAAATCTAAGCCCTAGCTGCAGAAAAAAAACCCACATACATCACCTTTAGAAGCGCTTACCGACGCTGCCGCAGCTTCTCCCCTGGTTACGACACTGTTTCTCTTCATCTTCTGGCCGGGAATTTTTCAATCCCCGTCTCCTGGAAGCGCTGGCTGTGATTGGCTAACGCTTAGCCAATCACAGCCAGTGCTCAATGAATGGCTGTGATTGAACCAATCACCCCGGACAGTGCGGAAGAAGTGATGTATGCTTTTTTTTTTTTTCTTCAGCTACAGCTTATTTTTAGGGTAGGGCTTATATTTCAAGCACCCCCACCACCTCACCCCTCCCCCGAAAATCCTCACATGGGATGCTACAAAGTCGTGCGAAGACGCAGTGATATCGCACAGAGCAGCGATGCGATATTGCTGTGATTTTCTCGGGGTGATGCCGTGTCCTCTGTCTGAAGGAGGCCTAAAGAGGAACTTATTTGTGGCAGCAGCAGGAAGTGGTTAATTTGCTTGGAGCTTCTAAGGGCCGAGCAGATGGTTAAATAGTTGCAGGTGAGTGTGGCAGCTGGGGATTGGAGGAACCGAAATTAGATGTTTTCTCATCATCTCGCTGTCCCGAAACAGGAATAAAAAATGTAAAAAAGATTGTACATACTTCAAAATAGTAACAATAAAAGCTACAAGCTGCCCCACAGAAAACAGGTCGGATGCAACTCTGTCAAAATTACTCCCGAAATATGGCACTATAGCAAAAGTGGTGAAACATAATAAAACCTCCATTGTATGACTTATGGTTATTTTAACACTAAATTTAGGAGGCAGAGAGGGGGCGGGAGCTCAGGGCACTGCTCCCGGCTCTTCCAGCCTCCTCCCCCTGCAGAGAGGGACACTGTATATCGGCCGGCGTGAATACCCGGCCGATACACGTTCGTCTGAATAAGCCCTTAATGTGACTGTTGGGGAGGTTAAGCAAGTGTAAATAATAATGGAATTTCTAACTGTTTTCTTCTATTGTGTGTTTATTTCCCCAGATGTTGATTTCCCATCCTCCAGTCACAATACAAGGAACCCCCTATGATGGTAACGGGTCTTTTACATTCAACTTTCACTTTTGGGCAATTTTTACAAAAAGTGTAGAAAACCTAAATCCATGCAAATATATGGCGATGTTCACACGGGACCGGTATGCTGTGGAATTTCCGGCGTATAATCTGCAGCGTTTTGAAACTCCAGCTAAATTAATTTGTATATTTTTCATCGACACGAAGAGAAAAAAAAATATCCGCTGTGTAATTAGGCTTGCAGAGCGGATTTTAATGTTGTGGAAAAGCAGCTTTCTCATACCCCCGTGACAGCACCAGTGAGAGCCCGTCTCCCATCCAGACAGGAAACGGGAACCTCCCAGATCTCTTTAAAGCCTGGAACTCCCTTCATCGCCTCAGTTCCTGTCTGCTGGCCATAAGATAGGTTGGAGGAGGGAGCTGCTGCTTGGATGCCTCTTCCAAGGATTCTTCCCAATCTCTAGAGGTGGCGAACTGCCGGGCCTCACAGTGTAGCATGAGAGGTTACCTGTCCCTGGTGTAAGTCTCCACTAGTAGCCTCTGGGTAAAGGCTCATTCAGACGAGCACGTGCATACATACGTTCGCACTAAACTGCCCATCTATTAGAACCATTGGTTTCCTATGGTGTGTTCACATGTCCGTGTTTTACAGGCGTGCAAATGCACATCCCTGCAAAACATAGGACATGCGTGCAACATAGGTCCGTGGTGCACGTAAATATTCCCTGCGGGGAGTCCCCATGTCACTGGACACTGACAGCACTGTCACAATGTTCAGTGACAAGGGGACTCCACACGGGGATCAAAGAATCCCGTGACAGCTGTGGCAGAGGATCACAAAGCTCTCCCAATGATTTTAATGGGGCCGCCACTGCCTGTGATTGGCTGAGTGCTGTGACCAATCACAGGCAGCACTCAGCTGTCATTCAATGAATGGCTGAGCGCTGCCTGTGATTGGCTAAGCGCTCAGCCAATCAGACGCAGCCCTTTCAGCAGGCAGAGATTTTAAACCCTCATCCACTGAAAGAACTTCATTAGAGTGCAGGGAGAACAAGCGGCTAGACGCACCTGACCGCCGGCAGCGGCGGAGAGGTGAGTATATATATATATTTTTTTACTACAGCTAGGGATGATCTTCAGGGAAGGGCTTATATTTAAAGCCATTCCCCGAAAATCATTGCAGGGGTTGCCAGTAGGCCATTGCTTTCAGTGTGGCTGCCGGCAGCATCAGCAGCCCCATTGAGAGCAATGCTGCATAAATCTTTGTTCATGTGTGTTTTGGCACATGCGTGGATGGGCAGATTTGTGCGCACCTACGCACATGCAAATGCACGCTCGTGTGAACGAGGTCTAAGCCTGGAATCATTCTCTCATCTCCTATAGTGGATGCCGGCACCCCTCTCTCTGGAGCTTATGAAGGAATTTTTTCCTCCCCTCTTTTAAGAAATCGTAACTCCTTTATTTATGCTTAGACATAGCTGTATGAAGGCTTGTTTTTTGCAGGACAATGGTGCTGTTTTATTTACCAAATAATGTACTGAAAAACTTTTAAAAAATTCTAATTGGAGTAAAATGAAAAAAAATGACATTCCGCCATCTTTCGGTGTGTCTTGTTTCTACGGTGCGCAAACTGCAACAAATATGACATGATAACTTTATTCTATAAGTCAATGCAATTACTACGATACCAAACTTGTATAGTTTTTTGAATTTCTTTTTCAAAGAAATTAGATTTTTTAAAGTATTTTCTGCCGCCATCTTCTGCGCACAATAACTTTATTTTTTTGTCGATGTAGCTGTGCGAGGGCTCATTTTTTGCTGGGTGTCCTGTAGTTTATGTTGGTACCATTTTGGAATACATATGACTTTTTGATCGCTTTTTACTGCATTTTGTCTTGGAGACATGGTGACTGAAAAAGTGCATTTCTCTACTTTGATAGATCAGACTTTTATGGACGCGATGATACCAAAAATGTATTTTTGTTTTATGAGTTAGATTTTTTTTTTTTATTATAGATATGGCAAAAAGGGAGTGATTTAAACTTTTATTACATTTTTTTTTCTTTTTTAGCCCCCCTGGGGGACCACAACTAGTGACGCTTTGCTCGCTCCTGCACTCCTGCAGTATGACGTAATGCTACAGTATTACATCATACTGCCATTTGACAGGCAGTCTATCAAGCCTCCCCACGGGGACAGCTTGATAGACAGTCTGCTAAGGCAGCCCTGGGGCCTTTCAAACGGCCACTGGCTGCCATGACACCCGCATGGCTACCTGCGATCTCACCGTGGGGGGTGGTGTACGGGACCACTGAACATCGTTTGGGAGATTGAAATGCCACTGTCAGAATTGATAGCGCCATTTAATAGCCGCGATCAGCCGTGCGGCTTATTGCATGTATAGCCTGTGGGTGTGCGCTGTAAGAAACAGAGAGGGTGATGGAAGTGCCTTTCTTTTAAGAGATCTGGAAAGTTCCCGTTTAGACGGGAGATCTCCCACTGGTGCAGTCATGGGCTCATGGAAAACTAATTACTGGTAAGTAAACTTATTTTTTTTTCTGCACATTTCTGCAGCAGAATTTAACGTAAAGTTACAATAAAACCAAATTCCTAAGTGTTTCTATGAAGGATGGTTGCATTGCAGGTTTTAGTGCAAATCCGCATGTAAACTTGCATAGATCCACCTACCTTATCTCTCTTATCAACAGGTACGTCTCCCTGCATTGTCCCAAGCTGAATTTATTCTGCTAAACTCCTCTGTGCTGCTGTTGACCTGTGTTTACTGCATTTTTAATCTGTTTTGGTACGTCTCCTTCCATAAATGAAACTTTGCATTTTAGTCATTTCTGCCATTCACCTCCATTTGCATCTCTTCTTAGCCGTGTTGCTTTATCTAAGGAGACCAATAAATTCCCCTCCCACACACTTTCACTATGTATGCAATGCTCACTCCAGCTGCCTAGTTAAAGGAGTTGTCTCGAGGAAGCAGTGATTTTTTTTTTTTGCCCAGTCCCCCTAATTAAACATACATTACTAATTACCCCTGTAAATGACTTTCCTAGCTGGTTCGTACTTACCGTTCCAGCGTTTCAGCAACTTATAAAAGTTTCCCCAAGATGGCCGCCGGCTCTTTCCCCGTCGCTCGCTGCAGCCCGACGTGCGCGCTCCCGAGACGCTGCCAGCTGTGTCTCCATGGCAACCGGATGCACCGCAGCCGCCGACCAGACGCCCCGCAGCCGCCGACCAGTCACCCACCGCCAGGCAGCAGGTAACCGGCGCTAGCCCCCGGCTCCCCAGCGCTACGCTCCCGGCTCCCCAGCGCTAGACCCTCAGCCCAGGTGAAGGCCCCGGAGCCCAGGTGAAGGCCCCGGAGCCCAGCGCTAGGTTCCGGAGCCCAGGTGAAGGCCCCGGAGCCCAGCGCTGGGCTCCGGGGCCTTCACCTGTCAGTGAACATCACCCCCGACCCATCACTTACCCCCCTGGCCCAGCGCTAGTTCCCCCGGCCTAGCGACAGCCCCCCCCATCGCAGCGACAGCCCCCCCCCCGGCGCAGCGGCAGCCCCCCCGGCCCATCACTTACCTGGACGGCAGGACAGCTGGGCGGCTTCTCCGGACAGCTGGGCGGCTGTGCACCTTCCTCTAACAGAGGAAGGTACAGAATGGCCGCTCCAGCGCGCTCCCGAGCAGTGACAGCTCATCTGCGCATGCGCAGAAGAGCTGTAGCGGGGAGCACACTGAAGCGGCTCGTGCTGAAAGGAGAAGACCGGACTGCGCAAGCGCGTCTAAAAAAGCAAGCTGCCGGCGAATTTAGACGGAACCATGGAGACGAGGACACTAGCAACGGAACAGGTAAGTGAATAACTTCTGTATGGCTCATATTTAATGCACGATGTACATTACAAAGTGCATTAATATGGCCATACGGAAGTGTATAACCCCACTTGGTTTCGCGAGACCACCCCTTTAATGCAATCTAAGTACCCACTCCCAGCTGTATCCTTGTTGTATCCTAAATTGTAGGATGTGATCAGTATTGCCACGCAAGTGGTATCCACGTGTGTGAACTGCCTGTAGTGTGAGCTGAATCAAGTGTTTCACACAGTTAGAAATGGCAGTTTGACAGGTAGGCCACAAACTCTGCCTAAATGACTTATGCTTCACAACTATCACGAATGCTATCACTTCTATCCTCATCCTTGCCGTTAGCTTTAAAACCTACTTCCAAAGCCCACCTCTGGAGCACACTATTCAAAATAGACCCTCTCTCCTATCCTCACCTATGCACAGTTCACATGAACTCTACTTTCTTACTAAGCCTAAAACCCCCTAATGCCACTGAGAAACCTAATAGCCGCCTTCATACATCTCCCAATCAACTGCTCACCCTCGCTATCCTGCTGCTTCTAGCAGCTGGGGATATCTCTCCTAATTCTGGTCCACCCTCCACTGCTCCTAACTTTTACCCCCTACCTAACTCACTTAGACACCCTTCAAGTCCAACTACTAGCCTATGCATACCCTTCACTGACTACTTTAATTGTGTGCTCTGGAACTGACAATCAGCATGCAATAAACTCCCCATCATCCATGACTTTTGCACTGCTAAATCTCTAAATTTACTAGCTCTCAGAGAAACATGCAGTCTGACACGGACTCCCCTGATGCATTGTCTTATAACGACCTGAAGTTCTCCCACACTCAAAGACTGGAAAACAGGCATGGTTGAGGAGTGGGTACTCTTTTCTCGACAAAAAGGTACTTACCAGGTCATATTGCCCCCTTCGCCATACCTTCAGTCACTTTTCCATCGTTTGAGGTACATACGCTACGACTTTTCCGTGCACTGTCCATGTGAGTAGCAGTTATCTACCGCCCGCCAGGTCCTCCTTACCGGTTTCTGTCTCCCCCACTTCCTATCCTGCGAAATTCCAACCCTCATCTTTAGCGACTTGAACATCCCCACAAATGACACCATCTCTCCATCTGCCTCTCAGCTTCTATCGCTTACCTCCTCCCTTGGTCTGTCACAACTCACAGCCTCTCCCACTCACAGGGATGGAAACACTCTGGATCTGGTCTTCCTCCATCTTTGCTCTGATTCTCACTTCACTAACTCCCCTCTGCTGCTCTCGGACCATAACCTCCTCTCTTTCTCTGTCAAGCTTCCTAGTATCTCCCCAGACCCACCTACCTACCCTACATATAGGAACCTTCAGGCCGTTCACACCCAAAACTTTGCTGAGTCCCTACAGTCTTCTCTGTCCCCTATCTCTCTCCTCTCCTGCCCCAACCTAGCTTCCACACATTACAACAGCACTCTCAAACATGCCCTGGATGAAGCGGCGCCCCCCTTGACCCAAGCCATCCGATGCAGACCTCGGCACTCCTGGCTCATGCTTCAAACACGTTTCATTCGGCGGTGCTCTAGAACTGCTAAACGGCTGTGGAGGAAGTCGCAAATGTCCGCAGACTTCCTCCACCACAAATTTATGCTCAGAACCTACAACATCCTCCACCACGCCAAACAAGTCTACTTCACCTCTCTCATCTCCTCACTATCTCACAAACCTAAACAACTCTTTGACGCTTTTCACTCCTCTCTCAGCCCTAAACTGCAGCCCCCTGTGATGGATCTCAGTGCTGAAGAGCTGGGTGCTTACTTTAAAAGGAAAATCACTGCGGAATATGTTGGCGCTATATAAATAAAGATTAGAGATGAGCGAGCACGCTCGGTTAAGGCAGTTACTCGAGCAAGCATCGCTCTTCTCGAGTAACTGCATACTGGTCTGAGCAGATGCAGGGGGAGGGGGGGGGAGAGAGAGATCTCTCTCTCCAACCCGCCGCCCCGCCGAATCTGCTCAGACTAGTATGCAGCTACTCGAGAAGAGAGATGCTCGCTCGAGTAACTGCCTTAACCGAGCGTGCTCGCTCATCTCTAATAAAGATGATTATTATTATTGTTGTTCTTCCAATGCCGCAGTTAAACAAACGGTAATCAAAAACGCACCATTTGCCGAGGAAAAGCGCCATGAAATTTGCAGCAAACAGCAACTTTATGTCTTGCGGTTTTCAGAACGGTTTATCAACTGTTCTGCAGCGGACTTTCCGCAGTGTACCTGTCCCATACAGACATAGCCTATTTACTCTTCTGCAGTTGTCTTTCAATGAGTTTTCTGGGATTTTAAAAAAATATATACAGGTTTATAATTGTGTAAAACAAAGAAAATGACATACTCGCCTACTGCGGCTGTTCCCCGCCCAGCTTTGGTGCTCAGAGCCTGAAAGAAGCTGGTGGGGCGGTCATGTGCTGTTATTGTAGTCATTGTGGATGTGACTGCTCAGCCAATCACAGGACTTCAGTGGGGCTTCTTCCATGGCTGCTGAAACGTTTGCCTATTCTTTTTACACAACTTTTAGCCTGTTGATTTTTCTTCAAGTCCCAGAAAATCCCTTTCAGTCCTATTTGAACATGAAGCAAAAACATGACAATTCAGAACTACGTACAGTGAAATGATCAGTTCCACGTTCCCAGGAAATAACATAGGTAGCTCCTTTTGATGCCAGTCACAGGATTCACAGGGAATAGGAGATAGCTTTACGTACTTCAGGATTGCGTAGGGTTTATATGGATTGGGCGTTCATTCAAGCCTGCGCCATACACGGCGAGTGTTGGCTTTCTTTGACAACTGCAAAACTGCATTTGGACTTCACTATGACCTTGGCTATTAAACGTTCAAATGCCACTGTTAACAGCATTTAAATGGCATGATTGGTGTTCAGAAGTCCCGAACTGTAGTGAGATCATGGTGTGCTTTTCGGGTGTCATGGCAGTCATGGGTGTGAGGGCCCACAGTGGGCTGCCATGAACGTTTGCGTATTTAAACGTGTCTATGGCAATAAAATGCCTATTAAATTACTGTATATTGCAATTCTATAGTATTGCAGTGTTTTGTAAAAGTAATCAAATGATTGGAAGTTTCATTCCCCTATGGGGAATAAAAAAATGAATGTACACATTAGTGGTAAATGTTTTTCTTAATAATTACAAAAATGTTAAATATTAAAAGGCAAAAGAAAAAACTTTTTTCACATTTATGATAAAAAAAGTATGCCATCACCATGTCTTTAACCTCTTAGGGGCGCGGCCCTTTTATTTTTTCTCTATTTTTGTTTTTTCCACCCCTTTTTTTAAAAAGAATCATAACTCCTTTATTTATCCATCGACGTAGCTGTATGAGGGCTTGTTTTTTTTGCGGGCTGAGTTGTATTTTACCTTTCTTTTTTTTGCCCCCCCCTAGGGGACCACAACTAGTGATGCTTTAATCACTCCTGCAGTATGATGTATAGCATTACATCATACTGCATTCTGACAGGCAGTCTATCAAGCCACCCCACGGGAATGGCTTGATAGGCAGTCTGCTAAGGCAGCCCTGGGGCTTTTCAGAAGGCCCCCGGCTGCCATGACACCCGTACAGCTTTTTGCGATCTCATTGTGGAGGGGCCATACGGGCCCCCCCAAACATCGTTTGGGGGATTTCAATGCATTGTTTAGGCGAAGCTGACAGCGGCATTTAAAGGGTTAATTGCGCTGATCAGCTACGCAGCTGATTGCAGCTATTGCCCGTTGGTGTTAGCCGTAATAAACAGCTGATGCCCGCGTGTTCTTTAACACTGCGATATCACTGTGTTTTTTTTACTGCAAATGTCAATGGGACTTTCCAATGTTTAAATCGCATTGCAGAAAAATCACAGGAGCGATTTGTGGTAATGTCCTCTAGGGGAGGGGCGGCAGCGACTCACTGGACTCCAAAACAGCAGGTGAAGCTCACGGCAGTCTTTATTTTTAAACACAGCAAACAAGAAAATGTCCTTTAAAGTAGCAGAGGTACCACGCAGGGTCCTCAAGTCCATGCACCACACAACTGCAGTTTGCACTATCCAAGTGCTCAGAGGTTTCCTCCTCAGGCTGTCAGGCCCTGACTTCCTGGAGCTGCAGTATTTTATGCTCCAGTAATGAGGTCAGGGCCTACAGCTGCGCTTCCTGAGGACTAGGGTGAAGTCCTGGACTGGAGCGCCACCCTGTCCAGACTAAAAGCCTGGGAGGGAGGTATACTCCATCCACAACTTCACCCTTTGAATGCCTACAGATTGTAAAAGCCCTAAATTTGATATTTTTGTAATTGTGCTGACCCTCAGATTAAAGTTATCATGTCATTTTTGCAACGGTGGATACACTGTAAATACAAGAAACACCCCTCCCCCACCCTTCCTCCAGAAAATGGCACAATTTATTTTTTCTGCAAAAGTAAGACGTTTTTGAAAGTGAGAAGGAGAAAACCAAAATGGTAAAAAAGGCCACATACTCAAGGGGTTAATTTTTTTTTTTTTTTAATTCCTGTTTTGGCTCTGTGTGCAGAGAAAAACACAAAAAATTTAGAAAACAGCTGAGAAGGTACACCGGTAGTGCAGTGTGAACAGAGCCCAACAAGGGTTAATCTCATGGAGTTTACATCTCTGTTGCAGATTTGGAGCCGCCTTCTCCTACACTCCTGGACCCTGGCACTGGCATCAGGTAATGAGCTCCAACTTCTAGACTGTAGAGTTGCAATGTCTTTATTTGATGTGATGCTCCAGCTCTGTTGTCACTTGTGTGAATGTGTCTTCTGTCCTCGGTCCGAGCAGGTAGACTTCACGAGATACAACAGAGACCATAGTATTAGTAGGATATAACAGTTGCACAATATTTCCATCTCTTGAAAGGTGCTGGTTTTCCTGTAGGGAATCTTAAAGGCACAATACTCCCTTGGGGAAAGTATGCAAATTAGCTCTTCTCCTCTCTAAGTGCCACGTATAGGTAACTATCCTGTAAATTAGGGATGCACAATCTACAGCCCAGGGACCATATGTTGTGGCATGTAATCCCATTCTGTGCGGCCCCCAACCATCTGGATGCTGCATGTAGGCTTCATATCAGAGGAGGAGCATACAGCTCAGGAGCAGGGATGGCAAAGTACTAATGGTACATTGTGTAGGTATCACTGGATCCCTCATATATCAGAATGGACTCCCTTGACCCCTGTTTGGCTCTCCAGATAGGATATGAGTTAGAGATAGCCATTTACGGACGCAGCATTTTCCATTGTAGTTTTGAATGGGGAATAGCTTGGCGGTTACCACAACACCTATCATCTACAATGGACAGACCACATGGATTTACGGTCTGCTTTTCTGTTGAGTACTGACAGGTGCAGAAAGGAATCTCAGTTCTTCCGATTGGTGGGAGTATGGAAGTAAAACCTGTCCCCAGTGTCAGCCTTGGATTAGATGGCACCCTGTACTGAATTTGTTTTAAGAAAAAAAAGGATATATTGCACTCATAAGCAAGCGGTACCCACACCAGAACAGCTCAGGTAGTAAATACTGTACCAGAACCAAGCCCATAACACAAACTCCAATCCAGTATCAAGCTCATACAATAAATACAGCATCAGAACCAAGCTCATAACATAAATATAGCACCAGAGCTAAGCTCATTATACAAATACATTAGCAGAACTAAACAATGATGTTGTGGGGTCATTGATGGTGTGCCTTGGACCACCAGAGGAGAGACAGAGCTAGGAGGAGGATGACTCATTTAGCTGCACAAGACGCTGTCGCATGGAGGAAGATGATCATCCAGCTTAGTTGACCTATGGGATCAACTAAATTGCACCTAGTCTACACTTGCCTGGTGGCCGCCGTACAAGTTGGTGGCTGGCACCCGGTATGACCACACCTCACACATAACTAAGGCTGACCAAGCCTGCATATATCAGACATTTATAGCATGTACTTTTAATATGCCAGAAATGAGTCAGGTGGTAATACCCCTCTAAGTTTTATAGTGACCCTTGGGAGTGGTGTAATATGATAGTGTGGTCCTCGGAGCGGATTAAGCTGTACTCAATGCTGTAAGTCAGTGTCTGACTTATTAGAGAGCCTTGAAACATGACTAGAGATATCGGCCAAACTAGAGCTGCTCATCTATAGACAATAGTTTTGGGCTCTTGATCCTTCTAATTTGCATACTTTTTCCCAGTGACCATTGCTTGTAAGCCTCCTTAACCCTTTAAGGTCCTGGCCTTTTTTGGCGTTGAGGAACAAACGATTTTTGGTATTTTTTCATCTCCATTTTTCAAAAGCCATAACTTTTTTTATTTTTCCGTCGACGTGGCCGTATGAGGGCTTTTTTTGTGTGTGGTGAACTGTAATTTTTATTGGTACCATTTTTGGTTCCATAGACTAGATTGTAAAACTTTTATTATTTTTTTTATGATCGTAGGGAGAGAAAACGCATCAATTCTGCCATAGATTTATTTATTTATTTATTTTTAAGTGTTAATTATGCAGCATAAATGACACACTACATTTTTTTCTGTGTGTCGGTACGGTTACAAAAGTACCAAAATTCTTATATTTTTTATTAGGGTTTTCCACTTTTTTCACAATAAAAACCCTTTTTTTGGAAATTATTATTTTTTTCTAAATCTCTGCATTCAAAGTCCTATAACTTTTTTTATTTTTCTATGGACAGGACTCTCTGAGGGCTTATTTTTTGTGAGACGAGCTGTAGTTTTTATTGGTACCATTTTGGGGTACATACTTTTTTAAATCACTTTTATTGTGTTTTTTGGGAGGCAAAATGCTAAAAATTAGCATTTTGCCTCAGTTTTTTAGAATTTTTTTAACGCTTTTTGCTGTGCAGGATAAAAAGCGTGTTCAATTTATTGCACACGTCGTTAAGGACGCGTCGATACCAAATATGTGCCTCTGAGGCACTCACACAGCAGGACTGCAGATCGCTACGATAAGGCATGGCAGTATTGCGCGCACATTTGCTCACCCTCCATTGACTTTAATGGGAACCTTTAGTGCATTAATACGCAGAAAGATAGAGACGTGTTCTATCTCTTTTTTTTGCACAAACGAATTAATTGCATGCAAAATACTGAAATATGAATGAACCCATTGAAATCAATAGCTGCTATTCTCTGCGTATTGCGCACGCAGATACGCCCGTGTGAAACCGGCCTTAAAGTGAATGGGATGAAAGCAAATCCTGTTCACATGGAGGGGAAACAATACTGTGGATTTTCTGCTGTAACTCTAACCTGCAGTTTTGCTCCATTTCCATACCCTAAGGCCTCATGTCCACTAGCTAAATGGAATTGCGGATTCCGCAGTGGATTTTGCCCATAGAGAATCATTGGCCATCCGCGGTCCATTAAATTGATTTTTGCACCCACGGATGGCATTTTAAAAGAATTGCGTTTTTCATGCGCGGGAGAAAAAACGCGGCATGCTCCATTCTGTCGCGGATTCCACACGGATCAGCAACATTGTTATCACATTGATAGCAATGTGTGCGGATATCTGCATGCAAAAAAAATACCATTTAAAGCAAATGAGCGCGAAATCCGCCGCGGAAATCCGCAGCAGATTCTGCGCGGATTGTATTTTTCAAGTGGACATGAGGCCTAAAGGCTCCTACCCACTTGCGGTTTTTTTAACGTTAATGTCAATCGGACTTTCTGATGTTAAAAACGCATTGCAGAAAAAATGCAAAAGGCACAAACTTGCGGTGCGTTTTTAACATTAGAAAGTCCCATTGATATTTGCATTAAAAAACCGCAGTGTTAACACAACGTTAAAAAAACACAAGTGGGTAGGAGCCCTAAGGCTGGTCTCACACGAATCCGCGATCGTCACCTATATGGACGATCCACGGTATTCCACAATCATTCAAAAGATAGAACATTTGCATGTTACATGACGTACAGTGATTGCGATTTACGCTTGCAGAAATTAAATCGTGGCATGTTCTATTTTAGTGCGGATTCCGCACGGACGGCTTCCGTTGAAGTCGTCGGCGGCATGGGAAAAAAAGATTTGAAAAAAAAAATCTGTACTTTGCATGTCCGACGGTGAGCCGCCAGGTCCATCCGCAATACAGATAAATGGGTACACTGGAACGGCGGTCGAAGCCGGATTCCAACCCGTCCATGTGAGACCGGACTAAAACATGTGGCTCTCTGGAAGGAGGACCAGCACTATCCGGGATCTCAGGCCAAAGGCATCTCACTCGGTCATCCAGTATCCTGCTCTGTACTCACAAGGGGCAAGAATCATGAAACGGATGTCTACTGATGGGTGTTCCTATTTTGGCTGAAATCCTTAGCCATGCTTCAAGGCTATTTAACGGGTCGAACATTGACTTACAGTTTAGCTACCTCTAGGTGGCAGTAGAGCGACCGTTTTCTTCCTTCGGGATGAGAGCTAATTTGCATGTTGGACCCCAGAACTTACTAGTATAATGTGCTAATGTAATAAGATAACTAATGCAGAATTGTGTCAGACATCTGCTACCCTGCTGGATTCCAGAGAGCGGGTCCCAATAAAGTTACCTTTACACAAAGCAGCTATCATTCAGATGGTCACTCAAAAAAGTAATTAAAGCGATGAATGACAGTCGTTTGTTTGTTGTTACACTGAGAGATGATTGTTCTTTACTTGTTTGTCAAAATATGGTTTATAGAGGGGATCTCTATGCAAATTCATTCACAAGTCGTTAAAATACGACCGCCTGCCATTAAACTGGACGACTTTTGAACAACCAGTGACTAGTTTCTTGGTAAGCTGAGATGAAACGAGTAATTTATTGCTCGTCACCCTGTCGGTGGCCGTGGTTACCCTAAACTGCTAGTGTTTTGGATTTGGTCTTTTGAGTGGTTTTTTTGGAGGGGGGGGGCTCAGACAATAGTCATAAAGCCTAATGTCCACGGCACGCAGTGCACCCGCTGCAGATCTAAGCTTCAGATCCGCAGCGGGTGCACTGCGTATCGTGTTAAAAATGATTTTTTGATAATTGCGGGTTGTCGCGGATTCTATGTTTTTTCCGCACTGGTGTACGCGGATTTGAATTGCGGATTCCGCGTGGATGTTGCCATCGAGATTGGGAACAGAAGTGCCATAGCAGACTTTACCTCTATTGAAAAAAATGGCAGCTGAAGCGGCTATTACACTTCTGCGTGGCGCTTCCGCTACTGTTCACAATAACGACATTCAGCCCCGCTGCACTGACAGTGGGCCAGACCATCAGCTCATCCCCAGAGATCCCAATTGGTGGGTCCCCAGTGATTAACTATTAATGACCAGTCCTGAAGATAGGTCATCAATAGTTTGTGCCCAGATAACCCCTTTAAGTCATTAGCAAGCCTGAATAAAACGTTCCCCTTTCTGAAAGCGACTCTTCTGCTTATGAAGTTAAACTTTCTATACGCATAGATGCTGGGGTAATTTGGCAGCATGTTTAATCTGATCCACATCAGTATCTTCTACATACACATATCTCTGCATGGTTTTGTGTCTTCTGAACACTTTCCAAGATGTGACAATTGGAAAAGCTACCATGATAGTCCTAAAACTGATGTCACTGTTCATTCAGTTAAAGTCGCGTTGCCTACAAGAGTATGGAGGGCTGGAAGAATATGGCTGAGCACCACAGATATCTCCCACATGTAACTATATAGAATGATGACAAACCTAACATAGTGGGCAAAGCCAAAAGAAAAAGTGTTTTTATTGATAAACTGATGAATTAAGAAACTTCATCTACACTATCCTACCAAAAGTAACTGGACACTTGAGGAATCAAGAGTACTATTTATTTACATATGTTAATACTTAGTGGGTCCTCCTATTGGCCCCTGTGATATTAGATACTTTCCATGGTATACTTTTTACTAATGTCTGATACACTTCAGCTGGTATTTCCATCCATTCATCCTGCAAATGTCTGGCAATTTTTTTCAAAGAAGATGCATATACAGTGGTGCAAGGAGCGTCGTCATTGGATAGTTCAGCAATGGAAGAACATTCTACGGAGTGATGAATCACGCTACTCTATCTTCACATCAGATGGATGTACCGGGGTGTGGAGAATCCTGGAGAAGGCTTGTGCCTGAGTGTGTTTTTCCAACAGTTATGTACGGCGGAGGTTCCATTATAGGGGATGATTCAAATGACATGCTCTCAGTCCATTGGTTGTAGTGACAAGGAGAGGTGTACCTGACATTCTGGACTACTATGTGCTGCCCGACAATGTGGTAATACTCTGGTCAGCAATACTTCCAACAAGACAACACGCCTTGTCACAAATCCAACGCCGTTTTACTTTGGTTTGAGGATATTGCTGATCCACGATTGGACTTGCTGCTCAGGCGAACAAATATGAACAGCGTCCATCTTCTTTGAGAGAAGACGTTTACAAGATGAATGGAGGGAAATACCAACTGAAGTTACCAGACATTTAGTAAAAAATCTGACATGGAGACTATCCGATATCATTACGACCAAAGGCGCTCCACTAAGTATTAACCTATGGATTCGACGCATTTGGCACACACTCTGGCATCAAGGTCAACTGGGACAAGACCCACTTACTGGCAGTGAACCCTGTGGCCGCTGAGCTCCCCCTGCCCGCCCCGCTGAGTTGGACAACCCAGACAACTTACTTGGGTGTAAAGGTGTCAGCAGAGATATTTACTTTTTACAAATCCAACCTAGTCTTTCTCCTGGGCTGGGCTGAGGAGATGGCGGTGCGCTGGGCCTCTCTCCCGCTCACTCTGGTGGGCAGACTAAACCTGCTAAAAATGAAGCTGCTGACAAAATTCCTGTATATATTACATAACTCCCCTACGTTAGTTCCAAAACAGTTCTTCACTACGCTTCGCGGGATTGTGCTACGTATTTTGTGGAGGGGCACCACACCCAGGATTAGATTAGAGACTCTGTGTCTCCCGTTGAGTGTGGGGGGGGGGGGGGGTGTCTAGCCTTACCACACTTCTATTACTACTATCTGGCTGGCCAGCTGGTGTATGCGGGATGGTGGCTATCCTCGTCAGACTATAACCCGGTAGTGGGCCTGGAGCGTAGAGTGGTAGACTCTGCCCAGAGCCAGCGGGGGCTGCTGCTGAGCGTCCCCTCATCTTCTGTTGCTCCTTTGCCCACTCCCATGCTGGTGACACTTGAAATCTGGCACCGGACCTCGAGACTGTCCACGGAGGAAGGGACCACGCGATCCCCATATACTCCCCTCTGGAATAACCCCAAACTGTCACACTTTCAACGCTTTCTAGAGTCTGCTTTTTGGAGGCGATGGGGCGTCAATGTCCTCTCTGATATAGTCAGTGAGGGTGCGTTTTGCATCTTTCTACAGCTACGGATAACCCATGGTCTGCCTAAAAATTCCTATTTTAGGTACTACCAGCTGCGGCATGTGGCTAGAGCTCAGTTTCGAGGCCTATCTATTCCACTGTCCATGACGCGGCTAGAGGGCCTGGCGTAGATGTGTAACCTTGTCAAACCATTGTCGAGCTTCTATGCCCATATAGCGCAACATCTCGGCCTGCTAGGCGAAAGGGCCATGCAGAAATGGGAGGCAGATATCCCTGACTTGACCTCAGGGGAGGATGAGGATATACTAAGCGGATCGGTCCCCCTTTGGTTAGCGCTAGAGACAAACTAATTCAAGTTAAGTTTCTGCACCGCATATACTATACCCCCTCTAGACTGTGCACCATGGGCCTGCTCTTTTCTGCGATATGTCTGTGATGCCTAGTTGCGGATGGGACGGTCATGCACATGTTTTGGGACTGTGCCTTCTTGCAAAGCTACTGGAGGACGTTCTCGTTTTCATGGAAACATACTTAGGGGCACCGAGAATCATGCATCCTGGAACGTGCCTCTTTGGGCTTGTTGGAGACCTACCGGTGGCTGCAGCAACGCACACATTGTATAAGTTGTTACTTTTCTATGCCAAGAAAGTAATTTTACTGAACTGGAAATACCCTGGGAGGCCGACCAGGAATGCATGGGTCCGGGTGGTCAACTCCGAAATCCCAATGTACAAATTGACATATATGGCCAGGGGATGCCCTGAAAAATTTGACAAGATCTGGGGTAGCTGGGTGAATTGCCCCACGACAGCAATGGGAGAGCCTGGCTGGATGGTAGAAGGGGAGTGAGGGAAAGAGAGGGAATGATACAACGTGGGACACCTGCTTAACTTGTCCTCTAAGTTAAAACCCTGCTCTATAAATTTTTTTTCTTTTGTTCTTACAATTTTTATTTAAAGAGTCGCGCCGGGGAGTGGTTGGGAGTTTTTTTCTTTTTTTTTCCTTTTTTGTTTTCTTACTTTTTCCTGATTCTTTATCGCTAATTCATTCTAAGGTTGTTGTTTTTTTTTGTAACTCTGTTGTTAAGCAATTATTGATAAAGATAAAGTTAAAATATAAAAAGTTCTAGCCAAGCATTACGTGTCAAGAAGAAATGTGCATGTATACACAGGTAACGATTATCTTATCCTGGTTTCTATGCAATGTACCACTTTGCTGAATTCGGCACCTACGGTGCCAGTTGCCTGTGACTGTATGTTTGTTTATTAATCTCTGGCTAAATAAGAATTCCTTTTAAAAAAAAAAGTATTAACCTATGAAAATAAATACTACTTTTCATTCTTGCTCGGGTGTTCACTTACTTTTGGTAGGGTAGTGTACCTGTGAGTTAGTCTTAATATTCATGTTATTTCCAGGTCTCCTTCCTACACACGAGGAACGTGTGAGTGTCTTCCTCTATCTCCCTGCCACGTTGCCCTGTGCATTCCCTTTTGTGGAAACTTTGTCAGATTTGACCATGATCTGGGTTAAAGTCAAAGACCAAAGAGAAGTGATTATTTACAAGTTACTGTACGGCGAGGAAAGTCCGGAGGAGCAGGATCACCGATATAAAGGTCGGGTTGAATTATCAAGAGAGTTTTCACAAGGAAATCTACACCTGACCATAAAAAATGTCACGTATGAGGATGAAGGAACTTACTACTGCAGAGCTGCCAACCACAAGGGTCATGGAGATAAGAAGGTGACATTAGCCATAGACAGTAAGTGTGTTTGGTTCTTTTTTTTCAACAATAATTTTTATTGAATTTTCAATATTACAATTAAAGACAACAGTATTATCAGTAGATTGTTCATCATGTTACAATATGATGGCTACCAGCCTTTTGTCAATGGGGTTTTTAACAGAAAATAAAAATGACAATCAGATGTTAACGTGCGTTGCATTTTTGTTGTCGTCATCAGGAGGAACATTCCTCAAGAGTAAACAGTGGCCTGGCCAGGGCCAATTCATCGTGTAGGTAGGAAAGGATTGGTATAGGGAAGAGTAGCGTGGGGGGGGGGGGGGGGGGAGGGATTCTCTCTCTCTCAGGGTTGATACCCCAAGGGGCAGGGACCCCAGTAATCTGGTTTTAGATTAATAGGCTCACCCCCGCCGTGGGAAAGGTATAGTTTATCCAGGGAGTCCAGATACTAATGAATTTATCCCTTTTATCCTCCGTTATCGAAGTTAGTTTTTCATTTATGAGGTACCAATTTATTCGGCGTTTAACTTCGGAAAAATTCAGAGTAGCTTTACGCCAGGAGTGAGCGATAGTTTGTTTCATAGCTAGGAAGATAAATGAAATTAATTTTCTGGAATTTGGGGGTATATTCTTGATTTTTTTTTTGTTCAGCAGAGCCTCCCATGGATTTTTGCGTAGGTTGTGGAACGTTACTGAGTAGATTAAAGAGTATGTCCTAATCCATAGTCGTTTGACCCTGGGGCAGGACCACCATATATGGAGCATGTCACCAGGGGACGAACAACCTCGGAAACAGTTCTTTGAATAGCCGGGGACCGCATGCGCAATTCGGGTGGGGACCAGATACCATCGTAGAAGGACTTTGTATGAGGTTTCTAGCATTAGTATATTGTGGGCCCCACTGTTGGTAGATCTCCATATCTGAGACCACTCCTCCTTGCCCAGAACCTCCCCTAGATCCTGCTCCCACTTAGTTACATAAGGTAATTGTATGCGAAATTTGGTGTGAACAAGGTTCAAGTAAATTTGGGAGATGAGGCTTTTTGCCTGTGGGTAATTTAGGCAGTATGTTTCAAAGTGGATGAGGGAGTACGGAGGTTTTGTCTTTTTCAGTAGGGAAGTTGACCAATTTTTTAATTGTAGGTAACGGAATATTTCTGTGGATGGTAAGTCCTTATTCCTCTGTAGGATGGGGAACGTCACCATGCCCTCTTTTGAAAGTAAATGATGTAATTTGGTGATACCTCTATTTGTCCAATTTTGGAAAGCTAGGGGGGAATCTTGGCCCGGTGGTAATAGAGGGTTGCGCAGGATTGGCAGGAGCAGTAAGTGAGAGGAGATCAAGTTCCCTAAGTTTTTGATGGAGTCCCAAACTTTAAGGGAATGTTTTATGATGGGGTTAGATATGCTGGGTCTATAAGTCGGGGGAATCCACAGTAAAGAATCTAGTGTGAGGGGATGGATTTCCATGGCCTCTATGGAGAGCCAAAGGGGGGCATTTGTAGTGGAATGTAGGGAGGCTAACTGGGCCACCTGGGCTGCTTGGTAGTATTTTGTTATATGTGGAGCTCCCAAACCTCCTTGTTGCCTATGCCTATATAGAGTAGAACGTGATACCCTGGGGATTGAGTTATTCCTGATTAAGCGGAGGGACATCTGTTGAAATGTTTTCAAGAGGTGCCCAGGAACCCGAACTGGAAGAGCCGAAAGAAATAAAGGAGTTCACCCTTCCTATCCATGATATATGGTATCGGTTCCAACTTTCTAGTAATTTACATAGTTTGCGGAGGAGTGGTATAAAGTTTTGTGCATACAGCAGGTCATAGGAGTTAGTCAGGTGTACTCCCAGGTAGTCCAGCGACCCCCTCATCCATTGAAATGAAAAGTTGGATTCCAGTTGAGAGAGTGTGCTTGAGGGCATGGTGAGGTTAAAGGCTTTTGACTTTGCTTCGTTAATTTTTAGGCCGGAGATAGACCCGAACCTGGACTGTTCCGCCAGAAGATTTGGGATTGTAATTTGAGGGTATGATATTATGGCAAGGATGTCGTCTGCGAACATGCTAATTTTATGATGTACTCCGGCAAGTTCAATTCCTCTTATGTCGGGATTGTTGCGGATTTTTATGGCTAGTGGCTCTAAAGCTAAAATGAAAAGAAGTGGGGAAAGTGGACAACCCTGCCTCATACCCCGCTGGATAGTGAAATTAGCCGAGCAAAAACCTTTATAGCGGACAAAGGCTTTAGGGTAATTATTAAGGATTTGTAGCCAAGATAAAAATTCTGTAGGGAACTTCCAGTGTTCTGAAACTGAGAACAGGTATGACCAGCTCAGGGTGTCGAAAGCTTTGTAGACATCCATGGAAAGTAACATTGCCGGGATGCCCCTAGCTTGGCAGATATGTGTCAGGTGTGTTATTCTACGAATTCTATCTGGGGCTTGGTGGCCTGGGATAAAGCCTACCTGGTCTCTTCTGATAATGGATGGTAGGATTGTATTTAGTCTTGAGGCTAGGATCTTTGTGAGGAGTTTTATGTTAATATTGATTAAGGAGATGGGCCGGTAATTTTGTTTGTCTAGCAGGTCTCTATCGGGTTTGGCGATCATGGATATAGCTGCCCATAGTGATGTTTGTCCTACTTGTTGGCCATCTCGCATTGCAATAAAATAATTTGCTAAATGGGTGTGAAGAAACGGAGAGAATTTTTTTATAGTAAGTGGCTGTGAAGCCGTCCGGCCCCGGGCGTTTGTTTACTTTTAATGTTTTTATCGCATCTTTTACCCCTTCTGGGGTGATTTTTGCAGCTAAATGTTCCAAAAATGTCTCTGGAAGAGTGGGGAATGTAGTTTCTCTTAGGTATGTATGTACTTGTTCTGTTGGTGTGTTTTGTGGTTGGGAGTATAGCTTAGATAAGAATTGGCTAAATTCGGATATTCTAGTCAATGGATTTGCCGTAACTACACCATGTTTTGTACGAAGCCTTACAAAAGGGCTAATTATAGGGTTTGCGCGTAGTCTTCGAGCTAGTGGAGTTGATGGTTTGCTGTTTAAAATATAGTATCGTTGTCGGGACCAGCGTATTTTTCTTTCAACTATGTCCATGATACATAGATCTAATTCTGTCTTAGCTTGCATGAGCTCTCTAATATTATCTCGTGATGGATGTTTTTTAGCGACTTCTTCTAATTGTAGTACCTTCTTCTCTAAGTCTGATTGTCTTTGTAGATGTTCTCACTTTACTCGTGATGATATCTGGATCAATATGCCCCGAAGTACCACCTTGTGGGCTTCCCATAGGGAGATAGGAGATGCGGCAGAGGGGCTGTTGAGGCTGAAATATTCCTCGAGTTGAGGCGTTAGTGAGGTCACTATGTCGGGGCGTGCTAGTAATGAATCATTAATAGTCCAGGAGGTGTTAGTGGGCTTTGACATTAAGGAATCACAGGTGATGGATATTGGACTATGGTCAGACCAGGGAACCGAGAGAATCTTAGAGTGTGATATTTGTGGTAAAAATGACGCTGGTACTAATATGTGATCAATTCTTCTGTATAGGGAATGTGGGGCAGAGTAGTGTGTAAAGTCTTTAACAGTGGGATTAGCTTCCCGCCAGGAATCCACAAGGTGGTATTGTGAAAGGAGCTTTTTAAAGTTGTAAGAAATTGAGTGTTGTGGGTTTGTGTGGGGTGTCGGGAGATTTACCGCGTTTTTGTCCAGGCTCGGGTCTAATATACAGTTGGAATCTCCGCATAAAATAACTGTACCTATTTTGTTGGCTTCTACTGTGTCTAGTAGTTTTGTGAAAAAGTTGATTTGTCTGGAATTTGGGGCATAGTATGCTACTATGGTGATTGGGACATCTTGGATAACTCCTGCCAGGATTAAGAAGCGGCCCTCGGAGTCCGATATAGTGGAGGTGTGAGTAAAAGGGACAGAGCGACCAAAACAGATCGTCACTCCTCTTGTTTTAGACGGTCCTGTTGCCGAAAAGAAGATAGGGTAATGAGGGGAAAGATATCGCGGGGAGGAATGGTCCGAGAAACGAGTCTCTTGTAGGCATACTATATCAGCATGAATGCTTTTATAATAGCGGAAGGCTTTGGATCTTTTGTTGGGGGAATTGAAACCTTGCACATTGTGCGAGATTATTTTTAAATCCATGGGAGGGTATTTGGGGGGCTATTGTAATTGGAGAGCACTCTGATGTCTATACCCCGAGAGAGAGAGAAGGGAGGGCTATTGTAATTGGAGAGCACTCTGATGTCTATACCCCGAGAGAGAGAGAAGGGAGGGGATGTGGGAGGTGGAGGATAAGGGGGGGAAGGAAAAAGAGGCCAACATTGTGAAATAACATTGTACATTTGACAATGAACTTGTCTGCAAAAAGCTGCTTTTGTGAACATAGCAGCAACTACTGTCAGAAACGGCACACCGTGTAGGTGCTAGAGAGGAACTGTAAATTACAACACAATTAAGAGAATTATGGTAAGGAGACTTCTTGTGTGTGGGGGGGGGGGGTGGGAAGGGGGAAGGAGGGGGACTGTGATAGAGGGCAAATAAGGAGGGGGGAGAGAAAAGAAAGGGGGAAAAGAAAAAAAAAATATATATATACACATATATACATTTATAAACATATATGTACACATAGGAGAAAGAGGGTAAGAGGAATAAGGAGGAGGAAAAACAAAGAAAAAAAAAGTGTGTGTGTGTGTGGGGGGGGGGGGGGGTTGTAGGGGTTCAAGTTATCCACTACAATTCTTTACGTGTATTGAATGGGTTCTCAAAAGGAGACTGACGTCAAACTCCCATCGACCTCCGGGTAGTGGACTAGCCATTGACGTTGGAGAGCATAAGTCTGTCTCTGTAATTCAGAAAACAGGGGCGGGCAGCTGTAAAAGTAACGTTAAGTCTCGTGGAGCTGTGGTTAGGACTTTGCGGACTTTCAATGTGTCCTAGGTATTGGCGTCTAGCTCTAGTTGAGGGAGAGATATCCACCAGGCCTAATATAGCAACAAGTGGGGCTAGCGGAAAAATCCCCCGTCCGTGGATGATGTCCTGATCCTGCCGGTAGTCCTTGTTGCAATGGAAAGGTTAGTCCTGTCCCCTTTTTCTTTTCCCCTAATTTTCCTTTTCTTCTCCCTCCCCCCTCCTTTGTGGCCGCGTAGCGGTTTGTCGGGGAGTCCAAAAAGGCATCAAACACTTTAAAGATAAACATTTCAAGGGGAAATTTTTGGGGCTAAGAGAAGTGCTTTCTGCTCAAAGGCAGGTCTGTGTTAAGGCTCATGGCTCTTTATCATTCTCGTCGGATCTCCTGGGGGACCTAGTGGGTTGCGAGTTAGTTGGGGAGTCTTGAACCGGTTGTTGGAATTGTAAGTCTTCGAAGCAGCGTCTCGCTCCTTCTGTGGATAAGATAGTGTGGGATCTATCTTGGAAAGTGAAGGTTAAACGAAATGGGAACCCCCACCTGTATTGTATTCTTTTCTGTTGAAGAATCTCCAAGTAGGGCTTGAGGGTTCTTCTTTTTGCCAGTGTCGAGGGAGCTAGGTCTGGGAAAATTTGGTAGTCGTGACCCTGGAAGGTTAGTTTTTGTGTAGATCGAGCTGCTTGGAGAAGTTGTTCTTTCGTGCGGTGGTAATGCATTTTAAGAACTATATCTTTTGGGGGGCCTCCTGATTTATGGGCTCGCAATGCCCTATGGACTCGGTCCATTTCTAGTCTCTCTATAGGTATGTTGGGGCAAAGTTCTTGAAAGAGAGCCGTTGTGGTAGATTGGAGGTCTTGGATGGATTCCGGGAGACCCCGGATCCGCAAATTATCTCTACGGGCTCTGTTTTCGACATCTTCTAATTTGTCGTGGAGAGTTAGTATTTCTTCATGGAGCTGCTCCACCTCTTTTTCGTGAGACTCGAGGACTGTCGTTGCATTGTCCATCCCGTCCTCTAATGCTGCTGTGCGGTAACCGAGGTCTCGGATCTCTTTAGTGAGTTTAGACGAGATGTCATCAGAGGTTCTCTTTAGCATAAGTTGTATTTGGGGTAAGAGAGTATCGGATATTGAGGCTGTGATCACTTCCAAGTTAGTTGGGCTTGTAGGTGTTGTGATCTGGGCAGTTGGAGTACTCTCCGTCGATGAACGGGAGGACTCGTCAGAAGCGGCCGATGACAATGTCAATCTTGAAGATCGCTTGGACGTTATCTGAGGTTGTTCGCCTTTTCCTTGCTTTGTCTGTATGGGGCGCATGATTTCAGAGGGTCGTTATGTGTATCCGTAGGTTGATGAGGAGGGGGAGGGGAGAGAATCGGGGGTCTCCTTAGACAGAGTTCCTCTACTTAGCACCCAGCTTCAGTGCGGCTACATTGGGGCCATATGGTTACCCGTGCGGCCAGGTGTCGCCTGAAGCAGTTTTAGAGGTATTTAAACTGAGGTAACTTGTATATGTTGCTGGTTCGGATTTATAGCTTGTACTCTATAGTGTTTGGTCGGTTTAGGTGAGTCTTGAACTCGTTCTTTGGAAACTTGCGGGTACCTTGTTGAAGTTGTAGTTGAGTTATAAGGGATGGTAGTCAATCCAGAAATAAATTGGTTATTTATGAACGTTGTTCACTGAAGGCAATATATTGATTTAATTGTTAGAACCAGCTGGATGGGATCTGAGGTTGTGGGATGCAGCAAATGAAGTTATACTGATGTATATTAGGGCCGATGTAATATAATAGCTTTTAGCCACCAGGTGGCAGTAGAGTGGTGTGAAATCAGGGAATTAAAGGGGTTGTCTCGCGAAAGCAAGTGGGGTTAAGCACTTCTGTATGGCCATATTAATGCACTTTGTAATATACATCGTGCATTAAATATTGGCCATACAGAAGTTATACGCTTACCCCCTCCGATGTTGGTGTCCCTGTCTCCAGGGCGCCGACCGAAGCCTTCTTCTGCCTGGATTAGACGCGCTTGCGCTGAAGGGGCCGCTCCGGCGTGCTCGCGCCGCACAGGTCTTCTGCGCATGCGCAGAAGACCTCTGCGGCGCGAGCACGCCGGAGCCGGACAGAAGAGGGCAGACTGCGCAAGCGCTTCTAATCCAGGCAGAAGAAGGCTTCGGTCGGCGCCATGGAGATGGGGACGCCATCACCGGAGGGGGTAAGTGTATAACTTCTGTATGGCCAATATTTAATGCACGATGTATATTAAAGTGCATTAATATGGCCATACAGAAGTGCTTAAGTGGTGATTCACAGGATACAGCTCCCTGATGTAAATCCTAAGATGGCGGTCCTGGGATCCAAAATTCCAATTTTCAATTAACCTAGGTGACTGGAGTTCTCTCCGGTGAGTGGGGGAGGTAGAGTGGTACTCACTGCGGTCCCCAGTAATCTTGCAGTCACCTCCAGTCGTAGCTCGCAGCGCAGAGGAGTCCTTTATACAGAGTCGGCTGTCAGCGGTGCTGCGGGCAGGAGCCCCGACACAGCTGGAGCTTCAGGTGCTGTGGAGGAGTCTCTGTCACCTCAGCGCTGGAGGGAAGAAGCGGCGCTCAGCCCGGAGAGGTGTACGGAGGAACTTGAGGGATGCCGGCTATTACAGGAGGACCAGTGTGACAGGTGGGATGCGGGATGGGATGCTTCTGGTCCCCGGCGCCCCGGAGCGGGCCGTTGGGAGAGGTTGTCAGGCGCTCTGGAAAGCGGCTATACGGACACCCACCTGGTCAGGAAGGGTTAGGGTGACCTTTGATGGTGGGTTTTGCAGCTATTTAAAGTATCTTTATTCTGTTTTCTCTTTCTGATTGCGGGAGAGATGGAGCCCTGCGTCCTTTCTTCTTGGCTGCTTAACCATGCCCCTAGTTTTGTTCTTTTTTTTAATCCACATATGTATACTTTTACATACATGACAAGAAAAGATCTCACATGTTTCATGTATATTACAGATGACACAAAAGACATTAAGTATAACCGCTTTATATTGAACATGCATATAGAGCAAAGCCTGAACCATTTTCTGCATCCTACAACATAGTTGATTTCGATTCAGGAGCCTATATAAGAACCGTTGAGGGACTGGACATTGGACATAGTCTAAGGGCTCACTGACATGGGAGCATGTGTCCCGCATATTGCACATTTATTTTTCACACTCGCAAAATATGCCCTATACAACAAATACACATGCTTTTCTGCTGCATACGTTAAATCCCCATCGCCTACACTAAAATATGACATGCTACATTGGTTAGGAAAACGCAGATGTTAGTGAGCCAAGAGAAATCAATGGACTTTCATCACTGTGTATTAAGCACTTCGGCTTGATATGAATATAGGAGGTGAAGAAGCCAAGCTTCTGATCGAGACAAGGGAGAGCTTCAGTCAACTCCATAAACTGCAGACAACTAGTTTATATCAAACCGTTGTAAATGGGTGATCCACTGATAACTAATAGTGTTGGTGCCCATATGGGTTGGACTAGCCTAGACAATGTTCTTCTTCATGGACCCCTCTTTGATAGCGAAGACTAAAGCCCTTTTTCTGACCTGTCGTCCTGCATTCAAAGTAAACAGGCAGTCATTCGTAGATGAACTACTGACTGCCTGTTTAAACTGAACGATGCAGCTGCAGGCCAACGCTGATTTATGGTCTGCATGAAAGATCTGATCATGCGTTCACAATGCACACTTATCGTGCAAAGCGCTTGATCTAATGATTTTTCCCAAGTTATTTGATCTTGTTTGTTTTTACTGCGACTTACCACTATATTCTGTTTATCTCAATGCTTCTCCTTTACTGAACATTAGAGTTTAGGCTTCCGAACCCCCTGATAACGGCAGAGCTGGACAACTCTCTAAAGTAGATGGTGGTGGCCCAACTTTCCCACAAAAAAAGGATGTTGGGGGGGGGAGGGGAGAATTGGGGATGTTGAATTTCAATGCAGTCTTTTTTCCCCCCATGAGATAACCCAGAGCTAGAGCTGGCTTATCTCCCTAAATACATAAATGTTCAGCCAAGCAGAACTTTCCTGTGTATGGGGAACCTGGGGAAAACAGGTGTTATACAAAGGATCATTGTTCAACAGTTCTTGAAGGTGTACGGGGTCTTTAGTACAGAATTTTCTCTCTGTGGTACATTGCACTGAAACATTACAAAGTCCTAAAATAGGAGCTGCAATGCTCAGTGTTTATAATGTTCATGAACCAAGACTTTATTTTGTTTTCTGATGTCTCTTTATTTTTATTATTATTATTTTTGGGCGGGGGGGGAGTCTGATTTAAAGGGAGATCATCTTATAGCTGAACAGGGGATTTTCTGTGGGGGAAGCTAAGGAAAAAGGGGAAGGGTTACAAAAGGACAAGAGGTTATATCTGGGTGTAGTATTTTGGAAAATGTCAGATATTATTCTGATAACACACAAAAAAAACCTGACCTGGTTGGGTTGTGTTAGATTTGAGCACCATACCACTTTGCGTTTACTGTACCAGCACGTCTACTCACTCAGGTCAGGTCTGGAAAACTAGAGCTGCAAGCTGGGTTTTATTGTGGTTAGTACACATTACAAGTTCAGAATGAGGTCTTCCTCAGACCCAAGGAAGACTTGGTTCTCAGGTCATAACTAGTGTTGAGTGGACCAAAACAATAGAGCCCTGTTTCGGACCGAACTTTGCTAAAAGTTGGTTCAGCATGAACCTGACACTCGGGCGGTTCGTCTTAGCTGAACCCACTGAAATTTCTTCTCCTTTTTTCGTATTGTTCTTCTTCCTTCCTCCTACTTCTCCTACTTCTCGTCTTTATTCTGTTTTTTCTTTTATTGTACAGAGCTTTCGTGGCTCTAAGACCGTTTTATACACTGGTTCCATGGGTATTGATGAAGTTTGGGTTTAGTTCGAACTGAGCCAAACTTTTTTTGCCCAAATTCAACGTCTTTTGAAAAGCTCATCACTAGTCGTAATGTGTAACAACCAGATTAAAGTTTTGTTCAGTCAAATGACCATTGGGTGGACATTGCTCCCTTTGAGCAGCACTGAAAAGTGACGTTTTTCCACCGATTGTCACATCTTATATCAAGTCAATGTTTTCTCATTTTATAGTAATTCCACCGATTGTCACATCTTATATCAAGTCAATGTTTTCTCATTTTATAGTAATTTTTCTTTGTGTTTCTGGTTGGTTTTTCTGACCAGTGATCCCACTGGACAATATAGCTTCAATATGTATCTGATGGAAGGATGAACGTCACCAACAACATTTTACTGTCTACATTTTTACACTTTTGAATTTTACGTCCAAGTGACAATACACGAAGAAACAGATTTCAGCTATTATCTCGCTTTCTTCTCAGTCTTCCACGCTTGATCTTCTGAAGTTCCGGATTATTTTGTAGGTCTGGACTATAACAATTTATTAGAATTTCACTGTACTTTATGATGCCACGTACCTTGTTTTCAGAACTGAATGCAGTTGAGCCCACAGTTACACTGGTCACTGTTGGTGGTAAGCGATGTATGAAGTGTCGGGGCTCTGGCGTTTATGGTGATCCTGAGGTCCAGTGGATCACTGCACAGGGAGAAGATCTGTCCAGCTATGGAAAACCCAATATCACAGAGAAGGAAGATGGCTGGAAGGTGGTGGAGTCTACACTGCATTATGATATTCTGAAAAATGTACAAATATTGTGTCATATCAAGGAGGGGAGACTGAAAAGATCCACCCGAGCCGTCATATCAGGTATTGTATTCCATGACCGCTCTTACAGTAGACCCCCCCCTAGTGTGACTGCTCTTACAGTAATAATAATTTATTTCTAACATATTCCGCAGTGCTTACAAGACAGGGAAAATAAAACAAGACCACGGTTACATGGAGTAATCAATTGATGAAAACTGTAGGGGTGAGGGTCCTGCTCCAACGAGCTTACATACTACAAATAGTGGGGTGATACAGAAGGTAAAGGGGCTGAAGATGTGCACGGTATGGCAAGGTGGAGAGCGAGGAATGCTATACACACAGACAATGGTCAGGCTGTATAGTGGCGGAATCGGTATGACTGCTGGTGCCGGTTGATTACTAGCAGGAGTTGCAGTCAGTAGGTCAGGGAGCATGTTATCAGGCAGAGTTCAGAGGGGTTTGGTTTAGGGGATAGGGTATGCTTCCCTGAAGTGGTGCAATTTTAGAGCATGCCTGAATTTTAGTGTGTCAGTGATTGCCTGGATATATTTTGGTAGCGCGTTCCAGAGTTCAGGGGGCTGCTCTGGGGAAGTCTTGGAGGCACAGTAGACCCCGCTAGTGTGACCGCTCTTACAGTGGACCCCCTAGTGTGATCGCTCTTACAGTAGACCCCCCTAGTGGGACTGCTTTTACAGTAGACCTCCCCTAGTGTGACCGCTCTTGTAGTAGACCTCCCCTAGTGTGAGCACTCTTGTAGTAGACCTCCCCTAGTGTGAGCACTCTTGTAGTAGACCCCCCTAGTGTGACTGCTTCTATAGTAGACCCCCCTAGTGTGACTGCTTCTATAGTAGACCCCCCTAGTGTGACTGCTTTTATAGTAGACCCCGCTAGTGTGACCGCTCTTACAGTAGACCCCGCTAGTGTGACCGCTCTAACAGTAGACCCCGCTAGTGTGACCGCTTTTACAGTAGACCCCGCTAGTGTGACCGCTTTTAAAGTAGACCTCCCCTAGTGTGACTGCTCTTACAGTAGACCTCCCCTAGTGTGACCGCTCTTACAGTAGACCTCCCCTAGTGTGACCGCTCTTACAGTAGACCTCCCCTAGTGTGACCGCTCTTACAGTAGACCTCCCCTAGTGTGACCACTCTTACAGTAGACCTCCCCTAGTGTGATCGCTTTTACAGTAGACCTCTCCTAGTGACTGCTTTTACAGTAGAACCCCCCCCCCCTCCCCAGTGACTGCTTTTACAGTAGGGCCCCCTTAGTGTGACCGCTCTTACAGTAGAGCCCCCCTTTGTGTGACCGCTCTTATAGTAGAGCCCCCCTTTGTGTGACCGCTCTTACAGTAGACCTCACCCCTAGTGTGACTGCTCTTAGAGTAGAGCCCCCCTTTGTGTGACCGCTCTTACAGTAGAGCCCCCCTTTGTGTGACCGCTCTTACAGTAGAGCCCCCCTTTGTGTGACCGCTCTTACAGTAGACCTCACCCCTAGTGTGACTGCTCTTAGAGTAGAAGTGCAGCAGGATTTTAAAAAATACTCAATATTTGTAAATTGATTTTCATTGATCCATTCACATTAGCGCGTATATATTGCGTGTAGCTATATGCATGAAAAAGATTGCAGCATGCTCCATTTCACTGCATATCACGCACAAAGTGCTCTATTCTCTCTGATTAGCATACGCAACGCCGCTGAGGCAGAGCGGGGAATTAAAAAAAAAAAAGTCACACCGTGCATGACAGCGTGTGGGAGATACACTTTCATGTGCAGTACACTACCGCTGCCATACTCCAGGGCTGTAAATCGCTTCGTGACCCCAGCAGCTATACTTGCTGATATACTGATACCAAATACAAGGGTAGATGTAGAACCACATCGCTCAGCATGCAGACAGACAAATTGCAATATAGAGGAGCATTACACAAATGCAAAATACTGATGAACAACTACCCATGTACCTACCAGATAATAAGGGGAGGGCTGCTTAGTATTGTAGTCGCACATCAGTTGGTCTGGCACCCTTTGTATACCTTATCCCTGTGTGTGGTGCATCATGAGGATTTCAGACTATAAATTATGCCACATATGATTCAGTCTGGCGGGATGCCCTGCACCATAAAAGTGGGCAATACTGACACTGCCACCCTTGGCATCCCTAGCATTTAAAGCCAGACTACTTGCTGCAAAAATAATGATAAATAACGAAAAATACTAGGTATTTATTAAGATTTTGGCCAAAATATGGAAGCCCGTCTTTTGAACTCCAGGCAACTTGGCGCCCAGGATGTGAGCACTGATGCAAACAGAACGGGCAATGATGCTGAGGCCTCTGGCTGCAGCAGTCATATTGTGTACATTTCACAGCAAAGACTGGGAGGACTGCAAGGCTGCAGCACTGGGTCTGAGGGCGGATAAGTACCTCAGCATTATTTTAACAGCATTGGATCCATTTTTAACACATTAAGGACCAAGCGCCATAAATATATGGTGCTTGGTCCTGGTAAATATGCGGCACAGGATTAAAGTTTCTGCTATCAAACAGGAGTAGGTCGGGTTCTGGGCTGTCAGACGCAGACCTGGAGGAGAAGGCAGAAGCGTTTTTTAACCACTTCTGCCTTCTCTTTTACAGGCTACATAGAGTCCGAAACAAAATGATGAACCCATTCCCGTACTTTTATTTTAATGTCAATATAAAAATTTTAAAAATAAATAACTATAATTTTTAAATCTTTTTTTTTGCCTTTTGTACGCATGACCCCTTATAAAATAAAAAAACTGAAAAAAAAACACTAAAAGGTGTTTAAAATATAGCCCTGTGATGGAACAAAAAATGCTGCAAAAATAATTTGGCTAGGCCAGAAAAAAAAAGGTAGAAAAAAAAAATCGCTAAAAAGTGTCTGGTCCTTAAGAACCGAAACACTCTGGTCTTTAAGGGGTTGAAAAACTGTTTTGTAAGCGGACAACCCCTTTAATGCCCTTCAGCTAGCTACACATAAATGTCAGTTTCCTGGACAAGCATTCTAACACTTCTAACATTTTACTCTCGCTAACTAGCTACATTACTGGATACACAATAGTTGCCTGGATACATATACTCGCATTACTCTTCGTAATTAGCCTTTTGTCTAATGGGCCATTTAGACACAACGATTATCACTCAAAAGACATCTTTTGAGCGATAATCGTTGTGTGCATTTACACGGCAAGATGATCGCTCAAAAGTCGGTCAATCGGCAGTTTGAGGGACAGTTTTGAGCGTTCACTTTGCATAAATGTATAAATGAAGGCTCATGCTGTATGCAGAAGACAAGCGGGACCGCTATCTTCTATATACAGCTGTTGTCTTCTCGGAGCGCTCAGCTGGTATACAGCTGTGCGCTCCGAGCGGGGTATGCAGAAGACAAGCGGGCCGCTTGTCTTCTTCATACTCTGGCTGTGTTTTCCGAGCGGGATACCAGCTGAAACAATAGTATCAGTGATATCCCGCTGTGAACTCAGCACGCGGCACTGATAAGACTCATCGTTCTCTTTCAGCTAGCTGAAGGACAACGACGAGCGAATCGTGCACGATGGCTGCGCGCTAGACAAAACGATTATCGCTCAAAAGACTGCTTTTGAGCAATGTTTTAGCGATAATCGTTGAGTCTAAATGCGCCTTAACCCTCTAGAGGTATGACATTCTCCTATCAACAGGTAACATTCTACACATTCTGTCCAACCAGACTCTGATAAACACAATAAGTTTTCTTCTTAGAAAGTGATAACTTTTTGATAACATGAGACTCTGGGGGGGATTTGGGACT
This sequence comes from Eleutherodactylus coqui, assembly GCA_035609135.1. Lineage (NCBI taxonomy): Eukaryota > Metazoa > Chordata > Amphibia > Anura > Eleutherodactylidae > Eleutherodactylus > Eleutherodactylus coqui. Next base: position 34,857,553 of record CM069408.1, read on the forward strand.
GCAGGTTTCATGGTTTGTGACCTTCTTGATTTTCTTATGTTGTAGATGGGACAAGCTCAGTAATTGTAGAGAACGACTTCTGACTATCAAGGAAGAAGGAGCAGATGACTTCAGGCATGGAAAGCTCCAATAAGTAAGTGAACCTTGTATAATGTTTTTGATCTTGTTGAATTATGTTTGAACTCTGCAATGGAGTTAAAGGGGTTGTCCCGCGCCGAAACGGGTTTTGTTTTTTTTCAACCCCCCCCCCCCCCCGTTCGGCGCGAGACAACCCCGATGCAGGGGTTAAAAAAGAACACCGGACAGCGCTTACCTGAATCCCCACGCTCCGGTGACTTCTTACTTACCTGCTGAAGATGGCCGCCGGCATCTTCTCCCTCGGTGGACCGCAGGGCTTCTGTGCGGTCCATTGCCGATTCCAGCCTCCTGATTGGCTGGAATCGGCACGTGACGGGGCGGAGCTACACGGAGCCCCATTGAGAAGAGGAGAAGACCCGGACTGCGCAAGCGCGTCTAATTTGGCCATTAGACGGCGAAAATTAGACGGCAACCATGGAGACGAGGACGCCAGCAACGGAACAGGTAAGTGAATAACTTTTGATAACTTCTGTATGGCTCATAATTAATGCACAATGTACATTACAAAGTGCATTAATATGGCCATACAGAAGTGTATAGACCCACTTGCTGCCACGGGACAACCCCTTTAACTAATCTAAGAAGGGTTTCCATCGTTCAAACCGCAATAGGAATGGAGCCATCATCTGCTGATAAAGGTAGAGGGGTGCATATTGGTGTTTATATCTCAGCTTACTGAGGATGGCGTCTGATAGCTGGGGTCGTCACTTTATTATCGTCCTCCCTAGCCATGGAGTACACACACAATATACATAGAGAAAAATAAAGCAAGGCACATAGTTATCTCACACATGTGCACACGGACAGGAATTTGCTTATTTCAAAGCCAAAATAAGTCTGTCATGGCCTCTGGGCAAAATTGAGGATTGTGGGTCCTCAATTGTCTGAAGTTTAAAAATGAGTTTGCAATTATAATAACAGGATCAAGCTTACTATAGAAATACAGTACCAGAACCAAGCTTTCTACATATAGTACCAGAACCAATCGTCCTTCATAGATACAGTACCAGAGCCAAGCTTACTACAAAGAAATGATCCCTGAAACAAGCTTACCACATACATATGGTGACAGAGCTAAGCTTACTACATAGATATGGTACCAGAACATATATACAGGTGTGCTTTTACGCATACTTGAATCCACACATACGTCTACTGTTACATACAAAAACAGGCATACTTTTATATACACACTCGCAGTACTCTTTTCCTGCAACTGAAGTACGCCCACACCCTACCCGCTGCTTCATCTCTGATTAAATTGCACCACTGCTATCTCCTTGTTATGTTATGTCTATGGTATGTGTTTCTTGCCTAGTTTGAATACTGGTCATATCTTGTGCATCCTCCCCCACAGCTATGTCCAGTTTAAGTGTGCAGGTGTTATTTATGTAAGTGAGCCATAAAACTCTAGGTGGGTCACTATTCAGTTGCTTAATTAATCTAATTAAACTAGTCCCTCCCAGGTGTTGGCTGTTGGTTTTAAAAGTAGTATCCATTCATTGACACGCATGTGTGCCCGTGATCAAGTGTGACTTCTATGCAGTTTAACATGGCAGGAGACAGGTATGCCGCACAAATTGTCCTAAAACCCTGTACTCCTTGACCATCACTATTACTGTAGTCTCTATACTTTATCTTTACCATTTTCTATCAAACCTACATCCAACGCCCACCTCTGGGGCATTAATATCAGCCCCTCTCTCCTTTCGTCACCCATGTACAGTTCGCTTGCACTCTTCACTTTCCTAAAACATCTCAATCCCTCTGAAGCCACAGTGAAACATAACTACCGTATATACCGGCGTATAAGACGACTTTTGAACCCCGAAAAATCTGCTCTGCAGTCGGGGGTCGTCTTATGCGCCGGTAATACAAAAAAAAAAAAAGTGTAAAAAAAAAAAATTTATTACTCACCTCCCACGGCGTTCTGTCGCGCTCCGGCAGGATGTCGCTCGCTCCGGCAGGCTGTCGCTCGCTCCTCGTCCCCGCCGCAGCATAGCTTTCTGAATGAGGGGCTTGAAATCCCCGCTTCCAGAAAGCTAATACACACGCCGGCAGCCATGACAGCATTGAATGGCTGTGATTGGCTGAAGGCGCACGTGTTAGCAATCACACCCATTCAATGATGTCATTGAATAGTGTGATTGGCTGAAGCCACGTGTGCTTTAGCCAATCACAGCCATTCAATGATGTCATGGCTGCCGGCGTGTGTATTAGCTTTCTGGAAGCGGGGATTTCAAGCCCCGCATTCAGAAAGCTATGCTGCGGCGGGGACGAGGAGCGAGCGACAGCCTGCCGGAGCGAGCGACATCCTGCCGGAGCGCGACAGAACGCCGGGGGAGGTGAGTAATGAATTTTTTTTTTTTCTCCATTGTATACCGGCGTATAAGGTGACAGTTGGGGGGTCGTCTTATACGCCCCGTCGCCTTATACGCCGGTATATACGGTATCACCTTCATAAATCCACTAATCTGCTCACCCTTGCTATACTGCTGCTACTAGCCCACTGGCCCACCCTCTAGTGCCCCTAACTATTACTCCCCACCTGCCCTACTGAGACACCCTTTTAGCCCAACCCCTAGTCCATGCATATCCTCCCCAGCTTCTTTTCAATGTGCTCTCTGGAGTTGCCGGTCAGCATGCAACAAACTCCTCACCATCTATGACTTTTTCACTGCAAAATCCCAAAACCTGCTACTCTAACAGAGACGTGGATACAGCAGTCTGACACGGCCTCCCCTGCTGCACTGTCTTACAATGGCCTGGAGTTCTCCCATACCCCAAGACCGGAAGACAGGCGAGGGGGAGGAGTAGGTGCTCTTCTCTCCCTACAATGCACCTTCCAGGTCATCCCCCCCCCCCCCCCCGGTACCCTCACCCACTTTCCCATCACTAGAGGTACATGCCCTACGGCTATTCCGTCCACTGTCCAGGCTAGTAGCAGTTGTCTACCGCCCGAGAGGGGCTCCTTGCCTGTTTTTGGACCACTTTGGGGCCTGGCTCCCCCACTTTCTCTCCTGCAAAATCCCAACCCTCATCCTAGGAGATTTCAACATCCCCACTAATGACTCCATCTCCCCATCTTCCTCATAGCTTCTGTCGCTCACCTCCTCCCTTGGTCTCTCACAACTCACAGCCTCTTCTACTCACAGGGATGTCAATACTCTGAATCTGGTCTTCCTCCGTCTCTGCTCTGCTTCCAACTTCACTAACTCCCTTTTCCCGCTCTCTGATAATAACCTCCTCTCTTTCCCTGTCAAGCTTCCTAGTATCTCCCCAGCCCCTCGTACCTACCATGCCTACAGGAACCTCCAGGCCGTTCACACCAAAAAATTTGCTAAGTCTCTACAGTCTTCTCTGTCCCTTATCTCTCCCCTCTCCTGTCCCAACTGGCTGCCACACAATACAACTCCACTCTCAAACATGCCCTGGATGAATCGGCGCCCCCCCCCCCCCCCCGCCGTAACCCAAGCAATCCAATAAAGACTGCAGCAACCCTGGCTCACGCCTCAAACGCGCTTCACCCGGCGGTGCTCTTGGTGTGCTGAACAGCTGTGGAGGAAGTCTCAAAAGCCTGAAGACTTTCTCCACTTTAAATTTATGCTCAGAACATACAACCTCGCCCTTCACCTCCCTCATCTCACTCTCCCATAACCCTAAAAGACTCTTTCACGCATTCCACTCCCTTCCCAGACCAAAATTGCAGCCCCCCCCCCCCTCCCCCCCGTGACAGATCTCAGTGCTAAAAAGCTGGCTGCTTACTTAAAAAAAAAAAAAATTGACGACATCCAGCAAGAAATAATCTTCCAATCCCAGACTAGCCCTGACCCCAGTTTCAGCACTGCATCTAGCTGCTGCTCACTCTCTGTACTTAGACCAATTACAGAGGAAGAAGTCTCCAGACTGCTCTCGTCCACTCGCCCCACCACCTGCGCTAGCGACGATCTTCCCTCACACCTTCTGCGGTCCCTCTCCCCGATGGTCATCTTCTACCTCACCACTATATTCAATCTTTCTCTGACCTCTGGCCTTTCCCCCTCCTCATTCAAACACTTTGTCATATCCCCACTGCTAAAGAAACAGGCTCTTGACTCGTCCAATGCTGCCAACTATTGACCCATCTCAAACCTCCCCTTCATCTCCAAACTACTAGAACGCCTGGTTTACTCTTGCCTTATAAGCTATCTCTCAGAAAACTCTCTTCTTGACCCTCTACAGTCCGGCTTCCACCCCCTACACTCGACAGAAACCGCCCCGACTAAAGTGTCAACCGACCTCCTGACGGCCAAATCGAGGGATGACTACTCCCTATTGATCGTCCTCGACCTCTCTGCAGCATTTGACACTGTCGACCACAAACTCCTCCTCAGTATGCTTCGCTCCATTGGACTAAAGGACACTGCTCTCTCCTGGTTCTCCTCCTACCTATCTGACCGCTCTTTCAGTGTCTCCTTTGCTGGCTCTACCTCTCCTCCTCTTTCCCTTGCTGTTGGGGTCCCCCAGGGCTCAGTCCTTGGCCCCCTTTTCTTCTCCATCTACACAGCCCCCATTGGACAGACCATCAGGAGATTTGGTTTTCAGTACCATCTCTACGCTGACGAACTCAGCTATACACCTCCTCCCGGAACATCACAGCAACATTCCTCCAGAACATCACCGACTATCTGTCTGCTGTCTCTAACACTATGTCCTCTCTCTACCTAAAATTAAACCTCTAAAAAACTGACCTTCTCCTGTTTCCGCCCTCTACTAACCGACCTCATCCTGACATTTCCATTTCAGTGTGTGGCACCACCATAACTCCCAGACAGCAAGCCCAACATCCAATCTCTTGCCCGAACATGTCAGCTGTACCTTTAAGAACATCGCTAGAATAAGCCTTTTTCTCACCGTGATAAATGGTGTAAAGTTCGCCACAAGGTCCGTCTTACGAAGTCCTTCAAGTACCAATATCCAATCCCCTGGGGATAGGGAGAGCTGCAGGATGTACCGAGGGTCTCTCTTGCACAGAAGGACCCCCAGAGGAAAAAAACAATATGTTGTTAGGAAAAAATTCCTGCGCTGCCAGATATAGTACTGTAGAAAATATATATACACAATGTGTAATCTGTGCTGTATATCCAGCGAACACTTACTTAGTAGGAGGGGAGTATGATGTCCAGAATACCCTTCCTTGAAGTGATGACTCCGAAATTATCACCGAACCGTACACCCAGCAAGGATTTCAGTGTTTTAATCACCATGGACACGCTAAAACGCTTACTGTCGCCCTCATCCACTCTCGGCTCGATTATTGCAACTCGCTGCTGATCGGCCTCCTCTGCTACAGACTGTACCCCCTCCAATTCATCCTGAATGCGGCAGCCAGGCTCATCTTCCTGTCCAGGTGCTACTCAGACGCCTCTGCCCTGTGCCAGTCACTGCACTGGCTGCCCGTTAAATACAGAATTCAATTTAAACTCACCACCCTCATCCACAAAGCCCTCCACAGCACCGCCCCGCCCTACATTGCTTCCCTCATCTCAATTCACCAACCAGCAAGCGCCCTCCGCTCTGCTAACTAAATCAGACTGCCCCTCTAATTCGAACCTCTCATTCCCGCCTCCAAGACTTCTTCAGAGCAGCACCTATCCTCTGGAACGAACTACCAAAAAATATCCGGGCAATCACTGACACACTAAACTTCAGGCGTGCTCTAAAAACGTAACTCTTCAGACAGGCATACCATATACCCTAAACCAAACCCCTCTGTACTCTACCTGATAACATGCTCCCTGTCCTATCGACTGCAGCTCCTGCTAGCCATAATCAACCGTCATCTTCAGTCATACTGACTCTGCCACTATACGGCCTGACCATTGTCTGTGTGTATAGCACACTCTCCACCTCGCCATACCGTGCACATCTCCAGCCGCTTTACCTTCTGTATCACCCCATTACTTGTAGTATGTAAGCTCGTTGGAGCAGTTCCCTCACCCCTACTGTTTCCATCAATTGATTACTTCATGTAACCGTGGTCTTGTTTTATTTCCCCTGTATTGTAAGCGCTGCGGAATATGTTGGCGCTATATAAATAAAGATTATTATTATTATATGCTTATCATACCTCTAGTTGTCTTCTACAGCCCTCTTTGACCTCTCTCCTCACTCCCCCTTCTTGTAGAGTGTCCCCCCAAACTTTCTCTTCTGCCTCTGACGTTCCATTCCTCTATTTCGCCGCCTCCTTCCAATGTGCCCCCATATATGCGCTTTTTGCTCTGGATGGTGCTGATGCTCTGTTTGTGGCACCAGAGTTGAGCTGTCCTGCTGCAGCACTGTCAGTATGTGACATGGTGCATTAAGTGGTCATGAACCCCCTGGAAACCTCAGGCCCCAGGCGGACGCCCAATACGGACACACAATAATTCATTATTGGGTGCATGTTTAGGTCAGAAGCTACAAAGTCTAAAGGTACACTTACTTTTTCTTGCAACTGTTTATAGTAACTATTCTGTATTCTACGCTGTTCTATTTTGTACTGTAATATAATAGAAAACCATATATTTGGACAAGTTGTAAGTAAAAGAGAGAAATTGAAAAATCTGTTTACAGAACTGATTCCTTAATTCAATTTATAGATTGAGCAGTGAAGAAGAAAATGAAGAGCGTCCGGTGGCCGAATATCAGCGTGCTGATTCTGGCGGTCTCCTGTGTCATCGGGTGGATGGGACACTGATACTACTGCTTGTTGTATTTACCTGTATTCATACGCTTCTAGCAGAGTGAGGCTACATTGACATGGGTGAGAATCTATGGCTAGTAACATAGTATGTAAGGCCGAAAAAAGGCATACAGTATTTCCATCCAATTCAGCCTATTAACCCCCAATATTCATCCAGAGGAAGGCAAAAAAAACCCATTGGAGTAGAAGCCAATTATCCCCATTTAAGGGGAAAAAAATTCCTTCCTGACTCCAATTTGGTAATTGGAATAATTCCCGGATCACTGACCCTTCTGAAGTTATTAGTGATTATAACCTATAATATTGTTTGACTCAAGAAAGGCGTCCAGGCCCCTCTTGAACTCTTTTATCAAATTTGTCACCACCATGTCCTCAGGCAGAGAGTTCCATAGTCTCACTGCTCTTACAGTAGACCTCATGCCCACGGCTGGGTCGGATTCCGACTGCGGAATATCGCAGCGGAATCAGACCCGGCACCCCCCAGGGACCCCATACTCAACTCTCGGGATCTGCGGCAAGAGTCTCTGCCAGCGCGCATACGCAGTGCATGGCATGATGCGTCGGCGGTGGGGGTGATGCGATTTCCCGCTATACTTCCACTGTGCTCACAGCGGAAGTATCGCGGGACTGGCAGCTTCTACTGACTTCAATGGAAGCCATCCGTCTGTTTTTTCGCACAAATTAGAACACGTTGCGACTCTCCCCCGCGAGCGTAAAATCTCAGCTGCTTTCTGCTCGTAGGCATGGAAGAATCGCTTCACATAGCATATCTATGGACTGTTACTGCTGCGGAAATCGCAGCTGGTATCTAGCCACGATTTCCGCAGCGATAATCTATCTGTGGGCATGAGCCCTAAAAAACCCCCTTCTGTGTCGATGTAGAAACTTTCTTTCCTCTAGACGTAGAGGGCGCCCTCCGTTAGTGATTATTATCTTTATCATTTTCTAGGTTTTTTTTTGTTTCTTTTTTTGTTGGGCTGTTTTGTTCCTTTGGTTGTGCTTCAAAGACTTTTTCTCCTGATGATTTATGATGGGTTCCCACGGGTCTGTTTCACCGCGGAAAGCTCGTGGTTTTGCGGCAGCGAAAAACTGAGATTTCCATGGGATAAGCGCAGCTTCAAAACCCGTGGCACTTAGCCGCGGGTTTTGGAGCAGCTTCGCCGCATGTTTTTTCATTGTGGCCGGCTCTCCCATAGAGAGGAGCGCCGCCGCAACGAAAAAAAAAAAAAGGAATTGACATGCTGTGTCCCGGGAATCCGCACCAGCTAATGCCGGCCTTGCCATGACGGATTGTCCGCCCCGTGTGGAGGAGGTTTTTGACAAATCTCGTCCACATGACTGGCTAATCCTAGGATTAGCGTCCGCAGCAAAATTCCGCGGCAAATCCGCCCTGTGTGAACCCAGCCTTAGTGTTCAACAAGACCAAAGGAAACCTGTTGAGTTTTCTGGCTTCGGCCGGGCTCACAGGGTGTATGCAGAATCCCAGCTGTGAGCCCGGCCATGATCCTGCATAAGGCCTCCTTCCCACGAACGGATTTCCGCCGCGTAATTCGCGGCGAAAATCCGCTGCGTTGCCCGCAGCTATTAGGTTCTATTGAACCTAATAGCACAATGCTCACGATGCGTAATTCCAGCGCGGAATTACGCACCGCGATTTCTCCCGTCCTCACCCGCAGCATGCTCTATTTTCTGCGGGTGAGGACGGGCTGTACGCACTGACGGCTTCCATTGCAGTCAATGGAAGCCGTCCGTTCACGCTATCTCCCGCTGTAACCAGCGGGAGATAGCGTGAAAAAACGCTTTCCCGCCCACCGCCGCGCGTCATATGACGCCAAATGACGCGTCCGGCCGCGTCACGTGACACGGCCGGTGACGCGGCGGTGGTGGGCGGTGACGCGGCGGTGGTGGGCGGGGAAGCGATTTCACGCTATCTCCCGCAGGTAAGTATAGGGGGTCTGGGGGGCGCCGTGACGGGCTTCACTGCGTAATATTACGCGGCGGACCCCGTCACGCTCGTGGGAAGGAGGCCTTAGGCCACAAAATTGTACTGAACATGACCGCGTAAGCACGTCGTGCGCAGTACAGCTTTATGGTTATACTTTCCGCGCCGTCGCTTAGCAATGACACAGATACCCGCCCATACGCAATGTTTAGAACAGCCTCAAACATCACACCCTAAAAATCGTATGCAGTTTTGTAGTGATTTAATACATTTTCTATCAGAAACTGTGGCAACACCACATGTTTTTTTGTTGTGGTTTTTGATGTGCTCCTAACACCGACCGCCCCATCTGAATGCAGACTTACACAACTCCTGTATTAAAGTATAAAGAGGATAGGGGCGTATAATATGTATAATATACAGTTTGTGTTGCATGTGTTGTGTGACTTATTTGATGCCACGATCTGGACACAGGGCCAGCCCTAGGGTAGATGACACCCTGTGCAGAATTTTTTTTTTGCTCCCGCCATTGACATCACACCGCCCTATAGGAGCCTATGAGGCTACTTACATGGCCAGTTAGGTCTCTGTGAAAGAAACTGCTGCATGTCCTATTCCCAGCCTCTTTTAAGGACAAGACTAGCACATGCAATGTGCGGGGTCCGGGTATATCGGACAGAACATAGGGTGGTCTCTGTGTGCTGTCTGATGGGAAGTGTGCCAGGCTTCTCCGATCCTGCCTGTTGGAGCGGCTTCCCACGGACGTATTAGTGCGCACAATATGCAGACAATAGAACCCATTGATTTCAGTGGCTTCTCTCATTATCCGTTTTTGTGCGCACATTTCACCCGCGTGAAAAAAACCCCGCAAGATGCACTATCTTTGCGCACATTTGTGTAGTAAAATGCATAAACTCCAACGCATAAAAGACAACTTCATGGCACAAACATCACACTACTGAGGACGACTTCACGCGGCTGTGCACGTACATACACTTGCCGAACCGAAGCGTAGTTGAGCATGAACGAGTTTTGAAGAGTTACATAATCTGCGTATTTCGCATGATACTGTATGAGATTGAGCAGCGAAGTGCGTTATGAAGAGCGTCTGGTGGGCATTGCCCTAGGTCTCTCTGATCCTGCCTGTAATACAGGCGCCTAGTTGTTAATCATGAGACCTACTTCATGGTCACACTTATGTTAAAGGGGTTGTCCCGCGGCAGCAAGTGGGTCTATACACTTCTGTATGGCCATATTAATGCACTTTGTAATGTACATTGTGCATTAATTATGAGCCATACAGAAGTTATAAAAAGTTTTATACTTACCTGCTCCGTTGCTGGCGTCCTCGTCTCCATGGTGCCGACTAATTTTCGCCCTCCGATGGCCAAATTAGCCGCGCTTGCGCAGTCCGGGTCTTCTGCGATCTTCTATGGAGCCGCTCGTGCCAGAGAGCGGCTCCGTGTAGCTCCGCCCCGTCACGTGCCGATTCCAGCCAATCAGGAGGCTGGAATCGGCAATGGACCGCACAGAAGAGCTGCGGTCCACGAAGACAGAGGATCCCGGCGGCCATCTTCAGCGGTAAGTATTGAAGTCACCGGAGCGCGGGGATTAAGGTAAGCGCTCCGGTAAACTTCCTTTACCTCCCTGCATCGGGGTTGTCTCGCGCCGACCGGGGGGGGGGTTGAAAAAAAAAAAAACCCGTTTCGGCGCGGGACAACCCCTTTAAGTTATGGAGCCTTTATGTAGGCCGTCCAAAATATACATTTTGGAACAGAAAAACAGAGTTCTAATGGAAATAAACATGCCTTTTATATGTAGAATGTAATGAATAGGCATTCCGTGTGGCAGAGTGTTAAGGCAGCAGAAATGCAGTCCTAAGCTCTCACTCACAACCTGAAGGTTGCAAGTTCAATCCCTGCATGGTTCAAGTAGCCAAAGGCTACCCGAGCTTGCTGGGGTGTAATAAATAAATTACCTGAAAGTGCTGTGGAATAAGTTGGCGCTATACAAATAATATATAGATATGCCTTTAGGAAGTGTCTTCATATGTAGGCCTTAGTCAGACGGGCGTTTTTTCGCACGATTTGCGGATCGCATGACGGATGCGCATCCGCAAATCGCGTGACCGGTGCCCGAAAATCTGCTCCTAGCCGCGTTTCATTAGAAACGGGCCGGAGCTCTCCAGCACATTGCATTCAATGGAGCCGGCAATACAGCCCGCTGCATTGAAAGCAATGCGCTGCGGGCGAGTGTGGGATGCATTGTCGGGAAGGGCTTAAATATATAAGCCCTTCCCTGCAATTTATCCAGAAAAGTGTTAAAATAAAAAATATATACATACTCACCTGCTCCCGGCAGTCGGAGTTCAGAGCGGCCGGCCTGCAGTGGGTGTGAAGGGGGTGTGAGTCAGACCTGCCCCCTGATTGGCTCAGCGCTGAGCCAATCAGGGGGCAGGTCTGACTCACACCCCTTTCACACCCACTGCAGGCCGGCCGCACGGAACTCCGGCTGCCGGGAGCAGGTGAGTATATATATATATATATTTTTTATTTTAACACATTTCTGGATGAATTGCAGGGAAGGGCTTATATATTTAAGCCCTTCCTGACAATTCATCCCGTGCACGCCGGCAGCCCATTGCTTTCAATGGAGTCGGCTGTATTGCCGGCTCCATTGAATTCAATGGGCAAACATCGTTCTTCTCTGCCACAGCTGTTACAGCTCTGGCAGAGAAGAAGGATTTGTCTTCTATATGTTCTCAATGGGGTCGGCGCTGCTGCCGCCGGCCCCATTGAGCGCATATAGAGAACAGGAATCGCAGATAGGTGCGATCTGCGATTTCTGTTCTATAATTTATCGGACGAGCGCATAAAAAGCGCTCATGTGTCCGATACCATTGCAAAGCAATGGTTTTATAAAATCGCCAGACGCATGCGCAAATCGCGGCAAAAAACGCCCGTCTGACTAAGGCCGTAGAGTGTACTATGTAGACGTCATGCTACTGTAGTGTGGAAAAAGTAATCCATAACTGCAAGGAGTTGATGTCGTTAATAAATAATGTTTATTATATAGATGCTATAGTTGCTGGAATAGTTACCAGCTATTGGATGTGTGCTTGGATGTAGTTGATAGAACCCGCATAACTGTGAAAAGGCCTTGCTGCGTAGTAAGAAAGAAGAAGCAGAAAATGGGTAGGTGCTCTGAAGGAGCACCTCATAGGGAAAATGACAACCGCCAGTTTGGTTGCTGTCTACTGCTAAGATTGTGCCCTATAGTTAATGCAGTGATGTACCAGATAAGAATATGCAATTTTGTAACCATATTGTTGCTATAGTCGTTGCTTTCAATAAAGAATTGAGTTATCTGAACTTCCTGCCTTCTGACTGTTTCCTCTTGCGCCATCCTTGTGTGAACCTGCGGCCTGTTCTCCACTCCAGCCTGGTGATACACGGTTCTGTTACACTTCCACAACCTCTCCGGGTAATATGTAGAAGCAGAAACCAAAAAGTGGCAACAGCACGCAAAATATATTTACTATCAGAGGTATACATACGTATAATAAATACTCTAACCACATTAAATAATGCAAGGTTCTTGGCATATACTGTATTTTTCTGTGTATAAGACGCCCCCCTACTTTCATACCCAAAATTAAGAAAAATAGATCTTAAACATAAAACAGTACATAGTACTGTTCTATGTTTAAATCCCACTATAGGTCTCTATGTTTAAATCCCACTATAGGTCTCTGTTACACTCACCGGACCATCCTCTCCATGCTGCCCATCCTGCAAACCCATGAGCAGTACCTTGCAGCCGACATTCATGTAAGTTTTCGTCGGATCATTTCGAACGAAAACTTACATTAGAATGTCAGCATCCTGTGTATAAGATGCGGTGCAATTTTTGAACAAAATATTTGTAAAAAAAATGCGTCTTATACACGGAAAAATATGGTAATTTGATCAAATCATATTGGCCCATCTACCAACGTCCAGATCTGGCATGGTTCTGGAGGCTCACTAAATGGCTCACATGGGTATTTACTTAGTCTCTAATGTAAAAGCTTCTACTGTGCACTGTGAATGTGTCAAGTGAGTAGCCACTATCTGTCAATAGGTGACCTCAGACTTGATTGACAGCGAGGGTGAGGACCGCCCACTTACTACCCATGCTCACCACTGGGATCAAGAACTAAGAACAGCCTATATGGTGGAATGTAGACGACTTTAAACAAAAGAAAGACATCGTTGAAGTAAGCAAAGCTATGCAGCCAGCCCCATTGGGTGAATGGAGTGCATGACAAAACTGAATGCAGCCACTGCTCTGCCAATACACATGCAACAAGAAACAAAGTCAGCACTTCCCCAAGAGTTGCTGCACTTTCAACTAACCTTTGACATGTCATAGAAACATGTCAAAAGTATTGATCAGCGGCGATCCCTACTGAAGTTTATAGTGTTTTCTATACACCTCTATGTAGGCCGTTTTCAGCTGCCAGAAGCAGTCAAAAAGCAGCAGCGACAGCTGAAGGGGAACAGTGCTTGGATAAGTGCTGCAGCCCCCTTGTTCTACCAATCAGTGGGGTTCCTAGAAGCTAATCCCTCACTGATCAATACTATAACATGGCAAGAGTTAGCTGAAAGTGCAGCTTCTCTTTAATTTTGATGGTGTATGTAAGCCATGGCTGTGATAAATACAGTCACAGAAACACAAGCTTCCGTACTCACACATATTTAATATCTGAATAAAATATTAGTTGTTGCAGTTTTCGCAATGATCCGAACTATGAAAATATGTCTGTTATCCCATACAGTGAGCGGCACAAAAAAGAAAAAGTGTATCAGAATTGCTAATTTTCAGCAATCGGCCTTTCAAAGAAGTGCAATTAAAAACTAGCAAAAATTCGCATGTACCCTGAAATGATACCATTGGAAGCTAAAACTAGTTCTGCTACCAGCTGTAGGGGTGCGCTACAGAAGATGGCCTGTAGGGGGCAACAGACAATCAGTCTGGGGCCTGAAGCAAGAGGGAAAACACCCACAGGTGTGATCAGTGGTATAAAAAGGGTGGTTCCTGCTGAAGTGACAGAGAGTGTTTGGCTGAGAGAGCCAGAGAGAGACAGCTCAGTGGAGCTGTAGGGCTGCCAGGCCCAGTGTGTGGCTGAGAAGGCCAAAGGTGGACAGGGAGACGCCTCTCACCTCAACACCTAGGAGAGGTGTGTGTTTGGGAGATCCAGGCTGCGGTTAAACTGTGATTCCCTTTGTGAGCAGAGAGGTGCTGTGGACGAGGTGCTGCGAGAGGTAGCAGGATCCCTAGGGAAGGCCTGCTTTGGACTAGAGTCTGAAGAGACTGAAGGCTTAAAGACCAGCTGCGCCCTGGATACCCACAGGTCTGTGCGAACCTGTGGACTTGTACTGCTGCCTCAGCTGAGGATGTATTTGCTTTGCCTACGGACTGTGAAGGGTTAAAGCTATCAGAGACTTTGTTGTTTCAAGTATTGATTATTGCCCTGGAGACCCAGTCATCTTTGTTTTTGGTTAAAGATTGTGTGTAAATAAACCAAACAAGAAGGAAAGTGACCGTTTGGCGTGATATGTAACCCCCGTGTTGTCACACAGCCTACTGAAAAACTAGTAACACATTTAAAACTATACGCAGTTCACACACCCTTGTTAAAATGCAAAGGTTTTTGTCATGTTAAAAAAAAATTAAAATCTGACAAAGATGAATCCTTTCAGATTTATTTCCACCTTCAATGTGAACCGTTATCTGTACAATTCCATTGAAAAGCAAACTGAAATCACTTAGGGCTCCTACAGATGATCTTATGCACAAATACGTTCGCCATAATGCAGCGTATGTGCGCATGAAAAAGAGCTGTCACACCATGGACTTTTATGGCAGCTTCTTGCGTAAAACACAGAAAGAGAAGGGCATTGCCTATCTTTCCTCATGCGCAGGATTTGTGCACAATAAACATGCTCGTCACGAGGCATAAATTGAAGGTGCTGTGCCCCAATGCAAAATCTGGAACTGGTCCATGAACTATAAAGTTTCATTGATAGTATTGGTTTGCAATATGGGGAAGAGAGACTTTATCGGCCCCCTAGGGCTTCTGGGCCCAGGTGCACCCCCTATATGTACACCCATGCTCAGGGGTGTAACTAAAGGCTCAGGGGCCCGGGTGCAAAAGTTCAGCTCAGGCCCTACCCTACCCCCCTTCCATACCTATGTCGTGCTGTCTGTTCTATTTTTGCGTTTTCACGTTTTTTAATGCACCTCCTCACCCATTACAATGTTGGGGTGCATTAAAAAGCACTTTACCAAGCATTCAAAAATGCCACTCGAAATTGTGGTTAAAAATGCCACGATTTCAAGCTGCGTTTCCTGAAAGCATGTGTGAGAGTGGCTTTACGGTGTGTTCATGTTTTTTGTTGCACTTTTGAACCACAATTAAGAAAAACATAAAAAAAAGTACATGCAGTATTGAAAGGCCATAAAAATGTTTTTAAGAAACAGCATACACTACAAAAAACGCATGTGTTTTTGATACATTTTTAAGTGTGTGTAAAGTGTATAATTATATTATAGGTTCCACGGGATGATGAGTCATCATTGATGACATCATCTCCCTGCTGCGCTCTGCCTCGGCTTCCTCTACAGCTGGTTGCACTGCCGGCCGCGTGATTGTTGTCGTGCAGCCGACAGTGCGAGCAGCCGTTAATGCACTTAATGTGCATGTGTATATGGTGGAGGGTGGCCTCTGGGCCCCCTCAGCACAGAGGCCCAGTCACCATTGCGACCATGGTAACCCCTGACGGTACACTAGTGCCTTTATTAGCCGTAGTGGGCAATAATAATGTCAGTCCCTCATGCCAAGGCTCAGGTCATGCTAGTGTCGAGACTCTGCAGTGGACTAACTCTCTTTATACGCTCTAAGGAAGTGGCACCCTTTGGGATTTTCAAGGAAACCAGGAATACTCAGCGAATAACTTTTATTAACTTAGTAAATGTGAACTCCCTTAGGGAGGACGGTCATGCAGTAGAAACAGAACTCGTTACCCGGGTCGCGTAACAACAAACACAAATATTATGGCAAAAGTCGTTCGAGGAATAAAGATGTCCATGACCGAATGATTTGATGAAACTCAGTCCTTGTCTATTTAGCTCAAAGAGACTGTCCCTACTCAGGCTGCGTCACAGAGTACTCACAAAACGAAAGTCCTTCCATGAAGCTGTTTATCAGCAGTACTTTAGCAGAGCTGACCTGGCATACTGGCATGCTTTACTTTTGCCCGTAGGGCAATTTGCTGCAAAGCAACCTCATTACCCGTGCACAACGAGATTCATCTCTTCTACATCTGCTATGTCCCAAACCTGCCAATTTTACAAATCCTTCCACCAGATACCAGTGAGGAGGCTCATCTTCAGATAAGGCAGAGCGGTCACACCCTGGAGGACTTTATTGTTGTAGTGACCTGATGTATGGCACTGCAGGAAAGTAATCAACATCAAGCCAAGAACACCTGTCCTAACTACTTCTCATTTAGCAAGGGTAGTGATGCAGTTTTTAGTTTAATAAAAGATGTAGCCAGAGTAGGATGCTAATTAGTTAATTTAGTGTAGTTATTTAACTTATGGGCAATAATTTGAGGACCTAGGAGAACATTTAGTGCACAGTAACAGGACCTTCACCTGCCCGGGGATCACCTGAGCCTGCAGAAAAAAGAAGTTCCTGGATTGGCCAAGGGGCAGAGCTAATCACAGCCGAGTTGATACAAGCATCCTGATTGGAGAAAACTCAAGAAATGACCTTAGCCCTGAGCTGTGTCGCAGTCAACAAATATAAAAGTGTGGTCAGAAGGCAGAGAGAGGAGGGTGGCAGTTAAAAGGAAAGTGGAGGAGGATGTGAGGAGTAAGGGTGCCTACCCACTGGCGTTTTTTTTTTCCCTGCGAAATTCGCAGCATTTTTTTCTCCTGGGGTCTATGGGACTTGTAATGTTAAAATCGCGATCACGCAAAATCGCAATTTACCGCAAATCGCTGTAAATTGCGATTTTGCGCGATCGCGATTTTAACATTACAAGTCCCATAGACCCCTGCAGAAAAAAAATGCTGCGAATTTCGCAGGGGAAAAAAAACGCCAGTGGGTGGGCGCCCTTAGAGCAAGGCAGGAAAAGATATCTTTCCTGTTGGCATCTCCCCCCGCACTAATACTGGAGAAGACGACTGACCTATTCAGGGATCCCTTTTTTTCAGCTATCCGTCAACCCACTAAGCCGAGAAAAGCCTGTGTTTGCCTTCAGAGCCGGAAGTGCTGCCTAGCTGTGGCTTTTGTTAGCGCTTCAATCAAGTAGCCGGAAATATACATAATCAAACTCTGCCGAGTTCAGAGAGTCCTGCTGCCGTCCTGCTGAGTGGGTACTGGAAATTTGGCTCATATATCAGACTGGTTAAGCTACTGTTAGTTGGGTCAAAGATGTTTAGGTCTAGCCAGTCTCTTTCTCTCAAGTTTTCTTCTACCTCAGGTGCTTCCTCCCCAGTGTTTTAATTGTCAGAAAATATATATGCATGCTCTTCTGCCACATTTAAAAGTAAAGTGTGTGCCTGAATTTTATTTAAACTAGTGTTAGTTTCATTACTTAGTAAGATAAATCATAAATGAGGCACTGGCGTCACGACTATCTAATTCCATTAAACAACCAAATCCTGTAGTCTTCCTCCACCTTTATGCAAGATTCTATAGAGAAAGATACAGCTGTCAGGTTGTGCTGCTGGCATCTGTTCTATATGGGTTCCAGCAGCAGAGCTTCATAGGTGTGGGATAATTGAGCTGGCTTGGTGTGGAGTTTCTCCAACCAGCCAATACCCCTGGTCTACTACACATAAATACCAGCTCTTCTGGCTAGAGTATGCTGGTCATTTATTCATTCTGTTGTATTCCCACTTGGAGTTTGGTTGCATGCATGTTTAGTCTGAAGTGTTTATCTCACCTTCCCTGAGCACAGTCTGGACACCTGTATTCCCTGTCTGCATTTTATGCAGACCCCCTCTCCCCTTCCCTTTTATAGGTGCGGTCTCCAGACATCTGATGTCATGTGTGTTGTCAGGTGGATGATGTCTGACACAGTTCCCTTTATGTCAGCTCAGTGTCTGACTCTTTCCCCTTGGTGTGAGGAAACTTGCACTAGCCATCTGCATGCATAAGAATTATGAGTGGGTTTCCCTTCACCCTAGAGACGTGATAAGGCTGAAGACAAGAAGAGACAGCTTATCAGACAAATGAAAGAAAATATTGAGGGACAGCATAAGCCCCTTGCTAGAGTTCAAGTATTTGATCCGGGTGGGTCTAAGTTGCTTATGAAAAGACTGATGGTCTTTGTCATGGGGAGGGGGATATGTGACAGTGCAGTAGCAAGAGTGGCCTGTAGAGGGCCTCTGAGCACAGTCACTGTGTTTGATTTAGTTAGCCTGCACCTGCAAGGGTGCAACTACACAGTTTAAAGTTCTCTCCCACACAAACTCGGGGTCCTTGAAGCTGGTGCAGCTTAGGTCCATTGAGGCCTGAGGTCTATGTAGACCTGGTGCTGGTCTGTGAGGGACCTGGAAGCACGGAGCAGAAACTGGGTAGTTGGCCCCTCGCTCATCGCCTGTCGGGGTGAAGTTACCTTCGTGGAAGGTCCGCTGGAAGAAGCGGTATGTGTTGCTGTGAGCACTGTGGTGGACAACAGTGTGCAGTTGCATGTTGCATATGATATGCTGGACTGTTTGTAACCTGAATACCTAGGCTGAAATAAACGCTGAGGAAGCGGCATTTGGACTTTACCTTGTGTTTTCTGGACATCATTGCAGTGCTGCCACCCCTGGGCAGGGGAAATGAGCAGGAGATCCCGGGCAAATAACCCCAACTTACCACAAGCTGTATGTCTCTGCTTAGTCTGACTTCACCTATAAACTACAGTCTCTATTACAATATAAGGCACCTTTCACTATTATATCACACATTCTATATGTATACAGCAAAGCCCTCACATTACTCTACACTAAGTAGCCTTTACATCAGTGAATCCATCAGCCCCTGATTTCATATCTAGAAAATAACAAATCTGAACAAACCCTTTAAGTCTCCTCATGTACAGACCCTTCCTTGGGAACTTTTTTGGTCTCCGCCCCTCGCACTCCGTACAGTGGAACTCTGCATACAATGTGGACTCACTTCCTGGAAAACAGCTCTTTGTTTGCATCTATATAGTATTACAGTATGAGCACTTACACATTGGATTACAGATAAAAAGAGTGGGCAAGACAATGTAGTAAACATGTAACATTAAAGTGTACCTAACTTTTTAGATAACTTTTCAAAATAAGCTGCATGTGTGTATACATGAGGAATAACACTATTTCTGCCCATTATGAGTTATATCCTGTATTCAACCCAGTTTCCACCCGCTCTAGGGCGTATATCTGATTCTCAGTCAACTCAGAACTATTGAGAGGAGTCTGCTGTTATGCTGTGTTCTATAGACTGTACATAGAAACCTGCATATTCTGTTCTCTAACTATCTATAACACAAATAGACATAAGATCATCCATGTAGGGCAGTGTGCAGTTGTACTGAGCAATGGAGATGTGATTTCTATTTACATCTAGTATAATCTTGCTTGGTCAAAACATCCTATATGTTCCGTACCTTGAGACAAGAGGACAAGACTACACAAACTTGGTGCTATCAGTGCCTGTTCTCCAAGGGAAGCCCATTTTACCGAAGTCTCATGAGACACAGTTCCAAAAGGCTGAGAGAAGTCCTGCCTGATAACTAAGCCTTCACTGTTCTAATTTAGTTTTAATAATCAATGATAATAAATGAATTATAATATAGGGAGGCGTGTTATAGCCTCGTTGCAAATGGCTTTGTATATATACGTCTGCTTTTTAATGGGATAAACAGAAGAACTTACTTTAGATTACACTAGAAAAATGAGTGTGGTCATTCTGTTCTCAGAGTACTCCAGTCTACTGTTATTTGTATAAGATTTGAAACACCTAAAATATATCTGAAGAGTTATTTTCACTAATACTTTCGTATTTTCCTCTCTTGGTACTGAACTTCCTAATGACTTAGGGATAATAGTCTTGTAGCCCTTGGTGAGTGATTTATTTGGCTGCACCTTCTACACGTCTAGAGATGGAGCTGCTCTATTAGCGTTTTACCCCATAGCCTATGGGCACTCTACTGTGCCACCAAGATGGCCTCCCGGCTATTTCTGCTTCCTGATCTCATTGGGCTTCCCGCCGTACCAAATTTGTAAAAGAACCGTACACCAATAATATTTTGGTATTAAAACATTTTTACACATGAACAGGAGTCTCCCTCTTCATCATTACCAAGAGCCAACTCTCTACCATGTGGCATACCCACAACAGATAGATAGTCTATGGGTTATACCAGTTGTCCTGGGGGACCTGCTCTGCACCTATGTGGGTCCTTGTGAGAAGCTAGCCCACCGATTACACTCAGGGACACCATTATGACGGCCACTCTGTCTTCTAGCACTGAAATTAAGGAGAACAAACGTGGATTTTATGACACACTTGTGGTACAGAAGTCTGTATTGACAGTTGGGCTACCGTATCTTTATGGGCTACTCATAAAGAGCCATCAGTAACAGTAACAAGCCTGTTTTTTATACAGGAACAAACACTTCTGCAGAACAACAATGTTTACGCAAACTTCCAAAGAACCAAAGGAGGAAGAGGGGAAGTCAAATGAGGTCTCTAGCTGTAACGCTCTCACAGATAGTAAGATATCACTATCTTAGACCGCGGTGCTGTACAGAGGTGGAAACGACCTCTATACATGTTGCAACAGCAGTTTTTATTAGTGTTATAGGATGTGATATACAAGTTCAAATGGATAAAACAACATTGTAAGGTAGTGTTACGTGTAAGATGGAAGGAGATTGGCCGGAATTTGCTGTAGGAGGCATGAGAGACACAAGCTCACACTGCCCATGGGTTACATATAAGTCCAGTCCTCCATGATACAATTGTTTAAGGTGCAAAAAACAAAGTGGCAGCAAACAGCTGTTACGTTCGTGCAGGGTGAAAGTATAGCACCCCTTATGGACGTTACCAACACATCAGACCTAGATATAAACAATGGACCAATATAGACATATATTATGTCATGAAAACATGGGAAATATAAAATAGGGCAAAAAACAGTAACAGAAATATAGAGATGGGAATCCTGTCTTTAAACAATTTTGGTTTGGCAAATCTTCTTAAAAACAGGATGATTGCCCTGCTAGGGGTAGTCCCCCATCAAGTACCTAAGGGGGCTAGTCTGTCCCTAGATGGAAGATAGGGAAGATGTTTAATGCAGATGGAAAGAACAAGGTATGTAACACAGAAAAAGGCAGAATAAGCCTCATACGGAATAAATAACAATATGTACTTAGCTGACAGTAGTCATCTGCCTCACCAGACACCTCAGACAGGACAATAACTGGCACCCATGTAGGGGCAGGCCTGGAATAAATACACTTCCAATATGGCTGATTGGTCAGCTAAGGGAACATCCTCCCTATTGGCCAAGCAGTGCATACATCATAGGAGATGTTGCAGCAGGATTGTGAAGGGCATATTAAACACTAAGCCCACTGAGGGATATCTGAGAGATAATACCTTGGGGGCCTTCTGTAGTGACAGGAAGAAGACACTCATTGGCCCTCCAGCGCCGAATGACACAATCACATGGGCTCGAGCTGATGTTGTGACGTCACACTGACTCCATCTCCTGATTGCATCTGGCGTGCTACAATAGATACAGGGCAGGCATCAAGATAGACCGAGACAGTATGGGAGACTCCACGGAGGAATGGTATTCCATCAGGGTAGAGAGTAGTGGAACACCTGGAGAATGAGCGAGTCGCACAGTGGATAGCGGCGATCGCAAAAAAGTTTTTAAAAAAGTAAAAATAAGGTTAATTTCACCTCCCCTCATGGATCGGATCCATGAGGGGAGGTGAAAATACTCACCCCCGGTCCTCAGCGGTGTCCCGGTCTTCCGGGACCTGAGTCCCCTTCTGCGCATGCACAGATGCGCATGCGCATGTCAATCATCAGGCGCGTGCACAGAGGGGCTCAGGACCCAGGAAATTATAAAATCCCTCTGCTCCTGGCTGCCATGTGTAGCCAGGAGCAGAGGGATGTCACTGCAGAGATGCTCACTGTTATCCAATGGATAACAGTGATCATTTAAATTACAAAAAGTGTAAAAATGTAATTTAAAAAATTGTAAAAAAGTTTAAAAAAAAAGTTTAAAACGCTTACATTTCATCCCCCCTCACGGATCATATCTGTGAGGAAGGATGAAATTACGTACCTAAGGCCCCCGGATTTATCCGCGGACCTTACCACAGCTTCTGCGCACGCGGCCGTCGCCAAAGCGGCAGATGCATGCGCAAAAGCAGTGGATTGCCAGAATAACTTAATATCTCCCTGCTCTTGGCTACAAAACTTAGCCAAGAGCCTGGAAATTTCACGGGGGGCCGCAGTGAGCGGTTCCTGATCACGTGTTCGCTGTTTAAAAAAGTTTTTAAAAAAAGTTAGATTCATCTCCCCTCACCGATGCGATCGGTGAGATGAGATGAAACTTTTTACCGGAGGCCTCCGTATTTGCAACCCGACGCGATCCTCATCCGTGAACCCGGATTCTGCACATGCGACCGCCGGCAAAATACTGGACACATGTGCAGGAGTCGGGGAACCCAGGAAACTTAAAATCCCCTTGCTCTCGGCGACCAACGGTCGCCGAGAGCCTGGAGCCGTGACGGGTGGCCTCGTTGAGCGGTCCCCGGTCACATGATAAAAAGGTAGCGATCTACCTTTGGCCGGTCTCACATGACCAGATAGGCATTACGGATTCCGCATGCGTCTGATCCGCGGTAATACGCAGATCAATCGCATTGGATTACACAATTCCGCTCACATTAGTGGGTTGGAATTGCGTAATCCACTCGCAAAAAAGAGAACGCAGCAGGTTCTATTTTACCGCGGCTATCTGCAGCATAGAGCCCATTGTGCTCCATGGTCATGGATATACCTGCTGCCCATACGCAACATTGTTGTATACGGGCTGCGGGTACCCGCGTCATCGCTAAGCGACGGTGCGGGAAATACAAACAAAAAAATTTGTACTGCGAATGACCGCCTATGTGAGTAGGCAGTTATGCGCAGTACATTACGCGGCTGTACACAGGGTCACAGCCGGGCTCACAGATGGGATCCGCTGTGGGCCTCCGCAAGCGGATTCCGCCTACGGCTGCGTGAGCCCGGCGTTATTCAGACCGCTACCTGTAATACATAATTTACAAGAAGCCCCGGGAACGCTCGCCTTCCTGCAGTTCCAGGAGCAGCTTGTTGAGCGTCTTCTGCGTTAGACCGCCGCACCTCCGCAAGCTTACGAAGACTCACGGAACGCCACTTTTTACACCCCATACCCGCCACTGAGGTCAAGAAATTACCCCCAAAAAGCATGAGAGGAGGGGGGATACCGGTTTTATTGCCCCATGTGCCCATCCCAACCAGCCTCCGTAATTACTCCTGTCTTCGGAAATACCACACAGTTCACATTATTACTTTTATCTAAGATTTGGGGAACGCCGAAAAGGGCGCAGAGTGTGTGTGTGTGTGTGGGGGGGGGGATATTTTTAGGGAGTCAATTTTTATTCAGTACAAATGGGGCCTGGAATTTATTCAGTTGTGCCCTGCAATCCAACGGGTGCTCCTTCCATTATAGGCCTTGCCATGGGCCCTGTAAGTAGATTAGGGCCACAATAGGTATGTTTCTGAACTTTGGACAAACGGGGGTATCCATTTTGGGGGTGAACGTCTTCATTACTATGTACACTGTACAAAAAAACTGTTTTTAAATTGAAAAAATTGTCAAAAAAAATTGAAAATCGTAATTTTTTCCTTCTGCTTTGCTTAGATTCATTCAAATATTGTGGGGTCAAAATGTGCAGTACACCCCCAGATGAATTTGTTAAGGGGTCTAGTTTTCAAAATGGGGTCATTTGAGGGGGTTCCTTATCGTTTTAGCTGCTCAATGGCTCTATAAGTGGGCAATGGGGCCTGAAATTTATTCAGTTGTACCCTGAAATCCAACGGGTGTTCCTTTCATTGTAGGCCTAGCCATGTGTCCTGTAAGTAGATTAGGGCCACAATGGGTATGTTTCTGAACACGGGACAAACAGGGGTATCCATTTTGGGGTGAAAGTCTTCATTAATATGTGTGCTGTACAAAAAAAATGTTTTTAAATTAACGCAATTGCCCAAAAAATGAAAATCGTAATTTTTTTCCTACTGCTTTGCTTAGATCTATTCAAAAATTATACGATTAAAATACGCAGTACATCACTAGATGAACGCGTTAAGGGGTCTAGTTTTCAAAATGAGGTCATTTGTTGGGGTTCTCTATTGTTTTGGCTGCTCAAGAGCTCTACAAGTGGGCTATGGGGCATAAAAGGACTTTAAGCAAAATCTATGTTCTGAAAGCCACCGACTGCTCCTTTCATTTTGGGCCCCGTTGTGCATCGAGACATAAGATTAGGGCCACAATGGGTATATTTCTGAAAACAGCACAAACAGGGGTATCCATTTTGGGGTGCAAGTCTTCATTTATATGTGTGCTGTACAAAAAAAGCTGTTTTTAAAATGACAGAATTGCCAAAAAAAATGAAAATTACAATTTTTTTCCTTTTGCTTTTCTTGAATTCATTCAAAAACCCTGGGGTCAAAATGGGCAGTACACCCCTAGATAGATTCGTTAAGGGGTCTAGTTTTCAAAATGGGGTCATTTGTGGGGGTTTTCTATGGTTTTGAGTGCTCAAGAACTCTACATGTGTGCTATGGGGCCTAAAAGGACTTCAAGCAAAATCTATGTTCTGAAAGCCACCAATTACTCCTTTCGGTTTTGGCCCCATTGTGCATCCAGACAGAAGATTAGGGCCACAATGGGTATGTCTCTGAGCACAGGACAAACAGGGGTATCCATTTTGGGGTACAAGTCTTCATTTATATGTGTGCTGTACATTCAAAAATCGTGGGGTCAAAATATGTAGTACACCCCTAGATAAATTCATTAAGGGGTCTAGTTTTCAAAATGGGGTCATTTGTGGGAGTTTTCTATGGTTTTGGGCGCTCAAGAACTCTACATGTGTGCTATGGGGCCTAAAACGCCTTCAAGCAAAATTTCTGTTCTGAAAGACACTGACTACTCCTTTCATTTTGGGCCCCGTTGTGCACTTAGATATAAGACTAGGGCCACATTGGGTATATTTTTGAACACAGGACAAACAAGGGGATCCATTTTGGGGTGTAAATCCTTATTTTCATGTAAACTATAGAAAAAAAAAATGTCTTTAAAATGACATATTTGCAAAAAAAAAAACTGTGGGGTCAAAATACTCCTGACCTCCTCAGTGAATACATTAAGGGGTGCAGTTTTTAAAATGGGGTCATTTGTGGTGGTATCTATTATTCTGACTCCTATGAGCCTTTGCAAACTTGGCTTGGTGCAGGAAAACAAAGTGTTCCTCAAAATGCTGAAAAGTAATGTTATATTTGTACGTCTCCTAAATGGTTAAAAAACATAAAAGTTTTTCAAATGTGCATTCAGAATAAAGTAAATAGATGGAAATATATATCTTAGCAAAAGTTTGTACAGTATGTTTGGACATATTTGAGATATTACAATTGAAAATGTGAAGAACGATTTTTTTTTCAAAATTTTCCCAATATTGGCACTTTTAATAAATATACACAAATTATATTGGACTATTTTCACCACCTAAATGAAGTACAACATGTGGCGAAAAAACAATGTCAGAATCACTTGGATATGCAAAACCTTTACGGAGCTATTCTATGTTAAAGTACACATGTCAGATTACCAAAATTTGGCCTGGTCATTAAGGCGCAAACAGGCTTGGTCACTAAGGGGTTAAGAAATGTCCTGCCAAAACTCACTAACGAGCAGCGTCAGAGGATGTATCTCAAGGCTGCACATCTGGGGAAATAAAACCACTTTTGATAGGAAACTGATGTATTAAGAAACCAATATTAATTGTATTTTTAATTGTATTTGGCATAAAGCCACTCGCTTTGTAAAATCCTATAAAGATTGAGTACATTGTACAATAAACCAGAATGCTACACAGATACCACCATCTCTGTGTGTCCCTGCGTTCTCATGAACGGTCATATCACTTTAATTTGGAGCCCAGCAGCATATAAGCATTCCTTTGAATGTCTCTAAGGCTGGGTTCACACAGGGCGGATTTGCCGCGCAAATTCCGCGTGGAATTTCGCTGCGGCAAATCCACCTGCGGCCGCTAGTCTCGGGATTAGCCAGCCATGTGGACCAGATTTCTCAGAAATCTCGTCCACACGGGACGGCCAATCCGCTGCGGTAATTCAGGCTGGAACCGTGGCTGCGGCGACCGTAGCCGCGGCTTCACAATATGCAGCATGTCTATTTATTTTTTCTTTCCGCTGCAGCCGCGCTCTCCTCTATGGGAGCGCCGGCTGCAGCGGAAGAGCGAGCGGCCGGGCCGCTTCAAAGCCGCCGCGGGTTTTTCCGCGGCGGTTCTCCCGGCGGAAATCTTGCGGTTTTTGCTGCGGCCAAACCGCAGGATTTCCGGCGGGAATCCGCCTAGTGTGACCCCAGCCTTACACATATAAAAAGACAGGCAAGATACAGCAAATCTGAGAAGGACTCCTTGCTGAACTCATTAGTGCACATATCTCACATATAGAGGGTAGGAAGCTCAAGATAAGGAAATGAATGTTCTCACTTCCACATAAACTCTACATACAGGTGACTCATACTGTTGTTATGTCGCTGTATCTGTGAGCAATTTATACTTCTTCGGATCTCAATAAAAAATAATTTCTGGATGGAGGTTACTCTTTGATCCAGTTTAGTGTAAATCATTTTTTGCTGGCAGTCACCCTAGATATATTAATCTTGCCTTCTTCCCTGGAACTCATATTTTCTCATCATAAAACAAAATAAGCCATTTATCAACTTGAAATGTAACCTTTGCCATAGAGTAAAGAATATCTATTACTTCAAGCCAAAGGAACTTATTTGTCACATTTCTATACACTATGAAATAATGAAGCCTTATTTATACCACTTTTTGGATATTTACTGTTAGAATCCAATATATATTTCTCTAGAGTAAGGGTGTCAAACTCATTTTTACAGAGGGCCACACCAGTCTTATGGTTGCCTACAAATGACCAATTGTAATTCTAAGACCGTACAGAAAGTGACCCCCATAGTGGCCCCAATAGTAATAGTGATCCCCTTGATGGCCCCAGTGCAGAAACCGAGCGGGAGGCTTACCTTTGCAGGGGAAACTATGGTGGTTGCCACGGGTGGCTCTGTGACCTCTCCTGACAGCGGCTTCAACATGGCCTAGCTCAGTAACATGCAGTGCAAAATGCAGGGGCAGCAGAGTTAACACTGTCCCATTCTTGAAACAGGTGACGCCAGTACCTCTTTCCGAGTGATCGGTCACCAAGCGGGAAATAAGGAGTCCACAGTTCAAACAACAGTTTTTCAAACCAACAGAGGTACGAAGTTGATCTTTACTCACACAGTTTCCAACTTTGACTTTCCAATGATAACGTATATGGACAGTTTTTCAGATACAACATTTTCTGGTAATCTTTGTTCTTTCTCACTAGAGTTTGAAAAAGTTCCAGGGGTAAAAGTGGGTTCCTGAGAAGATGGCAATCCTGAGTAGTGACCAACCCCCTAATGTCACTATATATATGTATACAGGGTGTTCCAGTTACTATTGTGACAGGGCATATAGTGAGGACGGCTTCATCATATTCCAGATGCGTCATTCTAGAAAACTATACATATGAAGAGCAGGGTGAAAGCTAATTTAAGTGTGAAATACGTCTTTATTTGTAATTGCATAATGAAAGTGAGGGAAGAGCAATTAGTTTACATCAATTAACTCATCTGGCTTCAAATGTCTAACTGCGCCCATTATTCTTTGATGCAGGGTGATGATAATGTTCACAGCTTCCCCCTAATGTAAAAATTAGTGGTGGGATAAAAGACATAATATTTTTTATAGTAGTCATTAAAAACACGACAATACCCAATATGTGGTTTTTTGGGTTTTTTGTATACTAAAGAGGGTTTTGTAGGGAAAATTAGTTTTTTCTTTGTCTGTTTTGCATTTACGTTTTTTTGTTTTTTTTAAACGTAACTTTTCTTTCACACTTTTTTTATCCCTACAGGGGACTTGATGATGTGATCATTTGAATGCTACACTGCACAACTTATGTAGTGCAGTGTAGTATACTTTTGACCACTCTCCTATTAGACCTTGCCAGAGGCAGGGTCTGATAAGCTGGCTTGCATAGTATTAATCAGGCATTTGTCTTCTATGGGAACACATCAGCACCTCACAAATGTATGGTGGAGCTGCTAACACAACATGATCGCTATTGATTACAGCATGTAAGGCTCCGTTCACATCTGCGTCTGCGGCTCTGGGCCATTTTTTATTATTCGGCTCCATCCCCAGGGCAGAACAACTAAAATATCACAACGGCTGAAGCCTCCACATGTTGTAGCCAAATTGCAGCTTCTGGCATTTCTAGTATTTAACTAGGCTATTTTGTTCGGGATTCTCTGCTAGATCTGTGCTGGAGGCTCCGAACTGAACCTTTGATGCAGATGTGAGTGGACCCTAAGGGGATAAATAGCCAGGATCAGCCCTCTAATGATAATGAGTTGACTATTGAACCCGCCCTCTAATGATAATGAGTTGACTGTTCTGAGCCCGCCCTCTAATAATAATGAGTTGACTGTACTGAACCCGCCCTCTAATGATAATGAGTTGACTATTGAACCCGCCCTCTAATGATAATGAGTTGACTGTTCTGAGCCCGCCCTCTAATAATAATGAGTTGACTCTACTGAACCCGCCTTCTAATGATGAGTTGACTCTACTGAACCCGCCCTCTAATGATAATGAGTTGACTGTTCTGAGCCCGCCCTCTAATAATAATGAGTTGACTCTACTGAACCCGCCTTCTAATGATGAGTTGACTCTACTGAACCCGCCCTCTAATGATAATGAGTTGACTCTACTGAACCCGCCCTCTAATGATAATTAGTTGTCTCTATTGAACCCGCCCTCTAATGATAATGAGTTGACTCTACTGAACCCGCCCTCTAATGATAATTAGTTGTCTCTATTGAACCCGCCCTCTAATAATAATGAGTTGACTCTACTGAACCCGCCCTCTAATGATAATTAGTTGACTCTACTGAACCCGCCCTCTAATAATAATGAGTTGTCTCTACTGAATCTGCCCTTTCATGATAGTGAGTTGACTCTACTGAACACACCCTCTAATGATAATAAGAGGACTCTCCAATGATGATATAAATGACTTACAGAAAGCAAAAACATCCGTGTAACATCCATGTGATTCTGTATCTTCATTACAACAATAAGCTGTGACTGCAACTGCAGATTATCACTGGTTTTGTATTTACTAGACACTGAATCCAGCTGAAGCAGAATGAGGAGCCTGACAATGGTAAGAGCCACAGAATATAAGAGAGAAGTGAGAACGCAGAGGGAAATGATGCTGAATGTAACCCTTTCACTGCTGGAAAGGTGAAATGTGCTCCTCCCACAGCAGAGAAGAGAATTTGGAGTCTAAGGCTGGGTTCTCACTGGGCGGATTCCCGATGGAAATCCCGCAGTTTGGCCGCAGCGAAAAACCACGAGATTTCCGCCGGGAGAACCGCTTCTTCAAAACCCGCGGCGGTTTTGAAGCGGCCTGGCCGCTCTCTCTTCCACTGCGGCCGGCGCTCCCATAGAGGAAAACGCGGCCGCAGTGGGAAAAAAAAATGAACATGCTGCGGTCGGCAAATCCGCTCCGCAGCGGCGGCTTCTGCCGGCTTAGCCGCAGCGGATTTGCTGTCCCGTGTGGACGAGATTTCTGCGAAATCTCGTCCACATTGCTGGCTAATCCCGGGATGAGCGGCCGCATGCGGATTTGCCGCGGGGAAAATTCCGCAGGCAAATCCGCCCTGTGTGAACCCAGCCTAAGGGTTATTCAATGTAAACATTCAATGGCCAATGAGCCAAGAAGCCTACAGAGTATTGAGAGCACTGAGGGGTTTCCAACAGACAACACCTCAGGGGCCTTATGCAGTGACAGAAAGAAGACAGCACATGGTCATTTGTAAGTTCATGTTAGTGGTGAGGGGGCCATTACCTTTCTAGCTTTTGGGCCTGGTTGCAATTGCAACCCCTCCATCCCGTATTGCTATGCCACTGGGATGGTCAACACATCCAAAAAGCAGGTATCCTGTAGTCATATGTTGCTCATGACTGGTGCTTATACTATGCAGGTTAATTGGCCAGAAACTGTCATTTCTATGTGGTACCCAACCACCTGATACCTGCTTTTTGTGTAGGTGCATGGGGTATTAGTGTAATATGTCTCCACCAAAAGAATGGGTGGAGACATGGGTTGGCCACCCTGAGTAAAAGGGAACGGCCACAGCTGCTGATTGGCTGCTACAGACGTGCCCTCCTGAGCTTCCGCTGTGTTCACCAGCACTCCTGCCAACAGCAACAAACCAAGCTCCTGGAAGCGGCTCCAGCACTCCAGTAGCGGCCACTCCTGCTGGCCAGCTCCTGGAATCGACGCCGCCACTACCGCTGCGATCTCCCCAGTTCCTGGCAGGGCAGCTCCTGAAAACGGCTCTGGCACTTCCGCTGCGGCTGCTCCTGCATCTGACCGGACAGGTTTTGGAAGCGGCGTCAGCAGGGCCGATGCAGCTGCTCCTGGGCGGCCAGCTCCTGAAAGCTGCACCGCCAGTCCTGCTGTGGCAGTTCCTGCCCAGCCAGCTCCTGGAAGCTGCTCCGGCAGTCACACTGCGGCGGCTTCTGCTAGGCCAGCTTCTCCCTCGGCGATGACTTACACATACCACTGCAAAGCTCCTGCTCATCTCTACTGACAGACGGGAATGGGAGCCAATCAGGAGCTTTTGGGCGTTACCAGGGCAGTTACTATAACTCACTATGTCTCCACCCATAGTTTCGGTGGTGACATATTGCACTAAATCCTGTGCATGGTCTCACACAAGTGTCATTTTATAGAACCTGTATATTGGTATTTTAGATAATGGCTCCTATAAATGATAGTCAGGACATAATGGATGCACTATTTTTCACCTTTGATATCTTTGTATAAGGGCTGTGGGGTGCCGGTGATAGTCCGGTTATCAAGAATCTTGTAAGAATGATTAACGAAGGTCCAGGATCGGTTACGATTGATCTGAAAAAGTTTCCCATTTATGTTGTAGATTCTGAATGTTCTCCTTTTCTGGTCCCTGACTGAACTGCCATCAGGTAAGGAGCTTTCACCTTCACCTCTTCCAGCATCTCAGGACTGCAGACAGTGTAATAAAGGACATGTCCCTATAATATAATGTGCCGCACCCCGGTCACCCCACACTGATTATATAAGATTGTAGATGTTCACAAGTAATAATCCAAAGACACGGAGCCCCCTAAACAGGGAATCCTCTGAGGGTCCTGTGTGACCTATGGCGCTGGTGACCCCATTTATGTTTCATTATTTTGCATAGTATGATTGGTCGCTGGTAATTACTAGGAAATGATGTTCTGTGGATCTCACTTGAAATGTTTGTGCTTACTGCAGATAATGGATCACGGGTCTATATGTCACTGCTAGGCCTCATTCACACAAGCATTGCGTTTTGTGGTTGAAAAACTCATGAGTGAGAAAAAGCCGCGGCCAAGTTGTAACTAGAATCCCCGTATTCTCATCCATTCACACGGCCGGGTGCGGCGTGCACACGGCGTGGCTCGGAATATCTCTGGCCGGCATAAATGTTCAGCATGGCTTCTGATAATTAACCCCTTCCCGCTCCAGGACGTACATTTACGTCCTGGAGCGTCGGGGTATGTATGAAGAAATGTCGCGGGGCAACCTCTCTTCGTACAGCACAAGCGGCAGCTGTTTATTACAGCTGACACTCGCGGGCAATAGCTGCAATCGGCCGCGCAGCCGATCGCGGCTATTAACCCTTTAAATGCCCTGGGGTCCCGTAGAGCCCCCCCACGGTGAGATGCCAGGGAGCTATACAGGTGTCATGGCAGCCGGGGGCCTTCTGAAAGGCCCCAGGGCTGCCTTAGCAGACTGCCTATCAAGCCATCCCTGTGGGGTGGCTTGATAGACTGCCTGTCAAATCGCAGTATGACGTAATGCTATAGCTTTATGTCATATTGCAGGAGTGATTAAAGCATCGCTGGTTGTATTCCTCTAGGAAGGGTTTAAAAAAAAGTGAGAATAAGAGCAATAAAGTTTTATTAATTGTAAAAAAAAAAAAGTTATAAAAGTTTAAATCACCGCCCTTTTGCCATATCTATAATAAAAATATTTAAATCCTAAAAGAAAAATACATATTTGGTATCGCCACGTCTGTAAAAGTCCCATCTGTCAAAGTAGCACATTATTTACCGCGTACGGTGAACGTCGCCCGAAAAAAATAAAGAACGCCAGAAATTCACTTTTGTTAGTCAACCAGAAAAAATGCAATAAAAACTGAGCAAAAAGTTGTATGTATTCCAAATTGGTACCAATGTAAACTACAGAACATCCTGCAAAAAAATGACCCCTCACACAACTACATTAACGGAAAGATAAAAAAGTTTTTGCGAGCAGAAGATAGCGGCAGAAAATAATTAAAAAAATTAAATGTATTTGAAAAAAAACCCAGTAGTACAGTAAAAAAAAAAAAGCTATACAAGTTTGGTATCGTAGTAATCGTACGGACCCATAGAATAAAGTTATCATGTCGTTTTTGTTGCATTTTTGCGCCATAGAAACAAGATGCACTGAAAAATGCCAGAATGTTGTTTTTTCTTTGTTTTTCATTTTACTCCACTTAGAAATTTTAAAAGTTTTTCAGTACATTATATGGTACATTAAATAGCAACTCGTCCCGCAAAAAACAAGCCTCTATACAGCGACGTCGATGGATAAATAAAGGGGGTTACAATTTTTTTAAGGGGGGAGGAAAAAACGAAAATGAAAAAAAAAAAGGGTCCGTGTCATTAAGGGGTTAAATAGATCTAGCTGACATGGTTTAACCATGCTAGCCGATGCTAAAGTCCCTCCCCCTGCCTTTGCTGGCAGCTCCCATAGAAGCCTATGGGAGCCGCCAGCTGATCGTGGCCAAAAGATAGGGCAAGACCTACCTTTTCCGGCCGTGTCAAAACATCAGTCCGCGATGTACTACTATTGTGGCCGCGATATTTTGGCACGGTTAAATATCGGCTATCTGAATGAATATATTGGAATCCAATGCTTCAGATTGTCGCCATTTTTGGTCGTTGTTTTAATGCGGCAAAACAGCTGCGATAAAAGGCTCATGTTAATGAGGCCTTAGGGTTGACGCCTGGCCGGTAATCAAGTGGAAAGGCTGGTGCCAGTATTTAATTTTTACTGACCATATTAACTGCAGGTAAAAAATAATTGTCAGCTGAGAGCACGGCCGGGCAGCAGCCCACAACAACAGGGATTTCACTGACACTCACTGTGTAGCTCCGGTCCACCACTGCTATAATTAGGGCTGTGACCCCTGTCCTGCTTCCTCCCACTACCATTGTCTGCATTCTGTACGCACCGCAGACGCTGGGGGGTAGAGGTCAAGGATCACAGCTCTAATTACAGTAGCAACGGCGAACTAGAACTAGGAAGTAAGTGTAAGTGAAATCTGTGATGCTGTGGGGTTGCAGTCCGCTGGAGGTTCAGGATGGAGAGGGTACAAAAAGGGGGCCCTATTATTACTGGGGATACTATTACTACGGGGTCCACTACTGGGGTCACTGTTACTATTGGGAGCACTATTACTATTGGGGCCACTACTGGGGCCACTGTTACTATTGGGAGCACTATTACTATTGGGGCCACTGTTACTATTGGGGGCCCTATTACTATTGGGTAAACAACTGGGGACGCGATTAATACTGGGTACACTATTACCACTGGTGGCCACTAAGGGGAGCACAATTACTAGTGGAGGCCAGTAGAATAGCAGAGGAAAAAA
This sequence comes from Eleutherodactylus coqui, assembly GCA_035609135.1. Lineage (NCBI taxonomy): Eukaryota > Metazoa > Chordata > Amphibia > Anura > Eleutherodactylidae > Eleutherodactylus > Eleutherodactylus coqui. Next base: position 34,891,565 of record CM069408.1, read on the forward strand.
CTTACATTGTGATATGCCATGCCCAAAAGCATACCCCCTTTTTCTGTGGCCAGTATTATTTTGTGACAATGGTGGCAGCTCTAGGCCCTGCCGATGTATACGGCATACAGAGTCACAGTGTTCGTTCACACTGGTTTACTGAAGTGGAATTGACAAAAAAAATCCACAGCTTTTACAGTACAAGCATTTTAAGAAATCCTGTCCGCACGCTGCAGAGTCTCTAGTAATGTGTGCAGCCCGTTACTGGCGTACATTATAGTAAAAGTGACAGGCTGCGCGCAGCTACGCCAACTAATACTGGGCCCCGCCCCCTGGTGTTCAATGGGATCTTTCCACAGAGTTGCGGAATATTCAGCCCCTAAATCTGTATTGCTGACATGCGGATTTTGGTGCGAAACTGAAAACAGTAGAATCATGCCAACAATTCTGCATCAAAATCCGCAGTTAGCCGTGTAGATTTTGGTGCTGAATTCAGGGACGGCACATTCTTTAATGCTGTTGCGGAATATGCCAACCCAGTTGAAAGGCTGCAGTTTTGGTGCATCTGCCAAGATTGAGACTTTTACTTTTTCTAAAGTGGGTGGGGCCTGGCTTCATGGGGTGTGGCTGCGCGCATCCCCCCACAACTACCGTAATCTATGCCAAAAACTGGTGTAGATTGTAGCCATAAACCTGGCATAGGTTGTGATCTGGTGCTTAGATGTGTATGTCCACGACACTGTTTGTGGTGGACACAAAAAAATACAACTCGGCACACGGCGCCATGTAAACTGGGGCCGCTCCTGACTGTAGAATATACCTGTGATCTCTGTATTATTATTCTCAGGTCTGGATGCAGAGGAAGGCAAGGCTACATGGGTGCAAACTGCTAACAAGATACAATGGCAGTATACAAGCAAGTATTTTTACTACATTCCTGTAATCAAGTGCAAATCAGGGAATGTAGATATATCCAAGTTTGGAACATGTGATCCCATTCAGTGGAACGGTGTTGGGAAGAAGATGAAGTGTATACTGAATTATCCAGCAAAGAAAGGTGAAGGCGTGTTCTGTTCTATCACGGAAGGTAAGCAGAGCACACCTAAAGAGCAAACATCGTCCGGTACTGACCTCACATAAACCATCCATGAGCGGACGAGGGCCTCCATCTAGTGCACATGTGTCAAACACAATCCGGCCCGCTGCCTCATGTTATGTGGCCCGCCACGTGCCGACAGCCGCTCACCACAGAAGCGATTACCAGCTGGGGTCACGCAGCTTCCCGCTGGTAATCACGCTGTTACCGCTGATCCCGGCGCACACTGTGACGTCAGTGTGCAGCCGGAATCCTCCTCCCCTGAGTCCCCTGTTCCGCAGGATAGGACTCAAGGAGGAAGCGTTCCGGACTACATACTGACTTCAGCGTGTGGGAGGGGGAGTGGCGCTGACAGCAAGGAAGAGGTAAGTATATCGGTTGGGGGGTTAATATTGCTGCTGTGTGGGGGGGTTAATATTGCTGCTGGGTGGGGGGGTTAATATTGCTGCTGGGGGGGTTAATATTGCTGCTGGGTGGGTAATATTACTGACGGGGATAATATTGCTGAAGGGGTTATTACTACTGAGGGGGTTAATATTACCGTGGGGGTCACTATTACTACTGGGGCCACTGTGGGGGTCGCTATTACTACTGGGGCCACTGTGGGGGTCGCTATTTCTACTGGGGCCGCTATTTCTACTGAGGGCCACTGTAGGGGTCGCTATTTCTACTGAGGGCCACTGTGGGCGTCGCTATTATTAATTGGACCACTGTGGGGTCAATATTTTTACTGGGCCACTATGAGAGTCACTATTACTACTGCGAGCACTATAAGGGTCACTATTACTACTGAGACCACTATAGGGGTCACTATTACTACTGAGACCACTATAGGGGTCACCATTACTACTGGGACCACTATACGGATCACTATTAGGGCTCGTTCACACAGGCGTAATCATATTTTGGTCGCACAGATACGCTACGTATTTGCGCAATCGAAAATCGCTTATGCCTGCATATTTGGGCACCGAAAAAAGAACGCAGACGGGCCCCCTGAGATGGTGCGCAAATATGCAGTGAGTACATAGGGTTCCTGCGCATTCACCACGTATTTGCGCGGCCCATTCACTTCAATAGCCTATTGGGGTGCGTAGTACGTAACAAAATAGGTCATGCTGTGTGACAATATACATCATGTGAATGAACTCAGTGACATCAATGGCTTCTATTCACTGCATATTATGTACGCAAATACGCTTGTGTGAACAGGCCCTTACTATACTGTCATACAAACGGCTTTTTGAAGGTCACTATAAGCCTGATGTGGCCCTCAGTGAAAATGAGTTTGACACCCTTGATCTAGTGGTTTAATCACTCATCAGACTCTGGGAAACTGCCTCGGATTACTGGGGCTCAGGCGGCATCCCCATAGATGTGTGTACTGGGGTTTATGTACGGAGCTGTAAGTGATGCATCTACATTCATAGACAATGGTTACCATAAGTTTTTTTTTTTGCAGTTCCAGCAACTTAAAAAGGTTGTATAAAATTAGGAAAAATTATCTGGTGTTTTTACAGAAACAGCGCCACTCTTGTCCGTGGTCTGACAGGTATTCACAGCTCAGCAGTCTTTAATTTTAATGGCACAATGTGCGGAGTTGGGCTAATTCCACACGGGCAAAATCGCATCTATATTCACTGCGATTTCTGAGCGTCAGCGATGCTTTTTTTGCAGAATAATATCGCATCGCTGCCGCCCGCGATAAAATTGCGTGATTTTTTTTATCGCAAAAGTCAATGGGACTTTCTAATGTTAAAATCGCATCTCAAGTGTTGCGATGCAATAAAAGAAGCCTCCATAGGAATACATGGGAGATTTTAAAAAAAATCGCAGAAAGATATAGCAAGCCGCGATGTTTTATTCTCTGAACATGGCATCAGTGAAAACATCACAGATGGGAATAAAACCGTTGTAAATCATTGGTTTCATAATCTGCTTTTTTACTATCGCAGCAGGCAATAATCGCACAATTTTCTTGCCCATGTGAAACCACCCATACACCACCCCACTGAACATAATTGGGCACCTGACCAAGAATCAGAAATAGTAGTCATTGTATAGAACGTTCTTCCATTGGGCATCGTCATAGAATTTTACATAAAAATGTGACACTTTGTAAAAGCTGCTCTAAAATTCATGTTTGTGGCTGAATCTGACTTAGGGTAAATGCACACGGGCGTCCGCCTCCGGATTCCGCAGCAAATACTGCCCATAGCACACTATACAAAAGTGCACACGAACGTTCACTCGGGTGACAAAGTCGCAGGATTTTTTTTTTTTCTCACAATGTGACAGCGCTACAAATCACAGGTATGTGAAGCTCGTGCTTTCCTATGGGTTCCTTTACATTTGCAATGTTTTATAGCATGCAACTAGAGATGAGCGAGCACCCAAATGCTCGGGTCCGCGTTATTCGAGTCGAGCTTTTCGTAAAATTCCAGAGCTCTACTCGAGTAACGAACCCCATTGACTCGAGCATTTTTGTATGTGGGACGCCGGGTCCCGAGCTTTTGCCATTGACGCGCACGCTGCGTCGCGGCGGAGAGGGGCCAAAACAGGCACATCACAGCAGGGAGGAGCCAAAAACTGGGGCAGGGTCGAACATGGCGTAATGCTCGTTCCAGTAACGAGCACCATCGAGTACGCTAATACTCGAACGAGCATCAAGCTCGGCAGAGTACGTTCGCTCAACTCTACATGCAACATTGCGAGTCAAAACCCTTGCGGGTTTTGCTATATGCACGCAACCTGCGATGTTTTGTAGCCCGTGTTTCCCTATGGAGCCTTCTTCCCCATTGCATCGCACGAAAACACGGATTTCGTGAGGTGCAATGCAACTTTGACAGTAGGAAATCCTACTGTAAAAGCCTCATACTAAGCACTAGCTGCAGGGGGGAAAAAAACACATACATCACCTAGAAGTGCTATCAGCTATGGCGCATCTTCTCCCTGATCCCTGGCACTAATCTTTAGCATCTCTTTTGGCCGGGGATTGGAAAATCCCCGCCTCCAGGAAGAACTGCCTATGATTGGCTAAGGGGCCGAGGCTTAGCCACTCAGAGCCAGCGCTTGATGAATCAATCACAGCCAGTGAATGGCTGTGATTGGTTCATCGAGCACTGGCTTTGATTGGCTGAGTGCTGTAATGCTTAGCCAATCAGAGGCAGCGCTTCCTGAAGGCAGGGATTTTCCAATCCCTGGCTAGAGGAGATGCTGAAGACCAGAGGGACTGGGGAGAAGATACAGTGGAGCTGGAAAGCGCTTCTAGGTGATGTATTCAATTTTTTTTTCTGCAGCTAGGGCTTATTTTTGGGGTAGGTCTTATATTTCAAGCCCCCACCCCTTTCCCCCGAAAATCCTCGCATGTGGTGCTACAAAGTCACGCGACTTTGTAGCACCACAAAATCGCGATATTGCTGCCATATTCTCAAGCAGATCCTGAGAAAAATGGTATGGAATTCTACTTTGAAGCACACCAAGGGCCTGGAAAGTTAAGTAAAAAACTTCTTTATTTTCAGGATCCAAATACAATAGCAACGAATTTTGATGAACTGGTAGCTTCCTCCGGCACGTGTTGTCATTGTATTTGGATTCTGAAAATAAACATGTGCCTACTCCTCTCCCCGGGTCCTTGGTGTGCATCAATGTGGAGCCTGTGTGAAAATGGCCTAAGGCTCCATTCACACCTGTGCTTGGGGATCCGGCAGATTTTCATTGTTTGCCTCCATCCTCAGAGGCAAACGGCAAAAACGCTAGAACTGCCAGATCGGCACATGCCAGAGCCAAACGGCACCAAACAGACCCCAATGACTATAAAGAGGTCCGTCCAGTTTCCAGCATTCCGACCAGTATTTTGCCAGATGAAGTAGCACAACATGCTGCAATAGTTCATCTGGGATTTTCTGTTGGAGCCGGAAGCTCCTAATAGAACTTCCGACAAAGATGTGAATGGGGGGGGCGTGGCCAGCTAATGGAGGAGTGAGACGTGCCTCAGCTCGGCTCCCGCATCCAGCCCCATCTAGCCGACACGTGGAGGACCCAGACCCGGCAATCCGCAACAATGGCGAAGGGGAAGAAGAGAGGAGCCACACCAACCTCCTCAGACGACTCCAGGAGAAGCATCGCGACCCTGCTGCGAAGAACAGCGGGAGCAGAGTCCCGGGAGCGCGCACCCAAGATGGCGCCCGCTCCACTTCCGGAGCGGCAACACAGCCCTGCATCGGACAGCAATCAGCCGGCTGGAGCCCGGGGAGAATCCCGAAGCCTGGGCGGCCCAGCGGGAGACCCCGATCACCACCACATACCACAGAGAGGAGGTGACGGCACGACACTACCGGCGGACGGCGGACCGCCGGTACCCGCCGGCAGCAGCAGCTCAACGGAGGGGGGAGGAGGAGCAGCAAGCGCTGAGGGCGCTACAGCAGAGGAGGAGGTGAGAGCGGCAGGGGGGATTAATGAGCCAGCCCCAGGGATAAGGGGAGACTCCACCAGCTCAGAAACAGAGCCACCTGCGGCCCAGATAGCCCCCCCACAGGCAGACTTACAGCACCCAGCAGGGGAAAAGGGGCCAGGAAAAGCAGCCCAGGAAAAGGGGAGAGCCCGTCAACCACCCCCAGCAGAAGAGCCCCCAGTGGAGCAGGGGAAAAGGGCAACGACCCACACAGGCAACAAGCCCAGCAAGGGGGTACAGCCAAATGAAAGGGACGTACAGCACCCAGTGAGGCAGGACGAGTCCCCCCAGCAAGATGCAGGACAGGCTGGCAAGCACCCCCCACAGGAAATCAGCCTCTCAAGGCAGAACAGCTCCCCACCAACATCCAGCTCCCCAGAGCCGCCCTCCCGGCAAGGAGACACCCCTAAGGGCCTTACGCACAGCCCGCACATAAACATGCCGGACACAGACACAAGTCAGCCAAGACCGAGCTCTCCTCAGCAACAAAAAAGAACAGCACAAGGAAAGACTAGGCTGGCCGACGAGCAGGCCACAACAACAACTAAGTCATCACAGAGGCCAAGCGTGCAGAACGAGTCCAGTAACCGGGCCAAGAATGCATCAACACCCCCTGTGCCGCAACCGGATCGGGCTCTCCCGCGGTCCAGCCTCCCTCTGATACACGGCTCGCCAGAGCAACTCCTAGGACCCAGAGCCCCTTCCAAAGAACCCACAGATGACCACCAGCCCGAGTCAGAGACTGGCCCACCAGCACAACCATATCACAGCGCCCCGCTACCACAAAGAAGCGCGGGACAGAGAAGATACACACAGACCGATGTGCAAAGCGCAGCCAAACCCAAGACTACCGAGCCGCAAGCCAGCAAACAGAATATTGTGACAGGCAGCGCACACAACGCCGGTAACAGAACAGGACGATCAAACTTCAGATACCTAGCCCAGAGCGAACCCAACAACCAAACCCTTGAATCAGAAGTGGGTGAGGACTGGGACTGGAAAAGTCATCTAAGGGCCCTACCGACGCAGAATCACATTGATACCCTTTTCCAGCAACTCGAGGCCGCACGTAAGAAGGACGTAGCGTCTCTCCAGCAGGAGATCCGACAAATAGGCCAGAGAGTAGAGGCAGTAGAGGAGGCCCAGGAGAAGGTCACAGAAACGCTTGAGGTGCATGATCAAGAGCTACACCTACACTCCCAGCAGATACTAGATCTCTACACGCACCTCGATGACCTAGAAAACCGGCATCGGAGAAATAACTTACGGATAAGAGGCCTTACGGAAGAAGTTGAACCACCACAACTGGAAGGCTGGGCCCAGTCATTCTTCAATAATATATTAAAGCGACCGGAGTCCGCCCTACTGGAAATAGATAGAATTCACAGGTCACTCGGCCCGAAATCCTCAGACCCTAGCAGACCCAGAGATGTGATCTGCCGAATACATTTCTACAAAGATAAGGACTTAATCCTACAAAAAATACGAGCCATCAAAGACTTGTCCTTCAAGGGTACCCAGATCCTGATTCTTCCGGACCTCTCGCGCCGAACTTTGCAGCTGCGCAGAGCATTGAAACCGTTGCTGACCATCCTCCAGGATAGGGGGATTACCTATCGCTGGGGTTTCCCCTTCCAACTACATGCTTCTAAGAATGGCAGGGCAGCAACATTCCGAGGACTGGGAGACTTACCACATTTCTTGGGAACTCTGGAATTACCCCCAGTCCGACTACCAGATTGGCCAACATTGTGCTCCCTTCCGGTGCCACCCCCAAGAAACACGTGGATACCGGTGCCCCCGAGATCCAGACGACGACGCAGAGACCAACGCCAGGGGGAAAATGAAGACGCCAGAAGCGGAGCGGCAGAGTGACCGGGACGCAGCCACTTCTATTCTATAATCTCATACTGTCTTGTTTCTCCTCTTTTCACGCATATACTTCTACTATACCTATAACTCCTTTCCCCCCCTCCCCCAAATGCGCCTGTACAGGATGAACATGCCACAAGACCTTACTAGCAGGGGGGACGAATTTGACGTAGCCGGGTCTGGGAACGCCCACTCATATGTTTAACGATCCCGGTTTCTACACCCGGGATACATTCTCGACGGGGTTGAGAGGCGGGAGGGAGCCCACCCTTCCTTGGCCTCCACACTCCCACATAGGGCTGACAGCTAATTTAAGCTGTTGTTTTCTGCCTTGTATAGGCGGACCACTAGTTCTAAGGGACCGCTTGCGGCCCTCTACCAGATGTTGTTTGGTCTTAAGTTACGTGTCTATTCCCTATTTGGTTTTTCCCGATGTGTCGCTCCCTTTTGTGTCACCCCTTTCTACCTTTCCCCACCCCTAACCCACCTGAGGAGAGATGGGAGATACGCATCCACCCCGGTCTCCAGGCTTAAATGGCGAATTTAACGTTTTGCACCCACAATACCAAGGGGCTAAACAGCCCACAGAAGAGACGACAGCTCCTATATCACCTCCACAGAAAAAGAGTAATGGTAGCTATGATACAGGAGACGCATTTCAGGGAGGGGAGCGTGCCAACATGCTCCTCATCGTACTACCCCAAGTGGCTCCATAGTCCCGACCCTCTGAGAAAGGCGGGAGGGGTTTCCATTGCTCTACATAGGACGCTTCAATACCAGCCAGTTGATTCCTTTATTGACCCAGGGGGCAGATATATTTTTCTCAAGGTTGAAATAATGGGTACAGTGACCACCTTTGCTAATATCTATCTCCCCAACCAGAACCAAGTTCCTGCGGCGATGAGAGTGCTGACCGCCCTAGCCAAATTCGCGGACGGATCGAGAATAATCCTAGGCGGAGACCTTAACGTGGCAATGGACCCCGCGGTGGACACTTCATCGGGTAAGTCCTCCGTCTCCCGGGCAGCAATCAGGGCACTCAAAAAAAAGCTAGATGCATTACACTTAATAGATCTCTGGAGAACACTACATCCAGACACCCGGGATTACACGTTCCACTCAGCGGCTCACAACTCCTACAGTAGGATAGATTACCTTATGATCTCACACAGCCTCTTAGATAGTTCCCCTTCATGTTCACATGGGGACCTGCTGTGGTCGGATCATGCCCCGGTCTTTGGGGGTTTAGCGGGATGGGGATCCACACCTAGATGTCAGTCCTGGAGACTCAACGACAACCTCCTAAAAGACCCCTTATGCGTATCAATACTCAGAAAAGAAATTGAAACTTTTAAGGAGACCCACCAAGCAGACCAGACCCCGGCACCAATAAAATGGGAAGCCCTCAAGTGTTTACTAAGGGGCGTGCTGATTTCCCAGGGAACCAGGATTAAAAAAGAGAGAGCAGCCACTTTGACAGGGCTACTGGCTACCCTGAGGGCCAAAGAGAACACTAACAAAAGACAGCAAAACGAAACACTGCGGGCGGAAATCTCGATGGTCCGCCAACAAATCTTAGAGATACTGGACCAGCGCTCCCTGGCCCTCAGGGACAAAATCAGAAAAGGGTCCTTTGAATACGGGGACAAATGTGGTGCGCACCTGGCTAGGACCCTTCATCCCAGGTCCCCCCAAACATATATCCCTAAAATTCAATCCGCCAGAGGCCAAGTAGTACACAACACCAAGGATATACTGGAGGAATTTAAATCCTTCTATGATAAACTCTACAACATCCCGATAGAGACACATACTCCACATCAGACCCTCAAAAACGAGATTGATACCTACCTCTCTGAATATGCACCTAAGAGCCTAGCACCAACAGAGGCCGAGGCCCTGGAGCAGGACTTCACATCCCCAGAACTGACTGATATAATCCAAAATCTGAAAGTAAATAAGAGCCCGGGCCCAGATGGATATACAGCCAGATTCTATAAATTATTTGCGGAAGAACTTGTCCCAATAGTTTTAGACGCATTTAACGCGGTAAACAAAGGCCACCCGTTCCCCAAGCAGGCTCTGCAGGCCCACATCACAGTTATACTTAAACCGGGTAAGGACCCCTCGGCCTGCGGGAGTTACAGGCCAATCTCACTGATAAACGTCGATCTCAAGATGTTTGCTAAATTAATAGCAATCAGACTACAAAACCAAATTCCTAAGCTGATTCACTTGGAGCAGGTTGGATTTGTCCCTGGCAGAGAGGCAAGGGACAACACTATCAAAACAATGTCCCTAATAGCTAGGGCCAAATCGACTAACACCCCACTATGCCTCCTGTCGATCGATGCAGAGAAGGCTTTTGACAGGGTGAGTTGGACCTTCCTCTCTGCCACACTAGAGAAAATCGGACTGGGCCCACGGATGCTCCAGTGGATCATGGCACTTTATCAGGACCCGACCGCGAGAATCAGGGTGAACGGGACGTTGTCCGGCACGCTCAGAGTGAGCAACGGGACGAGACAGGGGTGCCCCCTCTCCCCCTTTCTCTATATTCTTACTATGGAGACCCTAGCGAACGCTATCCGCAGCAACGACTCAATAAAGGGCTTCAGGGTTAGCACCTCAGAACATAAAATGGCATTATTCGCCGATGATCTGCTGCTATACCTGTCTAACCCCCGAATCGGCATGCCTGTGCTCTTAAAGGAATTCGAGAAATTCGGGAGAATTAATAACTACAAAATCAATGCACAGAAATCAGAGGCCCTGAACATAACACTCCCGCAGGCCGAGGTCTCGCATCTGAAGTCAGTATTCCCCTTTCGGTGGGTCGACTCGCACTTAAAATATCTAGGAATAAATATTTCAGCAGAGCCTACGGCAGCCTATAAATTAAACTTCATCCCATTCGTCGAGGGCCTGGAGAAGGATTTGGGTAAATGGAACCCCCTCTACATCTCATGGAATGGGCGAATTAATGCGGTAAAAATGGACGTGCTACCCAGATTTCTATACATTTGCCAAACCATTCCAATAGGCCTCCCAAGAGTATTTTTCAAAAAAATTAGATCCCTGATCATTAACTTTGTATGGAAGGGGTGCAAACCACGACTGCGCCACTCCATACTGACGAGGGAAAAAGAAAAGGGAGGCCTGGGCCTACCAGACTTCTCGTTATACCATAAAGCCAACATAGCAAACTGTGCCCTTGACATTATTAAAAACAGGAGTTCAAGGCTATGGGTGGAAATAGAGCACGCGGGGGAGACGGATGGCCTATACGGAGCCCCCTGGATACCAACCAGGTGGATAAAATATATTCCTAATATTTCCCCCTTCAGTCTCCAATTGTTTACGACATGGGCGGGCTTCGCGTCTCGCATCGGCCTGGTCACGGTTCCCGGGCCGCTAACACCGCTTACTGCAAATCCCTTATTTGAAACCACCAAAAATAGGACGGGTCTCCTGTCCCTCCCGGCAACACCAACCCCCAGATTAAGAGACGTAGTGACAGAGTCAGGATTGAAATCTTTGACAGAGATTCTAGACCAGGCTCCACCACAGCCAGGTTTTTGGCTGCAATACCTACAGTTAAGGGGTTTTGTGAGCTCGCTGACGCCGAAAGTGAATTTAACAGCGTCCCTTACGGAGTTTGAACAAATATGTATTTCAGGCACAACCCAAAGGCACATGATTTCTAAGCTATACAAGATGCTGCTGGGTCGGGAGACGGGGGACGAGGCCCTGAGGTATAGGGAGTCCTGGGAGCGGGAGTTGGGGGACAACCTCACAGAGGAGGACTGGGGAAGGATCTGGAATCTGACCCATAAGGTCTCCACGGCAGGTAGAATTCAAGACCTTAACTATAAGATAGTTTCAAGGTGGTACAGAACCCCTGACCAAATGCAGAGGATCTTCCCCCAGGTTTCCTCGGAATGCTGGAGATGCAGCGGGAGCAGAGGCAACATGATACATATTTGGTGGGAATGTCAGCCAGTAGCCGAGCTCTGGAAAGAAGTGACAACCCTGTACAACCAAGTCAATCACTCGGACATTACGATGACACCCAAGCTTGCCCTGCTCTCACTGTTCCCGGGCTCCGTGAGGGAGGCGAAAGCAAGTCTATTAAAACATTTTATAATAGCAATGAGAAGACTCATTCCAAGACTGTGGCGCTCAGCCACCGCCCCAACCAGGGGCATGTGGGTGGAAGAATTACATACTCTCATGAGATTCGACGAGCTGGGGGCAGACGAGCCCAAACTATGGGATGCCTACTACAAGCTTTGGCAGCCGTGGGTTGCGTTCAGGGGAACGGACAATCTCAGAAAATGGATAGAGCAAGGCTCTACAGATCAGTGAGATCGTAAGAAAGACCCCCTGGGCGTAACACACGCGGCCATACCTACCTTTAACTCCACACATCTCTCCTCCCCCCCCCCCCCCCCCGGTCCCCTTCTTTCCTCCTCCCTCCTTCCCTACCCTACTCCCCCCCCCCCCACTGTGTGTCATAGAATAAGTAAAACTAATGTCGACAGCAAAAGAAAGGTCCAAATCAGAAATACAGGACGAGACAAGACTGGAGACTGTCCCAGTCCTGCAACATAGACCAAGACAGAGAAGGGAGAAGGGGAAAATACTCAACAAGGAGTTAATGCAAACCAGATGTTTTAGGATTACTGGGGGAAGCGCAACGTTAATCCCCCATGATACCCTGTTTTCTGTCCCCTCGTCTCTGCTAACCTTCTGCTCGATAATAAGACTCTGAAGCAGACATATCTAATGGTGTACCAAGTTTATTTCACTGCTTGTCTTGATAAGGTTGAAGTGATTTACAAGTGAGACCAAGCTGTCGATGTGCAATAAAATTTATTTGAACATAAAGATGTGAATGGACCCTAAACGTTATGTGTCACATTTCCCTCCTTTCCTGCTGTAAACTAGCAATTAAACATGTCCTCCCCCTTCCCCATCATTAGCTTTACAACTGCTCAGTCAGTTGATGAATTTTGCCAGAGTCCCCCATCTTGCAGTGTATAGCTGTACACTGCAAGAGCCGAGGAGAGAGGGTGCACAGTTTTTCATTGTTTCCAATTGCAAAAATTATTTTTGGACAAAAGTACACAGGATGGAAATAAAAGTGTACAAAGGCGCCCATAGAGTCTAAATACAGTCAAATGCACATCAAACACATTGTGAGGTGGTATCTGTAGGCCGGGGTAGAGTATGACCAGGCTGCAATGGGAATGCCAAACTGGTAGGAACAATATGGGGCACAGGATACACTGAAGATCACCTGGATTACTTGTTCTAGGGGACAATATATACTATAGTCCTGTTTCTATATAGTTGCTGTAGAGAATAGCGGGGGTATTGCAAGCAGTGAACTGCTGAACTCGGTGGCATTGTAGGGAAGCCATTGAAGAGCGCTAAGCTATGGAACTAGGAAGCCATAATATCTGTCACTTGCCAGAGTGTACGCCTCCTGAGCTGCTGGACACATTGGTATCAGATACCACTGATGCCACGGAGCTCGTGTGGGCAACACAGAAGGTACCATGGACTGTGCTGTATACATTACAGGATACCGAATGCAGATCCTCTAAGACTCGGGGTCAGAGAGGCTGCGAACATGGAGCAACACAAGAAGGGATGTGTGCGGCGCTATTATAATTCTGTATAAAGATAATAACAGAGAAACATCTCATCACTGATTACTGTCTGCTCTATTTTATCCCACAGGCTGTTATTATGTTATCGGTGTAGTCATAGGGTTACTAATTGGTGGCATCATTATCGCTGTGAAGTATTTCTGTAACAAGTGTAAGTACATTATACTGTACATCTCTAGTATCTGCACTCTGAACTATATATAATTCATAGTAACAGTAAGGACATTATTCATCTGTATTATCTGCTTCCTCCTCTGTAGCCCCACAATGTGATAGTGTTCCCTCAGTGGCCTCACATAGTGGTGGTGCCTCCCTGTGCCCCGGCAAAGTGACATCGCCCTTTCCGTGGCCCCACAAAATTACATTGACCCCTCTATGGCCACAAAATGATAGTATCCCAGTTGTGGCCCTGACACAGTGATGCCTTACTCTGTCCCTACAAAGTCATAATGCTCCATCTGAGGTCCTACAAAACTATAGTGCCCTCTCTATGAACTCACAAAATTATAATGCCCCAATGTGCCCTCAGCAGCTCTTACTTCCTTTGAAATTCTGGTCAGCAGTCGCTGGACAATCTTGCTAAGTCACACTACTGTCAGTCCAGATGCTGCACTCCTACCCCATCTCCTGCTCTCAGTATAGGAAGTACCAGAGATGAGGTGAGGAGATGGGTTCTGCACCACACAGATTGCAAGATTAAAGGGGGTCAAGGAGTGACTTAGAGGGATGGTGCCAGGCTGTTTGGCCCCAAGCTTCGCTGCCTCAAGGGTCTGTTGATTATCTTTTCTGCTACCATTGTTGGCCCCCTCTGTGGCACCACAATGTAATAATGTCCCCTGAGTGGCCCAGCAAAGTGAGAAAGCCCTCTCTGTGCCCCCACAAAGTGAGAGAGCCCCTCTATGTACTCACAAAATTATGTGCCAACAGCAGCCCTGAGTTCCCTTGAAAATCGTGTCAGCAGTTGCTGGACAATCTTGCTAGCTCACACTGCTGCTGGTACAGATGCTGCACTCCTTCTATGTCTCCTGTTCTCAGTATAGGTACTACAGGAGATGGGAGGAGGAGTCGGGTTCTGCACTACAGATTGCAAAATTGAAGGGGCCCATCAAATTGGCAGGAGTCAGTGGGCAGACCTCAAGGGTCCAATAGTGATTGTATTATCTTTGGCCATTATCTGCACACTACTGTTTCCAGTATCTGATTTTCCCACTATGTTTAATGCTTAGTAACAGTAAGTACATTGTACAACTCCATTATTTGTTACATGTACTACATATAAAGTATGCTAACAGTTGGTACAGTAACAGTAAAGGCTATGTTCACGTAATGCAGATTTTCCTGCAGCAGATCCACAACTCAAATTCAGCAGCATTTGGTGTGGCTTTTGACGCAGAATTTGGTGCAAAATTCACAGCTGCAATTGCTGCTGCTACTGCAAATGCCACTAATTTTCCACGCGGAAGGTCTGCACAGAAAATCCACCCCATGTGAACAAAGCCTAAGGCCACCCTCACACAGGCGCTTGTAAAAATGCAGCGTTTTTCAGCACGCTTACTGCATTTTTAACAGCGCTGAAAACGCTCCCCATTCGTTACAATTGGCTATGCATCGCATTTAAAAACGCTGAAACGCCGAAGAATAGAAGAGAAAGTGCTTGAAAAATGTGGTGTGAAAAACCCTGTGTTTCAACGCTCGCCTGAGAAGCCCGATTTATATCAAAGGGGGCATTTTAGGCCTCATGTCCATGGGGAAAATCAGGCCCACCACGGATTCTTCATGCAGAATCCCGCAGCGGGTCCCTCCTTTCCCGCGGTCATGAGGCCTAAAAAGAAGATTTACTTACCTGTCCGGACACTGCGGATCTTCCCTCCGTCGCAGCCGGATCTTCTTTCCTCGGCCCGGCGGATGTGCTTGACACGCCGGCAGCGTGGGGCATGCATGCACCAGGCACTCCATTTTTTTTTTTTAACTCCTGCTCTCCTGCGCCGGAAAACAGAAATTCAGGTGCGGGTGTGCCGCAGATCCGGACGGCTTCCATAGGCTTCAATAGAAGCCTGGGGGAGCCGTCCCCGCGGGAGACCCGCACGAAAATGGAGCATGCTGCGGGTGTTTTCCCGCACACGCAATCCGCGACTCAAGGGAGAATGACATCCGCAGGTATTTAACTACCTCAAGGTGTCCAATGCATCCCTATGGGGCGCGGATCACGCTGCGGATTTAAAATTTTATTTTAGCCGTGGACATGAGGCCTTACAGCGCTTAGCCCTGCATTTAAAGTACAGCGTTAAACACTGAAAAAAGCTGTGTGTGTGAGGCCACTGCCATTGATTTCAATGGGGCTTCTCAGACCTGCGCTCAAATACTGCATTTGTAACGCCACAATTTAGATTGCTGTCCTATTTTACAGCATGTTCGAGTTTTTCAAAGCACCCCATCACCCATCATAATGATAAGGGGGGGGGGGGGGGAGTGTTAAAAAGCGCTATCAAACTCTGTACCATGAGTTCAAAAACGCCACTACAAATCCTGGTAAAATGCTGTGGTTCCGAACGGCATTTAATTAAACGCATGGGTGAGAGTGGCCTAAGAGTCATACTAGGGGTTCTATGAGGGCAAACGTCATCTTGTCTTCCTGTCATGCTGTTATAATGTGGCTGCAGCTATTATGGCACGGATCTAACACCCATTTCTCTTCCTACAGGTCACCGCTCACCTCCTGGACCTTCATTTGCATCTGTGCCAGCATAATTTCCTGGCACCTAACTGTTTGCCTGTCTTCCTAAATGATCTGATGTAAACTTAGAAACTTATGGTAAATAGTTTGATAATAGTGAGTTGTAGGCTGCGTTCCAACGAGGCGTTTATATAGCGGTCATGTGGTGTTTTATGGTTTTTTAATGTGCATACTAATTGCTAAAACCGCTACTGAAAACCTCACGCTTTTTAATGCAAAAAAGCTGCTGTTTTCAGCCGGTTGGCTACTACAGGTGAAGCACCTTATTTCAATGTTTTTCACCCATAGAAGCCGATCGGCTAAAAACCAAATCGCAAAAACACATAAAGATTTTAGTAGCATTTTAATTTTCAATTAATATGTACATTAAAAACACCATAAAGTTGCATGCGGTTTTCTCAACGTGAAAGCCCAGCCTAAGGCCTTATTCACACGAGCGTACATATATGGTTAATGTGGCTGTGTCAAAAAATCACGAGCATCTGAAGCGTTTGATTCCAATGTATCCATTCAGATGAGCCTTTTTTTTTTTGTTTTTGTGCGCAAAGATATTGCGCCGGGAATAATAGGCCATTTTATACGGCATGTGAAAAGATTCACCTTGCCCTATCTTTTGACAAGATACACTGGAGGCTCCCATAGGCTTCTATGGGAGGTGGATAAGAAAGGAAGAGGGAAGGAGTTTAGCAACGTCCAATGCTGGGAAATGATTACAGCTATATTTGTAGTATAGTGCTATCATGTTCTCTCATGAGCGCAACCACACTCCTTTACTGCACTTTTTAGCGATACCGGGCGTGTTCACATTGGTGCGGGACACAACGGCACTATGTTTGAACAAGCAGGGCAGCCGACGTAGTAGGCGAGTCAATGTAATTACATCCTTGTGTTATCGATTAACACCGTAAAATCGTGCAGTTCAGTCCATGATTTTGTTTGAGACAAGCACGCATTTACACACCCCATAGACCCCTATGCACAAAAATAGAGCATGTCGCGTATTTTTTTTCACGCGACTGAATTTCACAAGTGGCATAAAAAGTCGTCAAAACAGCAACTCCAAAGCAAAAAAATGCAAGTAGAATTGCTGTTGCAGATTTTGTGGCGTATTTGCTGCTAACATGCGATGCGGATTTAGGTGCAAAGTTTCACACAGCATTGAAGTCTATGATGAAATGCCGCATAAAAAAACCCACAACTTATGTAGAAAACGTTGTGCGAAGTGTTTCTGCAGTGTAAGAAATCCACATTTAAATATGTATGTGGACATAAAATTGTATGGATTTTTGGAAATTTTTTTCCACCCATAGAAATACAGTACATGGTGTACATTTCTGCAGCTGATTCCTCCGGACCCCCTGGAACCAGTTACCCCACACATTATCTTATGAGTGGATAGCACCCTATTGTCTTTATAGCACCCGCCTCTTCCACTTTCCACTGTTACGTCTTCCCAACCTATGGCCCTTGCTAGAAATGGTATTCTATACAGCATGCTTCTGTTATATGTGACATCACTACATGAGTTTGGCTGCTTTCATACCTGCGTTGGGGGTTCTGTTTTCCTGCTCTGTTATAGGAGCAGGGAATCCCCTGGCTGAACGGATTCGTCTTATGATGGAACCAAACAGCCAGGGAAAACAAAATGGACCCCATTGACTATAACGGGATCAGTTTGGTTTACCCTCAGCTTCCGGCACTTCACCAGACGAAAAAGCTCTGCATGTAGCGCTATTACCTGTTATATTTTGTGCTGGATCTGCGACAGTATCTTCAAACGGAGGTTCCAGCGAGATGTGAAAATGACCTTATGTTGCTTTTTGTTTATTGTTACAATTATTATAACTGATGTGTAATACTCTACTGAATGATACTGAGATAATTCTATTTTGTATGGAGCAAGATAACAATGTCTGTATGTAACATCATCTTTATATCTTTAAATAAAGCATTTTGTTGAATTTGTTTTATAAAAAATCTCTTGAACCATCCTGCGATGCCGACTACCAACTCATCTGCGATCTCATCTATCTCTCCAAACCTCTGATATGCTTTGTTTACACTTGTCTATTCTGCAATCTCTCTGATAACTTTGTTCTCCACCTCTTACAATCCAGTTTTCTTACTCTACATTCTGTAGAAACTGTCCTTACCAGTGCATCTGCCTGCAACCAACCGAGGGGAAGGCAGGGTATATTTTGGCAGACATTTCACGGTGGCTCTACCGTCTCCCTCTTTCCAAGATGGCCAAAGGATAGCCTACCCAGCTATGCGCCAGGGGAGAATAAGGGGATGTAACTTTGTTATCCCAACAGTATCCATGTTTGTCATCGTGATGCCAGTGCCCCTGGATAAGTGACAAATCATCCACCCAGAATAAAGATCAGTCCACAACAAAATGCTTTTCAAAACTGGGGCACACAGTTTCATTTTACTCATGTTTAACTTTATTTGCAATTATAAACAGTTCACTTGAGCTAGGCAAAATACAGCATTCAGTGCTTCAGAATAAACCTTCTAGAATTTACATTTCTTGACTCAAATTAAAGTACAGTTCTTCTCCCAAGGCACACACATCCTCAGTTGCTGTTATCTGATGGACGCTTCTCTTGAGGCAAACTCTATTACACATCATGATTCTTTGATGCACGTTCCTTTCTGTTGCTAATGATAATCAGCTTTTTCACTTGTTTCTTAAGCTGCAGTTCAGCAGGGGAGTGCATTTTCACAACAACTCCTTCCCTGCCTTTCTTGCCCTTCTATCCCAGGAGGGGATGAACTTCCCATGAGGAGAGACATCGTGCAGGCTCAGCTCCAGCAGGAGCAGCCCTCCTATCCTCCAGCTCCATTCTCTCCACTTCCCATCTGTCGCTCAACTCCTGTCTCTTCTCTCACACTCTCTCTAACTCTTCTCCCGAACACCTGATCTATTTCAAGGTACTTGCATGCAGAAGATAGGACAGACAATACACAATACACATAACTGGACTAGACTGATTCAATTTCCAGACACCAGACATTAACTTTTTCATGCCCTGTTTTGTGTTAATACTGATAATACTGCACCATACCCCACTCTCAACAGTGACATAATTCTTCTGCATCTCTCCACCGCATCAGAGACTGTAGATCACCAACCTCTACTCACTAAGCTCCATTATACTGCTTACCTTTGTTTTGTTTTTTTTCCTTCGCCCTCTATGACCGCTCGTTCAGTGTATCATTTGTCAGCTCTACTTCTCTTGCTGTTGGGGTTCCTCGGGATTTGTTCCTTGGTCTTCTCTGCTTTTCTCTCTATACAGTCCCCTATGCTGATGACACAAAATTATACACTTCTTCCTGTGACATCACCCCTCTACTGCTACGAAACTCCAGTGATTGTCTGTCCCCTGTATCTAACACCATGTACTCTCACTATCTAAAACAACCTGTCAAAAATTGCACTTTTTGTGTTTCCACCCTCTAGTAACTGACCAAATCCTGATATTTCCATCTCACTTTGTGGTGCAACCATAATTCCTCAGCAGCACGCCCGCTGTCATGGGGGTCATATTTGACTCTGCTCTTTCCGTCACTCCATATATTTAATCACTTGCACACTCATGTCACCTGCACCTCAAAGACCTCTCCTGAATCCATCCTGTTCTTACTGTGGATACATTATTGCTGCCCTGATCCATTCTTATCTTGACTACTGTAACGCACTACTGATTGGACTTTCCCTCAGTAAACTATCCTCCTTCAAATATATACTGAATGCAGCAGCAACGATTATCTTTCTGTTCAACTGCTATGCCAATGCCTCCACCCCACACCAGTCACTTCACTGGTGCCTCCGCCCCGTGCCGGTACACTATAGAATGCAATTTATACTCATCAGACTCAAGTAGCCAGTGCATGACCACTGGGCAACCAATCCAAGACCTCAGTGGTCACATTCTGTACTACTGGCATGTCCACTCAATAATGGAAGCCTTGATCCCAGTAGTACTGCTGATTGGCTGCAGCAGTCACTTGCTAGGTCTAGGGCAAGGGGAAAGCCATCTGCACTCTGCCCCCTACCCAAGTCTGCAATATTTGCAGATGACACAAAATTATACAATATAATTAATACAACGGAGGACAATGTGCGGCTGCAAACGGACCTGGACAAGCTGGGGGCTTGGGCAGGAAAATGGCAAATGAAGTTCAATGTTGAAAAATGTAAGACTATGCACATGGGCAGGAGAAACGGATGTCACAAATATTCACTTAATGGGGTACCACTAGGGAAAAGTGATATGGAAAAGGATCTGGGGGTATTAGTGGATAATAGACTAAACTGGAGTAACCAATGCCAGTCAGCTGCTGCAAAGGCAAATAAAGTCTTGGGGTGCATTAAAAGAGGTATAGGGGCGAAGGACGAGAACATCATCCTTCCATTATATAAGGCACTTGTCAGGCCTCACATGGAATACTGCGTACAATTCTGGACACCGGTGCTCAGGAAAGATGTTACGGTATTGGAGGGGGTTCAAAGAAGGGCAACTAAACTAATACATGGAATGACGGGACTGGAATACCCCGAGAGGTTATCAATATTGGGACTATTTACTCTAGAAAAAAGAAGGTTAAGAGGCGACCAAATAACCATGTATAAGTACATGAGGGGACAACACATGGATCTCTCCCGCGATCTGTTTACACCCAGGACCATGACGGTAACAAGAGGACATCCGCTACGATTAGAGGAAAGTAGGTTTCATCACCAACATAGAAGGGGATTCTTTACTGTAAGAGCAGTGAGACTGTGGAACTCTCTACCGGAGGAAGTGGTGATGGCAAAATCCATAGAGGAGTTTAAAAGGGGACTTGATGTCTTTCTGGAGAAGAAGGATATTACAGGATATAAATATTAGGTGAAGTGTCAATCCGGGTATATAGGCAGGTAGGAACTATTAGGGGTTGATCCAGGGAACAGTCTGATTGCCATTAGGGAGTCGGGAAGGAATTTTTTCCCCAAAAGGGCTAATTGGCTTCTGGCCTTGGGGTTTTTTGCCTTCCTCTGGATCAACAATGTAGGATAGACAGGCTGGATTAGATGGACATTGTCTTCATTCAGCCTTACATACTATGTTACTATGTTACATACTATGTTACTATGTACTATGTTAGTGACTTTGTGCCAGACAGGTAAAACACCGCTATGGGAAGTCTGTGTGCACCCACAGCAAAGGTGGGTCCTAGGTGACCCAAGACATGAACCATGAAGAAATCAGAGTGCCCAAACATGGCAGACTTTCACTGCACCGAGGACATAGGCCTCAACCCACACCCTCAGCAATCGCGGGCATGAAGCGGACTTCAATGCTAGTTCAGCTGCAAAAGTCTCTGTAAATCACTTACGTTTTCTTTCATCGCTCCAATAACTGGATTAGCCAGGAAAAAGTTCCACAGGCCCAACCTGGCGCAGTTGCAGTTCCCCCAGGACATAGGCGTCAGCCCACACCCTCAGCAATTGCGGGCATGAAGCGGACTTTGATGCTTGTTCAGCTGCGAAGGTCTCAGTAAATCAGAGAAGTGGCGCCTGCGGCTCTAATGGTGAGCGGCTGGCTATATGCAGGCGCCACTTCTCTCACTCTGTCCCTGCTTCTTACCCCGGTCTAATCCAGCTTGGACTGACACTTAAGGGGTTCTGTCCTCCTTTGTTTCTATGAAAGAACTGCTAACGGGGTATTATTCCCCAAATCTAGCTGAGATAACTCTCTCTCCTCTGAGCTAACCTTTCTCTATCTGAGGCATATACTGCTACTTACCTTAGCTATTCATCTTTGAAGGCATTGTCCTTGACATACACAGCTTGGATACATACCAACTGTGATAGAGCGGATGGCTAGAGACCATAGAGGAGCATTTGCTACAGCAGATTTTGAGTGACAGACTAACCTATATATAGGTGTCATACTAACCTATATTGGTCATAAAAACCTACAGACCAAGGTGATCACCCTGACGGGCATAGCAGGGAATCTTTAGGAGGGCATCACCTGGCATTGCTCCAGTAGCTGGTGACTAAGCTTGACCTTAGGTCGCCATCCGCTATCCGGAGGTGCCATTTGAGATACCTGAATACTGGTATATACCACTCTATATGCCAGACCTAATGAATGACCATCTCTAAAAACAAAAAAGAAAATCCGACAGCGGTACTAATCTAGATACCGCGTCGGAACTGTAAAGCAAGAAGTGGTAACCGTAATTTTACGGGAAATATTGAACAGGTGGCACCGCCTTAGCAGGACCAAACCATATACAACGTCCTGGCGTACCAATCCTGTTGCTCTATTGTTTTAGTGTGACAATTTTAGATACACGAATCTACGGGCAACAATCACCCGTGCTCCTGAGGAACTGCCCTTTACAAGGACAGGGAAACGCGTCGAGCGAGCTTTCTGAGCTTTTTGGTCAGCATCACTGACGTGTAATGAGCCCATGCACTTAGCACCTCTATATGTGGTAACCGTGCTATTAATGGGTACTCATTGAAAAACTGTTCTAGCAACACGAATATGCATAATAACATTGTGCCCTAAGTGGGTACCATTTCCTGTACCGCACTAATATCCAAATACCTATCCTCTAGATTTGGACATTATTTCTTCCTCATGAACTACTGGATTCTTATCCTCTGTCCATATCTATGAGCGGTACTTATCTCCAAAAATCTATCTGGGAGATACGTTACCCTACATGATCTCTATTAGGGCCTATCCCTTATATATGTGTTACCTGTCTTTTCTTTTTGTGTATCGTCCGTAAGTGTTATATGTGAGCCCACGTTTTTTAGAATACCTTAATAAAAGTCATTAAATTTTAATCTATATCTGTGAACAGTTCCCCCAGGAC
Organism: Eleutherodactylus coqui; assembly: GCA_035609135.1. Taxonomy (NCBI): domain Eukaryota; kingdom Metazoa; phylum Chordata; class Amphibia; order Anura; family Eleutherodactylidae; genus Eleutherodactylus; species Eleutherodactylus coqui. Next base: position 34,914,262 of record CM069408.1, read on the forward strand.
ATAGGCGTCAGCCCACACCCTCAGCAATTGCGGGCATGAAGCGGACTTCGATGCTAGTTCAGCTGCGAAGGTCTCAGTAAATCAGTTACGTTTTCTTTCACTGCTCCAATGACTGGATTAGCCAGTTAAAAGTTCCACAGGCCCTACCTGGCGCAGTTGCAGTTCCCCCGGGACATAGGCCTCAGCCCACACCCTCAGCAATCGCGGGCATGAAGCGGACTTCGATCCTAGTACAGCATTGAACGTCTCATTAATGCAGTAATGCTCCTCTTCTTTGGCCCAAACCAGTGCATCAGATAACTGTGGTAACACGAGAGCAAATACATGATGCCCAGTGCTGATCCCCTGACCCCAAGCAGGAGGAGGAGGTGGCCATACAAGGCCAAGAAACCATGACCAGGACCCACTGTAGCCTGTGTGGGAAGTATGTGAGGAGGTCCTTGGTCGAGCTTGGTCCCAGCAAACACACTGTGGTACCCAAGATGCCGCGAGTTACATAGCAATGGGCAATACAGGTCCCCTCACACTATTCATTCTGTGTTGCTGTCGGATAGCTCAATCGACACTGCAAGGGGAAAGCCATCTGCACTCTGCACCCTACCCAAGTCAGTCAGTGACTTGGTGCCAGACAGGTAAAACACCGCAATGGGAAGTCTTTGTGCACCCACAGCATAGGCAAGCAGAAGGAACCAAAAGAAAGTAATAAACATGAAGAAATTACAGTGCCCAAACATGGCAGACTTTCACTCCGCCGAGGACATAGGCCACTGCACACACCCTCAGCAAACGCGGGCATAGAGCGGACTCCGATGCTAGTACAGCTGTGAACGTCTCATTAAGGCAGTAACGCTCCTCTTCAGTGGCCCAAACTAGTTTCACAGATAACTGTGGTAACACGAGAGAAAATACATATTGGCCTTGGCCCACAATTCATGCCCTAGTCAGTATGTGTTTTTGGGCCAGATAGGTAAAACACGCGATGGGAAGTCTGTGTGCACCCATAGTATAAATAGACCCCTGTAACATTCCAGTAGAAAATGTATAAGCAGACCCCAGTAACATTTTGGTTGCAGTAGTATAGGCAGACCCCAGTACCATTTCTTTAGTAGAAGAATAGGCAGACCCCTGTAACATTTTGGTAGCAGGAGTATGGGTAGACCCCTGTAACATTTATGGAGCAGCAGTATACGCAGACCCCTGTAACATTTACGTGGCAGAAATATAGGCAGACCCCAGTAACATTCTTGTAGCAGAAGTATAGGCAGACCCTTGTAACATTTAAGTGACAGCAGTATAGGCAGACCCCTGTAACATTTCTGTAGGAGCAGTATAGGCAGACGCCTGTAACATTTACGTGGCAGAAGTATTGGCAGACCCCTGTAACATTTATGGAGCAGCAGTATAGGAAGACCCCCAGCACCATTTCTGTAGTAGAAGTATAGGCAGACCCCTGTAACATTTTTGTAGCAGCAGTATAGGCAGACTCCTGTAACATTTACGTGGCAGCAGTATAGGCAGACCCCAGTAACATTCTTGTAGCAGAAGTATAGGCAGACCCCAGTAACATTTATGTAGCAGCAGTATAGGCAGACCCCTGTAACATTTACGTGGCAGAAATATGGGCAGACCCCTGTAACATTTACGTGGCAGCAGTATAGGCAGACCCCAGTAACATTCTTGTAGCAGAAGTATAGGCAGAATCCTGTAACATTTACGTGGCAGAAATATAGGCAGACCCCCTGTAACATTTACGTGGCAGCAGTATAGGCAGACCCCAGTAACATTCTTGTAGCAGAAGTATAGGCAGACCCCTGTAACATTTACGTGGCAGAAATATAGGCAGACCCCTGTAACATTTACGTGGCAGCAGTATAGGCAGACCCCAGTAACATTCTTATAGCAGAAGTATAGGCAGAATCCTGTAACATTTACGTGGCAGCAGTATAGGCAGACCCCAGTAACATTCTTGTAGCAGAAGTATAGGCAGACCCCTGTAACATTTAAGTGGCAGCAGTATAGGCAGATCCCTGTAACATTTATGGAGCAGCAGTATAGGCAGACGCCTGTAACATTTTTGTAGCAGCAGTATAGGCAGACCCCTGTAACATTTACGTGGCAGCAGTATAGGCAGACCCCAGTAACATTCTTGTAGCAGAAGTATAGGCAGACCCCTGTAACATTTACGTGGCAGAAGTATAGGCAGACCCCTGTAACATTTGCGTGGCAGCAGTATAGGCAGATCCCAGTACCATTTCTGTTGTAGAAGTATAGGCAGACCCCTGTAACATTTAAGTGGCAGGAGTATAGTCAGACCCCTGTAACATTTACGTGGCAGAAGTATAGGCAGACCCCTGTAACATTTTTGTAGCAGCAGTATAGGCAGACCCCTGTAACATTTACGTGGCAGCAGTATAGGCAGACCCCAGTAACAATCTTGTAGCAGAAGTATAGGCAGGAAGACCCCAGCAAAATTTCTGTAGTAATAGTATAGGCCAACCTCTGAAACAATTAGGTACCATGAGTGTAGGCGAAGGCTGGAAAAGTTAGTTCGATAAGAGTGTAGGCGTGGGCCCGAAAAATTAGTGTACCAAGAGTACAAGTGTACCTCTGAAAAATTTATCAACCGAGAGGGCAGGTGAAACCCATAAATATTTTTTGAAAGATACAGCAGTAGGAGGAGGACTAATATCAGAGACAGATTGACAAAGCTAAATGCCCCGCTTTTCCAGTGATTGAGAAGAGTGCTTTTATCTGCGGTTGCAGCAAAAAGAATCTTTAGGTAGCGCTGCTCTACTCCGGTAGAGAAGAGAAGTCTGGGGAAATCCAGGCTTTGTTCATCTTTATGAGTGTAAGCATGTCGGCACTGACAGTTAACAGGCGGGTACGCTTGTCCGTGATTATTCCCCCAGCTGCACTAAACACCCTCTCTGACAAGATGCTAGCGGCAGGGCAAGCCAGCACCTCAAGGGCATACAGCGCAAGTTCGTGCCACGTGTCCAGCTTTGACACCCAATAGTTGTATGGAGCAGAGGCATCACGGAGGACGGTGGTATGATCGGCTACGTACTCCCTCACCATCTTTTTACAGTGCTCCCTCCGACTCAGCCTTGACTGGGGAGTGGTGATGCAGTCTTGCTGGGGAGCCATAAAGCTGGCAAAGGCCTTGGAGAGTGTTCTCTTGCCTGCGCTGGACATGCTGCCTGATCCCTGCGCCTCCCCTTCTAGTTGTCCCTCGGAACTGCGTCTTCTGCCACTAGCGCTTACAGATGGGAACTTTAGCATCACTTTTTCCACCAGGGCCCTGTGGTATTGCATCACTCTCGTACCCATTTCCTCTTCTGGAATGAGAGTGGAAAGGTTCTCCTTGTAACGTGGGTCGAGAAGGGTGTACACCCAGTAATCAGTGTTGGCCAGAATGCGTCTAACGCGAGGGTCATGAGAAAGGCAGCCTAACATGAAGTCAGCCATGTGTGCCAGGGTGCCAGTACGCAAGACATGGCTGTCCTCGCTAGCAATATGACTTTTTAGGATCCTCCTCCTCCTCCACAGGCCATACACACTGAACAGATGAGAGGCAAGCAGCATGGGTACCCTCTGCAGTGTGCCCAGCTGTCTCTTCCCTCTCCTCCTGCTCCTCCCCCTCCTCTTCCTCCTCCTCCAAAATGCGCAGAGATATAGACATGAGGGTGGTCTGGCTATCAAGTGACATACTGTCATCCCCCGTCTCCTGTTCCAACCGCAAAGCGTCGGCCTTTATGCCTTGCAGCGAACTTCTCAGCAGGCAAAGTAGCAGGATGGTAACGCTAATGATTGCAGCGTCGCCACTCACCATCTGGGTAGACTCCTCAAAGTTTCTGAGGACCTGGCAGCCTCCATCCAGGCCCACTCCTCGGTAAAGAAGTGGGGAGGCTGACTACCACTACGCTGCCCATGTTGGAGTTGGTATTCCACTATAGCTCTACGCTGCTCATAGAGCCGGGCCAACATGTGCAGCGTAGAATTCCACCGTGTGGGCACTTCGCACAGCAGTCGGTGCTCTGGCCGATTAAACCGATGTTGCAGGGTCCTCAGGGTGGCAGCGCCCGTGGTGGACTTGCGGAAATGTGCGCAGACGCGGCGCACCTTGCCAAGCAGGTCAGATAAGTGCGGGTAGTTTTTCAAAAACCGCTGGACCACCAGATTGAAGATGTGGGCCAGGCATGGCACGTGTGTGAGGCTGCCGAGCTGCCACCAGGTTACGGCCATTGTCACACACGACCATGCCCGGTTGGAGGCTCAGCGGCGAAAGCCAGAGGTCGGTCTGCTCTGTCAGACCCTGCAACAGTTCGGGGGCCGTGTGCCTCTTGTCACCTAGGCTGAGTAGTTTCAGCACGGCCTGCTGACGCTTGCCCACCGCTGTGCTGCCGCGCCACACCGACTGCTGGCGACGTGCTGTTCACATTTCTTAATTGAGAGGTAGAGGTTGCATAGGAGGAGGAGGAGGAGGGGGAGGGTTTAGAGGAGGTGGCATAGACCGCCGCAGATACCAGAACCAAAGAAGGACCCGCTATTCTGGGTGTGGGTAGGACGCGTGCGGTCCCAGGTTTCTGACTCGTTCCTAGCCTCCACCAAATTCACCCAATGTGCTGTCAGGGAGATATAGTGGCCCTGCCCGCCAGTACTTGTCCACGTGTCCGTGGTTAAGTGGACCTTCCCTGTAACCGCGTTGGTGACGGCACGATTCATGTTGCGGGAGACGTGCTGGTGTAGGGCTGGGACGGCACACCGGGAAAAACAGTGGCGATTGGGGACCGAGTAGCGTTGGACCACCGCCGCCATCATGTTTTTGAAAGCCTCCGTTTCCACAAGCCTGTACGGCAGCATCTCCAGGCTGATCAATTTGGCAATGTGCACGTTTAAAGCTTGAGCATGCGGGTGCGTGGTGGCGTATTAGCGCTTTCGCTCCAACACTTGTGCTAGCGACAGCTGGACGCTGCGCTGAGAGACATTGCTGGATGGGGTCGAGGACAGTGGAGGTGAGTGTGTGGGTGCAGGCCGGGAGGCGCTCGTGCCTGTGTCCTGAGAGGGGGGTTGGATCTCAGTGGCAGGTTGGGGCACAGGGGGAGAGGCAGTGGTGCGACCCGGAGGCGGTAAATGGCCTTCGTCCCACCTTGTGGGGTGCTTGGCCATCATATGCCTGCGCATGCTGGTGGTGGTGAGGCTGGTAGTGGTGGCTCCCTGGCTGATCTTGGCGCGACACAGGTTGCACACCACTGTTCGTCGGTCATCCGTGCTCTCACTGAAAAACATCCACACCTTTGAACACCTAGCCCTCTGCACGGTGGCTTGGCGCTTTGGGAAACAGTTGGGAGATTCTTCGCTCTGGCCCTGCCTCTACCCCTGCCCATCCCACTGCCTCTTCCAACCTGTCCTGCTGCTGCACTTGCCTCCCCCTCTGAAGACCTGTCCTTAGTTGGCTTAGCAAACCAGGTAGGGTCAGTCACCTCATCGTCCAGTAGCTCTTCCTCTGAATCCTCTGTGCGCTCCTCCCTCGGACTTACTGCCCTTACTACTACCTCACTGATAGACAACTGTGTCTCATCATCATCGTCCTCCTCACCCACTGAAAGCTCTTGAGACAGTTGCCGTAAGTCCCCAGCCTTATCACCCGGTCCCCGGGAATTTTCCAAAGGTTGGGCATCGGTCACGACAAACTCCTCAAGGGAGAGAGGAACCATTTTTTCCCAATCAAGGCAGGGACCCGAGAACAGTTCCTGGGAGTCTGTCTGCTCATCAGAATGTGTCATTTTCATGAAGTGAGGAGGCTCGGAGGAAGGAGGAGCAGCAGCGAGAGGATTTAGAGTTGCAGCAGTGGACAGCGTAGAAGACTGGGTGGTCGATACATTGCTGGATGCATTTTCTGCCATCCACGACAGGACCTGCTTACACTGCTCTGTTTGTAATAAAGATCTACCACGCGGACCCATAAATTGTGATATGAAGCTAGGGGCCCCAGAAACTTGCCTCTCTCTTAATCCCGCAGCAGCCGGCTGCGATTCACCTGGGCCAGGAACTCAGCCTGTGCCCACACCCTCACATGGACCTCCACGTCCTCGCCCGCGTCCACATCCACGTCCTCGAGCCCTACCCCTACCCCTCAGCATGGTGGATTACGAATAGAGCAGACACAGAGCGGTGTAAATAATTATGGAATTATTTGCGTACACTTTCACGCTGACAGTGGTATTGTAACCCTAACTCCAGGCAGAAACAAAGGATAAGGAAGGCTGCAAACAGGCATAGCTGTGCAATAGTGATGCACTACAACTCCCACCAGACACCCTGTAAATTTCAGATGGTCAGAGGTAGCCCAATGATGTAGCCTTTTTTTTTCTTTTTGAAAAAGAATACAGGCTATATAGCGTGTATATGACTTTCCCTCTATCAGTCGCTGTGTTGGCCGTACGCTGTGCATTAAGTTCACTGCAGACACAGGCCGGTGTAAATAATTCTGGAATTATTTGCGTACACTTTCACGCTGACAGTGGTATTGTAACGCTAACTCCAGGCAGAAACAAAGAATAAGGAAGGCTGCAAACAGGCATAGCTGTGCAATAGTGATGCACTACAACTCCCACCAGACACCCTGTAAATTTCAGATGGTCAGAGGTAGCCCATCGATGTAGCCTTTTTTTTTCTTTTTGAAAAAGAATACAGGCTATATAGCGTGTATATGACTTTCCCTCTATCAGTCGCTGTGTTGGCCGTACGCTGTGCATTAAGTTCACTGCAGACACAGGCCGGTGTAAATAATTATGGAATTATTGGCATACATTTTCACGCTGAGAGCAGTATTATAACGCAAACTGCAGGCAGAAAAAAATGATACGGAGGGCTGCAAACAGGCCTAGCTGTGCAATAGTGATGCACTACAACTCCCACCAGACACCCTGTAAAATGCAGACGGTCAGAGGTAGCCCAACAATGGAGCTTTTTTTGTTTTCTTTTTGAAAAAGAATACAGGCTATATAGCGTGTATATGACTTTCCCTCTATCAATGGCTGTGGCTGTACGCTGTGCGTTAAGTTCACTGCAGACACAGACCGGTGTAAAAAATTATTGAATTATTGGCGTACAGTTTGATGCTGAGAGTCGTATTGTAACGCAAACTGCAGCCAGAAAAAAATTATACGGAAGGCTGCAAACACATATTTTTGGTATAACATACCGTAAAATCTCTTTCTCGTCGCGTTCATTGGGGGCCACAGCCTAGACCATGGGATATAGCCACTGTCCTAGGAGGCGACACTAAGCAAAAAAGTGTTAGCTCCTCCCCACCTGGCTATATCCCCCCTGCAGGCACTCAGCTAATTAGTCTGTCTGCAAGCAGTAGGAAGCCAGTGGGAGTAAAATTATACATACTATGTTTTATACATACCAACAAACCAACTTTTGGTACAATTTTCTGCCAAACCATGACCGAAGAACAGAAAGTTCCAGCAACCGCCTAAATAACAAGGGGTGGGTGCTGTGGCCCCCAATGAACGCGACGAGAAAGAGATTTTACGGTAAGTTATACCAAAAATATCTGTTTCTCGTCCGTATCATTGGGGGCCACAGCCTAGACCATGGGACGTCCACAAGCAGTCCCGGAAACAATATATTGGGTGGGCATTCAAAGTTCGGCTGTGCGGTCAACGACCGCCGCCTGCAAGATCTTCCGGCCAAGCGCGGCGTCAGATGATGCAGCTGTGTGGACCTTACAAAATTTTGAGAACGTATGTAAGGAAGTCCAGGTGGCTGCCTTACACACCTGAAGGGCTGAGGCTCCGTGGCGGACTGCCCAAGAAGCCCCTACCGCCCGTGTGGAGTGGGCCGTAACCCGAGATGGCGGCGAGCGCCCTGAGGTGCGATATGCCTCTGTTATCAGGGACCTTATCCATTTGGATCGGGTGACTTTTGAGGCTGCCAAGCCCCTTCGGGTCCCCTCCAGAATAACGAAGAGGGTGTCGGTCCTACGAAACTCCTTTGTTCTTTTCACATAGATCCTCAGCGCCCTTACTAAGTCCAGGCGGTGCAGCATTTTTTCCCTTTTGTGTACTGGATCTGGACAAAAAAGAAGGCAAGACAATTTCTTCATTAATATGAAACTGCGATACCACCTTTGGTAGAAACTCGGGTGATGGCCTTAGCACCACTTTGTCCTGGTGGAAGGTCATATATGGCGCCTGTATAGGCAAAGCCGCCAGCTCCGAGACCCTACGGATTGACGTGATGGCGACGAGGAATATCACCTTCCAGGTCAGTAGTCGCATAGAAATTTTCCTTCAGCGGCCCAAACGGCTGGCCCGTCATAGTGTCCAACACGGGATTAAGGTCCTAAGTTTGGACCGGGGGTTTAAACGGGGGTGTCGTATGGGCGACTCCTTGCAGGAATGTACGTACTGCCATCCTATTTGCGATTGGCTTTTGGGACAGTACCGTTAATGCCGACACCTGTCCCCTCAATGAACCTATCCTCAATCCCACTTCGAGGCCGGATTGTAGGAATGCAAGAATTCTGGCCACTGAGAGTTGCATCGGTTGTACCCGCCTCTCCTCACACCAGGTGAAGAGCGCTTCCAGACTCTATAATAAATTGCCGATGAGGCTGGTTTTCTGGCCCGTATCATTGTATGAATAACCTTCTCCGAATAACCTTTTCTCCTCAACACCTCGGTCTCAACGGCCAAGCCGTCAAATGTAGAGACTTGGAATTCGGGTGTAGAAAAGGCCCCTGGGATAGCAGGTCTCTTTGCTCTGGAAGATGCCACGGTGTGTCGAACAGCATTTCTATGATGGTCGCGTACCAGCTTCTTCTTGGCCAGTCTGGTGCTATTAATATCGCTGGTCGCCCTTCCTGCTTGATTTTTCCTAGGATCCTCGGTATGAGAGGGATTGGTGGAAACACGTATAGGAGCTTGCACTACCCCCACGAAACGGTCAGCGCATCCGTTGCCGCTGCCTGTGGATCCCGCGCTCGGGACACAAATGGGCGTAGCTTGTAATTTAGTCGGGACGCCATGAGGTCCACGTCTGGCGTGCCCCATTTCAGGCATATCGTCCGAAATACTTCTGGGTGCAGCCCCCATTCGCCGGGATCCACTGTTTCCCGGCTTAGGTAATCCGCCACCCAGTTTTCTATTCCGGGAATGTAGACTGCGGAAATCGAGCTCAGATGCTTCTCCGCCCACGTTAGTATGCCTGCCACCTCGCTCATTACCGATGCGCTCCGTGTTCCCCCTTGTCGGTTGACATAGGCCACTGCTGTGGTGTTGTCCGTCTGGACGCGTACATTTTTTCTCCTGAGATTGGGCCCGAAGTGTCGGAGAGTCAGGTAGATGGCCCGCAACTCTAGGATGTTTCTATGTAGCCTTGTCTCTCTTTGAGACCACACTCCTTGAACAGACCGGTCCCCCAGTGTTCTGCCCCCAACCTGAAAGGCTGGCGTCCGTCGTCACTACTGTCCAACGACTTGGACCCAAAGGCCGTCCCGCCTGAAGCCTCCCAGGTTCCAGCCACCACTTCAGTGACCTTTGGACTTGAGGGGTTATCTGGATTCGCTGTTCCAGGGTCATCCGGGACCCATTCCAGCATGACAATATCAAGTATTGTGGTTTCCTCGGCCGGCACTGGGTGAACGGAACCGCCTCGAATGCTGCCACCATCTGGCCCAGGATAGCCATGCATTGTCTGAGGGTTAGCGGTTTCCCCTGTATTAGGGACCGAACCCCCTGCCGGAGCTTGTCTACCTTTGCTTGGGGTAGCAGGACCCGGTGCTGGCTGGTCTCGAATATCATGCCCAAAAACTCCAAGCGTTGTGTCGGTATTAGGCATGATTTTTCGCGGTCCACTATCCAGCCGAATTCTTCTAGAATCTTCATCGTGACGTGTAGGCTTTTGATGTTGCCGTCCCACGGCGGTGCCTTTATTAGTATATCGTCCAGGTATGGAACGGCTGATATACTTTCCGCATGGAGTAGCGCCATCACTGCTGCTAGTACCTTCGTAAAGACCCTTGGAGAGGTAGACAGGCCGACTGGCAGCGCCGTAAACTGAAAATGCCTTCCCTGTGTTTCGAAACGAAGGAATTTTTGATGTGTTTCCCGAATCGGGATATGGAGATAAACGTCCTTGATATCTATCGAGGACAGAAATTCGCCCGGTTGCATGGAGGTTATCACGGACTTGATTTACTCCATCCGGAAATGTTTTGTTCTGATGAACTGGTTCAACCTCCTTACATCCAGAACCGGCCTCACTCTGCCATCCTTTTAGGGTACAAGAAAAAGATTCGAATAGAACCCTTGCCTCTCTTGTGCCCCTGGTACCGGTTTCACAACCCCCTGTGCCAGAAGGTTCTGCACCGCCTGCTGCAGGTTGGCTACTCCTTCCGGGGTGGTAGGCACTCTGGGCCTGCAGAATGAATTCCGTGGGAGAGTCGTGAATTCGATTGCGTACCTGGATGTCACAATTTCCTGTACCCACTTGTCGTTCACGCGCCTCCCCCATGTCTCCCGAAATTGGGAGAGCCTGCCCCCCACCCTGGTGACACTGGGTGGGAGCAGCATCTCATGCCGCGCTCTTTGATCCCGCCGTTTTAGATGTTCCGGGTCGGGATCGCCATGTTTGTCTTGTTTGAAAGAGGGGCCCCTCTTTGCGTCCGTCGGGGTTCTTGTAGACTGGGACCACTGCCCTGACCCTGGACGGGATGAAAAATGCCGAAAGGATCTAAAAAACGGTTTCCTTTTTAGTGGAACCTTCTCCTTTCTTGCCGACATCTGTGGTAACGACGTGCTCTTGCCGCCTGTGGCGTCCCTTATCATGTCATCCAGTTTAGGTCCAAACAGCCTGTTTCCTTCGAATGGCAATTTTGTTAGGGCCATCTTGGATGCTGTATCTGCTGACCATCTTTTCAGCCAGAGAGTTCTCCTTGCTGCAATCGATGCAGTGGATGCCCGGGCCACGAACTTGGCTGCGTCTAGTTCTGCTGCGCATACCAACTTGTTTGCCTGTATGACGTTGTCTGTCAGTTCGAGCAACTCACTCGGTGGAGCGCCTGTTACAATGTCTCTCCGTAGCTGCTTGGCCCGGGCTATGGACGCCTTGCTGACCCATGCGGCCGCAAAAATCGGCTGTAAGGCGGTGCCTGTGGCTTGAACACGGTTTTTGTCAACGTATCCAGCTTCCTGTCTTGAGGATTAGCCAGCATTGCTACCTCGGCTATTGGAAGTGCTGTGCTTCTAGACAATCGCGACACTGGCGGGTCAACCACCGGAGGTACCGCCCAACCCTTTTTTCAGGCCCCCTGGGAATGGGTGTAATTTCCCAAGTCTTCCCGGGTTGCCTAAATTTTTTATCTGGGTTCTGCCCTTCCTTGTTAAGGACCTCCGCAACATCCGGATGGTCTGGGAAGACCTGTCGCGATCTCTTCTGCCGTCTAAATGACACCGCGGAAGGAGGCGTCTCCACTGGTTCCTCCATTACTTGGAGGGTTTCTCTTATGGATATTACCAGGCCGTCCATTAGGCTGGCTAGGCACGACACCTGTTCCTCGTCTAGTTCCGAAACTGACGAGCCTGCAGAGTGGTCGTAGTCTTCAGACCCACTGCCCTCGCCTGCCGTTTGGGCCGTGTCCTGGGACGCCCCTGAGCAAGATGCTCGAGGGGACTCATGGCGAGCCCGGGCTGGTCTCGCAGAATACCGGGACCGTGAAGGGTGCCTTGCTCTATGGTAAGTATGCACGGACTCCCTGGACCCATGAGAGCCATGAGAGTCCCTGGATCGTCTGGACTTTGAGGGTCTAGACAACCTCCTGGTGTGGCGCGATCTATGGGGAGTGTCCTCGCTGCTACGGGACCTCCTTCTCTTGTGTGCCCTCCCTCGTGCATATTCTGAGGAGGGCGCGTCTGAGCTGGGCTCTAACCGGCGTAAAGTCGCCGCAGAGGATGTGGCCAAGCCAGAAACGGCAGCGGCCAGGGACCTCGCCCATTGGGGTTCGGGCCCTGGCTCCACATGGGCGGCGGGTGGCACCGGGGTCCCTGGAGCTGCGCGCGCCGTGGCACATCTCGCGCAGCGGGGGTCGACTTGACCGCAAGCAAACTTAACGCTGCAGGTAGTGCAAGCGTAATGCTTCACCCTCCCCTCGGCCGGGCTGGAACCCTTTGATCTAGGGTCAGACATGGCAAAAGACACAACTTCCAGGTAGCGGGTAAGCTACGTACCGTTACAGGAATGCCTGCAGGGGGGACGGGGAGGGCGAGGGGAGAACACCGCAAAGTGCTGCCTTGGGCAGGGCTTACCCGGTCTAGCAGCTGTTTCCGCGGTTCCCCCGGTCCAGCTGGAGCCTCTGGTCCTGACGCTTGGATGCTGTCGGGAGTCGACGCGGGTCCACCACACGATCTCGCAGCGTTGGTGACCCGGCAGGTGCTGTGGCGGGGACTGCTGCGGCGTTGTTCCAGCTGCTGGTACCCGAGACAGGAGGTGCTGCTGCTGTCCGGGTGCTTTCTCCGTAGCAGGAAGGGATCGCAGGGCTGAATGGCTGGACGGATGTGCTGCTGTGCTGCTTCCGGCTGCTGGTACCCGGGACAGGAGGTGCTGCTGCTGTCCGGGTGCTTTCTCCGTAGCAGAAAGGAATCGCAGGGCTGTATGGCTGGACGGATGTGCTGCCGTGCTGCTGTATGCTCAGAGAGCTGCGCAGTGCTGGGCTCCGAAGTGCAGACAGAAACAAGGTGTCAGCTGCTGAGAGCGGCCAGTCCTCCGTCTGACTGGCCCTTTTAAACTTGCCGCGGTTGGGGGGGGGGGGGCGTGGCCCGCCCCGGAAGCACCCCGCGACCTGGAGGTGAGGTTTCCGGCCGTGACGACGGCGCTCCGCCCCCCGGAGCGCCGCGCCCGGTAGTGGGCTGCCGGCCGGCGCCCCGGCGTCCTGCAACCTGCCTCGCTTCTATCCCTGCTAAGCGAGAGCTGCCGCTGCCGTCCTGAAGCTCCATAAGGTACCCTGCGTCTGCTGCCGCCGCCAGTATGGAGTCCCCAAACGGAATGTTGCCGCCGCCGCTGTCAGTGTGGAGTCCCAATGGGGCGTCTGTCCGGGAGCCACAGCCTGTCCGTGCGTTGACTGCTCCAGCAGTGCTGCCCCCTACGCGTCACCGTCAGACAGTGCGCTACTCCAGGGAGGGGGAGCCCTATGGCTGGCGGGTAACCGACTCAGATGCGCATTGCATGGTCGGGCCCCTTTTTCTTCTCTGGGTGAGACGCCGCAGTAGTGGTGGAGACACCCCCTGCCTGCGTCTCCCCCGGGAGGCCAGTAGAGCCAGGGAAAAGCCCCGACTCCCCGGATTCCCGAGCATAGCTCTTTCCACGTCTGCCTCCTAGCAGACACTAAGCTAAAGACTAATTAGCTGAGTGCCTGCAGGGGGGATATAGCCAGGTGGGGAGGAGCTAACACTTTTTTGCTTAGTGTCGCCTCCTAGGACAGTGGCTATATCCCATGGTCTAGGCTGTGGCCCCCAATGATACGGACGAGAAAAAGGGCTGGCTGTGCAATAGTGATGGACTACAATTCCCACCAGACAACCTGTAAAATGCACACGGTCAGAGGTAGCCCTAAGAAGGACCGTTGGGGTTCTTGTAGACAGGATCCTACACTACCACTGTCCCTGTCTCAGCACCACTTTCCCTATACTCTGTATTACAGACTGCAGACTTAGAATGCTATAGCTGTAATAGCCTGCACAGCCCGAGATGAAAAAAAAATTTTTGGTGCAAAACTGCTCCCAGCAGCCACAACAGTAATGCACACGGTCAGATGTGGCCCTAAGAAGGACCGTTGGGGTTCTTGTAGACAGGATCCTACACTAACACACTCCCTATAGCAGCAGCACTTTCCCTATGCTCTCCCAGTGTGTCTCTGAGGCGAGCCGCGGGCGGGACCGCTTTAAGTACTCAGCAGTCACTTGATCTCGCCAGCCACTCACTGTAGGGCAGTGGGATAGGGCTGGCATGTCACAGGAGGAAGTGGTAATGCCTTCCCTGCATGTCTATTGGCTAAAAAATTGAGCTAAACATGCAGGGAAGAAAATGGAATTGACTCGAGTACCGCGTCGTGTTCGTCTCGAGTATCGAGCATCTCGAACACCCTAATGCTCGAACAAGCATCAAGCTCGGACGAGTGTGCTCGCTCATCTCTAGCACCAACATATTCTGCAGCGTTTACATAGACAGGGGGAATACAGAAAAACAAAAGTACAAACATTACAGAACCACTGTTACATAGTAATCAGTTGATGGAAACAATAGGGGTGCGGGTCCTGCTCCAACGAGCTTACATACTACAAGTAATGGGGTGATAGAAAAGGTAAAGGAGCTGGAGATGTGCGCGGTATGGCGAGGTGGAGAGTGAGGGATGCTATACACAGACAATGGTCAGACATTTAGCTGTGTGACGGCAGAAACGGTATAACTGCAGGAGCGGTTTATGATGGCTAGCAGGGATTGCAGTCAGTAGGTCAGGGAGCATGTTATCAGGCAGAGTACAGAGGGGTTTGTTTAGGGAATGTGGTATGCCTCCCTGAAGAGGTGCGTTTTTAGAGCACGCCTGAAGTTTTGTGAGGACTTGAGCTGCTCTGGAGAAGTTTTGTACTACATGCATTCTATTATAATATCAGGCACCATACATTATTATACTAGTAATTCTTAGCACATTATAGTAGCAGTGTTTCTGGTGGTACATCACACTCACAGTAGCTTGATTACCACAAAAGACAAACACAGCTTGGCTCCTCTCACAGCAGTGACATCACCATAGGTCCTTCAGTCCACCGGATCTCTGTGGTAGGTCAATGTGTTTTGTCAGGACTGCTGAGTTGTGTAGGAAATTATAGTACCAGTGTTTCTGGTGGTGCAATGCGCCACACAGTTCTGCTACATGGTACACGCACACACACAGCTCTACTACACCCCACATATCACACACACAGCTTGGCTCCTCCCACCGCAGTGACATCACCACAGGTCCTTCAGCCCACTGGATCTCTTTTGTGGTGGTAGGTTGTTGTCTTCTGCCAGGACTGCTGAGTTGTGTCTTCTGAGATAATAGTGGCTTAGTTGTATTCTCAGTGTGTTATTTTTGCCCTCCCCTTCCAAGAGCCCTAACTGTGTTGTTCTTCTGTCGGTCAGACTCTATGTTTGATATATGTTGTAGGATCTTCGATGGTGTCACCAGGGGGCAGAACAATGACGTTACCAGGGGCGAAGCATCAGAAACACTCACACACAAACATGCAGACAAGTTGTCATTAGTAGTTTGATGACACATTCTATATGTTAATATCAAAGCCCTTACAATACTCCACACTAAGTAGTCTTTACTTCAATGAAACCATCAGGCCCTGATTTTATATCTAGAAAATAACAAATCTGAACAAACTCTTTAAATATCCGCATGTATAGCCCCTTCTTTGGGAACTTTTCCATGTCTCCGCCCTCGTACTCAGTACAGGGAACTTCTGCATACAATGTGGGCTCACTTCCTGGAAAACAGCTTTTTATGTGCATATATAGTACTAGGCCACTTTAACACAGATATTTTTTACCGCGATTATATAAAGTATAATGCTCCCATTGATGTGCTTGAACGCGGCACTTTAAAGTGTTGCAATTTTCGAGTGCTGTTTGCTCTATTTTTCATATTTAGCGTACCTCATCAATGATGGGGTGTGCTAAAGCCGCTGTTGCAGGCAGGAACGCTGCCTTCGAAAGCAAAAGTAAAATCGCGGCAGAGAGCCGCGATTTAAATCGCAGAGCTCTGTCTCGGCCATGTGTGAGTGTGGACTTACAGTATGAGCATTTACATATTGGATTACATATAAAAAAGTGGGCAAAGCATGACCAAGCCTGACAGCATAATGCAGTAAACATGTAACATTAAAGTGTACCTAACTTTTCAGAATAAGCTGCATGTGTGTATACTATTTCTGGCCATTATATGAGTTGTATCCTGTATTCAACCCAATTTCCATCCTCTGTCAGACCAAGATGCAAAAATTGGAACAATATAGACATATATCATGAAAACATGGGAAATACAAAATAGAGAGCAAATAACGGTAACAGAAATATGTGGATGGGAATGCTATCCTTAAACAACTTTGCTTGGAAAATCTTCTTAGAAACATTGTGATTGCCATGCAAGGGATAGCCCCACATCAGGAACCTAGGGGGCTAGTCTGTCCCTAGATGGAGGATAGGAAAGATGTTTAATGCAGCGACCAAGACATGAGGCACAACACTGAAGAGATGGCGGGGGTAGAGATGGCACTTGTCACAGTGGCTCTACCAAACTCCTTCCTAGAGGGAGTTTATATACATATAGCCTTAGCCAAGGCACCGCTGGGCCTCTTCCAGGCAACGCTGGGACAGCGGTTATCTGTATAGTAGTGTAGTGGACCAGAAGAGCTGTCACTCATGACGCCACCGTTCCTTCACTCCGTGAGATGTCCAACAGCAAATAAGAGAGTTCATACACAATTAGATTTGAAAAACCTCAATCACTGGGAACGGGCAGTGACTGGAACTTTACTTTTCACTTGAAACTTCACACACCAGTGCAGGAATAACAGTTCAGAAAGGTCAGGGAGGAGAACTCAAGATGACACCAGACCTACAGTCCTAGTTATCTGTATGACTCCGCTCCTAGAGGTAAAATGGAAAAAAGGTTTGGTACCGTGTTAGCCAGTAGAGCAAAGTTTGATTTTTCTCAGTAAGAGAAACCAAGTAATCTTGTAGATATGATACCTTTTAATGGCTGCCAAAAATACATGATGTTACAGCAAGCTTTCGGATCTTCTATCGATCCTTCCTCAGGCTAAAATGGAACTGGTTTGGATGGGGCACATATATAATATACAAATGCAGAGAGGACACCCCTCTGGATTGAAATACAAATGTTCACACACAGAAATTTGACTGTTTTGCACTC
Source organism: Eleutherodactylus coqui (assembly GCA_035609135.1). Lineage (NCBI taxonomy): Eukaryota > Metazoa > Chordata > Amphibia > Anura > Eleutherodactylidae > Eleutherodactylus > Eleutherodactylus coqui. Next base: position 34,931,255 of record CM069408.1, read on the forward strand.
AAAACTTAAAACAACAGACAAACTGAGCTGAGACATAAATACTTAATCAGTCCATTGAGCTCAAGAATGTGACAGTTTTATGCTGTCTTATCTCTTCTTCAACCTGCACATAAAAGGAGATGCAGCACCATCTCTTGACCTCTTTCAGACCTTTCATATTTTCCACTTATGCAAGAATCCTGGACTGAAAGATTACGGAACCACCTTATCCACGTTTTCTACTGCAACAAGCAAAAAGGCCTATATGGAGATAGACTTGAAACTGAGAATGCAACACTATTACACAACACTACGATGCTGCCTTATGAAGAACAAGAAAAAGAAACTCCAAAGACTTCATTACAGAGCAGGCCTGTACCCAAACACCGACTAGGAACATACCAAGTCTGGCATGATGGAACAGAACCCCCAACAGGACACGAACAAAGGTAAAATCAGCTATGTTATCAATCTGTCATCTCCCAACCCCAGTAATGTGGAGCTCAGTGTTCTATCCAGGGGGCTTTCATTCTGTCCTACTAAAATAAAATAGATAAAATAGAACTCTGCAGTGACATGGAGGAATATTTCAGGAGACAGACTGAAAGAGTTCTTCCATGACAAAGAGGAGATAGGACTTCCAAGCACTCAAACACAGGAGAAACTAGGGGGCAAGAGGAAGTCTGAATGGACACCCCCTCCTGGCCGCAATCCCACCTTGGATAAATATATAGACTCTTTTAGACATGAGGTGCAATTTACTATACTGGATAAGCAGAAAAGGGAAGAATTTAATACTGTATCAAAGTGCAGGAAAGAAGTGCCATCTATGCACTTAAGAGGAACAATGAGATCACCATTAAGCCTGCAGATGAGGGTGGTGCTATAGTCCTCCTGAATACATCAGACTACATGAAAGAAGCAGAAAGACAGCTGACGGACACCAGATACTACACCAAACTGGATCAAGACCCGGCTCAGAAATATGTGAGGGAATTGAGAAGAGTCATCAGAAGCCTGTCTGTGGGCTCCACAAGACCTTTGGACTTGATACCGGAGAATCCCCTGGGTTGGAGTATTCTATAAGCTTCCCAAACTACACAAAGCTAGCAACCCGGGGAGGCCAATTATCTCAGGTGTGGGAACCCTCACTGAAAAAATCTCAGGATGGGTGAAAGTTGTTCTCAAACCACTGGTGAGGAATATAACTAGCTACTTGCAGGACACCATGGACCTACTGAACAAACTGTCAACTATAGGTTCCCACCTTGATGGTGCAATCCTGGCCACAATGGATGTAGAGTCCTTATACTCCAACATCCCAGATGAAGATGGAATGACCACCTGCCAGGCCAATGGGGTTACATCTGAGTCGGTGTTCCAACTCACAAGATTCATACTCACACACAATTATTTCTCCTTTGACAAAGAGATATTCCTGCAACTCACCTGGACCACCATGGGCAGTAAAATGGCACCACAATATGCCAACCTTTTCATGGCAAAACTGGAGAGTGACTTTTTGGCCTCCTGCCCCAACAAACTACTGGCCTACCTCCGCTACATTGATGACACCATAATCATCTGGACCAACACCGAACAAGAACTAATAAAGTTCCATGAGAGATTCAATGCATTTCACCCCACCATAAAACTCACAATAAGCTACTCGTATACAGAAATCAACTTTTTGGACACCACCATAAAAATTTCGAACAACTCAATACAGACATCCCTATACTGGAAACCGATTGATCGACCAACATATCTCAGATGGGACAGTTCCCATCATAAACACATCAAAAAGTCTATCGTCTACAGCCAGGCCATCAGATACAACTAGATCTGCTCCAACCCAACAGTCAGAGAGGAACATTGCCGGCTCCATTGAATTCAATGGGCTAACATCGTTCTGCCGGTACAAGGTGAGTATATATTTTTTTTATTTTTACACATTTCTGGATGAATTGCAGGGAAGGGCTTATATATTTAAGCCCTTCCCGACAATTAATCCCGCGTACGCCGGCAGCCCATTGCTTTCAATGGAGCCGGCTGTATTGCCGGCTCCATTGAATTCAATGGGCTAACATCGTTCTTCTCTGTGGCAGAGGAGAACGATCTTTACGCTGACAGTGGGGGGGGGGGGGGGGGTCTCACTCTTGCCACTATTGTGGCTTAATAGTGGGACCTGGGAGCTTGAGATGCAGCCCAAAATGTAGCTCCTCGCCTGCCCTATTCGTTTCTGTGTCGTTTCCATCACTTTCTTGGGTTTTGCAGATTTTCACAAATGAAAACCTTAGCGAGCATCGGCGATATACAAAAATGCTCGAGTCACCCATTGACTTCAATGGGGTTCGTTACTCGAAACGAACTCTCGAGCATCACTGAAAGTTCCACTCGAGTAACGAGCACCCGAGCATTTTGGTGCTCGCTCATCTCTATTTAGTACCCAGCAGTAGGACAAAGAGGTTGGAACCAGGGCTTATCCCGATCACAGTGGCAATGAGGTGGGAGACTCTTTTCCAAAAAGCTTGCGCTATCGGACAGGTCCACCAAATATGGTGATGCGAACCAATGTCATTACATCCTCTGAAACATAAATTGAAGACCTCTGGGTAAATCGCTTTCGGTCTCTCTGGTACTAGGTAGGCTCTATGTAATACTTTCAGAGATGTCTCTGTCAAGGAGACTTGCCAGCTATTTTTACCCAAGGTTTCACAGCAGTGGTGCCAATGATTTATGGATAGGGAGGAGCTTAGAATCCTGGAGTGTTCTATTCAGAATGTTGTAGAAGTGAGATAGAGTGCCTGGATGTATGGGTGTATATTTACATATAGCCTCCATACCGTTCATCTCCACTCTGGTCAATGGGGGAATGATTGAGGACCAGTAGTGAAAAACTTGCCTTGATCTCCACCACTCTTCCGGGGGGTGGGGGGTCTATATTGGCTGTTGAAAGATGCTGTTGAGATCAATTTGCCATGTATAAGAAAGTCATGTAGGGTAGTCAGCCCGTTTGTATGCCACCATGCAAATTGTATTGCTTCCATCCTGGGTGGGAAAGCTGGGTTGTGGAATAGAGGGGTAAGTGGGGACGGTGTGGCTTGCGGAATCAATTTGAATCTGGTTTGTCTCCATAGTAGTATGGAGAAAAATTAATATGGTGCTCAATTCCTAAGGTAAAGGGGAAGGGGGGCTTTTGTCCAAAGTAAGGAGTGCCAATTATGCGGTGAGAGCTGGGCCTCCTCAATGTAGGTCCACAATGGGGCTTGGGGTCCAGCATATATAGGCGGGATTTGCACCAAACAGGCAGCTTTATAGTATTTCAGGATGCATGGGACCGAGAGGCCTCCGTATTTTTTATGCAAACACATTTTTGATTTGGAGATTCTGGGGCGTTTGTGCGCCCAGATGAAGGTGAAGATTTTTCTTTGAAAGGCTCAGAGATCAAAGGTGGGAACTGGAATAGGGAGTGTTCTGAATAGTTAGAGTAATTTTGGCAAAAGTGTCATTTTTATACTGTGGATACGACCCAACCACGAGAGGTATGGGGATTCCCACCTGACGAGATCTAGACCTAGTTGACGGAAGAGCGGTTCGTAATTTGAGGAACTTTATAGTCAGGAGTGCATTGCCTTCTGCCACACAAAAAGGAACTTATCCCTGTAAGGCAAGGAGCTGCAAGACCTGCTCACATATACTGACTGTGGACAGGATATGGATCCCCAAAACACAGCAGGACTATAAGATCCCTGTGACATTCACATGTTCCATGTCCAATGTTGTGTACGTAATCCGGTGCAGTAAATGTCCTGTTGGGGGGCTTTATATCAGGGAAACAGGACAAAATTGAGAGCCAGGATGACATCGCATCGACAGTCAATTAGAGAGGGAAAGACTGAATTACCTGTGGCAAAACATTTTTGTGGTCAGGGACACAGCATCGAGCAGATAAGGGTAATCATACTGAAGGGCAATTTCAAGTCGCAGCATCACAGAAGAATTTGGGAGTACAAATTTATGGCCATGTTTGATACCCTCAAGAATGGAATGAACCTCAGCACGGGATTCTTGCATGAGTGGAAAATATGAAAGGTCTAAAGGAGTTCAAGAGGGATGTCCTCTTCCCAATCCTTTTTTTTAAACTTCATAAAAATTCTGAACTTGACTTGTAATAATGTCGCCATCCAAGAGGTGGTGTTGCATCTTCTTCCATGTGCAGGTTGAAGGAGAGATAAGACATCATAAAACTGTCACATTCTTGAGCTCAATGGACTGATTAAGTATTTATGCCACAGCTCAGTTTGTCTGTTGTTTTAAGTTTTGAGTGCAAAACAATCTCAAATTTCTGTGTGTGAACATTTGTATTTCAATCCAGAGGGGTGTCCTCTCTGCATTTGTATATTATATATGTGCCCCATCCAAACCAGATCCATTTTAGCCTGCGGAAGGATCAATAGAAGATCTCAAAGCTTACTGTAACATCATGTATTTTTGTTAGCCATTAAAAGGTATCATAGCTACAAGATTACTTGGCTTCTCTCACTGAGAACAATCACACTCCGCTCCTAGACACACACACTCCAGGACATAGGATGACACCGAGCCTACAGGCTTAGTTATCTGTATGACTCTGCTCCTGGACACACATCAGAGGAGGACACAACACTCCACTGATACTTGCAGGTAGCTGCTCGAACACTGCACGACAGACTCCTTCTTTCACTCTCACTCAAGGTAGGGGCCCTGGGGTTGTAACATCAGGATACCTCTCCTCTTCCTCCATTCTTCACCACATGAGGGTTGAAGGTACCCACATGTGGCCGACACTCTCCCTCCATATTCTACCGTTGACAAACTGGAAGCCTCTCCAATCTTTGCCTGCACTCATATTTATACCTTACATACTCACGTGACATGGCAAATGGTTACAATTTCCAGAATTATCCAAGACATTCACAGACATTAACCTCTTACATGCTGCAGCTGTGCAATACACATAACTAAAGACAAGACAATTTGCACAGTGCTTCCACACTTAAAACATGACATGTATAACAATTATGGAGGGACCAGATATATGTACTTTGGGCCACTACACTAGTCTTTACCTAGATGGAGAATGGGTAAAATTTTTAATGCAGATGGAATTAAGCAACATATGTAACACAGTAAGGCAGACTAAGCCCCACACGGAAAAAATAACAATAGATACTTAGCTGACAGGAGTCATCTGCCTCACCAAACATCCCACCAAATGAGCGAAACTGAATGTTAACCGTTCAGTTTAAGCGTGAGCCAAGGACTGAACGACAAATGAGAATCGTGCGGTTCCAGTTCGTCATTCAGTTTCAGCCAGCATAAGAATCAACCCTGGTTCATTCACTTGTTGGGCAGTTTTTAACACTGATCGTTTATAGGAATGTGAAACACTGAATGATAAGTGAATGAGAACTGCACGATTGTCATTCTCAATGACAATCGTGCAGTCCAAACAAGCTGCCCGAACGCTAACGAGCTGGTGATGATGTCATCAGCTGGTTTGATTGGGCAAACTAGAATCGTGCAGTTCTTGTGTCTAAAAGGGTTACGTCTGCTTGACGCACAAAAGCCCCACTCCTCAGAACGGACGCAAACGTGTCCATTTGAAACTGTAAACACACACATAGAGTACTTGCACGGACCAATTGCATCTTTCCAGCAGGAAGAATGGACAACTGTCCCTAACTGATCAGGGAAAGAGGGGCACTCCTGCCTAAAAGCGAAGTCATCGCCTCGATAAAGGCGGCCCCACTGTCTTCTTCTACTGACCATCCCTGATCAGGGAGCTGGAGAGATGCACTAAACACTCAGGACACAACACTGTTCTCACACACACACGCTGTTCACAGAACAGGACTGCACATAAAGCACGTCTGGCACCCTGCCTAACCCAGACCTAACATACGTCGCTGTTCACACCAACATACAGTGTAACACATACCACATAGAACAGGACTGTACACACCACATGTCTGGCCACTTACACAGACATACAACACAAGTCCCTGTTCACACCAACATACAACAGGTAGTGCATACAGCACAGACCCCACCCAGAGCTCACATGCATACCAATGGCAAACCAAAGCAGTCCAAGTGTCCGCACACCAGGGGAATAGGGAGAGTCAGCCACCATGCTGACATAGGGAGCAGTGTCAGGCATCACCCATCTGACACACACACAGAACATCAGAGGTCTGGGGGCCGCACCTGTCCAGGGATAGGGAGAAACCTTCAGGTCGTCTGCACCTTTGTGGTCACCGTACCACACACTACTCAATGCACGCACCACAGAAACCGCAAGGAGGGGAGGGGCAGCAATTGCCCAGACCGTCCTAAGGGGAGGAGAGAGACACTTCAAACCAGCATGCAATCACCAGCTCTGAGTGGGATAAACAGTGATACATAAGGCACTAAAATGACCAGCAATCTTTCCAAAGAATTTACTGGTATTTATCTGCTGCAGACCAGGGGGATTGGCTGCTGGACAATACCACACCCAGCCAGCTCAATTAGCCCTCACCTGTGAAGGTGTGCACAAGGAAGCCTGTAGAACCACAGGTCCCAGATGCACAACCTTGACAAAAAGGAGCTTAGGTATTACTGCTTTTGTTTATTTGGGCTCACACTATTGTGTGTAATCTCTTTTTTGTAATCTCTGTTTTAAAAGAAACATACAAATGGTTGAGAAGTAAAGGCATTATAACACAAAATGATAGAGCACTTCTCCATACATGATACATTCTTGCCGTACAACAATGAGACGACTACAATATGGCCATATTCATATAAAAACAGTGGCAAGATACAGCGAATCTGATAGGGACTCCTCGTTGAACTCATTAGTGGAGTGCAGGTATAGAAGGTAAGGAGCTCAAGATAAGGAAATGAATTGTATCACTTTCGCATAAACTCTACATACAGGTGAGTTTAAACCTGACTCATACTCTTGTTATATCGCTGTATCTGTGATCAATTTTATACTTCACTAGATCTCAATAAAAAATAATTTCTGGATGGAGGATACTCTTTGATCCAGTTTAGCGTAAATCACTTTTTTACTGCCAGTAGTCCTAGATATATTAATGTTGCCTTCTTCACTGGAACTCCTATTTCCTTATGATGAAACAAAATAAGCCATTTATCAAGTTGAAATGTAACCTTTGCCATGTAATAAAGAATATCTATAACTTCAAGCCAAAAGATCTTATTCGTCATATTCCTATAAACTATGGAATAATGCTGCTTTTTTGGATATTTACTGTTGTAATCCAATATACGATATATTTCTCTAGGCTAAGGGTGTCAAACTCATTTTCTTTCTTCACACGGATGTATTTGCCATCCAGGGCCACGATGCAGTTGAGAAACTGGGCAGCAGCATTGAGAACCTTCTGCAATGCCCAGACGGGCTTGTGGAGAGAGCGACAACATCACCAATGACTTCTGTTGCTCCAAATCACAATGCTGGTCCTTTTCATGATCCCACAGATGGTGGAGTGGCCCAACAGGAACTCAAAATGCAGTGATACAAATGAGTTCCCGGTGGCGTGGAAACTAAAAAGAAAATAAAAATACAAATATTAAAACTATTCCAAAAGAAAAAAGGGTAACACATTATAGAGAAAAAGGACACAAACAAACATGGAAACCTGCTTGCTTTTATCTCACGGGTGACCAGCAGGGCAGCCACAACGGCACATGTTTGTGTTGGAATAGCTCAATCCGGAACGCACTTTCTCCAGCAGCTTGTCGAATGATTACATGGATATACTGCAGAAAACTTTTCCAGATGCTAGCTCAAGTCGCAGTAAAGACACGGACCAACTAACACACCATTTATCACCAACATATACCCATAGTCATTATGAAAACTCTTATTAAAAGAGCAAACTAACTTTTTTCTATGTGCTCCTCTATTTGAAAAAAACATAGAAATTAAACTTTTCTATCTTTAACCAAAAATGATGCCTTACGGTGCTTTCACACGGGACAGAATAGGCTGCAGGATGCAGCAGAGATGGGGATTTTGTCAATTCGTGCGGATTTGGTTGCATTTTTAATTGCAAAATGCATTCTGCGGAACATCTTCAGGAATTTATTGTTTTTTTCTGCAGACTTTAATTGCGTAATTACATCTCTTGTATGTTAGAAATCTATAACTTGGCGGTTTTTAAGTAAAGACGCACGCACAGATTTTAACAGTTGCAGAATTCAAGCCCCATAGGGATAACATTGTAACGCAGAAATATCCGCATGGACTAATTTCGTCACATGTAAGGCTCGAAAGACAATCAGGATTGAGAGCCTCATGGAATCAGGGAGCAAGATAAGATGGCTGTGCTTTAGATTATGTAGTAGTGTTAGGAGTAGGTAGTGTAGGGATCACTGCTGGATCAGGAGGACTTGGAAAAAAGGATATTCTGCCCAGTGATGGTTGAGGTGATGCCAGCCGTGGATTGGATTGGACCAAAACGGCAGGAAAACTCACCCGGTTGCCAGGCAGGAGAAGAGAACCTGGCAGCAGATGTGGATTGTAGCAGCAGAGGTGGAAGGGCCATCTTTGGCTGAGAGAAGCAGCTTCCCACCCTCCCTTAGGTTATCGCGATATTGTTAATGGGGGATTGTCGCCCACATTGGGCTGATGTATAGATGCACTTGGGGACTGTTTTTGGTGATATATTGTGTCTTTAAGACAGAAGTTATATTAAAGTGATGTTGTTTACTGGTTATCTTATTCCCCAAGTGTTACAAAACCCGGTAATAAATACCGCGGCCTTTATCTATCCAAATTTGGTGCCAGTGTCTTTTTTATTAGTGGCTAAGGTTGCAGGTAGGCATAGGGTTCCATGTGAAAGCACACATAAAATAAGTAACTTGTTTGGGAGAAAACCCAGATCTCAAATACTTATAGTCCACAGTCTCTGAAATGAAAAAAACTGTTAATATTGAGATAGCTGTTAGAACCTGCGGCAAAAAACAAATTCCCTTGGTCCATCTAGAACTAATAAAAAAGGGTCCAATGGCTGTGTCTTGTATTGCGGTTGATTCCTATTCAGGGTTTGGTCAGACGGGCGTTTTTTGTTGTGCATTTAGTTGCGTGAAACAAATGCAAAATGCATGCGTCAAAAATGTGTGTTTCCAAGAAGGCGTCGTGTTGTAAAATTTGCAGATAAAGTGCGGTGCCATCGCTATCCCCTGTTGCGGCTACGACAGCTACAGCAGGGGATTCCTTGGATGTGAAACTCCTGGATGCTGTCACATTTAGACGTTTCACCAGTGGCGGCCCCATTGACAACATACAGGGCAGATCGTGATCCTCTACCACAGCTGTGGCGGTAGATTTCTTCATCTCCGCAGGAAGTCCCCTCATCACTGAACACTGTGACAAGGGCACTCCCCGTGGAGATGAAGAATTCCCCTGCCACAGCTGTCACAGCTGTGGCACAGGAGCGTGATGTTCTCCCATTGCTTTCATTGGGGCCGGCGCTTCTGCAGCCCCATTGAAAGCAATAGGATGACGGCAAGCTCTGCAGGGATTTTCAGAGAAGGGCTTTAAATATAAGCCCTTCCCTTAAAATCATCCCTAGCATGTGTAAAAAAATAAGAAAATATATACTCACCTCTCCGCCGCTGCTGGGGCTCAGGCGTATGTACTTGCTGGGCCCCCCTGAACTGCTCTGAAGTTCTTTCAGCAGGTGGGAATTTAAGATCCCCGCCTGCTGAAAGGGCTGTGTCTGATTGGCTGACTGCTCAGCCAATCACAGGCAGCGCTCAGCTGTCCTTTGATGAATTTTTTACCAGTGCAAATTTTTTGCGCATGTAAAAATCGGACATGTGACCAGAACCATTGAAAAGCATTGGTTCTAATAAATGCAAATTGCAAATGCAAAAAACATGCAAAACAAAAAACGCCCATCTGACTAAGCCTTCAGGTGATTGGAGCTGAACTGTACTACGAGACACAGTTCTTGGACTGATGTGGTGCTGTTTTTGGAAAGACAGCAGACCCTTCTTTTTAATGCTGGAGAAACCAAGAACGAAAAATGATTCAGCCATTAAGGGGTTAACATTTTGTCAAACCCGTGCAATCACCCGATGACCTGATTTCAGTGCACTTTACTGATCTACAGTGTGAGGAGAGGTTAACTACTTGCTGCGTATAATCACATATACGGCACATGGAAAGTGAAACTTCAGAGAATCCTATAAAAGCTGACTGATGCCCACCTGGAGAAGCAGAAGACGTCTTTAGCTGCAGGACGGGTGAGTGTAATGAGGCTCCTTATTCACAGCATTTCTTATTCTGACCCGTCTACTCACCCATCCATCTTTGTTGGGGGTCATTCACTATTCCTCATTGGTGACTATTAGAGAAAGGAGAGCAGCAGGACTACATCACTATCTGGTGATGAAGTCTCCATCTCAAGACGTGCGCTGCACCACCTTACAATATAAGTCCTTTATAAGCAGCTCTTGACAACTTAAGGGTCATAAACATATACTTTATGTTCTCTATACATAATCCTTAAGATGCTCTGTGCTGCCTATGAAGTAATACATCACTTGTACTGTAAGGACAGGGCAAGTCTAGTTATGGAGAGTCAGGAGACTTGGGAAGACCCATATTACTTTATGGGCAGGTCCCAACATCTGCAGAATTATATATCAGCTGCATGAATATTTTCCCCTTACAGCACAGCCATAATTTATTACAGTATGAATTCACCACCTTCCACCCTATAATATCCCATCCTATGCTATAAAGTGGTGCATGTTACAGCAAAGCACGTGCTTCAATAGAGAATTGTTCACAAAGCTGATATATATACAATAAATAAATAAATATATAAATATATATGTAGAGGTAAAACAGGTCTGTGACAAAAAGTCCAGCAGACAATTGGTGCCCTGCCAATTGATTAAGCTTCACCTGAGGAGCCCAATGTGTAATGAGTTGTGGCATTAGATAAAATAGAGAGGGCTAAAATGGATGTATAGTGAGTGATCAGGCGGTCAGGTTTTATTTTGTGTACCGGAGTAATGTACACTGTGAAATACCGTAAACAGCTGTTGAGATTAATAAAACTAGCAGGTTTAAAAAAGTTCCAGGGGTAAAAGTGGGTTCCTGAGAAGATGGCAATCCTGAGTAGTGACCAACCCCCTAATGTCACTATACGTATGTATACACAGGGTGTCCCAGTTACTGTTGTGACAGGGCATATAGTAAGGACGGCTTCATCATATTCCAGATGCGTCATTCTAGAAAACTATACATATGAAGAGCAGGGTGAAAGCTAATTTAAGTGTGAAATACATTTTTATTATAAACTAGCTGATATACCCGGCTTCGCCCGAGTTAATTTGGTACTGGTGTTTATCTGGTGTTCACACGGAAAAGCTTATGAAGTTGTCGTTACTTTAGAGATACCGAGGAAAAAAATATGTTCACCATTTTGCATGGTTTTTTGTGTAACCCAGGAAACACCACGTGGAGGCAACCATGCGACGTTTCCTTTATATAAAATGACATCGGGAAGAGAGAGAATTAGATTCCGTACTTAAAATTTGGATGCTAATTCTTTTGCGCTTAGAATTGAATAATTGAGTTGGGACCTATTAACTTTTCCTATTTATGACACAATCGATGCTCATGCCAAATTTCAAGTTTCTATGACATCGGGATGTGAGAGAATTAGATTCTTTACGTAAAATTTGGACGCCAATTCTTTTGCGCTTAGAATTGAATAATCGAGTTGGGACCCATTCAATTTTCCTATTTATGACATAATCTATGCTTGTGCCGAATTTCATGTTTCTCCGACATCGGGAAGTTGGAGAATTAGTGGTGAGTGAGTCAGTGAGTGAGTCAGTGAGGGCTTTCGTCTTTATATATATATAGATTGCATGATGTAAGTGCAGGAAGAGCATTTAGTTTACATCAATTAACTCGTCCGGCATCAAATGTCTAACTGCACCCATTATTCTTTGATGCAGGGGGATGAAAATGTTCACAGCTTCCCCAAAACATAAAAATTAAGTGAAGGAGTAACAGACGTAAGATTTTTATAGTAGTCATTAGAAACGCAGCAATACCCAATATGTCTATTGGGATATTGGTACTTTTTTTATTTTTCCATACTAAAGGGGTTTTATAGGGCAAATGTGACCTTTTTTTGTCTGTTTTGTATTTACATTTTTTTTAAATGTAACTTTTTTTCACACCTTTTTTCATCCCTACAGGGGACTTGATGATGTGATCATTTAATACTACACTGCACAACTTGAGTAGTACAGTGTAGTATACCTTTGACAACTCAACTATTAGACCTTGCCAGAGGAAGGGTCTGATAAGCTGGTTGGCATAGCATTAATCAGGCATTTGTCTTCTATGGGAACACATAAACGTAAACGTATTGTGCCGTACCAAGGGGTGACAGGAGGGAGCTCCCTTCCCCTGTGAGCTGCTTACACAACACGATCACTATTGATTACAGCATGTAATGCTCCATTCACATCTGCGTCTGTGGCTCTGGAATATTTCTATTGTACGGCTTCGTCCTCAGAGCTGAACAACTAAAATATCAGAACGGTCGAATCCTCCACATGTTGGAGCCAAACTGCAACTTGGCATTACAACCAGTATTTCACTGGACAAAATAGCCCTGCATACTGGACTATTTTGTTTGTGATTCTCTGCTACATCTGTGCTGGAGGCTCTGAACTAAACCTTCAATGCAGATGTGAATGAGACCTAAGAGATTAAACGGCGGGGATCAGCCCTCTAATGATAATGAGTTGGCTATACTGGATCCACCCTCTAATGATAATGAGTTGGCTATACTGGATCCGCCCTCTAATGATAATGAGTTGGCTATACTGGATCCGCCCTCTAATGATAATGAGTTGGTTATACTGGATCCACCCTCTAATGATAATGAGTTGGCTATACTGGATCTGCCCTCTAATGATAATGAGTTGGTTATACTTGATCCGCCCTCTAATGATAATGAGTTGGCTATACTGGATCTGCCCTCTAATGATAATGAGTTGGCTATACTGGATCCGTCCTCTAACGATGAGTTGGCTATACTGGATCTGCCCTCTAATGATAATGAGTTGGCTATACTGGATCCACCCTCTAATGATAATGAGTTGGCTATACTGGATCCGCCCTCTAATGATAATGGGTTGGTTATACTGGATCCGCCCTCTAATGATAATGAGTTGGCTATACTGGATCTGCCCTCTAATGATAATGAGTTGGCTATACTGGATCCGTCCTCTAACGATGAGTTGGCTATACTGGATCTGCCCTCTAATGATAATGAGTTGACTCTATTGAACACACCCTCTAATGATAATGAGTTGGCTATACTGGATCCGCCCTCTAATGATAATGAGTTGGCTATACTGGATCCGCCCTCTAATGATAATGAGTTGGTTATACTGGATCCACCCTCTAATGATAATGAGTTGGCTATACTGGATCCGCCCTCTAATGATAATGAGTTGGTTATACTTGATCCGCCCTCTAATGATAATGAGTTGGCTATACTGGATCTGCCCTCTAATGATAATGAGTTGGCTATACTGGATCCGTCCTCTAACGATGAGTTGGCTATACTGGATCTGCCCTCTAATGATAATGAGTTGGCTATACTGGATCCACCCTCTAATGATAATGAGTTGGCTATACTGGATCCGCCCTCTAATGATAATGAGTTGGTTATACTGGATCCGCCCTCTAATGATAATGAGTTGGCTATACTGGATCTGCCCTCTAATGATAATGAGTTGGCTATACTGGATCCGTCCTCTAACGATGAGTTGGCTATACTGGATCTGCCCTCTAATGATAATGAGTTGACTCTATTGAACACACCCTCTAATGATAATGAGTTGGCTATACTGGATCCGCTCTCTAATGATAATGAGTTGGCTATACTGGATCCGCCCTCTAATGATAATGAGTTGGTTATACTGAATCCACCCTCTAATGATAATGAGTTGGCTATACTGGATCCGCCCTCTAATGATAATGAGTTGGTTATACTGGATCCGCCCTCTATTGATAATGAGTTGGCTATACTGGATCTGCCCTCTAATGATAATGAGTTGGCTATACTGGATCCGTCCTCTAACGATGAGTTGGCTATACTGGATCTGCCCTCTAATGATAATGAGTTGGCTATACTGGATCCACCCTCTAATGATAATGAGTTGGCTATACTGGATCCGCCCTCTAATGATAATGAGTTGGTTATACTGGATCCGCCCTCTAATGATAATGAGTTGGCTATACTGGATCTGCTCTCTAATGATAATGAGTTGGCTATACTGGATCCGTCCTCTAACGATGAGTTGGCTATACTGGATCTGCCCTCTAATGATAATGAGTTGACTCTATTGAACACACCCTCTAATGATAATGAGTTGGCTATACTGGATCCGCCCTCTAATGATAATGAGTTGGCTATATTGGATCCACCCTCTAATGATAATGAGTTGGTTATACTGGATCTGCCCTTTAATGATAATGAGTTGACTCTATTGAACACACCCTCTAATGATAATGAGTTGGCTATACTGGATCCGCCCTCTAATGATAATGAGTTGGCTATACTGGATCCGCCCTCTAATGATAATGAGTTGGCTATATTGGATCCACCCTCTAATGATAATGAGTTGGTTATACTGGATCTGCCCTCTAATGATAATGAGTTGACTCTATTGAACACACCCTCTAATGATAATGAGTTGGCTATACTGGATCCGCCCTCTAATGATAATGAGTTGGCTATACTGGATCCGCCCTCTAATGATGAGTTGGCCATACTGGATCTGCCCTCTAATGATAATGAGTTGGCTATACTGGATCCGCCCCCTAATGATAATGAGTTGGCTATACTGGATCCGCCCTCTAATGATGAGTTGGCTATGCTGGATCCGCCCTCTAATGATGAGTTGGCTATACTGGATCCGCCCTCTAATGATGAGTTGGCTATACTGGATCTGCCCTCTAATGATGAGTTGGCTATACTGGATCCGCCTTCTAATGATAATGAGTTGGCTATACTGGATCTGCCATCTAATGATAATGAGTTGGCTATACTGGATCCGCCCTCTAATGATAATGAGTTGGCTATACTGGATCCGCCCTCTAATGATAATGAGTTGGCTATATTGGATCCACCCTCTAATGATAATGAGTTGGTTATACTGGATCTGCTCTCTAATGATAATGAGTTGGCTATACTAGATCCGCCTCTAATGATAATGAGATGACTCTTGAAGCTCTGTCCTCTAATGATGATATAAATGACTTAAGGAAAGCAAAAACATCCGTGTGAGGGTGCGGGCAGACGAGCGCATAAACGGCGCGTTTTTGCGACCAAACGTATATACGTGACCATCTGAGGCAATGGTTTCGAATGTATTCGTTCACATGGGCGATTTTACGGCGCGTAAAAACGGCAACCCGAAAAAAAACCGGAACATATGCGACCGAAATACGCGCCAACGCATATTCGATGGCCGAAAAGATAGTTTGCAAAGTAGGAGCAAACGAAAATACGCTTTCTAGCTCTGGTCGTGATTGTCGAAAAACGTTCTCTCCGGCGATTATACGTTGCGCTCGTGCGAACGTAAATACGCCTACGCTCGTGAAAACGCACCCTAACATCCATGTGATGCTGTATCTTCATTACACCAATAAGCTGTGACTGCAACTGCAGATTATCACTGGTTTTGTTTTTCTAGACGCTGAATCCAGCTGAAGCAGAATGAGGAGCCTGACAATGGTAAGAGCCACAGAATATAAGAGAGAAGTGAGAACGCAGAGGGAAATGATGCTGAATGTAACCGTTTCACTGCTGGAAAGGTGAAATGTGCTCCTCCTACAGCAGAGAAGACAATTTGGAGTTTAAAGGGGTTTTGTCATTTTAAAAAAAATATCTAAATTTACCTATTCCTTCCCTGTCTGTCTCCTTATCACATCTTCTCCTGGTTGAGCTTCTCCAGTGCCCCAGGTCAGCTCACTGCAGGCTGGGACCAGCTTGTTATGAGGGCTGCTTATCTCAAATTCCTTTCAAATTCCTTTCGGCTGGGTCAGTGAAGGTCACATCCCTGTGCTGTAGCTTCACTGCCTAGGAAGGAATTGTAATGTATTTCAGAGATCTCTTGAACAATCTCTGAAGAAGATAGGCAGTCCCCCTGCTGGCCTGTGAGCTGTTACGTAACGTTCATTGATTGGCAGGCAGAAGACTGCCAACCAGATGTACGTAACCTCACAGGAAGGAGAGGAATCAGGCAGCTGGAGGTGAAGTGACCCCACCCGGACTGCAGGAGACAGGAGAAGATAGGGGAGGTGAAGATCTGGTAAGTTGACTGATGGGGTAGGAATAGGTAAGTATAGAATTTTTCTTAATTAGTGACAGAACCCCTTTAAGGGTTATTCAATGCAAACATTCAATAGCCAATGAGCCATGAAGCCTACAGAGTATTGAGCCCACTGAGGGATTTCCAACAGACAACACCTCAGGGGCCTTCTGCAGTGACAGGAAAAAGATGCCACATTGTCATTGGTAAGTTCATGTTGGTTGTGAGGGTGTCATTGCAAATGCGATCCCTGCAACCCCTATTGGTATGCCACTGGGATTGTCCACACACATAAAAAGTGTGTATTCGGTAGTCAGATGTTGCTCATGACTGGGGCTTATACTCTGCAGGTTAATTGGCCAGAAACTGTAATTTCTATGTAGCACCCAACCACCTGATATCTGCTTTTTGTGTATGTGCATGGCCTCATGTAAGTGTCATTTTATAGAATCTGTATATTGGTATATTAGGCCACAATGTTTCAGATATTGGCTCCTGTAAATGATAGTCAGGACCTAATGGATGCACTATTCTTCACCGTTGATATCTTTGTATAAAGGCTGTGGGGTACCGGTGATAGTCCGGTTATCCAGAACATTGTAAGAATGACTAACGAAGGTCCAGGATCGGTTCCGATTGATCTGAAAAAGTTTCCCATTTATGTTGTAGATTCTGAACGTTCTCCTTCTCTGGTCCCTGACTGAACTGCCATCAGGTAAGGAGCTTTCACCTTCACCTCTTCCAGCATCTCAGGATTGCAGACAGTGTAATAAAGGAAATGTCCTTATAGTATAATGTGCTGCACCCGGTTTCCCAACACTGATTATTAGAGATGAACGTACTCGTCCGAGCTTGATATTCGTGCGAATATTACGGTGTTCGGGATGCTCGTTACTCGTAACGAGTACCACGCGGTGTTCCGGTTACTTTCAGTTTCCTCTCTGAGACGTTAGCGCGCTTTTCTGGCCAATTGAAAGACAGGGAAGGCATTACAACTTCCCCCTGTGACGTTCAAGCCCTATACCACCCCCCTGCTGTGAGTGGCTGGGGCGATCAGATGTCACCCGAGTATAAAAGTCGGCCCCTCCCGCGGCTCGCCTCAGATGTCTTGTGAGTTAGCTGAGGGAAAGTGCTGTTCTATTGGAGTTGCTGTAGGGAGAGTGTTTGTAGTGAGTGTAGGCTTCAAGAACCCCAACGGTCCTTCTTAGGGCCACATCTACGTGTGTGCAGGCTGCTGTTAGCAGTGGAGAAATTTTTTTTTCTTCTCAAAATCGGCAGTGCAGAGCATTGCACCCGGTATTAGGGACAGAAGTGGTGCTTAGGCAGGGAGAGTGTTAGGAGTGAGTGTAGCCTTCAAGAACCTCAACGGTCCTTTCTAGGGCCACATTTAACTGTGTGGAGTACTGTGCAGGCTGCTGTTAGCTGTGTTGCTTTTTTTTTTCTTTCTCAAAATCGGCGGTGCAGAGCATTGCACCCTGCATTGATACTACAGGCACAGAATTGTGTAGGCAGGGCCACAACACAGTTATTAGTCATTGAATAGACGCAGTGGGCCTTTTCTTTTTTAACAAAAGGGAAAAAAGTATATTTGCCCTGCCTCTGTCAGTCCTAAGGGCTCTGGGTACGTGTGTGCTGCGTGGAGAACCTAAAAAAATCAGACGCAACCAGCTACGGTTGAGTGCAGCCTTGCGCCAATTTCTTTCCTGCCTGGGAAATACCTGCTCTGCCACAGTTAATAACTCTGCAACAGTAAAGTTCTGTGACACTTTTGCAGGGCCGCAACACAGTGTCAGTTATTAAACTTATTATTCAGTGAATAGACGCAGTGGGCCTATCCTTTTAAACAAAAGGGAAAAAAGTATATTTGCCCTGCCTCTGTCAGTCCTAAGGGCTCTGGGTACGTGTGTGCTGCATGGAGAACCTAAAAAAATCAGACGCAACCAGCTACGGTTGAGTGCAGCCTTGCGCCAATTTCTTTCCTGCCTGGGAAATACCTGCTCTGCCACAGTTAATAACTCTGCAACAGTAAAGTTCTGTGACACTTTTGCAGGGCCGCAACACAGTTATATTAGTCAGTGAATAGACGCAGTGGGCCTTTTCTTTTTTAACAAAAGGGAAAAAAGTATATTTGCCCTGCCTCTGTCAGTCCTAAGGGCTCTGGGTACGTGTGTGCTGTGTGGAGAACCTAAAAAAATCAGACGCAACCAGCTACGGTTGAGTGCAGCCTTGCGCCAATTTCTTTCCTGCCTGGGAAATACCTGCTCTGCCACAGTTAATAACTCTGCAACAGTAAAGTTCTGTGACACTTTTG
Organism: Eleutherodactylus coqui; assembly: GCA_035609135.1. Lineage (NCBI taxonomy): Eukaryota > Metazoa > Chordata > Amphibia > Anura > Eleutherodactylidae > Eleutherodactylus > Eleutherodactylus coqui. Next base: position 34,949,967 of record CM069408.1, read on the forward strand.
CAGGGCCGCAACACAGTGTCAGTTATTAAACTTATTATTCAGTGAATAGACGCAGTGGGCCTATCCTTTTAAACAAAAGGGAAAAAAGTATATTTGCCCTGCCTCTGTCAGTCCTAAGGGCTCTGGGTACGTGTGTGCTGCGTGGAGAACCTAAAAAAATCAGACGCAACCAGCTACGGTTGAGTGCAGCCTTGCGCCAATTTCTTTCCTGCCTGGGAAATACCTGCTCTGCCACAGTTAATAACTCTGCAACAGTAAAGTTCTGTGACACTTTTGCAGGGCCGCAACACAGTTATTAAACTTATTATTCATTCACTAGAGGCAGTGGGCCTTTCCTTTTTAAAAAAAGTAAAAAAATTATATTTGGCCTGCAGGCTTGCGCCAATTTCTTTCCTGCCTGTGAAATCAAATCACTGGTAATACAGCATGCTGAGGGGTAGGGGTAGGCCTAGAGGACGTGGACGCGGCCGAGGACGCGTAGGCCCAAGTGAGGGTGTGGGCACAGGCCGAGCTCCTGATCCAGGTGTGTCACAGCCGACTGCTGCGCGATTAGGAGAGAGGCACGTTTCTGGCGTCCCCACATTCATCGCCCAATTAATGGGTCCACGCGGGAGACCTTTATTAGAAAATGAGCAGTGTGAGCAGGTCCTGTCCTGGATGGCAGAAAGTGCTTCGAGCAACCTATCGTCCAGCCACAGTTCTGCGCCGTCCACTGCTGCAAATCCGAATCCTCTGTCTGCTGCTCCTCCTTCCTCCCAGCCTCCTCACTCCACTACAATGACACATGCTCAGGAGCGGGAAGACTCCCAGGAACTGTTCTCGGGCCCCTGCTCAGATTGGGCAGCAGTGGTTCCTCTCCCACCAGAGGAGTTTATCGTCACTGATGCACAACCATTGGAAAGTTCCCGGGGTCCGGGGGATGAGGCTGGGGACTTCCGCCAACTGTCTCAAGAACTTTCTGTGGGTGAGGAGGACTATGACGATGAGACACAGTTGTCTTGCAGTGAGGTAGTAGTAAGGGCAGTAAGTCCGAGGGAGGAGCGCACAGAGGATTTGGAGGAAGAGCAGCAGGACGATGAGGTGACTGACCCCACCTGGTGTGCAACGCCTACACAGGACAGGTCTTCAGAGGGGGAGGCACGGGCAGCAGCAGGGCAGGTTGCAAGAGGCAGTGCGGTGGCCAGGGGTAGAGGCAGGGCCAGACCGAATAATCCACCAACTGTTTCCCAAAGCGCACCCTCGCGCCATGCCACCCTGCAGAGGCCGAGGTGCTCTAAAGTCTGGCAGTTTTTCACCGAGACGCCTGACGACCGACGAACAGTGGTGTGCAACCTTTGTCGCGCCAAGATCAGCCAGGGAGCCACCACCAGCATGCGCAGACATATGATGGCCAAGCACCCCACAAGGTGGGACGAAGGCCGTTCACCGCCTCCGGTTTGCACAGCTGCCTCTCCCCCTGTGCCCCAACCTGCCACTGAGATACAACCCCCCTCTCAGGACACAGGCACTACCGTCTCATGGCCTGCACCCACAGCCTCACCTCCGCTGTCCTCGGCCCCATCCACCAATGTCTCGCACCGCACAGTCCAGCCGTCGCTAGCGCAAGTGTTGGAGCGCAAGCGCAAGTACGCCGCCACGCACCCGCACACTCAATCGTTAACCGTCCACATAGCCAAATTTATCAGCCTTGAGATGCTGCCGTATAGGGTTGTGGAAACGGAGGCTTTCAAAGCTATGATGGCGGCGGCGGCCCCGCGCTACTCAGTTCCCAGTCGCCACTACTTTTCCAGATGTGCCGTCCCAGCCCTGCACGACCACGTCTCCCGCAACATTGTACGCGCCCTCACCAATGCGGTTAGTGGCAAGGTCCACTTAACTGCGGACACGTGGACAAGCACAGGCGGGCAGGGCCACTACATCTCCCTGACGGCACATTGGGTGAATTTAGTGGAGGCTGGGACAGAGTCAGAGCCTGGGACCGCTCACGTCCTACCCACCCCCAGAATTGCGGGCCACAGCTCGGTGGTGGTATGTTCGGCGGTGTATGCTTCCTCCACTAAAGCACCCTCCTCCTCCTCCTCCTCCTCAACCTCTGTCTCGCAATCTAGATGTGTCAGCAGCAGCAGGACGTCGCCAGCAGTCGGTGTCGCGCAGCGTGGCAGCACAGCGGTGGGCAAGCGTCAGCAGGCCGTGCTGAAACTACTCAGCTTAGGAGATAGGAGGCACACGGCCCACGAACTGCTGCAGGGTCTGACAGAGCAGACCGACCGCTGGCTTGCGCCGCTGAGCCTCCAACCGGGCATGGTCGTGTGTGACAACGGCCGTAACCTGGTGGCGGCTCTGCAGCTCGGCAGCCTCACGCACGTGCCATGCCTGGCCCACGTCTTTAATTTGGTGGTTCAGCGCTTTCTGAAAAGCTACCCACGCTTGTCAGACCTGCTCGTAAAGGTGCGCCGGCTCTGCGCACATTTCCGCAAGTCCCACACGGACGCTGCCACCCTGCGCACCCTGCAACATCGCTTTAATCTGCCAGTGCACCGACTGCTGTGCGACGTGCCCACACGGTGGAACTCTACGCTCCACATGTTGGCCAGGCTCTATGAGCAGCGTAGAGCTATCGTGGAATACCAACTCCAACATGGGCGGCGCAGTGGGAGTCAGCCTCCTCAATTATTTTCAGAAGAGTGGGCCTGGTTGGCAGACATCTGCCAGGTCCTTGGAAACTTTGAGCAGTCTACCTAGGTGGTGAGAGGCGATGCTGCAATCATTAGCGTCACCATTCCTCTGCTATGCATCTTGAGAAGTTCCCTGCAAACCATAAAGGCAGCCGCTTTGCGCTCGGAAACGGAGGCGGGGGAAGACAGTATGTCGCTGGATAGTCAGAGCACCCTCCTGTCTATATCTCAGCGCATTCAGGAGGAGGAGGAGGAGGAGCATGAGGAGGATGAGGAGGAGGGGGAAGAGACAGCTTGGCCCACTGCTGACGGTGCCCCTGCTGCTTGCCTGTCATCCTTTCAGCGTGTATGGCCTGAGGAGGATGAGGATGAGGAGGAGGAGGAGGAGGATCCTGAAAGTGATCTTCCTAGTGAAGACAGCCATGTGTTGCGTACAGGTACCCTGGCACACATGGCTGACTTCATGTTAGGATGCCTTTCTCGTGACCCTCGCGTTGCACGCATTCTGGCCACTACGGATTACTGGGTGTACACACTGCTCGACCCACGCTATAAGGAGAACCTTCCCAGTCTCATTCCCGAAGAGGAAAGGGGTTCGAGAGTGTTGCTATACCACAGGACCCTGGCGGACAAGCTGATGGTAAAATTCCCATCCGACAGCGCTAGTGGCAGAAGGCGCAGTTCCGAGGGCCAGGTAGCAGGGGAGGTGCGGAGATCGAGCACCATGTACAGCCCAGGCAGTGCAACAGTCTTTAAGGGCCTGGACAGCTTTATGGCTCCCCACCAAGACTGTGTCACCGCTCCCCAGTCAAGGCTGAGTCGGCGGGAGCACTGTAAAAGGATGGTGAGGGAGTACGTAGCGGATCGCACGACCGTCCTCCGTGACGCCTCTGCCACCTACAACTACTGGGTATCGAAGCTGGACACGTGGCCTGAACTAGCGCTGTATGCCCTGGAGGTGCTTGCTTGTCCTGCGGCTAGCGTCTTGTCGGAGAGGGTGTTTAGTGCGGCTGGGGGAATCATCACAGATAAGCGTACCCGCCTGTCAACCAACAGTGCCGACAGGCTAACACTCATCAAGATGAACAAAGCCTGGATTTCCCCAGACTTCTCTTCTCCACCAGCGGACAGCAGCGATACCTAAGCAATACGTAGGCTGCACCCGCGGATGGAAGCTACGTTCTCTCTCACCATCCAAAACGGGGACATTTCTGCTTCATCAATCTGTCTAATATTCCTCCTCCTCCTCCTGCTCCTCCTCCTGAAACCTCACGTAATCACGCTGAACGGGCAATTTTTCTTAGGGCCACAAGGCTCACTCATCTAATTTTTCTAAACAATTTTTATATGTGTCAATGCTCTTAAAAGCGTTGAAACTTTAACTTGAACCAATTTTTCGTTAAACTGGGCTGCCTCCAGGCCTAGTTACCACTTAAGCCACATTAACCAAAGCGATTAATGGGTTTCACCTGCCATCTTGGTTGGGCATGGCCAATTTTTACTGAGGTACATTAGTACTGTTGGTACACCAATTTTTTGGGGCCCTCACCTACAGTGTAATCATAGCAATTTGTATGTTCTTCGCCTGCACTCATGGTACAGAAGTGTGTGTGGGGTTGGCCTACACTTTAGCTACATAAATGTAACTTGGACCTTGGCTATACTGCAGCTACTGAAATGGAACTAAGGGCGCCCACCCACTGGCGTTTGCGTTTTCCGCGCGTTTTTTGCCGCGTTTTTGCCGCGTTTTCGCGGCTTTTCCATTAATTTCCATTGACTTTCATGGGTGCATTAGGAGAAAAATAAGGACACATATGCAACTGACAGTTCCTATGTTAAAAATCGCAACGCAACGCAAAAAAAAACGCCAGTGGACAGGAGTACATTCAATTCTAATTGCTCTTGAGAAAAAACGCAAAACGCAAAGAAAAAAAAATCGCCAGTGGGTGCGCGCCCTATGACTGCGCTCCCACTATACTGCTGCTTCGGAATTGTTACTGGGGCCTGTCTTGAGTGCTACTATTACTGACATGGAACGAAGACTGCGCTCCCACTATACTGCTGCTTCGGAATTGTTACTGGTGCCTGTCTTGAGTGCTACTATTGCTGACATGGAACGAAGACTGCGCTCCTCCTATAATGCTGCTAGTGATATGTTAGTGGGGCCTGTCCTAATGCTACGGCTGAAATGTTACGAATTATGGGCTCTGCCTATACCGCTGCTAATGGTATGTCTCTGGGGTGTGGAAACAGAGGCTTCCCAAAGACATGATGGCGGCGAGGCCATTTCCCACAACGCGGTTACTGTTAAGGTGCATATAACCACGGACACGTGGAGAGGACACGTAGTGCCTCAAAAACATCCCCCTCCTCCTCCAACAGGGAAAACATTCTTGGCAAATGCCTTTGCATTGGTTCGTCTGGTGGCAGTCCAAGAATTTCACCTTTACCTACACAACAAGAGAGCCCCCCCACCATCCCCCCGCCACGGCCCACTTAATCCTGGCCACATTCCGAAAACCAACAAAATAAAACCGCGCTACTAGGTCCGCAGTCACCACCACATTACCACCAACGCGGTTACTGTTAAGGTGCATATAACCACGGACACGTGGAGAGGACACGTAGTGCCTCAAAAACATCCCCCCGCCACGGCCCACTTAATCCTGGCCACATTCTGAAAACCAACAAAATAAAACCGCGCTACTAGGTCCGCAGTTACCACCACATTACCACCAACGCGGTTACTGTTAAGGTACATATTACCAGTCTGACTGGGGCATGCAGACACCCTGACAGAATGAATAGTGTGTGGCACATAGGTTCCCCATTGCTATGCCCACGTGTGCAGCTTCTGATGGCGGTGGCACAGGATTCTATTTCTCATTGCTTCTGTACAGCATTGTGGGCTATCGCCCCACCACTTTTAAAGAGGGTCGCTGCCTAGCCGTGCCAACCCCTCTGCAGTGTGTGCCTGCGGTTCCTCCTCATGGCAGACGCACTTATAAATAGACATGAGGGTGGTGTGGCATGAGGGCAGCTGAAGGCTGCGCAGGGACAGTTTGTTGTGCGCTGTGGACACTGCGTCGTGCGGGGGGGGGGGGGGGGGGGTTGGTCAGCATGTAACCCAGGAGAAGTGGCAGCGGAGTGTCATCCAGGCAGTGATTGTGCTTTGTTGTAGCTAGTGTGGTGCTTAGCAAAGGTATGCCATGCTAATGAGGGCTTTTCAGAAGTAAAAGTTTTTGGGAGGGGGGGGGGGCCCACTCTTGCCGCTATTGTGGCTTAATAGTGGGACCTGTGAACTTGAGATGCAGCCCAACATGTAGCCCCTCGCCTGCCCTATCCGTTGCTGTGTCGTTCCCATCACTTTCTTGAATTGCCCAGATTTTCACACATGAAAACCTTAGCGAGCATCGGCGAAATACAAAAATGCTCGGGTCGCCCATTAACTTCAATGGGGTTCGTTATTCGAAACGAACCCTCGAGCATCGCGAAAAGTTCGTCCCGAGTAACGAGCACCCGAGCATTTTGGTGCTCGCTCATCTCTACTGATTATATAAGATTGTAGATGTTCACAACAAGTAATAATCCGAAGACACAGAGCCCCCTAAACAGGGAATCCTCTGAGGGTCCTGTGTGACCTATGACCCAGGTGACCCCATTTATGTTTCATTGTCTTGCACAGGATGATTGGTCGCTGGTAATTACTAGGAAATGATGTTCTGTGGATCTCACTTAAAATGTTTTGTAATGTTTATCCATGAAGATAATTCATTACATGTCTATATGTAACTGTTAGACCTCATTAACACAAGCGTTTTAGCCTTAAAACGCATGAGAAAGAAAAAGCCGCGACCAAGTCGTGGTGAAAAATTTACGTCTTCTCGTCCACTCACACGGCCGGGTGTGGCACGTACACGGTGCATCCCCGAATTCCTTTGGCCAGCATAAATGTTCAGCATGGCTTCTATTAGTTAAATGGTTTAGCTGCACTAGCTGCTGCTAAAGTCCCTCCCCCTGCTTTTGCAGGCAACTCCCATAAAAGCCTATAGGAGCCGCCAGCTGATCGCGGCCGAAAGATAGGGCAAGATAATCTTTCCCGCTGCATCAAAACATCAGCCGCAATATTTTGACACAGCTACAAAATCACCCATCTGAATGAATATATTGGAATTCAATGCTTCAGATCACCATTTTCAGTCATGATAAAACGCTCGTGTGAATGGTGGCCTTAGGGTTCCCATCCGGTAATGAAGTGGAAAGGCCACTGCTGGTATTTAATTTTTACCGGCCATATTAACTACAGGGAAAAAATAATTCGGCTGACAGCACGACCGGGCAGCAACCCACAACATCAAGGATTTCGCTGAAACTCACTCCATAGCTCCAGTCCACCGCACTGCTATAATTAGAGCTGTGACCCCTGATCTACTCCCCCCACCACACCTGGCGTCTGCATCCCGTATGCACCACAGATGCTGGGGTAAGAGGTCAATGATCACAGCTCCAGTTACAGCAGTGGTGGTGGACTGGAGCTACGGGGTGAGTGTGAATGAAATCTTTGATGTTGTGGGGTTGCAGTCTGCTGGAGGTTCAGGATAGGGATGGTACAAAGAAGGGGTCCTATTACCACTGGGGACACTATTACTACGGGGTCCACTACTGGGGACACTACTACCACTGCGGAACACTATTACTACTGGGGCCACTATGGGGGGGGGGGTCACTATTACTACATTACTACTGAGGCCACTATGGGGGGGTCACTATTACTACTGGGGCCACTATGGGGGGGGGGGGGGTGACTATTACTACATTACTACTGAGGCCACTTTTGGGACCACTGTTACTATTGGGTCTGCTACTGGGAACATTGTTACTATTGGGAGAACTATTACTATTGTGTCCGATGCTGGGGACACTGTTGCTATTGGGGTCGGTACTGGGAACAGTGTTATTATTAGGAACATTATTACTATTGGGTCTACAACTGGGGACATGATTAATACTGGGGACACGATTAATATTGGGTCCACAACTGGAGACGTGATTACTACTGGGTACACTATTACCACTGGTGGCCACTAAGGGGGGCACAATTACTAGTTGGGGCCACTAGAATAGCAGAAAAAAAAAACTTGCGTTGTGATATGCCATGCCCAAAAGCATACCCCCTTTTTCTGTGGCCAGTATTTTTTGTGAGAAAGGTGGCAGCTCTAGGCCCTGTCGATGTATACAGCATAAAGAAATGCTGGAGCTGAGCCTGGAGGGCATTAAGAAAAGGCAGACATAACAGGGTCAACGGGGAGGGGTTAACTAGAACAAGAAAATGCGGGCACCTGAGGGGAAGAAAAGAGGGGGAGTTAATGAGCTGGAAAGGGCAAGAAGAAGAGGAGAGGAGCCAGACTTGGAGCTGAGGAAGAAGAAGGAGGAAGACCGGAGCTGTGCAGAAGAGTCCCACCTGCCCACCCTAGGAATTAGGGGAGGAGGAAGGGTGATGGAGGGGGATGGGAAGCATTGTCATGGCAGGGAAGGAGTCCTTGGAGTCAGCCTAAACGTTTGGTGGGGGGGAAGGCAGGGGCTGGATAGCTACCTTCCCCTTTGATTGATTAATTGGTATGTCTGTCGACCCTTTGCTTTGCCAGGGTGATGCCCTGCAAAGTTGGTGGGAGTGGCAAGCCAGGGTATGGCTAGTCGGCCTCGGTGTCAGGAGGTCAGCGACCAGAGGTGAGTTGGTGAGTGGTGGGCCTCCCGAGTCAGTAAGCTTGCGGCGGGAGGCGTGTTTGGGGAAATAGGTTCACCCAAATCAGTTTAGTATGCGACGGGTGGCAGGTACAGCTATTTCCCAGGTTGCTGAGGCGACAGCATTTCTACAGGGCTCCAAGGATCTCCCCCTAGGTTTTCCAGAGGGTTATAAAATGTTATGTTAATATCTTGCTTGGTAATAAATATGGCTGCTGTGGCCAAATTAATCCAAATAATTGGTGTCGGTGGTTGCTTTAGGTAAACTGGGATTGGGGGGAGATTATTAGATGGGGGAAATAGCTGCCACAAGGATGACTCAGTTATACCCGCGTGAAGAGTCTCAGTGTACGTTCACACTGTTTTATTTGCAGTGGAATTGACAAAAAAAATCCACAGCTTTTACAGTACAAACATTTTAAGAAATCCTGTTTACACTCTACGGAGTTTCTAGTAATGTGTGCAGCCAGTTTCTGGGGTACATCTAATATAAATAAGCCTACATGCTTTTTCTTGCTCCACACTTTGACCAGTCTGCCTCACCTTAGGAGGAGGATTTTGAGGTCATTCAATTTCTTAGATACTGACTAGAGATGAGCGAGCGTACTCACTAAGGCAAACTACTCGCGCGAGTAGTGCCTTATGCAAGTACCTGCCCGCTCGTCTCTAAAGATTTAGGTGCCGTCGGGGGGCGGGGAGGAACAGGGGGGAGACCTCTCTCTCACTCTCTCACCCCCCCCCTCCCGCTACCCCCTGCTCACTCCCGCAACTCACCGATCTCCCCTGCCGGCACCCGAATCTTTAGAGACGAGCGGGCAGGTACTCGCATAAGGCACTACTCGCTCGAGTAGTTTGCCTTAGTGAGTATGCTTGCTCATCTCTAATGCTGACCAGAGCCATAAAATCCCTAAATTTGAATCTGGGACATTCAGTTACCTGTCGGGCTCCATCAAAGATCCCCATGTTAAGTATATCAGCGCTTCAGCGAGCAGAGCCGTTATGCAGATTCAAGCGTTGCTAAGCCACGTTCATAGTCTGGTGACGTCTCTCTCTAGGGAGACTATGAACGTCCCTGCTGGCTGAAGCGCTGCTATGAAAGAAGTGACAGATGCACACACAGATACATACAGATACACAAACAACACCCCCTGTCTTACCTCCGGGCTGGAGCACAGCCGGGAGATGACAGGGCTATATAATCGTTGCTAAGTGACGTCTCTGTTCCTCACCGTCACAAGACTATGAACGTCGCTGCTGCCTGAAGCGCCAGAGAGAAACAGAAGTGACGATAATGGAGAGAAGCTCTGGTGAGAGATACAGACACACACAGAGACACACACCGGAAGGGAAGGGGGGAATAAGTAGCATGTAGAGGAGGGCAGAGAGAAGTGGCATGGAAGGGGGGGGGGGGGGGAGAGACAAACGATGTGGACTGCAGGGAGAGAGAAGTGGCATGGATGGGGACGGGGGAAGAGAATAGGCATAAACTGAGGGCAGAGAGAAGTGGCATGGACTGGGGGTAGAAAGAAGCGGCATGGAGAGGGAGGAAGAGAGAAGCAATATGGAGAGGGGGATAAAGAAAAGCAGCATGGAGAGGGTGAGAGAGAAGCTGCATAGAGGGTGAGGGAGATGACAGATGCGGCATGGCGGTGGAGGGGAGAGAAGCGGCATGGAGAGGGGAAGTAAGAAGCAACATGGAGAGGGGGAGTAAGAAGCAACATGGAGAGGGGGAGTAAGAAGCAACATGGAGAGGGGGAGTGAGAAGTGACATGGAGATGGGGAGAGAGAAGCGACATGGAGAGGGGAAGAGAGAAGTGACATGGAGATGGGGAGAGAGAAGCGACATGGAGAGGGGGAGAAAGAAGCGACATGGAGGGGGGAGAGAGAAGCGACATGGAGAGGGGGAGAGAGAAGCGACATGGAGAGGGGGAGAGAGAAGCAACATGGAGAGGGGGAGAGAGAAGCAACATGGAGAGGGGGAGAAAGCAATGGGCTGCCGGCGTGCGCGGGATGAATTGTCGGGAAGGGGTTAAATATATAACCCCTTCCCTGCAATGCATCCTTAAATGTGAAAAAATTAAAAAAAAGGATGTACTCACCTGCTGCCGGCAGCTGGAGATCCCGGCGGCCGGCCTGCAGTGGGTGTGAAGGGGTGTGACTCAGACTGGCCCCTGATTGGCTCAGCCTGAGCCAATCAGAGGCAGATCTCAGTCACACCCATTCATGAATTCATGAATGGGTGTGACTGAGACTTGCCTCTGATTGGCTCAGCGCTGAGCCAATCAGGGGCAAGTCTGAGTCACACCTCCTTCACACCCACTGCAGGCCGGCCGCCGGGATCTCCAGCTGCCGGGAGCAGGTGAGTACATCCTTTTTTTTAATTTTTTCACATTTAAGGATGCATTGCAGGGAAGGGGTTATATATTTAACCCCTTCCCGACAATTCATCCCGCGCACGCCGGCAGCCCATTGCTTTCAATGGAGTCGGCTGTATTGCCGCTCCATTGAATTCAATGGGCGAACATCGTTCTTCTCTGCCACAGCTGTTCCAGCTGTGGCAGAGAAGAATGATTTGTCTTCTGTATGTTCTCAATGGGGTCGGCGCTGCTGCCGCCGGCCCCGTTGAGCGCATATAGAGAAGAGAACAGGAATCGCAGATCGCAGATAGGTGCGATCTGCGATTTCTGTTCTCTAATTTATCGGACGAGCGCATAAAAAGCGCTCATGTGTCCGATACCATTGCAAAGCAATGGTTTTAAAAAATCGCCGGACGCATGCGCATGCGCAAATCGCGGCAATAAACGCCCGTGTGACTAAGCCCTTATACAGATAAAAAAACGGCAACATTTTAGCTTCGATACAGAAGCTTTCCAAGCTTAGGTTTAATCAAAGCTCCTGTATCAGGGCTGAAACGTTGCCGTTTTTTATCTGTATCTTGAGAAATAAAGCTACTTTTTGACACTTATTTGCTGCGGGATACCATTTATCGTTTGGATTGCTATTGTGCAGAGATAGGATTCCTCTGCCAGCCCAGGGTGCAGACCTAGAAGCTCCAGCCATATGCTTTTGGCGTCTACTTGAGTGCAGCTGACACCCTTCTTTAATTACAAAGGGACCTTACACACGGATTTGCAGAATATTCAGCCCCTACATCTGTATTGCTAACATGCGGATTTTGGTGCGAAATTGAAAACAGTAGAATCATGCCGGCAATTCTGCATCAGAATCCGCAGTTTGCCATGCAGATTTTGGTGCTGAATTCAGGTACAGCATATTTTTTAACACTGTTGTGGAATATGAAAGGTCCTAAAAGCTGCAGTTTTAGTGATTATCAGACTTTTACTTTTTCAAAAGTGGGTAGGGCCTGGCATTAGGGGGTGTGGCTGCACGCAGCCCATCACATTTACCATAATCTTTGCCAAAAACAGGTGTAGATTGTAGCCATAAACCTGCTGTATCCGGAGCTGGCATGGGTTGTGATCTGGTACATGGGTGTGCATGTCCATGCTTGTGCTGGGTGTGGGGCTTACTTTGACCGCTGTGTGAAAGACCCAATATTTGCATATTTGTATGAAATTTAATGTGAGATTTTGTTTTCATGTTTTTTTTCTCCTTTTATACATGACCAATACTAAATGCAATTGAAAAAAAAATACACTTTTTGTGGTGGACACCAAAAATACAACTCCGCACGTGGCACCACGAAAACTGAGGCTGCTCCTGACTGTAGAATATACCTGTGATCTCTGGATTATTATTCTCAGGTCTAGATGCAGAGAAAGGCAAGGCTACATGGGTGCAAACTGCTAACAAGAAACAATGGCAGTATACGAGCATGTATTTTTACTACAATCCTGTAATCCAGTGCACAGCAGGGAATGAAAATCTATACAAGGTTGGAAAATGTGATCCCATTGAGTGGAACGGTGTTTTCAAGAAAATCAAGTGTATACTGAATTATCCAGCTAAGGAAGGTGAAGACGTGTTCTGTTCTATTATGGAAGGTAAGCAGAGAATATCTACTGAGCAAACACCACCAGGTACTGTACTCACATAAACCATCCATGAACTGTCTTTAATAGAGATGAGCGAGCACCAAAATGCTCGGGTGCTCGTTACTCGGGACGAAATTTTCGCGATGCTCGAGGGTTCGTTTCGAGTAACGAACCCCATTGAAGTCAATGGGCGACCCGAGCATTTTTGTATATCACCGATGCTCGCTAAGGTTTTCATTTGTGAAAATCTGGGCAATTCAGGAAAGTGATGGGAACGACACAGCAACGGATAGGGCAGGCGAGGGGCTACATGTTGGGCTGCATCTCAAGTTCCCAGGTCCCCCTATTAAGCTACAATAGCGGCAAGAGTGGGCCCCCCCCCCCCCCACTGTCAGCATAAAGATCGTTCTCATCTGCCATAGCTGTAACAGCTGTGGCAGAGAAGAACGATGTTTGCCCATTGAATTCAATGGAGCCAGCAATACAGCAGGTTCCGCTGAAAGCAATGGGCTGCCGGCGATCGCGGGATGAATTGTCGGGAAGGGCTTAAATATATAAGCCCTTCCCTGCAATTCATCCAGAAATGTGTTACAATAAAAATATATACCGGCGTATAAGGCGACGGGGCGTATAAGACGACCCCCCAACTGTCACCTTATACGCCGGGAATACAGTGGAGCAAAGAATAAAAATCATTACTCACTTCTCCTGGTGTTCTGCACCGCTGCTGCAGGCTGTCGCTCCCTCCTGGTCCCCGGCAGAGCATTGCTTTCTGGACGCAGTGGTTGAAATCCCCGCCTCCAGAAACACACGTGCCTTCAGCCAATCACAGCCATTCAATGACATCATTGTCATTGGCTGTGATTGGCTGAAGGCACGTGTGTTTCTGGAGACGGGGATTTAAAGCCCTTCGTAGAGAAAGCAATGCTCTGCCGGGAACCAGGAGGGAGCGACAGCCTGCAGCAGCGGCGCAGAACACCAGGAGAAGTGAGTAATGATTTTTATTCTTTGCTCCACTGTATTCCCGGCGTATAAGGTGACAGTTGGGGGGTCGTCTTATACGCCCCGTTGCCTTATATGCCGGTATGTATTTTTATTGTAACACATTTCTGGATGAATTGCAGGGAAGGGCTTATATATTTAACCCCTTTCCGACCATTCATCCTGCGATCGCCGGCAGCCCATTGCTTTCAGTGGAACCTGCTGTATTGCTGGCTCCATTGAATTCAATGGGCAAACATTGTTCTTCTCTGCCACAGCTGTTACTGCTGTGGCAGAGAAGAAGGATTTGTCTTCTATATGTTCTTAATGGGGTCGGCGCTGCTGCCGCCGGCCCCATTGAGCGCATATAGAGAAGAGAACAGAAATCGCAGATCGCACATAGGTGCGATCTGCGATTTCTATGGCCTAAGAAGGACCGTTGGGGTTCTTGAAGCCTAAAATCACTCCTAACACTCTCCCTATAGCAGCTCCGGCATCAACAACACTTTGCCTAAACTATGTCAGAATGCATCTGTGGCGAGCCGCGGGAGGGGCAGATTTTAATACTCGGGTGACACCTAATCTCGCCAGCCACTCACTGCAGGGGGGTGGTATAGGGCTTGAACGTTGCAGGGGAAAGTTTTAATGCCTTCCCTGTCTTTCTATTGGCCAGAAAAGCGCGCAAATTTGTCAGGGAAGAAAATGAAAGTAACCCGAACACCGCGTGGTACTCGTTACGAGTAACGAGCATCTCAAACACCCTAATACTCGAACGAGTATCAAGCTCGGACGAGTATGCTCGCGCATCTCTAGTCTTTAATTTTCATGGCACAAGTATGCGGATTTAGGCTAATTCCATATGGGTGATCGCGATTTTGCAGTTTAAAAATCATGGCAAAACCGCATCTATATTCACTGCGATTTGTGAGCGTTAGAGATGCTCTTTTGCAGAATAATATTGCATCGCTTGATTTTTTTTATCACAAAAGTCAATGAGACTTTCTAATGTTAAAATCACATTGTATCTCAAAGAAGCCTCCATAGAAATACATGGGAGATTTTTTATCCTAAAAAAAACATCGCAGATGGGTATTGAAACCATTGTAAATCATTGGCTTCATAATCTGCTTTTTTACTGACTATCGCAGGAGACAATAATCGCAGGAAAATTGCCCGATTTCCTTGCCCGTGTGAAACCACCCATACACTATCTGCCGAAAATAATTGGGCACCTGACCAAGAATCAAAACTAGTTAATCCATAGAATGTTCTTCCATTGGATACATCGAATTTTACATAAAAAGTTGAAACTTTGTAAAAACTGCTCTAAAATTCATGTTTGTCGCTGAATCTGACTTAAGCAGAGCCTCAGATAAATGGTATGTGGTTCTACTTTCAAGCACACCAAGGACCTGGAAAGTTGAGTGTAAACTTCATTTTCAGTATCCAAAGAAAATAGCAATGAATTTAATTGCTGAACTGGTGGCTTCCTCCGGCACGTGTTGTCATTGTATTTGGATGCTGGAAATAAACACTTACCTACTCGTATCCCCGGGTCCTTGGTGTGCATCAAAGTGGAGCCTGTGTGAAGATGGCCTAAGGACCCATCCTCATCTGTGCCTGGAGCTCCGGCAGGTTTCCATCGTTTGGCTCCATCCTCAGAGGCAAACGAGAAAAACCCCGGTACTGCCACAATCGCACATGCTACAGCCAAACGGCACCAAACAGACCCCAATGACTATAAAGAGGTCCATCCAGTTTCCAGCATTCAGACCAGTATTTTGCCAGATGAAGTAGCACAGCATGCTGCAATAGTTCATCTGGGATCTTCTGCTGGAGGCTCTTAACAAAACTTCTGACACAGATGGGAATGGACCCTAAACTTTATGTGTTACATTTCCCTCCTTTTCTACTGTAAACTAGTAATTAAACATGTCCTCCCCCTTTCCCATCATTAGCTTTACAACTGCTCAGTCAGTTGACGAATTTTGCCAGAGTCCCCCATCTTGCAGAGTATAGCTTTACACTGCAAGAGCCAAGGAGAGACCGTGCAAAGTTTTCATTGCTTCCAATTGCAAAAATTATTTTTGCACAAAAGTACACAGGATGAAAATAAAAGTGTACAAAGGTGCCCATAGAGCTCAAATACAGTCAATTGCATATCAAACACATTGTAAGGTGGTATCTGTAGGCCGGGGTAGAGTATGACCAGGCTGCTATGGGAATGGCTCCTGAGCTGCAGAACACATTGGTATCAGATACGCATGAGTGAGAAGAAGCTGCGACCAAGTCGTAACTAAAATTTGCGTTCTCTCGTCTATGAACACGGCCGAGATAAATGTTCAGCATGGCTTCTATTAATTAAACAGAGCCAGCTGACATGGTTTAGCTGTGCTAGCTGCTGCTAAAGTCCCTCCCCCTGCCTTTGCCAGCAGCTTCCATAGAAGCCTATGGGAGCCACCAGCTGATCGCGGATAAAAGATAGGGCAAGATCATCTTTTCCGGCCATGTCAAATCAACAGCTGGCGTATTCGGTTAAAAATCGGCCATCTGAATTAATGTCTTGGAATCCAATGCTTCAAATGGTCGCCATTTTCGGAAGATGTTTTGCCTCGATAAAACGCTCGTGTGAATGAGGCTTAGGGTTGCTGCTCGGTAATCAAGTGGAAAGGCTGATGCTGGTATTTCATTTTTACTGGCTATATTAACTGCAGGTAAAAAATAATTATCAGCTGAGAGCACGGCCGGGCAGCAACCCACAACAACAGGGATTTCACTGACAAGCATTGCATAGCACTGGTCCCCCACTGCTATAATTAGGGCTGTGACCCCTGTCCTGCTCCCCCCACTACTGTCATCTGCATTCTGTATGCAACGCAGACGCTGAGGGCAGAGGTCAGGGATCACAGATCTAGTTACAGCAGCGGCGGCGGACTGGAACTAGGAAGTGGCCAACAACCCTTACAGTGTAAGATGCTGTGGGGCTGTAGCCTGCTGGAGGTTCAGGATGGGGAGGGTACAAAGAGGAGGACTATTTTATGGGGTTTACTACTGGGGACACAATTACCACTGTGGAACACTATTGCTACTAGGGTCACTATTACTCTTGAGGCCACTATTGTGACCACTTTTACTATTAGGGGCACTATTACTATTGGGGCTGGTACTGGGAACATTGTTTCTATTGGGAGCACTATTACTATTGGGGTTTACAACTGGTGACACTATTACTACTGGGGCCACTTTTACTATTGGGGACACTATTATATTGGGTCCACAACTGAGGACACGATTTGTCAGGGAAATTTCTGCGTACAGCACCAATCAGGCCCACCCCAATGCCCCGTTGCCGGCGGTAAAAAAGAAGCACCACACGGAGATCTGGCATAGTTCCTCACACGGGGAAATAACTGCGCACTTTATTACAGATTGCATGGGGCTTTGTACTGCTTGTCACGTCACTAGAAATGTGTAATGGTTCTTATTGGCCCAAATCCACCACATAACCATATATGTGATGTCCGCAGTTCCGCCTGAGGCAGTGTTAGTCATATACGTAGTTAAACAGTCGCTATCTTGATACAGCGCTTCTGGGAAAACAGCCAAGCACGCAGCCTTCGTATCCGGTTCTGTATTATCTCTGAATTTCTGGACACGTCTCTCTCAGCCTTGCAAAGCCTTGGCATATCTGATATGATTTTTAAGGCTACATATTAAGTTTTTCTCATTTTAGCATTGCTTAGAACTTGCATACAGGTATAAAAGCATAAAAAACATATAGCAATATATACATATACCCTCACAAACCCCCCTAAAAACTTAATATAGAGATCAAGCACCAGGCCTCGCACTCTCCCTCGGTCGCCTCTCCCTTGCGTCAGGGTTTCCCCACTGCCCGTAAGGCCCTACTCCTAGGAGGGGGGATCCCTACCTCACCTCAGAAGGAGGCCATGGATTCCCTGGGCTCATTTTCCAAGCATCCATACCCTCTATCTGTACAAGTTAACACCCCGCAGAGTCTGCCCTCTCTAGAACCTATGGTCTTCTACACTATCCCTAGGCAAATGGGAAATCCACTGACAGTCCATCTTAGGAGACCAAGGCAGAGCAGTACTAGTCCATCTCTCCATGTCTTTGGTAACGTACGGTGGTTAGCATAATCGGGACTGGCTCTTATCTTTTTCAAACAAGGGAAATGTTGGTGTCACATTGTTCAGTCCCTTACTCATACTCTTTTTGATCAAAGGGATAATAATTTATCCAATCTACATTCTTATTAGCAGTGACAATAGCAAATAAGGACTCTAAACCTGCTTTACCTGATCTCTGGCCTTAAATTCATCTGGCACCCCCCTTGGCACTCCTGTTGCATCTATGTATACATGTGGATCAAAGCTACCACCTGGAGCGTCAACTTCTCTCTTAGCACGATGCGGTGTTGGATTCTCACCCTCAGTGTAGTCTTCATATTGCACATTTGATTGTATTAATTTGTTCTGATCCCTGAAAAAGGGCCCTAGTGTACAGTAGTCAAAGGTATATGTGGCTATGCGTGTGTTAGTAGAATTGTACCACAATGTCACTTCCCCTTCATATTCTCTGGACCAGGGGTTTCAGTTTCCCTCCTTTCTTGCCCCTGAACATGTGACGGCCACTTCCACCCAGGTCCCCCACCCTGCCTATAGTATGTAAAGGATATGCAGGATCATGAGTTCTGTGCTCCGGGACCTAGGGCCTTTTTACAGTGTGAAGCGTGGATCTAATTGGGCTTTCCTTCGAGTTTGACTGTAGTTGGGGTGGTGAGCAACATCTGGCAGGGACCTTCAAAACAGGTTTCTAGTCCTTCTCTCTCAAACTTTTTCACATATACCCTGTCACCTGGTTTCAGATTGTGACACTCGTCTGTAGGACCTGGGAGAGAAGCAGAGACTGCAGAATGCGTTACTGACAATTTCTTGGAGAGGCTTATGACAAGGTTAACAAGAGAATCCTTCCCCAAGCTCAGCTGCTGTGGTATGTACCCTCCTGAGAAAAAAAAACTAATGGAAGGCACTCAATCCAAGATTTGTCCGTTTTCTCCATTGCCTTATGTATGTTAAATTTCAGGGTACCGTTCATTCCTTCTACTTTCCCCCAACTCCGTGGATGGTAGGGTGTGTGAAAGGCCTGGGATATAACCAAAGCAGACATGATGTGTTGCATTTGCATTATTTCACTTGTGAAGTGTGTACCTTTGTTTGACTCAGTCACTTCTGGTGCCCCGTATCTGCAGATTACCTCATTCATGAGCTTCTGTATGGTTACCTGCTTATTTACTTTGGCAACAGAGTAGGCCTCCAACCTGAAAAGACATCAACAACAACAAGCACATATTTATACTTCCCAAAAAGTGGGAGCTGAATGTAGTCAATTTGCAATCCCTGAAATGGGTAGAGTGGCCACAGCAAGTGTTATGTGGCAATTTACTTCTGCACTGTTGCTTTACGGCATAGATTATGCAAGATTGGACAAATGATGCAGCAGCTGCAGAGAACCCAGGAGCCACCTGTCCTTGTTCAAGCCCCGACATCATTGCTGCTTTGATAGGTGCCTCTTTCCGTGCATCAGCTGGGCCATCATGGGGCACAGGGACCGTGGTAGGCAAGTTCTGTTGACTGTTCGCCATACGCCGTCCTGTTCTGTTGCTCCCTTTTTAGTCCATTTTTCCTTTTCTTCTTTGCTGGCTTGTAACTGTAAAGTCCTTAGAATATCAAAGTCCAAAGTTTTTATCAATGTTCAAAGTTTTGTCAATGTCCAAAATTTAGTCAATGTCCAAAGTTTTTGTCAATGTCCTCTTTTCTTCTACGGCTTGAGGGCCACTGCCTTTACAGTGTGGTCTGCGAGGGTGTTGTCTCTTGCTTCTTCGGTGTAGGAATTGGTGTGAGATCTCTCAGGTAGAAGTAGGGCCTCCATGAGACTCTGCACCGCTGCATCATTCTTAATTTGCTGTCCTACTGAGGTAATAAACTGTTTGGCTTCCATATTGGGCCGTAATCATGAGCTATGCCAAATGCATACCGGGAATCAGTGTAAATGTTTGCCATCTTACCTTCTGCCACTCTACATGCCTCAGTGAGGGCCTTCAGTTCCGCTTCTTGTGCTGAGACATGCGGAGGCATTCTGCTTTTAGGACATCTTGTTGTGTGACCACTGCATATCTGGTGTGGAGTTGCCAATCTTCACCCTGGGACCATCTAAAAAAAAAAAAAAAGCTCAAAATATGCATTGTTAACAAGGGGTTTCAGTAACTTTTTAAAGCTTAAATTTTCTTGTTGCATCACTACTAGACAATCATGCTGATATTCTATTTCACATAGATCAGAATCTTGTTGCAAAAAATTTAAGCTGATATGCAATACGTAGATCACCTATGCCTCCTCCTCCCCCCTTTGAACCAGGATACTCGATTGGAAGAAGAGTAGCCGGGTTCAAAGTAGTACAACATTGGAAAAAGATGCTATGAGGCATGAAGAGGGCCTCTGACAGGCCAGAGATTAAGTGCTTGGGTTACATTTGTGTGCATATGCTCTGGATATCATGAGGGGTGAGGACCACTAGAGGGTAGTCCAGAACTGTAACCTTATAATAAAAAAGAGTTCCAGAACCGTAACCTTGTTCCCCTCACAGAAGTCATGGACCATGTGGTAGGTGTCCACATGGACACCTCTTTGTGTCTTTTCTTGACTGGAAAAGAAAGGTGTTTGCTAAACTTCATTGGAACCAAGTCTCCCACAAATCTCCAACATCTCTCCGTCCTTCTTTAATAAGGTCTTAAGCATATTAAAACAACAACAACAACACGTCTCATAGAGTACTTCCTTCTAGCCCAAATTACCTGCTCTCTGTGGCGAGATAACCAAAGGTCCCTGCTTCTGTGAGACCAAAAAAGAAAAGAGAAAGAAAAAAAAATTCTGCAGCTACAACAAACAACCCCCCAATACTGCTAAATTACTACAGACTTCAGAGTACAAATAGACTATAGACTACTTCCTGGGTGGGTGATTGGTGCGCTTATCACAGTCAGTGGTCTGTGATGGCAAACCCGAAGCCCATGAGTTACTGTGTAGAACTCTTAACACAACCCGTCCGGTCACAAAACACAGATAGTCCCTCCTGCTGCAAGACTGCAAGCGTAAAACGCAACATAAATATATGCTGGTCACTGGCGTACATATAGGGGGTGTTGGAGTCGCGATTGCGACCCAGCCCCTAAGCCCCTGGGGGCCTAGGGGGCTTACTTTCCACGACACTGACTGACTGCACTTACTTTCACTAAGATCTCTGCACAGGCAGGCAGCTTCTCTAGCACATCGGCGCTTCCTCCCGGACCTCCGCTCAGACTCCTCCCCCATCTGGTTCTCCAGCACTAATATCATCAGAGGGGAGAAGTCTGAGCGGAGGGCCGGGAGGAAGCGCCGATGTGCAGGAGAAGCTGCCTGTCCGCGCAGAGACCTTAGTGAAAGTAAGTGCAGTCAGTGAGAGGGAACGTCCTCCTGTGTGATGGGGGAGGAGAACGAGCAGTGTTTGGTATGATTAAGAGGGGGGAGGGGGATCCTGTGTGATGGGGAGTGGAGGGAGGGGGACGAGGGGTGTTCTGTGTGTGATGGGGAGTGGGGGAAATGAGGGGTGTTCTGTGTGATGGGGAGTGGGGGCGAGTGAGGAGTGTTCTGTGTGATGGGGAGTGTGGGGGGGGGGGACGAGGAGTGTTCTGTGTGTGATGAGGAGTGGGGGGAACGTGGGGTGTTCTGTGTGTGATGGGGACTGGAGGGAAAGAAGGGTGTTCTATGTGATGGTAAGTGTTGGGGGGGGGGACAGGATGGGTTCTGTGTGATGGGAGTGGGGGGAAACAAGAGGTGTTCTGTGTAATGGGGAGTGTGGGGGGGACTAGGGGAGTTCTGTGTGATGGGAGTGGGGGGAAACGAGGGGTGTTCTGTGTGATCAGGAGTTGGGGGGAACAAGAAGGGTTCTGTGTGATTGGAAAACAAGGGGTGGTTAATATCTGAAAGTAGCTAGGATATGTCTGGAAAATATAACAAGTTTGTCTAGTCATGTGATGTTGAATGCTATGAATATGAGTGATTGAGAGAGTATTCCTTCTGCTTCAATGGTTGAGAGTGGCTTCAACGGTTGAGAGTGGAGAGAGAGTGCCGACCACATGGGGGTACCGTCAACCCTCATGTGGGGAAGGGATAGAAGCAGAAGAGAGGTATCCTAAGGTCCCCAATTCCAGGAACCGCCTGTGAGGAGTAAGCGAGAAGAAGGAGTCCGCAGTGCAACAATGAATCTACTAATTCCCAAGTGAGTGTCTGCGGAGTGTTGTGTCCTCCTCCGGTGTTATCCTGCACCCCGGAGTGTGTGTTTCCAGGAGTGGAACCATACCATAATGTAGGTCCGATTTCATCCTGTGTCCTTCCTGACCGTCTGCTAAAGCTGTCTTTCCTGCATTGGTGTGTAAAGCTATATTCTACAAACCAAGAAGTAAAGTTTCCAGTCACTGCCCCATTCCCTGTGATTGAGTTTTCAATGTTAACAGTGTGTGGATTCTATTATTTCTATTGCTAGAGAATCAATGGTGTGAAGGAATGGTGGCGTCACGAGTGACAACTTCTTCAGTCCACTACACATCAGGAATATTCAGGTAACCGCTGTCCCAGTGTTGCTTAGAAGAGACCTAGTGGTACTTGGGCCGAGGTTGCATGCATCTCTCCGTGGAGGAGTCTGATAGAGCCACCCTTACAAGTGCCTTCTATACCCATGCCAGCTCCTCAGCATGGGCTTTGTGTCTCGGTCACTGCACTGGGTGCAGGGTTTACCTAAGCGGTGTGTGAAATCCCTAATATTTGCATGAAATTTAATGTGGGAATTAGTTTTCATGTTTTTTTTCCCCCCTTTTGTACATGTACCAATACTAAATGCAATTGAAAAAAAAATAAGACACTTTTTGTGGTGGACGCCAAAAATACAACTCCGCACGTGGCACCATGTAAATTGAGGCCGCTCCTGACTGTAGAATATACCTGTGATCTCTGGATTATTATTCTCAGGTCTGGCTACAGAGAAAGGCTTGGCTGAAGCTGTGTTACCTGGCAACAGACAACAATGGCAGTATACGAGTATGTATTTTTACTACAATCCTGTAATCCAGTGCACAGCAGGGAATGAAAATATATACAAGGTTGGAACATGTGATCCCATTGAGAGGAACGGTTTTGGGAAGAAGATGAAGTGTATACTGAATTATGAAGCGAAGGAAGGAGAAAACATTTTCTGTTCTATCATGGAAGGTAAGCAGAGAACATCTACTGAGCAAACACCACCAGGTACTGTACTCACATAAACCATCCATGAGCGGCGAGGGGCTCCATCTAGTGGTTTAATCACTCATCAGACCCTGGGAAACTGCCTCAGATTACTGGGGTTCCGGTGGGATCCCCATAGATGTGTGTACTGGGGTTTATATACGGAGCTGTAAGTGATACATCTACATTCACAGACTATGGTTATCATAAGTTCTCTTCTTACAGTTCCAGCAACTTAAAAAGGTTGTATAAAATTAGGAAAAATTATCTGGTGTTTTTCCAGAAACAGCGCCACTCTACTCTGTGGTCTGTCTGGTATTTGCAGCTCAGCCATCTTTAATTTTCATGGCACAAGTATGCGGAGTTAGGCTAATTCCACACAGGCGATCGCGATTTTGCTTTTTGAAAATTGTGGCAAAATCGCATCTATATTCACTGTGATTTGTGAGCATTAGCGATGCTCTTTTGCAGAATAATCTCACATCGCACGATTTTTCATCACAAAAGTCAATGAGACTTTCCAATGCTAAAATCGCATTGTATGGCAAAGAAACCTCCATAGGAATACATGGGAGATTAAAAGAAAAATGGCACATCACAGAAAGATAAAGCTTGCCACAATTTTTTATCCTGAAAACATCGCAAATGGGTATTGAAACCATTGTAAATCGTTGGCTTCATAATCTGCTTTTTTACTGACTATCGCAGCAGAAAATAATCGCACGAAAATCACACGATTTCCTCGCCCTTGTGAAACCACCCATACACTGTCTGACGAAAATAACGTTCTTCCATTGGGCACTTTCATAGAATTTTACATAAAAAGTTGACACTTTGTAAAAGCTGCTCTGAAATTCATGTTTGTGGCTGAATCTAACTTAAGCAGAGCCTGAAAAAAATGGTATGGGGCTCTACTTCCAAGCACACCAAGGGCCTGGAAAGTTGAGAGTAAACGTCTTCATTTTCAGGATCCAAATAGAATAGTAACGAGTTTCATTGCTGAACTGGTAGCTTCCTCTGGCACGTGTTGTCATTGTATTTGGAGTCTAAAAAAACACGTGCCTACTCGTATCTCCGAGTCCTTGGTGTGCATCAAAGTGGAGCCTGTGTGAAGATGGCCTAAGGACCCATCCTCATCTGTGCCTGGGGCTCCGGCAGGTTTCCACTGATTGGCTCCATGCTGAGAGGCAAACTACAAAAACACCGGAACCATCAGAGCGGCACCAAACGAACCCCAATGACTATAAAGAGGTCCATCCAGCTTCCAGCATTCTGACCAGTATTTTGCCAGATGAAGTAGCACAGCATGCTGCAATAGTGCACCCGGGATCTTCTGCTAGATCTGCGCTGGAGGCGCCTAACAAAACGTCCGACACAGATGTGAATGGACCCTAAGCTTTATGTGTTACATTTCCCTCCTTTTCTGCTGTAAACTAGCAATTAAACATGTCCTCCCCATTCCCCATCATTAGCTTTACAACTGCTCAGTCAGTTGATGAATTTTGCCAGAGTCCCCCATCTTGCAGTGTATAGCTGTACACTGCAAGAGCCGAGGAGAGACGGTGCACAGTTTTTCATTGCTTCCAATTGCAAAAATTATTTTTGGGCAAAAGTACACAGGATAGAAATAAAAGTGTACAAAGGCGCCCATAGAGTCTAAATACAGTCAATTGCACATCAAACACATTGCAAGGTGGTATCTGTAGGCCGGGGTAGAGTATGACCAGGCTGCTATGAGAATTCCAAAGTGGTAGGAACAATTTGGGGCACCGGATACACTGAAGATCACCTGGATTACTTATTCTAGGGGACAATATATACTATAGTTCTGTTTCCATATAGTTGCTGTAGAGAATAGCGGGGGTATTGCAAGCAGTGAACTGCTGAATTCTGATTTACCATAATCTATGCCAAAAACTGGTGTAGATTATATAAACCTGCTGTAGCCGGAGCTGGCATAGGTTGTGATCTGGTGCATGGATGTGTATGTCCATGGTTGTGCTGTGTGCAGGGTTTACTTAGATCGGAGTGTGAAAGACACAATATTTGCATGAAATTTAATGTGGGAATTAGTTTTCATGTTTTTTTCTCCTCTTTGTACATGACTAGAGATGAGCCAGCACACCCGTCCGAGCTTGATGCTTGTTCGAGCATTAGGGTACTCGAGATGCTCGTTACTCGAGACGAACACCACGCAGTACTGGAGTCAATTGCATTCCCTTCCCCGCATGTTTAGTGCCATTTTGTAGCCAATAGACATGCAGGGAAGGCATTACCACTTCCTCCTGTGACGTGCCAGCCCCCCACAGTAGTGAGTGGCTGGGCCGATCAGGTGACCTCTGAGTACTTAAACTGGTCCCGCCCGCAGCTCGCCTCAGACGCATGCTGGCAGAGGTTAGGGATAGTGCTGCTGCTGATCTAGGGACAGAATAGGATCCTGTTAGAGTAGGATCCTGTCGTCAAGAACTCCAACGGTCCTTCTTAGGGCTACCCCTCATAGTGTGCATTACTGTTGTGGCTGGCTGGGAGCAGTAGTGCACCAATTATTTTTTTTAAGCATCTAGGGCTGTGCAGCCATTTCAGCTATACTGTTCTGTGTCTGCAGTGCATAAGGCAGAGTGTAGGGACACAGCTACTTATATAGGGAAAGTTATACAGTCCTCCTGATCCTCTGTACAAGAACCCCAACGGTCTTTCTCAGGGCTATATCTGACCGTGTGCATTATAGTTGTGGCTGGCTGGGAGCAGTAGTGAATTAATTTTTGTATTACGCATCTAGGCCTGTTTCCAGCCTTTCAGTAATAGCGTTCTCAGGCTGCTGTGCCGTACAACCAGCTCTCACCATGAAACTGCTCTCTAATATTTCCTAGCCTACTGCGAACGACTTCATTTATACCGTTCTGTGTCTGCAGTGCATTAGACAGAGGTCTCACCGCTAAACAGTACTGTAATATTTCCTGGGCCACTGCAAAGTATTTCAGCTCTGCTACTGTGCAGAGCGTCTCACAATACCATTTCCTTGGTGGGGTTGAGATAGCCGCAGTTACCAGCACTATCCACTGGCTTTAGAGTCTTCTCCCACGCCACACAGCCTCTATAATCTACAAGTCTCTGCGAGCGGTAAATTGCCCCTAGGTATCAACGCAAGACAGCGGGTTAATTTTTTTCAAGTCACAGCATAGAGCCTCCACTATCTACAAGTCTCTGTGTGCGGTGAATTAAGCCACAGTTGTCAGTGCTGTACAGTGGGGTAATTTATTTGGGCCCTGCTCTATTCTTAATCCGCCATGATGAGGAGTAGGGGTAAGGGTCGAGGACGCGGACGTCCAAGTGAGGGTGTGGGCAGAGGCCGAGTTCCTGGGCGTGGTGAATCACAGCCGGCTGCTGCGGGATTAGGAAAGAGGCAAGTTTCTGGGCTCCCCAGCTTCATATCACAATTTACGGGTCCGCGTGGTGGACCTTTATTACAAACAGAGCAGTGCGAGCAGGTTCTGTCGTGGATGGCAGAAAACACGTCCAGCAATGTATCGACCTCCCAGTCTTCTACGCAGTCCACTACTCCCGGCCTAGGGACTGCAACTCTGAATCCTCTGGCTGCTGCTCTCCATCCTCCCAGCCTCCTCACTCCATGAAAATGACATATTCTGATGAGCAGGCAGACTCCCAGGAACTGTTCTCAGGTCCCTGCCACGAGTGGGAAAAAATGGTTCCTCTCTTACCTGAGGAGTTTGTCGTGACCGATGCCCAACCTTTGGAAAGCTCCCGGAGTCCGGGTGATGAGGCTGGGGAATTCCGGCAACTGTCTCAAGAGCTTTTTGTGGGTTAGGAGGATGATGATGATGATGATGAGTTGTCTATCAGTGAGGTAGTAGTAAGGGCAGTAAGTCCGAGGGAGGAGCGCACAGAGGATTCGGAGGAAGAGCAGCTGAACGATGAGGTGACTGACCCCACCTGGTTTGCTAAGAATACTGAGTACAGGGCTTCAGAGGGGGAGGCAAGTGCAGCAGCAGGACAGGTTGGAAGAGGGAGTGGAGTGGCCAGGTGTAGAGGCAGGGCCAGAGCGAAGAATCCCCCAATTGTTTCCCAAAGCACACCCTCGCGCCAAGCCTCCGTGCAGAGGGCCAGGTGTTCAAAGGTGTGGATGTTTTTTAGTGTGACGAACAGTGGTGTGCAACTTGTGTCGCGCCAAGATCAGCCGGGGAGCCACCAGTACCAGCCTCACCACCACCAGCATGCGCAGGCATATGATGGCCAAGCACCCCACATAGTGGGACGAAGGCCGTTCACCGTCTCCGGGTCGTACCACTGCCTCTCTCCCTGTGCCCCAACCTGCCACTCAGATCCAACCCCCTCTCAGGACACAGGCACGAGCGTCTCCCGGCCTGCACCCACACCTTCACCTCCGCTATCCTCGACCCCATCCAGCAATGTCTGTCAGCGCAGCGTTCAGCTGTTGCTAGCACAAGCATTGGAGCGAAAGTGCAAATACGCCGCCACCCACCCACACGCACAAGCTTTAAACGTGCACATTGCCAAATTGATCAGCCTGGAAATGCTGCCATACAGGCTTCTGTAAATGAAGGCTTTCAAAAACATGATGGCGGCGGCGGTCCTGCGCTACTCGGTTCCCAGTCGCCACTATTTTTCCCAGTGTGCTGTCCCAGCCCTACACCAGCACGTCTCCAGAAACATAAATTGTGCCCTCACCAACGTGGTTACTGGGAAGGTCCACTTAACCACAGACACGTGGACAAGTACTGGCGGGCAGGGCCACTATATCTCCCTGACAGTACATTGGGTAAACTTGGTGGAGGCTGGGACCGAGTAAGAGCCTGGGACGGCACACGTCCTACCCACACCCAGAATAGCAGGTCCTACCTCGGTGCTGGTATCTGCAGCGTTTTATGCCACCTCCTCCAAACCCTCCCCCTCCTCCTCCTCTGCCACCTCTACCTCTCAATTAAGAAGTGTGAGCACGTCACCAGCAGTCGGTAGCGTGCAGCGCAGCAGCACAGCGGTGGGCAAGCATCAGCAAGCCATGCTGAAACTAATCAGCTTAGGTGACAAGAGGCACACGGCCCCCGAGCTGCTGTAGGGTCTGATAGAGCAGACCGACCTCTGTCTTTCGCCGCTAAGGCTCCAACCGGGCATGGTCGTGTGACAACAGCCGTAACCTGGTGGTGGCTCTGCAGCTCGGCAGCTTCACACACGTGCCATGCTTGGCCTACGTCTTCAATCTGGTGGTTCAGCGATTTATGAAAACTGTCTGACCTTGTCTGACCTGCTCGGCAAGGTGCGCCGCGTCTGCGCACATTTCCGCAAGTCCACCACGAATGCTGCCACTCTGAGGACCATGCAACGTTGGTTTCAGCTGCCAGAGCACTGACTGTTGTGCGACGTGCCCACACGCTGGAATTCTACGCTGCACATGTTGGCCAGGCTGTACGAGCAGCATAGAGCAATAGTGGAATACCAGCTGCAACATGGGCGGCGGAGTGGTAGTCAGCCTCCGCAATTCTTTACTGAGGAGTGGGCAGCGATAGCAGATATCTGCCAGGTCCTCGGAAACTTTGAGGAGTCTACCCAGATGGTGAGTGGCGATGTGGCAATCATTAGCGTTACCATCCTGCTACTTTGCCTGCTGAGAAGTTCGCTGCTAAAGGCCGACGCTTTGCGGTTGGAACAGGAGACGGGAGATGACAGTATGTCGCTTGATAGCCAGACAACCCTCATGTCTATATCTCAGCGCGTTTTGGACGAGGAGGGGGAGGAGGAAGAGGGGAAAGGGACAGCTGGCCACACTGCAGAGGGTACCATGCTGCTTGCCTCTCATCTGTTTAGCGTGTATGGGCTGAAGAAGAGGAGGAGGATCCTGAAAGTCATCTTGCTAGTTAGGACAGCGATGCCTTCCCCGTGGCCCTCGTGTTAGACACATTCTGGCCAACACGGATTACTGAGTGTACACCCTTTTCGACCCACGGTATAAGGAGAACCTTTCTACTCTAATTCCCGAAGAGGAAAGGGGTACAAGAGTGATGCAATACCACAGGGCCCTGGTGGAAAAAGTAATGCTAAAGTTCCCATCTGACAGCACTAGTGGCAGAAGACGCAGTTCAGATGGCCAAGTAGCAGGGAAGCAGCGGGGATCAGGCAGCATGTCCAGCGCAGGCAGGGGAACACTCTCCAAGGCCTTTACCAGCTTTATGGCTCCCCAGCAAGACTGTGTTACCACTCCCAAGTCAAGGCTGAGTCGGAGGGAGCACTGTAAATAGATGGTGAGGGAGTACGTAGCCGATCGTACCACCATCCTCCGTGATGCCTCTGCTCCATACAACTATTGGGTGTCAAAGCTGGACACGTGGCACGAACTTGCGCTGTACGCCCTGGAGGTGCTGGCCTGCCCTGCCGCTAGCGTCTTGTCAGAGAGGGTGTTTAGTGCAGCTGGGGGAATCATCACGGATAAGCGTACCCACCTGTCAACTGCCAGTGCCGACATGCTTACACTCATAAAGATGAACAAAGGCTGGATTTCCCCAGACTTCTCTTCTCTACCGGCGGAAAGAAGCGGAACCTAATGATTCTTTTCACTGAAACAGGAGAAAAATGCATCCTCTATCACCACAAAAAAGGGTGAATTAGCTTTGTCAATCACTCTCGGATATTATTACTCCTCCTCCTCCTAAAACAGCATGTCATCACGCTGAACTGCCAATTTTTCAATGGCCCAAAAGCCTCTGTTTAAAAGATTTTTATACAATTTTTCAAAGTTTTAAAGGCTCCAGGCTCTGTTACAAATTAAGCAACAGCGAGCTGTATCTTTAAAAAATGTTTATGGGTTTCACCTGCCCTCGCGGTTGAGCAATTTTTCAGGGGTGCACTTGTACACTGGGTACACCAATTTTTCTGGCCCTCGCCTATATTGTTATCTAACTAATTTTTCCGGACTTTGCCTACACTCTTGGTAACCAAATTTTTTCAGGTGTTCACCTATACTCTTGGTACACCAATGTTTCAGGGGCTCATCTACACTCTTGCTACAGAAATGTTACAGGGGTCCGCCTATACTCTTGCTACAGAAATGTTACTGGGGTCCGCCTATACTCTTGCTACAGAAATGTTACTGGGGTCCGCCTATACTCTTGCTACAGAAATGTTACTGGGGTCCGCCTATACTCTTGCTACAGAAATGTTACTGGGGTCCGCCTATACTCTTGCTACAGAAATGTTACTGGGGTCTGCCTATACCTTTTCTACTGAATGGTTTGAGGGGTTCGCCTATACTCTTGCTACGGAAATGTTACAGGGGTTCGCCTATACTTTTGCTACAAAAATGTTACTGGGGTCTGCCTATACCCTTGCTACAAAAATGTTACAGGGATATGCGTATACTCTTGCTACAGAAATGTTACTGGGGTCCGCCTATACCCTTGCTACAGAAATGTTACAGGGATCTCTCTATACTTTTGCTACAGAAATGGTACTGGGGTCCGCCTATACTCTTGCTACAGAAATGTTACTGGGGTTTCCCTATACTTTTGCTACAGAAATGTTACTGGGGTCCGCCTATGCAGTTTCTACTGAATGGTTTGAGGGGTTCGGCTATACTCTTGCTACAGAAATGTTACTGGGGTCTGCCTATGCTGTGGGTGCACAAAAACTTCCCATCGCGGTGTTTTACCTAACTGGCACAAATACACTGACTGACTTGGGCAGAAATGTGGGCCAAGGCTGAGGTCCTTGGTGGGGTAAAACTCTGCCATGTTTGGGCACTTTGATTTCTCCCTGTGTAATACCATCTTTGTGCACCCACAGCATAGGCGAGCCTAAGGAACTCAAAGACTTCCCATTGCGGTGTTGAGCACCTACACAGAATGAAGTGTGTGGGGACCCATGGATTTTCAATAGCTATTTAACTCACGGCACCTTGGGTCACACAAGGTGGAGACTGGGACCGAGCCTGACCCAGGGCCCGCTCACGTACTTCCCACACAGAGTATTGCGGGTCCTACCTCAGTCATGGTTTCTCGGCCTTATTATGCCCCCTCATCCTCCTGCTTGGGGTCTGGGGATCAGCGCAGGGCAACATGTATTTTCTCTCGTGTTACCACAGTTATCTTAGACACTGGTTTGGGCCAAACAAAAGGAGCGTTACTGCATTATTGGGACGTCCACAGCTGCACTAGCATCCGAGTCCGATTTATGCCCATGATTAATGAGGGTGTGAGCCGAGGCTGAGGTCCTTGGCGGGGTGAAACTCTGCCATGTTTGGGCACTCTGATTTCCTCATGTGTAATACCATGTTTGAGTTCCTTGAGCTCGCCTATGCTGTGAGTGCACAAAGACTTCCCATTGTGGTGTTTTACCTGTCTGGCACAAATACACTAACTGACTAGGGTAGAAATGTGGGCCGAGGTCCTTGGCGGGGTGAAACTCTGCCATGTTTGGGCACTCTGATTTCCTCATGTGTAATACCATGTTTGAGTTCCTTGGGCTCGCCTATGCTGTGGGTGCACAAAGACTTCCCATTGCGGTGTTTTACCTGTCTGGCACAAATACACTGACTGACTAGGGTAGAAATGTGGGCCAAGGTCCTTGGCGTGGCTGAAACTCTGCCATGTTTGGGCACTCTGATTTCTTCCTGTGTAATACCATCTTTGTGCATCACATAGGCGAGCCCAAGGAACTCAAAGACTTCCCATTGTGGTGCTGAGCTATCTGACACCTACACAGAATGAATTGTGTGGGGACACATGAATTTCCCATTGCTATGGAACTCGCAGCACCTTGGGTCACACAAGGTGGAGGCTGGAACCGAGCCTGACCCTGGGCCCGCTCACGTGCTTCCCACACAGAGTGTTGCTGCATTGTGGAGATGTGTAGAAGTGCTGGCACCTGAGTCCCCTTTATGCCCACATTTGTGGTTCCTGACAATTTTGTGTTGGAGGTGGCATGGGATTGGAATGATGATCGTCCATCAATTTATTATCAATTCTCAACAGCATTGTGGGCTATCGCCCACACTTTCCAAGAGGGTCGCTGCCTGGCCCTGCCAACCCTCTGCAGTGTGTGCCTCCGGTTCCTCCTCATGGAGTACGCGTTTATAAATAGACATGAGGTTGGTGTGGCTATGAAGTGAGCGTGTGGCATGAGGGCAGCTGAACGCTGCGCAGGCACACTTTTGTGTGCGCTGTGGATGCAGGGTCGTGCGGGGGGGTTGAACTGCAATGCCAGCAAGTAACCCAGGAGAAGAGGCAGCGGTGTCACCCGCAGGCAGGAATTGTCCTTGGTCGCAGGTAGTATGGCGCTTGGCTAAGATGTGCCAGAGCGTGTACCTTGCTAATGAGGGTTTGTCCCAAGTAAATTGTTAGGGGGGGGGGGGGTGACCGCCAGACTCTTGCCCCCATTTTGGCTTAATAGTGGGACCTGGGAGCCCCAGATGCAGCCATGCATGCTGCCCCTGCCCTTCCATATCAGTTTCTGTGGTGTTTCCATGACTTTCTGAGCATCAGTCCCATACAAAAATGCTCGAGTCCCCCATTGACTTCAATGGGGTTTGTTACTCGAAACGAGCTCCCGAGCATTACGAAAAGTTCGACTTGAGCAACGAGCACCAGAGCATTTTGGTGCTCGCTCATCTCTATACATCACCAATACTAAATGCAATTGAAAAAAAATTCACTTTTTGTGGTGGACGCCAAAAATACAACTCCGCACGTGGCACCATGTAAACTGAGGCCGCTCCTGACTGTAGAATATACGTGTGATCTCTGGATTATTATTCCCAGGTCTGGCTGCAGAGAAAGGCAAGGCTACATGGGTGCAAACTGCTAACAAGCCACAATGGCAGTATACGAGCATGTATTTTTACTACAATCCTGTAATCCAGTGCACATCAGGGAATGAAAGTCTATACAAGTTTGGAACATGTGATCCCATTGAGAGGAACGGTGTTGGGAAGAGGATGAAGTGTATACTGAGTTATCCAGCGAAGGAAAGTAAAGACGTGTTCTGTTCTATCGTGGAAGGTAAGCAGATCACACCTAATGAGCAACCGCCCGATACTGACCTCACATAAACCATCCATTAGCAGGCGAGGGGCTCCATCTAGTGGTTTAATCACTCATCAGACCCTGGGAAACTGCATCGTATTACTGGGGTTCAGGCGGGATCCCCATAGATGTGTGTACTGGGGGGTACTGTTGTACCTTGTTGCCACCGGAAGCTAGGAGTTTGACAGAGCAAGCATGTCCCTGTCACACCCCTAGCTCCCGATTGGGTCAATGCTTGAAGGTCCTTGCAGTTTATGGATTGATTTTTGCTTGCCCTGGAGGGTTAGGGTGAGGGTTAGTTTCCCTTTTAGGCTTACATTATTAGCTGTAAATGGTGGCATGTTACCGCTGTTACATGCCAATAATCACGTGAAAATCACACAATTTCCTCGCCCGTGTGAAACCACCCATACACTGTCTGTCTAATTTGTCCACAATGTCCTGGTATCGCGGCCGTGATATTTTGACATGGCTAAACATCGGTCATCTGAACAAATATATTGGAATCTAATGCTTTAGATGGTCGCCATTTTCGGAAGATGTTTTGCCACGATAAAACGCTTGTGTGAATGAGGCCTTAAGGTTACCGCTCGGTAATCAAGTGGAAAGGCTGATGCTGGTATTTCATTTTTACCGGCCATATTAACTGCAGGTAAAAAATAATTGTCTGCTGAGAGCACGGCTGGGCAGCAACCCACAACAAGGATTTCACTGACACGCACTGCGTAGCACTGGTCAGCCACTGCTATAATTAGGGCTGTGACCCCTGTCCTGCTCCCCTCACTACTGTCATCTGCATCCTGTATACACCACAGATGCTGGGGGGAGAGGTCAGGGATCACAGATCTAGTTACAGCAGTGGTGGCGGACTGGAACTAGAAATGAGTGTAAGTGAAATCTTTGAGGCTGTGGGGTTGTAGCCCGCGGAAGGTTCAGGATGGGGGGGGGGTACAAAGAGGGGGACATTATTACTACAGGGTCCACTACTAGGGACTACCACTGAGGAACATAATACTACTGGGGTCACTATGAGGATGAGGGGGTGGGGTCACTAATACTCTTGAGGCCACTATTGTGACCACTTTTACTATTAGGGGCACTATTACTATTGGGTCCGGTACTGGGAACATTGTTACTATTGGGAGCACTATAATTATTTGGGTCTACAACTGGGGACACTATTACTACTGGGGCCAGTGTTACTATTGGGTCTACAACTGAGAACACAATTAACACCGGGTACACTATTTCCACTGGGGGCTATTAAGGGGAGCACAAATATTATTTGGGGCCATTAGAATAACAGAGGAAAAAACCTTACCTTGTGATATGCCATGCCCAAACCACACCCCCTTTTGTAGTGGGCAGTATTTTTTGTGACAAAGGTGGCAGCCCTAGTGCCTGCCGATGTATACATCATACAGAGTCGCAGTGTACGTTCACACTGGTTTACTGAAGTGGTATTCACTAGAATATCCACAGCTTTTACAGTACAAGCATTTTAAGAAATCCTGTCCACACGCTGCAGAGTCTCTAGTAATGTGTGCAGCCCGTTCCTGGCGTACATTATAGTAAAACTGACAGGCTGCGTGCAGCTACGCCAGCTAAAACTGGGCTCCGCCCACTGTATGAAAGCGTGATGGGGTGTAAATGAAAGGAAAGTTATTTTCGTACTTGTGCCTGAATTACTACTTTTACTGCCAGAATTGTGGCACAAATAATTTATGAAGTTCTGGACACCAGAATTCTGGTATTGAAAGGGACCTTACACAAGGATTTGCAGAATATTCAGCCCCTACATCTGTATTGCTAACATAAGGATTTTGGTGCAAAATTGAAAACAGTAGAATCATGCCAGCAATTCTGCATCAGAATCCACAGTTAGCTGTGTAGATTTTGGTGCTGAACTCAGGTACGGCAGATTCTTTAACGCTATTGTGGAATATGCCAACACAGTTGAAAGGTCCTAAAAGCTGCAGTTTTGGTGGTTATGAGACTTTTCGTTTTTCAAAAGTGGGTAGGGCCTGGTATTAGGGGGTGTGGCTGCACGCAGCCCATCACATTTACCATAATCTTTGCCAAAAACAGGTGTAGATTGTAGCTATAAACCTGCTCTAGCCGAAGCTGGCATGGGTTGTGATCTGGTGCATAGATGTGTATGCCAATGCTTGTGCTGGGTGCAGGGCTTACTTAGACCGGTGTGTGAAAGACCCAACATTTGCATGAAATTTAATGTGGGAATTAGTTTTCAGGTTTTTTTTTTCTCCTCTTTGTACATAACCAATACTAAATGCAATTGAAAAAAAATAGGACACTTTTTGTGGTGGACGCCAAAAATACAACTCTGCACAACTCGGCACCACGTAAACTGGGGCCGCTCCTGACTGTAGAATATACCTGTGATCTCTGGATTATTATTTCCAGGTCTGACTGCAGAGAAAGGCTGGGCTAATCCGGTGTTACCTGGCAACAGACAACAATGGCAGTATACGAGCATGTATTTTTACTTCAATCCTGTAATCCAGTGCACAGCAGGAAATGAAAATCTATACAAGGTTGGAACATGTGATCCCATTGAGAGGAATGGTGTTGGGAAGAGGATGAAGTGCATACTGAATTATCAGGCAAAGGAAGATGTAAAAGTGACCTGTTCTATCATGGAAGGTAAGCAGAGAACATCTGAGCATACGTGGCCAGGTACTGACCTCACATAAACCATCCATGAGCGGGTGAGGGGCTCCATCTAGTGGTTTAATCACTCATCAGACCCTGGAAAACTGCATCGTATCACTGGGATTCAGGCGAAATCCCCATAGATGTGTGTACTGGGGTTTATATACGGAGCTGTAAGTGATACATCTACATTCACAGACGATGGTTACCATATGTTCTCTTCTTACAGTTCCAGCAACTTAAAAAGGTTGTATAAAATTAGGAAAAGTTATCTGGTGTTTTTCCAGAAACAGCACCAATCTTGTCTGTGGTCTGTCTGGTATTTGCAGCTCAGCCATCTTTAATTTTCATGGCACAAGTATGTGGAGTTAGGCATAACCAAGAATCAAAAGTAGTCTTTCCATAGAACGTTCTTCCATTGGGCACTTTCATAGAATTTTACATAAAAAGTTGACACTTTGTATAACCTGCTCTAAAATTCATGTTTGTGGCTGAATCTGACTTAAGCAGAGCCTCAGATAAATGGTACAGGGCTCTACTTCCAAGCACACCAAGGGCCTGGAAAGTTGAGTGTAAACTTCTTCATTTTCAGGATCCAAATACAATAGCAACGAGTTTCATTGCTGAACAGCGCCACTCTGTGGTCTGTCTGATATTTGCAGCTCAGCCATCTTTAATTTTCATGGCACAAGTATGTGGAGTTAGGCTAATTGCGCGAAAGTCGTACGATTTCCTCGCCAGTGTGAAACCACCCATCCACTGTCTGCCGAAAATAATTGGGCACCCGACAGGAATCAAAAGTAGTAGTCACTCCATAGAACATTCTTCTATTGGGCACCATCATAGAATTTTACATAAAAAGTTGACACTTTGAATCAGATTCAGCCACAAACATGAATTTTAGAGCAGTTTCTACAATTAGAGCCTGGGATCCGGCGGGTTTCTATTGTTGGGCTCCATCCTCAGAGGCAAACGACAAAAACACCGGAACCGCCAGATCAGCACATCCCAGAGCAAAATGCCAATGACTATAAAGAGGTCCATTCAGCTTCCAGCATTTTGCCAGATGAAGTAGCACAGCATGCTGCAATAGTTCATGGGGGATTTTCTGTTGGAAGCTCAGTTAGGAGCCTCCAGCACAGCTCCGACACAGATGTGAATGGATCCTAAACTCTATGTGCCCCTTTCCCTTGGGGTTATATTTGACTCTGATCTCTCCTTCACCCCTATATCCAACCTCTCACCCGGACATGCCACCTGCACCTCAAGAACATCGCAAGAATACGCCCTTTTCTCACTGTAGACACGCTAAAAACGCTCACTGTTGCCCTCCTCCACTCTCTCCTCAATATTCAACTCGTTGCTGATCGGCCTCCCCTGCACCAGACTCTACCCTCTCCAATCTATCCTGAATGCGGCAGCCAGGCTCATCTTCCTGTCCATCCGCTACTCGGACGCCTCTGCCCTGTGCCAGTCACTGCACTGGCTGCCCGTTAAATGCAGAATACAATTTAAACTCACTACCTTCATCCATAAAGCCCTCCATAGCGCTGTGCCACCTTACATTACTTCCCTCATCTCAATCTACCACCCAGCCCAGGCTCTCCGCTCTGCTCACGAAATCAGACTGAGTGCCCTTTTAATTCGATCCTCTCATTCCCGCCTCCAAGACTTCTCCAGAGCAGCACCGGTCCTCTGGAACGCGCTACCCCAAAACATTCGCGCAATCCCTGACTCACAAAACTTCAGGTGTGCCCTAAAAACACACCTCTTTAGGGAGGCATACCATATCTCCTAAACCAAACCCCTCTGTACTCCGCCTGACAACATACTCCCTGTCCTAGTGACTGTATCCCCTGCTAGCCATAATCAACCGCCCCCTACAGTCATACCGACTCAGCCACCACACTGCTTAAGTCTGACCATTGTCTGTGTATAGCATCCCCCATTCTCCACCTCGCCATACCGTGCACATCTCCAGCCCCTTTACCTCCTGTATCACCCCATTATCTGTAGTATGTAAGCTCGTTGGAGCAGGACCCGCACCCCTACTGTCTCCATCAATTGATTATTATATAACCGTGGTTCTGTAATGTTTGTACTTTGTCTTTCTGTATTCCCCCTGTCTTTGTAAGCGCTGCGGAATATGTTGGCGCTATAGAAATAAACATTATTATTAATAGTCCTGTTTCCATATAGTTGCTTTAAAGAATAGTGGAGATATTGCAAGCAGGGAACTTCTGAATTCTGATTTACCATAATCTATGACAAAAACTGGTGTAGATTGTAGCCATAAACCTGCTGTATCCGGAGCTGGCATGGGTTGTGATCTGGTGCACAGATGTGTATGCCAATGCTTGTCCTGGGTGCGGGGGTTACTTAGACCGGTGTGTGAAAGACCCAATATTTGCATATTTGCATGAAATTTTATGTGGGAATTAGTTTTCATGTTTTTTTTCTCCTTTTGTACATGACCAATACTAAATGAAATTGAAGAAAAAAAAAAAAAGACACTTTTTGTGGTGGACGCCAAAAATACAACTCCGCACGTGGCACCATGTAAACTGAGGCCGCTCCTGACGGTAGAATATACCTGTGATCTCTGGATTATTATTCTCAGGTCTGGCTGCAGAGAAAGGCTGGGCTATACCGATGCTGCCTGGCAACAGACAACGATGGCAGTATACGAGCATGTATTTTTACTACAATCCTGCAATCCAGTGCAAATCAGGGAATGTAGATGTATCCGAGTATGGAAAATGTGATCCCATTGAGTGGAACGATGTTTTCAAGAGGATAAAATGTATAGTGTATCATGAAGCGAAGGAAGGTGAAGACGTGTTCTGTTCTATCATGGAAAGTAAGCTGAGAACATCTACTGAGCAAACACCGCCAGGTACTGTACTCACATAAACCATCCATGAGCGGGCGAGGGGGCAAATGGGCACCATCTAGTGGTTTAATCACTCAACAGACTCTGGGAAACTGCGTTCTATCACTGGGGTTCAGGCGGGATCCCCATAGATGTGTGTACTTGTGTTTATGTATGGCGCTGTAAGTGATGCATCTACATTCACGATGGTTACCATAGGTTCTCTTCTTACAGTTCCAGCAACTTAAAAAGGTTGTATAAAATTAGGAAAAATTATCTGGTGTTTTTCCAGAAACAGCACCACTCTTGTCCGTGGTCTGTCTGGTATTTGCAGCTCTTTAATTTTCATGGTACAAGTTTGCAGAGATACACTATCCTACCAAAAATTGGGCACCTGACCAAGAATCAAAAGTAGTAGTCACTCTATAGAATGTTCTTCCATTGCGCACTGTCATAGAATTTTACATACAAATTTGATACTTTCTAAAAACTGCTTTAAAATTCATGTTTGTGGCTGAATCTGACTAAAGCTTCATTCACACGCACGTATATCAACCACCATTTTCACAGCCGGTTGATATACGCTACCATCTGATGCATTGCATTCATGGAATCCTAGAAGGGTAGACTTGGAAGGGACCTCCAGGGTCATCAGGTCCAACCCCCTGCTCAATGCAGGATTCAGTAAATCATCCCAGACAGATATTTGTCCAGCCTTTATTTTAGCACTTCTATTGAAGGAGAACTCACCACCTCCTATGGCAACCTGTTTGACTCATTGATCACCCTCACTGTCAGAAAGTTTTTTATAATATCTAATCTGTGTCTCCTCCCTTTCAGTTTCATCCCATTGCTTCTAGTCTTTCCTTGTACAAATGAGAATAGGGCTGATCGCTCTGCAGTGTGACAGCCCTTCAGATATTTGTAGACAGCTATTAGGTCTCCTCTCAGCCTTCTTATTTGCAAGCTGAACATCCCAGATCCTTTAACTGTTCCTCATAGGATATGATTTGCAGACCGCTCACCATCTTGGTAACTCTTCTCTGAACTTGCTCCAGTTTGTCTATGTCTTTTTTAACCCCTTCATGACATGGCCTATTTTGGGCTTAAGGACGCAACAATTTTTGGCGGATTTTCTTCTCCGTTTATCAAAAGCCATAACTTTTTTATTTTTCCGTCGACGCGGCCGTATGAGGGCTTGTTTTTTGCGTGGCGAACTGTAGTTTTTATCGATGCCAATTTTGGGTACATAGACTATATTGTAAAAATTTTTTTTTTTTTAATGATAACAGAGAGAGAAAACGCATCAATTCTGCCATAGATTTTTTTTTTTTTTTTTTTACACCGTTAATCATGCAGCATAAATGAGACTTTCCATTTTTTCTGCAGTCCGGTACGGTTACAACGATACCAAAATTCTAACATTTTTTTTAGGTTTTCCCACTTTTCTGCAATAAAAACCCTTTTTTTTTGGAAATCTTTTTTCTATTCTAAATTGCTGCATTCAAAGTCCCGTAAGTTTTTTATTTTTTGATGTACAGAGCTCTATGAGGGCTTATTTTTTGCGAGACGAGCTGTAGATTTTATTGGTACCATTTTGGCGTACATACGGCTTTTTTGATCACTTTTATTGCGTTTTTAGTGAGGCAAAATGCTAAAAATGAGCATTTTGCCTCAGTTTTTTAGCTTTTTTTTTAGCGTTTTTTTCCGTGCACAGTCAAAAGCATGTGCAACTTATTGTACGCATCGTTACGGACGCGACAATACCAAATATGTGGGGTTTTATTTTTTTTTTACCTTTTTTTATGCTAATCTGAGAAAAAGCATAAAAAATGGTTTTTTTACTCTTTTTTTTACATTTTTTTTAATTAATTTTTTAAATCTTTCTTTTTTTTACACTGTTTGTGTCCCTCTGAGGGACTTTAACCACTGCCCTGATGATCGCTGTCATAAGGCATGGCAGAGCTACTGCTCTCCCATGCCTTATCGCTCATACAGCGATCCTAGGCATAGGCAATACAGGACGCCAGTGTCTGGTGCCATGGTGACAGGCCGGGCTCTCGCGATGACATCGCGAGTTCCGTCCGGAGACACAGAGGGAGCCGCGCTCCCGCTGTGAACTCTTTCCCTGCCGCGATCTACTTAGATCGCGGCAGGGAAGGGGTTAACAGTGGCGGGCGCATCTCCGATGTCCCCCCGCTGTTGCAGCGAGACGCCGGCTGTGACTGACAGCCGGCTCCCGCTGCGGGATAGCGCTGGATCATATGTGATCCCGCGCTATCTCCAGGACGTAAGTTTACGCCCTGTTGCGGGAAGTACCCCGCTACCAGGACGTAAACTTACGCCCTGCAGCGGGAATGGGTTAAAGTGGGGTGCCCAGAACTGGACACAGTATTCCAGATGAGGTCTGACTAAAGAGGAGTAGAGGGGGATAATGACCTCACATGATCCAGACTCTATGCTTCTCTTAATACATCCCAGAATTGTGTTTGCCTTTTTGGTTGCTGCATCACATTGTTGAATCATGTTCAGTCTATGATCCATAAGT
Source organism: Eleutherodactylus coqui (assembly GCA_035609135.1). Taxonomy (NCBI): domain Eukaryota; kingdom Metazoa; phylum Chordata; class Amphibia; order Anura; family Eleutherodactylidae; genus Eleutherodactylus; species Eleutherodactylus coqui. The sequence continues at coordinate 34,990,840 of CM069408.1, forward strand.
ATACCAAAGTCTTTTTCACGTATGCTGCTGAGCCCAATTCCTCCCATTCTCTATGTGCTTTTTTTATTTTTCTTGCCCAGATGTAGGACTTTGCATTTCTCCTTGTTAAATACCATTCTGTTAGTCGCCGCCCACTGTGCAAGCTTTTCTAGATCTTTTTAAATACTCTCTCTTCCCTAGTGTTAGCTATCTCTCCTAGCTTTCATCAGTTTTCCATCAATTCCTCCTCCAGATCATTTATAAAAATGTTGAGCAACACTGGGCCTAGGACAGAGCCTTGTGGTTCCCCACTTGATACATTCTTCCACTTGGATGTGCAGTCATTTATGACCACGCTTTGAGTACGATCACTCAGCCAGTTGTGAATCCACCAAACAGTTGCCTTGTCAATCCCGTATTTGGTCATTTTTATAAATAAGTATTTTATGAGATACTTTGTCAAATGTTTTACTAAGGTCAAGATAAAATATATCCACCACATTCCAATGCATCAGATCAGACGGGCGCATTCCCGCTGCGTAAAAGCACCTGGTTGGCCAAGATAGTGCTTTTCGGCCGGGCACTTTTACGCCGACCGGGAAAGATAGTTCAGGAAATATCTTTCCCGGACGGAATAAGGCCGCTGCCATAGACTCCTATGTGAGCCAATGACAGCTGCCAGAGAAGGGAGGTGGGAGGGAGTTTAGCAGTGTGATTGCTAAACTCCCACCCCCTTCCCTCCTCCTTTACGATTGGGCGGGAGCTAGTTACTAAACTCCCAGCCGACAAAGGGAAGAGACAGGGCGAGAGCATACGAGCATACAAGCTTCCGCTCCTTCCCGTTGCTGAAAGTCAGTTAGGGGAAGGAAAGGGCGAGGCAGTTTAGCAGAGCTAAACGGTTTCCCTCCGCCCGACGGAATCCCAGGCTAGGTGTATATGCGCCAGACCTAGGCTGTCTAAATAAGCGCACAAACGTCGCTTTTCAGTTAATTTTCAGTCACGCTGTGGCCGTGACATGGCTGACCAACAATCGTGAGCCCTTAAGCAGATCCAGAGAAAAAGGTACAAGGCTCTACTTTCAAGCACACCAAAGACACCTGGAAAGTTGAGTGTAAACTTCTTCATTTTCAGGATCCAAATACAATAGCAACGAGTTTCATTGCTGAACTGGTGGCTTCCTCCGGCACGTGTTGTCATTGCATTTGGATGCTGGAAATAAACACGTGCCTATTTGTATCTCCGAGTCCTTGGTGTGCATCAAAGTGGAGCCTGTGTGAAGATGGCCTAAGGACCCATCCACATCTGTGCTTCGGGCTCCGGCAGGTTTCCATTGCTTGACCCCATACTCGGAGGCAAACGGCAAAAACACCGGAACTGCCAGATCAGCACATGCCTGAGCCAAACGGCACCAAACAGACCCCAATGACTATAAAGAGGTCCATCCAGCTTCCAGCATTCTGACCAGCATTTTGCCAGATAAAGTAGAACAGCATGCTGCAATAGTTCATCTGGGATCTTCTGCTGGAGGCTCCTAACAAAAGGTCCGACACAGATGTAAATGAACCCTAAACTTTATGTGTCACATTTCCCTCCTTTCCTGCTGTAAACTAGCAATTAAACATCTCCTCCCCCTTCCCCATCATTAGCTTTACAACTGCTCAGTCAGTTAACAAATTTTGCCAGAGTCCCCCATCTTGCAGTGTATAGGTGAAGGGTTAGGGGCGTGGCTTATCACAACATATGATTTTTACCTCCGTCTTTATAAAAAGGACAGGGCTGTTGAAAAGAAAAAAAAACAGGAAGGAATGCTGCAGTGCTGGATGGGCTATTGATATACATCTATATATATAAAATTGAATGTATGCGTGTGTGTCTGTCTGCGTGTCTGTGTGTCTGTCTGTCTTTGTCCTTTATGCGCTACTATACCATTCATCTGATTGCCATAAAACTTTGGGAAGTTGTTGAGTGCACTCCTGCGAAGATTATAGGCATAGTACATTTATGCTACGATAAATGGCACGCGTGCGAGCGTCGTCGACAGTTCCTCCCCCCACATAGATCGTTTGATTTCCATCATTGCCACTAATTCTCTCACTTCCCGATGTGGTAGAAACATGAACTTTGGCACAGGCATTGATTATGTCATCAATAGGAAAAGGTAATAGGTCCCAACTCGATTATTCAATTCTAAGCGCCAAAGAATTAGCGTTCAAATTTTATGTACGGAATCTAATTTTCTCACTTCCCAATGTCATAGAAACTTGAAATTTGGCACGAGCATTGATTATGTCAAAAATAGGAAAAGTTAATGGGTCCCAATTTGATTATTCAATTCTAAGCGCAAAAGAATTAGCGTCCAAATTATACATACGGAATCTAATTTTCTCACTTCCCAATGTCATAGGAACGTGAAATTTAGCACGAGCATTGATTATGTCATAAATAGGAAAAGTTAATAGGTCCCAACTTGATTATTCAATTCTATGCGCCAAAGAATTAGCGTCCAAATTTTACGTACGGAATCTAATTCTCTCACTTCCTGATGTCATCTATATATATAAAAAGGAATGTATGTCTGTCTGTCTGTCCTTTATGCATTACTACACCCTTCATCTAATCGCCATGAAACTTTGGGAAGTTGTTGAGTACACTCCTGGGAAGATTACTGGCAAAGTACATCTATCCTACGATAGGTGGTGCGCGTGCGAGCATCGTCGACAGTTATGCCCCCCAGACAAAGATCGTTCGATTTCCATCTCAAGCACAAAAGCAAAAGGCATTACGAGCAACGGGATGAGTGTTCAACTACAAAATGATGCATCCGCCGAACGTTTTGCAAGACAATAGCTGGATATTGAGAATGCTGAGGTAAAATGAAAGCTGTGCTGTGATTGGTTGCAATTTCTTATACTGCTGAGGTAAAATGAAAGCTGTGCTGTGATTGGTTGCTATTTCTTATACTGCTCAGGTAACATGAAAGCTGTGCTGTGATTGGTTGCTATATATTATACTGCTGAGGCAACATGAAACCTGTGCTATGATTGGTTGCTATATATTATACCGCTGAGGTAACATGAAAGCTGTGCTGTGATTGGTTGCTATATATTATACTGCTGAGGTAACATGAAAGCTGCTATGCTGTGATTGGTTGTTATATATTATACCGCTGAGGTAACTTGAAAGCTGCGCTGTGATTGGTTGTTATCTAGATATATAAAAACGAATGTATGTATGTCTCTCTGTCTTCGCAGCAGCGCGTGACGGGTAAGCTAGTTATATTTAAAATGAACTAGAATTAAATCCCGAACCACATATCCATTTTTCCATAGCATGTGGATGAGATTTTCAAAATCTCATGTACTTTTCTGCTAAAGCTATTGTGAATTCTGCAGCAAGTCCGCCCAGTGTAGTAATAGTGACCCCCTATGTTGGTGGCCCCAATAGTGATAGTGATCCCTATATTGGCCCCAGAAGTAATAGCGACTCCTGTTGCGGCCCCCCAGTAGTAATAGGTAAGCCCTATTGCTGCCCCCTGTTAGTAAAAGGTGACCCCTATTGCTGCCCCCGGAAGTAACGGGACTCTTCCCTATTTCTGTTCCTCGGTAGTAATGGTGCTCCCCACCTATTGCTGTCCCCCCGTAGTAATGGGCTCCCCTCCCCTATATTGCTGTCCCCTGGCAGTAATGGGCTGCCCTCTCCCATATTGCTGTCCCCCGGTAGTAATGGGCTCCACCCTATTGCTGTCCCTCGGTAGTAATGGGCCCCCCCATTGCTATCCCCTCGTAGTAATTGACTCCCCTCCCCCATATTGCTGCCCCCCGATAGTAATTGGCCCCCCTCTATTACTTTCTCCCAGTAGTAACAGGTTCCACGACTCTTGCTGTCTTTCCGTAGTAATGGGCTCTCACCTATTGCTGGTCCCCACTCTACTCACCACTGCAGCAATGTCCGGACAGGCTGGAGTGAAGAAATGAACGAACAGAATCAGCGTTTGCATAGTAATGAGATGGCTTATGTGATCTGCAATTATATACCTGCTATATCAGTGTGTAGCGTGGTCTGAGCCCCTTAGAAGCTATAGCGGAGCCCAGATTGGGAAACATTGTATAAACACATTGTAATGTATCTGTAGGCTGGGGTAGAGTATGACCAGGCTGCTATGGGAATGCCAAAGTGGTAGGAACAATATGGGGCACAGGATACACTGAAGATCACATGGCTTTCTTGTTCTAGGGGACAATATATACTATAGTGCTGTTTCCATATAGTTGCTGTAGAGAATAGCGTGGGTATTGCAAGCAGTGAACTGCTGAATTCTGAGGCATTGTAGGGAAGCCATTGAAGAGCGCTAAGCTATGGAACTAGGAAGCCATAATATCTGTCATTTGCCAGAGTGTACGCCTCCTGAGCTGCAGACCCCATTGGTATCAGATACCACTGATGCCACGGAGCTCGTGTGGGCAACACAGAAGGTACCATGGACTGTGCTGTATACATTACAGGATCTCGAGTGCAGATCCTCTAATGCTCGGGGCCACAGAGGCTGCAAACATGGAGCAACACAGGAGGGGATGTGCGCGGCGCTATTACTGTCGAAAAGAATATAATTCTGTATAAAGATGATAACAGAGAAACATCTCATCACTAATTACTGTCTGTTCTATTTTATCCCACAGACCATGATATGAATGAAGACAGAGACAATAAAACTGCTAAATATGTTATTATTGCTATAGCCGTAGTGGTACTAATCGTCATCGTCATTATCACTGTGAAGTGTGTCTATAAAAAGTGTAAGTACATTATACTGTGCATCTCTAGTATCTGCACTCTGAACTATATAAAATCTATAATAACCATAAGTACATTATTTATCTTTGGCCCCACAAAGTGATAGTGCCTCCCTGTGCCCCCACAAAGTTACCTTACCCCCTCTGTGGCCGCACAAAGAGAGCTCCCTTTGTGGCTCACAAAATGATAGTGTACCCTTTGGGGCCAAAAAATTATAGTGTCCCTTCAATGACCTCCCTCACAAAGTGATGGTGCCTCCCTGTGTCCCTTCAAAGTCATAATGCCCCATCTGAGGGCCTACAAAACTATAGTACCCCCTCTATGGACTCACAAAATAATAATGCCCCTCTGTGCGCTCAGCAGTGTTTCGTTCCTTTGAAATCCTCTTCAGCATTCGCTGGACAATCTTGCAACACTACTGTTGGTCCAGATGCTGCACTCCTACCCCATCTCCTGCTCTCAGTACAGGAAGCACCAGAGATGGGAAGAAGAGTTGGGTTCTGCACCATACGGATTGCAAGATTGGAGGTAGTCAGAGGTTGATGCAGAGAGGTGGGACCAGGCTGTTTGGCCCCGAGCTTCCCTGCCTGAAGAGTTGGTTGTGTATCTTTTCTGCCACCATTGTGAGGCCACGTTTGGCCCCACAATGTGATAATGTCCCCTCAGTGGCCCCACAAAGTGATGGTGCCTCTCTGTGGCCCAACAAAGTGAGAAAGTCCTCTCTATAGGGCCAAAAAATGATAGTGTCTCCTTGTGCTCCCACAAAGTCATGATAGCCTCATTCTGGCCCCACAAAGTTATAGTGTTCCTCGTGGACTCACAAAATTATGTGCACACAACAACCCTGAGTTCCCTTGAAAATCTGTTCAGCAGTTGCTGGACAATCTTGCTAGCTCACACTACTGCCGATAAACTTGCTGCACTCCTCCCCCGTCTCCTGCTCTCAGGATAGAAAGCACTGCAGATGAGGGGAGGGGCCAGGTTCTGCACTACATACATTGCAAGATTGGCAGCCCTCAAGTCTCCAGTATCTGATTTTCCAACTATGTTTAATGTTTGGTAGCAATAAGTACATTATACAACGCCAGTATCTGCTTGTACTATATAAAAAATCTATGGTGACATTAAATACATTATATATCTCTATTATTTGCTCCCTGTACTATATACTGTATAATGTATGTTGACAGTTAGTACCATTGCAGTATGGCTGGGATCACACAGGGCGGATTTCCGTACAGATTCCGCCCTGTGTGACCCTAGCCTAAGGTTTTGTTCACCTTGTGCAGATTTTGCTGTAAAGGGTCCGCAGCGCACATTCTGCAGCATTTGGTGTGGCTTTTGTCACAGTTTTTGACGTAGCATTTGGTGCAGAATTCACCCGTTCATATGAAAAGTTGGAATCTGCATGGCAAGCCCACTGCAATAATTGACATGCTCCGGATCCAAAATCTACAATGCAGGTCAATTTCCACGGCAGATTTTTTCCCCGCAGTGTGTGGACAAGATTTTGGAAATCTCCTCCACTTTGCTGCTACTGTACATAACATGGATTTTCCAGGCGGAAGATTTACATAGAAAATCTGCGGCAAACCCTCCTCATGTGAACATTGCCTTTAGCCTCATGTTAACGGCACGCGCAGATTCCGTTCAGGGAATCCAGCACTGCTCACCTGCATTTCCCCGGCAGCAGTGTCTGCGCGAATCCCTCCACTTCCGGGTTTGCTGTACCCGCATGGTCCTCATTGCTCGTCATCGGACATGCGCAGTACAGTTTTTTTTTTCTTTTTAAAGCTTCCTGTTTTCTCACGTATCCGCGGCACATCCGCAGTGTCAGCTGCGGGCGGGCCGTGGATTGGACATCTTCCATTGACTTCCGCACAAAAATGTAGCATACTGCGATTTGCTTTCCCTTACCAAAAGGTCCGCAAATCAAATCTACATGTTTTAATCCATTTTCGGACACCCATGCATCTGTATGGGCGGCTTGATTTGCGGGTGCACCACGCGGCTTTCGCAAATCAAGTTTGCCCATGGACATGAGGCCTAAGAGTCATACTAGGGGTTCTATGAGGGCAAACATCATCTTGTCTTCCTGCCATGCTGTTATAATGTGGCTGCAGCTATTATGGCACGGATCTAACACCCATTTCTCTTCCTACAGGTGACCGCTCACCTCCTGGATCTTCATTTGCATCTGTGCCAGCATAATTTCCTGCCACCTAACTGTTTCCTGTCTTCCTAAATGATCTGATGTAAACTTAGAAACTTTTGTTAAATAGTTTGATAATAGTGAGTTGTAGGCTGGGCTCCGACAAGGCGGTTATATAGCGGTCATGTGGCCTTTTATGGTTTTTTTAATCTGCATATTAATTGCTAAAAACGCTACTAAAAACAACATGCATTTACTGCAAAAAACGCTGCTGTTTTCAGCCGGTTGGCTCCTACAGGTGAAGCACGTTATTTCAATGTTCTTCACCCATAGAAGCCGATCGGCTGAAAACCACATTACAAAACTGTGGCATTTTGCCAAAACACATGCAGTTTTTAGTAGCATTTTTGATGTGCAATTAATATGCATATTAAAAACCCCATAAGAACATCACACGAATGCTACACAAGTGCCATGTCTGAACGCTGCCTAATCATACGTCCTGCAGCGTCCCGTAGGGTGACCCCAGGCACAGAGCATACATTGAGGAGCGGGGGTGGTAAGATGCTGGCTTGTCACGGCAGCCCTTACCACGCTCCCTCCCAGAGGGACGCACGTAGCCTTGGCCAGGGCAGTGCTGGGCCTCTTCCGGACACCCCTAGGAGAGGAATGCCCAATAAATGGTAAAACAGGGATAGTAGTTTTCATGGGTGACGCCACCATTCCAATACACACCAGAATGACCTTCGCCAGAGAATAAATGAGCCGCAGACAGATATTACGTACCTCAGATCCCTGGGAACGGTCAGGGCCTGGAACAACTTTACTTAAACAAACTCCAGCAGTACAAGGCAAAGTAGATAATCTTCCACGTGCTGGTATTAGACAGACTTGAATAGGAGTACCTTCACATGGAGATCCCAGGCTTCAGGATGCCTGTGTATGAACAATTAAAGACACATACCTCCACCCAGCGGTCCCAGACTTAAGGATGCTTGGGCGTGAATAATTTTAAAAAAGTACCTCCACTCTGCAGACCCAGACTTCAGGACGCTTGAGTGTGAACAATTGAAGGAAAGTACCTCTGCACTGGGCCTTGGTGAAAACTCCACTTACTTCACTCTCACGCTCTCTCTTCACTTGGGGCTCACTCCTCTCTCATCCTAAATCAGGCACTCCAGGGATCTTCTCCTCTTCCATTTTTCACTACACGGGGGTTAAAGGTACACTCATGTAGCTGGCACTCTTCATCAGGAACCCAGAAGACATGGACCTTTTCCTGCTCTCACTCATAACACGTGACAGGACATAAATTGATGCATTCAAAGACAGTCTCCAGGCTTTGCAAACACTTAACCCATCACACGCTGCAGCTGTGCAATACCCATAACAGAATGACTAGACAGATTCACACAGTGCACCAACATATGACTTGTGATGTATGACATTATGGAGGGGGCTACTACACATCCACATTATGTACTGGGCTACTACACATCCAGGACAGCAAGTAAGTTTGTTTCTGTCTGCACAGTATTTCCACCTCATGTGTCAAATTTTGTTGATTAACAGCCTTTCAGATGCAAGCGGTTTTTGCTATGGTTAAACACGGACCAAAGACTGGTTTCCACGCAGAACACTTTGGCTGAAACTTAGTCTTCCAATGGGGGGTGCGCAAATGCAATACGCAATGAGATGTCTGAAACACCGTGTAATTCAGCTGGAATAAGAACACATCTTGAACTAATTTGCCATTTTAATAGGAGTGTTTGTTTGCTGCGTGGAAATGAACATGCCCTGCGGGCAGTAAAAGTGCTGTCAATGCATGCTCCAAAAAGCCTCATTTATAGCACAAACAGGTTGCACTAATGTATGCATAATTGCGTTTATGCCCGTGTGAAGTTGGGCTGAGACTAATTTCACACGGGCGATTGCGATAGTGGGCCATGAAATTTGGCCTGATATCTTTCTTTTGCGTGTACAAGATACCAGCAGGTTCTGTGTCAAAAACGCCTCTCATCAATCCAGTAGAGTTGGGATCCACTGGCATGGCCGAAAAGATTGCCAAGTGTTTGTTGTTTTCAATGGGAAATCTTGCATCGCATTAGCGTGCATACAGCCTGATGAAAGGTCAGTAAGAAAGAACCTGAAAGCTCACTATAACAACATGTATTTTTGTTAGCCATTAAAAGGTATCATATCTACAAGATTACTTGGTTTCTCTAACTGAGAACAATCACACTTTACTGGCTAACATGGTACCAAACCCCTTTTTCCATATTGCATGCCATGCAATGTGTTTTCTGGCCCTATTGAAAACAATGGGTGAGACGTTCTGATGGAATACCTAAAGATAGGACATGTTAAATAGTGCTGAGCAAGCCCCATTGATTATAACAGGTTCCATTTGGTTTCAGCTCAGCTGCCTGGCATTTTACCAGACAAAAAAAGCACTGCATGCAGCACTATTTCTTATGGTATTTTGTGTCAGACCTGCGACTTAACCTCTGAATGGAGGTTCTAGCGAGATGTGAAAGTGGCCTTATGTTGCATTTTGTTGTTTATTGTTACAATTGTTATAACCAATGTGTAGCTCTCCACCGAATAATACTGAGACAAATAGTTGTATTCTTCACCTTTAGTGCTTTATTTCTCAATCTGGACTGTAACACGAGTCTACTCCTTTTATTGTCTATATGATATGAAATATAATATGAAAGGAGAAAAGTTGTTATATACTGTAATTTGTGTGAATTTTATTTTGTATGGAACAAGATAACAATGTCTGTATGTAACATCTTCTTTATATCTTTAAATAAAGCATTTTGTTGAATTAAAAGTCTCTTGAACCATCCTGCGATGCCGACTACAAACTCATGTGTGATCTCCTCTCTATCTCCAGACTCCTCATATGCTTTGTTTACACTTGCCTAATCTGCAATCTTTCTGATAACTTTGTTCTTAGCCTCTTACAATCTGGTTTTCTTACGCCACATTCTATAGAAACTGCTCTTACAAGTGTCAAATGATCTTCTGACTGCAAAATTTAATGGCAATTATTCTCTCCTGATTCTTCTGGATCCCTCCGCAACATCTGACACAATAGATCACCACCTTCTCCTCAGTATGTTCTGTCACGGATCGACTACTCTGAGTACTTTCGCCAGTACCAACTTGTCACGGCAGAGCCTTGATCGATTCCTCCGTTGGGATTGCAAGCATGAAGTCACTAAAATACAGGCTGATTTGCACACATGCAAAGTGAAAGCTCAAATCACCACCTGATCCGTTCTAATGGCTCCTGCACTCTACAAATTCCACTGCTGCCACCAAATTGTCACCAAGTGAGAGGGGCCGATACTGATCGATCCCGACTCTGTCCCCGATTACTCCCAGAGTCCTGAGAATTACCAATGATATCTAACTGTACACAACATGGATGTTATACAGACAGGCCTGAAAGGGCTGATATAAAATGGACACTGAGACAGGCCTACTAGTCTCTACATCACATGCTCCACTATACTGTACTCCTTTGTTTTCTTCCTCCGACCTTTTTGACTGCTCGTTCAATATATCATTTGCAGGCTCTTCTTCCTCTTGCTGTTAGGGTTCCTCAGGGTCCAGCCCTCAGTCTTTTTTCTTTCTTCTCTATAGAGTCCCCACTAGACAAGCTATCAGCAGATTTGGCTTTCAGCATCATCTCTACACTGATGACACACAATTATACACTTCTTCCTGTGACATCACCCCTCTACTACTACAAAACCCCAGCGATTGTCTGTCAGCTGTCTCTAACACTGTGTCCTCTCATCTAAAACAACCTCTCAAAAATTGTACTTCTGGTGTTTCCACCATCTAGTAATCGACCAAATCCTGATATTTCCATCTCACTGTGTGGTGCAACCATAATTCCTCAGCATCATGCCCGCTGTCTTGGGGGTCATATTTGACTCTACTCTTACCTTCACTCCACTGGGGTAACTATAGGGGATGCGGTTGCACCCAGGCCCAAGACCCTTAGGGGGCCCATAAGGACTCTCTTCTACATATAGGTAACCCAGTGCTATGAATAAAGCATTATAGTTGGGGGCCCTGTTACAGCTCTGCTTCACTCCATATATTTCATTTCTTGTACATTCATGTTACCTGCACCTCACTCACTACTGATTGGACTTTTCCTCACTGAACTCTTCCATCTCCAATATATCCTGAATGCAGCAGCAAGGATTATCTTTCTGTTCAAACAATACAAGGATACCTCTGCCCCGCGCTGGTCACTACACCGGTGCTTCTACCCCATGCCAGTCACTGAACCAATGCCGTCACTGCATCGGTGCCTCCACTCCATGCCAGTCACTGCACTGGTGCCTCCACGCCAGTCACTGCACCCATGCCACCACCCCGCATCGGTACACCATAGAATACAATTTATACTCATCACACTCAAGCACCCAATACATAACCACTGGGCAACCAATCAGGGACCTCAGTGGTCACATTCTATAATACTGGCATGTCCACTCAATAATGGAAGCCTTGATCCCAGTAGTAACCTGATTTGCTGCAGCAGTCATGTGCTGGCCGCTTGTTGACAAAGGCTGCCTGCTTAGCATCGATCCCCTAATTTACCTGGTATATTCTCCTTCTGACACCAGCTCATCATCAGGGCTGGTGTTCCCATTTGTTATTTTCTCTTTCTAACATCAGTTTACCATCGGGACTGATGCCTGTATCTGTTTATTTGGCATTCATGGCCTAATAATCTTGGCTATTGCATCTCAGTTTTATTCACCAGCCTCTAGCTGCCTTCTCCGGTATATACAGGGTGATTGTGCCTCACGTATATATTGGCAACTCCAGGGTGTCATTGAAGATGATTGGGTTTCAGCCCAAGACACGTTAGGAAGCCTCTTTTTTCCTTATTGAGTTACCCAATTGTAGGTTAACAGGACTGAGGTTTGGCTCCACCTGAAACCAAGTACCACATCACTAACTCCCGAGTGCGGTTCTATTACATTTTTACCACATTAAGCTCCTGATGTTCTGTCTGTACGACCAGAGAAACGCGTTGAGCATTCTAAATATCTGAGCATTTTAAACTAATAACTGGACTATTGAGAGCTCTGTCATTTTCAACAGAGTGTCCTAATATCATACTTTGGAGCATTAAGAGTCTTTTTGAGCATCCAATATATCTACATACTGTTGGAACATCAATCCAATAATTTTGTAGAATACTGTTCAGTTTTCACCCCTCTGTTCGTCCTCGATATCCCACTGAGGACCCTTGTTGGACACCGCTAAGGGTGCCACGTGGCTGTGAAACACATCGACAGTCTCCTGAGCGTTTATCATCAAGCGTTCTTTACATCTCTCGTTCCTTGGTTGTGGATCTTAGGCCACTGTCCTCGACCCTTATTCTGAGGGCCGGGGTCAGACACCACAAGAAGGTACTAGCTAGCCTGGATATATTTTTGAGGTGGGGAGGGGTCTATCCAGCTTACAATTCTCCTTCTACTGGGCTCTACCATCTATCAGGGCCTTACTATCCACTTTTTTACATCTTAGGTGTATGTTCACCTTTGTACTATGGTTTCCCTTTTGCCATAGAATCTAGGTTTACATGTGTTTGTCCCTTTGCACACAATGGTTTTAATTATTTACCAATAAAACAATTGTTTTAGGTTTTTCTGTTAATTATAATTTAACGTTTTCTTAAGCCTCTAGGCCTCTGAAACACTTTCTTGTGTTAATATTCGTAAGGGAGATGCATTATTAATGATGGGGCATTACTATACGTGGGGGATAATAGGGAAGCATTGTTGCTTTTGGGGGCCATAAGGCAGAATTGTTATTGATGGGGGGCCATGAGGGAACATTGTTACTGATGGGGGCTATAAAGTAACATTGTTACAGTTGGGGGCCATAAGGTATTGGAGCCACAGCTCTCTCCACAACACAGCAGGTCAACGACCAAAGCTCCATGGTCCGAGGATCCAGAACTTTCAGTTGTACGGTTGTACCCAAACATTTGGCATGCTCCAGGGCTATCTCACGGGTTACAACTACAGGCTGCACCCAAGCTTCTTCGCAGATGCCTTGTACTTGCTTGCACGCTCCACTACAGCAACAACAACAAACTGCGTGCCACAAACCAACTTTTGTACCACATTCAAGTGCCACCCTGAGAGCTGAGACATGATATACCATTTGTCCAACAGACTCACATGTCCCACCCAGCATAGTGACCAGTTATGTAAACCTTATAATGGCCACTGGACTGAGATCAATACCATACACACAATATCCACATAGGCCTCGACAGTGCCTGTTACAACAGATTCATCTGTTGCATATAATCATTAGTAGTCGTACAATAAACTTCGGCACTTTGGCAATTACCCCACTACACAAAGCTAGCATGTTCATCCCCCTTACACGCCTTTTTTTAGGGACATTTATGTCCCAGGAGGCTGTACTGTAGCACAGTGCCCACTACAGCCTTACAAAGTAGTCTTGGGGTACAGCCACACAGTGCGGCCCCATATAACAAAATCCGCAGCATTTCTAGTAGCAGAGAAGCAGATGACATTTAAACCAATCTAATCCACATGATCTGGATATTGACACGCGGGCAGTTTTAAGGACAAAAATGATCTGGTCTTCAAAGGATGCATTTACAGTGAAAAGCTTATGTAAATATTCAGCTGTCATGATTGCCATTATTCACACATTCTGCTTTTACAGGCGAGAATTTAATTATTAACCACTGTTGGTTCAGAGTAGGGACAGGTGGAGGGTCTCTGGGGAGAAGAAGATTGCTGGAGAATATAGAACATGGACCCAGGTGAGCGATCCTGACAGGTGACACAGCAAGTGCCAGGGGACCGATGTGCTGCAATATCCAATGGAAGGCAGTGTGGGGTTGTGTATACTTTATCATGCTACTGAAAGTAAGCATATATACGTAGTCACAGCTCAGATCTACCTGTGTATACCGTATATGCAGTGACGTCTACAGGGGGAATTTAACAGGAGCTTTATGCTAGTATTTGTAGTAAAAAGTCCCAGATTTGGCATCTTTGTAAAGTGGTGAGGGGCATGGTGTTGTGGAGGGGTGTGATCAACAGCAAGCTGTCAAATTTATTATGTTTCAAGCCAGAAAATAGCATAAAAATCAGCACAAATATACACCTAAAGACAGCACGAGATGCAGCATATTTATTAAGAAGCACGCATGCATTTCCTAATAAATTTGGCACATTTTACTCCAATGGACTTCAGTGTAAGACTGTCATATGAAACAACTGCCATTGATCCATCTTGGTGCCCAGATGACTTCACTCTGCTGCAGCTTGCCACACTCCTCTGACTGGGGTTTCTCCGTTTTGCAATGCCCTTAGTGGGCTTGGGTGGAGAATGCCTCACTAGATGCCTCCAAACTATCTTTGATCCAGCAGTCCAGGATTTTGTGTGCTATCCTAGGTAACCATTAAATACCCCAATTTCAGCTGCATCTATATCCTCTTGACACAGATGAAGTTGAGCATGATGGTTTAACTAACTCTCTTATAGGCATCATTACTGTGTGAGGGGGGCACTAAGAGGGCATCACTAATTTGAGAGGGCATGTTGATGATGATGATGACAATTATCCATTGAGTCGCACCCAACCTTCGGTCACTCTATGGATCAATGTTCTATATGCATTTCTGTCTTTCACCGCTTCTTTCAGTTCGGCGATTGACATGTTGGTGGTGGTCTTGATTGTATCTAGTGTAACAACTCGGGGGGTTAAAGAGCACGTCACTTTCGCTTCTTGGTTACTTTATTCATACTATCTTTAGCAGAAACCTAAATGACTGGGTCTCCAGAGAAATAATAATAAACGTTTGCAACAGCAAAGTCCTTTTTAAAGTCCCTTCACAGTCCACAGGGGGAGCAAGTAAATCCTCAGCTCAGGAAACAATAATAAGTCCGTTGGTTTTGCACAGACCTGTGGATGTCCAGAGCGCAGCTGGTCCTTAAGTCTGTAGTCTCTCTAGACCAGGGGTCCCAACTCCAGTCCTCAGGGACCACCAACAGGTAAGAACACCTGTGGCAATGTCTGAGGCACTAACAATAATTACATCACCTGTGCAACACTGAGGAAATCCTGAAAATATGACCTGTTGGCGGTCCCTGAGGACTGGAGTTGGGGAACACTGCTCTAGACCCTAGTCCAAGGGCAGGCTTCTCCAAGCGTCCTGTTGGGACAGCGTCTCTCTCTGCTTACAACAGGAGTATTCCAGGGCCAGAGCCCTCCAAGTGTCCTGCCAGACACACACCCACCTCTCAGGTGTTGAGGTTAGGCACGTCACCCTGTCAACCTCTGGCCTTCTTGGTCTGCGTCAGACCCTGGGCTAGCAGCCCTCTCAGCTCCACTGAGCTGTCTCACTGGCTCTCTCAGCCAAACACTCTCTGCCACTGCAGCAGGAACACACCTTTTTATCCTCCTTACACACCTGTGGGTGTTTCTCCTCTTTGCCTCAGGCAACAGACTGACTGTCTGTTGCCCCCTACAGGCAATCCTCTGTAGCGCACCCCTACACTAGCCATCTTGTTCTTTGTCGTCCTGATCTTCTCTTTCTACTGACCTTGCCAAGCATCAGTACTGTTTCCAGTGAGTTAGTGCGCATCACGTGTCCGAAAAAGAGAGCCGCTGTTTGATGATTTTGCCCCCTAGTGATATTTTTGGTTTGACGCGATCTAACACTACCTTGTTCATTGTCATGGCAGTCCAAGGTATCTGTAGCATTCTCCCCCAGCACCATAGTTCAAACACATCAATTTTCCTTCTGTCTGTTTTTCTAAGTGTCCATCTTTCACAACCATACATCGTTATGGGAAAGACGATTGCATTGACCAGTCTGGTTTTTGTTGCCATGCTAATATCCTTGCTTTTCCAGATCTTTTCCACTCCTTGCATTGCATTCCTACCAAGTGTAATCTGTCTCTTGGTCTTGGGTCCAGATTGCCCGTTGCAATCGATTTGGATCCAAGGAAGATGAAATCTTGAACTGTCTCGACTTCTTCATTGTTAATTTTTATGTTCACTGTATCGTTGCCTAATGTGGTCATGAGCGTCATTTTCTTGTTGTTTTTGTTTCCTTCCTTTCATATCCTTACTTGGAGAGGGGCACTACAGAGACATCTTTAATATGTGGGGAGACATCACTACTGTGTGGAGGGCACTAAGGGGACATTATTACTGTATGGGGCACAAAGGAGGCATCCTTACTTTGTGGGGGCGCTAAGGCAGCATTATCAGACAGTGAGCACTATAAAAGTGTTTGGGTTACTATTACTTTGTGATGCCAATAAGGCAGCACCATTACTATGTATTACAATAAGGAAGGCACTCTCTTTCCACTCCTTGATGGTCGGGAGGTGGGCTCACCAGTCTACTCCTCCGCATATTAATCTTGCTCATTGCCCCTCTGTGTGCTGCCAACCAGGCCGATTCCCTGTCCCCAGCCTTCTCCTGAACTTTTTGGTGATAAATCAGTGGCATAAGCTCATTTACCACTTTCAGAACATTGCTTATTTATTTAAATTCACTAATTTTAACATCCAGAACCACTTTGGGTCAGTTTGGGCTGAATTGGCTCCTGTTTGTCCAGCCTGGGGTCTAGCGACACTTGTGTCACATTGCTGATACATTTCTCTTCTGCGGTCGCCTTTCTGTTCTTCACATCAATTACATTACAGATAATTGCAATTTAATGTTCCTCACATCTCAGGCTGCAGAGTCCTTGCCCTGGTGATAGGGGCCAGCGTGGCTGTTCCTTACTGGCTGCCTACGTCTCAGGGCCCCCAGGGGCCTCATATCAATCCTAGAACAGCAGGTACAGGTGTAATTATCCGCAGAGCATTCTCTCCCAGTGCAGGTACAGGAGACAACAACACGGTCACTGCGGTAAGAGCAATATCTGTATATTATGTGGGGTGGGCTATTCCTGGGGACTCTTAGAGGGCTAACTTAGTTATATATCTGTCCTATATAGAGACAATGTAGTAGATGTTATCTGCAGTCCTATGTAATATCTCCGATAACACAGTGATGACTTTTACAGTACAGTTAATGTTCCCTGCAGTCCTATGTAACACCACAGATAACACAGTCATAATTCTTTGAATACAGATAATGTAGTAGATGTCACCTGCAGTCCTATGTAACACCACTGATAAAACAATGATAACTCTCTGAGTACAGATAATGTACAAGATGTTCCCTGCAGTCCTATGTAACATCACCAATAACACAGTGATGACTTTTTCAGTACAGGTAATGTTCCTTGCAGTCCTATGTAACAACACCGATAACACAGTGATGACCTTTTCAGTACAGGTAATGTTCCCTGCAATCCTATGTAACACCAGCGATAACACAATGATAACTCTCTGAGTACAGATATTGTATTAATATTACCTGCAGTCCTATGTAACATGACTGATTACACACAGTGATAACTCTCTGAGTGCAGATAATGTAGTATATGTCACCTGCAGTCCTATGTAACATAACCGATAACACAGTGCTGACTTTTTCAGTACAGTTAAAGTTCCCTGCAGTCCTATGTAACACCACAGATAATATAGTGATAATTCTTTGAATACGGATAATGTAGTAGATGTTGCCTGAAGTCGTTGCTGATGTTATGCACCTTTTAATCAAGGTTATGACTATAGCGTAATTAATGCACCAATTAGAATGGGGTGCACATATTTTCTGCCATGTAATACATATATATGGAGTACATCAGATACAATCACTTATTCCATGTAACTTTGCAGTAGGAACTCAAAGCTGTTATTGGCCTTTGAGGTAGAAGATTCCTATTTCTGTCCTGAAGATGGCGCTGTTGTATCTCCTGCTCACTCTAATGCTCTTCTCATTTCTGACAGGTGAGTTCTCAATTCTGTAAGTTTAGCAACCATCAAGTCTGTGGCCTCCGTCAACTACTTATGGCTCAGTCAGACGACCATTTTTTTAAATGCATGTTAGGTGCGTTTGCGATTCGCATCTGTTAGAACCAATGCTTTTCAATGAAAGCGGTCAAACGTGTGTTTTTTTTACAAGCGAATAAAATTCGCACCCGTAAAAAATAGGACAGCGATTTGCCGACCCCAATGAGATCATACAGAGAAGATCACGATCCTGTGCCACAGCTGTGACAGCTGTGGCCGAGGATTTCTTCATTTTCGCAGGGAGTCCCCTCATCACTGAATACTGAATCCAGTGACAATGAAACTCCCCGCGGGGATGAAGAATTCCCCTGCCACAGCTGTCACAGCTATGGCACAGGAGCGCAATGTTCTCCCATTGCTTTCAATGGGGCCGGCACTTCTGCAGCCCCATTGAAAGCAATGGGCTGCCGGCAAGCCCTGCAGGGATTTTCCGAGAAGGGCTTTAAATATAAGCCTTTCCCCGAAAATCATCCTTAGCTGTAGAAAAAGAAAAAGAAAAGTTAACTCACGTAGAAGCGTTTTCACTCAGTCCCCGGCAGTGGTCTGTCTTCTGGTGGCTAGGGATTGAAAATCCCTGCCCCCAGAAAGCGCTGCCTCTGATTGGCTGAGTTCAGGGACCAATCACAGGCAGCTCTCATCCATTGAATGACAGCTGTAGAAGAGGATTGTGATCTTCTATGTATGCTTTCAATAGGATCGGCGCTGCTGCCACTGGTCTCATTGGCCACAAGGTGAAACTCCTGGATGTGACAGCATCCAGGGGTTTCACATCCAAGGAATCCCCTGCTGCAGCTGTCAAAGCTGCAGCAGGGGATAGCGATGGCACCGCACTTTATGTACGAATTTTGCCATCATGTCAACGCACACAACGCGTCGGCCGCTTCAGTCACACGAATTTTCGATGCATGCATTTCGCGTTCTTTTTTATGCAACTAAATGCATTCAAAAAAACGGTCATCTGACTGAGCACTTAAAGAAGGCCTCTTATGTCCTCAGGTCAGCAGAGCCAGTTGCATAGCTTTGCATCCATGGCCCTGCCAACTCTATCACAGCTTTTCTTTTCTCTCAAGTTCCCCCATACTTAGTCCAATTGAATTTGACTCCTGATGATCTGACTTTGTCTAGGGGGACTCTGTATAGGGGAAGTAGAGGGGGAAAAGCAAACCCTCCATACAAACCCTGAATACACATATGTAAATGTACGTCCTGTGTCGTTAAAGGGTTAAGTGATTGTCCCAAGTCAACCTTTAATAAGTCTGTGACACATGCAGTAACAACCATGGTACAACCTCTGAAAAAAAATCTATGAACAAGTCCTTGACCCATATGAATTTATAAAAAAGACTCCAACCCATACCAATCATTTATAAGCCTGCTTATACCAATTATTATCAAGTCCCAGACCCATGCCAGTCATTGCCCAATCTCCATTCCACACCAACCATCTACAAGCCTGACCCATTCCAACCATTAGGAAGTTGACAATTCATGTAAAAAATGTCAACAAGTCTCTAACCCATGTCAAGCATCAAGTCCCTGAGCCATAGCTGCTAGCATCCAACTAAGAAGTCTGAGACACGTGCCAATCATGGACAAGTCACTGTCCTATTATCAGCCATCTACAAATCAGCAATCCATAACGATTGTGGGACCGAAAACCCTGTTTTCAGCTACTGGAGTCTGACCCATACCAACCATTAACAAGTTTCTGACCCATTCTAAGCACATACAAGACCCTCACCCAAATCAACCATGAAAATGTCTCTGACCCGTACCAACCATAAAGTCCTTAAAGGTGCATTTATACGGAACGATTATCATTTAAAAAAATTGCTGGATTATTCGAGTTTGAACAACATTGTTCAGTGTGAACACGCCCAATGATCAAACGATGAACGATAATTAGTCCACTCATCATTCATTTCATGCTAGCATGAAAATCACTGTTGGCTCATTCGGTTTAAATACAGTGGATGTGAACGACTGAACCGCTTGACATTGTTCGCTCATTCAAACGATAAATCATTCTACGTAAAAGCACCATAACCCATACAAGCCATTAACCCTTTGCAATCCAATTTTGGATTCAGGGTTTCCTAGGGGGCTTTCTCTTTCTGCCATTATACAATGGCGCCGTCTGCTGGCTAGAGCCAGTATCGCGGTATGTGACATGCTGGAGAGGCCCCCAACAACAGAGTGGCCAGTAATATACAGTAAGAATACCCTGCCGGACGTCTTCCAACATCGGAGCTGTACAGCCTTCAATCAGAATGTCTTCAGACCTCAGACAGTGGATTGGAAAGGGTTAAGAAGTCCTTGACACGTGCCAATCAAAAACAAGTCTCCGACCTACTACAACCATTAAATCCCTAACCCATACCAAGCATTCACAAGTCTCTGACCTATGCTCACCATAGTCTGCAGAACTTTGTCTTAAACCCTTACCAACATCTGATGTCTATGGAGGCTGCCCGGCAGGCCTCTTTGACTTTATTCAGTACATACGATAAGCCCCGTTCAAATGCAGGCTTTTGACATGCATTCGTGTCAACATCTACATCAGAATTCGTGCCAGTATGGCATCCCATTGAGTTCAATGGAAATCCACGTCATAGTTTGTATGGCGTGAAAATTTTTGCTTGCGGATTTGGAATCTATGTCAAAGAAAAAAATACTATTGACATGTCCATCCTGATACGAATTCTGTTTTGGGTAATCTGCATGCCGATGAGCGCCATGGAAGTTCAAATTGTTTGTACCATTTTTATTCTCTTTTCTTTGTAGACGGTGACTATGTATTGCCCAAGCCTAAATATGAAGAGATACTTATCCCTCGTTTTCAGAATGCCACCTTGCCCTGTCATTTCCACTTCATTGAGGGCACCAATGACTTGACCTTTAGCTGGCACCGGGAGGACATTATTGAAGAGATCGAGGTAGAAGATATCTATGCTTACATTCAGCAGTCGTATAGCTACAAGGAGCCCCAGCTGGTCTACAGATTCCATAACAACAAGGAAGACCTTAAAGAACAGGCCTCCGACTACCATGGCCGAGTGAATGTTGACAGCTCAGAGGTCGCTGAAGGGGACTTGACCCTTTTCATCAGCAATGTGAACTATCCAGATGAAGCTTTGTACACATGCAAAGCTGACAGCCCTCGCGGTTTGGGGGAAATGAAGATGAAGCTCATGATCCAAGGTACGTCTTATTATTCGGTCACCCTGGAGCCTTGTACATACATGCTCCATGATGGTGACTATTTTGACTGCATGAATATCTACATATATGGGTAGGTTTTCTAGGGTAAGAGTGGTAGGGGTTCCAGATAACACTGGTATTAAGTGTTACATCTAATGACTGGTGCGCAAAGGTTTGGACTAAGGGTATTTTTACACGCCTCGATCTGAGCCATGTGACAAGTACCAAAAATTGAGATTAACAGGGGCATAGCAAAGTGCAGCATGTAGAAGGACACACTGTGCTGAGAAGCCATTTGAGACCACTCTGAGTTGTGCTTAGTCACAGGAAAGGAGGAAAGAGCACCTTGACAGCTTGGAGCAGTGACCAGAGGTGCAGTGAGTGGTTCCTGGTCACGTAATCGCCATGGCAAACTGGCAGGTGTATGCATATAAGCCACAAGTCAAGTTGCCTTTGTCAGAGTAGGCACATAGCAACTACCAGGGGCCATAGTCATTGGTCCATGGTCATATGGATCTCTGTGATACACCTATGACACTGATCCATGTCACCTGTTTAGTAGGTCAGGAACGCTATCTTTTCTCCTTACAGAGAGCACTGAGTGAACACTGAGTGGGTAAGGAGACTTATAAGGCCATTCATGCTCCTCTGGGTAATATGCAAATAAGGGAGATTCCCAGCTATTGTTACAAGGCCTGTATAAAGAGTCTAACATTGATGTGCAGGAATACTGCCTTCCAATAGGTGGCATTGCAGAGGTATGGCTCCATCACCCTTTTTTGCACCTGTTTAGTAAATGCAGCAGACTATTTTACTCCCCTCACTGAGTGCGTTTGTGAGAGGAGAGAGAGATATAGAGCGACTAATTCTGTGCTGTAGAGAGTTAAAAAAAAGTACCCCCATTACCCCGTTATCACAGCCCCTTACCCTGATCACTCCCCTTTACCCACAAAGTGAAGAACACCCGTTCACTTTTTTTTTATTTGGTGGATCACAATGCTACTATACACAGTTGTAAAAATAAAAAAAAAACTAGCATACTGTGTAGTAGTGTATGTCTACTGGGGTTTTCTAATTTTTTTTTAGGTTGTAACACTTTTAGGCAGTGTTAAGTTATTACGTCTGTTTCACCTCAGACATATTTTCTTTTTGGCTTATGTCATTCTTTACAAAAAAATAGAATTTTTTTGTAAAATGGCATATAGGAGGTATACCGCAGTGCAGCCTACACAGGGCTTGGCTCCAGCAGTTCTGGTAGCGATACTGAAACTGCGTCAGAGGCAAAAAAAAATTCTGGCAATGACAACTTTAATTCTACCACTAGCCCTATGGTGGTTGAGGCAGTTGTAGAGCTGTTGTGGCTCTGTAGTGCAATGCTTCCTACAATGTGGGGCTCTGCAGAATTATTTTTCCCCCAAATACCCCAATTTTAAGCGACGCCGGGTGTAGATGCAGATGTTGTTCATTTTGCCCCTTTTGATTTTTTTTAAATTTATTATCAATGATAAAGTCATGGAATTAACTGTTCAGCAGGCCAACATCTATACTAGACAATTTATTGCATCCCACCTCTGTCTATTCCAGACTATGGACCCACACAAGTGTCCCAAAAATAAAAATAAAAATTGGGGGAATCACATTGTTAATGGATTTAGTAAAAACAAAATCCTTTATCTGCTTGTACTGGTCTATCAGTGGTGGGCATGCAATCCCTGTATTTGCAGAGGTCATACCCCAAAGCCGTTATGAAATGGTAATGCGTTTCTTCCATTTAACTGATAATTCCCAAGTCCCCCCAAGAGATGACCCTGCCTATCATTGATTAAATACATTGGGGCCTCTAATCTCCCTGCTAAAAGAATAGTTTCAAAATATTTACACTCCTGAGCAAAACCTGTCAGTTGATGAGTCCCTGATGAGCCTTAAGGGTCGGCTTTCCCTCCAGCAGTTCACAACAGGATATATCAGTAATCTTTTATATCTATACATATAATATATATATATATATATATATAAATAAAGGTAGGAACCGTCACCTTAATCACCTGGATTGCCCAGACAATATTGGCATTATTGTTTGGGAGCTATTGGTGCCGTTCTTGCACAAGAGGTACCATGTATATGCAGACAAATACTATACTAGTGTCCCATAAATTACTACATGCTGAAAATACTGGGGCCTGCTGGACAATAACAGAAAACAGAGCAGGATTCCCACAACCCCTGTGTCCAGGCATAGGGAAAGAGGGGCCTCAAACGTGGTTGCAAGTGACGCATGGCTTGCAGTTAAGTGGCGTGGCAAAACGGATGTCTAAATGCCCTCAATTGTGCATGCAGACACCTCAGCAGTAGTTAGGGTGAGGGCGCTACCACGAGCAAGAGAACACTTGCCTGCGTCACAGACTTCAACAAATTTATAGAGGGTATAGACCGGTCCAACCAAGTGCTTCAGCCACACCTGATGAAGCGCAAGATAAGGAGCTGGTACCAAAAGGTAGCGATCTGCCTTATTCAAAATGTTGCCTATAAGGGCTACACAATTTACAAAAAAGTCCCAGGGAACGCTCACTTCCCTGCTGTTCCAGGAGCAGCTTGTTGAGCGCCTTCTGTTTAAGACCGCCGCTATGAGTTTGAGGAGGTGTAAAGGTTCACAGAGTGCTACTCTCTACACCCCATCACTGTCACTGAGGTCAGGAAATACCTCCAAAAAGAGATGCTATGTTCTAGCAAGCATGGGAGGAGGAGGGACACCTGCTTTTTTTTTTTGCCCCATGTGCCCATCCCAACCAGCCTCTGTAATTACCCCTGTTTTGAGAAATTTCACACAGTTTTGCATTATTAATTTTATTTAAGATTTAGGGAATTCCAAAAAGGGGAGGGGATTCTTTTTAGGGAGTCTAATTTTCCAAATGGGGACATTTGTGGGGGTTTTCCATCATTTTGGCAGCTCAAGGGCTCTAAAAAATATATTATGGGGCCCAAAGCACAAGCAACATTTGTGTTCTGAAAACTACTGGGTGCTCCTTTACTTTTGGGCCTCGTTGTGCATCCAGACATAAGATTCTCTGAATCTCTCTCATATCTATGTATCTATCCATCTATGTATCTATCCATCTCTCTCTCTTAGGCCTCATGCCCACTTGCTAAATCCCGCAGTGAAGTCCGTAATACCAACGGACATGGAGAGGGGAAATACATTATACTCACCTCTCCGGACGCTGCGGGGCTCCCCTCTGTGCAGGCCGGATGTTCTTTCTTCTGGTATGCGGACGTGCTCTGCACGCCGGCAGCGTGCCGCGTGCATGCGCACCAATATTTTAAAAAGTCTCCTGTTCTCCCGCGTATCCGCGGCACAGTACAAAAACAGCTGCGGCTGTGCCGCGGATACGAACGGCTTCCATAGGCTTCAATGGAAGCCGCGGGAGTCGTCCGTGTGGCAGATCCGCAGGAAAATGGATCTTGCTGCGATTTCTTCGTGTGCGTGTGACCCGCACTCCGGGAAGGAATCCCATCTGCATGCTTTTAGCTGCCCTACCGATGCCAATGCATCCCTATGGGCAGCAAGATGCACGGATATACCGTGCGGGTGCCACACGCAGATTTTATAAATAAAATCCACACGTAGACATTGGCCCTCAGGCATAGGTACGGGGCGAGGGGGAAAAAGGGCCCGGGGGGGCCCGAGCTGAACTTTTGCACCCGGGCCCCTGAGCCTTTAGGTACACCCCTGCTTTTGCCTTTAAATATATATAAATTTGCTCTCCGCCCTCAGCAACCGGTTTCCCCTTCGATTAGGTCTGTCCTTGGGTATATGGTGGGGTTTGATCCCTTGCTATCAACATTAGCAGCCATTAGATTTTGTAATGCACACGTTAGACTAGCCACACTCAACTGAATTCAGAAAGTATGCGATAACTGAAAAGCTATCTGTATTATATTGGGTTGTAAGGAATACACTCCTACGAGACGTAGGTTGGAAGATTTGGCCTCACTTACTGTATTTGAGATTTGGATGTTGGCAGGGGTTATGTACATGCACCAACTATTGTCCTCTGGGTGTTTAAGTCTTTTGAGTAGTTACAAGGGGATTTTCACCTACCACACAGATGTTTTTACCAATATTTTCAATTATATCATGCCTTCTCTAGTTAAAGGGGTTGTCCCGCGAAAGCAAGTGGGTCTATACACTTCTGTATGGCCATATTAATGCACTTTGTAATGTACATTGTGCATTAATTATGAGCCATACAGAAGTTATTCACTTACCTGTTCCGTTGCTAGCGTCCTCGTCTCCATGGTGCCGTCTAATTTTCAGCGTCTAATCGCCGGATTAGACGCGCTTGCGCAGTCCGGTCTTCTTCTTTTCTGAATGGGGCCACTCGTGCCGGAGAGTGGCTCCTTGTAGCTCCGCCCCGTCACGTGCTGATTCCAGCCAATCAGGAGGCTGGAATCGGCAATGGACCGCACAGAAGACCTGCGGTCCACCGAGGGTGAAGATCCCGGCGGCCATCTTCACCAGGTAAGTAAGAAGTCACCGGAGCGCGGGGATTCAGGTAAGCACTATCCGGTTTTCTTTTTAAACCCCTGCATCGGGTTTGTCTCGCGCCGAACGTGGGGGCTATTGAAAAAAAAAAAAACCCGTTTCGACGCGGGACAACCCCTTTAATGTAGAAAATCTGACCTGCTGGTTAACGGAAATACTACCATAGATATGCAGGCTACAGAGGGTTCCATATCTGGAATTATCTCGACTGGATAGAAGTCTCTTCTACAAGACTATTTGTCTAGATGTCCTTTGTTGCTTAACAATAAATGGGAGGAGGATGTGGGACCTATCACTGACGACCAATGGATTGACATGCTGGAAGCGGTTTCACGGGTCTCACTAGGTGAGGCTAAGCGCTTATCACAATTACTCTTTCTGCATACAGTATACCAAAAACCCAGTTGTAAGATTGGGGTATGTGCTGACTCTCACTGTCAGGGTTGTTAGCTGGAGTAGGCAGATATTATACACATGTTCTCTTATTAGAATCTAAGAATGGTAGAGTTGGAAAGGACCTTCAGGGTCATCGGGCCCAACCCCCTGCTCAATGCAGCATTACTAAATCATCCCAGACATATATTTGTCCAGCCTTTGTTTGAACACTTCCATTGAAGGGGAACTCACCACCTCCCGTGGTAACCTGCTCCACTCATTGATCACCCTTACTGTCTAATTTCTAATTTGTGACTCCTCCCTTTCAGTTTTATCTCTTCGCTTCTAGTCTTTTTTTGCTCAAATGAGAATAGGGCTAATCCCTCCGCAGTGTGACAACCCTTCAGATATTCGTAGACAGCTATTAAGTCTCCGCTCAACCTTCTCTTTTGCAAGCTGAACATTCACCGATCCTTTAACCTTTCCTCATAGGACATGATTTGCAGAGCGCTCACCATCTTGGTGGGTATGGCCTTATTTACTTTGATATGAGACCAATTGCTAGGCACACCACTTTACTTGCATCACCATGAGGGGTCTTCTTCACTTATCAGCTACGGATTTAGGCTTTCGGTGGGAGTTTTGGTGGCTACCTGGGGGGTTGTACAGCTGATGGCTGCTGTTCCTAGAGAGTCTCTAATGGGATCTTGATGGGTCCTGCATGTTACATTGTACGGGTTGATTTCTAAGTTTTGTTTCTAAATACTGTTCTCTGAAAATCTTTTGATATAAGCTGGTTGTACTGAGTGGAAGATGGACTATGTTTGCAAAAGAACTGTACCACAATACACCACATGTTCTATGTTGGGGTCAGGGGTTGGGTTTTTGTTTATTTGTACTTTTGGCTTCTCTTTTAAAAAATGGACAATTTATAAAGAAATATCTGATTTAAAATAAAAATTGTGATTAGCGCTCATTTACCTGGAATTTGGAGGTAAAAAAATTTCGTCATTGTTGACAGCATATTGGGAAGATGTTCTGTGGTCAATTATGATTTTGTTGGATGCGATCAGCCATTGAAGTATTTGCTTATTCATTGGCTGGTCAGGTGCAGCTTCACATGGTCCAATGATCTGCCAAACAAATGTTTCAATGAATTTTCTTGCACTATTCTAGGCCTGTTTTACCAATGGAGTGCAGAGAGTATAGGCCCAATGTTAGTTGAGTTGTTGACCATCACACGTGGTCGGGGTCGTCGTGGTGATATTTGGGTTCTGGTCTTGCCCTTTCTTATTCTTACTTGTAAAATGGGGAAGTTTTTCTCATCTTATGCAGAAGTAGCAGAATGATTAGTCTGGAGGAAGTAAGAAGGCTTCATCCTCTTGCAAGTCCTTACAAGGTTGGACCATTTGCTGACATAAGTACCCTGAGTCTCCAGAGGGGAACACCACATGATGGCAGGGTATTTTAGATGCTGCTATGTACATCATGTTATATTTGCAGAGCAGTGATGTAACATATCATATGAGTTCAATATGATACAAGAATGCCATTTTTCAGTTTTCTGTGATCACAACTTTCAGCAGGGCCTGCTATTTATTACTATAATTTCACAGGGTTTAATTGTATACGATTCTTATCTTAGAAATGAAAAAGGGAAACAATTGTTCCGTTTGTGTAAACTCAAGTTAATATCCATTTTTAATTAAAGAAACAGCGGTCCAGCGTCCTCATATGAGAGTATAATGCACAATATGTATTAAAGGGCCACTCCAGCAAAAACACATTTTTCCATCTCTGACCCCTCCCCTAATTGCATGTTACACTCTGGAGGTCTCTTCCGTGTATTTCAGCTACTTCCCAGCAGTGTAGCCCCCTGTCTGATGCTTATCGGACAGCATCTTGGGAGTGAGATTTTTTACTTTTAATCAATGCCATGATGCATCAGCATTTCATTAGCTAAGGCTATACCTGCTGGAGGAAAAGTTTAATTATCATTACCCTCTATATTCACCTAAATAAGCTATAGACCATAAGTATATAGTCAGGAGAATGAGCTGTGATATCCTCTATTACACCTGTGTGATAGAAGCTGTGTGATCATGCTCAGTAACTGTGACAGAAGGGCCTATTTCCTTCTCTAAGCAGTGTCTGTGGTAGATCCATGCAACAGCAACACACAAACTGAGAATCTGACTAGAAAGTGAATCCATAACCCAAGTAGCTGGTCAGAATTCAGATCACATGACCATCTGAGGAAGACGAGGCAGGGAGTAACAGTTTGAAAGAAATAACTAACCAAGGTAACACTAGCTGACTTATACAGTATATATATATATATATATATATATATATATATATATATATATATATATATATATATATATATATATATATTGGGGGAGGAGCTACATGAGGAATGCATTAAAAAAAAATCACTGTTTTGGCTGTTTAGGGCTTGCAACAATAAAATCCCAAAACAACTGGCAGATACCTCTTAAGTGTGTCACGTTAGTTTCTACGGTGTGCAAACTCCAGCAAAAATAACATTATACCTCTATTCTTTGGGTCAGTATGATTAGTACGATATCAAATTTATATAGTTTTTGTTTTTTGTTGCACTATATTAAAAAAATAAAATCTCTGGAAAAAAGTACAATTATTTTCTACCACCATCTTTGGACAGCCAGAACCTTTTTATTTTTCCACCCACATAGTTGTGCGGGGGGTCATTTTTTTGCAGGACGTCCTGGAGTTTCTATTGGTACAAAATTGGTAGTAGATATGATTTGTTGATCTTTTTTATTACATTTTTTCTTGGAGACGGGGTGACCAAAAAAAGCGCAATTCTGGCACTTTTTGTCTCCGACTATGCTCACCATGTGGGATAAATAATGTGTTACTTTGATAGATCAGACTTTTATTGGACGCAGCGATACCAAAATTTTCCTTGGGGGTTTTATTTATATTTTTACTTATAAATCTGGCAAAAGGGTTTTCTTTTAAACGTTTACCTTTTATTTTTTTAAATAACGATTTTAAACAGATTTTTTACTTTTTTTAAAATCCATATAGGGGACAACAACTTGCGATGCTTTGATCGCTCCTGCAGTATGGTATATAATCATAGTATTACATTATACCGCTATCTGACAGCCACGGGCATGGCTTGATAGGCAATCTGCAACGGCAGCCCTGGGGGCTTTCAGAAGGCCCCTGGCTTCCATGGCAGCCGCAAACAGCCAGCAATATCATTGAGGGGTTGGGGGGGGGGGGCGTTCTAGGCCCCCTGAACACCAATTGGGGCATTTAAAGGGTCAACAGCTCCAATCAGCAGCGATGCTGATCGGAGCTGTTGCGGGCGAATGTAGGTTGGTGCTGCCCTGTGATTAAGGACCATAAACTGGTCTAAAAAAATGCATAAGAGGTAATTGCCTGTTTTTAGATTTTTTTACACAAGTCTTACGAAATATCATAGATTTTACCATATAAAGATGCTGAATCGTTGTTTCTATCAAGTGTGAGCGCTACACTGCTGTGTGTCCTTAAAGGTGAAGCTGGAAGCTCTTTTCTTGTACTTTTCTATTTTCGGTGATCCTCTTTTCTGCCATTGGGTCCCATTACAAGTCCTTCTTTATTCTTTCAGTGATCCCCACCAGTCCTCCAGTGATGATGTCATGTACTGTACATCCTTCATGTGACTGTGGCTACCAATCACCTGCCTCAGTAGTGACACTTGGATGTACAACATGTGACTGCTGACACCTGTGATTGGTAGCAAAGGTCATGTGAAAGATGTACATAATGCCATTGCTACAGGGCTGGCAGGGTTCAACAAAGCAATGGTGTTGGAGAGCTGGGGAAGGGGATGTTAATGGGTAATTAATAGTTATTTTATTTTATAACATTTCCTACCAGTGTATGCAATTTTCTTAAAATCCCAAGCAACCCCTTTAATTTTGCAGTCGGAGTGTTAAGGCAATTCCTCACTTGCTTTCACCATCTCTCTATTTAACACTTTAGAAGAAGAGGAGCCTCCGGTGCAGATCGAAACGACTGACAATGTGACGACGGCCCGCTGTGTATCTGTTGCTTGGTACAATGTGCCCATCGTGCGGTGGCTGAACCGTCGTGAGGAGGACATATCGGAGAACTCCACCGTTGTGGTATTGGAGCAAATGCAGAATGGAAGTCACAGGGTCTCCTCAACATTGAACGGGGTCAAGAGCCATGAGATCTATCGCTGTCTCATCAGGGATGCAAAGAGAGCACGAAGACCCCGGACGTACCACAGGAAGCTAAGTACGGGGGGGTATGTGCATGATGTCTAAGGAAGGACTACCTGTCCCACCAGCTGCTAGTTTACCCAGTGCATACCATAGGACAGGTCAGAAGGTCCTTATGACTGATGGTCCAAGGTGCTATCTAGCAATATCTACCTTATGCACCATTAACTTTCACTTCTCTTGGCCAGGACTTAAATCGGTGGAAGTCATGAAGGCCGGCCAGTCCAAGGACTAATCTTTCTAGTTAACCCTTATCTGTTAGAAACTGATTGTAGTGACTTGTCTGTTATAACCCATTATGTGCGCCGCGTCTTATTTCATCTGTCATTTCTTACAGACAGAGAAGCCCTAAGGGAATATGGAGAGTTCTGAACCCGCTGCTCAACTTCACGGAACCAGATATTGAAGACTCAGTGGACTAGGAAGACCTTGAGGAGAAACTTGAAAGCCTTGAAGGCCACATGTACCAATGACTTATTGGACTGTAGAAAATACATAGTTGTACATATATATCTCCACAGAGTCCAGAGTATGAGTCATATAGAATATGTCTATTGCACAGGTAGAGCAACTCGTATCGTATAGGGGGGATCCCAGCTTAAGCCACGCGTTTTACTGTGTGAATTGTATCTGGTAATAAACAACACATTCGTTACAAAGTGTTACAATTACTTTACTTATTTATTCCAGAAGCATCATTTATTTGGTCGATCTCACTTTGATTGTCCCTTCGTTGCCAAAATCACAGTCACATTTTGCAGATTTCATTATACAGCTCAGTCTCATTTGATCATCTACTATAGAGGCAGACCATACAGCTGCAATGGGGCCCATATAGATGGTGGGATGGGACTATCAAGTATTTTTCAATCATTTTCCAATGAGAACCGGTGCTGAACTACCCCTATCCCTGAATATTAGTAAACAAAACCGGGCAGATCACCTGGAAGACTTTCTACTAGAGATGAGCGAGCACCAAAATGCTCGGGTGCTCGTTACTCGGGACGAAATTACCACGATGCTCGAGGGTTCGTTTCGAGTAACGAACCCCATTGAAGTCAATGGGCGACCCGAGCATTTTTGTATTTCGCCGATGCTCGCTAAGGTTTTCATGTGTGAAAATCTGGGCAATTCAAGAAAGTGATGGGAACGACACAGCAATGGATAGGGCAGGCGAGGGGCTACATGCTGGGCTGCATCTCAAGTTCACAGGTCCCACTATTAAGCCACAATAGCGGCAAGAGTGGGGCCCCCCCCTCCCAAAAACTTTTACTTCTGAAAAGCCCTCATTAGCAATGCATACCTTAGCTAAGCACCACACTACCTCCAACAAAGCACAATCACTGCCTGCATGACACTCCACTGCCACTTCTCCTGGCTTACATGCTGCCCAACCGCCCCCCCTCCCCCTCATGTCTATTTAGAAGTGCGTCTGCCATGAGGAGGAACCGCAGGCACACACTGCAGAGGGTTGGCACGGCTAGGCAGCGACCCTCTTTAAAAGGGGCGGGGCGATAGCCCACAATGCTGTACAGAAGCAATGAGAAATATAATCCTGTGCCACCGCCATCAGGAGCTGCACACGTGGGCATAGCAATGGGGAACCTATGTGCCACACACTATTCATTCTGTCAAGGTGTCTGCATGCCCCAGTCAGACCACGGTTTTTAATTCATAGACACAGGCAGGTACAACTCCCTATTGTGAAGTCCCTGTGGACCGACAGCATGGGTGGCTCCCTGGAACCCACCGGCGGTACATAAAAATATTCCATTGCAGTGCCCATCACAGCTGAGGTAGTAATGTCATGTTTAATGCAGGTGGGCTTCGGCCCACACTGCATGCCCCAGTCTGACTGGGGTTCTTTACAAGTGGAAACAGATGCATTTATAATTCCCTGTGGACCCACAGCAGGGGTGGGTGCCAGGAAGCCACCGGCGGTACATAGAAATATCCCATTGCATTGCCCAACACAGCTGAGGTAGTAATGTTGTGCTTAATACAGGTGGGCTTCGGCCCACACTGCATGCCCCAGTCAGACTGGGGTTCTTTACAAGTGGACAGACGTAGGTTAAACTTCGTGTGCACCTACAGCATGGGTGGCTCCCTGGAACCCACCGGCGGTACATAAATATATCCCATTGCATTGCCCAACACAGCGGATGTAACGTCAGCTGTAATGCAGGTGGGCTAAAAATTCATTTGATTACACTGTAGGCGAGGGCCCACAAAAATTGCTGTATCAACAGTACTAATGTACATCCAAAAAATTGGCCATGGCCAACCAAGAGGGCAGGTGAAACCCATTAATCGCTTTGGTTAATGTGGCTTAAGTGGTAACTAGGCCTGGAGGCAGCCCAGTTTAACAAAAAATTTGTTCAAGTTAAAGTTTCAACGCTTTTAAGAGCATTGAAACATATAAAAATTGTTTAGAAAAATTATATGAGTGAGCCTTGTGGCCCTAAGAAAAATTGCCCGTTCAGCGTGATTACGTGAGGTTTCAGGAGGAGGAGCAGGAGGAGGAGGAATATTATACACAGATTGATGAAGCAGAAATGTCCCCGTTTTGGATGGTGAGAGAGAACGTAGCTTCCATCCGCGGGTGCAGCCTACGTATTGCTTACGTATCGCTGCTGTCCGCTGGTGGAGAAGAGAAGTCTGGGGAAATCCAGGCTTTGTTCATCTTGATGAGTGTAAGCCTGTCGGCACTGTCGGTTGACAGGTGGGTACGCTTATCTGTGATGATTCCCCCAGCCACACTAAACACACTCTCTGACAAGACGCTAGCCGCAGGACAAGCAAGCACCTCCAGGGCATACAGCGCGAGTTCAGGCCACGTGTCCAGCTTCGACACCCAGTAGTTGTAGAGGGCAGAGGCGTCACGGAGGAAGGTCGTGCGATCGGCTACGTACTCCCTCACCATCCTTTTACAGTGCTCCCGCCGACTCAGCCTTGACTGGGGAGCTGTGACACAGTCTTGCTGGGGAGCCATAATGCTGGCAAAGGCCTTGGATAATGTTCCCCTGCCTGCGCTGTACATGCTGCCTGATCTCTGCGCCTCCCCTGCTACCTGGCCCTCGGAACTGCGCCTTCTGCCACTAGCGCTGTCGGATGGGAAGTTTACCATCAGTTTGTCCACCAGCGCCCTGTGGTATAGCATCATTCTCGAACCCCTTTCCTCTTCGGGAATGAGAGTGCAAAGGCTCTCCTTATACCGTGGATCGAGCAGTCTGTACACCCAGTAATCTGTAGTGGCCAGAATGCGTGCAACGCGAGGGTCATGAGCAAGGCATCCTAACATGAAGTCAGCCATGTGTGCCAGGGTACCTGTACGCAACACATGGCTGTCTTCACTAGGAAGATCACTTTCAGGATCCTCCTTCTCCTCCTCTTCCTCCTCCTCAGGCCATACACGCTGAAAGGATGACAGCCCAGCAGCATCTGTACCCTCAGCAGTGGGCCAAGCTGTCTCTTCCCCCTCCTCCTCATCCTCCTCATGCTCCTCCTCCTCCTCCTCCACGCGCTGAGATATAGACAGGCGGGTGCTCTGACTATCCAGCGACATACTGTCTTCCCCCGGCTCTGTTTCCGAGCGCAAAGCGTCTGCCTTTATGCTTTGCAGGGAACTTCTCAAGATGCATAGCAGAGGAATGGTGACGGTAATGATTGCAGCATCGCCGCTCACCACCTGGGTAGACTCCTCAAATGTTCCAAGGACCTGGCAGATGGCTGCCAACCAGGGCCACTCTTCTGTAAATAATTGAGGAGGCTGACTCCCACTGCGCCGCGCAAGTTGGAGTTGGTATTCCACTATAGCTCTACGCTGCTCATAGAGTCTGGCCAACATGTGGAGTGTAGAGTTCCACTGTGTGGGCACGTCGCACAGCAGTCGGTGCACTGGCAGATTAAACCTATGTTGCAGTGTCCGCAGGGTGGCAGCGTGCGTGTGGGATTTGCGGAAATGTGCGCAGAGCTGGCGCACCTTTCCGAGCAGGTATGACAAGTGGGGGTAGCTTTTCAGAAAGCGCTGAACCACCAAATTAAAGACATGGGCCAGGCATGGCACGTGCGTGAGGCTGCAGAGCCGCCACCAGCTTACGGCCGTTGTCACACACGACCATGCCCGGTTGGAGGCTCAGCGGCGCAAGCCAGCGGTCGGTCTGCTCTGTCAGACCCTGCAGCAGTTCGTGGGCCGTGTGCCTCTTATCTCCTAAGCTGAGTAGTTTCAGCACGGCCTGCTGACGCTTGCCCACCGCTGTGCTGCCACGCCGCGTGACACCGACTGCTGGCGACGTGCTGCTGACACATCTTGATTGCGAGACAGAGGTTGCGTTGGAGGAGGAGGAGGAGGAAGGTGCTTTAGTGGAGGAAGCATACACCGCCGCAGATACCACCACCGAGCTGTGGCCCGCAATTCTGGGGGTGGGTAGGACGTGAGCGGTCCCAGGCTCTGACTCTGTCCCAACCTCCACTAAATTCACCCAATGTGCCGTCAGGGAGATATAGTGGCACTGCCCGCCTGTGCTTGTCCACGTGTCCGTTGTTAAGTGGACCTTGGCAGTAACCGCGTTGGTGAGGGCGCGTACAATGTTGCGGGAGACGTGGTCGTGCAGGGCTGGGACGGCACATCGGGAAAAGTAGTGGCGACTGGGAACCGAGTAGCGCGGGGCAGCCGCCGCCATCATGCTTTTGAAAGCCTCCGTTTCCACAAGCCTATACGGCAGCATCTGTAGGCTGATCAATTTTGCAATGTGCACGTTTAACGCTTGAGCATACGGGTGCGTGGCTTCGTACTTGCGCTTGCGCTCAAACTGTGGCACTACCGACGTCTGGACGCTGCGCTGAGAGCCATTGCTGGATGGGGCCGAGGACAGCGGAGGTGATGGTGTGGGTGCAGGCCAGGAGACGGTAGTGCCTGTGTCCTCAGAGGGGGGTTGGATCTCAGTGGCAGGTTGGGGCACAGGGGGAGAGGCAGTGGTGCAAACCGGAGGCGGTGAACGGGCATCGTCCCACCTTGTGGGGTGCTTGGCCATCATATGCCTGCGCATGCTGTTGGTGGTGCCTCCCCAGCTGATCTTGGCGCGACAAAGGTTGCACACCACTGTTCGTCGGTCGTCAGGCGTCTCTGTGAAAAACTGCCACACCGTAGAGCACCTTGACCTGTGCAGGGTGGCATGGCGCGAGGGGGCGCTTTGGGAAACAGTTGGTGGATTATTCGGTCTGGCCCTGCCTCTACCCCTGGCCACCGCACTGGCTCGGCCTGTGCCCACACCCTCACTTGGCCCTCTGCGTCCTCGGCCGCGTCCACGTCCCCTAGGCCTACCCCTACCCCTCAGCATGCTATATTACCAGTGATTTGATTTCCCAGGCAGGAAAGAAATTGGCGCAAGGCTGCACTCAACCGTAGCTGGTTGCGTCTGATTTTTTTACGTTCTCCACGCAGCACACACGTACCCAGAGCCCTTAGGACTGACACAGGCAGGCCAAATATAATTAATTCGCTTTTTTGCAAAGGGAGGGCCCCACTGCGGATATTCAATGAACAATGCGTTTAATAACTGTGGTGTGGCCCTGAAAAAGTGTCACACAACTTTAGTGTAGCAGAGTTATTAACTCTGGCAGAGCAGGTATTTGCCAGTCAGGAAAGACAATGGCGCAAGCCTGCAGTAAACCGTAGCTGGTTGCGTTTGATTTTTGTACGTTCTCCACGCAGCACACACGTACACGGAGACCTTAGGACTGACACAGGCAGGCCAAATATAATTAATTCGCTTTTTTGCAAAGGGAGGGCCCCACTGCGGATATTCAATGAACAATACGTTTAATAACTGTGGTGTGGCCCTGAAAAAGTGTCACACAACTTTAGTGTAGCAGAGTTATTAACTCTGGCAGAGCAGGTATTTGCCAGTCAGGAAAGACAATGGCGCAAGCCTGCAGTAAACCGTAGCTGGTTGCGTTTGATTTTTGTACGTTCTCCACACAGCACACACGTACACGGAGACCTTAGGACTGACACAGGCAGGCCAAATATAATTAATTCGCTTTTTTGCAAAGGGAGGGCCCCACTGCGTGTATTCAATGAACAATACGTTTAATAACTGTGGTGTGGCCCTGAAAAAGTGTCACACAACTTTAGTGTAGCAGAGTTATTAACTCTGGCAGAGCAGGTATTTGCCAGTCAGGAAAGACAATGGCGCAAGCCTGCAGTAAACCGTAGCTGGTTGCGTTTGATTTTTGTACGTTCTCCACGCAGCACACACGTACACGGAGACCTTAGGACTGACACAGGCAGGCCAAATATAATTAATTCGCTTTTTTGCAAAGGGAGGGCCCCACTGCGGATATTCAATGAACAATAACTGTGTTGTGGCCCTGCCTACACAATTCTGTCCCTGTAGTATCAATGGAGGGTGCAATGCTCTGCACAGACGATTTTTTGAAAAAAAAAAAAATGCAACACTGCTAACAGCAGCCAGCACAGTACTGCACACGGTTAAATTTGGCCCTAGAAAGGACCGTTGAGGTTCTTGAAGGCTACACTCACTCCTAACACTCTCCCTGGCTAAGCACCACTTCTGTCCCTGATACCGGGTGCAATGCTCTGCACTGCCGATTTTGAGGAAAAAAAAAAAATTTTTTCCACTGCTAACAGCAGCCTGCACACACGTAGATGTGGCCCTAAGAAGGACCGTTGGGGTTCTTGAAGGCTACACTCACTCCTAACACTCTCCCTGCCTAAGCACCACTTCTGTCCCTAATACCGGGTGCAATGCTCTGCACTGCCGATTTTGAGAAAGAAAAAAAAATGTTTTCCACTGCTAACAGCAGCCTGCACACACGTAGATGTGGCCCTAAGAAGGACCGTTGGGGTTCTGGAAGCCTACACTCACTACAAACACTCTCCCTACAGCAACTCCAATAGAACAGCACTTTCCCTCACTAACTCACACGGCATCTGAGCCGAGCCGCGGGAGGGGCCGACTTTTATACTCGGGTGACATCTGATCGCCCCAGCCACTCACAGCAGGGGGGTGGTATAGGGCTTGAACGTCACAGGGGGAAGTTGTAATGCCTTCCCTGTCTTTCAATTGGCCAGAAAAGCGCGCTAACGTCTCAGAGAGGAAACTGAAAGTAACCGGAACACCGCGTGGTACTCGTTACGAGTAACGAGCATCCCGAACACCGTAATATTCGCACGAATATCAAGCTCGGACGAGTACGTTCGCTCATCTCTACTTTCTACCATTGGAGAAAGGGGTAAAAGAGACAAAAAACTGGACCCTCCTGTCCCAGGAAGGCACATGAACCTGCACTTGGATGGGCTCTAGCTGTAAAGGGGCCATCTCTTCTCTGAGTACACCCCTGTTCATGTCTAGAAAAGAAAATTGTTGTCTTCTTCCATCAAGCAGAGGCTTAAACTTCAGAGAGGTGATATGAAGCTCCTGGGCCGAAATGCAAAATCTCAACCAGGTCCACCACCTACCATGTGCCATTTATATTACTGGAGTCTTCTTATGTCACAGAGGGACCTTTGGACCCCCCAGGCTGCAGGGCTCGGGTGCAAAAACTACCTCCCAATGTTACATATGGGACATGAAAAAAATACAACCCAACATTAAAGTTAGGTGCACACTAGCCATAACTGCAAGTTGCCCCAAGATATTGAGGCGCAACTTGCATTGAACAGCACATGGACATCAATCCTGTCCAATATATATGGACACAGCACAGTCACATGGATTGGTATATACTATTTCTTGTCTGTGAAATGTCATGTTCTAGGATATCTCAGAAGTTCTACAGGATTAGACATTCAGGGGGGGTGTTGGCACCATCTTGGAAGTCATGTATGAGTCCTACCAGCCATGCCACGGTGGTTTTCTGCTCTTGCTGTTCCTGTCTGATAGGGAATACATACCATACAGATCATGCAACTGCTATCAAGCTCTTGGTGGGGAGGAGGTCCCAGCTCTGATTGCACCATCTATTTTGCTACTAGGCAGAGAGAACATATTCATGACCTTGCTCCAAAGCAGAGCAGCATCGTTAGAAAAGAGGAGGAGAATTGCCCAAGGGTCTTTTTAAAGGGCATGCAATGGGAAACAAACTCCAGGCTCTGGATGGGGGAAACCGGATACCATAATAGAAGGGGCATTTGCGCTTTTACCATGGGGCCACATCTCTTCTATGTATGCCATTGCCTGTCCGTGCACATCAGAACTTTTGATCCCAGGTGATGAGACCCCCACGAATTCCTAAGTGAATAAATAAATCTTGTTATTTGTATAGCACCAACCTATTCTACAGCGCTTTTAAATAATATTTATTACCCCCCACCAAGCTGGGTACTCATTTTACAGACCTAGGAAGGATGGAAGGCTGAGTCAACCTTGAGCCGGCCACCTGAACCATGCGGAAATTGGACTCGCAACCTTCAGGTCGTGAGCGAGAGCTTAGGACTGCATTACAGCTGCTTTAGTACTCTACGCCACATGAGGCTCTGTAAGCACTCTAATAGTGCTGAGCGCAATGTATGACTCCACAGAAAGCCTATGAAGTTGTATAAATTGACAATGTTAGTCCTATAACCCTTTCCAATCCACTGTCTGACGTCTAAACATATTCTGATAAGAGCTGTACAGTCTTCAATGTCGAAAGACGTCCCGCAGGGTATTCTTACTGTAGATTACTAGCCGCTCTGTTGTCGGGGGCCTCTCCAGCATGTCACATACCGCAGTACTGGCTCTAGCCAGCAAATGGTGCCATTGTATAATGGCAGAAAGAGAAAGCACCCTAGGAAACCCTGAATCCAAAATTGGATTGCAAAGGGTTAAATGCTGCCATACATTTTGACAGTGGCATTTAAATGCTCCAATTGGAGTCCCAAACAGCCCCCCATGATGAGATGACAGGCAACCGTTCGGTTGCTCTGGCGGCTGGGGACCTTCTGAAGCCCCCGGAGCTGCTATTGCAGATTGCCTATCAAGCCATGCCGGTGTTATATCATGGTGTAATGTAATACTATGGCATTACATCATACTGCAAGAGCGAACAAACCATTGCAACTCTATGTCCCCTACGAGGAATAAAAAATATGTAAATATCAGTTTTAAAAAGTTTTATCACTAATTAAAAAATACAAGGTAATAAACAGCTACATTAATGGATACATAAAAGGTAGAAGATTTTGAAAGTGAGGAAGAAAAAACGAAAATGAAATTCAAAAAGGGGGCGGACTTTAAGGGATTAAAAAAATCTTGATGTTCAAATTCCAAACACTTCAAACTTCCAGATTATATGGAAGTGTCAGAATCCATCATACAGAAATTAGGGAGAGATATGGCGACATCTTGTGCGCAAAATTTAAAACTCCAACCTGAAAAGGATTGACACGGTATACACACATAGCTGTACAAGAAGGAGACACAATGACATCTTGTGGATGTATCTGAAATTACAACTTGAAAAGAGACTACTTACCAACAGGCAGAAGCCCTCACAGGGTGAGTATAGTCGGGGGCTGTTCTGTATATGTATGTTACAGTATGCAAACTAGCACTCTATTAGGGCAGACATACATCAGTAGAGAAATTAGAAATGAATAGTCTTACTACATGAATGTATGTAATATGAATATACATATATTTACAGGATTGCTACAAATTATCTTCCCGATGTGAAACACTCATAACTCATATTTAATTTTCAAAAAATTGCTATTAAAATCATAACAGGTCATTTTCATGTGTTTCTGTTGAGTAATTTCAAGGAATCCAAACGCGCTTTCCCACCCAAAATAAATAAGAGCTGCGGAGTGTGCGGGTGGCAGGGAAATTGGATTGGTAAGGGTTAACTGTTTACTTGTTATTGGAAAGGGTTAAACTAGATACACTGGGCCGATTTAGTTAAACTAAGTAAAGATTGCATTAGTATGAAGTGTGACAAATGTATTAAGACTCAAGCCTTGTAACACATCTTCTGGCTGTCCGTGAACCAAATCTGGAATCTATGCCAGCTCGCTATCTATGCCCTATGCCGCTTAAGACCCCTGCAGATCAGCTGTTTGAAGAGTGGACACCAGGCACAGTACCATAGACTGGGTAATGGCTGGTATAGCGGCTCAGTTCCAGTCACTTCAATAGGGCTGAGCTGCTCTAAGGCCATGTGATCAATGAATGTGACATCACATGCCTGAGAGGAGGTAACGGTGCTTGCGCCAAGTGCTACCTTGTCAAACAGCTGATGAGTGGGGATCCCAGGCATGTGACCCATCAATCTGATACTGATGACCTATCCTGAGGATAGACAGATAGACACTAGAGATGAGCGAGCACGCTCGGTA
Source organism: Eleutherodactylus coqui (assembly GCA_035609135.1). NCBI lineage: Eukaryota > Metazoa > Chordata > Amphibia > Anura > Eleutherodactylidae > Eleutherodactylus > Eleutherodactylus coqui. The sequence goes on from CM069408.1 coordinate 35,031,522, forward strand.
AGTTCAGTTACTCGAGCGAGCATCGCTCTTCTCGAGTAAGTGCCTTCTCGTCAGAGCATGCTCGGCAGGAGAGAGTGGAGAGGGGAGCGAGGGGGAGAGTGAGAGAGATCTCTCTCTCTCTCCCCTCGCTACACCCCGCCGCCCCCCACTGCCCCCCCCAAGCACGCTCGGACGAGAAGGCAGTTACTTGAGAAGAGCTCAAGTAACTCACCTTACCAAGCGTGCTTGCTCATCTCTAATAGACACCAAAGAAAGTGTACAAAAATGCCATAATGTACATAGTAAAATGCCTAATTCAACAAACACATGGGTTTGAAAACAGTTAAAAAATTACATAAAATATGCAGAGAACTGATATACAAGGGAGTGTCATGCAATATGGATAACTACCCCCTCCCCCTACCTCTCAATCCCCTCAGAACTGTCTATATGGAATACAAGTGCAGCGTGCTGGAGAGAGCTACGGATGGTGAGAGTGTCAGTAGATAACTTGGATCACGGTGGTAATTACTAACACTTTCCTCAATCAATAGCACTTGCAGCGGTTGAAATGGGTGTTTTATGCTGTTTACTGTGAATGATAATCGTGACGCCAGTGCTGTGCAGCACAATGATGCAATTAATAGCAATATTGCAGAAGTGGAGAGTAAGGTTGAATCAGTAGGGTCACTTTTACTAACACTTGTAGATATCCACTGACTTACAACTCTCATAAAACCACATTTGCATGGAGACTAGTAAACAGCAGTATATTTGTATACAAGCAGAAATGGCGGGAGACTGAAGGCTGTGGAGAGATTTAGCATTAAACGACTGACTGAACTGAATGTGAGCCTGTGGGAGATTACAGAAAAGTTATTTATTTTGTATGTATATTTTCATATATCCAGCTATATAGGCCTTAGATAAATGAGTGGGAGAGAAATAGTATTCTTCTATAATTAGGTTTATATTTCAGTCTTAACCTGCTTATGTCAGCAAGTATCCCCCATATGCAATATAAGTGGATTTTGTATTGTTTCTTATCGAGAGAAATTTCTACAACAGAAGAATATGTAGTGGCCCAGCAGTTCCTACAGAACTCTCACATCAACATTTTTCCTGTCACACCTGTCTATGTGCCGTTCTTGGACATAGAAAGTGTTGTACCTCTGAGAAATCCTGTTTCTCCCTCTCTTCTAAGCCTAGAGTTTAGCCTGATGTCAGCTGGTGCCCTACTGTCAATTTCAATCTCACTGGTGCAGAGTCCAAGGGCAGGAAAGCAACAACACAAGTCCCTATGCAAGAGTGGGAAGGGTTGAGAAAGTGCAGGAAAGAAAAAGAGGTAATAAAAGGAGGAGTCAGTGAGCAGTTAGGCAGACTCAGCTAGGAGGGAGAGAAGAGAGGTTGCAGTCAGGTCGTGTCAGAGAGGAGGAGGCACACGTACAAGCGAGAGCAGACAATTGCAGCACGTTGTTTTCCCAGGGTCGAGCGAGGTTTCATTCCGCTCCCTTGAGGTTCCAGAGCAGAGAGGAGACGCGCCTTTCCGAGGTCGGTCTTCTACTAAACAGTGAGTCTAAATCTAGCTGGTGAATTCAAAAACAGGATTGGTCTAACAGTCACTTTAAACTCTGCTTCATCTACACTTCACTAAGCTTCAGTCAGAACCACTAGTGGGGAAATTGTCTCTCAAATCAGTTCAGAGAAACTAAAGGAGAGAGCATTGAAGTTAGTTCTTAAGCAAGTCAATATTTCTGTGTTCTACACCATGTTTAATCTACTACATACTGCTGCACCTTCTTGTACCATTTCAAGTACCATTTTGAAAATTGTATATTCAACTGTTTTGCTAAATACCAACTTCAGTAAATCTGCGTACTCCCAGATTACTATCACAAGCTACTGGACTTGTCTCAGTTATTTCATCGGTATTCCATCCCGAGGGTCCAGTTGGAGTACTGGCATCATGCATGACAAAACAGGCCTTCCTGTAAACATACCATGGTACGTTCCCTGGGTTTCTGCACAACCCCCGAATAAAGCACTTTTGGCACCATTGTCGTGCGAGACCATAGAGCCACCTGTGACAGCCCTTCTGCAAACCTCGTGGTCTCCCTCACTTTGGCGCGTTTTGTCTTGGCCGTTGCAAATACACAAGATTTCTTTAAAACAATGGAGTCAGTAGACTGGACAAGAGACAAGCCAACAGAAACTGATCATTTTATACACTTCAAAGGAAAACCAGTTTTGAACCAAATGAATTATGTAACTGTTTCTAACTTTGTCATGTGGCAAGACCCTACTGAGCATGTCTGCCAATTTCCTTCCCTTTTCCTTACCTTATGAACACTCCTCATGAGAATGACCTATCAGTACAGAATATGTTGTAATGTATCTGAATGTCACACCTTCTTTTGTTTGAGTTACAACATAAACTTTTTTGCCACCATTATTAGAACAGATGCCCTTCGGTTTTGCACACTATACTGCGTGTTATTCATTGGCTTCTCCAAGCTCATATCAACCACACCCAATATGGCACCCACAGAATGTCCGAATCCGAATTGGATTTTTCGAATAGGGAAGAACGGTGTTTAAAAGCAGAAATGGCCTTAGCACACGGGGCAACCATGTTATCTGAGTACAGTGCCTAACCCCATTTTCCTAGATGAGGCCTCAGGTGCTAGGTAGCACTTTCACTCAGAGTTTCGGATTTGGTTGTTTCAGGTCCTGAGGCTTCGCTTAGGACTCCGGATACCTTCCAATCCACTTTACATGCTTCTCCTCCACTTTTCCCACTCTGTTTCCCGCCACAGCTCTCGAATAATAAGACCGCTTAGGGATCTTTTGTCGCCACTCACATCCTAGCAGTAGCGGCATCTCCGCAATCACTTGTAGCTTAGGCTGCTCGCAGAACTCACTCTAGGTCTCTCTGTTTAACTGCAATGTATGCTGAATCGTCAGCAGTTTAGGCCGACGATTCACACGCGTCCTACCTCTGCAGATCTCTCTCCTATCCCAGGCTCCGTATTGTTCTAACACGACTGTCTTCTGGCCAATCTTGTTATTCTCTCGTTTGGCAGACTGGCCAATAAGAACAATCACTGCATGCAACCAATAGCAAGGGTCTATCATACCCTGCTGCTAGGCAGACTTCCTTACTCAGCAGGGATATTGTTTTAACCCCTTTCTGGACCTAGGGTAAGTGCCAAAATTACCTCAGTTTCTCGTTTTCCCATTCTCAGTTTTCGTTAACCAGTTGCTGATTGTTCTCTTTCAGCATGCTGAAAGAGAACAATCAGCCTTATCAGGAATTCACAGCAGGACACAGCTGATACTATTGTTTCAGCTGTATCCCACTCCCTGAACACAGGCGGGGTATGAAGAACACAGCGGTCCAACTGAGTTCTGCATACTCCGCACGGAGCGCACAGCTGTATAACAGCTGAGCGCTCCGAGAAAAGAACAGCTGGATGCAGAAGACACGCGGCCCCGCTTGTCTTCTGCATAACTCACTCGGAGTGCTCGGCTGTATAATATCTGTATGCTCCGTGAACACAGCAGGAGCTTACAGAAGACAGCGCTCCAGCTGTCATCTGCATACCCCGCTCGGAGTGCAAAGTTATCGCTCAAAACTGTCAATCAAACTGCCGTTTGAACGATCACCTTGCCCTGTAAATGCACACAACAATTATATCGCTCAAAAGATGTCCTTTGAGCAACTTTTGAGTGAGAATCGTTGTGTCTAAACCAGGCACTAGTCAACCCCTTAATTAGAAATGCTTGTCGAGATAAAGGAGAAAATTCCCTGAAAACAAATGATGCCTGAGAAATAAAAAAACCAAATGGGTCATAATGTATCTATAGAAGGATCTCATCCGGGACATGAGAGAAGTATGCATGTAGTGAGGGCTGGAAAAACCCCATGCATATCACCACTGCCCATGGCTTCATCAGGAAGGTAGTGGCTCTGATTGACCATGTTAAATAGTGTTCTAATAAATAAATGACAAAAAGGTTTGGTACTGTGTTAGCCAGTAGAGTAAAGTGTGATTAAGGCCTCCTTCATGCGAGCGACATGACATCGCCGCGAGAAAATCGCAGCAATATCGCATCGCCGATCCATGCAATATCGCTGCGTCTTCTTACGGCAATACCACGATTTTGTACCATGGCATGCGAGGATCTCCAGGGGAGGGGGGCTTGAAATACAAGCCCTACCCAGAAAATAAGTTGTAGCTGAAGAAAAGACAAAATAACAGATACATCACCTCTCCCGCGCTGTCCAGGGCGCTGCCGCAGCTTCTCCCCTAGTCCCGGCCCTTTTTCTTTTCTTCATCTTCTGGCCAGGGATTGAAAAATCCCTGCCTCCTGAAAGCACTGGCTGTGATTGGCTGATGCGTAGCCAATTTTTGAATCCCCGGCCAGAAGAGAAGAAGAAAATCAGTGCCGGGACCCGGGGAGAAGATGTGGCCAGGCTGACAGCGCGTCTAAGGTGATGTATGTGTATTTATTTTATTTTTTTTCTGCAGTTAGGGCTTTGATTATAGCTTTGACAGTAGCATTTGCTACTGTCAAAGTTGCATCGCACCAAGCGAAAACTGCATTTTCATGCGATGCAACACAGAGGAAGGCTCCATAGGGAAACATGGGCTACAAAACCTCATGAGTCGCGGGCATATCGCCAGACCATGGAGGTTTTTGTGTCGGGTTGTTGCATACTACAAAACATTGCATGTGTGAAGGAACCCATAGGAAAGCATGGACTTCACATACATGCGATTTGTAACATTGTAGCAACACTACAAACTCGCGCGACTTTGTCGCCTGTGTGAAAGAGGCCTTAGGCCTCCTTCCCACGAGCGTGACGGGCTCCGCCGCGTAATATTACGCAGTGAAGCCCGTCACGGCGCCCCCCAGAGCCCCTATACTTACCTGCGGGACATAGCGTGAAATCGCTTCCCCGCCCACCACCGCCGCGTCACCGCTCGTCACCGCCCACCGCCGCGCGTCACCAGCCGTGTCACGTGCACGGCCGGCCGTGTCACGTGACGCGGCCGGACCGCGTCATTTGGCGTCATATGACGCTCGGCGGTGGGCGGGAAAGCGTTTTTTCACGCTATCTCCCGCTGGTTACAGCGGGAGATAGCGTGAATGGACGGCTTCCATTGACTGCAATGGAAGCCGTCAGTGCGTACAGCCCGTCCTCACCCGCAGAAAATAGAGCATGCTGCGGGTGAGGACGGGAGAAATCGCGGTGCGTAATTCCGCGGTGGAATTACGCATCGTGAGCATTGTGCTATTAGGTTCAATAGAACCTAATAGCTGCGTGCAACGCAGCGGATTTTCGCCGCGAATTACGCGGCGGAAATCCGTTCGTGGGAAGGAGGCCTTAAAGTCATAATATCTACAAGATTACTTGGTTTCTCTTACTGAAAACAATCACAATAAATAAATGAGCACAGTCACGTGGATGTCTTCTAGATACCCCATGTCTCAGGGTAGATACTATCCCACTCAAAGACGCCCCACACCTCCTTCTGTGTGGGTGGATCTGACACCTCAGCCGTCTGGTTCTAACATGTGGTGAGCTGGTGCGTAAGTGCTGTAGTTAACCTGATAATCATTCAGAAACATTGCTGTTACATTCATGCAGGCTGTGTAAACAGCGACTTACATGAACGCAATCTCTAAAGAAGGCTGGATGGGAAGCAGGAAGGAATATGCACTCAAACAGCTATCAACATCAAACAAGCATAAACCAGACGTGCGTAAAAACCCCCACTGAAAAACAGGGACATCCGACCTAACAATACACTGGACAGCCTAATACTTATCAATGTACTAAACAACCAGACATAGGGAGGTATTTGTTTGTATTTTGGCCAAAACACATAAGCTCACAAGCCCACGTCAAGGGTCCTCGTTGCTTTGTGAGTACCTACACTAACAAGACAACTGCAATAATGGAAAGGGGGACCCTGATTACAAGAGGGGTAATTGCTCCAGTTGGGATGGCCCAATGCAGGAACCTAGGAGCTAACTGTTTCACCCTAAATTGTAATAAACAGGGGGAGGAGGAGAAAGAGAGAGAGAGAGAGAGAGTAGCAGAGAGGATTCAGAGGAATAGCAAAGTGGTTAAAGAAAAAGGACAATTAAGGAAAGAGGCTAAAAGGAGATCCAATCCTTGGCCCTATCTTCCCATGTAACATGTCTGAAGGCATGACTCTGTCTGTAATCATCTACCTCAAAAAAGTAAAGTCCATTGTTTGTGTGAAGTGTCTGGAAGAACAGGCATTCTCTCTCTGGAAAATAAAGCATACTATTGTTTTACCATTAATCCTGCCTCCTGGCGTCCCGTCTCCCCACCATTAACATCTGCACTGAGGTACCAAACTACACTTCAGGTGAAAAAACCGTTTCCTTTTATTTTATTTTTGTTCCAGTTTTTATTATTTTGTCCAGCACGGGTCTCTGCCCGTATACGGACTGGTGTCACAAACTTGACAATTACCACCTTACCCTGACCGACCCAAACACCAAACGAGAAACACCATCCACAGTGCAGCGGTTTCCCTACGGATTCCGTTTGCGAGAGGGAGTGTAGTGGAGCCACCGCTGCTGCCCTTGCCACCCATCTAACCCCTCCACAGACCGTGGAGGTGCTACAATACAGCTAGTAAAAAATGAAACCATTAAAATCAATCGTTTTGTTTTGTTCCGTTGTGCTGCCGTGATTATCACAAGGATCCAAGGGCAACAGGTTCCTCCTCTCCTCTCTACAAGCATGCTTCTCTAATCTCCCAGGTGAGATCTTTTTCTGGATGCATTATGACCAATTTGGTTTTTTTTAGTTCCCAGGCATCATTTGTCATCAGGGCAGCCTGCTAGATTGAAATTTGGTGTCATTAATGGGTTGTGAGCCTGCATGGTGCACTACACGTACTACGTGGCCTGACACATTATTTATGCTTTATTTGTGTGCAAAGTAGTAATATGCAGCCACCCCCCAATAGGAATGTGTGTGAGTGGTTGTTCATCAGTAGCTTGCACCTGTGCAATTGCTCCACCATATAGCAGTTTGGCTGTCTGCATGTTGAGGGATGTGGTGTTTTTACCTGCCCTCTTGTATTAGTACATTAGTAAGTACATGACCACTTTCAACACAAAAATGTGATTTACATAATAGGTCATTTTCTGATGACACATTCCCTTTAACGCATTTGTTTCTGGTGGTATGCGCCAGATGAAAAACGTACTCCACTGCGACACGGAGTACAGTCTTGGTATAATGTACGCCTGGTTCTGGCGTAGATTATAGTAGAAGTGACGAGCCATGGACAGCCATGCCCCTTTAAGCCGGACATTGCCCACTTTTGTAAAAGGGGCGGGGCGCAGTGTAATCATCATAAAAGTTGCAATTTTGGCATTGCGCTAAAATTGTAACTTTTCTCCACCAGAAGTCTGGCACAGTTGACATAATAAATAAATAATAAATCTGCCATGACGAGTTTAGGACAATATGTTGGAGACCACAATTCCGCTTTTCTCACTTTAGTATCCGGCGGTTTTTAGTCATTTCTGTAAAACACATTTCGTGGTTTCCAGTTAAACAGGAACAAATATTGACACCACTGCGTGATATGAAGATGTAAGAGTAAAACCACACAGCCCAGCCCCCCATCGGATCCTCCTCACAGCCCCCGGTGACTGCTGCTCAGCAGATAGCGGCTCCAGACCCCTACACATGGCAGAGTATAGCCGAGCTGAGGAGCTCTCATTACATCCTTGCTGGGCGCCGGACCACTGACCTGATTGGTGGGATTGTCATACCTAGATGGTCATCATTCCTGTGTATGGATGATACAAAACTCTGAGCACCTGTGGCAGGTAGGAAGAAAACCTGTATTGGAATCTGCTGATACATTATTTTATTACATCTATACATCTACATTTATTACATCTCTAACATATCCCTATCCCTCATCATTGCTGTGATTAATCAGAATTATGGGCTACATAGCTGCAGCGTAATATCATATTTCAAGAAAGTCAACGTCATTAAAGGTTTCTCACCAGTGTTAGGCCGGTTTCAGAAATGCGTTGGTACCTCCATCACAGACGCTGGAGGTTCCATCACAGATGTGGTTTAAAATAGGAAAAGCCCTGCATGCAAAATGCGGGCAGCTCAGCAGAAAGCAGGCGGACCCCATTAAAGTATCCAAGCTAGATATGGCACAGCAGAGACAGAAGCATTCGGCCGCGGGGATTCCCTTTGCTACTTCCCCAATGGAAAGCAGGATCCCCAACGCAGATGTGCAACCATCCTTACAGAACAGTTCAGGATTTCCGATTCTCTGGTCAGTTTTTGGAGGATGTAAAATTGAGAACTGATCATTTTTTTCCCAGTCTATCCTCTGCCAAGGGAACCTCCTGCCGGACGTTCTGTCGCAGATCCCGCTGCATGCACCGCTTATTCTTCCGTCCTAAAGCTGGGCAACTGGGTGGAAAGTGGGCAGACCCCATTATAAGAGATGGAACTGTTCAGCCACGGAGATTCTGCTTTCCTGCTTCCCGAACAGAGCAGGAAAGCGAAAACCTTGCAGCAGATGTGAAACCACCCTTTCAGTTTGCTTCAGTTCTGTTTCGCTTCAGTCAAAAAAACTGAAGCAAAACGAAACTGAATCAGACTGAAAGCCTTCAGTTTAAAAAAAACAAAACATTGCAATCAATGGGGGAAAAACTGAATATAAGGGCTAGAGCTTAAACTTCCTTTATATAGAAAGGCAGGACGTACTCATTTCTTAAATCTGCATCAGGAAAATGCAGCAGGATTTCCATAAAAAATTAGTGTCAGAAATCCATAGATTTTTTTAACTCAAAATTTAAGTCACATTTCAATGGGAAAAATCCATGAGCGGACTCTCCGACACGTCATCTCTGCATCAAGAAGGGACATGGGTCTTTTTTTCCTGCGCAAAGATATTAAATCTGTGTGCATAAAGAATCCACACCATGTAGACTACAGGCAGATTTTCGTTCGTGTGAATTGTACACTTAAAGGGGTTGTCCCGCGAAACAAAGTTGGGGTATACACTTCTGTATGGCCATATTAATGCACTTTGTAATATACATCATGCATTAAATATGAGCCATACAGAAGTTATTCACTTACCTGTTCCGTTGCTAGCGCCCCCGTCTCCATGGTGCCGTCTAATTTTCAGCGTCTAATCGCCCGATTAGACGCGCTTGCGCAGTCCGGTCTTCTCCGTGTTGAATGGGGCTGCTCGTGCTGGAGAGCTGCTCCTCGTAGCTCTGCCCCGTTACGTGTGCCGATTCCAGCCAATCAGGAGGCTGGAATCGGCAATGGACCGCACAGAAAACCTGCGGTCCACCGAGGGTGAAGATCCCGGCGGCCATCTTCGCAAGGTAAGTAAGAAGTCACCGGAGCGCGGGGATTGGGGTAAGTACTATCCAGTTTTTTTTTTCAACACATGCATCGGGTTTGTCTCGCGCCGGACGGGGGGGCTATTGAAATAAAAAAAAAAACCCCGTTTCGGCGCGGGACAACCCCTTTAATGGATGTGGATTTACTGCAGAATCAGTTTTGAATCGGCGCAGATTCTACATCAAATCTGTAACAAATTACTCCATCCAAACATACTTAACAAAGAAAACCAATATATATATATTTTGTATAAATTCTTTATTTATAAATTTTGGGGTGGGTACAGAAAGAAAAAAGGGGAATCCACTTATCCGGATCGAAACCCGGGAAGCATGTGGGAGAGAAAAACAAGAAATAGTTTCTCTGCGAACACGCAGAGCATTATTAGAATTAACACATTAAAAGTGGACGATTCTGTTTAATTATCCAAATGGCAACAATATTTATATTGTAATAGAAAGTATATCTGTGCTGAAGGTAGCAAAAATTCCCTCTTTTTTTTTTTCTTTCCCCTCCTTCCTCCCCCTTTTCCTTACAATCGAGATATATACATATATGGTTCTCCTGCCCTTTACTTCAACCCTTTTGGTATGACTTGTAAACGAGGATCAATTCTATTTTAGGAACCAAAATTACAATCACCCCAAAATAACTACTATTAAATATGAATCCAGCTATTGGCAATATGGGAAAGACAAACTTGCTTCCATTCCTCATAAATGCCGCCAAAGTATTAATTCATTCAAGAGTGGTAGAATGAGCCACATGAGCAGCTATGAAAAAACTAGATGCCTCTGAGATGAGAATCTGGATAGATATCTGGAGACTTGGAGTAAATGGCTATGCTACAAAAACAGACAGAATCTCTTATTTAATAGCAACGCGTGAGCTTCCTAATGACAAACCAAAATATATATTTATATCATTTTTTTCAAGCAATCTATAAAAGCATTAAAAAACCACTATCAGCATGCATTCACAATACAGAGCGTGTAAAAACGTTGCACCGTGGTGCATATTTTTTCGCTAAAAACCGCGCTCATGATTGTGAATGGGTGAGAAAACGCTAATTACCCTGGCAAAAAGAAAGTCCTTTCACGCAATTTTACGGCATGAGAAAACGTAAATACGCATATACTCATGTGAAAGAGCCCTAAAAGCCATGAGGCAACATCTTAAAGGAGCTCCATGTGTCTGGTCCCGGGTGGATTACCATCCTGCAAACATGTCCCCTTTTTTCATTTTAATATTTCATGAAAAATGAAAGAAATGACCAACGATAATTTTGTATTCTTGTGCACAACGAGCTTCATTGCTAGTGGTATATTAAAGCCCTTCCTGCTTACCCATCTGATATGTGCTGTTGTTTTATTTCTACTAAAGGGTTAACAAGAGGAACAGTTTCACATGCAATCGCCTAATCAGACCATTTGTTGATTTTTAGGCATTTTGTTCTAAATGTTACACTGTAATGCAAAGTTGGCTGAAGGCGCTCATGAGCATAAAGTGCTGACTACGGTATATACTGTCATAAAACATAAGCGTACGGGGTATAATAGCTTTTTTATTTTAAAATTCAGATTTTATTTATATCGGCGTGGTTCATTGTACAAGTTTTAACCTTTGCCCTGCTGCAGCCTTCACACCTCCTACAGAATGCATACACAGAGGACAAAGGAAATACAAAAAAAAACATCTTTAGGGCGCCCACCCACTGGCGTTTTTTTTTCCCTGCGAAATTCGCAGCATTTTTTTTCTCGTGGGGTCTATGGGACTTGTAATGTTAAAATCGCGATCGCGCAAAATCGCTATTTAGTCCTGCATGTGACAGAGGCTTACTTTTATTTTAATTCCAAGAAAACGTCTTGTAATGATTTGTAAGAAATTTTCCAACTTTTTGAAATTTCTACAATTTTCTCACCCAGCACAATACATAAGAGCGCAGGTCTGAGGTCTCTCAACGCTGTGCTTAGTAGCTGTGGCTAAAGAAACTGAGATTTGACTCAGGACAACATCTAAATGGATTGTTCTCCTGGTCCTCTTGTGGGTTTCCTCTGGGTTGTCTGCTTTCCTCCCATATTTCAAAAACATCCTGATTAGAGATGAGTGAGCGTACTCGGCCACGCCCCTTTTCGCCAGAGCACCGCGATTTTCGAGTACTTCCGTACTCGGGCGAAAAGATTCGGGGGGCGCCGTGGGTGAGTGGGCGGTTGCAGCGGGGAGTGAGGGGGAGAGGGAGAGAGGGCTCCCCCCTGTTCCCCGCTGCTACCCCCCCCCCCCCCCCGCGCCGCCACGCCTCCCCCTGAATCTTTTCACCCGAGTACTGAAGTACTCGAAAATCGCGGTGCTCGATCGAGCAATTACTCGAAACGAGTATACTCGCTCATCTCTAATCCTGATAGGTTAATTGCCTTCCGATGAGAAAAGTGTGGCAGAGATATAGAAATCAGATAGTGAGCCCCAAAGACTGATGTAAGCGACAGTCTGTAATACAGCACTGCGGAATATGTCGGTGCTACAGGAGTTACAGGTAATAAATAAATAGTTTAGTTTTGATTCTCTTAAAATTAGTTTGAAAAAATATGAAAATGGTAAAATTATTTAAAGACAAATAGCAAGTTTTCAACCAATTTAACATCTGCATTTTATCTCCTGACACAATCCCAGACCTCCCCTGCTTCCATAACTGCAATCTAAATCTGGTCATCATATCTACTCCTGTATATCTACTGTATATCTTCATATACATGTTTGATACCCTCAAGAATGGAATGAACCTCAGCCTGCGATTCTTGCATAAGTGGAGAATATGAAAGGTCTGAAGGAGGTCAAGAGGGATGTCCTCTTCCCAATTATATATATATATATATTTTGCTTTTGTTTTTTTTTTACTTTTAAGCTTCATAAAAATTCTGAACCTGACTTGTAATAATGTTGCCATCTAATAGGTGATGCTGCATCTCCTTCGATGTGCAGGTTGAAAGAGAGAGATAAGACAGTATAAAACTGTCACATTCCTGAGCTCAGTGGACTGATTAAGTATTTATGCCTCAGCTCAGTTTGTCTGTTGTTTTAAGTTTTGAGTGCAAAACAGTCTGAAATTTCTGTGTGCGAACATTTGTTTTTGAATCAAGAGGGGTGTCTGCATTTGTACATTATATATGTGCTCCATCCAAACCAGTTCCATTCTAGCCTGATGAAGGATCGATAGAAGACCTGAAAGCTCGCTGTAACATCATGTATTTTTGTTAGCCATTAAAAGGTATCATATCTACAAGATTACTTGGTTTCTCTCACTAAGAACAATCACACTGACTCTACATAGACCAATGAATGATGATTATCACCGCCGCATAACAAAACTAAATCACACCCAAGTGAAGAAGCCCTAAATGCTCCAAATACTAATAAATGCAGCTCAGGAAAGATGGCTGCCCCATAGTCATGTATACCCAAATTAAAATAAAAAAATACTCAGTGCTCTTCGATGGAAGCAAGGCAATGTAGACCGCTAACCACATGCAACACGTTTCGACGCATTCTGCGTCTTTTTCAAGCGTGATATTACACAGTTCAGCATACATTTACATGAAATAGAACTAACTCACGTGTCTAAAGGGCCGCGGATCGCCGAGCTCCCACTGTGACGCCGTCTTCCGGGTTGTGTCACAGATGTTCGTGACGTCGGTACGTTACGTCTGATGTCAGACATTCCATGCTAGTGGTTGGGTGGAACGCAAACATGCGCTCCATATGTTGTGAAACTCCGGCATACCTGCCTGCTATTCAAATAATTAAAACCTGTGTGGTGAGGAGCTACGGGCGTGTTAGGATTAACATGATTATATTTGGTGGTCCATATATTTCATTCAGGGGTATTAAAAAATCTCTTATATTTGTATAACCACTTCAACATGTTGAATTAGTAACATTAGAATAGGTAGTATGTTAATTATACCCATAGTTGATGACATCACTGTAGGTTCACGGCCCTATTAAAAAAATAAAATAAAAAATTAAATACTTTATAGAACGATAATCCGTAAAATTATTAATAAGCAACAATTATTTTTAAAATCCATCATTGTTCTATTTAAAACGTCTTTCTTTATATTAATAATATGCGAACTTCTTATATTCATTACATGATCATAAGCACTTATTGAGATTCGTCCATTATATGAAATTCCCATATGTGATTATTTGGGTAATCAATAAAAATATTATGCAAAAATTGGTTTTGAAATCCATTATTCAAAACACCCTTTTAGGCCTTAGTCAGACGGGCGTTTTTTTGAGCGATTTGCGCATGCGCATGCGTCCGGCGATTTTTTAAAACCATTGCTTTGCAATGGTATCGGACACATGAGCGCTTTTTATGCGCTCGTCCAATAAATTATAGAACAGAAATCGCAGATCGCACCTATCTGCGATCTGCAATTCCTGTTCTCTTCTCTATATGCGCTCAATGGGGCCGGCGGCAGCAGCGCCGACCCCATTGAGAACATATAGAAGACAAATCATTCTTCTCTGCCACAGCTGTAACAGCTGTGGCAGAGAAGAACGATGTTTGCCCTTTGAATTCAATGGAGCCGGGAATACAGCCGGCTCCATTGAAAGCAATGGGCTGCCGGTGTGCATGGCATGAATTGTCGGGAAGGGCTTAAATATATAAGCCCTTCCCTGCAATTCATCCAGAAAAGTGTTAAAATAAAAAAAATATACATACTAACCTGCTCCCGGCAGCCGGAGTTCCGCGCGGCCGGCCTGCAGTGGGTGTGAAGGGGGTGTGAGTCAGACCAGCCCCCTGATTGGCTCAGCGCAGAGATAATCAGATATCCACACTGCTGGAAGACAGGTGACAGATAAGTCCCTTTGTGGTCTAATATTAGACTAATGGCATGATAGTCACACTTATATGAGTATTAGTTCCAAATGGACCGGGAATGTTCATAAAGTAAATGTTATATTGTGCCAAGTCTCTCTCCACGGTGTTGGATCTAGTCCATGAGGGATATTAAGTATTTATCTTGTTAGATCCTCACGGGCAGGGATACTTCTTAGGTGTCAATTACTCCAGTAGTATTGTTCTGGTAGTCTCAGCTGTAATTGCTGGGGCTACTCAAGTGGTCTAATGGCTACCAATTCTCCCTCATGTTATAAACATACAGATCTAGAGGGGGATAGTGGTCTGTCTGACAACTTAAGGTTGCTCTGTCGTGGACTAAAGTGTCTGTTTCATTAACAAGAGCTTAAATGTCTGCTCAATCTATTGACTATCAAAGATGTTACATTTGTCTGACTCCTAGCATCGACGCGTTTCTTCAGCTACTTATAAGTCTGTAACTGATTCATCAGGATGATAGAAATTCAGCCATATGTGGATAGAAAGCTCTAAGGATATGCTTTCATACAGCCACAGACACATATACACGGACACTTAATTCAGTGTCTCAATGGCACCATATGTCCACCATAGCCTCTACTGTTAGGCTAAGTGTTCCATGTGCCCACAAAAAGCCCTGATGGTGAGCTAGATGTTTTAGATGTTGTCTTGCAGCCACAGACACACAAATGGCCACTGGATTCAATGTCACAGTTAGACCCATGTGTGCACAACCAGCCCCGATGTTAGGCTAGAAGTGCTCCTGCAGCTACACATACATGCATCCACCAGGTTCAATATCCCAGTGGGATCTGACAGACTTGGTAGGTAGTGCAATCTATAGTACAGATTTATTATATTTATTATTATTTAATATAAAATTTATTTTTTATTCCCATTTTTTCTAATACCTCATTTAGCCCATTTGGGATCAATGCATTGAGTCTAAAGATCCAGTACATTTCTTTGGATCTTAGATCTCCAAGAGACCGGGGTTTGATATTTTCTGGGGGTGTGACTAAGGACAGATGGATCGCATTGGTGGTATCTTGAGGCATTAATAAATCTACCTGCTGGTTAGCAATCTACATTGCCTTGCTTCCATCTAAGAGCGCGGAGGACTTTGATTTTAATTTGGGAATTCTTTTCTGTGCCTGCTGGTCCACATCAGGCATATTTACCTCAAGCTGCTCTCCTGGATCAGGATCTGAATGGGGCACAAAGGCTCCGGATTATTCAAAACACATCTGGATTGGAGGTGCCGGTGGGGTATCACCGGGTAAGTCCCCCTTTTCACTGCATTTCTTTGCATCATAAATCATGTGGATTTATAAGGGATTGAGGCGCTGTCTATAATATTCTATTTTGCGCAGTCATGTATATAGACGGCAGAATAAAAAATTCTACAATCAGTAAAATAAAAATAAATTCCAAAAATGTAAAATGTGGTTTTAATTAAATATACAAAAATTGTGATGTAGTCCCTTTAAAGATATAAAGCAGTATAAAGTAATATGATGTTAAATAATGTACCGTAATATAACATAATGTAGTTTAAAACATAGTAATGTGGTATAGAGTTGTATAAAGTAATACAATGTATCATATAGAAGTACTGCATGATATAATACAATGTAGTGTGAAGTAAGACAATGTAATGAACAATTCATTAGTACAAAGTACATTACTGTAGTGTGAACTAATAAAAAGTAATATCATTTAGCATAATGTAGTGTAGACTAATAGAATATACGAAAGTATTGTAGTATAAACTAGTATAAAATAATATAAAGTAGTGACTGTTGATTTTTTTTCGTTACAACTCTGTGTTTTTATTAAAATGTTTCAGAATATTATAAGGCTGGGCTTAAACAGGCGGATCGGATCCCACATGTGGGAGGCCCGCAGCAGAGTCCGTCTGAAAGCTCAGTCGGCGACCCTACGTACCTGAATTTTGCTGTATTGCGGATGAGAGAACTGGCTCACCGTCGGCCATGCATTGATTTGAATATTTGAATCTCCCGTGCCGTCGCTTAGCGATGATGCCGGTACCCGCAGCCCACATGCAATGTTAATTGTGTAGGGGGTGCTGGTCGGACAAACTCCATTGACTTCAATGGAGGCCATCTGCGTGGAGTCCGCAGCAAAATGGAGCATGCTGCGATTTTTCCTACGCTTGCAGAATACGCAATTCGTATCTGCGGGTGTGAGCGGAAAGCGAATTTACATGTCTCTGGCTGTGTTTTGCTGCAGATCCTCCGCATGGAAGCCAATTGCGGATTCCGCAATTGGAATCGGCCTGCGTGAGCCCAGCCTAAGACATTGTAATTATAATGACTTAAGGGAAAATGAGTCTTCCAGTCCCACTTTTTAGGCATCATTTTTGTAGCTTTGTAGTGTCTTTCGGACCTTCCTCCAGTAAGTAGGTTATGGGCCGTGTCATACACAGTATTATTTCTGTGGAAGGCACTGCAATTTTTGTGGTAGTTTATTATGCATGTTTTTTAGATAAAGCTAGAAGTGGATTCAAAAGAAATAGGAAATGTAAAGAAAGGACTTCTACTTCTGCTGATTCCACGTCTGGAAAGCTGCCACCTCAAACTGTAGATGGAACTACCCTAATGCACTATTTATAAGAACTGAAGTTTGGGGCAGTTCTGCTTTTAGTCCCTTCATGACTCATTTGTGTTTGGACTAAAGTAGAGAGAAGGGCCTGTCCACCTCCGTGTCAGAGAGTCCATTAGGAGATTTGGCACAATATTCTGGACAAAATAGCACAATATACTGCAATATTTCATCCAGCACAATAACAGACAGCATGCCAGAAGCCCAACGGACACCAGTAGAATTAATGGGCTCTGGTAGGCACCATTCAGTTCTGCCATGAGATGGATCCATTGCTGGCTGGCATTCGATTTTCCTGCTTCCAAAACAGAACAGAAAAATGGATTTCCTGAACACATTTGTAAACAGAGCCTTACATGGAAAATCTGAGAAAAAACACTCAGAGCTACTACCAGACCCTGCAGTCCCCATAAGGATCTCAGGAGCCAAGATTTGTACAACAGAACCTGCACCAATACACAGTAGGGGGTCTGTACAGATATTAATTCCTTAGCGTAATTGCTTCTTCAAATTAAAATCTTCAGTTGCTATACTGAAAGTTCATCAACAGAATGTCACCGATATACATAATAACTCGATACAAAACAGTATAGTAAATCACTATGTCACAACAGCTCAAACCAGAAACATAAAATATTTAAAGGGTTTGTTCGGTTGTAAACTATTGATTGTCTATCCTCAGGATAGGCCATCAGTAATATATTGGCAGGGGTCTGTTGCCTGTTTGCCCCGCCATCATGCTCAAGCACTGAGCTGATTTCTGCAGCTCCATTCATGTTGTAGTGGTCAAACCAAGTATTGCATGCAAAGTTCACATTCATTTCAATAAGAACTTGGCCTGCAATTCCAAGCCTGGCCTCTACAGTAAAAATGGAGCTGTTTGCTGGCTGCAGAATTCGGTTCAGTACATGAGTGCAGCAGCTCAGCAAACAGCTGCTTGGCAGGGGGATTAGGCAATGCTAATCTACTACTGATGTCTTATCCAGAGGATAGGCCATCAATAGTTTATAACTAGACAACCCCTTTAAATGCTAAAAAAAAATTAAGGGGGTGCTCCCAACTCAGACAAACATAGGCCAGAAAGGAGCACTGGTGAATATCTGATGGACGGGGTGACAGCTCATTCCTCTTTATCATTTTACCTTATTACAGTACTAAGTTCTTGTAAATTGACCAGAAGGTAGGAAGTTATAAATGTTCTTTTGTGGTTTCTTATTCATATAAATCAGCTTTTATTTGCAGGAAATGCTGATTTGCTTGTGGTCAGAGTGGCTGGTGGCTTTTATATTGGCGCGGTTATATTGCTATAAGGTCAGCGTGTATGTGTGAAGTTCATACTGCTCCATCTGCAGCCGCTGATTTGCATTGATCGCAGCGGTTGGGTCTGTAATAAAGGTGAAGTGTGATTTAGGAATATTAGTAAATACCTCGCTGGCTAATTCTGTTCTCTTCCTGAATTGTTTTTTTTTGTGAAATTTAGTCTTCTAGGGGAAGAAGAATTTGAGGTTAAAACCCTTAATAAGTAACGAGCTGAGACTGTTTCTCCAAATGTAGACCTGATCTGACGCCTTATCTGGCGGACGTCCTGAGTGCAACGAAGATGTGGATCCGTCCTGAAGCTACATCCCGCGACACACAGAATAAGGCAGGTACAATCTACAATCGGCTTCTCTAGTTGAATTGCAATAGGATAAAATAAAAGCATGTAGTAAAAACTATATTGGGCCGCTTCCAGAAAAGTCTATTGTCATTAGGTCTGTTTTGGGGTTACCGCGATACAGAGCAAATGTAAATATGTGTTTCTAGTCACATGGCTGTATTTTTTATGGCCGTTTTTGGAAAACACAGCATGACAATTTTTTTGCATATTGTCCATTTTTTTTACTTTTAAGCAATGTTTGACCATTAGAAAAAAATATATAGAGGCAAATATTTATGACAAACAGTTGTAATGTCATCTAGAACATGTCCGTAATATGGATCCAGATTCCGGAGGTGTTTTCATATACTCATCTGAAACTGTCCTGTAAATATATAATATGAAGACAGTGTTAGATTACAGAGGTGTTTGTAGCATTAGACACATGGGAACATTGGTCAAAATAGTGTACAGTGGTGTAGGGGGTCAATTGTGGTACGGGGGTGTCACTGAAAACAAAAGAAGACCCACATAGGGTCTCCTAGATCAAAACTTGCACCAAGACGGTCGGCAGGAGTGCTGATGGTTTTAAGAGGAATGTCATAAATTTTACAAAAAGAAACTCTGCAAGATGAACACAAAACTCAAGCATGGACCTGCTATTGCTCCTCCTCCAAGGAAAAGCAGTAGAGTTACCAAAAATCATAGCAAGGAAGTCAGCAGGGGTGCTGCTTGTTTTAAAACCAATATCATAAAGCTTTCAAAGGACAAATGTTACCAAGTGCACAGAACAGCCGAGCACGGACCTCCTCTAAGGAAAAGCTGAGGGCTACAGAAAATTTTAATTTTGGGAAAAGGAGGTGGAGGGGGTTTAGGAGAAGACAGACAAGGATGAATGTCCCACAACTCTTGGGGGTATCATGAACCTTGGACCACCACTTTTGGCTTCATTCCCCACTTGCAGGACATTGACCCAGTCTGCTGTTAAGGATATGTAACACCCCTGTACATGTCAGGTGCACCACTGACAGTGTTATTCAATGCCAAGGATACGCTATCACTCACATGGTGGTACAGGGCAGGGATGACTTTTTGGGCAAAGAAATGGCATCTGGTCATCTGGTAGTATGGGTAAGCACGGAGCATCACATAGAGGAAGGCATCTGCTGGTGGAGTCACTGTGTACATACACTATTCATCCTGTACTGATCCTGAGTTACATCCTGTATTATACTCCAGACCTATACTCACTATTCTGCTGGTGGAGTCACTGTGTATATATATTACTTATCATGTACTGATCCTGAGTTACATCCTGTATTATACTCCAGAGCTGCACTCACTATTCTGCTGGTGGAGTCACTGTGTATATACATTACTTATCCTGTACTGATCCTGAGTTACATCCTGTAATATACTCCAGAGCTGCACTCACTATTCTTACAGAAAGCATTGTCTTCCAGAGTGGTAGTTACTGAGGTTGGGGAATTGGAGCATTCAGTTTAGGGGACATTTTGTAACAGAACATTCTTTATGAACCGGGAGGGCGCTATCACCTACTGAATACGTGGGTGTGAGAAGACTTTTTGTTGTTCCATTGTGTTTCTTCACATTCTTAGTCTGTGGTTTGTATTTTCTATTTAGTGTTTCTCAAGCTTGGACCGCTGACCAACGTGCCATGACGTAGATTGTGGTTTATTCAGTAGGTGGAGCGGTGGACAATCACCACCTCGAAAAACACCCAAAGATTACAGTCAAGGCCGACATTCTACCATGACCCTACCCGTGATGATTTGGTGCCTGTTTGCAGGTAGGTAGGGTGCAGCACAGCATAGTGTATGTAGTGTACATTATATCATGGAGTATGTAGACAGCATTATATCCTGGGGGGCATTAATTTATGGGTTATGTAGGGTGCATTAACCCCCCAATAAAGACATTAACTTTCTTAAAAAAACCCTCCCGAGAATGTCACCATTTTTATTATAGATTTTAAATTTATGTCCCATGTAAATATATTTGACGCAGAACTCAGTCTCCCTAAGTGCATTTTTAACCCCTTAGTGACATAAATTTTAGCATTAAGAACCAGTAAATCGTTTCCCCTGTGTTATAGGACATACGTTTCTTATTTTTTCATGAATGTAGCTGTATGAGACTTTGTGGGACAAGTTCTAATTTTTATAAGGACCAACTGTGGGTACTTAAAATGTATTGAATAACTTTTTTTGTAGTGGCTCAATGGGAAAAAAATGCAGTTTCGCCACAGCTTTTTGGGATTCATTTATACGGTGTTCACGATGTGATATAAATATTACGTTACCTTTTTTCTACGGGACGTTCCGATTATCACAACACCAAAGTTATAGATCTTTTATTCTGTTTAATTACTTTTGCACAATATTAAACAGTTTTTGTACCAAAATACTTTTTCTGTGTCGCCACATTCCAAGACTAGAACATTTTTATTTTTATGTCAACAGAGCTGCAGGAACGGTCGGGCATTCGGGGATTTATTATGATTGCCAGATTGGAATCAAAAGGATTTTTTTTCTCCTAAAAATTTGTAAAATTGGCTTCTACCTCATAGTTGTTTTTTTTTACCTTTCTTTGGATCAACATTGGGGGCAATAGGCTGAACTAGATAGACATATTTCTTTTTTCAGCCTTACACACTATGTTACTATGAGGGCTTACTTTTTGCAGGACTACTTGTAGTTTTTATTGTTACTACTTTGAGGTATATATTATTTTTTAATATTCTTTTTGGAGGAAGGAAGATGAACAGAAAATGGCAATTTTCCAGTAATGTAATTTACTGTGCTGGCTAAATATTGTAGCATTTTATAGCACAAGGAGTCATGGATGAGGCGATATGTTTTTTTTTTCTCAATCTTTTTATTTTTTAAATATATATGAACATATTTGCGCTGCTTATTATGCATGCAAAATTTTTGAATGCAATACGCAGTGAATAGAACCCATTGATTTCAATCAGTTCCGTCGCATATGAGTTTTTTGCGCATGCACTTCAGCTGAGCCAAAACCGCAGCATGTTCTATTTTCATGCATACTGCACATATTAAACTATTTTAACTTAATTGCCCATTGAAATCAATGAGAGCATTCTTCCATGTCCTTTTGTGCACGCAGATATGCAAAACATGCCCGCGCAAAAAATGCAGCAAAATATGCACACATACACACAAAAACACAACGCACATCATGCAGATATGCAGCAGAAATATGCGTGGTAATACACGTATGTTCCTGTGAAGCCAGACTAAGGGAAAACATTTTTTTCAAGAATTTTCTGTAAATAAAGATTTAGATGCTACGGTCAGCAAGGACTGCAGCATCTGCAACGGCCTATTTTGGCGTTGAGGACCAAGCGATTTTTTGGTATTTTTCCATCTCCATTTTTCAAAAGCCATAACTTTTTTATTTTTCCGTGGACGCGGCCGTGTAAGGGCTTGTTTTTTGCGTGGCGATCTGTAGTTTTTATCGGTGCCACTTTTGGGTATATAGACAATATCGTAAAATTATTATTATTTTTTTTTAATGATAACAGGGAGAGAAAACGCATCAATTCTGCCATAGATTTTTTATTTTTTTTTTACAGCGTTAATCATGCAGCATAAATGACACACTAAATTTTTTCTGCGGGTCGGTATGGTAACAACGATACCAAAATTGTTATTTTTTTTTAGGTTTTTACACTTTTTTGCAATAAAACTCCCTTTTTTTTGGAAATCTTTTTTTTTTCTCTATAGCTGCATTCAAAGTCATGTAACTTTTTTATTTTTCTATGTACGGAGCTCTTTAAGGGCTTATTTTTTGCGAGACAAGCTGTAGTTTTTATTGGTACCATTTTGGGAAATGTATGGCTTTTTTGATCACTTTTATTGCATTTTTTGTGAGGCAAAATGCTAAAAACGCATCAATTCTGCCATAGATTTTTTTATTTTTTTTTACAGCGTTAATCATGCAGCATAAATGACACACTAAATTTTTTCTGCGGGTCGGTATGGTAACAACGATACCAAAATTGTTATTTATTTTTAGGTTTTTACACTTTTTTGCAATAAAACTCCCTTTTTTTTGGAAATCTTTTTTTTTTCTCTATAGCTGCATTCAAAGTCATGTAACTTTGGTGCCATTTTGGGAAATGTACGGCTTTTTTGATCACTTTTATTGCATTTTTTGTGAGGCAAAATGCTAAAAATTAGCATTTTGCCGCTGTTTTTTAGCGGTTTTTTTAACGCTTTTTGTCGTACAAAATAAAAAGTGTGTTCAACTTTTTGTACACGTCGTTACGGACACGTCAATATCCAATATGTGGGTTTTTCGTTTTTTTTTCCCTTTTTTTATGCTAATATTAGAAAAAGCATAAAAAAGGGTTTTTTTTACATTTTTTTTTTACATTTTTCTTTTTTTTTACACTTTTCTTTTCTTTTTTTTTATACTATTTGAGTCCCTCTGAGGGACTTACATCACTGTGCCTATGATCGCTGTCATAAGGCATGGCAGAGCTACTGCTCTGCCATGCCTTATCGCTTGTACAGCGATTATAGGCACAGGCAATACAGGACGCCAGTGTCTGGCGTCCTGTTGCCATGGTGACAGGCCGGGCTCTCGCGATGACATCGCGAGAGCCGGCCGGAGACACACAGGGATCGCGATCCCTCTGTGAACTCTTTCCCTGCCGCGATCTACTTAGATTGCGGCAGGGAAGGGGTTAACAGCGGCGGGCGCATCTCCGATGTCCCCCCGCTGTTGCAGCGGGACGCCGGCTGTGACTGACAGCCGGCTCCCGCTGCGGGATAGCGCGGGATCTTATGTGATCCCGTGCTATCCCCAGGACGTACCGGTACGTCCTTTTGCGGGAAGTACCAGGCTCCCGGGACGTAACGGTACGTCCTGGAGCGGGAAGGGGTTAAATAGGGTAGAGGAGTGAATAGATGAGAAAGTCCTGTTCTGGGCAAAAGACCCCCATATGGGACAATGAGGGAACAAATATACTCTCTGACTGATGTGGAAGGGGGATATGATGTAAAAAAGTCAATTTCACACCACTCTTTGGATAGGGGCAAAGATGAGAGAATCACGGGTCTTCTCTGCTGCCTATTTCTACACACACTGATGAATTTTTTTTACATCACTTTTCTGGTAGCTTTTCTTTTCTTCTCCAGTTTGAAATGTGACAGATTTATCAAATGTCCCACAATGCTAATAAATTTGTCACATCTTTAAGTATATCTAGAGGTGTGCAGTCACTTTGTACACCACTGAGATCCTGGGGTGAGAGTGCAGCCAATTTTATGTCAAAAATGTCTCCACTGACCGAGCAACAAACCACGCTGTCTTTTCTAGTCACTTCGGAGGCGTAACATCTGTTCTTTTTGGTGCCAATCAGTAGTAAACTTGTCTAAACTGATTTGCACTAAAAGAATAATTGAATCCTGTATGTACAACTATAGTCTCACCAAAAATGTCAGTCCCACACATCAACCGATATAACAAACCCAAAATAAATGTCCAAGGCAGGACTGCAGAGATCGTCATTAAAAAATAGTTTATTGAGAACTACATATATAATAAAAGCATTTTAAAAACAGAACATGAAGGAAATGCAGCATCAATGCAAGGGAAATCCATCACCTGAGGTCACACGTATAAGAAGTTCCAAAAGAAAATCATGCTCATATTAACCTACAATAGGTGCAAGCAATGTCATACACATAATAAAGTGTTACCACGTAACAGAGGATCTGGAAATCCCTGCACCCCATGACATTGAGCTTGGTTGCCCCATTGTAGGTTAATATGAGCATGATTTTCTTTTGGAACTTCTTATATGTGTGACCTGAGGGGATGTTTTTCCTATGTATTGATGCTGCATTTCGTTCATGCTCAGTTTTTTTTATTATGCTTTCATTATATACTAGCTGATATACCCGGCTTTGCCGAGTTAATTTGGTCCAGGTGTTTACCTGTTGCTCGCCTGGAAAATGTTATGAAATCTTGGTTACTTCAGAGGAATGAGGAATAAAATATGTATACACATACTTAGATTCTCCTCAGGCTGCATGTACCAATGTCCCTCTGCAGAATGTGCCACCCCTCCCACTCTCTTTATTTTTTTACCCTTAAAGGTAATGCCCCCTTTATTCAAATTTACCCCCAGACTGGAGGTTGCTGCTCCATCCCTGCAGTCCATGGCCGCTTCCTTATGTACTTTACAGCGAGTGTATTCACATAGAGGTGAGGTAGATTCTCCTCAGTATATATACATAGAGGTGAGGTGGATTCTCCTCAGTATATACACATAGAGGTGAGGTAGATTCTCCTCGGTATATACACATAGAGGTCAGTTAGAGTCTCTCCAGTATAAACACATAGAGGTGAGGTGGATTCTCCTCAGTATGTACACATAGAGGTGAGGTAGATTCTCCTCAGTATATACACATAGAGGTGAGGTAGATTCTCCTCAGTATATGCACATAGAGGTGTGGTAGATTTTCTTCGGTATATGCACATAAAGGTGAGTTAGATTCACCTAAGTATATATACACAAAGGTCAGTTAGATTCTCCTCAGTATATACACATAAAGGTGAGGTAAATTCTCCTCAGTATATGCACATAGAGGTGAGGTAGATTCTCTTCAGTATATGCACATAAAGGTAAGGTAGATTCTCCTCAGTATATACACTTTGAGGGGAGGTAGATTCTCCTCAGTATATACACATAGAGGTGAAGTAGAGTCTCCTCAGTATATACACATAGAGGTCAGTTAGATTCTCCTCAGTATATACACATAGAGGTGAGATAGATTCTTCTCAGTATATACACATAGAGGTGAGGTAGATTCTCCTCCATATATACACAGAGGTGAAGTAGATTCTCCTCGGTATATACACATAGTGGTGTGACAGCTGTGACAGGGGATTCTTTTCTCCCTGCGGGGAGTCTCATTGTCACTGAACACTGTGACAGTGCTGTCACAGTGTTCAGTGACAAGGGGACTCCCCGCGGGGAATATTTACACGCACCACGGACCTATGGTGCACGCATGTCGTATCTTTTACAGATGCGCGTGTTTACTTAGAACAAACCAATGAAATATTGCATGTGCTGTATTCTATACACTACGGTTTAATGTTTGTTATTAATGAATTCGATGTGATTGTATCAGGTTGCTACTCATATGTAGCCCATAACACCTTGTATTTGCCCGAGAAAAGTCAGTGCGGAGCAAAAATATTGCATGCTTACATGTGGTGGTGAATAAACTAGTATGTTTTTGTCTCTTGGAAGTGAAGTCTGTTCTGTTGCCCTCTTGGTCTTTTTACAGCATTGGGTGCATGTAGGGTGTATTACATCACAGGGGTTAAAGAAAGTGCTTTACATTGTAGAGAGATGAGTAGTGTGCGCTACATCATGGGCATATGTAGAATGCATTACATAGTGGTGGAGAGTATGTAAGAGGCATTATACAATGTGAATATATGGGGTGGATTAACCCTTTCCAATCCACTGTCTGACGTCTAAAGACATTCTTATTGAAGCCTGTACAGCTCTGATGTCGGAAGACGTCCGGCAGGGTATTCTTACTGTATATTACTGGCCGCTCTGTTGTCGGGGGCCTCTCCAGCTTTTCTCGTACCGCAGTACTGGCTCTAGCCAGTAGATGACACCATTGTGAAATGGTATAAAGAGAAAGCTCCCTAGGAAACCCTGAATCCAAAACTGGATTGCAAAGGGTTAAATCATCAGGGTATGTAGGATGCAGCACATCATGGGTGGTATGTAAGGTGCATTATACAGTATTATGCGTGGTATGTAGGGTGTATTACATCATGGACTGCATGTAGAGTGAGTTAATTCATGAGAAGTCCAGATATAACGGGAACATTGTATATATAGGTAACAGCACTATAGTTGGTTGACGTTATAACGCGTTAAATGTAAAATTTGCTACATCTGTGTACAGGGTGCATTACATCATGGGGAGTACAGTATTTACAGTGTACTATATCATGGCTAGTATGTAGGGTGCATTACATTGTGAAGAGCACAGTCTGTAGGGGCACCATATCATAGGTGGCGTGTAGGGTACATTACATTATGGGCATATAAAAACTGAATTAGATGATGGGGAAATTTAGGGTGCAGTATATCATGGGAGAACATGCCGAGTCACTTACAGACCTGCTTAAAAAAATGTTTTCTCACTTTTGTATAATAGACAAAATCTTTTTGTTTTTCGTATTCTCTTAAAAGTACAGGTTAAAGTTTTCAGTATCCAAGTAATCAGATATAGTTGCCGTTTTTGCATTTTTGGTGCGTTGCAATTTTAACATTAGAAAGCCCCATAGACATCTGGGGGAAAAAAACGCGGCGAATTTGCAGCTGAAAAAAAAACGCTAGTGGGTAGTCACCCTCACTAAGGAAAGAGGAAAGCAAAAAGAAACAGAGGCGCTCAGATGGGGTTAAAAAGTAGTTCCTTTATTCATTATAACCTATTTAAAAATGTCTTGATTTGCGTAAAAACGTTGGTTGATCCTGTGTACATCGGTCAATAATTTATATACAGATACTCATCTAGAGCGCAATAAATAATAGTAAGCAATTCATAGAGACTACATAATCACAAACAAAAGAGTCCCTAATATAAACTCATGACTGAAACAAGAACATATATGGGGACACGGAATATGCATGGAGCGGGATTGGGAGCCGACCCTGTTCCATACAAGATGGGTGCTGGCTGTCTTTGACAACTGACACCCGTTCACAACAGCCATGATCAGCGCTCATGCTAATAGTAGCTGTTTGCACCTTAACCCCTTCAAGGATCAGGGTGTTTTGGTGTTAAAGGACCAGACACTTTTTAAGGATTTTACCCATATGGTGCTTTTACTGCCATATTTCTTTTCTTCAGCTACCAAAAATATTTTTGCTGCATTCTTTTTTTTTCATGACATGCGGGGTTGTTTTTATATCTTGTTTTACTGATTTTTTTTCCCCGTTTTTGAGTTTTATTAGAAGTAAAAAGCTAAAAAAAGACAATTTTTAAAATTAATATTTGTATAGTTTTAAAATTAGTATATTATGGTAAAATTAAGTACAGAAATAGATTCCTCATTTTGTTTCAGACGTTTTGATGTATAATTTGTATAGTCTCGGATTACATGGAGCAGTGGGTGACAGTGGGTCATTTTCTTTTTTTTATATATATGTTTTTATTTTATTCTGTAATTTTTTAAAAACTTATTTTGTAACTATTTTTTAAACATCTATGACCCCCTCCATGATGTTATATAAGACCACTGAGGTTCATTCACATTGTATTTTTTTGCCAGCCCCTGTCCATTCCCAAGGACTGAGGTACTAAAGTGAATTGTGTGTGTGGACTTACTTCATTTTTCCGCCGAGGGTCATTCCGGTGAGCAAGGAACGGTAGCGTCACACGTGACAAATCTTCAGTTCACCACATGTTTATAGGTAAAGGCTGCCTCAGCGTTGCCGGTAAAAGGCCTGGTGGTACTTGGGCCGAGGTTACATGCGTCCCTCTGGGAAGAAGTCTGGTAAGAGACACCGTGACAAGTGCTAACTCTACCCTTCCAGCTCCTCGGAGTGAGCCTCGTGTCTAGGTGGCCACTGGGTCACCACGAATGAAGACGGTCCTTTCAGACTGCCTGTCAGAATGCGGTATAATGCAATACTATGGTATTGCATTATACTGTATGAGCGATCAGAAAATGCTGCAAAGTAAGAAAGCTTTTAAAACTATAAGGCCTTAGTCAGACGGACGTTTTTAGCCGCGATTGGCGCATGCGCATGCGTCCGGCGATTTTTTTAAACCATTGCTTTGCAATGGTATCGGACACATGAGCGCTTTTTATGCGCTCGTCCGATAAATTTTAGAACAAAAAATCGCAGATCGCACCTATCTGCGATCTGCGATTCCTGTTCTCTTCTGTATATGCGCTCAATGGGGCCGGCGGCAGCAGCGCCGACCCCATTGAGAACATATAGAAGACAAATCATTCTTCTCTGCCACAGCTGTAACAGCTGTGGCAGAGAAGAACGATGTTTGCCCATTGAATTCAATGGAGCGGCAATACAGCCGCTCCATTGAAAGCAATGGGCTGCCGGCGTGCGTGGGGTGAATTGTCGGGAAGGGGTTAAATATATAAAACCCTTCCCTGCAATTCATCCTAAAATGTGTTAAAATAAAAAAAAATTGTATACTCACCTTTCTGCTGCAGCCGGAGTCCAGCCGCGGCCGCTGTCAGTTCTCCTGAACTGCTTCTCGGCACTATTCAGCCGGCGGGGCTTTAAAATCCCCGCCTGCTGAATGGTCTGCCTCTGATTGGTCACAGCCCTGACCAATCAGAGGCAGGTTTCACTCACACACCCATTCATGAATTCATGAATGGGTGAGTGACTGCTGCCTCTCAGCGCTGAGCCAATCAGGGGCAGGTCTGTCTCACATCCATTCATGAATTCATGAATGGGTGTGAGTGAGGCATGCCTCTGATTGGCTCAGCGCTGAGCCAATCAGGGGGCAGGTCTGACTCACACCCCCTTCACACCCACTGCAGGACGGCCGCGCGGAGCTCCGGCTGCCGGCAGAAGGTGAGTATACAATTTTTTTTTATTTTAACATATTTTAGGATGAATTGCCGGGAAGGGCTTATATATTTAAGCCCTTACCGACAATTCATCCCGGGCTCGCCCGCAGCGCATTGCTTTCGGGCGACTTGCGCGCACCGGTCACGCGATTTGCGGATGCGCATCCGTCATGCGATCTGCAAATCGCGCGAAAAAACGCCCGTCTGACTAAGGCCTAAGTGTTAATAGTTTACTTGTTAATTAAAAAAATGCAAAGTGACTGAACAATAACTTTTATAAATGATCTGGAGGAGGGAATTTAGGGGACAATGTTCAAATTTGCCAACGACATAAAGCTAGAAGGGATAGCTAATACTAGAGAGGAGAGACAGAGGAATCAAAAAGATCTGGACAAGCTTGAACAGTGGGCAGCGACTAACAGAATGTTATTTAACAGGGAGACATTAAAAATATTACACCTGGGCAAGAAAAAGAAAAAAAAAACATATACATAATCAGAGGAATTGAGCTAAGCAGCAACACATGTGAAAAAGACTTGGGTGTTTTAGTAGATAACAAACTGAACATGAGTCAACAGTGCGATGCAGCAGCAAAAAAAAAAGGCAAAAACAAATCTGGCATGTATTAAAACAAGCATTGAGTCTAGATCACATGAGGTAATTATCCCCCTCTACTCTTCCTTAGTCAGACCTCATCTGGAATACTGTGTCCAGTTCTGGGCACCCTACTTTAAAAAAAGATGTTGACAAACTGGAGCAAGTTCAGAGAAGAGTTACCAAGATGGTGAGCGGTCTGCAAATCATGTCCTATGAGGAACGGTTAAAGGATCTGGGAATGTTTAGCTTGCAAAAAAGTCTGAGAGGAGACTTAGTAGCGGTCTACAAATATCTGAAGGGTTGTCACAGTGCAGAGGGATCAGCCCTATTCTCATTTGCACAAGGAAATACTAGAAGCAATGGGATGGGACTGAAAGGGAGGAGACACAGATTAGATATTAGAAAAAACTTACTGACAGTGAGGGCGATGAATTAGTGGAACAGTTTACCACAGGAGGTGGTGAGTTCTGCATCAATGAAAGTCTTCAAACATAGGCTGAACAGACATCTATCTGTGATTATATAGTGAATCCTGCATTGGGCAGGGGGTTGGACCCGATGACCCTGGAGGTCCCTTCCAACTCTATGAATCTATGATTAGATGATCTTCTTGCATAATTTAAATGAAGTCTGTGTGCCAATTCTGTTCTCTCCACAGGAACATCTGCAGTGATCACTGTCCAAGACCCTCCAGTCCTGAACATAACAGTGGGTCAGAGCACTGTGATGTCCTGTGAGGTGAGAGAAGCTGACAACCTGAAGATACTTCATTATTATTACTATTGGTATCTGAACAATACAAACTGTACACTGGAGAACAGTACAAGAATCACAATTGTGTCCAACTCTGTCAACATCTCTTCCGTCACCACTGATGACATTGGGATTTATATCTGTATTGTCCGAGACACCAACCTACACAGTTACCAAGGGAATGGGACTCATCTTTTGGTCCAAGGTGAGAAGAGAACATCAGTCATTGACCGTCTATATACATAGTCAAAATTTTGTCCTCTTCCTACTCTAAAATAATCATGCTTCCCAGGAGATTGCTGAGAATTCCTTCCAATTACTGCATATAGAGAGCATGCAAAATAATATATGATCTCTGCATCATGCATCTTGCTGGCAGATACAAGGATAAGATGGAAGGTCATGACATGAAGGTCTTAGGACTCAGCTGCAATACTCTCAAGTATCATAGAGGGACACTGAAAGAGGGTGATTCCTTTGACTAAGGATGAATTTAACAAATCTTACGGTACATTGATGATATGTTTGTAACCTCATATGCTATGTCTATTATATACAGTATCAGTGCCCAGAGACCCTGATACCCCGGACGATTACCAACATAACTACGTGTACTACCTCTTATTCTTCATCCCACTTCTGCTGATTCTTTTCATTTACTGGATTTTAAGATTGCCAACCATGATCGGTAAGAAAATCCCATACTAATTATCTCTATTAATAACAAAGGACAACAAAAATGCACAATTCTTCCTTTTTCAAAATAGTTAAACTACCGTAATTGTGGGTCAAGAAACATGAATGTGACATCAGATTTTGTTTATTAGCTCTGGTTTTTAAGATATCAAAATACTAAAAGGGATTAAAATACTAAAAATTTGCTTTGAAGTTCTTTCTTTTCTCAAAATAAATAATAAATTACCCTAATTTTGGCTCAAGGAAAATGAATGTGACATTATTAGGGATGAGCGAGTATACTCGCTAAAGCACTACTGATTTCACTCATCTGACCTTGTGGATCTGAACAAAGACACACATATTTAACTTAAATGGGCTGCACCTCAGAGCCAAGAGCTGACTCAAAGTTTTGAATGTCATTTTTATTTCTTCCACAATGAAATGATTAAGAAATACCTGTTTTCAAGATTTTCACAGTTGAACAGTGTAAACCACCCAACAGGGTAGGACTTAATGATTCTTGTTATTTGTCTCACCAGGGTCCCAGACACATGGCACACAGTGGAGAGTCAAGTGGAGATGGAAAGTGAGTACAAGTCTTCTGATCTGTTATTTCTGAATAACTGTCCTCATGCTGATCTTAGCGTGGTCATACAAATTAGATGTATATTGGCCAAATCCACCAATTACAACATATCCGGCTGACCATCTAATGGGTATGGGGACTTCCTGACTCTTCCCCAGATGTTGGAGGGGATAAGGATTGGGTAGTTAGATTTCAACTGCCTAAACATTTTGTTCTTAGGAGATAAGCCGCTGCCAGAGGGTTCTGGGGGACGACACCAAGGGGTTTAAGGGAAAGAATGGTCTGGAGGGAACAGAGATGTCTGGAGGGAATGGAGGATATGGAGGATAATGAGGGTTTCTTGAGAGGATAGAGATGTCTGGCAGCTTTCTCTACTCTTCCCATTCAGAAAACATGCACAATCGGCTGAAACAAGCATGCATGTCAATGTGTATTGGGGTATCAGACAAGGCCCCTTCCAGACTCCTTTGCTCCTTCTTCAGACCCCTCTGTTCCCTCCAGACTCCACTGTGCCCTCCACCTCCATTTACTTAGAGGGGGAGACAGTGGGGAAACAAGATGATAGTCAACGGTGGCTCTGCTGCTCCTCTCTGAAGGTAAAATGTGGCCTGGCTCAGCTGCACACAGTGGTACAATCAGGCAGTTCTTATTATCCGCTACTCACGGAGTTGGATAGGTTAAGGTGGTGATTCATTGTGATGCCAGCCAGTCTACTGGTAGGGACTCGTTCCAGGCAGAAATAATAAATATAATATTTTGGATAATGAAACAATAAGGGTAGTAGTCCTTGTTCCTGGAGCATTAAGTGTAGTACCTCTGTGCAGTGTATCGACGATGGGAAGACACTTCAGGAAACAGACTAAAGTTAATGAAAACCGTTCGACCTTTTATTTGCAGGGAGAGAGGGTACTTGACTTTGCATTTACATTCGCTTGCAGTAACTGTTGAATCACATTGACCTGAGATATTTAACGACTTGGCATTGCATTAGTAGACATTGCATTGAAACACTTTCTCAGGGGAGCTGTGGCAACATATTGCAGTACAACACTTCCAGCTTTAATCCCTGACCATGTTCTGCAGACAAATTACTGACTTGCTGACTTGTTCCTTTTCCTGTACTCCTCTTCTCTGTCTTTCTTCTCTCTCTATCTCCTCTGCAAAAAATCCAACACCACTTTCCTTGTTAAGTACTCACACTTAGATGTTCCCCTTGTAACTCCATGACTGGGCTCCAAAACTAGACTACTTCTTAGAAGACTTTGTGTAGATGTTCGCCTTGTAACTCCCCAGTCTCTATCCCTGACTGTCTTCTCTCAGCTATCTTCAAGACTAGATTTCCTCCATGGCTGAGCTCCAGGACTAGACTGCCAACCACACCCAAGTGCTAGCTTTTATACCTCCCCACTAACCAATCCTGGGCTAGAGAAGATTCTCTCTACCGATTCCCAGAGAAAAAAATAGACATTGACCTTTTGGTGATCTGTCTAGGCCAATACACATAACCATACACAGTTTTGCAGACATATACACATACACTTCACTTGAGCTAGTTAATAAAGTGCTGTGAGGGCCCCTAACTTCAGGCCACTACACTTTGTTTACATGGAGCGATAATTTGTTTGCACAAGCGACCAATGACAGAGTTTGCTCATTCGTTCGTACAGCCTATTTATACAGGCAGATAAATTTCATTCACGTATCATTCAGTCATTTACATTCACAGTAGCAGAGAATGTCAGCGACTAAACAATGGTTGTTCACACACAACAACATCTGAACGAGCAAACAATTGTTTTTATTCCTGCATAAAATGAATGACAAACGAGAAGCGAATGAATTCTCATTTGTTGTGTAATTTCTTAGCTGAACTATTATCATTCAAATCTGAATGATCCAACGAACTTTTGAACACTAATCCTTCTGTGTACAAGGGTCTTATTCTCAGGAACTGATTTTTTCCCACTTCCTTCTCTTTTAATATTCTTACAGAAGAAAGATGATGATGCAGAACTGAATTACTCTGCCATAGTACCACAGCCAAACGGAGCACAGATGATTGAGCAGATGAAGACCATGGACAGGAGAGAAGAAGTAGACTATGCTCCTGTGAAGATAGCTGTGTCTAGCCTGTCCCTGCCGTACACAAGTGAAACAAGCAGCAAGGACAATGTAATATATGCCACCCTGCAGACAGAAACCAGCTGAGAAGAGGTGGAGATGCTTCGCACAGCAGTGAGAATAATAGACATTGTCCTCCTCTAGAGTTATGATGGGGATTGTCCTACAGGGGCAAGAGAAAGAAGGAAAAAAGAAATACTCTACAGCAAAGTCAATATCAGGCCACCTCCTAATATTAGCTTTTAATGAGCATCAGATACACCAACGTTTTCAGACTAGGTCACTGTTACTAGTGGGGTATCACAAGGTTTTGGACCCTATTCTCTTTAATAGAATGACCTTCTAGAAGGATTATTTTGAAGCTGGAGTTGGTACATTTCTACTGACTCCAATTCCGCAGCCCTGAACTAAATCACCATAGAAAGGGATTCTTTACTGTAACATTAATGAGACTATGGAACTCTCTGCCTGAGGACGCGGTGATGGCAAACTCACTAAAAGAGTACAAAAAGGGCCTGAATGCCTTTCTTAAGTTTAATACTATTATAGCTTGCTTAAGAAGGGTCAATGATCCAAGGATTATTCTGATTGGCAGATTGAAGAGATTTGGCTTCTATATCATGGGATTTTTGCCGTTCTCTGGATCAACACTGCAGGATAATAGGTTGAAGTGAATGGTAATGTGTCTTTTTTCAGCCTAACACACTGGGTTATGATTAGTTTAAATAATCCATGTATATTCTTCATTGTACATGGATAACTATCTCTGTCCATACCAGAGATCAGCAACACTGCTGGTTCTAGAGGGAAAATATAGAATGGCAGCTTGTAGGACTCAGTTCATGAACAACTCATGGACCTCATTGGAGTCGCTGGTCCTTTGACTGTAGCAAATCATCCAGGTTATGCCTAGTATACTGTTCCATTTACTAACAGGGGTATTTTCTTAGTGATGTCAAGAGACAATATGTTCAAGCTTATAGAGATGAAAATTGATAGTTCGGGCTTCCATTAGTATGGAAGGACCAATGACCATGTGCAAACTGTAAACCCGTTAATTATGATATTTCAGAATTCAGTGGAACATTAACAAATTTCCGACACTGCCCTGGATTACCATATGTTTACCCTTATGACATCACTTATAGACCCCTGGTGCCCGATGTGCATCTCTAGTGTCCAACTGTACAAACCACAAAGGAAGCAGAGAAAGTAAGAGTAACACATGATATTAGATCACGTTGGGCAAAGGGATAAATTAACCTCTACTGCATACATATGTCCCATGTTACTATGAAAGGTACATCACACTTCGTGAAAGGTACTATACTGTGTTGATGGGGATGATACAATAATTGTCCTGGGAAATAATCATAAATATGGAGCTCACAGCAGTGTAGTGTAATCATGTTCAACACATAAACACTGAAAATACTCGCAATATTAATGGAAAGTTTCAGAGTGAATTAAAATCCTCAAGTAATAGAAGTGTAGCAGTGGTGTCTATAAAGACCAGAGCTTGGGAGGAGAGGTAGGGGGAAGACTTTCCTTATCATACAGATTCCATAAATAGCTGAACCTTAGACATTTTCACATAGAAAATGGTCGCTAAGAATAGTATCCCTATGAGATCTTACCCCTGTGAAGTGTGAACTCCAGAGAGTTTGACCTCCATGAGATCTGATCTCTGTCAATTGTGATCCACATGGAATGTGAACCCCATGAAGTATAACCTCCATGAGAAATAACCCCCATCAACTGTGA
Organism: Eleutherodactylus coqui; assembly: GCA_035609135.1. NCBI lineage: Eukaryota > Metazoa > Chordata > Amphibia > Anura > Eleutherodactylidae > Eleutherodactylus > Eleutherodactylus coqui. The sequence goes on from CM069408.1 coordinate 35,067,238, forward strand.
CCCTCAAGGATGTGATCTCCATTAGATATGAGCTCCATGAAGTGTGATCCCATGAGATGTGCCCCTCCATGAAGTGTGACCCTCATGACGTGTAACTTCCTCCCATGAGAGATGACCCTTCCAGGAACTGGAACCGTCATAAGATGTGACTGTTACCATACAGTGCGGCATGGGGTCCCGCGGTCGGCGCGCGTCGCTCCGGCGTCGGCTCCAGCAGCCTGGAGCCCTGTGTCGAGGTCATCCCAGCAGCTTGGGTTGGCCAGTGGGCGGCGGCGTGGGCGTGCCCGCCCGTAGGGTGCCGCCCGCACTCCTCTGTGCTTCTTATACAGCAGTGGGTGGAGTTGCCTCCTCCCACTCTCCGCCCCTGGGCGGAACCTTGTGGTTAAAAGACTGGCAGTGAACTGAGCTCATTGCCAGTTATTGGTTCTGCATGCACCTAGCCAGTCTGTCTGCGGTTCGCCTCAGCCAGTCCCTAGTTGTCGGTCAGCTCCCTCTGGTCCCCTATTACTCTGTCTGTTTGTGTTGGTTCTGTTTGCCTCTAATCTAGTCTGGCCCAGTCAGCACTAGTTGCTATCCAGCACCCTGCCAGTTTGCCTGTGAGTCCCATCTCCAGCCTTGTAGGTTTTGTTGGTCTGATTCATCTGCCTCCTCTCTCGGCACTCTGTTCCCCCCATTAGGTAGTTTCCTGCTTGTCAGTCGCCAGGTCCCTAGCCAGGGCAGGGACCGCCGTCCAGTTGTCCGCCTGGGGTTAGCCAGGGCCGAGGCAAGTAGGCAGGGACAGTGGGGGTGCGGGAGATCAGGGCACCCCAACTGGCGCTCGGGGGGCAGAGTGCCGTAACATAATAACTGGCCCTTAAAATATTGTTTTTCTTTTCATGGCGGCGATCAGCGCCCTTGCAAACCAGCTGCAAGACCTGGTGCCGGTGATCCGGGATTTGTCAGCTCGCATGGTGGCCCAGGAGCAGTGGGCGTTGTCGCAGGAGCAGAACGCCTCTACCTGTCCCGAACCCAAGTGCCCTCTTCCCGAGGTGTTCTCTGGGGAGAGGAACAAGTTTTTTGTTTTTCAACAGGCGTGTCGCCTGTTTTTTCGGATGCGTCCCCGTTCTTCCGGCTCGGAGGTCCAGAGGGTCGGGCTTATAATGTCCCTGCTGCGGGGCTCTGCCCAGACTTGGGCCTTTTCCATTCCCGAGGGTTCCCCCTCCCTGCAGTCGGTGGACTCCTTTTTTCAGGAACTCGGAGGTATCTTCGATGAACCGGACCGAGTGGGGTTGGCGGTTGCGCGGTTGCTGGCGCTGCATCAGGGGTCGCTTTGTGTGGAGGATTATTGCTCCAATTTCAGACGCTATGCGGGTGATACTGCATGGAACGATAGTGCCCTGAAAGACGTTTTTATGCAAGGTCTCTCAGACGCGGTCAAAGAACTGTTGATCTCCCATCCCGTTCCCGGGTCCTTAAAGGAGGCTATGGAGTTAGCAGTGAAGGCAGATAGGAGGCTCAGGGCTGGGAAGCAAGATAGACCGACCCATAGAGTCAGGGAGGTCATTTGTCCTGTTCCCTCCCCGTCCGTACCAGTCTCTGTTCCCGAACCTATGGAACTGGACCCGCTGGACCCCAAGGAGCGACGCCGGATTCGGTTATTACATAATCTCTGTCTCTACTGCGGGAAAGCTGGACATCGGGTGATAACTTGCCCCTGGAGACCTCAGCGTCCACAGTCTGAATCGGCAGAAAGACTTCCAGTCCTAGGCGACTGCAGGGAGAGTCGCCTAGGACCTCAGGTACGTCCTAGACTTCTGATACCCTGCCAGGTTAGATTCCGGAACTTCTCCCGCCTAGGGCAGGCGTTTATTGATTCCGGAGCAGCTGCTAACCTGATAAGCATGCGTCTCGTTGAGCCCCTGAGGGCTGAATTTGTGGCGCTGAAGACGCCAATTCGTTTTGCTAGCATTGATGCTACTCCTCTTGCTTCGGGCTTGGTACGATGGAGGACCCCAGTGTTACAACTCATGGTGGGGGGGGTCGCCATTCGGAAGGTCTATCATTCCTGGTGATGGAGAAAATGTCGGTAGATATGGTACTAGGGATGCCGTGGCTGGCGTTGCACAACCCCCAATTCGATTGGGCCACTGGGGAGCTAACCCAGTGGGGGCCGTCCTGCCATAGCCATCGTGCTCCCCCTCCCCCCTGCTCAGTCGAACTGAAGGGGTACCGGTCCTCTGGAAATCGCAAAAGGAGGGGTCGCACGGGGTGCCATAAGTCTTTGTCGAAACCTGTTGTCTCTTCGGTGATGCCCACCTCCGGTCCCCCGCCGCCCACCCTGGTCTGTGATGAAGTTGAACACAAGGCCCAGGAGGTCCTGGATTCTTGCCGGGGTCCAGGAACCGTACAATATTTGGGGGCCCGGAAGAGTTTTTTGGAGTATGATAGCTCAGATGACAGTGATTTTAAAGTTAGAGATGCCTCAGATTCTGAAGGCAGCGTCATTGGTAGCGAGGATGGGTCAAAAGACAGTGGCGAATGGTTGGACATTGACTCGGAAGACGACCTGAAACATGACGATATGTCAACGGTTGACCCTGAAGGAAATGGGGCAGCCACAGACTACCGAAGTCATGGACCTGAGGACCAGTCCATGGTGTCCGCTCAGGAGGGTCACATTCTCGGGTTGGTACAGCGTTTTCACAGCCTTTGCCTGGATAAGCCTGGTCGAGTTTCCGGGGGCCCGGAGGTCCCCCGTCAGAGGGGGGGTGATGTTACCATACAGTGCGGCATGGGGTCCCGCGGTCGGCGCGCGTCGCTCCGGCGTCGGCTCCAGCAGCCTGGAGCCCTGTGTCGAGGTCATCCCAGCAGCTTGGGTTGGCCAGTGGGCGGCGGCGTGGGCGTGCCTGCCCGTAGGGTGCCGCCCGCACTCCTCTGTGCTTCTTATACAGCAGTGGGTGGAGTTGCCTCCTCCCACTCTCCGCCCCTGGGCGGAACCTTGTGGTTAAAAGACTGGCAGTGAACTGAGCTCATTGCCAGTTATTGGTTCTGCATGCACCTAGCCAGTCTGTCTGCGGTTCGCCTCAGCCAGTCCCTAGTTGTCGGTCAGCTCCCTCTGGTCCCCTATTACTCTGTCTGTTTGTGTTGGTTCTGTTTGCCTCTAATCTAGTCTGGCCCAGTCAGCACTAGTTGCTATCCAGCACCCTGCCAGTTTGCCTGTGAGTCCCATCTCCAGCCTTGTAGGTTTTGTTGGTCTGATTCATCTGCCTCCTCTCTCGGCACTCTGTTCCCCCCATTAGGTAGTTTCCTGCTTGTCAGTCGCCAGGTCCCTAGCCAGGGCAGGGACCGCCGTCCAGTTGTCCGCCTGGGGTTAGCCAGGGCCGAGGCAAGTAGGCAGGGACAGTGGGGGTGCGGGAGATCAGGGCACCCCAACTGGCGCTCGGGGGGCAGAGTGCCGTAACAGTGACCTCATGAAGTGTTATCCCGATGAGATGCTACCTCCATGAAATGTGAGCTTCATGGAATTTGAGCTCCATGAGATATGATCCCTGTCAATTGTAGCCCACATTGAATGTGATCACCATGGAGTATAACCTTGATTAGTTGTGATCTCTATGAACTGTGGCCCTCATGGATAATATCCGTTAGATATGAGACCCATGAAGTACGATCCCATGAGATGTGACCCTCATGCGTCGGGGAGAGTTTATCTCTCTCTGTCGCATGAGATATGAACCTCTCTTGAACTGGAACCGTCATAAAATGTGACCCCACGAAGTGTGATTCCATGAAGTGTGAACCCCATGAAGTGTGACCCTCATGAGGTGTAACACCACCATCCCTTTCCCCCATGGATGTGATCCTCATGAGATGTGACAGCATGAAATGTGACCCCATGAGATGTGACCCCCATGAAGTAAACTCCCCCTCTCTCACAGAAATGACCCCCATAAAGTGTGACCATCATGAGATGTGACCCCGTGAAGTGTGATCCTCATGAGCTGAAACTATTTTTCACAAAACTTTGAAAATTTTGCATACCAAAATGGCAGATCCAACTTAGGTGTTATGTAATGCCCCTACCAGAGCTGCACCCCTAACAGGCCTAAGATACAATAAAGTAGAGCAAGGCATTTATTTCAGCAGGCTAAAAATTTGTTGTTCCTTTTCTGAGCCTCTAATACTATTGGCATCTCATGGGACAAAGTATAAGCCTTATAGCTAAGGCCAGGATAACATGACCGTGTGGTAAAACACTGCAGTGTGAGCTGGCGTATGACAGGGATTTGGGACTGATAAAATCAAATTAAGTGCCACTTTAATTTGACCCTCTCATTCCAAGACTTCTCAAGAGCAGCACCAGCCCTCTGGAACGCGCTACCCAAACCTATCCAGACAATTCCTGACACACTTAATTTCAGGCGTCCTCTTAAAATGCACCTCTTCAGGGAGACATACCATTTCTCCTAAACCAAACCACTCTCTTATCCTACTGATTGCAATCCCTGCTAGCCACAATCAACCTGTAGTCATACCGATTTGGCCGCTATACGTCTCAATTTGACCATTGTCTATGTGTATAACATCCCACACTCTCCACCCCACCATACCATGCACATCTCCAGGCCCTTTACCTTCTGTATGACCCCACTATCTGTAGTATATAAACTCGTTGGAGCCCCTCACCCCTACTGTCTCCATCAACTGATTACTACATGTAACTGTGGTTTTCTTTCTGTTCCCCATGTTTTGTAAGCGCTGTGGAATATGTTGGCACTATAGTCCAAGTCCAGCAGTCGAAAGATCCTCGGATCAACAAGCGTTCTGATTATTTAATGTCTATATCCTGTAATATTATAGTGCTCTAAAAAGACATCTAGTCGCTCTTAAACTCCTCTATCGATTTCACCATCACCATGTCCTCTGGCAGAGAGTTCCACAAACTCACTGCTCTTACAGTAAAGAACCCCTTTCTGTGTTGGTGATGAAACCTTTTTTACTCTAACCATAGAGGATGCCTTCTTGCTACCATCACAGTCCTGGGTATAAACAGATCATGGGAGAGGTCCTTGCATTGTTCCCTCATGTATTTATACATAGTAATTTGATCGCCCCTTAGCCATCTTTTTCCTGGGTAAATAATCCTAATTTTGATGCCTTTCTGGGTATTCCAGTCCTCCCATTCCATTTATTAATTTTGTTGCCCTTCTTTGAACCCCCTCAAGCACTGTAACATCTTTCCTGAGCATCGGTGACCAGAACTGTGCACAGTATTTCATGTAAGGCCTGACAAGTGCCTTATATAGTGGGAGAATAATGTTCTCATCCCTCGCCCCTATACCTCTTTTAATGCCCCCCAAAACTTTATTTGCCTCTGCAGCAGCTGACTGGCATTGATTGCTCCAGCTAAGTCTACAGTCCACTAGTACCCCCAGGTCTTTTTCCATATCACTTTTTCCTAGCTGTACCCCATTTAGTGTATATTGGTGACATCCGTTTCTCCTGCCCATGTGTATAACCTTACATTTATCAATGTTGAACTTCATTTGCCATTTTTCTGCCCAAGCCCCCAGTTTATCTAGGTCCGTTTGTAGCCGTACATTGTCCTCCGTTGTATTAGTTACCTTGTATGATTTTGTGTCATCTCCAAATATTGATATTTTACTCTGCAGCCCCTCTATCAGGTCATTTATAAATATATTGAACAGAATGGGCCCAATACTGAACCCTGTGGCACCCCACTAGCGACGGTGGCCCAATCAGAGTATGAACCATTTATTACCACCCTCTGCTTTGTATCTCTGAGCCAGGTCTTTACCCAGATACACACGTTTTCGCCCAGTCCGAGCTGTCTAATTTAATATATCAACCTATTACACAACACTATGTTAAATGCTTTTAAAAAATCCAGATATACAAGATCAATAGCCTCTCCCAGGTCCAGCCTAGAGCTTACTTCATTGTTGAAGCTGATCAAGTTAGTTTGACATGATCAATCCTTCATGAACCCATGCTGATGAGGAGTTGTACTGCTGTTTTCCTTGAGGTATTCCAGGATGGCGTCTCTCAGAAACCGCTCGAATATCTTTCCAATTATTAAAGTGAGACTTACTGGCCTGTAGTTACCAGGCTCTCTTCTTGACCCCTTTTTGTATATTGGAAGCACATTGGCAATGCTTTACATCAGTGGTACAACCGCGGACTCAATAGAGTCCCTAAATATAAGAAATAGCGGTCTGTCTATCAGATCACCCTTAGAACCCTTAAGTGTATTCCACCTGGGCCCGGCGATTTGTTGATTTTAATCTTTCTAGCCAGCTCTGCTCTTCCTCCTGCGATAGGCAGGTGATATTTAGTGGGGGGCTCATTTTATCCACTCGCATTTTGTGGACCCCTCTGGGATGTGATGAAATGTGTGTCAGCAGATGTCTTCCAGAAAAGGAAGCACCTTGAAGCTATACAGGGGACAAAAAGGGTAGAGTGGGGGCCAAATCACTTAGAAAGATTATCCTAACCAAGATACACATAGGGGTGCAGCACTCAGGAACTTAATCTGGCATCATGTTTAGTAAGTAAAATTGTGCCTCTTGATGTTGATTTTGTGGTTTGTGATTGGTTTATGGGTTTTCTGTTAGTGCTTTTATATGTGCTGGTTTGAATAGATCTGTATGCTTGACAAAGACCGGTGTCTTACTGGTCGAAACGCTGCATGCATTTTATGGAGGAAGAATAAAGTTCTACAATTTTACCTACTAAACATGATGCCGGATTGAGTTCCTGAGTACTGCACCCCTATATGTATCTTGGTCTGAATATTGAGGGCTGAGGAGTCTAAAGCCCTGTACTACGGAGCAAGCACCTCTGATGATTACTTCACCACAGAGTTGACTTATTTGGTGTGCCGCTGACAACAGCTATTCCCTTGGTTAGAAAGATTATCCTGTCACAATTGGCCAGCAGAAATGAAGAAAAAAAAGAACAAAAAGCCACATATGGTGGTCGTGGACTAGAAGTGTAAGGGTGATAGCAGCAAGTCCGGTTCAAGGTCCACCCAAAGATGGAGCAACACTGATGCTACACAATACGATCGGGGGAGTTACCCAAAAATATTAGGGCTCAAATAGTCCAAATTCTGCTGTGATGACCACCATAGCCGGTCTTAGCTATGTGGGACCCTTGTGGTCCTACAGGGTGCCAGCCATCAGCTTGTAGGGGCCCAGGAGGATGTAGGCTGGGGGTGATAATGCCTCTTAGGTCCCTCTGGCCAGATGATCCTATTACTCTGTGTGACAGTACCTTGTGGAACTATATGAATCCTCCTCCTGGTTCGTCTCCTCTTCTGTTTTTTTGAGCACAGCTGTCAGTCCATTGGTGCCCCCACAACACAATCGTTTAGTTCTGCTACTGTATTAATGTTATAAGCTTGGTTCTGGTATAGTATCTACTTACTGAGCTTGGCTTGTGCTGCATTTATGTTATGAGCTTGGTTCTGCTGCTGTATTTATGTTATGAGTTTGGTTCTGTGTCTGTAATAATGTTATGAGCTTGGTTCTGCTATTGTATCTATATGCGGATGTTGGGTTGTGCTTTATTTATTATGACTTTGGTTCTGGTGCTGTATTTATGCTATGAGCTTGATTCTGGCACAGCATTTATTCCCTGAGCTATTTGTTGTGAGTATGCTGCTATCTTGCTGCTTTCTGCACAAACAGAATGCAGGCAGCCTGTCCATCTGTGCAATATATGTTGGTTTTTTTCTTATGATGGAGGGGGGGGGGGGTAAGTATATTGAAAAGAAGGGAGATTATGTAGAAAAATAATGTATTTGTCTTTTCTGAAAGTAGATTAAAATAAACTCTACAACCAGAATGAAGATAATTTTTGACTCACCGTAATATTTTAATGTTTCATGAAAAATGAAAGATATATCCAACAATTTTCAGATGCATTCAGTGATTTTATGTAAAGATTTCTGTACAGCAACCAGAAAGAGTGGAGCTAGGCTGAATGGTTGCACTGAACTTCAGCGTGGTCACGGTGTTTGCTACTCCGACTAAAATGGCTACTCGTGTAGTAAGGGCGATTGTAATATCTATCTAGACCGTTCCGGTAATGTCAGATCGTGACGCCAGTACCTCTGAAAAGAATGTTGTTAGATAATAAATAGAGATGAGCGAACGTACTCGTCCGAGCTTGATACTCGTTCGAGTATTAGCGTGTTCGAGATGCTCGTTACTCGTAACGAGTACCACGCGATGTTCGAGTTACTTTCACTTTCATCTCTGAGACGTTAGCACGCTTTTCTGGCCAATTGAAAGACAGGGAAGGCATTACAACTTCCCCCTGCGACGTTCAAGCCCTATACCACCCCCCTGCAGTGAGTGGCTGGCGAGATCAGGTGTCACCCGAGTATAAAAATCGCCCCCTTCCGCGGCTCGCCACAGATGCGTTCTGACATAGCTGAGGGAAAGTGCTATCGTGTTGGAGCTGCTATAGGGAGAGTGTTAGGAGTTATTGTAGGCTTCAAGAACCCCAACGGAACTTCTTAGGGCCACATCTAACCGTGTGCAGTACTGTGGAGGCTGCTTTTTGCAGTGGTGCACATTTTTTTTTTTTGGTATATCGGCCGTGCAGAGCATTGCGCCCTGCAGTAATACTCCTGGGACAGAAGTGCTTAGGCACGGAGAGCGTTAGGAGTATTTTAGGCTTCAAGAACCCCAACGGTCCTTCTTAGGGCCACATCTAACCGTGTGCAGTACTGTGGAGGCTGCTTTTTGCAGTGTTGCACTTTTTTTTTTTTTGGTATATCGGCCGTGCAGAGCATTGCGCCCTGCAGTAATACTCCATGGACAGAAGTGCGTAGGCAGGGACAGAAGACATATTAATATTATTGATTGAATATAGGCAGTGGGCCTTTGCTAAAACAATTTGGGCAAAAAATCTATTTGGCCTGCCTGTCACTGTGCTCAGTGTTCTGGGTCTGTCTGTGCTGGGTGTAGTAGTTCTACAAAATCATACGCAGCCAGCTAAGTGTTGCAGCAGGCTTGCGCCAAATTATTTCCTGGCTCTGTCTGGGCTCTGAAATCACCGCTGTGTTGCAGTTGACAGTGCAACACTCTGCAGTTCTGTGACATACTCCAGGGACAGAAGTGTGGAGGCAGGGACAGAGGACATATTCATTGAATATAGGCAGTGTGCCTTTTCTAAAAAATATTGGGCAAAAAATCTATTTGGCCTACCTGTGACTGTGCTCAGTGTTCTGGGTCTGTCTGTGCTGGGTGTAGTAGTTCTACAAAATCATACGCAGCCAGCTAAGTGTTACAGCAGGCTTGCGCCAAATTATTTCCTGGCGTTCCGTAAACGAAGTCAGCCTCCAACCACAGGCCAATAAGCGGCACATTTAATTACAGCGTTCTGTTTCTGCACTACTGGTAATACAGCATGCTGAGGGGTAGGGGTAGGCCTAGAGGACGTGGACGCGGGCGAGGACGCCGAGGCCCAAGTCAGGGTGTGGGCACAGGCCGAGGCAGTGCATTGGCCAGGGGTAGAGGCAGGGCCAAACCGAATAATCCACCAACTGTTTCCCAAACCGCCCCCTCGCGCCATGCCACCCTGCAGAGGTCAAGGTGCTCTACGGTGTGGCAGTTTTTCACAGAGACGCCTGACGACTGACGAACAGTGGTGTGCAACCTTTGTCGCGCCAAGATCAGCTGAGGAGGCACCACCACCAGCATGCGCAGGCATATGATGGCCAAGCACCCCACAAGTTGGGACGATGCCCGTTCACCGCCTCCGGTTTGCACCACTGCCTCTCCCCCTGTGCCTCAACCTGCCACTGAGATCCAACCCCCCTCTCAGGACACAGGCACTACCGTCTCCTGGCCTGCACCCACACCCTCACCTCCGCTGTCCTCGGCCCCATCCAGCAATGTCTCTCAGCGCAGCGTCCAGACGTCGCTAGCGCCACTGTTTGAGCACGAGCACAAGTACGCCGCCACGCACCCGCACGCTCAAGCGTTAAACGTGCACATTGCCAAATTGATCAGCCTGGAGATGCTGCCGTATAGGCTTGTGGAAACAGAGGCTTTCAAAAGCATGATGGCGGCAGCGGCCCCGCGCTACTCGGTTCCCAGTCGCCACTACTTTTACCGATGTGCCGTCCCAGGCCTGCACGACCACGTCTCCCGCAACATTGTACGCGCCCTCACCAACGCGGTTACTGCCAAGGTCCACTTAACAACAGACACGTGGACAAGCACAGGCGGGCAGGGCCACTATATCTCCCTGACAGCACATTGGGTGAATTTAGTGGAGGCTGGGACAGAGTCAGAGCCTGGGACCGCTCACGTCCTACCCACCCCCCGAATTGCGTGCCCCAGGTCGGTGGTGGTATCTGCGGCGGTGTATGCTTCCTCCACTAAACCACCCTCCTCCTCCTACGCAACCTTTGTCTCGCAATCAACAGTCGGTGTCACGCGGCGTGGCAGCACAGCGGTGGGCAAGCGTCAGCAGGTCGTGCTGAAACTACTCAGCTTAGGAGAGAAGAGGCACACGGCCCACGAAGTGCTGCAGGGTCTGACAGAGCAGACCGACCGCTGGCTTTCGCCGCTGAGCCTCCAACCGGGCATGGTCGTGTGTGACGACGGCCGTAACCTGGTGGCGGCTCTGCAGCTCGGCAGCCTCACGCACGTGCCATGCCTGGCCCATGTCTTTAATTTGGTGGTTCAGCGCTTTCTGAAAAGCTACCCACACATGTCATACCTGCTCGGAAAGGTGCGCCAGCTCTGCGCACATTTCCGCAAGTCCCACACACATGCTGCCACCCTGCGGACACTGCAACATCGGTTTAATCTGCCAGTGCACCGATTGCTGTGCGACGTGCCCACACAGTGGAACTCTACGCTCCACATGTTGGCCAGGCTCTATGAGCAGCGTAGAGCTATTGTGGAATACCAACTCCAACATGGGCAGCGTAGTGGGAGTCAGCTTCCTCAATTATTTACAGAAGAGTGGGCCTGGTTGGCAGCCATCTGCCAGGTCCTTGGAAACTTTGAGGAGTCTACCCAGATGCTGAGCGGGGATGCTGCAATCATTAGCGTCACCATTCCTCTGCTATGCCTCTTGAGAAGTTCCCTGCAAAGCATAAAGGCAGACGCTTTGGAATCGGAAACGGAGGCGGGGGAAGACAGTATGTCGCTGGATAGTCAGAGCAACCTCATGTCTATATCTCAGCGCGTTGAGGAGGAGGAGGAGGAGCATGAGGAGGAGGGGGAAGAGACAGCTTGGCCCACTGCTGAGGGGACAGATGCAGCTTGCCTGTCATCCTTTCAACGTGTATGGCCAGAGGAGGAGGAGGAGGAGGAGGATCCTGAAAGTGATCTTCTGAGTGAGGACAGCCATGTGTTGCGTACAGGTACCCTGGCACACATGGCTGACTTCATGTTAGGATGCCTTTCTCGTGACCCTCGCGTTACACGCATTCTGGCCACTACGGATTACTGGGTGTACACACTGCTCGACCCACGGTATAAGGAGAGCCTTTCCACTCTCATTCCCGAAGAGGAAAGGGGTTCGAGAATGATGCTATACCACAGGGCGCTGGTGGACAAACTGATGGTAAACTTCCCATCCGACAGCGCTAGTGGCCGAAGGCGCATTTCCGCGGCCCAGGTAGCAGGGGAGGCGCAGAGATCAGGCAGCATGTACAGCGCAGGCAGGGGAACATTATCCAAGGCCTTTGCCAGCTTTATGGCTCACCAGCAAGATTGTGTCACCGCTCCCCAGTCAAGGCTGACTTGGCGGGAGCACTGTAAAAGGATGGTGAGGGAGTACGTAGCCGATCGCACGACCGTCCTCGGTGACGCCTCTGCCCCCTACAACTACTGGGTGTCGAAGCTGGACACGTGGCCTGAACTCGCGCTGTATGCCCTGGAGGTGCTTGCTTGTCCTGCGGCTAGCGTCTTGTAAGAGAGTGTGTTTAGTGTGGCTGGGGGAATCATCACGGATAAGCGTACCCACCTGTCAACCGACAGTGCCGACAGGCTTACACTCATCAAGATGAACAAAGCCTGGATTTCCCCAGACTTCTCTTCTCCACCAGCGGACAGCAGCGATACCTAAACAATACGTAGGCTGCACCCGCGGATGGAAGCATCGTTCTCTATCACCATCCAAAACGGGGACCTTTTTGCTTCATCTATCTGTGTATAATATTCCTCCTCCTCCTCCTCCTGCTCCTCCTCCTGAAACCTCACATAATCACGCTGAACGGGCAATTTTTCTTAGGCCCACAAGGCTCAGTCTTATAATTTTTCTAAACAATTTTTATACGTTTCAATGCTCATTAAAGCGTTGAAACTTTCACCTCAACCAATTTTTATTTTAACTGGGCTGCCTCCAGGCCTAGTTACCAATTAAGCCACATTAACCAAAGTGATTAATGGGTTTCACCTGCCCTCTTGGTTGGGCATGGGCAATTTTTCTCAGGTACATTAGTACTGTTGGTACACCAATTTTTGTGGGCCCTCGCCTACAGTGTAATCCAATTAATTTTTTGCCCACCTGCATTACTGCTGTGTTGGGCACTGCAATGGGATATATTTATGTACCGCCGGTGGGTTCCTGGCACCCACCCATGCTGTGGGTCCACAGGGAGTTGTAAATGCATCTGTCGACTTCTAAAGAACCCCAGTCTGACTGGGGCATGCAGTGTGGGCCGAAGCCCACCTGCATTAAACATGACATTATTACCTCAGCTGTGATGGGCAATGCAATGGGATATATTAATGTACCGCCGGTGGCTTCCTGGCACCCACCCATGCTGTGGGTCCACAGGGAGTTGTAACTGCATGTGTCCACTTCTAAAGAACCCCGGTCTGACTGGGGCATGCAGTGTGGGCCGAAGCCCACCTGCATTAAACATGACATTATTACTAGAGATGAGCGAACGTACTCGTCCGAGCTTGATGCTCGGGCGAATATTAGCGTGTTCGGGATGCTCGTTACTCTTAACGAGTACCACGCGATGTTCGGGTTACTTTCACTTTCATCTCTGAGACGTTAGCGCACTTTTCTGGCCAATTGAAAGACAGGGAAGGCATTACAACTTCCCCCTGTGACGTTCAAGCCCTATACCACCCCCTGCTGTGAGTGGCTGGGGAGATCAGATGTCACCCGAGTATAAAAGTCGGCCCCTCCCGCGGCTCGCCTCAGATGCCTTGTGAGTTAGCTGAGGGACAGTGATGCTGGTGCCGGAGCTGCTGTAGGGAGAGTGTTAGTAGTGAGTGTAGGCTTCAAGAACCCCAACGGTCCTTCTCAGGGCCACATCTATCCGTGTGCAGTACTGTGGAGGGTGCTGTTAGCAGTGTTGCCCTTTTTTTTTTTTTTCAAAATCGGCTGTCTGCAGAGCATTGTGCCCTGCAGTAATAGTCCAGGGACAGAAGTGGTGGTTAGGCAGGGAGAGTGTTAGGAGTGAGTGTAGGCTTTAAGAACCCCAACGGTCCTTCTTAGGGCCACATTTAACCGTGTGCAGAACTGTGCAGGCTGCTGTTAGCAGTGTTGCATTTTTTTATTTTTTTATTTTAAATCGGCTGTGCAGAGCATTGCGCCCTGCAGTAATACTACAGGGACAGAATTGTGTAGGCCGGGCCAGAAGACATATATTATTGATTAAATATAGTCTGTGGGCCTTTTCTTTAACCAAAAAAGGGAAACATTCTATTTGGCCTGCCTCTGACAGTCCTCAGCGTTCTGGGTACGTGTGTGGTGGGTGCAGAACGTAAACAGAAATCATACGCAGCCAGCTACGTTTAACAGCAGGCTTGCGCCAATTTCTTTCCTGCCTGGGAAATCAAATCACTGGTAATACACCATGCTGAGGGGTAGGGGTAGGCCTATAGGACGTGGACGCGGGCGAGGACGCGGAGGCCCAAGTCAGGGTGTGGGCACAGGCCGAGCCAGTGCGGTGGCCAGGGGTAGAGGCAGGGCCAGACCGAATAATCCACCAACTGGTTCCCAAAGCGCCCCCTCGCGCCATGCCACCCTGCAGAGGTCAAGGTGCTCTACGGTGTGGCAGTTTTTCACAGAGACGCCTGACGACCGACGAACAGTGGTGTGCAACCTTTGTCGCACCAAGATCAGCTGGGGAGGCACCACCAACAGCATGCGCAGGCATATGATGGCCAAGCACCCCACAAGGTGGGACGATGCCCGTTCACCGCCTCCGTTTGCACCACTGCCTCTCCCCCTGTGCCCCAACCTGCCACTGAGATCCAACCCCCCTCTGAGGACACAGGCACTACCGTCTCCTGGCCTGCACCCACACCCTCACCTCCGCTGTCCTCAGCCCCATCCAGCAGTGTCTCTCAGCGTAGCGTCCAGACGTCGCTAGCGCCACAATTTGAGCGCAAGCGCAAGTACGACGCCACGCACCCGCACGCTCAAGCGTTAAACGTGCACATTGCAAAATTGATCAGCCTAGAGATGCTGCCGTATAGGCTTGTGGAAACGGAGGCTTTCAAAAGCATGATGGCGGCGGCGGCCCCGCGCTACTCGGTTCCCAGTCGCCACTACTTTTCCCGATGTGCCGCCCCAGGCCTGCACGACCACGTCTCCCGCAACATTGTACGCGCCCTCACCAACGCGGTTACTGCCAAAGTCCACTTAACAACAGACACGTGGACAAGCACAGGCGGGCAGGGCCACTATATCTCCCTGACAGCACATTGGGTGAATTTAGTGGAGGCTGGGACAGAGTCAGAGCCTGGGACCGCTCACGTCCTACCCACCCCCGAATTGCGTGCCCCAGCTCGGTGGTGGTATCTGCGGGGGTGTATGCTTCCTCCACTAAACCACCCTCCTCCTCCTCCTACGCAACCTCTGTCTCGCAATCAAGATGTGTCAGCAGCAGCAGCACGTCGCCAGCAGTCGGTGTCACGCGGCGTGGCAGCACAGCGGTGGGCAAGCGTCAGCAGGCCGTGCTGAAACTACTCAGCTTAGGAGATAAGAGGCACACGGCCCACGAACTGCTGCAGGGTCTGACAGAGCAGACCGACCGCTGGCTTGCGCCGCTGAGCCTCCAACTGGGCATGGTCATGTGTGACGACGGCCGTAACCTGGTGGCGGCTCTGTAGCTCGGCAGCCTCACGCACGTGCCATGCCTGGCCCATGTGTTTAATTTGGTGGTTCAGCGCTTTCTGAAAAGCTACCCACACTTGTCATACCTGCTCGGAAAGGTGTGGCAGCTCTGCGCACATTTCCGCAAATCCCACACGCACGCTGCTACCCTGCGGACCCTGCAACATCGGTTTAATCTGCCAGTGCACCGACTGCTGTGCGACGTGCCCACACAGTGGAACTCTACGCTCCACATGTTGGCCAGACTCTATGAGCAGCGTAGAGCTATAGTGGAATACCAACTCCAACTTGCGCGGCGTAGTGGGAGTCAGCCTCCTCAATTATTTACAGAAGAGTGGGCCTGGTTGGCAGCCATCTGCCAGGTCCTTGGAAACTTTGAGGAGTCTACCCAGATGCTGAGCGGGGATGCTGCAATCATTAGCGTCACCATTCCTCTGCTATGCCTCTTGAGAAGTTCTCTGCAAAGCATAAAGGCAGACGCTTTGGAATCAGAAACGGAGGCGGGGGAAGACAGTATGTCGCTGGATAGTCAGAGCAACCTCATGTCTATATCTCAGCGCGTTGAGGAGGAGGGGGAGGAGCATGAGGAGGAGGGGGAAGAGACAGCTTGGCCCACTGCTGAGGGGACAGATGCTGCTTGCCTGTCATCCTTTCAGCGTGTATGGCCAGAGGAGGAGGAGGAGGAGGAGGAGGAGGAGGATCCTGAAAGTGATCTTCCGAGTGAGGACACCTATGTGTTGCGTACAGGTACCCTGGCACACATGGCTGACTTCATGTTAGGATGCCTTTCTCGTGACCCTCGCATTACACGCATTCTGGCCACTACGGATTACTGGGTGTACACACTGCTCGATCCACGGTATAAGGAGAGCCTTTGCACTCTCATTCCCGAAGAGGAAAGGGGTTCGAGAATGATGCTATACCACAGGGCGCTGGTGGACAAACTGATGGTAAACTTCCCATCCGACAGCGCTAGTGGCAGAAGGCGCAGTTCCGAGGGCCAGGTAGCAGGGGAGGCGCAGAGATCAGGCAGCATGTACAGCGCAGGCAGGGGAACATTCTCCAAGGCCTTTGCCAGCTTTATGGCTCCCCAGCAAGACTGTGTCACCGCTCCCCAGTCAAGGCTGAGTTGGCGGGAGCACTGTAAAAGGATGGTGAGGGAGTACGTAGCCGATTGCAGCACCGTCCTCGGTGACGCCTCTGCCCCCTACAACTACTGGGTGTTGAAGCTGGACACGTGGCCTGAACTCGCGCTGTATGCCCTGGAGGTGCTTGCTTGTCCTGCGGCTAGCGTCTTGTAAGAGAGTGTGTTTAGTGTGGCTGGGGGAATCATCACGGATAAGCGTACCCACATGTCAACCGACAGTGCCGACAGGCTTACACTCATCAAGATGAACAAAGCCTGGATTTCCCCAGACTTCTCTTCTCCACCAGCGGACAGCAGCGATACCTAAGCAATACGTAGGCTGCACCCGCGGATGGAAGCATCGTTCTCTCTCACCATCCAAAACGGGGACATTTCTGCTTCATCAATCTGTGTATAATATTCCTCCTCCTCCTCCTGAAACGTCACGTAATCACGCCGAACGGGCAATTTTTCTTAGGGCCACAAGGCTCACTCATATAATTTTTCTAAACAATTTTTATACGTTTCAATGCTCTTAAAAGCGTTGAAACTTTAACTTGAGCCAATTTTTCATTCAACTGGGCTGCCTCCAGGCCTAGTTACCACTTAAGCCACATTAACCAAAGCGATTAATGGGTTTCACCTGCCATCTTGGTTGGGCATGGCCAATTTTTTCTGAGGTACATTAGTACTGTTGGTACACCAATTTTTTTGGGCCCTCACCTACAGTGTAATCATAGTAATTTCTATGTTCTTCGCCTGCACTCATGGTACAGAAAGGTGTGTGGGGTTGGCCTACACTTTAGCTACATAAATGTCTATACTGCAGCTACTGAAATGTGAAAGAGACTGTTATCTCACTAAACTGCTGCAATGGGAATGTTACTGGGGCCTGTCTTGAGTGCTACTATTACTGAAATGGAACTAAGACTGCGCTCCCCCTATACTGCTGCTAGTGATATGTTAGTGGGGCCTGTCCCTAATGCTACCGCTGAAATGTTAATAATTGTGGGCTCTGCCTATACCGCCGCTAATGGTATGTCACTGGGGTGTGGAAACAGAGGCTTCACAAAGACATGATGGCGGTGAGGCCATTTCCCACCAACGCTGTTACTGTTAAGGTGCATATAACCACGGACACGTGTAGAGGACACATAGTGCCTCCAAAACATCCCCCTCCTCCTCCAACAATGAAAACATTCTTGGCAAATACCTTTGCATTGGTCCGTCTGGTGGCAGTCCAAGAATTTCACCTTTAACGACACAACAAGAGAGCACCACCACCATCCCCCCACCACGGCCCACTTAATCCTGGCCACATTCCGAAAACCAACTACATAAAACCGCGCTACCAGGTCCGCAGTCACCACCACATTACCACCAACGAGGTTACTGTTAAGGTATATATTACCAGTCAGACTGGGGCATGCAGTGTGGGCCGAAACCCACCTGCATTAAGCACGACATTACTACCTCAGCTGTGTTGGGTAATGCAATGGGATATTTTTATGTACCGCCGGTGGCTTCCTGGCACCCACCCATGCTGTGGGTCCACAGAGAATTATAAATGCATCTGTTTCCACTTCTAAAGAACCCCAGTCTGACTGGGGCATGCAGTGTGGGCCGAAGCCCACCTGCATTAAGCACAACATTACTACCTCAGCTGTGTTGGGCAATGCAATGGGATATTTTTATGTACCGCCGGTGGGTTCCAGGGAGCCACCCATGCTGTCGGTCCACAGGGACTTCACAATAGGGAGTTGTACCTGCCTGTGTCTATGAATTAAAAAACGCGGTCTGACTGGGGCATGCAGACACCTTGACAGAATGAATAGTGTGTGGCACATAGGTTCCCCATTGCTATGCCCACGTGTGCAGCTCCTGATGGCGGTGGCACAGGATTATATTTCTCATTGCTTCTGTACAGCATTGTGGGCTATCGCCCCGCCCCTTTTAAAGAGGGTCGCTGCCTAGCCGTGCCAACCCTCTGCAGTGTGTGCCTGCGGTTCCTCGTCATGGCAGACGCACTTATAAATAGACATAAGGGTGGTGTGGCATGAGGGCAGCTGAAGGCTGCGCAGGGACACTTTTGTGTGCGCTGTGGACACTGGGTCGTGCGGGGGGGTTGGGCAGCATGTAACCCAGGAGAAGTGGCAGCGGAGTGTCATGCAGGCAGTGATTGTGCTTTGTTGGAGGTAGTGTGGTGCTTAGCTAAGGTATGCATTGCTAATGAGGGCTTTTCGTAAGTAAAAGTTGTTGGGAGGGGGGGGGCCCACTCTTGCCGGTATTGTGGCTTAATAGTGGGACCTGTGAACTTGAGATGCAGCCCAACATGTAGCCCCTCGCCTGCCCTATCCGTTGCTGTGTCGTTCCCATCACTTTCTTGAATTGCCCAGATTTTCACACATGAAAACCTTAGCGAGCATCGGCGAAATACAAAAATGCTCGGGTCGCCCATTGACTTCAATGGGGTTCGTTACTCGAAACAAACCCTCGAGCATCGCGATAATTTCGTCCCGAGTAACGAGCACCCGAGCATTTTGGTGCTCGCTCATCTCTAATTATTACCTCAGCTGTGATGGGCAATGCAATGGGATATATTTATGTACAGCCGGTGGGTTCCAGGGAGCCACCCATTCTGTGGGTGTACACGGAATTCCCATTGCGGAGTTGTACCTGCCTGTGACTATTTATAAAAAACCGCGGTCTGACTGGGGCATGCAGACACCTTGACAGAATGAATAGTGTGTGGCACATAGGTTCCCCATTGCTATGCCCACGTGTGCAGCTCCAGATGGAGGTGGCACAGGATTGCATTTCTCATTGCTTCTGTACAGCATTGTGGACTATCGCCCCGCCCCTTTTAAAGAGGGTCGCTGCCTAGCCGTGCCAACCCTCTGCAGTGTGTGCCTGCTTTTCCTCTGGCAGACGCACTTATAAATAGACATGAGGGTGGCGTGGCATGACGGCAGCTGAAGGTTGGGCAGGGACAGTTTGGTGTGCGCTGTGGACACTGGGTCGTGGGGGGGGGGGGTTTGGGCAGCATGTAACACAGGAGAAGTGGCAGCGGAGTGTCATGCAGGCAGTGATTGTGCTTTGTTGGAGGTAGTGTGGTGCTTAGCTAAGGTATGCATTGCTAATGAGGGCTTTTCCACTCTTGCCTCTATTGTGGCTTAATAGTGGGACCTGGGAACTTGAGATGCAGCCTAACATGTAGCCCCTCGCCTGCCCTGTCCGTTGCTGTGTCGTTTCCATCACTTTCTTGGGTTTTGCAGATTTTCACAAATGAAAACCTTAGCGAGCATCGGCGATATACAAAAATGCTCGGGTCGCCCATTGACTTCAATGGGGTTCGTTATTCCAAACGAACCCTCGAGCATCGCGAAAAGTTCGTCTCGAGTAACGAGCACCCGAGCATTTTGGTGCTCGCTCATCTCTAATAATAAATAGTCCAAGCCAAATCAACTTTTGCAAAACCGGAGGTACACAGTTTTACCATAGCTTACAGGTGGTATAAAGTAACATCCATGAAACAGTTACTTCAAACAGTAGAATCCCACAGTATCTCACACAGTTATTTAACGACAATTTGTGTTCAAGGCTCTATCATTCTCTCTCTCAGCCAACTTCTTCTTGTTCTCTTTTGAATAACTGAAGTGGCCAGTCTAAGTTATCTGGTCCTGAGGCGCGTGTCCTGGCTTATGGAGGAGTGAGCCGCACCCTGAGCGAGCTCCCGCGCCCACCACCCGGTCGACAGCTCTGAGGCACCGAGCAGCGACCAAAAAAAGACCCACGGACGTCTGAGGATGCAGAGAAGGCAGCCGCGATCCTCCGGTCCCGCGGCAAGCAATAAGAAAGGCGCCCTGGAGCGTTTTCTCGGCGCTCCGGCTGAGGCGCCGGGAGGATCCAAGATGGCGCCCGCTCTCGCGAGAGCGGGAGCGCCGAAGCCGGAGACCACGGCGCCGGCCGCAGCCCCGGCAGGGGATAAGCTCCGGCGGCACAGCAAGCCCTCACCTGAGGGAAGTAACAGCAGCAGGCCGCCGGGAGGCAGAGAAAAGGACCGAGAAGGACACAGGAGTGAAGAGGAAGCAGAAGGGGAAGCTCCGCCGACCACCCCCCCGGGCAGGGGACGCGTGAGTAGTGCGGGCAGTAGCCCAGACATCCCACACAGCGCACTCTCTCCCCTAGCCCCAGCATATATGGAGGGGGAAAACCAAAACCCCAAAACATGGTCCCAGGCCCTGCAGACCCCTGAATCCCACACCACAGGCACCACCCCTAAAAAAAAAGGGGAGAGAACCCCACCAGCAACAGAGGGAGAGGAAGTGTGGAAAAGCCGTATCATGGCCATCCCCACACGGTCAGAGCTGGATAGTCTTTTTCAGAGGCTGGAAGCCTCTAACAAGCAAGTAATGGAACAAATGCACGCAGACATGCAGCACCTGGGCCATAGAATCCTGCAGGTTGAGGAGACACAAGAAAGTACAGCGGCCATTTTAGAAACACATAGGCAAGCTATACAGGCCCAAGCTGATCAGATAACAAGCATTATTATGCATATTGACGACCTGGAAAACAGGAACCGCAGGAATAATTTAAGAATACGCGGCCTGCCAGAAGAAGTAGAAGGGCAACATTTAGAAGCATGGGCGCAGTCATTTTTCCAGCAACTCATAGACTATCCAGCAGAGCGCCACATCGAAATCGACCGCATTCATAGAGCCCTGGGCCCCAAGCCAACGGACCCCAACAGGCCGAGAGACGTTATTTGCAGGATCCACTTTTTTAAAATAAAGGATATTATTCTCCGTAAAGCCAGAGAAAAGGGGGACTTAAACTACAAAGGCAAACCGATCCTGCTTCTGCAGGACCTAGCTAAACATACTCTACGCTTAAGAGGGGCCTTAAGACCGTTACTAACAGCCCTGAAAAACCAGGGAATCCCATATAGATGGGGGTTCCCCTTTTCCCTAACGGCCAGGAAGGACGGGAAGACGGCCACGTTTCGCTCACTAGGGGACTTACCAAACTTCCTAGGCACACTGAACCTGCCAATGATAGCGTTACCAGAGTGGCCTGAAACACCGACTGTAGTAGCACCCACCGCTCAGGAACAGTGGCAAACCATCCCAGCAAGATCACGCCAAGACAGGCGAACATCAGCAAAGGACACTACCTGACTTAAGACCCTCAGAATATACTGAAACAACACTCGTTATGGGAGCCACAAGAAGTGGTTGCTTTCTAGTTGATTAACTTTCCATACGTGCTACGGCTCAGCATTTACAGTAGCAAAGTTCTTCCCCTCATTGTTTTATTTTGTGCCACCCTTTAAGTCACGGTCCGGGGGGAGACGAAACGACGCGACAGCCTAAGCACCCCCGAACCTTCCCAATTCAAATCCGTGGAGCAAGAAATTGTTTAGTTATTGTTAAAATGTTGATGTAGATAGCGAGGATGTTAACATTAACATAGGTGCCTCAAGAGTTAGCTAACAAGGCCCGTTAACAGAGGCCTATTGCTTATTAAAAACTAGTACGCCTGGGGTGGGACGCGGGAGGGTGCAGCTCGTACAGCCAGCCCTCCACGCCTCACATCCTAGGTGACCAAATGCACTCAGTGCACATACTGGCAAAGGTTAGGCCAGTAGCTCACCTACTCTACACGTGCAGCGGCCTAATGCTGCACAGGGGTCGTCTAGCGGCCCCCCTTTCCTCCCTACACCTCCATCTTTTATTTTCCCTTCTTTCTGCCATACCTCCCCACCCCCCCTCCAGCCACCCACCTAACTTCTCAGACCGACTTGTAAGAAACGCCACTCATTCCGAACCTAGATGGCGGACCTAAAATTCTGTTCGTATAACACAAGGGGCCTGAATAAACCGGCCAAGAGAGGGCAAATCCTTGACCACTTACATAAAGAAAAAACAATGATAGTCCTTCTACAGGAAACTCATTTTCAGGAAACGAAAGTCCCCAAATGTAAGCACCGGCATTATACCACATGGTTTCACAGCCCACACCCAACTAAGAAGGCAGGTGGTACCTCGATCGCTATCCATAAAAGTCTTCCTCACAAACTTTTATCCTCAAAGGTAGACGAATCTGGGAGATATGTATTCATAAAGATACTGGTTCATAATGAAGTTTTAACGGTGGCAAATGCTTACTTCCCCAACCAGGGTCAGCAGCAGTTCGGCATCCGGATGTTGGGGGCATTGGCGAACTTTGCAGACGGATCCAGTACCATCCTAGGAGGCGATTTTAATCTCAGCATGGACCCAGCACGAGATTCATCTGGGGGTAAGTCGGGGACTTCCCCAATATCCACACACAAACTCAGAACAAAGTTAGCAAACCTCAGACTGATAGACATGTGGAGGACACTACATCCAGGGGAAAAAGACTATAGTTACCGCTCAGGGGCACACAATAGCTATCACAGGTTAGATTATCTATACATTTCACATGGGTTGCTAGATAGATCCCCCTCCTCAACAATGGGTTCGTTTATATGGTCGGACCATGCTCCAGTCTGGGGTTCCCTGGGGATAGGCAAGAGGGATAGTGCGCCATTCAGTTGGCGCTTGAACGACAATCTAATGGACGACGCAGTTTGTAAACAAGAGATACAGCAAACATTAGACGAATTTAGAGCTAATCACGAAACGGACCCCACCCCAGCCCCTATTAAATGGGAGGCTCTTAAATGCGTCTTGCGGGGAGTTTTCATAGCACATGGGGCGAGACTTAAGAGAATCAGAACGGCCAAGCTTGAGGAATTAATAGCGGACCTCAATAAATTAGAGACTACCAATAAACTACTGCCGACAGATAATGTTGTCTCAGAGATATCCTCTAAGCGGATGGAAATACTCCGCATATTAGACCAAGCATCTCTCTGCCAGAGAGATAAATCAAAAGGGTGGTTCTATGAATTTGGGAATAAGTGCGGAAAGGGACTAGCAAAAGCCCTGAACCCCAAGATACAGCAGTCGTATATATTTGCAATTGACAAGCCGGGAGAGGGGTTGGTTCACCATAATGCTGGCATACTAGAAAGCTTCCAAACGTTCTACCAGGACCTATATAGCCTAGAGGAGAGACAGGGGGAGCAGGGGCAGGAACGGATAACTGAGAGGAACTCGTATATAGCAAAACATACTGCCAATCAGATCCAGGATTCAGACAAGCAGGCCCTTGAAGGCGACTTTACCCCACGGGAATTGAAGGAGGCAGTAAGATCACTAAAGTTAGGGAAGAGCCCGGGCCCAGATGGCTTCACACCCCGCTTTTTTAAACTATTTTATGACCAACTGGCTCCCATGATGTTAGAAGCCTTTAATGCCGTCACCAGGGATTGCCCCTTCCCGAAACAGGCCTTACAGGCAGTAATCACGGTCCTGCCCAAGCCTGGGAAAGACCCTGCCCAATGTGGAAGTTATAGGCCGATTTCGTTGCTGAACATCGACACGAAATTATTTTCTAAGATGCTCGCGGGCCGCCTCCAGCCCCATATCCCCAACCTGATACATGGGGATCAGGTGGGATTCGTCCCTGGCAGGGAAGCTGCAGATAACACAATAAGAACGCTATCACTCCTGTCCAGGGCTAAGAACACAGGAGAGCCATTATGCCTTCTGACAGTCGACGCAGAGAAAGCGTTCGACAGGGTGGGGTGGGGGTTCCTGGAGGCGGCCCTCAAGCAAATCGGGCTGGGACCGCGGTTCTTGGGATGGGTGATGGCATTATATGCTGGTCCATCGGCCCGGATTAGAGTAAATGGAAGGCTATCACAACAACTTCAGATCAAAAACGGCACCCGCCAGGGGTGTCCATTGTCTCCTTATTTATATATTATTGTTATGGAGACTCTGGCGAGTGCCCTGCGAGCAAATGAGAACATTCAGGGAGTACAGTTGAATAATGATGAGCAGAAAACGGCGTTGTACGCCGATGATCTGTTAATTTATATAACTAACCCCAGAATCGCCCTCCCAAACATATTAAAGGAATTTCAAATATTCGGCCGACTCTCAAATTTTAAGGTGAACCTGAGCAAGTCTGAGATCCTTAACATAAACATTCCAGAAGAGGAAATAGAGGCAATAAGGTCCGCTTTCCCATTTACATGGAATAAAGACAGCTTCAAATATCTGGGAATTACAATTACACCCGATATAGCTGATCTGTTTCATAAAAATTATAAACCACTATTAACTAAATTAGAGGAGGACTTGGACAAATGGCGGGCGATACCCCTCTCCTGGTTCGGCAAAATAAGCACAATAAAAATGAACATTCTACCCAGAATATTGTATACCCTCCAAACTGTCCCGATTCAGCTACCAGGGGCATATTTGAACCGAATAAGGAGGATGATGATGCGGTTTATATGGGGGGGCAGACAACCCCGACGAAACTGGAGGGCACTTACTGGACCGCGGGAGCATGGAGGGATGGGAATCCCAAACATAGCACTATATTATAGGGCCACCTTATCTCGCTGCATTTTAGAGCTAACAAAAAAGAATCCTCAGAAGCGCTGGGTGAGAATGGAGCAGGACGCGGTGCCATATAAAGGACAGGGTCTGATATGGTTACCGGGACATAAGGGTCTGAGAAATCTGGGACTGTCGCCCTTTGTGGAAAATATCACGGTGACCTGGATAGGATCAGCTACAAAAACAAAGCTAATAGCGAGACCGGGCCCTTTGACGCCCTTGGTAGGTAACGCAGATATCCCTCTATTCTTCAAGGGCTCATCTCTTACAAAGACAATGACAGACTCACGGCCAACAGAGATTCCTAGGGTGGGGGACATGCTGGGGACAGGGGGACTTAAGCCCTTGAGGGAGGTAATTGGAGATCGGGGACCCCCGGCTGGAGCATGGTACCAGTACCTTCAATTAAGCCACTATATAAGATCCCTGGGGAGGCCCGAAGAGTTAAATATGCCCTTGACACCATTTGAGAAGCAGTTTATTCATAATCCGAAAAAAACTCAAAAAATCTCAGAACTATACAAATTCCTATTAGAAGAGGACACACGGGATAGAGGAAAGGACTTAGAGAGGACGTGGGAGAGAGAGTTGGGAGTCACATATACAGAGGAGGCATGGAAGAAGGCCTACACACTGACTTTCAAAATAAACATCTCGAGCAGACTACAAGAGCTAAATTACAAGGTCATTACGAGATGGTACAGGACCCCGGAGAGACTGGCCAGATTCTGCCCCCAATGTCCGGATGTCTGCTGGAGATGCCTATCCGAGAAAGGTACCTTTACTCACATATGGTGGACATGTACGTTGATAGGCCCGTTGTGGCGAGAGGTGGGGGTCCTCCACGCGTGGGTCAGTGGCAACCAAACAATCCTAACCCCGGAACTAGCTTTACTATCCATGTTCCCCGGGTCATTGGCACAGGCCAAAAGCTCACTATTGAGATTCTTCATAATAGCAGCACGACAGGTGATCCCTAAAAAATGGAAATCTACGGATCCGCCCTCGCGGACAATGTGGCTAGAAGCATTAGATAATATCAGGCATCTAGAGGAGCTATGCGCCAGAGACGAGATGAAATACAACAAATTTTTGGCGGTGTGGTACACTTGGATTCAGATCCGAGACTCACAGGAGGTGGCCACATGGGTGGCAAATGGAACCACTCCACCTCCCCGACCACGCCCACAACTGGTTGCCGCGGGCCCCTAGGAGTGGAGAGCTCTCACCTAAACCAGCTGAAATTAATAGAAGTGGAGTGGGTCGGTCTCCCCCGAGCCCCCCCCCCCCCCCCATGTCCTAATCTTCCCTAATTATCACCTCCTTCCCCCTCATTCTCTTTCTTTCTTTCTTCCTCCCCCTCTTCTCTTCTTGAAACTGCAGGTTATGCAGGTATGTGTTTAGTATTTGTTTTATAAGCTGACAGTTCCGGAAGATTGTATAATGCAACTAACAGTAATAATAACAACCCCGGCGGCCAAAAAGGGGCTCGTTGAGGGAATACGAATACTAGAAGAAAGTTAAAGTTTAGAATTTAATAATTTTATTGTAACAAATGTGATTTAATTCGATAAGATAAG
This sequence comes from Eleutherodactylus coqui, assembly GCA_035609135.1. Lineage (NCBI taxonomy): Eukaryota > Metazoa > Chordata > Amphibia > Anura > Eleutherodactylidae > Eleutherodactylus > Eleutherodactylus coqui. Next base: position 35,093,562 of record CM069408.1, read on the forward strand.
AAAGTTTGTCATATAATGCAAAAAATTAATAAAGACAATTTGAACCATAAGTTATCTGGTCCTTGTTCTTGGGTGATTATTTGTGGAAGAAATAGCGGGTTTTTGTGCAAATGTGACTGTACTTTTACTGACTCGACTTTGCACAGGGGCAAGTTACACTCACGTTTACGAAGATTCCGTTCGGCTCAACTACCATGGGGCCTGCCCTGACTCTGGTACATTCCCGCGAGGTTACAGACACTTCCGTTCCTGCTCTAGGCACAGTTAGCTCACTTCTCTCCACTATCTCTCATTCCCAATGCCTACCTCCAGCTCTCAACCTCCAGAGACCTTCACTAGTTGCTACAGCTCCTCACTCCGCTACCTCCTCCAACGCCTAACTCCTCTACTTCCGTGTGTTTCCCGCACATCTCTCTCTTTTTTATGACTCACTGCATATACTGAGGAGAATCTAACTGACCTCTATGTGTTTATACTGAAAGGCTGTAAAGTACATAAGGAAGCACCATGGACTGCAGGGATGGAGCAGACCTTTAAGGCTAAGAAGGTGCTGCAACCTACAGTCTGGGGGTAAATTTGAATAAACAGGGGCATTATCTTTAAGGGTAAAAATTAAGTAAAGCGGGAGGGGTGGCACATTCTGCAGAGAGACATTGGTACATGCAGTCTGAGGAGAATCTAACTATGTGTATACATATTTTATTCTTCGGTTCCTCTGAAGTAACCATAACTTCATAAAATTTTCAGTGCAAACAACAGGTAAACACCTGTACCAAATTAATTGGGGTAAAGCCAGGTATATTAGTTTTTATATATATATATATATATATATATATATATATATATATATATATATATAGACAAAAATATTAAACATCGTATGAAATGCATACCTTAAAATCAGTCTCTACATGCCTTATTGAATTATAATCCCATGCGGAGGTAATATGACACAGATACTGTTGGGCAGAAGTGAATATCTGCCCGGGCAACAAGGTTCCATTGGTCAGGGGTTTAAGCCACTTAGCTGCTGTTACCAGCTGGCTCCCAAAACCACCCAGAGCAGGGCAAGAAGTGAAGCAAACATAAATTTGGAGGAAAAGCTCTTAGCCAAGCAGGGGTCAAAAGGACATCTCAGTGATAATTAGTAAAATCCCATGCATTTCGTACAGCGTTTCCATATATTTGTCCACCCCCCAAATGTATATATATATGAGCCACAGACAGGAGTATTAGTACCTCAGGTCCCCGGGAACGGTCAGGGCCTGGAACAACTTTTACTTGAAGGTAACTTCAGCAATACACAAGGCACAATCTACAGGTTCAGGAAAGTACAGGCAATTAGATAAGCTAGAGTACCTCCACCCACCAATCCCAGACTACAGGACACTCGGGTGTGAAAACAATTGTGAATGAGTACCTCTGCACTAGACATTGGAAGAATGCGCTCACTTGCTGCTCACTCTCTCTCTCTCTCTCTCTCTCTCTCTCTCTCTCTCTCTCTCTCTCTCTGGGGCTTCACTCTCTCTTCATCACGGGAACACACACTCAGTGGAACCTTTCCTTCTCTTCCATATTCAACACACGAGGGCTGAAAGTGCCCTCATGTGGCTCTGTGCTTTCTCTCCTTGGTGGTACTCAAGATAGAAAAACAGATTGAAGACCTTTTTCCCGCTCTCAAACACTCACATTTATACCTTCACTCATAGCACGTGACAGGCTAGATTTATTTAACAAAGTATTTATTGGTTTTATGATGTTCCAAAATATATCAATCAAGAATTACAACATTACAGTCATGTGTAAAGTCAAGCGGCAAGTAGACTGAACAGATAAATCAGGAGTTACTATTGCAAGATATAATTTGTAATAAACATACAAAGTAAAATAAAAGTAAAGTGCCAATTTTCAATTACTGCAACTCCTAATCAGATTAATCAGTATAAACATTAGAGAACCATAAATGAGAGTAACGAGTGGGCGAACACAAGAGGAACACATAAGGGAAAAACGAAAGGGAAAGAAGGGATGAGGCTGTAATATGGTTTATTATGTGGGTGAACCTGAAAAGGAAAAATAAAAGTGAGTTTATTCTATAACCTGGCTGGAACCATGCTCCTCATAAATCTGTTGGGGGGTGGATGAAATGCTTGAAGGTAAACTAGACTGCCCTGGAAGGATCAAAGCTCTATCTGTTGGGTTCCTTAGGCACATAGTCTGCGAATAATTGCACCAGGATGACCAACTTTTTTCATACAACCCCTCCCGATCCATAAGAATAGCTGCTTATAGCCAGCTTCTCATTGACCATGATCTAAGATAATTTAGTTTTCACAGTCAATACTAACTGAGGTTTTCCTCCAGGAGTGGGGGATTGTGATCCGTGCAACTAGGAAGCAATAGGATATCCATTTATGGGTGTGTTTGGGGATGTTAGGGATTCGTTTACCCAGTAGAGCTTCCCAGGGCGATTTTTGTAGTGACAGGTTTGTAATAGAAAATATTAAAGTATATACCTGGATCCAGAACCTACGAAGCTGTTAGGGGGATCCAAACGGACCGTTCAGCTGATGCTGTCTGCTTCCAAATTAGTTTTAGATGTGAGTACTCAGACAACGCAAATGGACAGCCACATACACCATGGGATTGTCATAAGCGAAGTGAAGGTTTATTCACAGAGTTACAGAAGTTATAGAAGAAGTTTGCTGACGTAATGATTTAATTACTGCGCATGCCCAGGGTCGCTGGACACCTGGAAATTTTTAATGAACAATACATCTTTCAAAGACGTCTCCTACATAAACAATATATCAACGCTCGGTGACAGTTGTATCAAAGCGGAATATGTCCTTGGATAAGGTTCTCGGAATATGAACAGAAAACAGAATCACATGTGAAAGTACAGATAAGACAAGTTTCAGGGTCACATAGTGGGAAGAGAATACAGATAAAGAGTAAGTTTGGAAGAGAAATTAAATGTATTTTTTTTATTTATTCTGAGACAGGGGAAAATCTAGAATTAACCCCTCACATTCCACCATTTGGACATAGGGTCCACCATCATGCTAGGTACGTTCACCCGAGTGGTGCCAGCTCCTGCCAGATTCCCTAGAGTCATGTGGTGGTCCCAAAGTCCATCTGGGTTAATAGTTTAGCAAAAGCCTTTTTACTGCAACGTGTGGTACAAGACATGATTAACTTTAAAGCAATATATATGACGAGCAAAATCATCACTACTTGAAGCATACTTTATAAAATTCCCATGAACCACCCTCCTAAACCAGAGAACCAATTGGCAGGGTTCAAAGAACTAAATGTGTTACCCCACCAGCTATCTCTGGTTTCTGAGTTTTCATTTGTCCATGCAAGCAGTTCTTTCGACGGAACAGGAACAGCCAGGAAAGGAAAACTAGTGGCAGTTACTGGTGCGTGTGTACAAGTCCAATAGTCCTTCACCTGTGAGGTGTTTAGTCCATCTACCAGTATTTGGTGGTGTCTAACAAAGTGCTTCTGGGCATTATGTCCAGGCTTAACTTTCTCATATGGGGGCAAAGTATGAAGCGAAGAGTCCAAAAGTCCAACAATAAACAAAATGTCCTTCATTTTTCCTTCTCATAGGGGGTGAAACAGAGCATAAAAAGTCCCATTAGTCCCAGAACAAACAACAATTCCTTCAACCTTTACCAAAGTAGGTGTGATCAGCAGGACTCGATAGGGCCCCTCGAGTCTGGGCTCTAGAGATTTCCGGACAAGCCTCTTTACGACCACCCAGTCTCCAGGTTGCAGAGAGTATGATCCCTCTAAGTTGTCTGGGTCTGGAATGGAAGGAAAAAACTAGATTCTGGGTTACTGTTAGTCGGTCACACAGGTGCTTTACATCTCCGGCCACTGTGTCATAGCCCTGCTGTAGGGCCTGTGGATGATACAGCCCCAATCTTGGCATAGAGCCAAACAACACTTCTTTTAACTTAAGCGTACCATTTAGTCTTTTGACTTTGCCTAAACTCTGCGGGTGGTATGGGGTGTGAAACGCTTGTTCCACCCCAAGGGCTGACATCACCTCTCGCATCACTTCAACTGTGAAGTGTGTACCTTTGTTTGAGTCAATCACTTCCGGTGCCCCATATCTGCAGGTTACCTCATTCATGAGCTCCTGTGCGATTACCTGCTTATTTACTTTGGTAACAGGGTAGGTCTCCGACCTGAAAAGAAATCAACAACAACAAGCACATATTCATACTTCCCAACAAGTGGGAGCTGAGTGTAGTCAATTTGCAATCCCTGAAATGGGTAGAGTGGTCTAGGCAAGTGTTGTGTGGCAAATTTACTTCTGCCCTGTTGCTTACGGCAAAGATCATGCAAAATTGGACACATGATGCAGCAGCTACAGAGAACCCAGGTGTCACCCATTCTTGTTCAGTGTCGACGTCATTGCTGTTTTTGATTCTGTGTACCAGTTGGGCCATCATGGGGGACAGGGACCTCTGTAGGCTGTTCTGCTGACTGTTCGCCATACGCCGCCCCATTTCTGCTGCTCCCATATTTAGTCCATTTGTCTTTTTCTTCCTTGCTGGCTTGTAACTGTAAAGTCTTTAGCATATCAAAGTCCAAGTTTTTATCAAAGTCCAAGTTTTTATCAAAGTCCAAGTTTTTATCAAATACTTCTTTTCTTCTATGGCTTCAGGGCCACTGCTTTTGCTGTGTGGTCTGTGATGGCGTTGCCTCTTGCTTCTCTGGTGTAGGAATTGATGTGAGCTCTCCACTTTGTCAGGTAGAAGTAGGGCTTCCAAGAGACTCTGCACAGCTGCACCATTCTTAATTGACTGTCCTACTGAGATAACAAGCTGTCTGGCCTTCCATATTGGGCCATAATCATGATCTATGCCAAATGCATACCGGGAGTCAGTGTAAATGGTTGCCGCCTTACCTTCTGCCACTCTACACGTCTCAGTGAGGGCCTCCAGTTCCGCTTCTTGTGCTGAGACATGTGGAGGCATTCTGCTTTTTAGGACATCTTGTTGTGTGACCACTGCATATCCAGTGTGGAGTCGTCAATCACCCCTGGTACCATCTACAAAAAAACCCTAAAAATATGCATTGTTAACAAGGGCTTTCAGTTAACATAAAGAAGAGACAGTGTCTGCAATTGCATCTTCCTGGACATGTGCCAGGGGGTACTGACGGACCAAGGGGGCTAAGAGCTTGTTCCTCTGTGTGCGTAAGAGTGAGGACAGGGAGAGGTGTCACTTGGTCTGCTGCCATCCGACAGAAGGTCGGGTGACTTTCAGACCCGGGGTGTATACGAGCCTCACCGGACGGGTGAAGTTTTATACAACATCCCAAGGGTCCCATCACGTCAGTTTCCAATATGCTTTCAGGACCTTCCAGCACAAGGAAGTGCGTGAGGCATCGCGACCCTTTAAACATTACCTCAAGCGGTTCAGTTTCTGCCAGCTGAATTGGCACTTCTGAAACCCCTTGTACCGATTACCGCTAGACAATCAGGCTAGTATTCTATTTAAAATAGATCACAACCTTATTAAAAAAAAACATTTTAAAAATAGCTGACCTGCAATACCTAGATCACCTATGTCTTCTCCTCCCCCCTTTTGAACTAGGATACTTAATTGGGAGAGTAACCGGGTTCAAGGTAGTAGCAACATTGAAAAGAATGACAAGAGCACATTGTAGCTGGATTTGACGGGCCAGAAATAAGTACTTGGGTTGCACTTGCGTGTATATGCTCCGGGTGTCATGAGGGGTGAGGACCACTAGGGGGGAGGTAGTCCAATACCAACTCCGAAGATTTGTCAACCATTGCCTGTACTGCTGCCACCGCACAAACACATGAGGGAGCTCCTCGAGCCACTGGATCTAGCCTCATGGAGTAGTATCCAAGTGGCCGTGGTTGTCCTCCGTGCTTTTGTGTCAATACTCTCGTCATATGGCCAGAAAATTCAGTACAGAAAAGAATAAAGGATAAAGTGTAAAAGGGTGAGAAATGAGTAGTTGCATAAGAGAGGAAACAGAGTGGATCCATTGGCGGCAGTATGAAACAAGGCCCAGAAAGGTGCGGAGTTTGGCAGCACGTGTAAGTACAGGTATGGCCGTTTGCGCGTTTCTTCTACAGAACATTCTCTCAGAGACAGTATAATTGTGGCTTGTTGACAGGCTTCCAAATTATCAGCACACAACACCTAAATCACACATTTTACATTCATTACAGTCTGAACACGGGTCATTAACTCTCATCCGTTCATGTGGTCAAGTCTCATTCAAATGTTAGTAAGAGTTCACACAGGACGTATGATGCAACTGTCCTCATCTTCCAAACAAATGCATTCAATCACTCCCACCTCCCCCTGGAATCAGTCAAACTTTAACTGTTTGTAACACTAGAGAAGTATACCAGATTCCACAACAACCACTTCATCACTGATATTTTCCAAAAAAAAAAAAAAAAAGAACACACATTTTGCAATCATGCACACGTCCAACCAATCACAGAACTGACATTTACATAAAAAGCAAAAATATACCTTAAAATCCCTATATATATTTTCTATTTTTAAAACCATATAATTCATTCAACATCTTTCTTTCTTCTATGACCTTAAATTTTATCTATGGAACAGAACAACAACTAAGATTTTTGGAAAACAGCCAGAACATTCAGACTTCAAACAACACCAATCATTAGCAACAACAAAGGTATATTTCTCTGCACAGACTATCAAACCCGGACGGCAGAGGAATAGTTAAACACATAGAAAAAAACAAAAAACAACATGCTAAGCGCTTCTAACAGCGCAACATTCTCCGCATTTTTAACCCTTGTATTCTTAAAAGCTCCCACAGATATGAGTGGGGTATAACTTTCTTACACTTTCTTACACTTTGTTGTAGAAGACTAAGACGTATAACAAAGATTAGATTACATGACATCAAGACAAACAATAATGGTTATTTGTCACATAATTGTCCACAGATTCTGCATGAACTTGCTTTATGTCCCAAAGGAACACAAACTATAAAGGATTCCCCTTCTCTGATAACTGCCGTATCTACACTTGCCTCAATCCATCTGTCTAACATACTTTTATTCAACCTATCGAACCCTACAGTGAATAGTTTTATTCAACCTTTGACTATCTCTGAATCTTTCCCAAACTTGCTAGTTGAAGACTCCCAGAATTCTAAAACACCTGCTTTTTTCAACAATTCGCTACATTCTTTCCCCACGGCTAACTTGCTTTGTCTGACCTTTGCTATTTCTCTAGCTGTTTCCATATTGTCTGTTCCTTTTTCTAAACTGGCGTCTGATATCTTTCATGCTTTTTCCCATACTATTGCCAGAACTCATAGTTAAAGATTCCCGCCTTTTTAAGTCCTACCTGTTTATATATATTTTATAGGCTTGCCTACAGATGTCCTTCCCTTCCCCCAATCTTATTATTTCAATGGGTGTCAGGAAAGCCTGAGACCCCATTCTGACTATGGACTTATCTCCTACAGATGTCCCTACTGCCGAGTCCGCAACTGGCAGGATACTTTTGGACTTTTCAGTCCCTTCCGCCATGTCCGCAACGGGCAGGATATTTTGGACTTTTCAGTCCCTTCCGCCACGTCCGCAACGGGCAGGATATTTATTCGCAATATATTACGAATATCTTACTACTATACTTACGGGGATAGAGGAAGGACCACGGCTTGCCTTGCTGGGCGGCTTTTAGTAATCTTATTACAAATTACAGCTAACATTATGAGTCCGGCAAAAAGCAATACTTTCTACAGCACACAGCAGACAGCATGGCAATATACACACAAGGGTTCTTCCGTCTAGCACGGTTACTAAGAACACCGTAAATAACAGGCAGAAGCGTCCTATACACATGCAGCGACTCACCTTCCCGTCGACACGTGACTGAAGTCAGGGGAACCCAGAGCTGAAGTGGTAAGTCAAGGGCTTACCTTACACCGGTGTTTTGTAGATCTGGGGTCCCGTGGCCTCTGGTCCGGCTGGTCGGCAGGTAGGGTCGTCAGGTATCGGCTGCAGGTAAGGAGTTAGCCTCTGTCCCTCGTTGGTGCGCCAAGTATTGTTAGGGGGATCCAAACGGACCGTTCAGCTGATGCTGTCTGCTTCCAAATTAGTTTTAGATGTGAGTACTCAGACGACGCAAATGGACAGCCACATACACCATGGGATTGTCATAAGCGAAGTGAAGGTTTATTCACAGAGTTACAGAAGTTATAGAAGAAGTTTTCTGACGTAATGATTTAATTACTGCGCATGCCCAGGGTCGCTGGACACCTGGAAATTTTTAATGAACAATACATCTTTCAAAGACGTCTCCTACATAAACAATATATCAACGCTCGGTGACAGTTGTATCAAAGCGGAATATGTCCTTGGATAAGGTTCTCGAAATATGAACAGAAAACAGAATCACATGTGAAAGTACAGATAAGACAAGTTTCAGGGTCACATAGTGGGAAGAGAATACAGATAAAGAGTAAGTTTGGAAGAGAAATTAAATGTATTTTTCTTATTTATTCTGAGACAGGGGAAAATCTAGAATTAACTCCTCACAAAGCCTAGGGGAATTCCACCAGATGTGTAGGAAGGAACCCTCACCTCCACATCCTCTGAAGCATAAGCCTGACATCCCAGGGAACATACTGGCCAGTCGTCTCACAACCATATACCATCGCATTAAAATTTTATAGCCCGCCTCTGTTATTGCTACATTAATAGAAAGCTTTATGGTTGAAATGGCGATTTTATGCCAGTCCGAGACAGGCAATTCCTCGCCCAGCTCTTCCTCCCATCTCTTCATATATTGGGATTTATCCGTGGGTGTTGTAAAGTGGGAGTACAATTTGGTGATTTTACCAGGACCCCTGACATTTGAGTTGCACAGGCTCTCAAAACTAGATAGTTCGGAAAAGTCCCATCTATTCTCTGTGAGTACTAAAACATAGTTTTTAATTTGTTGAAGATGAAACATCTCTGAGCTTGGAATAGAGTGAACAGCCCGGAAAGACAGGGTAGATTTGATACATTTACAGACAGTCAGCTCACACTTAGCAGATATTAACCTCTCATTTGCTGCAGCTATGCAATACACATACCAAAATGACAAGACAGTTTTGCACAGAGCATCTGCACAAGAAATACATGTATGACATTATGGAGGGGGCCAGGAAAGCATGTACTGGGCCACTACAGTTCCCCCCCTTCTTAAGAATAAGCCAACCCTGGCGCCTCCAAAGCAGAGTGTACGAATCTGGAGTTGAGCCATCATCAGTGTGTGACTACAAATTCACCTAAGAGGCATCTGCGCAGTCACGGTGTGCAAGGAAAAATCTATAAACACAGCTTCTACACCCAGTTACCTATGTGAAGGATTAACCTACTCCAGGTGTACGCAAGGGCTGAAGGTGCCCTCACTTGCTGCTCACTCTCTCTCTCTCTGGGGCTTCACTCTCTCTTCATCACGGGAACACACACTCAGTGGAACCTTTCCTCCTCTTCCATATTCAACACACGAGGGCTGAAAGTGCCCTCATGTGGCTCTGTGCTTTCTCTCCTTGGTGGTACTCAAGATGGAAGAACAGATTGAAGACCTATTTCCCGCTCTCAAGCACTCACATTTATACTTCACTCATAGCACGTGACAAGGTAGAACTGATACATTTACAGACAGTCAGCTCACACTGAGTGTGCTCGGGGGGGGGGAGGGGGGAAGAGCGGAGGGGAGCAGGGGGGAGAGTGAGAGAGATCTCTCCCCCCCCCCCCCCCCTGCTACACCCCGCTGCTAACCCCCACCCCCGAGCACGCTCGGAGGAGAAGGCAGTTACTCTAGGTGAGCGAGGCTCGCTCAAGTAACTCACCTTCCCGAGCATGCTCGCTGATCTCTAGTTACTGTATTTAAAGGCAACTTCAGAGATGTGGAGTGGCTATGGCAGACTGAGGCAGCTTTTTCAAAGTTCCTGCTCTAGGATGAGGACCTTAGCCTACTAAACACACTTACAAGGCACTTTCTCAGCACCAGATGGGCAGCAGCAAGCATGGAGGAACCCACCATGTCTGTGCCTTTTTATATGTATGTGTACATGTATATATTTATGCTTCTTCGAATCTGTTCCATTAACTCTGAGGAAGAACCCGAAGTAGGTTCAAAAGCTTGCTATAACATCATGTATTTTTGTTAGCCATTAAAAGATATAGCTACAAGATTGCTTTGTTTCTCTTACTGAGAACAGTCACATTTTACTCTACTAGCTAACACCGTACCAAACTTTTATCATACTTCGAAACTGCACTCACTATACTGCTGGTGGAGTCACTGTGTACATACACTATTTATCCTGTATTGATCCTGAGTCACATCCTGTATTATACTCCAGAGCTGCACTCACTATACTGCTGGTGGAGTCACTGTGTACATACATTACTTATCCTGTACTGATCCTGAGTTACATCCTGTAATATACTCCAGAGCTGCACTCACTATTCTTACAGAAAACAATGTCTCCCGGACTGGTAGTTACTGGGGTTGGGGCATTGGAGCATTCAGTTTAGGGGACATTCTGTAACAGAACATTCTTTATGAACCTAGAGGGCGCTATCACCTACTGAATACATGCGTGTGAGAAGCCTACAGTCTTTATTGTTCCATTGTGTTTCTTCACATTCTTAGTTTGTGGTTTGTATTTAGTGTTTCTCAAGCATGGACCACTGACCAACGTGCCATGACGTAGATTGTGGTTTATTCAGTAGGTGGAGCGGTGGACAATCACTAACTCGAAAAAACTCCCAAAGATTACAGTCAAGATCGACATTCTACCATGATCCTACCCGTGATGATTTGGTGCCTGTTTGCAGGTAGGTAGGGTGCAGCACAGCATAGTGTATGTAGTGTACATCAGGGGCGTAACTATAGAGGGTGCAGGGAATGCGGTTGCACCCGGGCCCAGGAGCCATAGGGGGCCCATAAGGCCTCTCTTTTCCATATATGGAGCCCAGTACTATGATTAAAGCATTATAGTTGGTGCCCCTGTTACAGGTTTTGCATTGGGGCCCAGAAGCTTCAAGTTATGTCTCTGTGCAGCGTGGTTTAGGTATTGGTACGGGTACAGATAGAGGGGGGGCCCAGCTCACCTTTTGTATCAGGGCCCCTGCGCCTTTACTTACGCCCCTGGTGTACATTATATCATGGAGTATGTAGGCAGCATTATATCCTGGGGGGCATTACTTTATGGGGTCTGTAGGGTGCATTAACCCCACAACAGAGACATTACTCTCTAAAACCCCTCACGAGAATGTCACCTTTTTTATTGTAGATTTTGATGTCCCGTGTAAATATATTTGACCCCTTAGTGACATAACTGATTTTAGCCTTAAAGGAGATGTCTCGAGGAAGCAGTTAAATTTTTTTTTTGCCCAGTCCCCCCCATTAAGTACACATTACTAAGCCCCCCTGTAAATGACATTTCTAGCTGGTTCGTACTTACCGTTCCAGCGTTTCAGCAACTTATAAAAGTTTCCTCAAGATGGCCGCCGGCTCTTTCCCCGTCGCTCGCTGCAGCCCGACGTGCGCGCTCCCGAGACGCCGCCAGCTGTGTCTCCATGGCAACCGGACGCATCGCAGCCGCCGACCAGACGCCCCGCACCGCCAGGCAGCAGGTAAGGCGCTAGCCCCCGGCTCCCCAGCGCTAGACCCTCAGCCCAGGTGAAGGCCCCGGAGCCGAGCGCTAGGTTCCGGAGCCCAGCGCTAGTTCCCCCGGCCTAGCGGCAGCCCCCCCCGGCCTAGCGACAGCCCCCCCATCGCAGCGGCAGCCCCCCCCGGCCTAGCGACAGCCCCCCCATCGCAGCGGCAGCCCCCCCGGCCTAGCGCTAGTTCCCCCATCACAGCGGCAGCCCCCCCCGGCGCAGCGGCAGCCCGGCGCAGCGGCAGCCCCCCCCCCCCCCCCCACAAATCACTTACCTGGGAGGCTTCTCGGGGCTGCTGGGCTGGGCTGGGCTTCTCCGCTGGGCAGCTCCAGTTTCTGCACCTTCCTCTAACAGAGGAAGGTACAGAATGGCCGCTGCAGCGCGCTCCCGAGCAGTGACAGCTCGTCTGCGCATGCGCAGAAGAGCTGTAGCGGGGAGCACACTGAAGCAGCTCGTGCTGAAAGGAGAAGACTGGACTGCGCAAGCGCGTCTAAAAAAGCAAGCTGCCAGCGAATTTAGACGGAACCATGGAGACGAGGACGCTAGCAACGGAGCAGGTAAGTGGAATAACTTCTGTATGGCTCATATTTAATGCACAATGTACATTACAAAGTGCATTAATATGGCCATACGGAAGTGTATAACCCCACTTGGTTTCGCAAGACCACCCCTTTAAGAACCAGTAAATAGTTTCTGCTTTTGCGTATGGCAGACATAACTTTTTTATTTTTTCATCAGTGTAGCTGTATGAGACTTGCAATAAGTGGGACAAGTTCTAGTTTTTATAAGAACCAACTTCGGGTACTTATAAGCTATTGAGTAACGTTTATGATCTTTTTTTGCTGTGGGGACAATGGTAAATAAGCAGTTTCACCACAGTTTTTTAGGATCCATTTTTACGACGTTCACTATGTGATATACATATTATATTCATTTTATTCTACGGGTCATTTTAGTTATCACAACACCACATTTAGGCCGGCTGCACACGTGTGTGACGGGCTCCGCCGCGGAATATTCCGCGGCGAAGCCTGTCACGGCGCCCCCCAGAGACCCCATACTTACCAGCGGATCCAGCGTTTTTGCTCCCGCATGACGCTTCCCCGCCCACCGCGTCACATGACACGCCCACCGCATCATATGACGCGGCAGTAGGCGGGAAAGCGTTTTCACGCTATCTTCCGCTATGTTACAGCGGGAGATAGCGTGAACGGACGGCTTCCATTGACTGCAATGGAAGCCGTCAGCGTGTACACCCGCGGCAAATAGAGCATGCCGCGGGTGAGGATGGGAGATTTCACGGTGCGAAATTCCGCACCATAAGCATTGTGCTATTAGGTTCAATAGAACCTAATAGCTGCGGGCAACAAAGCGGATTTTTGCCGCAAATTACGCGGCGGAAATCCGTTCGTGGGAAGGAGGCCTTATAGAGGTTTTATTCTGTTTAACTACTTTTGCATAATATAAACAAACAAAAAAAAACTTTTTCTGTGTCACCACATTCCAAGACCAGAACATTTTTATTTTTATGTCTACAGAGCGGTGATCCGGGGATTATTCTGATTGCCAGATTGGAGTGAAAATTAGCTTCTAACTCATTGGGGCTTTTTGCCTTTATTGCCATCAACATTGGGGGTTAATAGGCTGAACTGGATAAACATATATTTTTTTTCAGCCTTAGGCCGCCTGCAGACGGGCGGGTCGGATCCCGCTGCGAGAATTCTCGCAGCGGGACCCGACCAGAGCGTCTGCAGAAAGCAGTGCGACACTCACCTGCTCCTGCGGCCCCGTCTCTTTCATGTGCTGGCTGCCGGGCAGCCGGTGCATGCGCAGAGCGGAGCCAGCGGCCGGTGAGTGACGTTTCTGTGCGGGGCTCTGTGAGAAATAGAGCATGCCGCGATTTGTTTGTCGCGTGAGATTTCACGTGGCCAAGTCGCGGCCATCTGCAAAGGATTGCATTCGTTAACGCAATCCTATGGCAGCTTCCAGGGGCGGAAATTCTGCGGGAAATCCCGCCGCGGAATTTCCGCCCATCTGGAGGCGGCCTTAGACACTATGTTACGATGTGGGCTTATTTTTTGTAGGACTTCTTGTAGTTTTTATTGGTACCACTTTGAAGTATGTACGACTTTTTGCTTATTTTATATTCCTGTTTTGGAGGAAGCAAGATTAAAACTAATTGGCTATTTTTTAGGCAATTTATTGTGCTGGCTAAATATTGCAGTATTTAATAGCACAGGTTGTCATGGATGTGGCGATACAAATTATGTAGTTTTTATAATTTCAGTATTAAAGGTGTTGAGTCAGAGCTTCTTCACACAAACATATTTGTGCTGCGTATTATGTGTGCAAAATTTGCATGCACAATACGCAGTAACTAGAAGCCATTGCCTTCAATGAGTTCAGTCACTTGCGTTTTTCGCACACGCACTCCGGTCGCGCCAAAAAAAAGCAGCACGTTCTATTTTAGTACGCAATGCACATATTAAACTGAATTGTCCATTGAAGTCAATGTGGGAGTGTGCTTGAATGTTTTTATTCACCCCTTAGCATGCGGAATCCGCCCGTGGACATGAGGCCTTGTAGGGTTTGGTGTATACAGTGTACACTACAGAGAACCTTGACATATACAGTACTGTGCAAGCGCTTTAGGCAGGTGTGGAAAAAGTGCTGCAAAATAAGAATGCCTTTAAAACAGAAGTGGTAATAGTTTATTTGCCAATTAACAAAAGCAAAGTGACTGAACGAAAGAGAAATCAAAATTACATCCATATTTAGTGTAACCAGCTTTTGCCTTTAAAGGAACATAAATTCCTCTAGGTACACTTGCACGCAGTTTTTGATGAAACTCGGCAGGGAGGTTGTTCCAGACATCTTGGAGAACTAAACACAGATTTTCTGTGGATGTCAGCTCACTCAAATCCTTCTGTTTCCTCATATAATCCCAGACAGACTGGATGATGATGATGATGAGATCACGGTTCTGTGGGACCGTATCATCACTTCTAGGACTCCTTGTTCTTCTTTACACTGATGATAGTCATTAATAACATTGGCTGGATGCTTGAGGTCGTCCTGCTGCAGAATAAATTTTGAGCCAATCCGATGTCTTCTATGTTTAAAAAAAACTCTTATTTGCATCATTTTTTCCTCACCTGCCTAAAACCTTTGCACATTACTGTATATGATCAGGCCAGGACTTAAAGGTTGATCGAATGTCAAAAAATGCAAATCTTTATCCTCTCCTTCCTGATTCTCCACCATGTAGGGAAAACAGATTTTTGTCCTATATGTTCCCCAGGAAGCATTCTGCTCAGTTTTGTTTTAAGTTTTAGTTCCAGCCCGTTAATCTTTATTTATTCTGGTTGAAAAGACAATTTCTTAAAGGCATATTTCAAATGGCCCTTGACTTTAGTAAGTGACATTTGACAAAGTATTTCATACCACCCTTATTGAAAAAATGACCAGATATGGGATTGACAAGGCAACTGTTAGGTGGATTCACAACAGGCTGAGTGATCGTACTCAAAGAGTGGTCATAAATGGCTGCACATCCAAGTGGAAGAATGTATGAAGTGGGACCACAAGGCTCTGTCCTAGGCCCAGCGGTGGTCAACATTTCTGTCAATGATCTAGATGAGAGAATTGAGGGGAAACTGATCAAATTTGCTGATGACACAAAGCTAGGAGGGATACCTAACACTAGGGAAAAGAGACGATTCAAAAAGATCTAGACAAGCTTGAACAGTGGGCGGCAACTAACTAAAAAGTATTTAACAAGGAGAAAGGCAAAGTCCTACATCTGGGCAAGAAAAATTAAAAAAGCACATACAGAATGGGAGGAAGGAGCTAAGCAGCAGCACATGTGAAAAAGACTGAGGTATACTAATACATCATAAACTGGACATGAGTTAACAGTGTGCCGCAGTAGCAAAAAAGGCAAACACGGACCCCCAGGGCTATGATAATTTCTATAAGACCTGGGCATTGTGGATAGGTATACGGGAGACACCCTCATTCACCAGATGGCTACAAACAGGTTCTTGCTCATAAAACCAAACGACCAAGGCTGGCCTCCATACCATTGAACCCAATACCTAGACACCCCCCCCCCCTCTTCCCGCTCCTCCCTGCCCCCCTGGTCCCAAACCCCTGTCTTGTCATATGTTACTGTTTACGAGATGACAAATTACAAGCAAAACGCATCTTTGTTTGAATAGGAATTTATTGCAATAAGATTCATGGGGCCATGAGTGCTCTGTCCATGTTTAATATCATTTACGTGTCAATGTAACTGTTTTGCCTTAAAGGAGTTGTCCGGCCACACAGGGTAAAAATTTTTATAATGCTGCTGCTTCCCTTTCAGTAAGGATAGTAACAGACAGCATACTAGGGCTCAAACTGGCCGGCAGATCAGCTGCAATGTCAGTTTATTACCTTAGACTGATCTTCTCTGCAGTTTTCAAAGATGGCACCTCTGTGCTGCCTTCTCACATGCCCTGCGCCCCCCCCCCTCTTCTGTGTGCACGCTCCCGATGGTAGTAAGACATGAAAAGGCAGGATTTCCCTCAGCTCATGTCCTAGCCCCGCCCACGACATGCCCACCTCTATTGAACTGCTCTACAGTCTCTCCCCGCCCAGGCCCCGCCCCCTGCTAAAGTAAAGTAAAACATTTCCCCACACACACATGCCCTCATAGTGCCCCCCCCCTTCCCCTGCACACATCCATCCATCCGTCGATCTCTCCCACTCCACACCCCCCCCCCTTCCCCCGGGACTTCTGTCAGCCGGTCCGTGCACACCACACACACATCACTGCCCCCCCCCCCCTTCCCCTGCACACATCCATCCATCGATCTCTCCCACTCCACACCCCCCCCCCCCCTTCCCCCAGGACTTCTGTCAGCCGGTCCGTGCACACCACACACACATCACTGCCCCCCCCCCTTCCCCTGCACACATCCATCCATCCATCCATCGATCTCTCCCACTCCACACCCCCCCCCTTCCCCCGGGACTTCTGTCAGCCGGTCCGTGCACACCACACACACATCACTGCCCCCCCCCCCCCTTCCCCTGCACACATCCATCCATCCATCGATCTCTCCCACTCCACACCCCCCCCTTCCCCCGGGACTTCTGTCAGCCGGTCCGTGCACACACACACACACATATCACTGCCCCCCCCACCCCCCCCCTGCACACATCCATCCATCCCTCCAACATTTCTCCCCTACTCCCCTTTCACATACTTTTAAAGTCCCGACGGTCCCGACAGCGGCAGGCAGTCACTCACTCCGCTCTGGTATATGAAACCAGGAAGTGAGTGTACTGCGCATGCGCCGACCGGCGGCGCGCGTCCCCTGCGATGATGAGGTAAAGAGCGCGGTCCCGGCAGAAGAAAAAAGGACTGCGCATGCGCGGAAGGGAAGAGGAGCGTTCCAGCGCCGACGAGAGCTGCTGCCGGCCCGACAAGAAATGCAGAAGATTTCTTGTCGTAACCTGGGACGACCGAGGGTCAACACAGGGGGGGGCACCCCTAAAGGTAAGTCCAAAACTTCTGTTTGCTTCATTTTCCATGCACAATGTATATTACAAAGTGCATGGAAATGGGCAAACAGAAGTAATGAGCTATGATGTTTCTGGCCGGACAACCCCTTTAAGGTTAAAATCCAATAAAATTTATTGAACAAAAAAAAAAGGCAAACACAAATCTAGAATATATTAAGAGAAGCATAGAGTCTAGATCACATGAGGTAATTATCCCCTTTACTCTTCCTTGGTCAGAACTCATCTGGAATACTGTGTCCAGTTCTGGGCACCCCACTTAAAATAAGACAGACAAACTGGAGCAAGTTCAGAGAAGAGTTACCAAGATGGTGAGCGGTCTGCAAATCATGTCTTATGTGAAGCGGTTGAAGGATCTGGGAATGTTTAGCTTGTAAATAAGAAGGCTGAGAGGAGACTTAATAGCTGTCTACAAATATCTGAAGGTCTGTCACAGTGCAGAGGGATCAGCCCTATTCTCATCTGCACAAGGAAAGACTAGAAGCAATGGGATGAAACTGAAAAGGAGGAGACACAGATTACATATTAGAAAAAACTTTGACAGTGAGGGTGATCAATCAGTAGAACAGGTTACCATGGGAGGTGGTGAGTTCTCCTTCAATGGAAGTGTTCAAACAAAGGCTGGACAAATATCTGTCTGGGATGATTTAGTAAATCCTGCATTGAGCAGGGGGTTGGGCCCGATGACCCTGGAGATCCCTTCCAACTCTACTATTCTATGATTCTATGATCTTCTTGCATGATTTAGATGAAGTCTGTGTACCAGTTCTGTTCTCTCCACAGGAACATCTGCAGTGACCATTGTCCAAGACCCTCCAGTCCTGAACATAGCAGTGGGTCAGAGTGCTGTGATGTTCTGTGAGGTGAGAGAAGCTGACAACCTGAAGATAATTGTTTATTATTGGTATCTGAACAATACAAACTTTACACTGGAGAACAGAACAAGAATCACAATTGTGTCCAACTCCGTCAAAATCTCCTCCGTCACCACTGATGACATTAGGATTTATATCTGTATTGTCCGGGACTCCAAACTATGCAGTTATCAAGGGAATGGGACTCATCTTCTGGTCCAAGGTGAGAAGAGAACATCAGTCATTGCCCGGCTATATACTTGGTCAAAATTCTGTCCTCTTCCTAATGTAAAATAATCGTGTTGCCCAGGAGGTTGGTGAGAATGCCTTCCAATAAGTGCATATAGAGAGCATGCAAAATAATGTATAGTCTCTGCATCATGCATCTTGCTGGCATATACAAGGGTAAGATGGAAGGTCATGACATGAAGGTCTTAGGACTCAGCTGCAATACTCTCAAGTATCATAGAGGGACAATGAAAGGGGGTGATTCCTTTGACTAAGGATGAATTTAACAAATCTTATTATGGTACATCGATATTATGCTTGTAACCTCATATGCTATATCTATTATATATCAGTGCCCACAGACCCTGCTCCCCAGGACCATTACCAACATAACTTCCTGTATCGCCTGTTATTCTTCATCCCACTGCTGCTGATTCTTTTCATCTACTGGATTTTCAGATTGTCAACCATGACTAGTAAGAAAATCCCATACTAATTATCACTATTAATAATCTACCCATCCGGCTACAATCCAGGCAGGGAGCCTGACTTAATGATTCTTGTTATTTGTCTCACCAGGGTCCCAGACACATGGCACAAAGTGGAGAGACAAGCGGAGATGGAAGGTGAGTACAAGTCTTCTGATCTAATATTTCTGAATAACTGTCCTCAAGGCTGATCTTAAGGTGGTCATACAAATTAGATGTATATTGGCCAAATCCACTAATTACAACACATATGGTCGGCCATCTAATGGCCCTTTTAGACACATCGAGAATCGCCCACAAATCGCTCAAAGACGTTTTTGAGTGATTCTCGTTCTGTCTAAATGCAGGGACATCATGCAGTTTTCATGCACGAGTCGTTGATCTCTGAATTCTAGCTTGCTGAGCGATCAGCTGTTATCGGCGGAGCAGGCTGTTAGAGGCCAGCTGTGCTGATAAGATTCTCTCTGCCTGTGTCCTGCTGCAAAATTCACAGCGGTGACACTGTCAGTGAGCGCTGAGAAGAATACAGCTGTTTGCTTATGCAAAGCAGCTGTATTGTCCCATTAGCAGCTGTGGCTGTGTCCCGCTCTGCTTGCATATTTTATATTAACCAAAAATTAGATACGATTGCTAAACAATGCAAAAATACTCTACCATAGGAAAACACAAAATGGATCCACACAGAGCTTAGAATAATTAAAATAGATAAACTTTATTACAAAACAAAATAGTTAAAAACATTTATAGTGCGAGAAAATGAGTATCTGGATTGCAGGAACGGGACTTAAATAGAATAGAAATATATTCATGGTATAATTAGGATAGTAATAACTACAATAGGGGATATACTGAGTCATATATAATACAAGCCCGACAAGTGGGGCAATAAATAAAGACTGTCAGATCACACAAAATAGAAATGCAAAGCTGTTACCACATCCTAGTCAAGACCTGTATCCTGAGCCCCACCACACATTGCACATCTGCTTCCTCAAGGGGGTATGGTGAACAATGACTGATCGTTTTAAATAGTCTCCTAAACAACTTAACATGGAGCACCTGATGTATCACATGACTCCAAAGAACACACCCTCTAAGCATGTCTCCCAAAGAGGGAGTAATTCAGAAGTGTACAACCCAAATTGCAAGGTTAGATGTTAGCTGACTAGCTTGTTTGTATGTGCACAGCTATAAAACACCAACTAAGGTGCCCCCTCTCCAAGTAAGATGACCCGAGTTCAAGTCCCCAATGTATCATGAAAAAGAAAAGAAATGAATAGATTCCACAATTAACAGTGAATCAAACCACAATGTATACATTATAAGCAGTGGCATAAATCTATAAAAAGTACATCCCCAAAAACTTACAATATATTACAAAAATAGATACTTACACATATACCATTGAAACAGTCAAATATTGGAAACCGTCTAAATATGATGATTTTCAAAAAGGGGGAAATAAAGTGAATAGAGGTGTCACTCTAAAATATGCAAAGATGATCGCTCAAAACAGTCACTCACACTATCATTTGAGAGAGTTTTGCGCGATTATCTTGAAGTGTAAACGGGGTCTAATGGGTATGGTGGCTCCTGACTCTTCCCCAACAGTAGGTGGGGGCTAGGGCGATGAGATAAGGATTGGGTAGTCAGATTTCAACTGCTTAATCAATCCTTTTGTTCTCAGGAGATAAGCCGATGCCAGAGGGAACAGAGGAGTCTGGAGAGGTCAGAGATGCCTGGCAGCATCTTACTCCACTCTTCCCATTCAGAACCTGGCTGAAACAAGTGTGCATGTCAATGTGCATTGGGGTATCAGACGAGGCCCCCTTCCAGATTCCTTTGCCCCTTCGCCAGACTCTTCTGTCCCCTTTGGACTCCATTGTGCCCTCCACCCCCATTTACTTCTAATAATAAAGCTCCTTTTAAATGGAGTGATAAATTGTTCACACAGTCTGTTTATACAGTCAGATAAATCATTCGCAATTTCATCCACATGTCATTCAGTCGTTCACATTCAGTGAACCAGTGAAAGTGAGCGACTAAATAATCGCTGTTTACATACAAATATTTTTATGCCTGCATAAAATGAACGAGAAGCAATAAAATTCTCGTTTTTCATTCACTTTCTTGCCTGTGTTTTCACTGAATGATTTGTTCAAAATCGTGCGATCTGACAATTCTTTGAACGATATCCTTCCGTGTACAGGGGCCTGAGTCATGGTATTTTGCTCGGGAACTGATTTTTCTCACTTCCTTCTCTTTTTTTCTTTCAGAAGAAGGATGCTGATACATTACGGCGCAAAGATGATGGAGCAGATGAAGATGAGTGTGTGAACTCGATGACTACGAAATTCCAGAATTCAGTGGGACAGTAACAAATTTGATCGTTCCCAGCAAGAGAAACCAAGTAATCCTGTAGATATGATACCTTTTAATGGCTAACAAAAATCCATGACGTTATAGCGAGCTTGCGAACCTCTCAGGTTCTTCGTCAGGCTAAGATTTCTGACACTGACTTGGAATATCAAACTTTTGTCCTAATGACATCACCACTGTACAGACCACAAAGGAACCAGAGCAAGTAAGAGAAACACATGATATTAGATCACGTCGGGCAAAGTGACAAATTAACCTCTACTACATACATATGTCCCATGTTACTATGAAAGGTACATCACACTTTGTGACAGTTTAGCAACCAGTACTATAATTTGCTGATGGGGATGATACATGAGAGCAATAATCGGCATGGGAAATAATCCTAAATATAGGCCGCCTGCAGACGGCCCAGGTCAGATCCCGCTGCGAGATGCAGCCCTGTGCCCCTGCAGAGGCCTGCGGCTCACCCGCTCCTGGTGTCAGCTCTCTGCGCTTTGTACCTGCCGCTGGAGAGAGGAGCCGGCCCGTCACCATTGACATTTCTGTGCAGACCTCTGCGAGACCCGCACAGTAATAGAACATGCCACGATTTGTTTTCCGGGTGTGTTTTCACACGGACAAATCACGGCCGTCTGTTTAGGATTGCGGTATCTAATGCAATCTTATGCAGGCGGGCACGGGCGGAAATTCTGCGAGAAATCCCGCCGCAGAATTTCCGCCCATGTGCAGTGGCCAAACACAGAGCTCACGGCAGTGTAGTGTAATCATTTTCAACACATAAACGCTGAAAAACTCACAATATTAATGAGAAGTTTCAAAGTGAATACAATTCCTGAAGGTAACAATAGTGAAGCAGTGGTGTCTATAAATGTCAGAGCTCGGGAGGTGAGGTAGGGGGAATACTTCCCTCACCATATATATTACTTTAATAGCTGAACATTATAACTTTTCAAATAAAAAAAAATGGTCGCTAAGAATATTACCCCTATGAGATCTGACGCTGGTGGAGTGTGGCCCCCATGGGATGCTACCCCTGTGAAGTGTGACTTCCATGTAGTTTGAGCTCCATGAGATATGATCTCTGTCAATTGTGACCCACATGGAGTATGACCTCCATGAAGTGTGACCCTCATAAGATGCGACCTCCATTGGATATGACCCCCATGAAGTGTAATGTAATTCCATGAGATGTGACCCTCTTATGGCCAGAAGAAATGACGAAAAAAAAAGAATGAAAAGCCACACTTCACAGGCAACAAGTGTAAGAGGGATGGCAGCCTGTCCAGTTCAAGGCCCAGCCAAAGATAAAGCACCACTGCTGGTGTATAATAAGGTCAGGAAGTTACCCAAAAATATTAGGGCCTAGATTCTGCTGTAATGGCTACCATAGCTGGCCTTAGCTATGTGTGACCCTCGTGGTCCCACAGGATGCCAGCCACTAGCTTGTATGGGGGCACAAGTAGGATGTAGGCTGGCGGTGATCATGCTTCTTAGGTCCACCTGGCCAGATGATCCTCTTACTCTGTGTGGCAGTGTCTTGTGAAGCTTCATGAATCTTCCTCCTCCTGACTCTGTCTCCTCTTCTCTGTTGTTCTAAGGCACTGCTGTCAGCCCATTGATGTCCTCACAACACGATCGATTAGTCCAGCTACTGTATTGATGTTATGAGCCTCATTCTGGTATTGTATCTACTTACTGAGATTGGCTTGTGCTGTAATTCTGTTATGAGCTTGGTTCTGGTGCTGTATTTATGCTATGAGCATGGTTGTGGTGCTGTATCTATGTTATGAGCTTGGTTCTAGTATTGTATGTATATACTGAGTTTGGGTTGTGCTGTATTTGTTATGAGCTTGGTTCTGGTGCTGTATTTATGTTATGAGCTTGGTTCTGGTACAGTATTCCCTGAACTGTTCTGGTGCAAATATTCTGCCATCTTGCTGCTTTCTGCACAAACAGAATACAGGCAGACTGCTCATCAGTCCAATATAGGTTGTTTTTCTTGTGGCAAAGGAGGCGTCTGAAAAATTACACACAGGCTGCCATCTAATCTAAGGCAAACACTAATAACCACCGCTAAACATTTTGGAAAGGCTGACCACCCTCATGATGTATATATGGGAATTACTAGCTGCACAGTTTGCCACTGTAATCATATACCCATAATCTGTACTATTGCCAAGGCTCTGGGTTTCCTTGAACACATATGAAAGTTAATGATGCGTATTATGGGGTTTATACTGTTTCTTGTGAATACAAACAGAAAGTGAAGATTCGCTCTGCAGTAAAACCGCAAACACAGAGATCCGTCTTACATAAATGACACCTTGAGATGTTCTGAAACTGCTAATAATTAAAAATAAGAGAGAACAAAGCCGGTACGCGGGAAAAAGGCAGTCAGCGTGTGATACAAGATGACATCAGAACGACCTTCATAAATGCTGAAGACCATACATTAAAACCATTTCCTAATTCTGGGCCCATCCCTGCGAAGTGGTAATCCGATATTATACTGAACTAATGTAATAAATATTCATCCCCAATAATATGAAAGGAGAATATGTATAAAAAGGTATACATAAAGCTTTCCATGTTGATGTATCATCCAGGGGGTCTTAAAGGGATGTGGCAGCGCATACAAGCAACACTGTAAGAGACTTGTGGGAAGATCCTTCCAAGTCCATCACCGCTTG
This sequence comes from Eleutherodactylus coqui, assembly GCA_035609135.1. NCBI lineage: Eukaryota > Metazoa > Chordata > Amphibia > Anura > Eleutherodactylidae > Eleutherodactylus > Eleutherodactylus coqui. Next base: position 35,117,488 of record CM069408.1, read on the forward strand.
TTCCAGTTAGTGCCAATTAAGGGAGATTTTCTCGTACACCTTTTTTACTAGTTGTCATCTGTTGTTTAATTAAAGACAATTAATCCTCCTCCCGCACAGTCCGTTCACATTAACACAAAAGGCTTTATCAGTAACGACTCACTCAGATGACGCATTTCATTGATATTTCCCCTTCACTAGAATAAGGAGGCTGATGAAGGCGAGATATGTAAGACTTGAGTCATATTCATGAGTCTTTACCTATAAAGCTTTCTGTGTTAATGTATCATCCAACCTTAAAGGGGTTGTCCGGCGATAGCAAGTGGGGTTAAGCACTTCTGTATGGCCATATTAATGCACTTTGTAATATACATCGTGCATTAAATATTGGCCATACAGAAGTTATAAACTTACCCCCTCCGGTGCTGGCATCCCCGTCTCCATGGCGCCGACCAAAGCCGCCTTCTCCCTGGATTAGACGCGCTTGCGCTGAAGGGGCCGCTCCGGCGTGCTCGCGCCGCACAGGTCTTCTGCGCATTAATATGGCCATACAGAAGTGCTTAACCCCACTTGCTATCGCGGGACAACCCCTTTAAACTTAGGATGACATTATTCAAAGCCGACAGCGTCACCGTAGATGTCATTCTGCATTTATTTTCTCTACTAAGAAAATGTACTAAAGCATGGAGTGGTAGCTCATAATATAAAAAAAACACCAGAACCAGGCTTATAACACAAATTCAGCACGCAAACCAACTCAATACATAAATACCACACCAGTACCAAGCTCAAAACATAGATACAGCACAAGAACCAAGACCGTACATAAATACTACAACATAACCACGCTCATTACAAAGATACAACCACAGAACCAAGTTCAGTACATAAATACTGTGCCAGAATCAAGCTCATAACATAACTACAGCACCAAAACCAAGCACATAACATTACAGCCTAGTGCCCACGGCCGTGACGAGCTCCGCAAGTGGAATACCGCAGCGGAGCCCGTCACGCCCCCCCCCCCCCCCCCCCAGAGACCCCATACTTACCTCCAGATCCGCCACATGATGCGCATGACGCTCTGGCACGCATGTGCAGTAAAGCGCATGACGCGCCGGCAGTGTCTTGTGATGCGCCAGCAGCATCATATGACACGCCCACAGCGTCACATGACGTGCCGGCCACGTCATATGATGTGGCCGCCAGTAGTCGGGGAAGCGTTTTCACGCTATCTTCCGCTGTGCTACAGCGGAAGATAGCATGACGGACGTCTTCCATTGACTGCAATGGAAGCCGTCCGCCGCGGGTGAGTACGGGTGAATTCACAGGGCGGAATTTCACGGTGGGATTCCGCACCGTGAGCATTGCGCTATTAGGTTCAATAGAATCTAATAGCTGCGGGGCAACGCTGCGGATATCCACCCGTAGGAATTAGCCCTAATACAGCCCCAGAACCAAATTCATAACATAAATACAACCCCAGAACCAAGCTCAGTACATATATAAGTAGCAGAACAAAGCAATTGTGTTACAGGGACACCATTGGGTTGATAGCTGTGCCTCGGAGCAGCAGAGGGGAGATGACAGAGTCAGGAGCAGGATGATTCATGTAGCTCCACAAGAAGCTGCAACACAAAGGAAGAAGATCATCTGCCTGGATGGACCTAAGTGGGATGATCACCCCCGGCCTACATCCTTCTGGCACCCTTCAGGGGTCCTACGTAGCTAAAGCCGACCATCCCTCTATATGTCTGCCATCTAATGGCTGCTTCCTATGATTTTCATGGGCTTCTTCCTATTGGGACAGACCCAGAGTTACTAAAAAGTTACTTTAAATGTTTTTCATGTGTGGCCTGCTGCACTAATATTGTTCTGATGTCACCGTTGATCAGAGGTTTGTACCTTATCCTTTTTATGCTCATTGCGTGTTGTGGTTATCCACATGTTCTCCCCTCTGTTCTCCTACTTAGTATGACTTTGTGGTTGATACTCAGAATTTTTTGGTATATCTGTTCGGACACGTCATCGCGTCAGGCTTCATTGGGAAATGAAACTGATTTATGAACAGAGCCTCACAAAGAAAAGAAACCTACTGCTGCTTCTAAAGGAAGTTCTCTTTAAATAAGACCCTCCTAGTGCTGCTTAGTGTCCCTCTACCCGCCATGAAACAGAACAGTCTGCTGCTTGTTGATCTTACCCATCTCTTGCAGAATTAACCCTTTCCAATCCACTGTCTGACATCTGAAGACATTCTGATTCAGGCTGTACAGCTCCGATGTTGTAAGACGTCCGGCAGGGTATTCTTACTGTATATTACCTGCTGCTCTGTTGTCGGGGGGCCTCACCAACATGTCCCATACCGCAGTACTGGCTCTAGCCAGCAGACGGCACCATTGTATAATGGCAGAAAGAGAAAACCCCCTAGGAAACCCTGAATCCAAAATTGGATTGCAAAGGGTTAAAGGCACTTGTGTCCTTCAGCTGCTGTCCTCTTTCGCTATTTAGCAAGTTGGAGATCCCTCTGGAGAAGGAGCTTTTTGTAAGTCCTCACTATCCATAAAGAAAAAGCATGGGGCCACTTGATTTGATCCTCCTCCTTTATGGCCCCATAGTGGCCACGTTAGTTGACTTTTATATCTATAAATCTAACTTCAGTCTCTTCAGGCTTAAGGGCCACTCTGGGGAAACTTTTTATTGTTCTCCCCTGAGGTGCAATTGACATAAAGTGTCTGCTGGGGTGGATAATATACGTACCAATTGTTGTATTGATGAGAGAGCAGCTCCACTCTGGTTCCCTGTCATCCCATGTTATCCGCGACAGCCAAAATCTACATTCTCTGCTTTGTGGATTTGAAGTCTTTTTCTCTATTCCTGCCTAAGAGAGCTGCAAAGGATAGGGCTGGAATGGGGGGGAAGGCGAGGCCCCCACCTAAAATGGAAGCCCGTCATGACACGTGGGGGGAGATAGCCGGAGTTAGAATTATTCGGGAAGTATGGGGTTAATTTTGTTAGTGTTGGGGAGAATTTTCTAGATTTAGGGGGATAGCTGTGGGGGATTGGTGGATAATGTAAGGGGTGGGGGAGTATTTAAGGAAGGGGGGAGTGGCAGCGGCACCTTTTCAGGGAATACGAGAGAGTCCCGCCCGAGGGTTTGGGGTTGGAATTGGGGGATTATACCATTTGTCATGGCAGCTTGGCGGGTGGGGGGTCCTTGGAGTCGGTGGAAATTGTGTGGGGGGAATCCCTCTGTGTTAAATTTTGATGTGATCTGGTGCAGGTGACGTGGCTGGTGAGGGGGCGGCAGTAGACTCCCTCCGGCTATAAGTCACAATAGTGGTTGCCAGCCTTCGGGCGGCGTGGTTGGCCCCTGAACCTGTAGTCCGGTGGGGGGCAGTTGTTGCATTTTTCCCGGTTATGGTTGCACCAGATCTTTGTGACTCCAAGGACTCCCCCTCGTTCATTGTTCATTTTATGTACTGTTTGTTAATAAACTGGCTGCTGTGGCCAATTTAGCCAAAGAAGAAGGAGTGGTGTTTTTATTGGTGGTAAGAGGGGTGGTGGGCTACAGCGAGGTATTCTGGCCTCCACGGGTCATGTGAATCTTAGGAATGAATAAAGACAGTGACCTCCGGTCTGCTGTAAGATTCAGAATCACATTAGAGGAACCGAGCAGATCTCTCATCAATATAGTGGTAAGTAGATTATCTGCCCCAAAAGGTTTCCCTAGAGCGGCTTGTATTCTACATAGTCTGTATCTTAAAGCAATTCTCTGGTTTCTGGACAAGATTTTGCCCTGATGAGGCAGTTATGTTAACTGCTGTTGGTCTTCTGTGCCGATGCCCCACTTATTCGTCAGTTCGTCCAGACTACTTAATCCCCACAGTGCATTGGTAATGTTAGACTATCGATTTACTAGAACTGCTCTCTGATTGGGCAGCACTGCTCATATAATCAGTTCTGACCAATCAGAGAGCAGTGCACAATGTGCATTATATAGCTAGAAAATTCCAGTTATAAATGGTACATATTCTGATTGGGTCATCGTTACTAGTGGGGCACCACAGGGGTCGGTTTTGGGCCCTATTCATTTTATTAATGACCTGGTAGAGGAGTGAGAGAGCATTCAAAAAGATCTAAAAAAGCTTGAAAAGTGGGCGGCGACTAACAGAATGGTATTTAATAAGGAGAAATGCAAAGTCCTACATCTGGGCAAGAAAATATATATAATGGGAGGAATTGGGCTAAGCAGCAGCACATGTGAAGAAGACTTAGGTATACTAATAGATCATAGACTGAACATGAGTCAACAATGTGATGCAGCAGCAAAAATGGCAAACACAATTCTGGGATGTATTAAAAGAAGCATAGAGTCTAGCTCACGTGATGTAATTATTCCCTTCTACTCTTCCTAAGGCATCATGTCCATGTCATAAATGAATTAACAAAATCCGCGGGGGTCTACCACGCTTGTAATCCATGCCCATAGGGAATCATCGCACACCCGCAGGTAATTAAATACCTGCGGATGTCATTTTCCCCTGGCGTGCAGATCGCATGTCTGGGAAAACAGCTGTCACTGCGTCTGTGCCACGTAGATTAAAAAAAAAAAAAGACAGCACGGCGCATGTGCGCAGCACGCCGCCGGCATCCCGAGCACATCCACCGTGCAGAAGAAAGAAGATCCGGCCTGCACGGAGGAAAGTCCCACAGCATCCGACAGGTGAATATAATGTATTTTCTGGCCTCATGTCTGCGGGCCGGGTGGAATCCGCTGCAGGATTCTGCACGGGGAAATCATGCTGGCCCATGGACATGAGGCCATAGTCAGACCTCATCTGGAATACTGTGTCCAGTTCTGGGCACCCCACTTTAAAAAAAGAAATAGACAAACTGGAAGAAGTTCAGAGAAGAGTTACCAGGATGGTGAGTGGTCTGCAAATCATGTCCTATGAGGAACGGTTAAAGGATCTGGGAATGTTTAGCTTGCAAAAAAGAAGGCTGAGAGGAGACTTAATAGCTGTCTACAAATATCTGAAGGGCTGTCACAGTACAGAGGGATCAGCCCTATTCTCATTTGCACAAGGAAAGACTAGAAGCAATGGGATGAAACTGAAAGGGAGGAGACACAGATTAGATATTAGACAGTGTGGGTGATCAATGAGTGGAACAGGTTACCACGGGAGGTAGGGAGTTCTCCTTTAAAAAAAGGCTGGACAGACATCTGTCTGGGACGATTTAGTGATCCTGCATTGAGCAGGGGGTTGGCCCCGATGACCCTGGAGGATTGTGCAGTAAAATATCAATATTTACAGATCATACAAACCTACTCGTAGGTAACATAACTAACACAAGAGAGAACACAAGGCGGTTGCAAGGAGGGTCTGGATAAGTTGGGGGCAGAAAAGTGGCAAATGCAGTTTAATGTAAAATTATGCACATGAGCAGAAGAAATCCATGTCACAATTACACACTAAGACCTCATGTCCACGCCCTGCATGGTTTCCCTGTGCAGAATCCTGCAGCGGATTCCACCTGGCCCGCAGACATGAGGCCAAAAAAATACAGTATACTCACCTGTCCAGGCATTGTGGGGCTCTCCTCCGTGCAGGCCGGATCTTCTTTCTTCTGCCCGGCGGATGTACTCGGGATGCCAGCGGTGTGCCAGGCCGTTTCTTTTTTAAAACTCCTGCTTTCCCACGGTCCCGCGGCACGGACACAGTGACAGCTGCGTTTGTGCCGTGGATCCGGACAGCTTCCATTGGTTTTAATAGAAGCCGTGGAAGCCATCCATGCAGGAAAACCGCACAAAATGGAGCATGCTGCGGGTGCTTTCCTGCATGTACGATCCACGCGCATCCCAATGATTCCCTATGGGCGCGGGAGACCGATGTGGTTTGGGGAATTCTATTTTCCCCGTGGACATTGGGCCTCAATGGGAAACCACTGGGTAACACTGACATGGAAAAGGACTAGGGGATTTTAGTTAACTGGAGCAACCAGTGTCAGGCAAATAGGATCATGGGGTGCATCAAAAGAGGTCTAGGGGGAAATAATAAGAACATTGTTCTTCCTTTTTACAAGTCATTGGTCAGACCACACATGGAATATTGTGGACAGTTTTGGGCAGCGGTACTCAAGAAGGACACATCAGAGCTTGAGCAGGTACAAAGGTGGGTAACTAAAGTAACAAATGGAATGGGCGGACTATAATACCCAGAGAGGTTATCAACATTGGCATTATTAAGTTTAGAAGAAAAGACGTCTGAGGGGCGACCTAATAACTATGTATAAATATATTAGGGGACAATACAGGGATCTCTCCCATCTATTTATACCCAGGACTGTAACAAGGGGGCGCCCTCTATGTCTAGAGGAAAGAAGGTTTCTACACCGACACAGAGTGGGGTTCTTTACTGTAAGAGCAGTGAGACTATGGAACTCTCTGACTGAGGACGTGGGGATGCCAAATTTGATAAAAGAGTTTAAGAGTGGCCTGGACATCTTTTTTGAGTGTTACAATATTATATGTAGCAAAGCAGGGTCCCCTTGTCTGCGGCTCGCCACGCGTACAGGAAGATGTGCTCAGGAGATGTGGATTTCTTTATCTGGCATCCACCAGCGTTTATTCAGCATCACAGCAAATCAAAAAAACACAGTCCATATGCACCCCACGACCTGAAGGTTGCAAGTTCAATCCCCGCAATATTCAGGTAGCCGGCTCAAGGTTGACTCAGCCTTCCATCCTTCCATGAGAACCCAGCTTGGTGGGGGGGTAATAAATAATAATTACCTGAAAGCGCTGCGGAATAAATTGGTGCTATACAAATAACAAGAAAACAACTTGTCTAATTTCTGTATATATCTAATTTCTTATCAAGAACTTAGATATATACAGAAGGTTAATAGGCAGCATTGATGCCTTTAATGTAATATTAACATATAAAGTACTCATGGACATATAAAGTACTATATCCTGAGATGAGATAAGAACTTTGAGCTACTGGGCCTCTTGGCACTCAGTCAAGAGGTTATTCACTGCGACTTAATAGTTTCTTGGAGGTATGCAAATGAAGAATCAGAATGTATCCAGTGAATGCCATGTAATGTCTAAGAAGTAATCAATCAAAGGTCGGATGGAGAACTGTCCAAAGAACTACTATGATATTTCTTGGATTAATGAGATGTAACCAATGGACACGAAGAAGGGTTAAATTGACCTATGAAAAATGTTGGATTGAAAACTAACCAATAAACTTGCATAGTTAATTGCCCAATGATGTTGTGACACCCCAATGTAAGGGTCTATAAATTAAAGCCGCCTGGCCCAGGTCGGGTGGGAATTCTTTGATGAATCCATAACTGTGTGGGCTCTGTCATTTAATTCCTCCGTCATATGACATAATGAAGTCTTGGTGTGAGCAGCCCTACTGCACGGGTCACCTAGACTTCAGTCACAGGGTACACTCTGCTGTCCCTCAGCAGGCTATTGCCGTAACATGGGTCATATGACGTCATTCACAAGGTACACTCAGCTTTCCCTAAACGGCCATATATTTTTCCCGTAACACTGTCGGACTCAGGCCTTTTCTTGACCACTGGCCTGCAGCACCTCAGCCCTGTTGCGCTGTGTCTCCTCTCTACTTTTGGCAGGAACTGGCTTTGATATATCCCAGCTGTAGCTACTTCCTGCTACACCTAGGGTGTTAACACATTCCATCTCTTTTTCAGGTATCCGCATGCCCGTTTAGCACCCTCTATAGGCCATCCTGATACTGCCCTGCTACATATGTTATAATCATTAATAACTTCAGAAGGGTCGGTGATCCGGAGATTTTTCCGATTGCCAGATTAAAATCAGGAAGGATTTTTTTCCCCTTAAATATTGAAAATTGGCTTCTACCTCATTAGGGCTTTTTTTGGCTTCCTCTGGATCAACATTGGGGGGCACTAGTCCCACCATACCCTAGCTACACCCTTGTTCGGGGAACAAACGCCAGCACACCAGATGAAAACTATATATCATCCTGTGACCAGATGAGGGAGGCCAAAAATTGGTTGATACAGTGTAAATTCAAGTGAACTGACATGTCTGTCTGATTGAATATATTATATTTAGCCGCAGAAGCATTCAGATTTGCAAACCAGGATATTCATTTCCAGACTTAAAATACCTGCAGTACCACCTATGACCACCTGGTGGTAGTGAAGAATTCTGTGTGTTTTTCATTATGCTAATTTCTGCGTTAGCCTAGGGTGCGTCATATATACCAGAATACCCTCTACTGTAATGACTGCCTTGAATAAACCTGGTAGGTGTAGCTCTGTGCCATGGACCACCATCAAGAATGCACTGACCATATGTGGATATTGCACATTGCAATTTATTATATCTGCAGTAAATCACGCAAGCAGCCAAACATGAGTAATAAATAAATACAAGATCCTTCATAGAAAAATGAAACCTTCCTGCCTATATCTAGGGACAGCCATTAACATAGAGGCACTGAAGTCTGCATGTTTGGGTTCCAGTTCCACGAGTAGACAGGTCACTGCACCCAACAACATCCTCATTCACCTCATCTAAAATACTCTGTTTATCCTGAGAACCTGTCCCCCCCCCCTCCCCCACTGCATAACTCCCAGATAATGATCTCCCACAACATCAGTACATTCGTCTTCTGACATACACTATGCTGCTGGAAGAACCTGTTGCTTCCTAACTCTGAACCATGTACCTATCCTTTCGATGATCATCATGGGCACCTATACAATAACATATACACATAAGGAATCTATAATCATTAGCATGACTCATACAGTGTCTCTGGACTCTGTTGTTTTGAGTCCTGTCCTGAGGTCTGGACACTGGATGGTGGCTATGTACCGGCTCTCCTCCAGTGTCTTCTGTAGTCATTGACATAGTCTAAGTCTGTGGGCCTAGGGAGCCCTTGTACTAACAGATGTCTCCAGACAACCTCATCGCGACTCCATAGAAGTGACTCCAGTGGAGAAGAATATCTGGAGAATGGAGTCCTACAGCCAATATACCCAGGAGGTACAGTCCATCGATGATCTGCAGAGGTCAGGAGGAAGGTGAACACTGGTGAGAAGTCAATGAAATGTCTCTGAGAAGATGCAGATCAATGTTCATCCAGTTATGTATGGGACAAACAATGGAAGACCTTATGAGACCTGGAGGAGAAAATGACCATTAATTACTGTATTATAGACGATGGCGGCTACATCCTGTGTCTACAGCTGTCAGCGATTCTCTGATGGGTTTATGTATGTATGAAAATGCATAGCTACAGATGAGCCTGCTATGTCACTGGTATACACAACACCTATTCATATGTCCTATGCATTGCATAGAGAGGAAGGCTCCTCCATGAAGACTCTCCCAGGATCATCATCAGGGCTGTATAGGTAATACTGCTGTCAAGGGTCTTGGGAAATAAGGGTCCCAAACGCACCTGTGAGCAGCCACCTACCGGCTACCCACCAGTCACTCATGGAAGCTATGATGGGAGCGCAAATCTGGTTGCTAATATGGTGCCCACCATTTTAAAGGGAATCTGTCAGCTTGAACACGCTCTCCAAACTGCAGGCAACATGTTATAGAGCAGGAGGAGCTGAGCAGACTGATATATATAGTTTTACGGGCAAAGATCAGTGCCGGATTAACCATTAGGTAATCAAGGCACGTGCCTTAGGGCCAGCCAAAAATCCAGGCCACAAAAAAAAAAATGTTAAAAAAAAATTCAGGTGATGACAAGACTTGGAATTTCCAAGTCTCGCTCTGTCAGCGCCACTCCCTCTCAGTGTAAGTCTAGATGTTGTTCAGGTGCGCTCGTCCGCAAAGCGAGCAAGAATTCTACAAAGGTAAATAATTTAGTTTATCCTATTTAGTTGTGTTTTCTACTAATTTTTCTGGGTCCAGAAACACGAGGCAGAGAACTGGAGCAGAGTAAGTTCTACTTACCTGCCAGTGATAGGTGGTGTCTACAAGTTCACAGCTCCAAGATGAAAGATCAGGATAAGGAGGCACCAAAGAAGTTGAGAAGGTGACGTAATCTGGCCTGAACTGAATACCGTCAGCCAGGTTTGTGTTTTCAGGCCAGTAACTATAACATGAGATCCGTAAGAGATATATACAGTTAGATGATTAGGTGCCACATGGCTAGAGCTGTCATGTGCCTCTTAGGGCAACATAATTAAAACTTTAATAATTTATATGTCTATGTCCAAGTCATCAGTCATATTACATACCTGTGATGTCATCGGTCACATACTATACTCCTGTGATGTCAGCCACAAATTGCGTTCTTATGATGTCATCAGTCATACTACATATTACACGAGTGATATAATCAGCCACATATCACACAAGAGTGCTATTGCCACCCTTGTACTACATACCTATCATGTCATCACCCACATATGACACACACCTGGGATGTCATTATCCACATATTACAAATCTGTGATGTCATCCACCAGCTATCACACACCTGGGATGTCATCAGCCGTATATGAACACATCATGTCAGCAGTCACATATTAAGGCCATGTCACCGCTGAGCATAAAACACAAATGATATTATCAGTGCTATATTATGAACTGTGATGTCATTAGTAACATCCATTCAGGATGTTTATGATGTCATTATTCATATAGGCTAGTGATGCCATGAACTTAAATGACATATGTTGTATGTAATTGTTCATATCATTCATCCCAATATTGCACGCATGTGATGTCATCTCCCACATATTGCACACCTGTGAGTATAGCATCTCCTTCAGCACGAGCTAGGTTATTCTGTATCACACATCTATACTGCTTTTCCTCTTCTGCCCCAGAGAAATCGGAGATCACCTCCACCATGCTGCTGAGACCGGGCACATATCTGGTGGAGAAGCTGGTGAGAACGCTTCCAGATATGGCGTTCAGCCAGCTGACTGTGGGTTCGGGGTACCAGCTGGGGGACTGACAACGCAGGGTGGTCTGTGAGGTGTTTGTCACTGTCAGAGGAGAAAAAGCTGGAGACACAATGGACATGTATGAGATAGAACCGGTATGTTACATTGAACACTGACTGAAGGGGTATAGTACGGGAGGAAGATCAACAGCATGGACCTGATAGAGGCTGCATGGAGGCACGGAGTCGCTACTACTTTGTACTATAGAGGCAATGCTTCCTCATGCCTCTGTAATAATCCGGCACCTGATGGAACGTGGCATGGGTTTTTTCCTTGACATTCATATGGAAAACTTCATGAGAAAAACTCTCCATATGAAATCTGATGTATATGAAGGTACGGTGGCCACATAGACTTCTATAGGTGCCGCATTACTACTCCATATAATTTGGAGCATGTGCACCCTTATATTGCTGGATGAAAACATAAAAGTGTCTCAATACAGATATAATTGATTTCCAAGAGTTCAACTGTGAGCTCACTCCACCCAGTGTGACCCCATTAACACGTATACATAATTAACCTTAGACTAATGATAGATCCATACACCTTAGACTACTGACGAGCCTCTACATCTCAAGGTCCATTTAGACACAAGGATGATTTTGTGTCTAAATGGGCCATCTTTTGAGCGATTATTTTGCATAAAACTAATACTCAGTACTAATGCCTATTAGTACCAGTTAGTAGCGTGTGAGCCGCCAGGAGCTGTATTCAGGAAATAGACCACGCTGTTCGCTGAATACATCCCCCTTGTTCTGCCTCTCTGATTACAGCTGAGACAATGTAATCAGCTGTTATCAACACTCCCAGGGCAGAACACAGTGTGCGGTCCTTCTTATCAGCTGTTCTGCTAAACAACGGATTTCATGCCGAACTGAAATTCATTGTTCAGGAGAAAACTAAAAGATGGGCAAATTGACACGCAACTATTATCACTCAAAAGATGGCTTTTGACCAAATTTTGGACGATAATCATTGTGTCTAAATGGGCCTTTAGACTGCTGACGAATCCATACAGGTTAGAGAGTTGATGGATCTATAGACCTTAGACTGTTGATGGATTTATACGTCTTAAGAAGTTGATGGATCCGTACTCCTCAGACTGTTGATAGATCTATATGAAATGCCTTATATTGCGGGATGCAATGGTAAAAGTGGCTCAATATAGACATGATTGGTTTTGAAGAGCTGTTAGTTCACCCCACATTGTGTTACCCCATTAACATGTACAAACAATTAACCTTTGACAGCTGATGAATCCATACACCTTAGACTATTGACTGATCTCTGCAATTTAAACTTTTAATGGATTCATGTAGTGTAGACTGTTGTTTATCTATATACCTCAAAGTGTTGATGGATCTATAAAGCTTAGACTATTGATAGATCCATACAGCTTAAAGCTCTATATTCCTTAGATTGTTGATTGATCTATGCTCAGACTGTTGTTGGATTCAAACTCATTAGATTTTTGGTGGCTCTGTACTCCTTAGACTGTTGACGGATCCATAATATTTAGACTGCTTTCAATCCATACCCATTAGACTGTTGATGGATCTATACTCTTTACACTTTTAATGGATCTATACACCTTAGACTGTTTATATACCGGAGGCTGCTACTAGTCTATACACCTTAGACTATTGATGGATCTATACTTCTTAGCCCAGTGATGGCAAACCTTTTAGAGACCGAGTGCCCAAACTGCAACCCAAAACTCACTTATTTACTGCAAAGTGTCAACACGTCAGGCTTATCACGACATACGAGTTTACCCTAGTTGTTCTAAAAAAGATAATGGTGACCACCCCCAGCGGCCCCAGCAATAATAGTGACCACCTCCAGCAGCCCCAGCGATAATAGTGACACCCCCCACACACACACACACACACACCCAGCGATAATAACGATCCCCTTCCCCCATAGCAGCTCCAGGGATAAAAGTGACATCCCACAGTGGCCCCCAGTATAATAGTGACCCCCCCAGCGGTAATAGTGACCCTCCCCACAGCGGCCCCCCTAGTATCACAGTTATCCCCCCACAGTGGCCCCCAGTATCACAGTGACCCCCCCCCATACAGCGGACCTCAGTATCACAGTGACCTTCCCCCCGCAGCGCCCCCCCAGTAGCACAGTGACCCCCCGCAGCGGCCCCCCAGTAGCACAGTGACACTCCACAGTGGCCCCCTGAGACCCACATACTTACTCCCTCCTCCTCGTGGAAGCACCGCTCCTCCTCTGCCTGGTGCGCATGTTAACTTTTTCAACACCACTTCTGCCCTAATCAGCAATTCCAGCAACCTGATTGGTTGTTTGGGTTGGCTGATTCCCAATTACAGCAATCTGATTGGTTGTTTGGGTTGAGTGATTCACCAAACAACAAATCAGGTTGCTGGAATTGCTGAATAGGGCAGAAGTGGTGTGGAAAAAGTTAATATGCCTGCAGGACGCCTCTTCCCCCTGCTCTCACGGAACCAAGTAGGAGACGTCAGGGGAGGGAGGAGGAGGATCCCGGCTGCACACTGACGTTACAGTGTGCACCAGGATCAGCGCAGCTAGCAGAGCTGCCGGTATTCGCTAACGTTTTGAGTGGCCGATGGTGACGGTTGCCAGCAGGGAAGGCTCTGCGTGCCGCCTCTGGCACGCGTGCCATAGGTTCGCCACCACTGTCTTAGACTGTTGTTTGATTCACACTCATTAGACTGTTGATGGGTCTATATACCTTAGGCTGTTATTGTATCTATACACCTTGTACTCTTGATGGATCTATGCTCCTTAAACGTTTGATGGATCTATATACCGACTGAATGTATCCATGCACATTAGACTGTTGATAGATTAAGCCAAAAAGACTAGGACCCCTTAACATCTTTCTTCTATGAAACTCTTAAAATTATCATGGCAAGAGGGCATTTCGCCCCATAGGCTAAACCAACTAATGTGAAGTAGAGTAGAACTTTACTATTCACTCTGAGTTAATTCCATCTTCTGCATATGATACCCGATCTTCATCTTCTTAACTACACCTCAAATGAAAAGTTACCGAATCCTTGGAACAAGACCTGGACTACTTAGCTTGACTCAAGAGCTTCAACAAATCCTAGAGCAGCTCCTCATGGTTTCTTTAGATTAGGTTCATATTTTTATCCATATAAACTCTTCCCCTTATCTTCTGACAGAACTTCTGAAAACTCCTGCAGATCAAGGCTCTTGCTCTATGGAACTTACCTCCTACGCTGAGGCTCAGCTTGTTCTCTCCCTTCCCCTTGGAATTGGTGATTGTACACTTGTAGACTCCAGCATCTCCCAGCTGCACGTTGTTTATCTTTAAGGAGGCATTTCCTACAGACAGCTGATCAAGGAAGAGTGATGTCCGACTTTTGAAGTTTGGGTTCTGGTTGGTCAACACAGTCTTTCCACCCTCATATTTGTACACAACTCCAGTGTCTCCAACCTTCTCCCACAGGATATCACTTGAGTGTTGCAAATCAGGAGTGAAGGTGCAACTGAGGATTACATCTTCTCCGATCTGTCCAACAGCGTTGACAGTGATCACGTCGTTAGTGGTTCTGTTGCCTGGAGAAGTGAAGGATGAGGTCTACATGTTACTATCATATATAATAGTTCTGCCAAACATGTAAAGAGTCCGTATATGTTAAAACTTACCAGCGACGCTGAGGCCGATGATAAGAGCAATAACTGCAACAAGGACAATTATTATCACAATCAAGCTGTGTACAAAAAGATCAAAGTTAGTGCACAACCAAACATAGATCCTGTACATATAATAGTAATGTGTAATTATGGTAGTTATATTCTTGTACATAGGGGGCAGTATTATAGTAGTTATATTCCTGTACATAGGGGGCAGTATTATAGTAGTTATATTCTTGTACATAGGAGGCAGTATTATAGTAGTTATATTCTTGTACATAGGGGGCAGTATTATAGTAGTTATATTCTTGTACATAGGGGGCAGTATTATAGTAGTTATATTCCTGTACATAGGGGGCAGTATTATATTAGTTATATTCTTGTACATAGGGGCAGTATTATAGTAGTTATATTCTTGTACATAGGGGCAGTATTATAGTAGTTATATTCTTGTACATAGGGGGCAGTATTATAGTAGTTATATTCTTGTACATAAGAGGCAGTATTATAGTAGTTATATTCTTGTACATAGGGAGCAGTATTATAGTAGTTATATTCTTGTACATAGGGGGCAGTATTATAGTAGTTATATTCTTGTACATAGGGGGCAGTATTATAGTAGTTATATTCTTGTACATAAGAGCAGTATTATAGTAGTTATATTCTTGTACATAGGAGGCAGTATTATAGTAGTTATATTCTTGTACATAGGGGCAGTATTATAGTAGTTATATTCTTGTACATAGGAGGCAGTATTATAGTAGTTATATTCTTGTACATAGGGGGCAGTATTATAGTAGATATATTCTTGTACACAGGTAGCAGTATTATAGTAGTTATATTCTTGTACATAGGGGTCAGTATTATAGTAGTTATATTCTTGTACATAGGAGGTAGTATTATAGTAGTTATATTCTTGTACATAGGGGGCAGTATTATAGTAGTTATATTCTTGTACATAGGAGGTAGTATTATAGTAGTTATATTCTTGTACATAGGTAGCAGTATTATAGTAGTTATATTCTTGTACATAGGGGGCAGTATTATAGTAGTTATATTCTTGTACATAGGAGGTAGTATTATAGTAGTTATATTCTTGTACATAGGAGGTAGTATTATAGTAGTTATATTCTTGTACATAGGAGGTAGTATTATAGTAGTTATATACTCTTGTACATAGGGGGCAGTATTATAGTAGTTATATTCTTGTACATAGGGGCAGTATTATAGTAGTTATATTCTTGTACATAGGAGGCAGTATTATAGTAGTTATATTCTTGTACATAGGAGGCAGTATTATAGTAGTTATATTCTTGTACATAGGGGGCAGTATTATAGTAGTTCTATTCTTGTACATAGGGAGCAGTATTATAGTAGTTATATTCTTGTACATAGGGAGCAGTATTATAGTAGTTATATTCTTGTACATAGGGAGCAGTATTATAGTAGTTATATTCTTGTACAAAGGGGGCAGTATTATAGTAGTTATATTTTTGTACATAGGAGGTAGTATTATAGTAGTTATATTCTTGTACATAGGGAGCAGTATTATAGTAGTTGTATTCTTGTACATAGGGGGCAGTATTATAGTAGTTATATTCTTGTACATAGGAGGTAGTATTATAGTATTTATATTCTTGTACATAAGAGCAGTATTATAGTAGTTATATTCTTGTACATAGGGGGCAGTATTATAGTAGTTGTATTCTTGTACATAGGGAGCAGTATTAGAGTAGTTATATTCTTGTACATAGGGAGCAGTATTATAGTAGTTATATTCTTGTACATAGGGGGCAGTATTATAGTAGTTATATTCTTGTACATAGGGAGCAGTATTATAGTAGTTATATTCTTTTACATAGGGAGCAGTATTATAGTAGTTATATTCTTGTACATAGGGGGCAGTATTATAGTAGTTATATTCTTGTACATAGGAGGAGTATTATAGTAGTTATATTCTTGTACATAGGGGGGCAGTATTATAGTAGTTATATTCTTGTACATAGGGGCAGTATTATGGTAGTTATATTCTTGTACATAGGAGGCAGTATTATAATAGTTAACTCTCTTCCAGCCGCCTCATAGATGAATGACTGCCTATATTCATGGGCCAGTAGTTGCTTGGCTTTTAGGTGAGCCAATAACCAAGTGACTCACAGGTGACCGAATCTTGCTCACTTGCCGTCAGGTCCTATGTTTATACAGGACGATAGTTGCCCATAGTTGCTCTTTTGCACGATCACTCAGGTGACTATCACCTCATGTAAAAGTTCCCTTAGTTGATGGACACTAAATGGGAAGGGGTGTTGATTATTGTCGATTGCCTGTGTCCCTCATAGGTTTTGGGAGGTTAGTTGAGACACAGATAACATATATGTGAAATCACAAGTTTACATAACTTCACGCCTTGATTTTTTGCTCACTGCTGGGCATTTTACGCCCTTTGCAAACTCTACAGCTGCAGAACTGGTGTTTCCTGAACTCTGCACATAGTGATTCTTGGCAGAAAGGGTCAGATGGTGATAAAATAACCTGAACGTGTGGAAGATGTGAGCGCTCCACCTGAGCCAGTTCTGTATATGTAGAAGCACATGTAGCTAATATGGTATATATGTGCGCTGACTCTGAGGCCGTTATGTCATCTGCCGTACCGTATATGGATTAACTCTTACTTTACTGTCAGCGGCACATTCATGCGACCGAAGAATGCAGAGAGGTAAATCCTGTCCGGTAACAATAGCTCTAATCATGGCAGCAGGTGCGCAATCTCACACCTGTGGGATGACTATAAGCATACTTGACAAGTACTGCAAGATCAGAAGCCCGCGGGGCCGTGACATAGAGGATGATTGCCTTCATAGTCATCTGTGTGTCTTAGGGGGTCATTCACATTCACTGTTTGCCTGTGTAATACGCAGTGAATAGACACATTGATTTCAATGGTTCCATTCACCTGAGCGTATTTTTTGATGCCACGTGCAATTTTCGGGCAAAAAATGCGCGGTATGTCCTATCTTGGTGCAGATTATGCACCGTAGAAGCCCATTGAGTTCAGTGGGCGAGTGTAAATACACACACAATATGCAGGGAACCTGAATATTCGCTTTGTATTTATACATAAAATTAGGGGGCTTCACACGATCGCAATGTGTGCCCCATATGCAGCATATTTGCGTATGAACTAAACATTTGGGGTAGATTTGCGCGTGTGTCTGCGCATATTACTGTACTATTTGCATGCGTGGCACACCTTTTTTGGATTTAATGGCTTTTAAACCTAATTAGCTCCAGATGTGTTCTTTTTCCCACATTTGGCACAGTGTCACACTCTGTCTTTGGTGTATTTTCGCACTTCATGTAGATTTCTCTGGGACTTTTGCTGCACAAAATGCAGGAAAATAGGACAGGTCCTACTTTTTTTCCGCGCGTGCAAAACACACCTGTGACTATGAACCCATTGAAATTAGTGGGTTCTATTCTCTCTGTTTAGGCCTCATGTCGACGGGGTAAATCAAGCCCGCTACGGATTCTCCATGGAGAATCCGTAGCGGGTCCCTCCTGCCCCGCAGACATGAAGGCTGAAAATAACAATTACTCACCTCTCCGCACGCTCCGGATCTTCCCTTCTTTGCGGCTTGATCTTCTATCCGTCGCGGCCGGATCTTCTTTCTTCGGCCCGGCGGATGTGCTCGGCACGCAGGCCGCGTGCCGCGCGCATGTGCCGGGCACATCCACCGGCCCGAAGAAAGGAGATCCGGCCGCGACGGAAAGAAGATCAAGCCGCGAAGAAGGGAAGATCCGGAGCGTCCGGAGCAGGTGAGTATATTCTGATTTTAATAGAATATAGAAGCCTTCAATAGAAGCCTGCGGAAGCCGTCCGCGCGGGAGACCCGCACCTAAATGGAGCATGGTCCATTTTTTTTCATGCTCCAGATTTTTTTAAATTCACTTTTATTGACCATCCGCGGGTATTTATCTACCCGCGGGTGGTCAATGCATCCCTATGGGGTGCGGATCCGCGTGCGGGCGATCCGCTGCGGATTTTAATTTTGCCCGTGGACATGAGGCCTTAATGCACATATATTTTCCATGTGCAGAAACACGAGCAAATACAGCCGTGTGAAGAAGCCCTCAAGGTGGATGCCTTGCATCGTGTGGTAGAGGATCAGAAGTGAGTCAATGAGAAACCTCGCATGGCACTTGCATGCACACTGCACAGCATGCGAGGGCTATGCGATGCCTTTAATTTCCCATTGAAATCAATGGGCGATGCATTCCAAGGAACGTGCATTGGAGGTACAAGTCGTGTCTTCCATGCATTTCATTATGTGTTGGTTTGTGTCTCCTCTGCAGTGATCTGTGTGATCTGTGTCTGGCCAGCATTCTATTCTATAATATCACTGTTACCATTGATCTAATCACTAATATTTGACATCAGCACATAGAGAAATGCAGGGGAGACAAAGATCATGTATTTCCTGCCATTTACTTTCCTTATGGTCAAATGTGCAGTCATACAGTCGCTGCTTCATCGTCTCTATCCTGCCTGCAACCACCTTTAGCATCAGTGCAAGGAGGGCACAGGAAGCTGAACTATTAGGGTTAAGCTTTCTGTTATGGGCCACGGAATTTGGGAGGCATAGGCAGCAATTTGTGGCAGATGGGAAAACAATATATGAGTAAGGGGGTAGAAGTCTGTGACAGGGGGGAGTCGGGGAGAGGGGGCAAAATGAGCAGTCAGTGAGGGAAGAGGGAACTAGTCTGTTTGGAGGGGGAGCATTCTGTATGCAGGGGGCATAAGAAGTAGTCTGCATGAGAAAGTTGGGGACACAGGGAGATGTCTCTGAGAAAAAGAGGGCCATAAGTAGCAGTCAGTGAGAAAGACAGGGAGGCATGGGGAGCAGTCTGTGTGAGAGGAGGACTTGGGGAGCAGTCTGTAACAAAGAGGAGTACATGAAGAACATTCTAGGAGAAAGGGGCATAGCGGAGCAGTCTGAAAAAGAGGGGGTATGAGGGAGCAGTTTGTGAGAAAGAGTGGTCATGAGGGAACAGTCTGCATGAAATATGGAGGCATGCAGAGCAGTGGGTGTAACATTAAGTGTAGCATTATTACTGTGTAGAGTACAAAAGGTGACACTAACACTGCTGAAAACTGGAGCACAACTAATGTTTGTACCACAATGGGCCACTATCTATTTGGCACTATTATTTTTTTTTGGGGGGGGGGGGGTGGAGGCACTATTTATCTGATAATGTTTACAGGGATACAGTTAGTTTTACACTATTGTTAAAGGGACTATGCTATGACAACATTATTTGTGAAGTACAGTAATTGGGGGGCAGTGTGCCACAAAGCGGAAACAGTAATAGGAGAAATGGGGCAGTAGTAGGCACAGACTTGGGGGCCTCAGCAGAATGGGGAGTTTATGTGGGTTGAGAAAAGGTAGGGAGGGGACTGGAAGAGTAAGGAGCCAACGGTACAGTATATGCATCCATGTTGATGCACAGATATCACACACAATCTTGTCACCAGTATGCACTCATACATATAAAATGCAGAACCATGGAAAAAGGAGCCATGCGCCACACCCAGACCACAGCGTGCAAGCATGTGGTCACTTAGCCCAGTCACCTCTGTAGTCTTTATATGACAGGTGGAGAAAAACAGGTAAGAGGTTTTACAGGAAATTAAGAAAAAAATTCTACGGGCTTAAAATAGCGTAAAGAAACCTATTCTGACAGCTCCGCATCCAGTGCTGCAGCCTAAGTGCCCAGGCAGGCGGTCACGTGCCGTACGTTGTGCCCCTTCCTGCTCAGCCAGTAACAGGCTTCAGCTGTGATTCTCCCATGGCCACTATTAACGGGCCCCAGGCAAACATTTGCCAGCCAGTCTCTAATGCTGGTGATTATATAAATCATGTAATGAGTACATAAGACATACAATACACACTAAAAGCCCCCCATGGTATATACATTCACTGGACTCCGACCAACAATGTACACTACAAGCCTCTCCTAATAGAAAACCCGAGCGTCCCTACTACAAAACTCCAAATGTGTGATGAACACAATCAGTTCAGCTTATAGTACACACAACCAGAACCCCAAACCTCCAACAGGACAGTACCAGATTACTGTTCCCCTTAAAGTGATTATTGGGGCCCATTCACATGTGTATCTTTATAGTCTATATTCAGACTGCATTTTTACTGACAGAATATTGAAAGAGTATGACTAGAGATGAGCGAGCATACTCGCTAAGGACAGTTACTCGATTGAGTATTGCCCTTAGCGAGTACCTGCCCGCTCGGAAGAAAAGGTTTGGCTGCCGGCGCAGGTGAGAGGTGAGTTTCGGCAGTGAACAGGGGGCAGCGGGGGGGGGGGGAGAGAGGGAGAGAGAGATCTCCCCTCCGTTCCTCCCCGCTCTCCCCCGCTGCTCCCCGCCCGCCACCGGCAGCCGAACCTTTTCTTCCGAGCGGGCAGGTACTCGCTAAGGGCAATACTCAATCGAGTAATTGCCCTTAGTGAGTATGCACGCTCATCTCTAGTACAGACCCATTGAACTTAATTGATGTATTAGGATGTGCATTTTTTACGCAAACCGATGTTGCGTGTGACCAAAAAAATTGCAGCATGTCCTATTTTGCTTCCTATTCATGGACCAAAATCAACTGTGTACACTGCATTTCATTGTTCACCCTGCTTTCTGTGGGCTGGGACAAAACTGACATCACATGGCCCTTCTTGCTTTGCTTTTTGGCGCGTATGAAAACCCCAGGGCAGACAGATGCAGCATAGACATAAAAAATACACACAGGCACCAAAAACACACCAAAAATGAGCATACACATGCAGTAATGGCGGCTTCACATGGGCATATTTACACACGTATTTGTGTGCGAAAAATATGCGCACCCCATACACAGAAAATAGAACTTATTGATTTTAATGGGTTCACTTTCATTTCCTTTGCACAAAAGTAGAGCATGTCGTGTTTTTTCCCTGGGCACGAAAATACAAAAGCAGCATGCTCTAATTTGTGCGCATTTGAGGACCCAAGGCCCATTAACATCGGGGCATGGTTGTGTTCTATGCACCAAAAACTATGCCAGGTGAGTGCAAAAAGTGCAGTAAAATACTCGGATATGCATGCAAAAAAAAAAAGATTAGTTCATAGCGCAAATGTGAGCTGTGGCTATTACTGGGTGCGCTTTGACTATTACCAGATGTCTCTGTGTCTCTTACATGGGGCGATGATGAAGTTGCGGGGGCACTGTGTGGCAAGAGCTTTTTCAGGGGCATATTTGGTGGTTCTGTAAGCAGTGTGACTTGCACTGGAGATACTGTGTTTGATACTGGGGGCATCGCGGATCTTACATAGGCACTGTGAATGTTAAGGGGGCACTGCAGTGAATTGTGTAGCTACCGGGTGAACTTTTGCTGAGGGTACAAAGGGTCAAGTATGAGGTGTTGTGGCTGTTAACGGAAGCTGGCAGTAGTGGGCACTGCGGTTGATATTAGAGAACTTTGATCTGTGGCACTATAGATATCACAGGGGGTATTGTGGCTTGTACTGCAGTGAGCACTATTATGGGCACAGAGGGGCTTCGGGTTACATTCCCTGAAGCTGGAATGCACACAGCACACCCTCAGCAAGGTCATAGCTGGATGCCAGGGGGTGCCAACAAGGGACTTTACTCTGTCCAGGGTATTTAGATGCAGTTAAGCATTGTCCCGGGTGAAGAAAAACCTATCTATGGCTCTGCTCTTACTCCCAGTCCATGATGGTGGTCCAGGTACTTACATCCTGAATATCACCTGCCCAATGGTAGCCATGGCAAGCTCTGGACCTGAGTCTCCAACAGTGATGCCAAGCTGGAGAGAGAACCCTTCACAGCAGCCAGCAAAGATACGAGCAGGAGATGGAGGTCTCAGGACTTCTCAGGACTATCACAGAGGGCTCTGTGGTCTTCTGGATCTCTTCTCCATCATGCAGATAGTATAGGACAATGTCTGGAACATCCACCACTTCTGCTGTTGTAAAGAGAGTAAGATAAATCCTGCAATCAGGGTCCTCACATCAGCAGCTATCCTCATGAGAAGTGAGATTTCTTCATTCAAGGAGTGTCCTTCCAGCTCTCAAAGTCCAGGTATGAGGAAGAAACAACCAAGGTGCCAAACCCAAGACTCAGAGGGCTGTGAGGGAGGAACGTAAGTGCCCTCAAGTGAATGTCAGCTGTTCCATGTCAGCTACCTATAAATATAAGTATACTGGAGGGGCAGATTATCATCCCCAAGGAGCAGAGACATCAACATAGAGGTACTCCTGGTAGATCGTTAGAGCCAGGTATTCTGCTGATGGAGTCACTCTGTACATACCGTGTTTCCCTGAAAATAAGACAGTGTCTTATATTAATTTTTGTTCAAAAAGGTTTAACTTTTTTACATGTATAGCTGCCTAGACACTATTTAAATTGACTTTTTTAATTAACTGTTAGCAGGGCTTAATTTTGGAGTAGGGCTTATATTTCAAGCATCCTAAAAAAGCCCAAAAAATTATTTTGCATGCTCAAAAATTCTGGAAAATCGTGCTATGCCTTATTTTCAGGGTATGTCTTATTTTCAGGGAAACAGGATACATAACTTATCCTGTTATAACTTCTGGAATACTCTCGGGTCCGGAGAGAAGTTTCTATTTTACTGCTGTTGTACAAGCAGGAGGGGTTCATGGAGGAATCCCCCCAAACTAGTAAGTGATACTCCATATCACACTGGTATTTATAGGGGACGTCTTTTACAGAGATGTTCCTTCTCACTGGGAGCCATTCCCATTGTTTCCAATGAGCACCGCTTTTCTTTTCCTTTTTCTCTGTATGACCTGCGGCCACTACTGATGCTGAGCGATCACCTAAAATGTATATTTTTGTCTAGATGGATCTTATTGTCATTACTAGGAAGATAGACCATCCCTGATAGTAAATACAGTGTATCCCTGAACACAAACTTTAAACATGCCCCACTACTATCATTAGGATGGTGTACTAATACCAATGATGGGTATCAGACTGAACTCAAGCTGACTAGTTAGAAGTGTCTTTGTTGTCACCGATGTTGGCCCTCTCTCCTGCATACTGTAATAAACATATATAATATACATATGTATATTACACATATATCATAATAACAGATATGTCATTCTATACATATGTAATATACATATTAACTCACGTTTTATTTTCCAAAAATTGCTAATAAATTCATCATGGCGGGTCATACCAAGGAATCCACAACGCACTTTCCTACCCAAAATGAATAAAAGCTGGGAAGTGTGAGGGGGCAGGAAAAGTGGATTTGGAAGGGTTAATAGATAATTGGGGATTGGTTCAATTAGTAGTCTAGATCACTTTTGTATTTTGTGCATTTTTTGTGTTTTGTTGGTCCTACCAACACATTTTATATGTATTATTTAATAAAAGCTATTTTTTAAGTGTGTCATCTGTGATTTTGTACATGACATACATGACTTATCCGCTACTTATCCTGACTTATGGTACATGCCATATTATACTCCAGAGCTGCAATCACTATTCTGCTGGTGTGGTCCCTGTGTACATATATTACATGACTTATCCTGTACTGATCCTGAGTTATATCCTGTATTATACTCCAGAGCTGGACTCACTATTCTGCTGGTGTGGTCCCTGTGTACATAGATTACATTACTTATCCTGTACTGCTCCTGAGTTACATCCTGTATTATACTCCAGAGCTGGACTCACTATTCTGCTGGTGGAGTCACTGTGTACATACATTACATTACTTATCCTGTACTGATCCTGAGTTACAGCCTGTATTATACTCCAGAGCTGCACTCACTATTCTGCTGGTGGAGTCACTGTGGACATACATTACTTATCCTGTACAGATCCTGAGTTACAGCCTGTATTATACTCCAGAGCTGCACTCACTATTCTGCTGGTGGAGTCACTGTGGACATACATTACTTATCCTGTACTGATCCTGAGTTACATCCTGTATTATACTCCAGAGCTGCACTCACAACAACTAAATCATGGAACGAGACGTCCTGCCACCTTCTAATATACTTTATCTTATCGTTTCTTGAGATTTGTAGGACCTCTGCTTGCTGTCAGTGAATGGAAACACCCTGCAACAAATTGTCCTGCTCACGCATTTCTTTATTTCACGCCACCTTCTTTTCTTCTCAGTTCATCACTTCTCTGCTATTTCCTCGAAGTAAACAGTCAAACCTGTAGAACATTTACCTGCAAGGAAATGTTGTCCAGGATTAACCCCTTATCAACCAGTTCTGCAATCATGTTTAAGGTACTTTTAGATGCAACAATTATCGTTCAAACAAGTGAAAGCGAATGATAATCGTTCAGTCTAAACGCAGCCAATGACTGAACGAGCCAACGATGTATCTGCTTGTATAAGGCTTCTTTCACACGAGTGCATATTGGCTGTCCGTTTTCACGGCCGTCCGAAATACGCTACATTGGGGGCGAAATAACTGGTGAACGGGCGCATAAAACAAACGTTTGTGCGCCCATTCATATGGCCATCGCCCATTTCCCCTCCCTCCCCATTGCAGGCTTACCTATCTTCCTCCCCGCTCCATCTGTGCAATGGGAGGGGGCGGGACGGGGATAGAGCTAAGCGCCAGTCAGCCCCACCTCCTTCCATTGATGGCTATAAACAAGAGGCGGGGACAAGGCGGTTATTTAGCTCCGCCCACGTCCCGCCCCTTGTCCATAGCCATCAATGGGAGGGGGCGGGGCGGATCGGCGTTTAGCTCCCATTGCAGAGACTGAGCAGGGGGGAGAGGTAAGCCTGCATGGGGGGAGAACAGAGGGAGGTAGTTTAGCAGCCACGCTGCTAAACTCCCTCCCACCTATGGCCACTGCCATAGGCTCTCATAGGAGCCCATGCAGCGGCCCGACGTATTCCGGCCCAAACATAGTTCCAGAACTATGTTTTGGGCTCGACGTAAAAACAACCGGCGCTATATCGGCCGGCCAGGCATTTTTACATCACGGGAATACGCCCATGTGATCTGATTGGAATCCAATGCCTCAGATCACAGTGCATATCGGCCGGCCGTGAAAACGCCGGCCAATATGCGCTCATGTGACAGAAGCCTAAGGAGGTTGCACGAGAGCGGACGAGCCAGCGATGTTGTTATTTGCTCATTCATACAATAGTCGGCTCGCTTTTCTTTGTTGGGCTGTACAAATAATTTTTTAATGTTTTTTTTACCTTTCATTTTTCTAATTTCTATTTCTTAATTTTTACACTTTTTGAGAAGTCAGACTGATAATGTTACCACGGGTTCTCCACTAACCCGGTCGGGTTCTCCACTGTCCTGGTCAGGTTCTCCACTAACCCGGTCAGGTTCTCCACTGTCCCGGTCGGGTTCTCCACTGTCCCGGTCGGGTTCTCCACTGTCCCGGTCGGGTTCTCCACTGTCCCGGTCGGGTTCTCCACTAACCCGGTCGGGTTCTCCACTGACCCGGTCGGGTTCCCCACTGTCCCGGTCGGGTTCCCCACTGTCCCGGTCGGGTTCTCCACTGCCCGGTCGGGTTCTCCACTGTCCCGGTCGGGTTCTCCACTGTCCCGGTTGGGTTCTCCACTAGCCCGGTCGGGTTCTCCACTGTCCCGGTCGGGTTCTCCACTCACCCGGTCGGGTTCTCCACTAACCCGGTCGGGTTCTCCACTGTCCCGGTCGGGTTCTCCACTGTCCCGGTCGGGTTCTCCACTGCCCGGTCGGGTTCTCCACTGTCCCGGTCGGGTTCTCCACTGTCCCGGTTGGGTTCTCCACTGTCCCGGTCGGCTTCTCCACTGTCCCGGTCGGCTTCTCCACTGTCCCGGTCGGGTTCTCCACTGCCCGGTCGGGTTCTCCACTGTCCCGGTCGGGTTCTCCACTGTCCCGGTCGGGTTCTCCACTAGCCCGGTCGGGTTCTCCACTGTCCCGGTCGGGTTCTCCACTGTCCCGGTCGGGTTCTCCACTGCCCGGTCGGGTTCTCCACTGTCCCGGTCGGGTTCTCCACTGTCCCGGTCGGGTTCTCCACTGCCCGGTCGGGTTCTCCACTGCCCGGTCGGGTTCTCCACTGTCCCGGTCGGGTTCTCCACTGTCCCGGTCGGGTTCTCCACTAGCCCGGTCGGGTTCTCCACTGTCCCGGTCGGGTTCTCCACTAACCCGGTCGGGTTCTCCACTGTCCCGGTCGGGTTCTCCACTGTCCCGGTCGGGTTCTCCACTGCCCGGTCGGGTTCTCCACTGTCCCGGTCGGGTTCTCCACTGTCCCGGTCGGGTTCTCCACTAGCCCGATCGGGTTCTCCACTAGCCCGATCGGGTTCTCCACTGTCCCGTCGGGTTCTCCACTGTCCCGGTCATTTCCATGTATGATACATGTCATAGTTGTATTCTTTTCACTTTGAATTTAGTTTTTTCCACCATGTATAGATTCTTTTTGCCTAAAAGTCAGTTAAAAACCTCCATTATTAACTTGTTAAGCTGAAATCTCTCAGGTCTAATTAATCCTATCAGACAAAGACAGTAGGAAGCTCCGGGAAGAGGTGGGTGGGTAGAGGACTTCTAATCCATCTCTTATCAGTCTGTCTAAGGCTGCCTGTCCACGGGCGAGTTATCATTGCGAGATCCGCGGCGATCGCATGACACGCTTTCCATAGGCTAACTATGGAAAGCACAGCCCGACACCCACGGGTGGAAAATCATAGCGATTTGCCGCGATTCTCCTCAGTGCGCCTATCTATTAGATACGCTCATCACGGAGACCTGTCAAGGCTCCCCCGTGGTGGAATATCGCTAGCGATATTCCGTCACGGCCGTGGACAGGCAGCCTAAAGCTTCCTTAACTCCTGGCTCGCCATTCACTTTCTAAATTCAAATCTAAGCCAACGCGTTTTTGCACCACCCGGTAATCTAGTCCATCTTTAAACGTGTAATTAAAGTGTGCGACCAGGAGGAGGATGAGTCATGTAGCTCCACAAGACACTGCTGATCATCTGGTTGGGTGGACATAAGAGGGGCGATCGCCCACAGTCTACATCTGCCTGGTGCCCCCCATACAAGCTGTTGGCCAGCGCCCCATGCCACTGCATGGGTCAGACATAGCTAAGGCTGACCATGATTGAAATTGCTGGACCCCTTTATTTAGGCTGCTCTCACACAGCGCACTGTTTACAGCGTTTAGCGTGGCATTTGAAACGCCGCTGCGAATGCTAGTCTGCAAGGCCCCACTGCAATGTAATGGGAGCATTTCACAGCGTTTAGATTTCAATGGAGCCTCGCAGACTTACGCTGTGATTTTCGAGCGCTGTCTGCTCTACTTTTATGCATTTTAGCGCTTTTTAACGCAACTCATCACCCATCACACTGATCGGATGCGTTAAAAAACGCTGTTGAATGCTGTACAAGGAGTTTGAAACTGCGATTTTATAAGCGGCGTTTTGCTAATGCCTGTGTGAGCGGCCTTGTAGTTCTGGTCTACTCATATGGGCAAGAGAGATGTTATGAGGGCTCCAGGTCCCGGGTGCGGATGTCTCTTCTGCACCCATAATATTCGCCCCGAAGGTACAACCAAGTAACGGCCGTTCTGTAAGACCAGGCCCATTTATGCATAACATGGATGGCCCATAATTTAATCTCTTGCCAGATGTGGCTTCCACCCCAAATATCAATGGTCAGAGACAAACCCTATAAAGTGTAAGAGTAAAGAAAAAATACATCCATACTGGAAATAGGCTACAATAGAAAAAAATCAATACCACCGGTTAGATGTCCCCCGGATCCAGCACAGGAGCCCTTGTCCCCAATCGTTCTGGTTCCAGAAGAAGATGCAGCGGGCATGTGCCATGCATTATGTATGTGACCGTTCTGCCAATCACTGGCTTCAGCATTAATACCGCCATGAACGGTACGTGACCGCTGCAGCTTCTTCTGGACCCAGAGTGATGGGGACAAGGGCTCCTCTGCTAGACCGGGGGGGCATCATCCAACTGATGGGTATTGGGTTTTTCTATTGCAGTGCGTATTTGTAACCGGTGGGTATTGCTTATTATTTTTCATTTCAGTCTATACCCAGAATTTTTTTTGCTCTTGGAAATGCCCTTTAAGTGAAGCCAGCAGGTTGGTGCCGTGGGGTGATTAGTCTCAGCCCGGGGGCCCATCCATGTGGTTGGATGATTGGTTCTCATTGATGACGTGCAGCACTGGGGTCTGGAGTTCATACTTGACTTAGTCATATCTGCATGGTGTTTCCAAAAATCTACAAAAACATATGGAGAAATGATTTGGCCCCTAATTACATTTCCACATAAACGAGACTCTATGGGGGAAATTTACTAAGATTGGCGTTTCCAGTGGTAAATATGATGGGTGATAGACTGGAAGCGCCGGAGGATCTGGAGCTGCGAATGATATGAGTTATGAGCAGTGACTCGTCCTGATATCTCATTACTCATCGTATCTAGTCAGGCGGCATCGGTGCCATTCACGCTACATTCCCTGGAGATACCCGGCATGTCTGTACAGTGAATGTCCTATAACTCACCGCGTCTTTGGGAAATTGGGAAATAATGAAGTATCTCTCGTTTTACGTACTTGTCAGATTTACTGTCGCCCTTTGGGGCAAAGTTACTCTGCTGATCTTATGTTTGTCACATGACTGCGATGGTACACTAGCAATAAGGTCAGCGGGGAGAGCGGCGCTGGCGTCCATTACCGGCCGCAGGTTTCCCAATAACAGAATTGATCATTTCAGGCTCAGCTGTGCTATATGTCACTATAAATATTGGGAGTGCCATGTATTGAGTGCAGGGCTATAAGTCACTATATATACTGGGAGTGTCACATATAGAGTGCAGAGATATATGTCACTATATATACTGGGAGTGTCACATATAGAGTGTAGTGATATATGTCAGTATTTATACTGGAAGCATCTCGTATAGAGTGCAGTGATATATGTCACTATATATATTGGGAGTGTCACATATAGAGTGTGGTGCTGTATGTCATTTTATATACTGAGGGTGTTCAATATAGAGCACAGTGCTATATGTCACTATGTATACTGGGAGTGTCACATATACAGTGCAAGGCAATATGTCACTATATATACGGGAAGTGTCACATATAGAGTGCAGTGCTATATGTCACTATATATACGGGGAGGTTCACGTATAGAGTGCAGTAATATATGTCACTATATACTGTATACTGTAGGTGTCACATATAGGCTGCACTCAGGGACGTAACTATAGAGGATGCAGGGGATGCGGTTGCACCCGGGCCCAGGAGCCTTAGGGGGCCCATAAGGCCTCTCTTCTCCATATAGGGAACCCAGTACTATGAGTAAAGCATTACAGTTGGGGGCCCTGTTACAAGTTTTGCATTGGGGCCCGGGAGCTTCAAGTTAAGCCTCTGGCTGCACTGCTATACACTATGTTAGCAGAGTATTGGGATACACTCACAGGTGATGAAATTCTATTTTATCCACATTTTTCAATACAGTGTTGGGCCCCCCTCAGCCTCAATGACTGCAGTCACCCTGCAAGGCCGCTTTCCACCAAATTCTGATAGGCATGTGGAGGGATTTGCCCCCATTCCTCGAGGAGAGCATCAGATAGTGATGAAGGGAATGATGGGTGTATTGGGCTTGCCTGGATATGGTTTTCTAACTCGTCCCAAGGATGCACAATGAGATTGAGATCCTGGACTTTGGGTTGGCCAATGCAGTTCGCAGACGTTCAAACCAAGCCTCAACACCGAGTGCTGTGTGACATGGTACTCGTCATGTTGGCAGAGACACGGAGCTGTGCCCAAGTATTACACAGAGGAGGTGATGCCACATTGTCTGGAATGTCTCTGTACCCACTGGTGTTCATGGTGGAATTCATTATAACCAATGGCCCAAGTCCTTCCCCGCAGAGCCCCCCCCCCCCCCCCCCACGCACACACACACACCATAAGAAACTCTCCTCCAAACTTCACTGTTGGAATGATGCAGTTGCGTAACAACCGCTCTCCAGGCAACTGCTACAACCAAGTTCCGCCATCCGATCGGAAGATGGTGCATCACTGATTCATCTGTCCACAACACCTGCTTCATCTCCTTTACAGTCCAAGAACGACGCTCCAAGCACCATTGCAGGCGCCGCTGTACAGTCACTGCTGTGATGTTGGTCTTGTATACTGCCAATCGTCCATGGTGACCCTTCACAGGCAGTTCCGTACTGATGGTTCTGGTGATAATGTATATACCAACGGTCTGTAAGACGTCTTGACAATGTGTGTGATGCCTTTACAGCTCGTATAAGGCTTCGTTGCCCGCGTTCTGTCAATTTACGAGGTCTCCCTGAACGTAGCTGCACAGCAAATGGTTTCCACTTGCCAACAGTGGATTTTTGAAGGTCCAAAAGTGCTGCAATGTCCCGTACTGATTGGTTGGGAACAACCCAAGACCCCGTTGACAGCTCTACACCTGGTGCCATCCCACCACTAGACCCGTTGTCAGCTCTACTCCTGGTGCCATCCCACCACCAGACCCGTTGTCAGCTCTACACCTGGGGACATCTCACCACCAGACCCGTTGTCAGCTCTACACCTGGGGACATCCCACCACCAGACCCCTTGTCAGCTCTACACCTGGGGACATCCCACCACCAGACCCGTTGTCAGATCTACACCTG
Source organism: Eleutherodactylus coqui (assembly GCA_035609135.1). Lineage (NCBI taxonomy): Eukaryota > Metazoa > Chordata > Amphibia > Anura > Eleutherodactylidae > Eleutherodactylus > Eleutherodactylus coqui. The sequence continues at coordinate 35,148,844 of CM069408.1, forward strand.
GGGACATCCCACCACCAGACTCGTTGTCAGCTCTACAACTGGTGCCATCCCACCACCAGACCCGTTGTCAGCTCTACACCTGGGGACATCCCACCACCAGACCCGTTGTCAGCTCTATACCTGGGGATATCCCACCACCAGACCCGTTGTCAGCTCTACACCTGGGGACATCCCACCACCAGACCCGTTGTCAGCTCTACAACTAGTGCCATCCCACCACCAGACCTGTTGTCAGCTCTACAACTAGTGCCATCCCACCACCAGACCCGTTGTCAGCTCTACACCTGGGGACATTCCACCACCAGACCCGTTGTCAGCTCTACACCTGGGGGCATCTGTGCTGGGATATACCTGTGTGATCCTCTCCTTTATACCTAATGCTCACATTTGTATATCCCCTTCTCCTGACAGCACAGGGTTGGTGGGGGTCCCAATACTTTTGTCAACATAGTGTATGTTTAGTGTCATGTACAGAGTGCGGAGCTGCATATCTTTATATATATATATACAGGGTGCAGTGCTGTAGGCCCCCTAGATGTGGACTATGCAGGTTCCGCCTGATGCTCAGACCAAATCTGATCTTTTGTTTCATCTCCGCTATGCAGGTTTTTCCTTCACTCATGCTACATTAAGCTGAGAAGATGAGGGGGGGGCTATGAGGGGATCGTCTAGAAAACAGGTTCTTCAATAGGAGGATCCTGACCCTACAGGAAGCTGAACGTCTTCAGGATCAGCTTCTCCTAGTATGACTAATTCTAGAGTCCTCTGTAGCATGAAGAAATAAATATATCTGTAATACACATAAAAATTCACAAGAGGGCGCCAACCTCCCTTTAGTCTGGATAAGTGCACAAAGAATACATGAAGCGAGGCAGTTAGGGCGACTTCAGAGACCGTGTTTGTGTGCACGGAATTTGCACACGCATTGCGCAGAGAATAGAACACATTGCTTTCATGCTTCCTTCTTACCGTTTTTCTGTGTGCGCATTTCGCTTGCGTTAAAAAAACCCGAGACATGCTATATTTGTGTGCGCATTTTTGCACCAAAGGTCCCCCATAGGAGTCTAATTCGCACATATGTAGACATGGGTATGTGTGAAACACTGCGCATACCCGCGAACACTGGCACCTAATTTGGATTAATAGCCATACAAATCAGGGTGCGAGTGATTCCCCCTGTCCACATCAATGAGCGGTACCTGCCAGATGTGCACAGTAACAGCGCAGGCGCACGTCCAAAAAAACCACAAAAATACTTTGCGATGGATAGAGTGTTTTTGAGCTTACGGTCTTCTGAAGTCGCCCTAAGGGTCACTTCACACGAGTGCGTGAGCAAAAACACTCGCTGCAGCGTATTTGCGCATGAACGAATATGGATGAGGCATATTTGCACACATGTCTGCATGCAGTACTGTACTTTTTGCGCACGCAGGGCCAGTCCACATGTGCGCATGACAATGCCTTTCCGGGGATTAAAAGGCTAATTAGCCTAATAAGGACCAGATGTGTTATTTTTCCCGCATTTTGCGCACCTTCTATAGACCTCTATGGGGTCTTTGATGCACAAAATGCGAGAAAATAGAGCAGGTCCTACTTTTTTCCAACGTGTGCAAAATTCGCTTATTAGAACGAAGACATTGAAATCAACGGGCTCTACTGTGTGAGTTTAGTGCATGCAGATAGTGTGCGCAAAGACCCTCGCAAACACGGTCGTCTGAATGAGCCAAGGGGCTTACTGAAAACACAGGTTGCAAGAAACAGGAGAAACCAGAACCGCTAAGAAAAGGTCCGGCTCCTCCAAAAGGCGCAGTATGAACTTGGCATCTGATGGCGCAACGGCTGTGACCACCACTGTCAGCCCCATGCAGGAAGCAAACCTGTAGCTGCGCCGGCCGTAGGCAGCACGGAGAAGACCCGTTTCTTCTAGTAATGGAGGTCCCAGTGATCATGTAGTGACGGCACATCCCAGCAATATACAATCACCTACACATATATAGCTGCAGACCCCCCCCCCCCCCCCAAAAAAAAACCATACATCACCTATGAAGCACTGTCCGGCTCCAGCGTGTCTTCTCCCTGGTCCCTGGCAATTGTGTTCAGGCATGTCTTCTAGTCAGGGATTGGAAAATCCTCGCCTCCAGGAAGCGCTGCCTCTGATTGGCTGAGGGACGCAGATCAGCTAATCTGAGCCAGCGCTCAATGAACCAATCACAGCCATTCAATGAATAGCTGTGATTGGTTCATTGAGCACTTGCTCTGTTTGCCTGAGCCACGGCCTTCAGCCAGTCAGAGGCAACGCTTCCTGGAGGTGGGGATTTTAAACCTCCAATCCAGGAAGGGTTGGGGAAAACTACAAGCAAATCTTCTGAGGACCCGAGGAGACGTGCGCCAAAGCTGACAGCGCCTCTTAGGTGATGTTTTTTTTATGCAGCTAGGGCTTATTTTCAGGGTAGGGTTTATATCTCAAGCCTCCCCTCTCCCAATGAAAATCCCAGCAAAAGAGCGCTATAAAGCCATGATATCACCATGAGAAAATGCAGAGATATCGCAGAGAACACATGCGATATTATTGCGATTTTCTCGCGACAATATAGCATCGCCCCTGGGGAATTAGCCTTATATTGTGTGCCACTCTAAGGTGACCACTTTAGGACCCTGTGTCCAGCTTTCCGCCGGTACCCCGGCGGGGCAGCGATTTGTCCCGCTTTTGGGATGTCTGGTTACCATAGTGATTACCAGCTGGGGTGCCATGGCTCCCCAGCTGGTAATCACTCAGCAGCGCCACAGCAGATGCACACACTGTCGGCAGTGTGTGCATCCGGGATTTTCCTCCCCTCTCCCCTGACCTCTCCTCTTTAGTTCTGTAAGAGGAGAGGAGACGGGAGGAGGCGCTGCTGCAGGTGCACACACACTTCGTCCTGCAGCAGCGCAGGAAAGAGGAGGAGTAGCAGTGCTCTGAAGACCAGGAAAAGGGTTTCATAGGGGCTCTACAACTACTGTGGCGGTCACTGTTACTACTGGGGCCGATATAAGGGATACTATTAGTAATAGTGTCCCCTATATCAACCTCAGTAGTAATAGTATTAGCACTGAGGCCACTGTGGGGGTCACTATCACTACTGAGGCCACTGTGGGCGTCACTACTAGGGGGCACTGTGGGGGTCACTACTGAGGCCACTGTGGGGGGGGGGTTCACTTTTACTACTAGGACCGATGTGGGGGACACACACTACTATTGAGGTCACTCTGCATGTAGCAGCATAAATCAATCTGACCTGTTTACACATGCTGACAAATTCCGCAGCATTTCTGTATCCCAAAAAAATGGCAAAATCTTTACCATTGAGGCAAATTTTGACTGAAAATTAGCCGCATACCTACAGCTGATTTCATACTATGCAACGCTCCTCCTCACCTCCTCCGTAGACTTCCTGCAGTAATCGCTCCCCGGCTTCCGGTTCACAGCGGCCTGGTCAGGTGCGGCCACTACAGACCGCTGGGAACCTGGAAGACCAGGAGCACAGACAGGGGAAGGCCTATAGAGGAGGTGAGGGGGAGCACCATGTAGTATGAGTACGCGGCTAATTTTCACAGCACGGGTTTTAACAGTTTTTTTTGAATGCAGAAATGCTGCAGAATGTTCTCTTTTTGTGTTTTTTTAAACGGCCCTGTACTTTTTATAACAACAGCGGTAAAATCATATGTTGTGATAAGCCCCGCCCCTGACCACACCCCTCTTTTCGATTCGACCGTGGGAAAATCTGGTCACCTTAGCCAAAGTTGAAAAACAAAAAACCCCAAGAACTGCATGGTGTCTGCAAAAGTTTCTGTAATTTTTAAGTTAGCCACTAGGGGGCAAGATATCAATACTAATATACATAGAGGAATAAAGAGACCGCTGATCGCCGGTGATCCTCCACTAATACGTAGCAGCCCTCGCCATATGTATTATCCACTCGTGATCCATGTCTTTCCTCTCTTCCCTCCTGGTTTTACATTGACCCATACTGTCCCTGTTGTACCCCGCTCCCCCTATGGTGGCTCTATGTACTAATATTTACCGGTTTTCTTTCTGGTGATTCTTTTGTTGTATCTTATACCTTAAATATGATTCTTCTTAAAAGGACCCAACACTTCTGTCCGCATCCATCTATTACACAGACGCCTCGGATAAGACATCCGCACTTGTATCTGCCCCTCGGAGCCCTGTGATTGGTGCAGTGGACGTCTCCTACATTAGCGGTATTTAAGTGGATTATTACTTATTGATAAGTGAAGTGTTACTTCTATTTACATAAGTTTTTGTGGTGATGCGATAACCCATCACCTACTTCCAGAATGTTCTCAGATTCACTTATTAAAGGGATAGTGTCAGCATTTAAGTAATGTTATATCACTAGAGTCCGACCTTCTCTTATCCCCGCTGATACAGCCAGCAAGGTCCGCAGCACTTTACAAATCAGAGAGCACATATACGGACATCAGACCTTATAGAGTCATAGACTAATCAATGATTGAAACAATAGGAGTGCGGGCCCTGCTCCCAAGAGCTTACAATCAATGAGGAAATAGGGAGGACTCAAGAGATAGCAGAGCTAGTTCTGTACGATGCTCCGCTCATCTATTATATAAATGGGGTAGTATCCGTAAAAGCTGTACCAGCCACTGTGTATGTAGAGATGTGAAGTGCATTGGGGTGTATGGAGTATCAGCTTCTGAGGGAGAATATAGAATAGGGGTAAATGGAGATGAGATTTGGGGATGTGATAGGACTCCCTAAAGTACCATAAACTAACTTATGGTTACAGCAGGCGATAGGGAGCCGGGTGTTGGATTTTTCATACCCGTTTCAATCCCACGGTGTTATCTGCTGAAGTCTGTACACCGGCCAAAAATTGGGCTCTATTCAGAGTCCCATGTGCGTGCTCTCCCATAGACTTGTGGTCATAGGTTGCATATTGCAGCGCCCAAGATCTGCCACAATAAGTAAATGTAATACATGTATTTTAGGGCAGCGGGGCCCAATGGTTAAAAAATAACCCCTTTAATACTGAGTGTATTGCTGATGACCCTGATTGTCTGGGATAGCGCATTCCAGAGAACTGGTGCAGCTCAGGAAAAGTCTTGAGGACAGGAGTGGGAGGTTTGGATTATGGAGGATGTTAGTCTAAGGTCATTAGCAGAGGTGGGGAAAGGGTGCATCACTGTGAAGAGCTTTCTGTATAAGAGTGATGAGTATAAGGCCTCTTTCACATGGGTGATTGCGATATCCCATCAAAAACGCCTCGCAAGTTGTTTTCAATGGGAAACCTAAATACTCATGAGAAATAGATCGCAGCATGCTCTATTTCCCTGAGTACCACGTAGTGTGAACCTTATACATTTCCAGTGGGGAAAGGTGCCTTAAATAACCCCGGAGAAACTCAGTAGGGTTGAGAGCAAAGCTTGGTACATGCACTGGCCCTTTAAGAAATGGCACTGAAAACAGAAGTGACAGTGTGGCGTCCGCTGCACAGAAGGGGTGCTGAAGCAGTGGGTGATATGAGTGCAAGTGATTGAATAAAGGGAGCGAAATATGACCCCAAGACAGGAGCGTGCTGCCTAGGAGTTATGGTGGTATCAACATCAGGTTTCGGTCAGTTAGCAGATGGTGGAAACATAGGAAGTTCAGTTTTTGAAAAATTGGGTTCCAGATAGTGAGATAACACGGTGTTGGCGCCCCTTCACACGGGTATATTTGCGTGTATTTGATTTCAATGGGTTCATTCACAGGAGAACATTTTGCAAGAGCAATTGTGTAGTGAAAAACCACAAGCTCTATGTTTGCGCAGGAAAAGAGCACATCTGGCACAAGAATTTGGCCATTTTGATGGCCGGGAGCAATGGTGCGTATTTTACGCAGAACTTACGCGCACAAAAAGGTCTCTCTCTCTCTCTGTGCTCCCACCTGCTTGTGTCCTCTGTCTCTGTGTCTCCCCCTGCCTGCACCCTCTCACTGTGGCCCCTCTGCCTGCACCCTCTCATTGTTGCCCTCCTGCCTGCACCCTTTCTCTGTGCCCCCTCCCTTCTTGCACCCTCTCTCTGTGCCCCCCTCCCCCTTCCTGCACCCTCTCTCTGTGCCCCCCTCCTGCCTGCACCCTCTCATTGTGCCCCCCCTGCTTGCCCCCTCCCTGTGTCTCCCTCTGGGTTGCACCCTCTCTTTGTGGCCCCTCTGCCTGCACCCATCTTCTGTGGCCCCCCTGCCTGAACCCTCTGTATTTTCTCCCGCTTGCACCCTCTGTGCCTCTTACTGCTCCCTCTTACCTCCATCCTGTATAACAGTAATTCTATACATACACATAGGGGCGCAATCCAGATGCAGGAACCTCTGCCTTATAACGGTGTGATTCATTTCTCATTGATGCTGCAGAGCATTGCACCTGACAGTTATGTCACAACTGGGATTGCAGAGGACAAGAAGAGTAGCCCGTGGGTGTAACGCCGCTGCGCACTATACAAACATGGCGGCACTTTATATAGTATAAGGAATAGTGTATTTTTATTCAGCTATTGCAGCCGCGCCGCAGTGTAGAGATCGCCTTCCCGCCGCTGGTCTTCTTCCATCTCTGTTATTTACAGCTGCAGTAATGAGCCTGACTCCTGGGGCGTACAGAAGAGGGGCTGTAAATTGCCAGCGCTCGTGGTGTGTGACAGGATTGCTCACTTCAGCTACAGATGGCGAAGAGCGAGCCGGGCATCCCAGTGCCAACTTCTACTCCTAGACTGATGGCCGCCGTGTAATTGAATCCATAAATCTGATGCATATTTGCACACGTCCAGCGAGTTTAGTTTTGCTGCTGCGTTTAAATTACAGAAGCCGCGGCACACTTCATTTATCAGCCGGACCGGTTACTCCATCAGGTGCCGCCGCCGGCGCTGCGCATCTTCTGTCTCCGGCAACTGGTTCACAAGAGCCACATGTGTCCAGTTCTGTCTGCGGGGATCACTACTGCGCTGATATAAAGGAAGGAGATAAATGACCGGAAGATCCCATAATCATGGAGAACCGGGTGGCTGCCGTCACCGTAGGGATTATCCCCAGCGGACACCATGTAGCCAGTTTTACCAAAACACTCACATGCCCCAATGTCCCAAATACCCATCATGCTATCCAACTTGCCATTATGCCCCTTAAGGCCTCATGTCCATGGGCGTCAAGGCCCCTCTTAAACTCTTTTATTGAATTTGCCATCACCAGGTCCTCAGGCAGAGAGTTCCATAGTCTCACTGCTCTTACAGTAAAGAACCCTCTTCTATGTCAGTGTAGAAACCTTCTTTCCTCTAGACGTAGAGGGCGCCCCCCTGTTACTGTCCTGGGTACAAATAAATGATGGGAGAGATCTCTGTATTGTCCCCTGATATGTTTATCCTTAGTTATTGGGTCGCCCTGAGACGTCTTTTTTCTAAACTAAATAACCCCAATTTTGATAACCTCTCTGGATATTGTAGTCCGCTCATTCCATTTATTGCTATAGTTGTCCGCCTTTGTACCCGCTCGAGCTCTGATATGTCCTTCTTGAGTACCGCTGCTCAAAACTGCATATAATATCCCATGTGTGGTCTGACCAGTGACTTGTAAAGAGGAACGACAATGTTCTTATCATGTGCCCCTAGACCTCTTTTGAAGCACCTCAAGATCCTATTTGCCTTAGCAGCAGCTGCCTGACACTGGTTGCTCCAGTTAAGTTTACAGTTAATTACAACCCCCAAGTCCTTTTCGGTGTCAGTGTTTCCCATTTAGTGTGTAATGGTGACATGTATTTCCTCTGCCCATGTGCGGAACCTTACATTCATCAGTGTTAAACCTCATTTGCCACTTTTCTGCCCCCAACTTAACCTGATCCATTTCCAACCACATTCTGTTCTCTCTTGTGTAAATTACTTTACATAGTATTACATCATCTGCAAATATTTTATGTAGCACAGTATGAAACACGTAAAAAATTTTTAGATACACAAGATCCAGTGACTTCTCTGGTCCAGTCTAGAACTTACCTCCTCATAGAAGCTGATCAGGTTGGTTTGACAGGAGCAACTCCTCATAAACCCATGCTAATACGAAGTTATACAGCCATTTTCTTTAAGTTACTCCAGAAACATATAGAGGTAAGACCTACCGGTCTGTAGTTTTTTATGTAAGAAGTACCGGTCTGTAGTTTCCAGGTTCACTTTTCGATCCCTTTTTGAATATTGGCACCACATGGGCTATGTACCAATCCGGTGGAACAGACCTCGTCACTATAGAGTCTTTAAATATAAGAAACAACGGTTTGTTATCATATTACTTAATTCTCTTAGAATCCGGGGGTGTATGCAATTGGGAAGTGGCGATTTGTCTATTTTAATCTTTTTAAGGGGGCTCTGCACTTCTTCCTGGGTTAAACTGATGACATTAAATGGAGAGTTTACTTTATCACTCTGCATCTCATCTGACATTTAATTTTCCTCTGTGAAAACACTGGAGAAAAAAATCTGTTTGATAGATTTGTTTTCTCCTTATCGCCCTCTACAATTTCCCTTACATTATTTATTAAAGGAACAACACTTTCAATATTAATCTATATATATAATATTTATATAATAGAAGAACAGTTTAGGGTTAGTTTTACTCTCCTTGGCAATAAGTCTCTCTGTCTCCATGTTTTAACATAATTTATTTTTCTCCTTATAGGTTTTAGTGTTTTTCGCTGCCTTCTTGTTGCAGTAGTTTAAACACTTTATTTTTGTTGTTTATTGCTCCCTTTACATCTTTATTGAGCCACATTGGTTTTCTCCTATTACTAAGTCTTTTATTCCTGTAAGGCATGAACCTCTCACAGTAAGTATTTAGGATGTTAAACATTTCCCATTTATTGTTTGTACTCTTATTTTTGAGGACATTGTCCCAGCCAATAAAGTTAGGGGGATCTCTGAGCTGATCAAACTTGGCCTTCCTAAAGTTTAGTTTTTTCGTAGCTCCCCTATAAGACTCTCTCTTGAAAGAAAAGTTGAAATTTATTACTTTATGGTCACTATTTCCCAGGTGCCCACCAATCTGCACCCCTGTTATTCTGTCAGGTCTATTGGTTAATATTAAGTCCAGACCCTCTACTCAGGTCCTGTACAAGTTGGGTAAGGTAATTATCTTTAGTAATTGACAGGAAGTTGTTACCTTTATGAGATCTGCAGGTTACGGCTTCCCAGTTTATATCCGGATAATTAAAGTCTCTCATACTAATTACCTCATTATGATTTGCTGCTTCAACTATTTGCTTCTGTAATTGATTTTCAGTAGCTTTTGTTATATTTAGTGGTCTATAGAAAACCCCAATAAGGATTTTATTGTTGTTTTTCCCTCCATGTAGTTCCAGCCATGGAGACTCCACATGTTCCCATATATCTTCCCGGAATGTGGGCTTTAAACGGAATTTTACATAAAGACAGACTCCTCCCCCTTTCTGGTTTTTACAATCCCCTCTGAACGGACTGTAACCCTGTAAATTCACTGCCCACTCACAGCTTATATCCAACCAGGTCTCAGTTATTCCCACTATGTCATAGTTTTCCTCAGACATTATTACTTCCAGATCATCTACTTTATTGATCAGACATCTATTGTTAGTCACCATACAGTTAAGAAGGTTTTAATTATTTTTTTATTTTAAGTGTATCCCTATTAACTGTTCTGCCATGTCTAACTGAACTAACCCCTGCCACCACCTCACCCCAGTTTCCATTACTGAGTCCCAGGTCACTGTCTACACTGTCTTTCCCCCGTATTTCTCTGGTTGCCCTCCCCCCAGTCCCTAGTTTAAACATTCCTCCAATCTTCTAGCCATCTTCTTCCCCAGAACAGCTGCACCCTCCCCATTACAAATGCAGCCAATCCCTACGGTAGAGCCTGTAGCCGAACCGCAAAGTTAACCCAGTTCTCCAGGAACCCAAACCCCTGCTTTCTACACCAACTCTGGAGCCACTTGTTTACTTCCTTAATCTCCCGCTGCCTTTCTGGTATGGCACGTGGTCCTTGCTCTAAGCTTATATGCTAGTTCCCTTAAATCGGTTTTAAGGACCTTCCACCAGACTCTGACTTTGTCATTGGTGCCTATGCTTACCATGACCGCTGGGTCCTCACCAGTCCCTTCCTGTCAACCTGATCCGTGATGTGTCAAACCTGAGCATCAGGAAGACAACACACTGTTGGATGATCCTGATCTTTTTGGCAAATTGCCTAATCTGTCCCCCAATAATTGAGTCTCCCACTACCAGGGCCTGTCTAGCCTGCCCTGCACTCCTATTCCCCTTCTTACCGGAGCAGACATCCCCCTGGTGGTCAGCGGGCATGTCGTGCTGCAGTGGTGTAATGGCATACCCTCATCTGCCAAATTTGCAAACTTGTTGGGTTGTGCCAGTTCTGGACTAGCCTCCCTGGATCTCTTCCCTCTACCCCTCCTTCTGTCACCCAGCTAGCTGCCTGAACATCCTGCCCTCCCAAACGCCTTTCCATGATGTCAATGGATCTCAATGTTGCAAGCCGCTCATTTAGATCCAGGATCTGGGCTTCACGGACAGACATAACACACTGACAAGCTTCCAAAAAATGACCAAGCATACCCGCACGCATAAACAGATGTAAATAGATACAATGCGAGGTATGGGTTTGCATTTTGCCAAGATACTTAAAGGGGTTGTCTAGCGAAAGCAAGTGGGGTTCAGCACTTCTGTATGGCCATATTAATGCACTTTGTAATGTACATCGTGCATTAAATATGAGCCATACAGAAGTTATTCACTTATCTGCTCCGTTGCTAGCGTCCTCGTCTCCATGGCTCCGTCTAATTTCGCTGGCTTCTTGCTTTTTTAGACGCGCTTGCGCTGTGCGGTCTTCTGCCTGGTGAATGGGGCCGCTCGTGCCGGAGAGCTGGTCACCGCATCGTCATCGTAGCTCCGCCCCGTCACGTGTGCCAATTCTAGCCAATCAGGAGGCTGGAATCGGCAATGGAACGCACAGAGCCCATGGTGCACCATGGGAGAAGACCCGCGGTGCACCATGGGAGAAAACCGCAGTGCATCCCTGGGAAAGGACCGGCGGCCATCTTAGGGAGAAGATTTTTTAAACTCCTTTTTTCGTCGGATCGGTGAGTAGCAAGCGGTTTAAAAACCGCTTTAATTTGCTATTTTATGCCAGGGGGTGACAGGGGGAATGGGGTAAGGTAAAATTTTGATGCTTGCCGCGAGACAACCCCTTTAAGCCCGCGAGCCCACTTCAAGGGATCTCATTGGCTTGTGGGTCCCTACTCTAATGAGGCAACTTCCCCACGAAACCTGCCTGCATGTGTGGCAATTGTCCCGACAAGGATGGCCCAGCGGTGGAACCCAGGGACCTACCTATACCTAGATGATAAACAAAACACAGCAGGACTGTACACAGCTCACACCAACACGTCAGGGTTTTTCATACAACACAGCACACCATGCACCCTGAACAGGACTGTTCACACCACACATCTGGCACATGCACCGACACTGTTCACACTGAACAAACAGAGGAAAGCCCAGAAGCCTCTAGCAGGGGAGCTGGTATATCTGAGCGGCAGACCTGGGGGATTGGCTGGCTGGAGAAATCCACACCCAGCCAGCTCAATCAACCCCCACCTGTGGGGCTGCACTTCTGGAAACCCATGTAGAGCAACAGATCCCAGGAGCACACCCTAACACCAAGGTCAGTAATCCAAAGTCTCCCACTGAAGAAGCAGCAGACTTTATAAGACAGCACACTTAGCATACAGCCACACTCACTCAGTTCGCACGTTCACTGAAGTTTGCTTTATATAGCCAACATAAGAGAAACATATTATCTGTAATGCTTCTGCCCCTCCTCTCCTGGGAAAGAACACAGGAAGTTCCACAGATGCAATTTATCACACCCTGATTAGGTAACCTGGCCTCTAAATAATCACCTGTGCAAAATAATGGAGACTGAAAACCACAAGCAGACTATATGTGCTTTTAAATGCAGCAATGTTTAACCCCTTAGTGACCAAGCCTGTTTGCGCCTAAATGACCAAGCCAAATTTTGAAAATCTGACATGTGTCCCTTTAACATAGAATAACTCAGTAAAGGTTTTGCATATCCAAGTGATTCTGACATTGTTTTTTCGCCACATATTTTATTTCATTTAGGCTGGATTCAGACGAACGTATATCGGCTGGGTTTTCATGCCGAGCCGATATACGTCATCTCTCTCTGCAGGGGGGGAGGCTGTAAGAGCCAGGAGCAGTGCTCTGAGCTCCCACCCCCTCTCTGCCTCCTCTCCGCCCCTCTGCACTATTTGCAATGAGGAGAGGTGGGACAGGGGTGGGGCTAATTCTCGTAACTTAGCCCCGCCCCTGTCCCATCTCCTTTCATTGCAAATAGTGCAGAGGGGCAGAGAGGGGGTGGAGAGGAGGCAGAGAGGGGGCGGGAGCTCAGTTCCTGCTCCTGGCTCTTCCATCCTCTCCCCCCCCCCCCTGCAGATGAGGACACCGTATATCGGCTCGGCGTGAAAGCTGAGCTGATATACGGTCCTCTGAATCCAGCCTTAGATGGTAAAAATAGTCCGATAGAATTTGTGTATATTTATTAAAAGCGCCAAAATTGGGAACATTTTTTAAACATTGTCATTTTTTTCACATTTTCAATTGCAATATCTCAAATATGTGCAAATATACTGTACACATTTTTGATCAGATATGTATTTACATGTGTTTACTTTATTCTGGAAGCACATTTGAAAAACTTTAGTTTTTTTAACCATTTAGGAGACGTACAAATTTGACATTATCAACATTTTGAGGAACACTTTGTTTTCCTACACCAAGCCAAGATTGCAAAGGCTCATAGGTGTCAGAATAATAGATACCCCCACAAATGACCCTTTTTTAAAAACTACACCCCTTAATGTATTCACTGAGGGGAGTCATGAGTACTTTGACCCCATAATTTGTTTTTAGTAGTTAATGCAATTTAGAGGAGAAAAAATAAAATTTCATATTTTTGCAAATATGTCATTATAGAGGCAGGTTTCTTTTCTATTGTGCACATGAAAATGAGAATTTACACCCCAAAATGGATACCCCTGTTTGTTCCGTGTTCAAAAACATACCCAAAGTGGCCCTTAATCTACTTACAGGACACATGGTTAGGCCTATTATGGAGGGAACACCCGTTCGATTTCAGGGCACAAATGAATATATTCGAAGCCCTATTGCTCACTTGTGCAGGAAAAAATTGACTCCCTAAAAATACCTCCCCCCCCCCCTTCCCTTTTGGCATTCCCTAAATCTTACATAAGAGTAATAATGTAAACTGTGTGATATGTCTGATAACAGAGGTAATTACGGAGGCTGGTTGGGATGGGTACATGAGGCAGTAAAACTGCCTTGCTTTTGGGGGGTATTTCCTGACCTCAGCGTCAGGGATGGGGTGTAAAGTGTCTATCTGTGAGTCTTCGTAAGCTCGCTAAGGTGCGGCGGTCTCACACAGAAGACGCTCAACAAGCTGCTCCTGGAACTGCAGGAAGGCGAGCGCTCCCGGGGCTTCTTGTAAGTTACGTATTACAGGTAGCGGTCTGAATAACGCCAGGTTCACATGGCCATATGTGGAATATGTGGATCCCAGCTGTGAGCCCGGCCGTGGTGCTGCGTACGGCCGCGTAATGTACTGCGCATCACTGCGTACTCACACAGGTGTCATGCGCAGTACAGATTTTTTTGTTTGTATTTCCCCGCGCCGTCGCTTAGCGATGACATGGGTACCAGGTACAATGTAGTTGCGTATGGGCTGCGGGTATATCCACCATCATGGTGCACGATGGGCTCTATGTCATGGATATCCACGGTAAAATAGAACCTGCTGTGCCTGCGTTCTGTTTTCTGCAAGTGGATTACGTAATTCTAACCCACTAATGTGAGCTGAATTCTGTAATACAATGCATTTGATTCATCCGCATTTTAAACACAGGTCAAACACATACAGAATCCGCAATTTCTCTCTGGTTGTGTGAGACCAGCCTTTTTTTCATGTGACTGCGGACCACTCAACGAGGCCACGGGTCACTGTTCCAGGCTCTCGGCAAACTTTGATTGCCAGGAGCAAGGAGATTAAAAATTTCCTGGCCTGCTAGCTCCTGTGCATGTGTCTGGCATTTTGTTGGCATGGCATACACAGGAGCCAGGTAAGGTCTGTGGAGGATGACCACATTGGGGTTCAAATGCAGAGGCCTCTGGTAAGAAGTTTCATTTCCTCTCATCGAACGCATCGGTGAGGGGAAATGAAACTTCAACTTTTTAAAAACTTTTATGTGATCGCCATTATCTATTGTATAAAAGCAATCACGCTCCCGTGGACCGGACACCGTGGTCCCCGGTGACATCTCCTGCCTCCCAGCTACTTTCAATAGCCAGGAGATTTCAAACTTGCCGGGGTTCCCAGCCTTCTGCGCATGCGGCTGACGTAATGCCACCTGGCGCACAAATGCAGAAGAGCAGCGTCAGGTCCTGGAGGACCAGATCACCACGGGACATCACAGAGGACCGGGGTGAGTACTCTCAGCTGTCCCTATGGATCCAATCCATTAGGGCAGCTGAATCTTTAACCTTTTAAAAACTTTTTTACACTTCAGTGCGATCAGCACTATCCATTGGATACTTTCTTCAGTGACATCTAGAGTGCTCCCAGTGACAGCTAGTGGCCCCAGTGAAAGTTAGTTTCCCCTGTACCAACTACTTGCTCCAGTGACAGCTAGTTTCCCAGTGTCAGCTAGAGTGCACCCAATGACAACCACGTGCCCCCAATGACAGAGTGCTCCCAGTGACATCTGGTTTTCTCAGTAGAATAAAGTAGAGGTGGCAGCATCAGTAGGTGCAAAAAATCCAAAACAAGTTTATTCTCCCATCATGATCGATGTTTCGACCAGCAATTTGGTCTTCATCAAGCTTAGAAATGCATACAAACGTACGCATTAAATAGGAAATCATTAAAAGGTTTGCACCAATCACCATTTAAAAAACACACATATAGGTGATCAGTGCAGCTGTTATTACTAACTACAATCATCATTAAAAGACATACTACATAGAAATAACATACATAACACTTTTGCTTGATCTTCCAATGATCCATCCGTCCAGGCTATGCTCAGCGTCTCTAAAAAGCAAAAGCGATGAGTTCCACAGTTATGTGCATGCGCGGCACCATAGCGACGCGTCATAGTGACACGTAATGCAAAATGTTCCCCATTGGTTGAGCACCATACCCTTATTATCGAACGCGAAAAGATGAGAAAATATAATATATAGATCTCCAACAACCATCTTAGATAGCAGTAAACAAAAACCATGTCAATAACCTTACTGGGGCCATTTAGTGGTGTCATATCAGATACATAACACAGTCAGCCTAATGTGAAACAACATACAGCATATCTACATATATAAAGACAAAAGCCCTCACTGACTCACTGACTGACTCACTCACTCACTGATTCACTGATTCACTGACTCACTGACTGACTGACTGACTCACTGATTCACTGATTGACTCACTTACTGACTGACTGACTGACTCGCCACTATTTCTCCAACTTCCCGATGTCGTAGAAACATGAAATTTCGTACAAGCATAGATTATGTCCAAAATAGGAAAAGCTAATGGGTCCCAACTCGATTATTCAATTCTAGCGCAAAAGAATTAGCCTCCAAATTTTACGTACAAATCTAATTCTCTCACTTCCTGATGTCATTTTATATGAAGGAAACGTCGCATGGTTACCTCCACATGGTGTTTCCTGGGTAACGCAAAGAACTATGCAAAATGGTGAACATATGTTTTTCCGGTATCTCTAAAGTAACCACGACTTCATAAGATTTTCCGTGTGAACACCAGATAAACACCAGTACCAAATTAACTCGGGCGAAGCCGGGTATATCAGCTAGTCCCTTTATAAGGTAAAAAAGGGGGAGGGAAGAGGGTTACCAGAGTATGGTAAAATAACCACTCTATTTCCATATAATCCCGCAGAGTACTATACTCATCAATTTACCTACCAGACTAGTAATTACGGACCCATAAAACATATATCAGACCAAACAATTAGATAAACACAACAAGATCACTTATATTTATTGGCACCAAAAAAAGGGGGGGTTAGGGGTTTCTATATAGCGCATCAATGGGGAAAATGTTTTTTTCTTTATTTTCCTTTTTACTTTACACATAGATGAAGTGACCGTAAGGATGGATCTGGTCCCAGCCCTAAAGATGTATAATGGACCTGAGAAACAAGCAAAAAATAAACAAAAAGCAAACAAATATAGAATTACTCTAAAGACAATAAAAGCAAGAGGATATATATCACATATCCCAATGTGTTTAGCAGCAAGGACCATACAGTATATTGCAAAAATGTAAATACGATTAGAGATTCGGGAGCGATATTCTTGTACTTCCAGTTATGGGATTATATCTCATCACGTGCCCTTGTGGCCTTGCATATGTGGGTGAAACCACGATGGAAGTACAATTGCGCATTATTAACCCTTTCAGGGTTTCCTAGGGGGCTTTCTCTTTCTGCCATTATGCAACGGCGCCATCTGCTGGCTAGAACCAGTACTGTGGTATGAGAAATGCTGGAGAGGCCTCCTGACAACAGAGCGGCCAGTAATCTACAGTAAGAATACCCTACCGGATGTCTTCCGACATCGAAGCTGTACAGCCCTCAATCAGAATGTCTTTAGACGTCAGACAGTGGATTGGAAAGGGTTAAAAATAAAAGGACCACCCGAACCAATAATAATGTGTTACCCATACCTGGACACTTCGAAGAAAGAAACTATGCCATTTGCCAATTAAAATTTTTCATAATCAATCATGTTCCAATTTTACCTAGAGGAGGTGATAGATTACTGCAACTTAAAAAGAAAGAACTCTACTGGATTTACGAGTTAGATACAACGACCCCAAAGGGGCTTCATTTAGAATATGATTGTGTCCCTCATATCTGATCTTGTTTTCTCCCGGCATTTCTCTAATCGTATTTCGCCCCCAGTAATGCAAAAGAAAATCAGATATAGCGCAGCATGTGCTTGTTAGAGAGACTCAGGTAGTTTTTCACTCAACTTCATCTGTTGTGCTTGTCAAGGCACAAGGTTTGTATTAAACAGGAGTCCTGCTGCCGCCCCAGCGATGTTGATGCCACCAATTGGATCTGTTATATTGTTAACGGTGGCAGCACTGACCATCACTGAGGTGTCAGATATGTTATACAGAAAACTGCATTTATTTTGACAGGACACAGCCAACCACGGACAATGTGGTCATAATTGGTGAATTATCCACAGAGTGGCCACAGTGACAGCCAGAATTTGTCAATGACAACTAGAGTGTCCCCAGTGTCAACCAAAGTGCCCCAATGACTGCTAGCATGATCCCAGCATTAGCCAGAGTGCCCCCAGTGACAGTGTTCCAGTGTCAGTAAGAATGCCCCCAATGACTGCCAGAGTGCTCCCAATGACAACCAGAGTGCACCCAGTGACAGCCAGAGTGCCCCCTATGATAACCAGAGTGCACCCAGTAAAAGCCAGAGTGCCCCCAATGATAACCAGAGTGCATCCAGTGACAGCCAGAATGCCCCCAATGATAACCAGAGTGCCTCCACCAACAGCCAGAGTGCGTCAATGGCAACTAGAATGTCCTCAATATCAGCGAAAGTGCCCCAGTGACAGCCAGAGTTTGTCAATGACAATTACAGTGTCCCCAGTGTCAACCAAAGTGCCCCAATGACAGCTAGCATGATCCCAGCATTAGCCAGAGTGCCCCCAGTGACAGTGTTCCCAGTGTCAGCAAGAGTGCCCCCAATGACCGCCAGAGTGCTCCCAATGACAACCAGAGTGCCTCCACCGACGGCCAGAGAGCATCAATGGCAACTAGAATGTCCCTAATATCAGCAAAAGTGCCCCAGTGACAGAGATAGTGTTCCCAGCATCAGCCAGAGTGTGTCAATGATAACTAGAGTGTTCCCAGTGTCAACTAAAGTGCCACAATGACAGCCAGCATGATCCCAAATGTTAGCCAGGGTACCCCCAGTGACAGTCAGTGTTGCCAGCATCTGCCATCAATTATAACTAAAGTGTCCTTAGTGTCGGCCAAAGTGCCCCCAATGACAGTCAGAATGCCCCCAACGTTAGCCAGAGTGCCTCAATGACAACTAGAGTCTCCCCAGTGTCAGCAAAAGTGCCCCACTGACACCTAGAGTGCTCCCAGTGACAGTCAGAGTGCTCCTAGCATCAGCCATAGTACGCCAAAGACAACTATAGTGTCCCCGGTGTCAGGGAACTGCCCCAATGACCGCCAGTGTCCCTAGTGTCAGCCAAAGAGCCCCGGTGACAGCTATAGTGTCCCCATAATGTTAGTAAGAGAAGCTGCAATGACAGCTAGAGTGACCCGAATAACAGCTAGCGTCCCACTGACAGGCAGAGTGCCCCTAGTGATAGCCATGTTACTCCCGATGAGAGTCTGACTTCCTCAATGACAGCTGCAGTGCCCCTAGTGTCAGAGGCAGAGCGTTCCAATCAGCCATAAGACCACCACTCACAATGACCCCATTCAGCTATAGATTTCCCTGCTCTATGCCCATCCTGTTCTCATGTAGCTTCCTGTTCCTGGGTGAAGTGACCTGTGCGGACTTCTGCAGGAGAGGACTATGGTGTCCCGGACAGTATTTGTTACCTGGGACTGTCCTGCTGAGTCTGGGACCCTTATGAGTTCTGCACCACGCCCCGGGAGGGAGCACAGATGCCATATTGCCTTTCCTTGTCTTTCTCCTGCACACAGTGTCGCCCCCTGTGGGTAATACCCTTTATGAGTGGTATCACTTCAGGCTGCATGCCCCATGTATACACACTATCTTCCCACTCTATTATAGACGGCAGCGTGAATTATTTACGTGCCCGTTCTTCCTAATGTCCTCAGGGGGCGAACACGCCATAAAGCGTAATTACACTGACAGGTACAAAATGTTCATGACGATCCCAGCTCATAATCTGCTTACTGGGCGGATGTTAACCCTTCATTACCCATGCCCCGAGAGCGCATATCTCTTACGTAGGGCTCCACCAACAAGTGCAAAGGAAGTGCAAAGTGCGGACGCTGGAAGACCGTGCAACGAAAAAAGCCTAAACATGGTGACATGCCCCCCTCCACGCAGTATGTGCGAGCGGTCCGTACACATCAGGGATCCAAAAATATAAAGTCAGTTTGTCTACATTTTTCTGGCCCTTGTTACCATGGCAACAGAAGATAACGCATCCGTTTCTACAAGGATAGTAATTAGTCGCTGCCCCCTGAAAACTGATGTAGACAGCGCGCACTTAGGGCTCATTCACACGGGTGTATACAGATTCGGTTGAAGAAAAACGGACCGATTTCACCTTGTGCGCGGGTTGTATGCACGCCTGTTGTGCGTGCGCAGGTTTTTTATGCCTGCGTGTCATCCGTTTTTTACACACGCAAAAGATGAACAAGAAGACCCAATTGATGTCACTTTTTTGTTTCACTGTTCCCTGGCAACATGGGCAAAAAAACGCAGAACACGCATCGAACATCCTGCGCTTTTTATGCTCCCATAGATGTTTATAGGCGGTTTTGGTTTGTGAACGCACGCCAAAATGCGAGCATCAGTCTACATAAGAAACGCACATCTGAATGCAATGATTTACTTTAATGGGTCTGTGTGCCGTCCGTAGTCAGTAAACTACACACAGCACATGGACAGAAAATACCTCTGTGATTTTTGCGCGAGCAGGGCCAGCTCACACACGTTCGCGACGCGCCTCTTCCGTGATTTAAAAAGCTATTTAGCCTAATGAGGTCACAGTGTTATTTTTCCCCGCGGTTTTGCACAGTGTTTCACGCATCCCCTTGCGTATTTGTTAACCCCCCATAAACTAATTGCGCGAATACGCTGGAAAATAGAGCAGGTGCTATTTTTTTGTGCACGCAAAAAACGCGCTTATTAGAACCAACCCATTGACATCAGCGTATTTAAAAATAGGCGCAAGAAGTCCTAACGGTGCGCCCACACGAGCATTAAAGAAGCTTTGCTTGGAATTCTAGGGCTCAACCTCCCATGGTCATCCCGCCCGTGTGCCGTCTGATGTGCTGAACGCCGCACGTTGACGTGCGCTATTCCTGTCTGAAAAGCGGATGAGAATAGGTTACGCTGGGATTTTTTACTTGGAATATCAAACATTTGGGTGATTTTTTTGGTCCAAATATCAGACGTGAAAAACGACCGCGTGCGAGTGGTCTGGGCTGGGGATTTTCGCTGTGCTTTCGCCTTTAAGTGCGTTGTGGATCCAGATACAGACTCAGCCTTTTGCAATGGGTAAATCTACATGTGGATTTCCCGAGACGGATTTGCCATGGAATCGGTGTCAAGAAGTGACGTGTAACTCTTATTACAGTATGCGGGTTTGTCATTATGAGTGCAGAATGAATCCAAGATATTATGACTGCGGTGCGGGCTGACACTGATGGTAATGTCGCGGTGTGGGCTCACACTGGTGGGAATGGCATGGTACAGGCTCACACTGATGGGAATAGCATGGTGCGGGTTCACACTGATGGTAATGGCATGGTGCGGGTTCACACTGATGGTAATGGCATGGCGCGGGCTCACACTGATGGTAATGGTATGGTGCAGGCTCACACTGATGGTAATGGCATGGTGCGGGCTCACACTGATGGTAATGGCATGGTGCAGGCTCACACTGATGGTAATGGCATGGTGCGGGCTCACACTGATGGTAATGGTATGGTGCAGGCTCACACTGATGGTAATGGCGCGGTGCGGGCTCACACTGATGGTAATTGCATGGTGCATGCTCACACTGATGGTAATGGCATGGTGCGGGCTCACACTAATGGTAATGGTATGGTGCAGGCTCACACTGATGGTAATGGCGCGGTGCGGGCTCACACTGATGGTAATGGCATGGTGCGGGCTCACACTAATGGTAATGGTATGGTGCAGGCTCACACTGATGGTAATGGCATGGTGCATGCTCACACTGATGGTAATGGCATGGTGCAGGCTCACACTGATGGTAATGGCGCGGTGTGGGCTCACACTGATGGTAATGGTGCAGTGCGGTCTCACGCTGATAGGAATGGTGCTGTGCGGGCTCACGCTGATGCTAATGGCACTGTGCAGACTCACGCTGACGGTAATGGCATGGTGCGGGCTCACACTGATGGCAATGGCGCAGTGCGGGCATTAACTGATGGGAATGGCGCAGAGCGGGCATTAACTGATAGGAATGGCGCAGTGCGGGCTCACACTGATGGGAATGGCATGGTGCGCGCTCACACTGATGGGAATGGCGCGGTGTAGGCTCACACTGATGGGAATGGCATGGTGTGGGCCCACACTGATGGTAATGGCATGGTGCAGGCTCACACTGATGGTAATGGCATGGTGCAGGCTCACACTGATGATAATGGCGCGGTGTGGGCTCACACTGATGGTAATGGCGCGGTGCGGGCTCACACTGATGGGAATGGCGCGGTGCGGGCTCACACTGATGGTAATGGCATGGTGCAGGCTCACACTGATGGTAATGATGTGGTGCAGACTCACACTGATGGTAATGGCATGGTGCGGGCTCACACTGTTGGTAATGGCACGGTGCGGGCTCACACTGATGGGAATGGCGCGGAGCGGACTCACACTGATGGGAATGGCGCAGACTCACACTGATGGTAATGGCATGGTGCAGGCTCACACTGATGGTAATGGTGTGGTGCAGACTCACACTGATGGTAATGGCATGGTGCGGGCTCACACCGATGATAATGGCGCAGACTCACACTGATGGTAATGGCATGGTGCAGGCTCACACTGATGGTAATGGCGCGGTGCGGGCTCACACTGATGGGAATGGCGCGGTGCGGGCTCACACTGATGGGAATGGCGCGATGCGGGCTCACACTGATGGGAATGGCGCGATGCGGGCTCACACTGATGGAAATGGCATGGTGCGAGCTCACACTGATGGTAATGGCATGGTGCAGGCTCACACTAATGGTAATGGCGCAGTGCGGGCTCACACCGATGGTAATGGCGCAGACTCACACTGATGGTAATGGCATGGTGCAGACCCACACTGATGGTAATGGCATGGTGCAGACTCACACTGATGGTAATTGCATGGTGCAGGCTCACACTGATGGTAATTGCATGGTGCATGCTCACACTGATGGTAATGGCATGGTGCGGGCTCACACTAATGGTAATGGTATGGTGCAGGCTCACACTGATGGTAATGGCGCGGTGCGGGCTCACACTGATGGTAATGGCATGGTGCATGCTCACACTGATGGTAATGGCATGGTGCAGGCTCACACTGATGGTAATGGCGCGGTGTGGGCTCACACTGATGGTAATGGTGCAGTGCGGTCTCACGCTGATAGGAATGGTGCTGTGCGGGCTCACGCTGATGCTAATGGCACTGTGCAGACTCACGCTGACGGTAATGGCATGGTGCGGGCTCACACTGATGGCAATGGCGCAGTGCGGGCATTAACTGATGGGAATGGCGCAGAGCGGGCATTAACTGATAGGAATGGCGCAGTGCGGGCTCACACTGATGGGAATGGCATGGTGCGGGCTCACACTGATGGGAATGGCGCGGTGCGGGCTCACACTGATGGGAATGGCGCGGTGTAGGCTCACACTGATGGGAATGGCATGGTGTGGGCTCACACTGATGGGAATGGCATGGTGCAGGCTCACACTGATGGTAATGGCATGGTGCAGGCTCACACTGATGGTAATGGCGCGGTGTGGGCTCACACTGATGGTAATGGCGCGGTGCGGGCTCACACTGATGGGAATGGCGCAGTGCGGGCTCACACTGATGGTAATGGCATGGTGCAGGCTCACACTGATGGTAATGATGTGGTGCAGACTCACACTGATGGTAATGGCATGGTGCGGGCTCACACTGTTGGTAATGGCACGGTGCGGGCTCACACTGATGGGAATGGCGCGGAGCGGACTCACACTGATGGGAATGGCGTAGACTCACACTGATGGTAATGGCATTGTGCAGGCTCACACTGATGGTAATGGTGTGGTGCAGACTCACACTGATGGTAATGGCATGGTGCGGGCTCACACCGATGGTAATGGCGCAGACTCACACTGATGGTAATGGCATGGTGCAGGCTCACACTGATGGTAATGGCGCGATGCGGGCTCACACTGATGGTAATGGCGCGGTGCGGGCTCACACTGATGGGAATGGCGCGGTGCGGGCTCACACTGATGGGAATGGCGCGATGCGGGCTCACACTGATGGAAATGGCATGGTGCGAGCTCACACTGATGGTAATGGCGCAGTGCGGGCTCACACCGATGGTAATGGCGCAGACTCACACTGATGGTAATGGCATGGTGCAGACCCACACTGATGGTAATGGCATGGTGCAGACTCACACCGATGGTAATGGCATGGTGCAGGCTCACACTGATGGTAATGCCACGGTGCGGGCTCACATTGATGGTACTGGCATGGTGCAGGCTCACACTAATGGGAATGGCGCTGTGCAGACTCACGCTGAACGTAATGGCGCGGTGCGGGCTCACACTGACAGCAATGGCGCAGTGCGGACATTAACTGATGGGAATTGCGTGTTGCGGGCTTACACTGATAGTAATGGCGTACTTCGGAGATAATAATAATAAATAATAATAATCTTTATTTGTATAGCGCCAACTTATTCCGCAGAGCATTTTCCTGCGCCAAATCTGTGAAAAAACCCACTGCGTGAATATAAGTTTAACACAAGACAGGGGGTAAGTATCGGATCACCAACCGCAGAAACCCCACCCTGATCCTGAGAACGGGGGGCTCGTGTACCCTGAATGAATGGAACAGCTGTTGTATTCGTATTTATGGGTCTTGGGTCGGATTGACACGAGCGTATTCGTGAGCAAGAACGCTGAAAATAGAACCCATTGATTCGATATGCACTTATTCGGCGTGCGGAATACTGTTGCGGAAAAAGAAACTTGCGCAGCGCGGTTTTCCTGCACATTTTCGCAGAGAAAGATCACGTCATGAACTCATTAAACTGCCCAGTGCGACGGCTGAGCGCAGCAGTACACGGTCTTGCAACTTGCGTGCGCAAAATGTACTGTAAAAATAAAAAAGCGCGTGGAAGCACGCAACGTCCGATGCGCAAAATGAGGTGCAAATACGCATACGCTTGTGTTGAGATAGAGGAGTGCGTATACTTGTTTATCTCTAACAGTCCCATACAGATAAATGGAGCACACACGCACTCATTCTGGGGTACAGGGGACCCCGTTCTCATGAGTGGTGGCAGGTCAAGAGGTCAGTCCCCCAATGCTGATACATCCCCCATCCTGCCTGCTCAGTTGTGTATCTAATCCTGTCATGTGTGATACTGTCTCCTGAGCTGTGTATCTAATCTCGTCACGTTCTGTCCTAGATGAGGTGGCTATCCTTGGTGTCACGTGTGAATATTGTTCTGCCCTAATCAAAGATGGCGGGCGTAGAGCACGCATTATATCACTTGACTCTCACCGCCGGAAGTGACGTGTAACGTCCGCTCTCGGACACAAGGGGCATTCCCAAGGTGTGATAGGCTGCTGAGCACTCGGCGTCTCCATGGCAGCCCCTCCTCGCTCCGCCTACTCGGCCAAGATGGCGAAGGGACCGATTAACGTATGAGACGGAGGAGGAGCTGCGGGGAGATCGCCGGGAGCAGCATCGGCCGAGGTCTCAGCCCAGCGCAGAAGTCGGAGACCCCGGTATCCTCCATCCTTCCGCCACCTGCGGCCTGATCATAGCCATATCCCCCTTCCTACACGGGAATACGGGCCCCAAACCTCGTCACCTCAGCCCGGGAGGCATCGCAGGCCGTGCCCGGGGCTCTGCTGGCAGGAGGAAGCACACCGCTGGAACTGGTCACCTGACACATATCAATGAGGGGGCACAGCTGGCACTGGATATTTGGTGCAGTTGGCACGCCTTGGCACTGAAGGGGCACAGCTGACTTTGGATATCTGGAGCATCTATCAGTAAGGGGCACAGCTGGCACTGGATGCCTGGCGTACATGTCAGGGAAGGGGCACAGCTGGAGCTGAATACCAGGTGTACCTGTCAGTAAGGAGGCACCGCTGGCACCGGATACCTGGCACAGCTGGCTTCCAATACCAGTCCCACCTGTCAGCTGGTCCTATATACCTCTCAGTGAGGGGCCTCAGATACTTGGCACATCTTTTAGTGAGCGTGCAGAGCTGGCATCAGATACTGGTCAGTGAGTGGCATAGTTGGCACTGATATCTAGCACATCCGTCAGTGAGTTGGCACTGGTCTACCTGACTTTGAGGGGCACAGCTGGCACCCCTGTTATTGAGGAGGCACCACATACCTGGCACACCTGTTGGTGAGGTGGTACAGCTGGCACTGACTATCTGGTACACCTGACCTGCCAGGATCTTGCTTGTTCTGGCATCACTCGTCGGGTGCCCAGGTGTGACGCCTGGCAGGACCTCTCTGGCAGTTGCCGGGCCGGGCAGGATACTCCCTCAATGCATTGTACGTTTGGCATCACCTGATACCCGCTCTTCACGGCCGCTGCAGACATGACCACCCCGGCTCTGCTCCCTCTGTCTGGGCGCAGGATCCCACCGCTCAGCCTGGGCACGTCGTCCATCCCTCACCACCGCGCCACCCTGAGGCTCTCGGAGAAGTTCATCCTGCTCCTCATCCTCAGTGCCTTCATCACGCTCTGCTTCGGTGCCTTCTTCTTCCTGCCGGACTCCTCCAAGCACAAGCGCTTCGACCTGGGCCTGGAGGACGTGCTCATCCCCCACATAGACTCCGAGAAAGGAGACAAGAACGCCGGCGGCTTCCTGATCCACGGCCTGGGCCACGACGAGCACCGACACAGGTAGGAGCCCATAGCTGGTAGTGGGTGACCCCACTGATGGCGGTGCGAGCAGTAGGGGGCATCACGATGATCCAGGTCACACAGGCTGGAAAGTGTTTGGTCTGGTCAACCCAGGCAGGGTGATTGGTAGTCATTCCTGACAGTACCCGGAGGAGGTCACTTACTGAACTCTCATCTGCAGGAGCACCACGACTGCCCTCATACAGTCTAGAACCTTGAGCAAACCCCGACTGCCCTCCTGCAATCTAGAACATTGGGTGAACTCCATTGCCATCATACAGTGTAGAACCTTGAGTGCCCTCCGGCTCTTATACAGAACCTCAAGCGAACCCCTGGTGGCAATCATGTAATCTAGAACCTTGAGTGAACTCCAAATGCCATCATACAATCAAGAACCTTGTACAGCCCGACGACCCTCATATGATCTAGAACCTTGAGCACCTGACAACCCTCATACAATCCATGTAATATAGAACCTTGAACTAACCCTTACTGACCTCATGCAATCTAGAACTGGGAGCGCCTTGACTGCCCTCGTGCAATCTAGATCTGGGAGCACCTTGACACCCCTCATGCAATCCATGCAATATAAAACCTTGAACAAACCCCGACCGCCCTCATACAGTCTAGAACCTTGAGCAAACCCCGACTGCCCTCCTGCAATCTAGAACATTGGGTGAACTCCATTGCCATCATACAATGTAGAACCTCGAGTGCCCTCCGGCTCGTATACAGAACCTCAAGCGAACCCCAATGGCCCTCATGCAATCTAGAACTCCTGGTGGCAATCATGTAATCTAGAACCTTGAGTGAACTCCAAATGGCACGCCGTGATAACCGAGTGCTGTCATTGGCTGCTGCAGCTTGTAAAGTTACGCCATGGGGGGACGAGCGGGGAGGGGGTCTACCACTGACTTGTTGTCTTAGCCCATGGGGGACAAGGGGTTTCCTTAACTCTGACAACCCCTTTAACGGGAATAAGAAGAGCAACACGGATCTTCTCGCCCCCGTCCTCCCGCGGCTGGTGATCTTGCGGTTGGTGTTTTCTCCCCGGCAGTGAAGTGGTTAATGTAGTTAGAGGCGTCGGGGAGCCCCTCGCCGCCGCTGATCTCTTCCCATCACATCTGCTCAGTTGATAATAGCAGACAGATCAATGCTGGAAGCAGAAGAGCACAGCCGCCCCCAAATACCCTGCGGTCCGGGGGTCCGGTGTCAGGGTGCCCCCTGGGATCCCATAACTAAGTGGTGTCAGGTTTTTGGGAAGTGAGTCATATCCCCATCGTCCACCACACAGACCCCCCTAAGAGGAAAACTAGAAATTGGCCTGTTTGAAAGCACCAAAAGTGTGACATGTCTGGTACAAAGTAATGGAGGATCGGGGGCCGTTGGGTGGGCACTGGTGCCTTGCTATTAGGGCACATTATATTAAAGGGACGGGGACCCTTTAAATGTCCACTTTTATGTTCTAAAGCTTAGGTCTCTGGCACACTAGCGCGGGGATTCACGGACGGCACACTCTGCATTTTGGGATTTCTGCTTGCTGCCAGTGAAAGGCTAAAACCTGTACAGAAAGGATTTCTCACAACTGAGGGGTCGTTACAGTGTAACAGTGCAGACAGTATGCGTCCGTGAAACCCATCAGCAGCATAAATCTCTCTGCTGTCCTGGTAGTTTGTTACAGTGTGTCGGTTCAGAGTCACAGCGCGGTATAGAAGGTCTCCTACAGAATCTCTGCCCATTCCACCGGAGCTAGCGCCGCCCTTCAGTGGGGTAGAGGCAGAATACTGTGCCATGTCAGTGACTCCTCGTATAGCAGGAAGTGTTGTCATGGGGGCATCTTGTCCACATGTACAGCAGCAGTAAGTGATCTGTTTGCTTGTAGCTTAGTGGCTCCTGGTCTTCCTTCTGGCACGTAGCGCCATTTAGAGAGTGCAGGATCCGTGCCAAGAGCCGATCTCTGCTGCCATGTAAGCACTTTTTGGGAGGGGTTTGGTGAATGGGGGGTATCACTATGTATCTGTTCATGGCCTCTTCTGAGTGCAGCTCTGGGGTATAATACAGGATGTAACTCAGGATCAGTACAGCAGAAGTAATGTATGTACACAGTGACTCCACCAGCAGAATAGTGAGTGCAGCTCTGGGGTATAATACAGGATGTAACTCAGGATCAGTACAGCAGAAGTAATGTATGTACACAGTGACTCCACCAGCAGAATAGTGAGTGCAGCTCTAGAGTATATTACAGGATGTAACTCAGGATCAGTACAGGATACGTGATGTAATGTATGTACATGGTGACTCTACCAGCAGAATAGTGAGTGCAGCTCTGGAGTATAATACAGGATGTAATTCAGGATCAGTACAGGATAAGTAATGTATGTACACAGTGACTCCACCAGCAGAACAGTGAGTGCAGCTCTGGAGTATAATACAGGATGTAACTCCTCTCTCTTTGGAGATTAATTCTCTTTGGAGGGGTTTGGAGGTGACCGTCTTTGTGAGGCCTCGTGAGGGGATGAGAGGATGGAGTCATCATCTACTACTAATATCACAGTTAGCTTCTGATAGTCCGGCTGACCAGTCTGGTAATCTGGAATGTGATGACTAGTAGCTGTGATGATGATGATGATGATGACGACGCTGCTGACTGTCAGCATTAGATATGCGCTCACTCCTGCAGGTTTTCTACCTTCTATCAAGTGAGTGTTCTGTAGTTTCTGGGGCCGTCTGATAATGCAGAATATCTGATGATCCGGCACCTGCCACGTCTACGCTGGCCAGCTAACGAGGATTCACCTCCAGCAGTCACTTAAAATAAAAGTTCCCTAAGCTTCTGGATTAGTGCGCGCCTTCACTATCACCGGGTGATCTGCAGGGGGGCGTACTGCGGTGTAACAAGTGTCGGCTGTCACCCGCAGTCGCCTCCAGTCATGCAGAACCCGCTGTGATAGGTGAGGTGAGCAGGAAACGCCCCGTGTGTAATGTATCACCCAGCACTCCTCTGACCTGTTTGTTCAGGATCTGGGCCGGAGGTGAAGCTGATAGTTCCTTGTGGAGCCTCAGGATCCGCCATGTTTACTACTTAAGGGGCCGTCCAAGACGTCTGGGATTTTATTTTCTATTGATGACCTACTGTCAATAGAGGATCATCAGGGTCCGCCGCTGTCGGTATGGACAGCGCAGTGCTGTCCGTCTGCGGCGGGCTGCTTGGTATTACAGTAAAGTCAATGAGAGCTGCGGCTGCAGTAGGGACACCGCGATCTGCTTCCATCGCTGTCCGTGCTGACGGCGGTTGCCGAGAATCGGCTGCTCGGAGGGGATCCCAGGCAGTAGACCCCACCAATCCCCTATTGATAAAGTATCCTCAGACTTCTGGCTAATCCTTCCACAGTATAAGTCAATTAGGGCCACCGATCTGTCCGGTTGGACCTCCCTTACACGGGCATCTTTGTACAGCGTTTAGCGCTAACACCTGCCCATTGAGATGACTGGGCAGAGTTTTCAACGCTGCTGAAAACGCGGCACAACCATGTTTTTGACAGCGCTAAACGCAAGCGCTAGCTACACTACCTTAAAAAAGAAAAAAAGCAATACCTAGCTGGTGCGCTCCAGGTCCCTCCCATTGCTCTCCGGCGCTCCGGGCAGGCTTCCAGGCACTTGGCAGCGCCAACAGAGCATCTTTTGCTTGTAACGGGGTTTGAAAAACCCGCCTCCAGCAAGAGATTGCTCTGATTAGTTCCTCGAGCCTGGCTCAGCCAATCGCAGCCATTCAATGAATGGCTCTGATTGGTGCATCCAGCGCTGACACTGATTGGCTGAGCCAATCAGAGCAATCTCTTGCTGGAGGTGGGGTCTTCAAACCCCGTTACTAGCAAAAGATGCGCTGACAAGTGCCCGGAGCGCTGGAGAGCAGCAGGAGGGACCCAGACAGCGCCAGCCAGGTGAGTATTTATTTTTTTTTAGCCTCTTTGGCTACGTTTTCAGCTGTGCTGAAAATGCTGGCAAAGCGCATGCCTGCCAGCGCTGCTGAAACTGCAGTAAACGCTGCATTTCTGCAAACGCCTGTGTGAGGACACGTGGTTTCCCAATAATTGCTGCACTCCAAGTTCAGGTGTAACTTGTCAATTACACAAGCTTTAAAGGGGTTGAAACAGCAGCTGGTTCCGTGGGGAGTATATTTATTTCACTTCACTGATATGAAGTGAAAGCCACAGCCCCGACCACTGTGTAGTGGCCAGCACTTGTAACTACAGGTTCAGCTCCCATGGATTTTACTGCAATTACAAGCACCGGACACTACTGGGGTGGGGGAGCCAACTGCTTCTGCTGTAACCCACCCTATGTATTGCGGTGCTGATGGGCAGGGATCCCAAGCGACGGATCCCAGTCGATCAACTATTGATGACCCATCCACCCAAGAATTCCTAATCCGTATACAGAAAAATCCGTGCCCCGACGAGGCTTAAGTGTGTGGACCGTTTTTGTCAGTATTCTCTTTAAGGGGTTGTTCCAGGATTACAAGTTGCCCTCTATCCACAGGAGCGGAGATAGGTTGACCAGTGGGGTCTTCCCCATCCTCATCACTGTAGGCTTACTGCACCCCCACAGTGAGAAGGCGACTGAGCGGTGCGACTTTAGCGCGAATGCGCTGCCGCTCCCCTCGCTTTCAGTGGGACTGCTGGAGATAGCCGAGTGGCAGCACTCAGGTCCATTCTGACATCGCTACAGGGGGAGAAGCGACCCCTGTAGTGATATAAAGGGGGACACATTCTTGAGATGAGACCCCCCCACCAACCAGCAAGTTAACCCCTATTCTTTGGATAGAGGATAACTCGTGATCCTGGTAAACCCCTTTAACGATTCCATTCAAAAACGGGGACATTTAGGACGAACAGAGCGAAAGCGTCATCCCGAATCATCAAGAGCCGCAGCGCATTGCATTATGGGGAGGACAGAAAAGGGTTAATATTGCAGGCTGAGAGTTGTAGTGTCCTAGCAGGTTACTTCATCCCTGTAATGTTCCTGCTCTCTGTAGGGCATCGCTGGTTATAGCGGGGGGCTGGCAGATGCCCCGGCTCTGGTTGGCGCTGATGTAACCCACCGCCGCAGAATTGGATGCAGCCGGCATATCATTGGATTCCCTGGTCAAATCCCCTTTGGGGAGGGGGTCTGTGTGGTTGGCCTGGATCGGTGCCCACCCTGCATTAAGCCATAACCGGCCTCTTGTCATTAGTGGTAGTAATTATCTCTGTAATCAGAGTCCATTAATGATCCATCTGGGCTCCTACGAGGGAGGGGGTGTAATGGAGATCACGCACCGAGCGCTTCTCGCACAGGTCATGTATGTAGCTGACGTGGAACATGTAACAGGGATATGCAGAGGGAAGATAGATGCTGGAGGGGAGATTATAGGTGCCGGATTACTACAAAGTCTGTGAGAGTCCATATTATAACAACTGCCAGATTATCAGACTTTCCAGATTAAAGGAATCTCCTCATATCTGAGCTGCTACATGTGTAATTTCTCCATATTAGGGTTAACCCCTTCTTCTACAGCACAGGACACCAGGTCTTAAAGTCAGGGCCAGTCTCTCCCCCCCCCCCCCCCCCCCGTCCCCATCCCAGCTAGTTCATGGGGTGTTCAGTGGTGGCCAGTCTGTATTCATTGACAACAAGCAGAGATCTTGGAGAGTCTGAGTAATTGTAGAGCAGATGGCAAAGCTGGAGAACCCTTCATTTCCATCAGACTGGACCGGCCCTTTAAAGAGGTTGTTCCATCAATGATGCTTATCTCCTGGGGGTCTGTGTGAGAGTGCAGGGACCCCCAGCGAGCCCGACATGTGAACGGAGCAGCCACGGGCGTACCTCCCCTTGCGTCAGAAATCCATGGCTACCACAATCTGTCTTGGAACGATCGGACATGGATTCACCTGTGTTCACACAAGGGCGCACAGGTTTCCCAATCTCTTGGGGTCCCAGCAGTTGGACCCCCTGAGTGTTCATACACTAACCCCCTATGTCTTTAATAGGAAACCCCCTTTAAGGCGGGGGCTGGACTCCAGCGCCTGAGGTGACCGCTGGCATTGTACAGCGCTGTGGCATACGTTGGTGCTATGTATAAAGGACTGTGTTTGAGCCGTGCACCACAGACGTGAATGAGAAGTCCTGGGGTGGTTGTCCCTGCGCCCGTCTGGGGGAGGGGCTGATGCGTAGAATCACCTGCAGCTGAGGTGTAGACAGGGAGCAGCCTGCGCCCCCGGGCGCCCCTCATCTGTCTCTCACTCAGGTGATGCTGTTGCTGCCACGTCTCTTAGACCTGTGTGCCAGCAGGGAGGGGCGTCCTGTGCCTCCGCTCTATAGACGGACGTCTACTCTGATTGTCACTGATTCTTAAAGTTTTGCAAATATTATTAAATAGGCAATAGCACAAATATCTGGCGGAGCCCATAATGTGTGAGAGCGGCGAGCACTGCCTTATGTAACTTCAAAACTTTTTACGTTTCTTCTGATTTTGTGAGTTAGTTAATTTTTACATTATATTGTTCGAGGAGATCCCAGAACTTATGGAATCAGCAATTGTAACTTTTTCCGTTGCCTGATCTACGGATCTACTGTAGTTATTAGAATTAGAGATAACGAAGCATCCAAGAGAACATCCTGAAGGGAGCTGCTGTCTTGGTTCTAGATTGTAACATAATTATATTGGAGCATGTGATACAGGCAGCATGGAGGCTCTAGTACCCTGTTGTACCACCTCTAGCTTGGATACAAGATGTGATACAGGCAGCATGGAGGCTCTAGTACCCTGTTGTACCACCTCTAGCTTGGATACAAGATGTGATACAGGCAGCATGGAGGCTCTAGTACCCTGTTGTACCACCTCTAGCTTGGATACAAGATGTGATACAGGTGGGCATGGAGGCTCTAGTACCCTGTTGTACCGCCTCTAGCTTGGATGCAAGATGTGATACAGGCAGCATGGAGGCTCTAGTACCCTGTTGTACTGCCTCTAGCTTGGATATAAGATGTGATATAGGCGGGCATGGAGGCTCTAGTACCCTGTTGTACTGCCTCTAGCTTGGATATAAGATGTGATATAGGCGGGCATGGAGGCTCTAGTACCCTGTTGTACTGCCTCTAGCTTGGATATAAGATGTGATATAGGCGGGCATGGAGGCTCTAGTACCCTGTTGTACCGCCTCTAGCTTGGATACAAGATGTGATACAGGTGGGCATGGAGGCTCTAGTACCCTGTTGTACCGCCTCTAGCTTGGATACAAGATATGATACAGGTGGGCATGGAGGCTCTAGTACCCTGTTGTACCGCCTCTAGCTTGGATACAAGATGTGATACAGGCAGCATGGAGGCTCTAGTACCCTGTTGTACCGCCTCTAGCTTGGATACAAGATGTGATACGGGTGGGCATGGAGGCTCTAGTACCCTGTTGTACCGCCTCTAGCTTGGATACAAGATGTGATACAGGTGGGCATGAAGGCTCTAGGACCCTGTTGTACCACCTCTAGCTTGGATACAAGATGTGATACGGGTGGGCCTGGAGGCTCTAGTACCCTGTTGTACCGCCTATAGCTTGGATACAAGATGTGATACGGGCAGGCATGGAGACTCTAGTACCCTGTTGTACCGCCTCTAGCTTGGATACAAGATGTGATACGGGTGGGCATGGAGGCTCTAGTACCCTGTTGTACCGCCTCTAGCTTGGATACAAGATGTGATACAGGTGGGCATGGAGGCTCTAGGACCCTGTTGTACCACCTCTAGCTTAGATACAAGATGTGATACGGGTGGGCATGGAGGCTCTAGTACCCTGTTGTACCGCCTATAGCTTGGATACAAGTTGTGATACGGGCAGGCATGGAGACTCTAGTACCCTGTTGTACCGCCTCTAGCTTGGATACAAGATGTGATACGGGGGGCATGGAGGCTCTAGTACCCTGTTGTACCGCCTCTAGCTTGGATACAAGATGTGATACAGGCAGCATGGAGGCTCTAGTACCCTGTTGTACCGCCTCTAGCTTGGATGCAAGATGTGATACAGGTGGGCATGGAGGCTCTAGTACCCTGTTGTACCGCCTATAGCTTGGATACAAGATGTGATACGGGCAGGCATGGAGACTCTAGTACCCTGTTGTACCGCCTATAGCTTGGATACAAGATGTGATACGGGCAGGCATGGAGACTCTAGTACCCTGTTGTACCGCCTCTAGCTTGGATACAAGATGTGATACGGGTGGGCATGGAGGCTCTAGTACCCTGTTGTACCGCCTCTAGCTTGGATACAAGATGTGATACAGGTGGGCATGGAGGCTCTAGGACCCTGTTGTACTGCCTCTAGCTTGGATATAAGATGTGATATAGGCGGGCATGGAGGCTCTAGTACCCTGTTGTACTGCCTCTAGCTTGGATATAAGATGTGATATAGGCGGGCATGGAGGCTCTAGTACCCTGTTGTACCGCCTCTAGCTTGGATACAAGATGTGATACAGGTGGGCATGGAGGCTCTAGTACCCTGTTGTACCACCTCTAGCTTGGATACAAGATGTGATACAGGCAGCATGGAGGCTCTAGTACCCTGTTGTACCGCCTCTAGCTTGGATGCAAGATGTGATACAGGCAGCATGGAGGCTCTAGTACCCTGTTGTACTGCCTCTAGCTTGGATATAAGATGTGATATAGGCGGGCATGGAGGCTCTAGTACCCTGTTGTACTGCCTCTAGCTTGGATATAAGATGTGATATAGGCGGGCATGGAGGCTCTAGTACCCTGTTGTACTGCCTCTAGCTTGGATATAAGATGTGATATAGGCGGGCATGGAGGCTCTAGTACCCTGTTGTACCGCCTCTAGCTTGGATACAAGATGTGATACAGGTGGGCATGGAGGCTCTAGTACCCTGTTGTACCGCCTCTAGCTTGGATACAAGATATGATACAGGTGGGCATGGAGGCTCTAGTACCCTGTTGTACCGCCTCTAGCTTGGATACAAGATGTGATACAGGCAGCATGGAGGCTCTAGTACCCTGTTGTACCGCCTCTAGCTTGGATACAAGATGTGATACGGGTGGGCATGGAGGCTCTAGTACCCTGTTGTACCGCCTCTAGCTTGGATACAAGATGTGATACAGGTGGGCATGAAGGCTCTAGGACCCTGTTGTACCACCTCTAGCTTGGATACAAGATGTGATACGGGTGGGCCTGGAGGCTCTAGTACCCTGTTGTACCGCCTATAGCTTGGATACAAGATGTGATACGGGCAGGCATGGAGACTCTAGTACCCTGTTGTACCGCCTCTAGCTTGGATACAAGATGTGATACGGGTGGGCATGGAGGCTCTAGTACCCTGTTGTACCGCCTCTAGCTTGGATACAAGATGTGATACAGGTGGGCATGGAGGCTCTAGGACCCTGTTGTACCACCTCTAGCTTAGATACAAGATGTGATACGGGTGGGCATGGAGGCTCTAGTACCCTGTTGTACCGCCTATAGCTTGGATACAAGTTGTGATACGGGCAGGCATGGAGACTCTAGTACCCTGTTGTACCGCCTCTAGCTTGGATACAAGATGTGATACGGGGGGCATGGAGGCTCTAGTACCCTGTTGTACCGCCTCTAGCTTGGATACAAGATGTGATACAGGCAGCATGGAGGCTCTAGTACCCTGTTGTACCGCCTCTAGCTTGGATGCAAGATGTGATACAGGTGGGCATGGAGGCTCTAGTACCCTGTTGTACCGCCTATAGCTTGGATACAAGATGTGATACGGGCAGGCATGGAGACTCTAGTACCCTGTTGTACCGCCTATAGCTTGGATACAAGATGTGATACGGGCAGGCATGGAGACTCTAGTACCCTGTTGTACCGCCTCTAGCTTGGATACAAGATGTGATACGGGTGGGCATGGAGGCTCTAGTACCCTGTTGTACCGCCTCTAGCTTGGATACAAGATGTGATACAGGTGGGCATGGAGGCTCTAGGACCCTGTTGTACCACCTCTAGCTTGGATACAAGATGTGATACGGGTGGGCATGGAGGCTCTAGTACCCTGTTGTACCGCCTATAGCTTGGATACAAGATGTGATACGGGCAGGCATGGAGACTCTAGTACCCTGTTGTACCGCCTCTAGCTTGGATACAAGATGTGATACAGGTGGGCATGGAGGCTCTAGTACCCTGTTGTACCGCCTATAGCTTGGATACAAGATGTGATACGGGCAGGCATGGAGGCTCTAGTACCCTGTTGTACCACCTCCAGCTTGGATACAAGATGTGATACAGGAGGCATGGAGGCTCTAGTACCCTGTTGTACTGCCTCTAGCTTGGATACAAGATGTGATACGGGGGGTATGGAGGCTCTCCCTATTGTGCCACCTCCAGCTTAGATACAAGATGTGATAGTGTGGGCATGGAGGTTCTATGTTGTACCACGTCTAGCTTGGATATGAGATGTGATACAGGCAGGCATGAAGGCTCTAGTACCATGGTGTACCACCTCTAGCTTGGATACAAGATGTGATACAGGATGTCCTGAACATATCGCTGAGCTGTCATTGGCCCTCGTACCACTACTAGGGGGGACAGACTGTCGTATGTGATGGCCCACCAGTCCATCACACCAGCAGGGGGCAGTGTCTCCAGACACGAACGCTGCCCTCATCCGCACCCAAACTAAACCTGGATTTGTCGCTGAAGACAACCCGCTTGCACTCTGTAGCGTCCAGTTTCATCGTCCACGACATCTCTGCGAACTGAGGTGATGGTGGGTGTCAGAGGCCATACATGTAATGGGGGCAAAACGTCCTTCAGCCAATTATCTGGAAATGGTTCCGACAGACACAGGAGCCTGTAACAATGTAACAGTTGCGGGGCGATACAGGTGTTGGCGCAATGGGGCGCTACTTTTATATTCTTGCTGTTCCAGATTAGTATTTAAAATCCAAACTGCTGGAAGAACTCCAGGTCCCACAGAGGGGTGTAATCCGCGGACGGCCTCCATTCATAAAACGGGAGTATTTATAGTTACCTAACAAAGAACAAACTCAGGTGACACCTTCCTCATAAATTTGCATAACTTCTTACAACCCTGTCATTAGTGCCGGTCATTAAACCGGAGCTGCAGTAGTGACGGAAGTCCTTAGGTAGGAATTCCTTCCTCCCAGGTCGCACCCGGCCGGCTCACTGCCCGTTAGTTGGGTTACCTAAACTTCCCTCTCATCGTTAACTAATTGCCAGCTGGCCTATATTATATCTATAGATCTAATGGATATACAGTATATAGGCGGGTGTATTTCCTGAACAAACTAAGACCAGCTTCTAGTCTCTCGCCTCCTTCCTGGAAGCCGCATGCAGTTCCCTCTGTATGTAGGAGAGGACTAACTGGAGCTCCTTCCTCGGTGACCACAAAAGATCTCCTGGCCTTCAGGCTCAGAATGATACAATGTAGCTTCTCTCACAGATGTGATCTTATGTTACAAGGACACATGAGGTTGCATTTTAAAGCGTGAATTTGGCAGTACAGACATTATTCAGTGGCTATCTCTCCAGTGGAGGTGGCTTTACCCCATTCCAGCAGCTACCTGACATTGTGCAGTATGCCTCAGGAATTGAAGCTCTGGATAAGCAGTCCTGGTGCAGATGGTATTTCAGGGGGCAGTTTATCCTCTTGTAGCCCCCCACCCGTGTGTCTTAGCGCTCCGTCTGTACGGTATTGGCTCCTACATTTAAGCGAGCGGCTCCTAACTGCGATTGTTCTGAATGGGAAGTGCAGAATTTCCGGTATAAAGGCTTCAGCACGAGCGCCGATATAGCAAGTTGTTAGATGTGTAACGCTGGCAGTAATGGTGTGCGCTTCCCATTACCGCCATCGCTTTCATCTCATGCTGTTACAGACAGGCGGGTTCCAGTTTGCACATCACGCGGGCGCTGCTGGCAGACCGGGGTTTTAGTGTCTGCGGAAGCCTATTTTTTTGTTCCTAAAACGCAATTTTTTTGGTGGATTTTGCGCTGGTGTTATTTTTTTTGCTGCTGTTTTTATGACCCCGCAGTCCGCCAGTGTAAAGGCTGGCGGACTGCGGGGTCTCATTCCCAAAACTCAGGGGCACGAGAGGTTACCTGTCCCCGGTGTTGGTCTCCATGGGGTAAGCCTGAAATCATCCTCTCGTCTCCTGCGGGCTCCCCAGTCTCTGGAGCTTATAAAGGTGAAAGCGCTTTCTCAGCCTCATGGCGTTCGTCCTTCTCTGGATAGACCCCATAACTGACTATAATGGGGTCTGTTGGGTTTCCGCCCGGCTTTTGGATAGAAGGAAAAGCGTTGCATGCAGCACTTTTTTCTGGTATTTTGAGCCAGATCTGCAACGGAACCTCCAAGATGGGAAACCGACCTGAATGTGTTCTTCCTGAGAATTGTACCTTTTTTTTTTTTAATCAAAATGCTAGGAAACGAAGTGAGTTCTATAGTCCGGCCGGCGGTAATGGATAAACCAGTACAATAGGGGCCGGTCGCATCTTGGGGGCTAATATATATTCTGTAGACTCGGGCTGTCCAACACTGCAAGTCCGCTCTTGAGTTTGAATCCTACTTGGGGGGATTGCCCCAGCCAGCGAGCTGTTAGCCGTCAGTAGCCGTACGTCAGGGTGGTTGGTGATCTAGTGGAATCTCTCAAATGTATTTGCGGATGCACTGCGGATCGTAAGCTCCCATAGAGATGAATGGCGCACATCCGTGCGTCATCCACGGTAAAATAGAGCATGCTGCGATATTTTTTTTCCCCCCCGAGTGTGTGATCCACAAATCGGAAAAAAACACCTCCGCAGGAATTAAATGAAGTGCGGATGCCCAATGCTTCTCTACGGGCTGATTGAACTGCGGATCACACATGCGGGTGACATGCGCGGATTCCTCGGTTCAGTTATGCCCGTGGACATGAGGCCTCAGAGTTAATTCAATCCTCTTTGATCGTCCATGTTTACACTGGACAATGATTAGGAACGATTATTGCCCCATTTGAACCGCCCGTGGATAATGGCGTACAGACGCACAGAGCAGGCTTTCATCTGCTGAAACTTCTGCAGCCGCGTGCAATAGCCATGGGGGTTAGAGGAGTCCCCAGAGCTGCAGCACACAAAGGGTTACTGCAGCACATCTGCTGATTGGGTACAGCCATTATCAATTAATGATTATTACAGCGGACCTGTCACATGATCTGAGGTGGCATGGTGCCCACACATCACTACTACCCCCACCCTGTCCAACTGCACCAGTGTTGGTGCCACTGCCTTTTCTATGCGTTTACATTTGTCCTCTACTCCAGTCACATCCAAAGCTTCATTCCTAATTCTGCCAGGTTATATGACAGTGGTGCATTTATCTGCCTGTGCCCATCACCCTCTGAGTCACAGCTGATGCCCCCTGTTGAGATCTCAGATAAGCTGCCCGCAGGCACTATGTGGGGTGTTCTAGGTTTGGGCAGTGATGGGGATTGGGCCGCTGCTGCCACACATGACTGCTGCGCTCACAGGCGGCTGGGCATTCATTAGGTGAACATCACCATTCCGTGCTCCGCCATCAGTCAATGTCCAAACGGTGTCCTGCAGGGGCTTCTGTATAAATTATACCGCCCCCTGGATGTCGGCTCTTAAATTACAAGAGCACTCAGAAAAGTCAGCAGCTTGGATACTCCTCTGCTATTGTATCTATGTATGATGGGGCTCGGATACACCTCCGCTATTGTATCCTCTATGTATGATGGCGCTCGGATACACCTCTGCTATTGTATCCTCTATGTATAATGGGGCTCGGACACACCTCCGTTATTGTATCCTCTCTGTATAATGGGGCTCGGACACACCTCTATCCGCTATTGTATCCTCTATGTATGATGGGGCTCGGATACACCTCTGCTCCTGTTTCCTGTACTGTATGTATGATGGGGTTTGGATACACTTCCGGTACTATATGTATAACAGGGCTTGGATACACTTTTGCTGTTATATCCTAAACTGTATGTATGATGAGGCTCAGATACATTTCTGCTACTGTATCCCATATTATATCTATGATGGGGCTTGGTTACATCTCTGCTCCAGTTCCCTCTACTGTAGGTATGATGGGGCTCGGATACACTTCCGGTACTGTATGCTGTACTATATGTATGATGGGGCTTGGATACTCTTCTGGTACTGTATGCTGTACTATATGTATGATGGGGCTTGGATACTCTTTCGGTACTGTAGGCTGTACTATATGTATGATGGGGCTTGGATACTCTTCTGGTACTGTATCCTATAATGTATGTATGATGGGGCTCGGATACTCTTTCGGTACTGTATGCTGTACTATATGTATGATGGGGCTTGGATACTCTTCTGGTACTGTATCCTTTAATGTAGGTATGATGGGGCTTGGATACTCTTCTGGTACTGTATGCTGTACTATATGTATGATGGGGCTCGGATACTCTTTCGGTACTGTATGCTGTACTATATGTATGATGGGGCTTGGATACTCTTCTGGTACTGTATCCTATAATGTATGTATGATGGGGCTCGGATACTCTTTCGGTACTGTATGCTGTACTATATGTATGATGGGGCTTGGATACTCTTCTGGTACTGTATCCTTTAATGTAGGTATGATGGGGCTCGGATACTCTTTCGGTACTGTATGCTGTACTATATGTATGATGGGGCTTGGATACTCTTCTGGTACTGTATCCTATAATGTATGTATGATGGGGCTCGGATACTCTTTCGGTACTGTATGCTGTACTATATGTATGATGGGGCTTGGATACTCTTCTGGTACTGTATCCTATAATGTATGATGGGGCTCGGATACTCTTCTGGTACTGTATCCTATAATGTATGATGGGGCTCGGATACTCTTTCGGTACTGTATCATGGTATTGTGTAAAATATATAGAATATGAATGTATTACTCTTCCAGTACTATATTTATGATGTGGTTCGGATATAGTTCCACCATTGTATCCTATACTGTATGTATGATGGTTTCTGGATACACTTCTGTACTGTATGAATGGAGCGGCTTGGATACAGCTGTGGTGCTCTGTCCTGTACTATATGTATGATGTGGTCAGTTCCACCGCTGGTACTGTATCCTGTTCTGTAAGTATAGTATAATGCAGCTCAGATACACTTCTCCTATTGTATTCTGTACTGCATGTATGGTGGGGTTCGGATACGCTAGCGGTATGTGTGTGATAGTGCTCAGATATACTGTATATGTGTGATGATCACCTCCGGTATATCAGTGTTTCCTCACGTCTGGAGGATCTGAAGAGCTTCTCCTCTCATTAGCTGTTTTCGCTGTCCTCTCTGCAGCAGATGCCAGGCGCTGGCACGTGGGTGGCATCTCGCTGTTCTATGGTACAGAGGTTACAGCTAAGCAGTGACTCCCGTAGCTTTGTGCAGAGTCTGATGACGCCCCCATCGGATGCAGTAATGGTGGGTGTCCGGCGGCTGTCCGTAACCCAGACTGTACCATTGTAACAAACCTTCAGCATTGTGTCAGCACTCAGTTTTTTTTTTTGTTTGTTTTTTGTTTATGCATGTTGCCAGCAGGCAGTGAAAACAAAAACGTGACCCCGTTGGGCTCCATTGTGTTTGTGTAGGACACAACAAACCTGCGCGCAGCATGTACATAAATACAGTGAAATCAGCATGACACATGTCAACTAGACAGTTTTCTCATTGGGCTGCCACTGGTCATCCTGGCAGAGATGGGCACGTGCCAGCCACAGACCGGCTGCTGTCCAGGTCTCGTCCACAATATCTTGCCTTAAAGGGAACCCGTCGATTCCCTACAGCACCGTGAACTAAGTTATGGGCG
Source organism: Eleutherodactylus coqui (assembly GCA_035609135.1). Lineage (NCBI taxonomy): Eukaryota > Metazoa > Chordata > Amphibia > Anura > Eleutherodactylidae > Eleutherodactylus > Eleutherodactylus coqui. The sequence goes on from CM069408.1 coordinate 35,190,749, forward strand.
GATATATAATTCATTTATACTTGCCCGCTCCCCGGTTCCTGCGCTGTCACCCAGTGAGTCTGACTCCTCTCAGAAGGCCGTGCGCACGCTCTGCCATAGACTTGTATGGGAGGATGAGCGCACCACGTGACCTTCACCGGGTTACAGTGCAGGAACCGGGCGAGTATAACCTAAAAACACATCCGCCACCCGGCTCCCTGTCACCTCCCCAAAGAGCACCATAAATCAGTTTACGATGCTCTTGCATGCTGACTGATTCAAGAATAGAATGCCAGAAATGCAGTAAAGACTGACCCAGATGAAGCAGTGGAAGTAGTCACTCTACAGAAGTAGGCCATTCAGGGGGTGTGGGAAGCTCAGCAGCCGCCGGAACAGTGCAGCAGATATGTTCAAGACTTTCTTTTGATTAAAAAGGCACTGACGTCACGGAAAACAATCCCCAGCAAACTCCGCACCAAAAATCTGTGTGCCGATTCTGAGGCGGTTGTCAGCGCAGAATTCACTCACTACAGTGCCATAAATGAATTCTGTGGTGATAATCCCCGACATCGCTCCACCCAATAGAGCGCGACGGGCGTTAAAATGCGTATCGTTCTTCTATCACGCTGCGGTGGTTTCTGCTGTAAGCCTTCACTTGCTGCAGAATTTCAGCATGAAACCCTTAGGGCTGCGGTGCACGAGCGGATGCGTGATTGTGCTCTGAATGGAGCGCTAGCACGTGCCTTCACACTTGTGCCCACACCATTTTACTCTACTTTTTTGCGCTGCCGGGCCCATTGACATTGGCGCGGGACACGCCCGCTTTGGTTTGGATCCGGCTCAGTAGCCTGATTAGTCCCCTGTGTCATCAGTTAACACAGCGAAATCATGCGTTACGTTATGTAGTGCAGAAGGGGTGCGTGTTAGCACACCGCCATACACTCCGATGGCGCCTTTGGTGCGCAAATGTGCATAAAAATACAACATGTCGCGTTTTTTTTTTTTGGCCGACGGAAATGCAGACGCAAAAAGCTGAATGTGAGGAAACCCATTGAAATCGCTGAGTTTGGTTGTCTGCACTTTGTGCATGGAGAACCGCCGGGGTGCTCCCGCGATGACGTTACATAGCGGCTCCGTGATGCGTGACTCCATCATGTTTCAGGTCGTTAAACAGACAGTCTGCGGGCACCGCCGCCATCTTCTAGGATCCTCGTGTGACATTACTAACGCCAGCCGCAGCGCAGCTTTCGTTTCCTACGCTGCTGAGGTAACATGAAGGCTGCGCTGTGATTGGTTGCCATTTCTTATACAGCTGAGGTAAACTGAAAGCTGCGCTGCGATTGGTTGCCATGGGCAAGAAAGGCAGATTTTCTTTTAGCCAGCTATCCTTGTGGGCCATAGCAACCAATCACAGCGCAGCTTTCAGTTTACCTCAGCTGTATAAGAAATAACAACCAATCATAGCGCAGCTTTCATTTTACCCTAGTTGTATAAGAAATAACAAGGAATCACTGCGCAGCTTTCATTTTACCTCAGCTGTTTAAGAAATGGCAGCCAATCACAGCGCAGCTTTCAGTTTACCTCAGCAATATAAGAAATAACAACCAATCACAGCGCAGCTTTCATTTTACCTCAGCTGTTTAATAAGAAATAGCAGCCAATCACAGCGCAGCTTTGAGTTTACCTCAGCAATATAAGAAATAACAACCAATCACAGCGCAGCTTTCAGTTTACCTCAGCAATATAAGAAATAACAACCAATCACAGCGCAGCTTTCAGTTTACCTCATCAGTATAAGAAATAACTAATCACAGCGCAGCTTTCATTTCTTATACGGCTGAGGTAAAATGTAAGCTGCGCTGTGATTGGTTGCTATGGGCAACACAGATTTTCTTTTAGACAGCGTTAATTGTGTGGTGCCGCAATACCTTTTGTCTGACCCTGTAGTATGCCTGTATTCTACCAGCATTTATGGGTCTATATTGTACCGCCACGTATGGATGTGGGTCTATATTGTACCGCCACGTATGGATGTGGGTCTATATTGTACCGCCACGTATGGATGTGGGTCTATATTGTACCGCCACGTATGGATGTGGATCTATATTGTACCGCCACGTATGTGTGGTGAGCTGCCCCTCAGCCAGGTATTCGGCTTCTCGTGGCGTCGCTGCCTGTTATTGACAGGAGGTTTTATCTGCGCTCAGGGAAGACTCAGGACGTGAAATATTAATGCCTCTCCTGTAGCGCCGGCCGATAAGAAATCTTAAGTGAATTTATAGCCGCCCGGCGATCTGTGGGAGCCGTCCATCACCGCGAGCACAGCGCAGATTTACAGCCATGAACGTGAGCCGAAATAGTGCCGCCATACTGCTGCAGCCATGTGTTATTACCTATAGGTTACACTGGTGTGTGTGATGTGGCGGCGCTCCGTGTGACACGCTGCTCTAGTGTTCCAGAATGGGTCAGCGATGACGATGGACTCGGCGTGGCGTCTTTCCTGCGGAGCCGGGTCATGGCGGCACAATAGCTAATAATTTTCTGTCATACAAAAGATTGTCAGGGTGAGCAATGAGGCGTTATATGCTGCAGAGCTGAAATCACACAGGTAAATTGTTATATACTGCGATCTGGGTGGGCAGCCGTACAACCGTAAACAGTGCAGTGCAAAAGTATTTACCCCCCCCCCAGTCCTGATGTCTCCTATCGGTGTGTATTTGTAAAGGCCCTGGCTACAGCGAAACCCGCTGAGGTGACTAAACCAAAAGCTTGTGCACACAGCATGATGTTCCTTTATAGCACAGTAGGGCGGTGGACATAGTCTTTTGTGGAAGCCATGCTATGAGAGCCATAATGTTGTGGACTGTCACTGTGTGGTACCTTATGGCGGTGGTATTCTCTCCTGCTACTACGAAGCCGTAATACGGTGACGGTCTCTGTATGGCACCTTATGGCGGAGGTATTCTTTCCTGCTACTACAGAACCATAATACGGTGAAGGTTTCTGTATGGCACCTTATGGCGGGGGTATTCTGTCCTGCTACTACGGAACCATAATACGGTAAAGGTCTCTGTATGGCACCTTATGGCGGAGGTATTCTGTCCTGCTACTACGGAACCATAATACGGTAAAGGTCTCTGTATGGCACCTTATGGCGGAGGTATTCTCTCCTGCTACTACGGAACCATAATACGGTGAAGGTCTCTGTATATCACCATATGGCGAAGGTATTCTCTCCTGCTACTATGAAACCATAATACGGTGAATGTCTCTGTATGGCACCTTATGGCAGAGGTATTCTCTCCTGCTACTACGGACCCATAATACGGTGAAGGTTTCTGTATGGCACCTTATGGCGGAGGTATTCTCTCCTGCTACTACGGACCCATAATACGGTGAAGGTTTCTGTATATCACCATATGGCGAAGGTATTCTCTCCTGCTACTACGGAACCATAATACGGTGAAGGTCTCTGTATATCACCATATGGCGAAGGTATTCTCTCCTGCTACTACGGAACCATAATACGGTAAAGGTCTCTGTATGGCACCATATGGCGGAGGTATTCTCTCCTGCTACTACGGAGCCATAATACGGTGAAGGTCTCTGTATAGCACCTTATAGCGGAGGTATTCTCTCCTGCTACTACGGAGCCATAATATGGTGAAGGTTTCTGTATGGCACCATATGGCGGAGGTATTCTCTCCTGCTGCTACGGAACCATAATACGGTGAAGGTCTCTGTATGGCACCTTATGGCGGAGGTATTCTCTCCTGCTACTATGAAACCATAATGCGGTGAATGTCTCTGTATGGCACCTTATGGCAGAGGTATTCTCTCATGCTACTACGGAGCCATAATACGGTGAAGGTCTCTGTATATCACCATATAGCGAAGGTATTCTGTCCTGCTACTACAGAACCATAATAGGGTGAAGGTCTCTGTATGGCACCTTATGGCGGAGGTATTCTCTCCTGCTACTACGGAGCCATAATACGGTGGAAGGTCTCTGTATGGCACCTTATGGCGAAGGTATTCTCTCCCGCTATTAAATAGCCATAATATTGCTGAGTTCCTGAGGCGTAAAGCTGGAGAAAACACTCAACATAGAAGACCATAGAAGGTCATATTGTAGGGAGCGTTTGGTTGTAAATATGGAGTCCAAAGGTGAAGGAAGGCGCCATTCCTTATAAACAGGGTGAGGGCGCCATTCCTCAGCCACACGAGCAGGGCACCATTTCTTATACATACGGGCAGGGCGCCATTCCTCAGACACACGAGCAGGGCACCATTTCTTATACATACGGGCAGGGCGCCACTCCTCAGACACACGGGCAGGGGCGCCATTCCTCAGACTCACGGGGAGGGCGCCATTACTTCTGCGCACGGTAGTATCGATGTTCCTGCGGTTACTCTGGGTTCTTTTGTCTAAAATTAAATTGTGTTTAAAGTATCAGCAGGATAAATATCTGCGGGAACAGGAAGGGGTTAATGCTTTACAGCAGCGATCCCTACTATGGGCAGCGGCCGTGAAGTCATGTGACTGATGACCGCCGCTCACCTGGATGTTTGGCGGGATGGGTACATTTCCACACTCCTAGGGTGCCCACCCCGGGCAGTATCTGTGGCATGGTGATAAGCGAGGGGCGCAGCTCCTGGTTTGTATTCTCGGCTCTACATTACCATTCAGTTAGTCCCTGGCGGGTCAGGCCTGGTACATACCGCCGCTGCCAGGAGCCACAATAATGGACTTGTCCCCATGACACCCTGTAGATCCCGGCCTTCATTATATTGTGAGCTAGAAGCCCCCTGCTGGTAATAAGAAGGGCCTATAGCTAGGTTTATTCTCTGCTTTTTGGGGCATGAATAGAATGCCAGAATTACAGTGAAGACTGACACACAGGCGGAGCAGTCCCAGGGCTGCCCTTGTATGGTGCATCTTCTTTAGTTGGCTCCTTGGCATTGAAGCCTTCTCAGCATTGGTCCGGACTCGGCGTAATTAGCCGTGCGCTGACGCATACACCAATCCGCATTGATAGGATGGGCCGCCATTTTTTTCCGCATGCGCATCCTGTGAGCGATGCAGTTAAACTTCACGGGATGTTGTTACTGTGTATTACATGTGATACGCGGTGAGCATCCGCTCGTGTGAGCCCGGCCTCATAGTCTAGGTCTTTAACACTGTCCTTTCCTAGTCCTGCTCACACAGCTGAGGGTTTGTTACAGTGTATCAGTGTTGGTAATCCTCAAGCTTTACGGTCACGGGGACTTTTCTTTGCTCTTCCTCCACCATTTCTAAAAGGTTTCTTGCCTCTCGCTAACGTCTTCACGTGACGACTTAATGCTTTTGTCCGACTCGCACTCTGTCCGCCGCAGCCGGCCGCACGCGGGAATTGTCACTCCATTCGCATGTTTTCCACTTAATGAGAAGTATTTCCGAGCTGCAGGGCATTGGACTTCTTCACGACAAATTACAGGCGTCCGCCAATTACCGTCACCTCGTATCCCTCCACTCCTCAGAGCCAGTCGGGCCCCTGGACTATATTTAGAGGATCCCACTAGCCACTGCAGAATCTCTGTAAGACGCATCTCCACCGTCGTACTCCAGTCTCATCCGGAGCTGCGCTCACAATTCTGTTTCCTGACACTCGGGACCCATCAGCACTGTGCTGGTAGACCTCACCTTGGAGTTACTTCCTTCATCAGTGCAGTGGCTGGGGGGCACACCTCCCACAATGCACTGCAGTAGAGCATGCTGTGTGTATAGATGTGGAACCCCCATGTGAAGTCCAGAGAGCTAACGTGCAGAATTGTGAATGCAGCTCTGGATGTAAGTGGAGTAAGCAGCTCCGGATGTAACTTTGATAATTCACTGGAGCAGAGCCACCTCTGTACAACTGTTGAATCCCTAAGGAGATGTGAGGTCCTTAGAGTAAACCTGGAGAATTGTAACTGCAGCTCTGGATGTGACTAGAGTCTATTATCTGTTTCTCAGCAGCTCTGGTTGTGAGTGGAGTATGTGTTTCTCAGCAGCTCTAGATGTGACTTTGACTGCTCTGTAGCAGAGCCACCTCTGTACAACTGTTGAGGTCCTTAGAGTACCGGCTGCACACGACTGGATTTGAATTGTGGAATCCGCAATCGTCACCCGCGGCGACGATCCGTGATATTCCGCAGCCATTTAAAAAATGGAAAGTTTGCATGTCCACTCAGATGAGCGAATAGCGGTTGCGGTTTCTGCGAGTGAGCGGAAGTCAATGGAAGCCGTCCGACCCGCAGCCCATCCGCAATTGATAATTGTATTTTCCAGCGACGGCACGGGAAAAACTAATATATTAAAAAAATCTGTACTGCGCAAAACCGACGGCGAGCGGATGCGGTCACTGACAATACAGAGAAACGGAAGATGTGCGCGGTCAGAGCCAGATTCCACTGCGGGCTCCTGCATGCGGAATCCAGATCGCCCTTGTGCAGCTGGCCTGTCAAATTGTGATTGCAGCTCTGGATGTGACTAGAGTATATTACCTGCTTCTTAGCAGCTCTGGATGCTACTTCCACTATGTGCTGGAGACCTAACCGGCAAAACTATGAATACAGCTCTGGATGTGAGGATAGAGCATGTAATGTGTTTCTCAGCTGCTCTTGTTGCGACCGATTTCTCCGCAGCTCTGGATGTGAGTGGAGTATGTGACCCATTTTTCTGCAGCTCTGGTTGTGTGTGGAGTATGCGACCCGTTTCTCTGCAGCTCTGGTTGTGTGTGGAGTATGCGACCCGTTTCTCGGCAGCTCTGGTTGCGTGTGGAGTATGCGACCCGTTTCTCGGCAGCTCTGGTTGCGTGTGGAGTATGCGACCCGTTTCTCGGCAGCTCTGGTTGCGTGTGGAGTATGCGACCCGTTTCTCGGCAGCTCTGGTTGCGTGTGGAGTATGCGACCCGTTTCTCGGCAGCTCTGGTTGCGTGTGGAGTATGCGACCCGTTTCTCGGCAGCTCTGGTTGCGTGTGGAGTATGCGACCCGTTTCTCGGCAGCTCTGGTTGCGTGTGGAGTATGCGACCCGTTTCTCGGCAGCTCTGGTTGCGTGTGGAGTATGCGACCCGTTTCTCGGCAGCTCTGGTTGCGTGTGGAGTATGCGACCCGTTTCTCGGCAGCTCTGGTTGCGTGTGGAGTATGCGACCCGTTTCTCGGCAGCTCTGGTTGCGTGTGGAGTATGCGACCCGTTTCTCGGCAGCTCTGGTTGCGTGTGGAGTATGCGACCCGTTTCTCGGCAGCTCTGGTTGCGTGTGGAGTATGCGACCCGTTTCTCGGCAGCTCTGGTTGCGTGTGGAGTATGCGACCCGTTTCTCGGCAGCTCTGGTTGCGTGTGGAGTATGCGACCCGTTTCTCGGCAGCTCTGGTTGCGTGTGGAGTATGCGACCCGTTTCTCGGCAGCTCTGGTTGCGTGTGGAGTATGCGACCCGTTTCTCGGCAGCTCTGGTTGCGTGTGGAGTATGCGACCCGTTTCTCGGCAGCTCTGGTTGCGTGTGGAGTATGCGACCCGTTTCTCGGCAGCTCTGGTTGCGTGTGGAGTATGCGACCCGTTTCTCGGCAGCTCTGGTTGCGTGTGGAGTATGTGACCCGTTTCTCGGCAGCTCTGGTTGCGTGTGGAGTATGTGACCCGTTTCTCGGCAGCTCTGGTTGCGTGTGGAGTATGCGACCCGTTTCTCGGCAGCTCTGGTTGCGTGTGGAGTATGCGACCCGTTTCTCGGCAGCTCTGGTTGCGTGTGGAGTATGCGACCCGTTTCTCGGCAGCTCTGGTTGCGTGTGGAGTATGCGACCCGTTTCTCGGCAGCTCTGGTTGCGTGTGGAGTATGCGACCCGTTTCTCGGCAGCTCTGGTTGCGTGTGGAGTATGCGACCCGTTTCTCGGCAGCTCTGGTTGCGTGTGGAGTATGCGACCCGTTTCTCGGCAGCTCTGGTTGCGTGTGGAGTATGCGACCCGTTTCTCGGCAGCTCTGGTTGCGTGTGGAGTATGCGACCCGTTTCTCGGCAGCTCTGGTTGCGTGTGGAGTATGCGACCCGTTTCTCGGCAGCTCTGGTTGCGTGTGGAGTATGCGACCCGTTTCTCGGCAGCTCTGGTTGCGTGTGGAGCATGGGACCCGTTTCTCGGCAGCTCTGGTTGCGTGTGGAGCATGGGGCCCGTTTCTCGGCAGCTCTGGTTGCGTGTGGAGCATGGGGCCCGTTTCTCGGCAGCTCTGGTTGCGTGTGGAGCATGGGGCCCGTTTCTCGGCAGCTCTGGTTGCGTGTGGAGCATGGGGCCCGATTCTCGGCAGCTCTGGTTGCGTGTGGAGCATGCGGCCCGATTCTTCGCAGCTTTGGATGCGTGTGGATTATGCGGCCCGATTCTTCGCAGCTTTGGATGTAACTGGAGTATGAACCACCATTACAGCCTAGTTTGCTCTGGCTTCTGATTAGCGGACGTCAAGAAATAATCTGCGGCGCCCGCTGATGTCCTTCTGTCACCGGCGGGGTCCCAGGGATTATTCTCCTCCAGTGAAGTATTCCTGTAAGTGCCGGCGGTCCGGGAGCCGCAGCAGGACCTCGCGCCTCCCTCGCAGAGATGCTGGACCGTACTCCGTGACATTAGGACGTCCGTGAAGCTCGTCAGCTCTTCTGCTTATGAAGCGTTACATAACTCTTCCATCCCATTACTGCCTCAGCGGGAAGGGGGGGTCTGTGTGCGGCACACGTGGGCGGCCATGTTTTCCCGGGGTCCTGGACGCTTGTGATTGGAGATTAGAGGTTTATCCACCACCTGCTGCTCGGATACATTGTCCTCTATATATCAAAGCATAATCATTGTGACGCCCCTTCTCTGCTTGCGGTCAGTGAATAGGAACATTCAGAATCTCATCTGGTGGCTGAACAATTTACCTTTCTATTCCGATTGGATCCATTTATAACAAGTCCTTAGACTGCGATTTAGTACAGTACATTCAACACCAAACCTATCTATAGGGCCCAGCGACCCAACGGGTGACAGGTGCTATGCCGGTATGCATCGGCCTTTTATACTCTGACTCCATATAGAGGCATCATGAGGTATACCATGTGATCTGTATACTATTCACAATGGGACGCTGGAGGCGACGTACGCTCTTGTACGCCTGTGACGTGGCATTCGTATGCGAGATGTAAATGCACCTTTGCTGTCAGGATGGATTCTTTACCTGTCGATGTATCTGAACTAAATGTTCCAATATGCTAACAGCAAGCAGAGATCTTAACAAGCGATCAGTCAGAATACAGCCTGTTAGACGACAACCTCCTTCTGCAATGACCATTATGTCTTTACTGACCTCACTAATGGGCTTTAACCCCACACATACATCTTTCTAGGGCGGTGGCTTGGCTGACTACTGACAGCCAGGCTCCTGCTCTAACAGCCAGTAGTGGAGAAACCTCAGCGCTTAACCCCTTACATGCCACAATCCATAGCAAATGCAGCATGTAAGCAGATGATAGGGAGGGGGCTGCTTGCAATACATGTCTGCCATGTAAGGCCGTGTTCAGACGTGGCATCTTTTTTTTGTTGTGGTTCTCAGCCGCCATTAAAAACCACATCCTAAAACCGCATTCATTTTCTAAGGAACATGCGGTTTTTAATTGTGCCATTTGTGAACTCCGCCTCCGGCAGAGTCTAATAGGCTGCTGTTATAGGCATAGTAGAATGCACTACGTAAGTAATGCAGTGTACTATTCTAGCAATTTCAATAGATCGCATCTTCAAGTCTCGTCAAAGGACTAAATGTTCCTGTACACGGGGTGATTATCGCCCAAATTCTTGCTGGAAGTAGCAAATTTGGACGATAATCGTCCAACGGGGCTCACCTATGTACATAAGACTGGTGATCCCCTAAGGAAATGCCTCGTACCACAGAGGTGGCGGGTCGCTCTGGACAGGTCGTGGTCACACGTGGGGTTTCTATGTTGCGCCTTATATTACGTGGTTTTCCTGACATGTTAGCGTTTCTGACGTCGTTCTTGTTTTTGCAGGGAGGAGGAGGAGCAGCTGAGGAACAAGATCCGAGCGGACCATGAGCGAGCCCTAGAGGAAGCCAAGGAGAAGCTCAAGAAGTCCCGAGACGAAATCAGGGCCGAGATCCAGACAGAGAAGAGCAAGCTGCTGGAGGAGCTGAAGAAGAAGGAGAACCCGCCTGTGCCTCTCGCCCCGGTGCCCAACCTGACCGAACTCAAGAATGGAGACCCCGGGGACCCCGACATCCGAGAGAAACGTGAGAAGATCAAAGAGGTGAGAAATGGGGAACATGACAGCTCTGCCTGTCCACTCAACCTACGGGAAGTGCCTGAAAATACACTTTCATCGCTGTATAATGAAGTTTTGCAACAAACTTTGGAGGGAGTATATCAAAACCGGCGCAAAGGAAAAGTGAGGTAGTTCCCATGGCAGCCAATCAGATCCCAGCTCATTCTTTATTTTTTTGGGAAAATTTAAATGGGGTTGTACCAAGATTACACATGATGGCGAATAACTTGCTGATTGTTTGGGTCTAACTGCTGAAATTGCCCCACCATACCCGAAAACTGAGGTCCTGTGTCTCCTGTCCTCCTCACTGCGGGGTTCCTGCTCCTCCCGCAGCGAGGAGGAGACTGAAGGGCGGGCTGGTCGCGCGAACGCTCCACTTTCTATGGGACTGCAGGGATAGCGGAGCGGCCAGCCCCGGTGCTTCCATCAGCCCCATTGAAATGAATGGAGGACCGACCCCACATGCTCGGCAAGTGCTGCATTCATTCTGACATCACTGTGGAGGGAGAGACGACCCCCGCAGTGATAGACAGAGCGGAACATGGGGCGCCTGTTCTGGAGATCACTGGGGGTCTTGGCAGTGAGACCCCCACCCATCAGCAAGTTATTCCCTATCCTGTATACAGGGGCTAACGTGTAATCTTGGTACAAACTCTTTATTTTTGTCTTAATCTTTATTTTTCATTATTATAACGCAGCAGAGCAGAATGTGCGCGATAACAGGCGATCAGATACGGCATAGCCTTCCAACAGTCATATAACCCGTATCATACATTAATTAGGTGATGCAATAAAAATAACTATTTGGTTTAACAATTAAGTAAGATAAATGGGTAGATGGATAACCAGTACCAGGAAAGAGGGGAAAAGTACAAACTGATATTATCAACCATCTACGGCCTCTCGCACACCAGCGTTTTTTTGCTGCATATTGTGCAGCTCTGAACCTCCATATGCTTTTATTGGGGCTTCTCACACTACAGATTTTGCATATTTTATGCGTAAATCGCCCATTAAAATGAATGGGGTGCGTTAAAAATGCAGTAAATACACAATTGCATGCGCATTGCTGTTTTTTACGCAGGCGGCTGCGCCACCGGGAGGTGGGGGGGGGGGGAATCATCAGCTTGCTTGTCTGCGTCTTGACTGCGCAAAAATACGCAATAAAAACGCAGCGTTTATGCATCCGGTCGCGTGAAAGGGACTTAATAGAAGCGCGAGAGTCTACAGAAGTAGGAAAATGCAGCCCCTCCTCGTGTGCCCCGACAGCGGGACGTCCCGCCGCTCCATATATGGCGTGTAGATGTATTACATACAAGTAGTTCTTCATGCATGTCTGCTGGGGGAAGAAAAAAAAGCTGCTTCCTTAAGGGGTTAATCAAAGTTGGTAAGAAAGTTCCCCAAATGTTTTTGATATCCGTATTTAAGAATATAATAAATAGGCTGAAAACTCCGGGGGCTTCTGGTTGTTTCCGCGGTTTAGGAAGACTATGAAGGCTTGTTGGTTTAGTCTAGGAAGGGAGCCCTCTGTAACCGATGGCCGGGCGGCCTTGTACAAGTGGGGGAAAGCCTTGTAATGACTCTAAGGCCAGCCGGGCCCCGCGACTCACCTGTTGGCAGGTGTTGATGTGTTTGAGCACATTGGGGAGTCGCGACCTTCTCTCTGCGATTCGGAGAGGAAGGAGATTAATATTGTATAGAAACTTTTTGGAATCTGTTGTGTTGGGAACGTAGAGGCGTCATTTACGTTATACAAGGCCGGATCATCATCCCGAAAGCTATTTCCTATATCTATGGGGTTCGTACTTTCTTCCTTTTATTTTTGCCAATTACATTTGGAATCCGCGATTTAAGATGTTTTGGGGCGAGAAGCCAAGTAGGTGGCTTGGAAGTCTGTCTACATTGAGAGCGCTTCTGCCTGCTGAGTCGGCCGCTGCTGTTTGTTTTGTGTTTCAAGCAATTCCTTTAAGGTTTTCGTCTTTATTTCGCATGGTGGCATCCTCTAATACAAGCGCCTCTCGTGTGCTTCCTGGACATGAGGGTTCCTATCGGGGGTGCATGATGAGGAAAATAGTCCTTCAAATCCATCCCCAAATGACTCCTGTGTTCCACCTGTGATGATAAATAACACCGTGCAACACAATTTTTATAACAGATAAACAGATTGGTGCTTCTAGTAACTTTAGTGCGCTAAATTCAAATCTGATATCCGTTTTTTTTTCTTCCACGTAAGGTTTTCCAGTTATGGGGAATAATGTCATCCAATTGTTGTATTGTTTTTTTTGGAATCTGCCGATAAACTTAATCCAGTCGGCTCGCCATTAACCTGCTTAATAAAAAGAATAATAAAAGTGATTGTGCAACTATTTTCCAATCACTATTGCACACCACATCCTGACTGACCACTATAAGGGTAGGTTTATGTAACATATAGGGTACACACCACGTGCTGACAACACTATAAGGGTAGGTTTATGTAACATATAGGGTACACACCGCATGCTGACTGACCACTATAAGGGTAGGTTTATGTAACATAAAGGGTATGTTTCCACGTGGCGGAAACACTGCGGATCATCCACCAGTAAGTTGTAATTAATGTACTGTGGTTTTACAGGTCATTGGTTAGACTAAATAAAAGGATCTGGCCGGGCGACCGCCGTAGGATCTGGCCGGGCGACCGCCGTAGGATCTGGCCGGGCGACCGCCGTAGGATCTGGCCGGGCGACCGCCGTAGGATCTGGCCGGGCGACCGCCGTAGGATCTGGCCGGGCGACCGCCGTAGGATCTGGCCGGGCGACCGCCGTAGGATCTGGCCGGGCGATCCCCTAAATTGTTGATCCTTGAGAAAGCAATAGTACATTTCTACTTAGTATGAACATGGCAATCCTGGAGTAACTGTTATGAGCAGTCTAGTAGTAGCTGAACATTGAAAAGTTCTTCCTTCCACCCCGCGTCACCTTAGAATTGGGCCTATTGGAGGCGGTGTCAGCGCTATTTGAGACCCCATTGAAATTGACGCAGAGAAGTAATTCACCGTGTTTACATTTTGAAGGAATATGTAGGATTTTATGCATAAAACGTCCTTAAAGGGGTTGTCCCGCAGCAGCAAGTGGGGTTATACACTTCTGTATGGCCATATTAATGCACTTTGTAATGTACATCGTGCATTAATTATGAGCCATACAGAAGTTATTCACTTACCTGTTCCGTTGCTGGCGTCCCCGTCTCCATGGTGCCGTCTAATTTCAGCGCCTAATCGCCCGATTAGACGCGCTTGCGCAGTCCGGTCTTCTCCCTGGTAAATGGGGCCGCTCGTGCCGGAGAGCTGGTCCTCGTAGCTCCGCCCCGTCACGTGTGCCGATTCCAGCCAATCAGGAGGCTGAAATCGGCAATGGACCGCACAGAGCCCACGGTGCACCATGGGAGGAGACCCGCGGTGCATCGTGGGTGAAGATCCCGGCGGCCATCTTGCTAAGGTAAGGAAGAAGTCGCTGCAGCGCAGGGATTCGGGTAAGTACTAAACTTTTTTTTTTTTAACACATGCATTGGGTTTGTCTCGCGCCGAACGGGGGGCCTATTGAAAAAAAAACCCGTTTCGGCGCGGGACAACCCCTTTAATAGTCTGATCTATAAACCATATAATGTAACATATCGGCTTTCTGGAGCGGTTTTTCTCTTGAATAAGCTGAAATGCTACAGAAGTTTTCATCATCATTAGAACTCCTCTCGATTTTAGTAGCGAAATGGGTCTGAAAGCTTGTGGGGTATCTGGGATGTTTTATCTGGAAGGCATCCTCTGATCCGATGTGTCTCTGGTGCACAAAAAGTATCCGGGGATAACTTCTTAATCTTTTTTTCCTCCGTTTTGGGGGGGGGGGGGCTGTGGAGCCCTTCAACCCCTTAGTGACCATCCTATCGTGTTTTTACGTTCTGCCGTTGCAAGACGTGTATTGAGCTGCGCTCTCCCTCCATGCATCATGGTTTCTTACAGCTGACACCCTCGGGCAACAGCCCCGACAAGCAACGCAGCCAATTGGGGCTGTTAACCCTTTAAATGCCTCTGTCAAATCTGACGGCGGCATTTAAATCCCCCGATGTTCGGGGGCCCGGTACGGCCCCCCGCGATGAAATCAGGAGAGCCGTGCGGTTGTCGTGGCAGCCGGGGTCCTTCTGAAAGGCCCCAGGGCTGTCATGGCAGAATGCCTATCAAGCCATCCCCATGGGGTGGCTTGATAGACTGCCTGTTAGAATGCAGTATGATGTAATGCTGTAGCATTACATCATACTGCAGGAGCGATCAAAACATCACTAGTTGTGGTCCCCTAGGGGAATAAAATGTAAAAATAAGAGCAATAAAGTTTAAATTTTTTTTTTTTTTAAGTTATCGTATAAAAAAAAAACCTTTTGCCATTTTTACAATTAAAAAATTCTAAATGATAAAACAAAAATACATATTTGGTATCGCTGCATCCTTAATAGTGCAATCTATCAAAGCAAAGCATTATTTATCCCGCACAGTGAACATCGTCCGGAAAAAAAATACGGAATGCCAGAATTGCGCTTTTTTTTTTGGTCACCATGTTGCCAAGAAAAAAATGTAATAAAAAGCGATCAAAAAGTCGTATTTATTCAAAAATGGTACCAACGGAAAAGACAGGACGTCCCGCAAGAAATGAGCCCTCGCACAGCTATGTCGAAAAATAAAACATTATGGTGCGCAGAAGATGGAGACATATATTTTTTTAAAGATATTTAATTTTTTTAAATTATTTTCAGTAGTGCAGCAAAAAAAAAAACAAACTATGTTTGGTATCGTAGTAATCGTACTGACCCACAGAATAAAGTTATCAGGCTGTTTTTGTTGCAGTTTGTGCGCCGTAGAAACAAGACACACTGAAAGATGGCGGAATATCATATTTTTTTCCATTTTTATCCACTTAGTTTTTTTGTTGTTTTTTTTAAGTTTTTCAGTACATTATATGGCACCATTAAAAAATACAACTCATCTCACAAAAACAAGCCCTCATACAATGACGTTGATGGATAAATAAAGGAGTTACGGTATAATTGGTTATACCTATAAACACAACAGAAGTGCCACATGTGGCGGGAAAAGGGCTCCAGTGTTTCCGAATTCTGCGTGTTCCATAATGTCTCAGCAGACGGGCAGATTTGGCACTTAGGAAGGAGCTTGTTTGTGAGACTTCGCGACTTGTCATAGTGCTGGCCGGATCGTCCAGAATCTTCAGTAGGCGAGAGGCTAATCCCTTCATCCAACGACTTGACAACAAAGGTGTTGTTTTAGGACGGGGCAGTCTGTCTGCATTGGATTAGTTACATTCACACGGACGAGTGGGTTATCGAGCCAAGAAGCTCTGCCCGATATCGCGCTTCCCACTGTACCATCTTCCTTATTTGCATAAATTACCCAGAGGAGCATGCATGGCCTTATAAGTCTCCTCACTCACCTCCCAGGGATCTTCGCACACCCCTTCTGGGTGCTCTCCTTGGGCAGAGACTATGCCATCCCTCGGCCCCCCTCCCCCAGGGGTCTCCACACACTTCTTGGGTGCTCTCCTTAAGAAGAGACGACACCCCTCTTGACCCATGCCACTGTACTGTGGTACAAATGAAAAACAGCGGGATTGTCAATCTTCTACGAAGTTCCTCAGCTGCTTGTTTGTTTACTCGCTGCAGTCCCGCCCAGTTTACGGGACCTCACAGGTGCTGCAGCCAATAACCGCTTAGCACTTCATCGCTGAGCTCTGCTATTGGCTACAGAGCCTGTGATGATCCGTAAACAGGCAGGGGGCGGCCTATAAATGTGATGTCAGATAGGAGACCCGCAGTGGCACGGGAGAGGTAAGTAGAAGTCTGTTATGTTACTGCTTGGGGAGTGGATTTTATACAGAACCAAGGACGCAAACCTCCCCTTTAAGGTACCTTTTACACAGCGTGACTGTTGGCCGAATTCAAACAGCAGTCTTTCAGTGTAAATGAGGCCAACAACAAGGTTTCCAGTGATAATTCGCTCGCTAGTCGTTTCCTTTCAGCTTACCAAAAATAGTTGGTGGTTGAGCAAAAATTGCCTCCTGTGAAGTCTGTTGTTCGGCTCTGAATGACTTGTGACCGAATCAGCATGGAGACCCCCCCCCCCCCTCTGTGTACAGCATGTCGGCAAACCACTAACAGACCATGAGCTCGCTGTTCGCGCGCTTCAGTGACTCCCTGAATGATAGTCGCTTTGTGTAGAAGTACCTTTAGGCTCAGCATGATAGGCTCACGCCCATGGCAGACCTGGGATGGTTGTTGGGCCCCTGGCTGACATGGCTACTCATCAGCACCCATCTGTCTAACCACTTAAATGCCGTGATCACCGTTGCCTGGAGCATCTAAGTGGTTAAACAGCCAGGAAAGGAACTCATGGCTGTTAGAGCACGGTGTCAGCTTAGAGGGCATAGCTTCTATGCCCACAGCGTCACTACGACAGGCTACACAACAACTAGCATTAAGTGCTTAGTTGTCACAATCTAATAGTAGCTCACGGGGAGGGAAGGGAGTTTAAAGTTTCTATTCACTGGCAGTAAGCAGAGATCTTGAAAATTGCGAGGAATAGAAGTACACAGCCTATTAGAAAGTTTCCTGATACGATCGGGATGCACAAGTGCGTTAAGCCACAGCGTGACGGTCAGCGCTGAGCTCCTCCTATTTGGTGGCTGCTCTGCTTCCAGGTTCATGAATAGAATGCTAGGCTTACAGTGAAGAATGACACTTAAAGAGGGAGGTATGAAGGGCTTAATGGAAGACTAGTAGGAAGCTGGAGGCACTCTCCACCGGTACGACTTGTGGACTCTGCGGTGAGGTTTTTAGATTAATTTCTTGGCTTCTGAAGGGAATGCTGCAGAGTTGCTCCAGTGATTCGCCGCCATCTCTCCCTGCTGCCCCCTGTGGCCGTCCAGCATCATCCATGCCAGTGGCTCACGGCTCTGTCTTATGGCAATTATAAACTTTCCCCCCCCCCCTTTTAATGAGGCTTCAGGCTCGGCGGGAGGTCTGCGCTGCTGCTGCCAGCTGCTGGCCATTAGATGCATGTGAGCAGGGGGCTGCCAGCAGCAGAGAAGACAGGGAGCTGACAGGACCGCGTAATCTACAGAGCGGATAACCTGTCAGTGGCCGCTCCACGTAATGTGTATGATAACGGGCGAGGAGGAGAGACTGATCACTCCTAGATCAATGTACACTGTCATTATCACAGGATATCACAGCACAGGGTGACGATATAGCGCAGTGGAGGTGCTGTATGATGACGATATAGCGCAGTGGAGGTGCTGTATGATGACGATGTAGCGCAGTGGGGGTGCTGTATGATGACGATATAGCGCAGTGGAGGTGCTGTACGATGACGATATAGCGCAGTGGGGGCGCTGTATGATGACGATATAGCGCAGTGGGGGCGCTGTATGATGACGATATAGCGCAGTGGGGGCGCTGTATGATGACGATATAGCGCAGTGGGGGCGCTGTATGATGACGATATAGCGCAGTGGGGGCGCTGTATGATGACGATATAGCGCAGTGGTGGCGCTGTATGATGACGATATAGCACAGTGGGGGCGCTGTATGATAACAATATAGTGCAGGGGGGAGTTGTATGATGACGATATAGCGCAGTGGGGGGCGCTGTATGATGACGATATAGCACTGGGGTGTGTGTTGTATGATGACGATATAGCGTGTGGGGGCGCCGTGTGATGACGGATGTGGCCCTGGGGGGTCATCGTGTGATATAATTATAATGGTGATGTCTTCTGTCCCCAGATGATGAAGCACGCCTGGGATAACTACAGGCAGTACGGCTGGGGACACAACGAGCTCAAGCCCATCGCCAGGAAGGGACACTCCACTAATATCTTCGGTGAGTTGTGCTCATTATCACACCGTTCACACAGCTGGGGATTCTGGGTAATGTTGTTGACCCCATCATGTGACATGGTGGAGGCCAAACACTCTTCAGAGGACGAGAGGATGTAGTCATGTCTGTCTGTTTATACACAGAGGCTAACAGCATGCTGCTCACACAGCTGAGGGTTTGTTACTGTGTATCAGTCTGGACAGCCCTCCGTGTGGTAAACACAGCAGCACACACATCTCTCCTGCCTGATTGTTACATTGTATCAGTTGAGTGTCATTTCAGGCTGATACATTGTAAGAAGCTCTTGGGGCTCCTTCTACGTTGTGGACTCCGTTTTCCGGTTCTGTCATTGGAGTCAGAAAACTGAATCCTTGGCCGAAACAAACCCGTCTTATGATGGCTTGAACGGCCCCAAAGTGACCTCCTTGGCTGTAATGGAATCCATTCAGCTTCCTTTATGCCCTCCAGCGTTCTCCACAATGAAATGGCGCGGCTTGCAGCGCTGTTTCGTCTTGGATGCGAATAGAAATCTGTGACCATGGCTCCGAATGGGAATAAAGTATTTTCTATGAGATGTTTTGGGTTTTTTGGGGGGCCTTTGGATATAAACATAAGTGTTCTCTTCCACTGAAAGCAAGCAGAGATTTTGAAAATGGTGAGGTAACAAATGTATCAGAATGATCTACACAAATCTACATATAATAAGCAGTTTGGGCTTTTGTAAATTAGTACATAGTGGGCCATAACGGTATACAGGTCATGTGACCTGCTCCACCGTGCCAAATTGCACTGCCCCATGTGGCACCATCAGGTAATGCACCACTACAGTGAAGGCATCTCCTCAGAACCTGTTGCATTAAGCCGATTGTCAGCTCTGGGGTGAAGCTCATTTGCACAGCCTGGTGGGACCAATCCCTTTATCTGCCAACATCGCAGGTTGTCTCTTACCAACAACTTAACTTAAGGCCCATTTATACGCAACGATTATCGCTCAAAACTCCACAAATGAGCGATAATCGTTGCATGTAAACGCGCCCATCGTGCACTTTTCAGCTAAAGGATGAATTTAAGGTGAGCTTAAAATCCATTGCTCAGCCACAAAGAGATAACACAGACCGCACTCTGTGTTCTCAGCGGGTGTCAGGAGATTACATTGTATTCTGCCGACAGCCCGTGTGAGAACAATGCAGCTGTGAGCAGAGCCCAGCCCACATGCTGTGCTCTGCAAACTACTGGAGGCCCTTTTACATGCAAATGAAGATGATAAAGTGTTAATGGACATTAGTGTCCATTAACACTTTATGCAAAATGATCACTTATACTTTCAATCGTTTCAAAGTTTGTCTTTAATATTTAACCCTTCATTATCATTGCAACAGGAAACTCGCAGATGGGAGCCACCATCGTGGACGCTCTGGACACCCTGTACATCATGGGGCTCCTGGATGAATTCCGGGATGGACAAGAATGGGTAGCCAACAATCTGGACTTTGGCGTGGTAAGTGTCCTGCTGCTGCCAGCACCCCAGGATGTGTGGATCTAATGTCTACAACGCTGCAGCGCCTCCTGCTGGTGACTCTTTTTTTTTTTTTTGTCATGGCTCCCATCCGTTCATAGATTTCTTTCATTGTTTTCCAGAACGCGGAGGTGTCCGTATTTGAGGTGAATATCCGGTTTATTGGCGGTCTGCTGGCAGCATACTACCTGTCCGGACAACCGGTGAGAACCCCAGCTCAGCCGCTAGCTCTCTCTGGTGTTTTCTCTTTCTCTTGCTGGGATTGTGTTACTTGCACCACCTTTGTATATGGAGTAAGTGAGGTTATGCGGTCAATTTGCTACACCCGCTGGTGTGAGAGCATCCGACCACAGCCACTTCCTGTAAATCAGAACGGACATGTTTGCAAGCATCGCTGAGTGGTCTGCGCTCCCCGGGGGGGGTCTGTGGTCAGTGCGTATTTTAATGGTACATGGCTCAGAGCCGCCATATATACGAAGGATGATGATGGTGGTAGTTCTGAAATAACTGCTCACTAGAGCATTGTTTCCTCTTATCAGAATCACGATTTTTTTTTACTGTGAGGTCACATGTGACGAGGGTTTTGCTGCAGATTTCTTGCAGTGGAAAATCCTCATCGCTTGGTGCAGAATCATCGCAGATTTCACTTCTTCAATTGAGAGGGTTAAATCTGCGGCAAAATCCACCACATATGAACATACCCTAAAGGGAATGCATGTTGTCTGCAGTCAGGAATAGGTATGGTCCATAAGTCCCCTAACCCTATAGATAAGGTCTATAGCTCTTGATTCTATTAACTTGTCCTATAGTCAGCCTGAAATGGCTGATAACAGGGGACAATTGATTGTATTCCCCTTAGCTACAGTCAGACTGAGAACTACAGGTGTAACAAACGTAAAGGTGTAACGAACTTGCCAAGCTTTTAAGTTATTCCCCATTTATGGGATAAGGGCTAACTTTATGATTCTGGGGTTCCAACTCTTGGGACCTCCAGTGATCTCGAGAATGGGGGTCCTGACGGTCCCCGCATGAATGCAGGGGAGGTCACACATGCACCGCCACTCTATCCATTTCACTGACCGCACAAGAGATTTCCAAGCACTCATACTTGCCAATCTCCAGTTCTGTCATTAAAATGAACCTAGCAGCAGCAGGCTTGCACAACCTGCACTCCATGCATGCAGGGACTGCGGGGACCCCCGTTCTCAGTATCGGTGAGGGTCTCAGCAGTCGGACCCCTGTGGATCATAAAGTTATACTCTGCTCTGTGGATAGAGGATAACTTTAGATTTTGTCACACCCCTTATCCATGTCCTGTCCTGGTGGTCAGCTTAGAGCCCCCAGAACCAAACGGGGTCCACCTGTGAACCCCCACTCAGGCACACACTCCCAGGACTACTGTAAAGTAACCAAGGGTTAACTCTGACTGAATGTCTAGCGTCCATTACTCCCTCCCTCACGTGTAGGTAATGGCGGGCCTGCTGCACGCACATACTAAGAGGCTTTTAGCACCTCACTGCATAGGAGGCGAGCGCTATATTCCTCAGTAAGCGGTCGATTCCATCCCGCTAAAAGGGGAAGAGCGGGCTGCAGATCGTGGCTGTGATGTCATCATGTGTGCCGCACATTAACCCTTCACATGCAGATGCCAGACGGGGTATCATCATTATTACTTCTGATCCATGGGACTTGGATTGCGTTATAATATTTTCCATGTCTCTCACAGCTGGAAGTTTCTTCCATATTTATTTACCCCTTCTGTGTTTGTTCTTGTTCCAGGTTTTTAAGGACAAGGCCGTGATGCTGGCGGATAAACTGCTCCCAGCATTTAACACCCCGACTGGCATCCCCTGGGCTATGGTCAATCTCAAGAGGTAAGTCACAACAACCTAGTCATTAAAGGGATTGTACCAAATCGCAAGTTATCCCCTATCCACGGGATAGGGAAAAATTTGCTGATCAGTGGGGATCAGACTCTTGAGATACCCCCCTCCCCGATCCCAAGGATGGGAGCCCTATTATCTCCATCCTCCTCACGGTGGTCTCGCTACACCCCTGTATTGATGAGGTAGCTGTACAGAGTGCTGGTTGCGCTGGCACTCCCAATTATTTTCAATGCAGATACCAGAGTGGTGAGCGCTCAGATTTTTCCGCCAGCACCATTGAAATGAATGCAGAGCCGACCGTGCATATTCAGACAGCGCTCTGTTCTGACATCACTGTGGGGGATGAAACGACCCTGCAGCAAAAGGCAAAGAGGGACACAGGATCCCCTTTTCTTGAGATCGGTGGGGTTGTCAGTGGTGAGACCCCCACAATCTGCAAGATATTCCCTATCCTGTAGGTAGGCGATAACTTTTGATTCTGGTACAACCCCTTTAATACAAGCTTGGATAGGGGTGAATGGATATTATTAGGCCGCCTAGTCCTATAACTGGGCTCCAGTTGTCATACGGTGCAGAGTGCTATGTCTTATACCCACTCCTCTTTTTTTCTAGTGGCGTTGGCAGGAACTGGGGTTGGGCATCTGCTGGCAGTAGTATCCTGGCAGAATTTGGGACGCTTCACATGGAGTTTGTGCACTTGACCTACTTGACGGGGAATCCTGTGTATTATAACAAGGTGAGCAGTTTTTCCACCAGTGGTTATACAGATACAGACTGGGGGGTGCAGGGTCTTCTGTGCCCCTCTCTAGCTCAGCTCTACAACTGCTTCCTTTCTCCACTATTCTCCACCCTCTTTCCACTGTCCCTTTTTATCACACACATGCCCAAAAAGTGGTCATATATATAGAGCAGGACACATCCGTACGTCACACCAAGTGTCCCCAAGTCTGAATTACTCTGATTTGTAGGTTATGCACATCAGAAGACTTCTGCAGAAAATGGATCGTCCCAACGGGCTTTACCCAAATTACCTCAATCCCAGGACTGGGCGCTGGGGGCAACGTAAGTGTTGGATAACACTCGTGGTGTGGGTGCGTGTTTGATGGCGACTTGCATGCTACAGGTGCATGTGTGAGGATGTACTGCAGGTGTGTGCATGTCTGAGAGAGGATGTACTGCAGGTGTGTGCATGTATGAGAGAGCATGCCCTGCAGGTGTGCGCATGTATGAGTGAGCATGCCCTGCAGGTGTGTGCATGTATGAGAGAGCATGCCCTGCAGGTGTGCGCATGTATGAGTGAGCATGCCCTGCAGGTGTGCGCATGTATGAGAGAGCATGCCCTGCAGGTGTGCGCATGTATGAGTGAGCATGCCCTGCAGGTGTGCGCATGTATGAGTGAGCATGCCCTGCAGGTGTGCGCATGTATGAGTGAGCATGCCCTGCAGGTGTGCGCATGTATGAGTGAGCATGCCCTGCAGGTGTGCGCATGTATGAGTGAGCATGCCCTGCAGGTGTGCGCATGTATGAGTGAGCATGCCCTGCAGGTGTGCGCATGTATGAGTGAGCATGCTCTGCAGGTGTGCGCATGTATGAGTGAGCATGCTCTGCAGGTGTGCGCATGTATGAGTGAGCATGCCCTGCAGGTGTGCGCATGTATGAGTGAGCATGCCCTGCAGGTGTGCGCATGTATGAGTGAGCATGCCCTGCAGGTGTGCGCATGTATGAGTGAGCATGCCCTGCAGGTGTGCGCATGTATGAGTGAGCATGCCCTGCAGGTGTGCGCATGTATGAGTGAGCATGCCCTGCAGGTGTGCGCATGTATGAGTGAGCATGCCCTGCAGGTGTGCGCATGTATGAGTGAGCATGCCCTGCAGGTGTGCGCATGTATGAGTGAGCATGCCCTGCAGGTGTGCGCATGTATGAGTGAGCATGCCCTGCAGGTGTGCGCATGTATGAGTGAGCATGCCCTGCAGGTGTGCGTATGTATGAGTGAGGATGCCCTGCAGGTGTGCGCTAGGATGCCCTGCGGGGGGTGCGTGCGTGTATGAGGGAGGATGCCCTGCGGGGGTGCGTGCGTGTATGAGGGAGGATGCCCTGCGGGGGGTGCGTGCGTGTATGAGGGAGGATGCCCTGCGGGGGGTGCGTGCGTGTATGAGGGGGGGTGTACTGTAGGTGTATGGTATGTGAGATCCACCCACATGTTGCAGGCGTGTGGGGATGACCTGCATGTTGTGTATAGATGGCTCATGTAAATTAACCTTCTTTTCCATCCAGACCACACATCCGTGGGAGGTTTAGGAGACAGTTTTTATGAGTATCTCCTGAAGGCCTGGCTTGTGTCGGACAAGACCGACACCGAGGCTCGGAGCATATATGACAACGCAATAGAAGTGAGTACCTTATATTTTATACTGTCCTCTGGCGCCATCTCCTGGTAATATGTGATCTTCATTCCGGGTTTCTCTATGATGTGAGTAGTAGTCCTGTTAACGTCCTTTCACCTCCTTCTCGCCCTGCTCTGTTCAAGGCCATTGAGAAGCATCTCATCCGCAAGTCAAATGGCGGTCTGACCTTTATTGGTGAGTGGAAGAACGGTCACCTTGAAAGAAAAATGGGTCACCTGACCTGTTTCGCCGGTGGAATGTTGGCACTGGGAGCAGACGGATCCCCAGGGGACAAAGCTGGACACTACTTACAACTGGGGGCGGAGATCGCTCACACGTGTCACGAGTCCTACGACCGGACAGGTGAATTACGGGGGTAGGAGGGACAGATGTTGTGAGGCTGAATGATGCCATAACTGCGGGCTCTAATTGGGGTGCCAGTCAATAAGGAAATGAGTTCTGAATTCTTCATTCTTTTGTCTTTACAGTGTTGAAGTTAGGTCCTGAGGCATTTAAGTTTGACGGGGGCGCAGAAGCCATAGCCGTACGGCAGAACGAGAAATATTACATCCTGAGGCCGGAGGTGATTGAGACGTACTGGTACATGTGGCGCTTCACCCACGACCCCAAATACAGAAACTGGGGCTGGGAAGCTGCTCAGGTACGTCCCCACCACCACCAACATGACATGCACACTGTTTCTCTACTCCCATGCTAATTCTCTTTGGCTATGTCTCCCTCTACAGGCCATTGATAAGTACTGCAGAGTTAGCGGTGGTTTCTCGGGTCTGAAGGACGTGTATTCGTCTGCCCCTGCATATGATGACGTCCAGCAGAGCTTCTTCTTAGCTGAGACACTGAAGTGAGTGGATTGTCAGAAGATGATTGTTTAGTTCTGCGGTATAACGGAAAGTTCTCCAACCTTCTAAACTATTGTGTGTATCGGTTTCTCACTATTTTTAATATCTCCTTTGGCTGTCAATGAATGGGAACATTTTTGCTTGCCTGCAAAGGCTGAAAACCCTTCCTGACCTAATACTCCTCACAGCTGGGGGTTTGCTACAATGTTGTGTTATAACCCAGTTATGACAATCCTCTGTATGTTCAACGGGTCTTATTCATTGACAGCCGGCAGAGATCTTTTTTGGAATGAAAACACACAAGCCTAACAGAAAGTTGGAGAAGTTTTCATTATATAGTGATCAAGCTTTCTGCTAACGTATCAGGAGAACCCCTCTAAAGGGACTATCCAGGACCTTACTATTGATGACCTATCCTCAGGATAGGTCATCAATAATTTATCGGGTATCCCCACTTGGCCTGCTGACAGTGCAGACAGCGCTATCGGTATTGCATGGCCTTGGTTGATACTACATGAACATCAACCCGGGCCACTGCAATGTGGACAGAGCTGTCTGCACTAATAGCAGTGAATAGCCGAGCCGCAGGAATCCTGAGCGGTGGACTGGCACCAGTCATCTGTTGGTGACGTATCCTGAGGATAGGTGATCAATAGTAAATTCCCAAACATCACCTTTAATATTTGCGGCATCGGAGCAGACAGACACTGCCTCACCACCCCCCGACCAAAGGTAAGTCAGAAGAATACAGGATGTGGCCAGACATACTGACACTGGCCCTTTTAAGGGGGGGTATGACACATGTAGCAGAAAACCTGCAACTAAGTGTCAATACCCGCGCCATTGTTTTTGTTGTGGATCTGCAACAGATTTCACCCTTTCAATTGAAGATTCAAACCTGCTGCAGATTTACATCAAAAACGCATTAAAATCCCCACCAGTAGTGCAGATTTTGATGCAGTTTTGGGGCGGATCTTTCACTGTGGAAAATCTGCCCCATTTTCTGCTACGTGTGACTGAACCCCAGTAATAGGAGTTGGGGCCCTTTTACATGGAACAATTATCATTCAGATTCTTGCTGGATCGTGCAAAACTGAATGATAATTGTTGAGTGTGGACCCTGCCAGCTTAGTGTTCGTCATTCAGTTTAGGCTGGCATAAAACTCAATCGGCCCGTGTAAACAGGCAGTCGTTGATCTATGAAAGACGGCCTGTTTACTGTGACCAGAAGAGATCTCCAGCCGCTCCCACCACCTCTCACTGAGCAAAAGCACAGGAGCAGTAACCACCGGGATGGCTGTCGGGCACCAATCGTTCCATGTGAAGGACCCTCTGTAAAGAGGGCACCTTATTAGGGACCCCCATCAATTAGCTAGGCAGAGAACAGCTGCGCCTCTCTTAGGAGAATTCGGCCTGTCCCTCAGTTACACAGACAAGCCATTGATGTGAATGGACACAGTGTAATACCTCATTTTCCCTGCAGTGAAGATGAACAGTTACTGCTAGATTCCCTTAAAGGATACAGCTGATCGCTGGGGGTCTTATCTATGCCATCAAGTTATTTTGAGGGGTTCTTCCCAAAGTGGGCAACCATTTTTAACTACTTGCAAATAAGGATTCAGATCTGGGTGGGAGTGTCTGGATCCAGCTATGTGTAAAGATTAAGTCGTCTTCTAGTTTTACAGCTACTTCCATCCTCATTGATCATCTCCTTGAAGATGCAGGATTCACACCTTATCCTATTAACCCTCTCCTTCCCCCAGGTACCTGTATCTGCTCTTCTCCAGTGACGACCTCCTGCCATTCGACAACTGGGTGTTCAACACGGAGGCGCACCCGTTACCGGTCATCCGCATGGCCAATAGCACGCTGCCCGGGAACCACGTGGCACGATAGGACCATTATCCTGGGACCACTTCTTCAGACTTGCGGGGATATGTGGGGCCTTTTGAGGAGACCCCTTCTTACAGGACTGGGGCGATCCATCGTTCCCGGGCACAATTCCATTTACCTTCATTTATTTTATTTTTTTTTCTCTGTTGCCTCCGTTTGCCGCCAGCGACAGAACAACCCGTTGGAAGGAGGCCGATCACCGACCAAACTGCTCTGCTTGATGAGGCTGCTACTGCAGGGGATTACTATGGGGCCAAAAATCCAGGGTTGGGGCTTTTATGGGGGATGGGGGGGGAAAGCGGAGATAGTTTCAGGACGAGACATTTTAACTGCACTTTGCGGCAGATTTGCACTGTCTGGTTTTTATCCTGCGCCATTGCCAAAGTTTACTTCTATCCCGGCGGCCATGGAGAAGAGCACGTCTGGGCGCCCCCCACTGGAATTGACTGGAAAGGCTTTAGAAAACTAAGGACGGGTCTTCATGTCAACCACCGCCAGTCATCAGGGACATTAAGGGGGGGTCTGTGTGAACCTGTCCCCTCCTCTTACCCCGCACCCCAGGGGTTCCCACCTACTCCTTTTTAATTTCACTTTTTTGGGGTTTTAGCGGCATGAGCAACACAACAAGCAGGAGATTAAAGACATTGTACATACACCGCATTGTGGCGTCTTCATGCAGCTTGGGGGCCCCGGCTAACCAAGGGCCTTTCACGATTAGACAGACACCCCATCGTTTACCTGATCCCACAACCACACCCCAAGGAGGAGAGAAATGGTCATATAGATGCAGTGTTTTTGCAGCTGTGGAAGCAGGAATATCGTACCGCATGTAATTATTTCTGCAGGTGCCAGAATTGGGGCTTCTAGGCTTTTTAGCTCCTCTGCCATTCCATAAAATTACATTCACTGCAGTGTAAAATCTGATGAGAGGATCAACTAGAGACCCGGCCGGCTGTGGGTGACCTGCATATCACAGGTGTAATAACTCAGCTGATCCACTAGATTTCGGTGATGAAGCTACGGTTATTTTAGGGGTGATTGCAGGGTTTAAAAGGTATGCAAAGTTTTGCACAGTTATTTTTTTTATTGCTTTAAAATGGAAGAAAAAATTGAAGCAACTTTGTATTTTATTGTAATTTAAAAATAACTCCATTTTGTGTATTCAGCGCCTATGCGACCTGTGTGTTTCCATGGTTACAGACTACAAACAAACCCTGTGTAGTCTGATTCTGCAGTCAAGTGTTACTCTCTTGCCTTTCTCTGTTTTCCTCTACTGTCTATATTATCAAGAAGCGGAAGAACATGACTGCAGGATCAGGCGATGGATTTGTTTGGTCGGAGGTTACAGACTGCATATTTGTGATTTCAGCCGCACTTAAGCTGATTAGAGCCACCTGATTGGCTCTTCGGCACCACGTGACTACACAGCGTGCACGTGGATTGCCTTCAGCAGACGTGCACTACACACTACACTTAAGCAGCACGGGTTTAGGGTTGGGGTTGGGGTTAGGGTTAGGTTTAGGTAACCCTAAACCTAACCCCGTGCTGCTTAAGTGTAGTGTGTAGTGCACGGCTGCTGAAGGCAATTCACGTGCACGCTGTGTAGTCACGTGGTGCCGAAGAGCCAATCAGGTGGCTCTAATCAGCAGCGCTGCTTAAGTGCGGCTGAAATCCCAAATATGCTTACAGACTACAGTGTATCTCCATGGTTGCAAATAACAAACGAACTCTGTGTAGTCTGATCCTGCAGTCGTGCTACTCTGTCTTCCCACTGTCGTGTCTGTAGTATCAAAAAGCAAAATGACATACAATTGCAGACTCGGGCCTCCTGCACATGGGCGGGTCAGACCCCACATGCAGGATTCACGCAGCTGAGTTCGACCCGGTACCTGGCCGGTGACCTGCGTACCTGTCCGATGTCTTCTGTCAGCGCTGCGGATGTGCCGGCCGGCGCTCTGTCGCGCATGTGCAATAGCCACCGGCGCTAGGCGATGATTCGGATGCCGCGATACTTCCACAGTGCTCACTGCAGAAGTGCCACAGGACAGATGGCTTTCCATTGACTTTAATGGAAGCTGTCTGTGCGTAGTGCGCACAGAATTGTAGCATGCTGCGATTTCTTCTCCGCGAGCGGAAAATTGCAATCCATTTCCGCTCGTGGAGATGAAATTGCGATTTGCCATAGCATGCTATTGGGTGGTATTTGCTGCAGAGGCCCACCGCGGTCTCTGCAATGCAAATCCGCCCGTGTGCAGAAGGCCTTAGACTACAGAGTTTGTAGTATGCAGACCTATGTATCTCCATGGTTACAGACTACCAACAAACTCTGTGTAGTCTGATCTTGCAGTCATGTGTTCTTTTGATACTACGGACAGTAGAGGAGGAGAGTAATGCCCGATTTACACGGGACGACGGTTGGCTAAACGATCTGCACGAGGGGGTGACGTTACCGCTAGTTGTTAGCGCTCATGCAGATCAGCTCTGAGTATCGTTCACTTCTCGCTCAGCGCTTTACATTCTATGTTATTACACTGAGCGGGGAGCGTTTAGACGCAGCGAGAAGTGAGCGAGCCAGCAATGATATTTTATGCTTGCTGAAAGTGAAAAGTAAACGATGGCTTTGCTTTTAGACGTAACGACTGTTTCGTTCATTTAAACAAATTTTTTCGTGATAATCATCCCGTGTAAATGGCCCTTTACACACGGCTGTAGGATCAGACTACACAGGGTGTGTTTGTAGTTTGTAACCATGGAAACCAAATTCTATAGATACGAACAGATTTTATTTTTTTTAAATCAAGATTCTACATAAATTTGCAATCCATAAGAGCAATAAATACATTCACTGTAATGTTAAGTCCACTGCGGAAAATCCTTGTGTCCCATGCACATTTGCCGTGGACTTCACCCTGCACATTGCAAAGTGTGAAAATCCACAGCATGATGCGGAGCAGGTATTTTTTCTGCAGCAGAAAATAATCTTATCCACTTTGCTGCTATTTGTGATACAAGGAGAATCTTTTTATGCAATGCTGCAGCAGAAAAGGTGTCCCCTCTGTGTGACTACACCCTTAGGCTACGTCTACAAGGTCTACCCTTTGTGTGACTACATCCTTAGGCTACATCTACAAGGTGTCCCCTCTGTGTGACTACACCCTTAGGCTACATCTACCAGGTGTCCCGTCTGTGACTACACCCTTAGGCTACGTCTACCAGGTGTCCCCTCCGTGTGACTACACCCTTAGGCTACGTCTACCAGGTGTCCCCTCCGTGTGACTACACCCTTAGGCTACGTCTACAAGGTGTCCCCTCCGTGTGACTACACCCTTAGGCTACGTCTACCAGGTGTCCCCTCCGTGTGACTACACCCTTAGGCTATGTCTACAAGGTGTCCCCTCCGTGTGACTACACCCTTAGGCTACGTCTACAAGGTGTCCCCTCCGTGTGACTACACCCTTAGGGCGCCCACCCACTGGCGTTTTTTTTCACTGCGAAATTCGCAGGGTTTTTTTTTCTGCAGGGGGTCTATGGGACTTGTAGTGTAAAAATCGCGATCGCGCAAAATCGCGATTTTGCGCGATCGCGATTTTAGCTTTGCATGTCCCATAGCCCAAAGACCCCTGCAGAAAGAAAAAAAACGCTGCGAATTTCGCAGTAAAAAAACGCTAGTGGGTCGGCACCCTTAGGCTACCTCCACAAGGTATAATCAGACCTGCATTTTTCTTCCTCTAAAACTGCAGCAGTAATCCGCAGCTCAGCCACATCTTTCTGCCCTGGAGCCACATGTGGATTTACTCCTGTTAGTGGGCAAGATCCACTTACGGAATTTCCAATGTGATTTCTTGCAGATCCGCATTGGAAATTCAACAGGCGGTTTTTGCTCCCTGATTGGGGTAAATCCGCAGGCAGATCTGCAGTAGATATATGCGGCCCGGCCTCAGACTGCTGTCATGTTTCTAGAGGCAGAAGCAATGTGGAAGATTCTGTGTAGGATTCCGCTATGTGAATATATTCCTTCGTGTAACGAACCGTGCGGCTGTGTGTCCATCACAGGACCGGGACAGATTGTTATACCTGGCAGTGAGTAATGACTGTCCTATGGAATGACAGCAAGCAGAGATGTTGATGACTATGAAGCAATGATACAGAAATTATATTTGAGAGCTTTTCATTATACACAGAATAGCATTTATGTGCAGAAGCAGTTCTATTCCTTTAATATTCCTATTTTACATGTTCTCGTTAACCCCTTCCGCACATGTACAGCGGATGTCTGTTGCCTGAAAATGGAGTGGGCTGAGGAGCCAAGATGGCTTTATCTATGGCAGACGATGGCTATAAAATACTGCTGCTTGCAGCCTTTAAATGTCTTGATAAAGGGAAGCTGTGCCCACCCACCCCGCCAATCAGATGATCGCTAGTTCAAGTGCCCTATGGAGGGGACTAAACAAAGATTTAAAAATAAGCTAAATGACATTCTTGGTAATACTAGCCCACAAAAAAAACCTTTTTCCACTTTTTTAATGTAATAAAATCAAAACCAAAAAAATAAGCATAATTGGTATCGCTGCATCTGTAAAAGTCCGATCTATTAACCCTTTGCAGTCCAATTGTGGATTCAGGGGTTTCTAGGGGCTTTCTCTTTCTGCCCTTGTACAGTGGCGCCATCTGCTGGCTAGAGCCCGTACTGCGGTATGGGACATGCTGGAGAGACCGCTGACAACAGAGTGGCCAATAATGTACAGTAAGAATACCCTGACGGACGTCTTCAGACATCAGAGCTGTACAGCCTTCAATCAGAATGTCTTCAGACGTCAGACAGTGGATTGGAAAGGGTTAAAACATTGCCTGATTTTAGCCCAACAACTGCACTCTTGTCACCTAGTCTCCAATAAAAAAAAAGAGAATAAAATATTGTACGTACCCCAAAGTGATACCAATAAAAGCCACAGGTTAACCTGAAAAAAACAAGCCGGCCTAGCAACTAAAAAATGTCAGAAAAAAAAAGTGTGGTAAAAGTTTTACAGGATATTTAAAAAAAAAAAATAAACTACACCAGTTTGCCATTGCTGTGATCATATTACCCAGAGAATAACTCTGTGAACTCAAACAAATGCTCGCGAGCCAAAAAAAAACAAAAAACTTTTTTTTTTTAATTTTACACAATTTACTAATTTTGTAAGTTTTTGAGTTATTAAATGGTGCCATTGGGCAATATAATTTCTCACAAATAAGCAAGTCCTCGTGTGACTGTCGGCAGGAAAAAAAATGTGTGTTTTGCTTTTATCCTTTCTCCCTTTCAAAAAAAAAAAAAAATTTGAAAGGAAAAATGGCGCCGCAGTGGTTAATGAGATTATCTGCTCTACATAGTTCTATCCCCTCTGCATGGCTGGTGGATGCCTCTCAGTCTTTGAGTACATCACACAGACCATTGAATCCAGTGGGCACTATGTGAGGACTACTTGCTGGCATGCAGCTATTTGTGGGTGGAGCCACTCAGGAGACTCCGCCCAGTGATCAGCGCGTTTGGGAAAATTTCATAGGGGGTTTTCTGGTTTGATTAATCCCATGGCCGTATCTCAGTGCTTATCGCATAAAGTGGATGCCCCCATGGGATCAGGGGTCCCTGAGCACCACTAGTTACACACGTGTGACCTCCATGGGATGAAGCCTGGGACTTCCTATAATAGGTTTATCCTGCAGAAATGTTGGACGTGACACAAGTTCTTGATGTTCCTGGCCAGTTTCTGTTTGTTTGCCCAGCATTCACCCATCGCAGCTCCACAGCCATGAAGATGCAGCTGGGCAGAACATCTCTATCCTGTGGGGATCATTACTTCAACCAGAAGTGAACTTGTGTCTGTCGTCGGCTTTAGGAGAAGCTTAGAACGACCAGTGCTGACGCAGGTGGTTGCTGCTAGGGCTCAGCCAGCAGCGGATGCTCGGGATTAAGGAAAGGTAAAGGTGACTGATGCACGGTGACATTCATAGACCAGTAAGTAGGAAATGTTCTGCTCCATCTGCACCGTCTGTCTGCATCAGTCTAGGATCTTCTCAGGTCACCAAAATAGCCAGCGCTGCCTCAGAAGGTGAAATGATATAATAATCCCATCACTGCCTGTAATAATCGTTATATATAGTGCTAACGCATTGTGCAATACTTTACACATCAGGGGTACTTGTACAGAAAACATCCGTGAGAAGTAAGCGCTATCGCCCTGGATCGCAGGACAGGAGCAAAGAGATTGTGCTGCTGAATCGTTTCTATGTCTTGTGTTCTGTGTACATTCAATAATTTTTAATCATTGAGAATGCTGTGTCTCCATTCACCAGACAGCAGTGGTGACATCACTGAGAATGTAGCCTATCCCGGAGAGAGCAGTGACATCATTGATAATGCAGTCTATCATCTACAGAGCTGTGGTGACATCACCGAGTGTGCAGCCTATTAATACAATAGCAGTGATGACATCACAGAGAATTAAGCTTGTCCATGAGAGAGCAGTGACAGTAGCGTAAATGCAACCTATCCACTAGATAGCAGTGACATCACTGAGCGTGCAACCTATTCATAAAATAGCAGTGAAGACATCATAGAGAATTAAGCATCTCTTTGAGAGAGCAGTGACATTATAGAGAATGCAGTCTATCCATTCACGGGTGAGCAGTGACATCACTGTGAATGCAACCTATCCACTGAAGAGCAGTGGCATCACTGAGAATGCAGCCTATTCATACAATAGCAGTGATGACATCACAGAGAATTGAGCCTGTCCATGAGAAAGCAGTGACATCACTGAGAATGCAGCCTATTCATACAGTAGCAGTGATGACATCACAGAGACTTGAGCCTGTCCATGAGAGCAGTGGCATCACTGTGAATGGAACCTATTCACTAGAGAGCAGTGACATCACAGAGAATTTAGCCTTTCCATGAGAGACCAGTGACATCACTGGGTAATGAAACCTATTCATAAAATAGCAGTGATGACATCACAGAGAATTAAGCCTCTCCACTAGAGAGCAGTGACATCACTGAGCATGAAGCCTATTTATACAATAGCAGTGATAACATCACAGAGAATTAAGCCTCTCTACGAGAGAGCAGTGACATCACTGATAATGCAGTCTATTCATTTACGAGAGAGAGGTGACATTAATGAGATTACAGCCTCTCCTTTCACAGTGATGACGTCATTGAGAATGTAACCTATTCAAAGGCTAGAACCGAGATCCCCAACCTTTTGTACCTTGCGAGCCACATTCAGTTTTGAATAATGGTCAGGAGAGACTCAAAAAAGGAGAGAATTTTTTAGTTCCACATACGAAGTACACTGAAATTCTAAAGCCTCCTATATCTTTTTTTTCTAAAAAAAAACTACCCAGAAATGTGAAAGTATTGTCACTTCTTTTCAACATAACCTCCTGCTCGATGTACACACTTTTCACAACCTCATGATTGTATGACTGTTGCATACACTTCTTTAGGGGTCTGTTTTGCCCACTGGAAAATTGCTGATGAAAGAGCAGCACGACTGGAAAATGTGTGACCATGAAGAGTGTCCTTCATCTTTGGGAAAAGCCCAAAATCGCTAGGTGCAAGTTCGGGTGAGCAGGGGGTATGAGGAAATTCCTTACTAAGTGCTGCCCGATGAGCAGGAGTGTTGTCTTGATAGAAGAACACTTGCACATGTTATCTGGCCGATTTTCTTACAGTGAAAGATTGCCTTGCACATTGCCATGCGGGCAGCCTTGTGATCATCGGTCAACATTTGTGACACCCATTGGGAAGAAATTTTCCATATCTTTAGGTCTTCATGCAGGATGCTGTGCACAAACCCTATGAAAATGCCAATTTTGCAGGCAATCTCTTCCCCAATTAATCGTCGGTCCTCCATAACCACTTGCACAATCATGTTGTTGGAGCGACTGGTACATAACCAAAGCTCCTTGGTTTCATTCTCACAACATTCTGCTTTTCTTAAACTGTCGTAACCACAAACGCCCATTTTTCCCATCCATGACACCTTGCAAGTGAAGAAAACGGATGATTACATGCTTCTTGGAACGTGATCATTGACATCTTAAGTATTAAATATGCTTTTAACTCCAGCCATTGGCCGCCTGCAGACGAGCGGGTCGGATCCGGCAGCGAGAAATCTCGCCGCGCGATCCGACCCCAGAGCCTGCAGGGACGAGCGCGTACTCACCCGCGCCTGGCGGCCCCGGCTCTTTGATGTGCCGGCTGCCGCGCAGCCGGCGCATGCGCAGACCGGAGCCGGCGGCCAGGTGAGTGCGTGCCCCGCAGAAAATTAGAACATGCCGCGGTTTGTTTGCCGCGCGAGATTTCGCGCGGCCAAACCGCGGCCGTCTGCATAGGAGTGCGTATTGTAATGCACTCCTATGCAGACTTTCAGCGGCGGAAATCCCGCGGCGGGATTTCCGCCCGTCTGCAGGCAGCCATTATCATATGGGTTCTGTGCGCTGGACGATGCTGCCATCTGTCTCACTTATCCCCGAAGAATGCCCGCGTCCCCTAAAACATGTCCCATATCCCTATCTGCTCCTATTCACAAGAAAATAGTTGTGAGACCTTAGAACTGGAATGCACCTCATAAAGAAATCCTAAATAAGTTAATCCTTTGCTACTCCGGTGGATTTGCAGTTGGTTAAAAGACAGATATCAGTGTTGTAGATGATGAAGTGTATGCTGAACAGGGATGAGTTACCAGCGGTGACCACAAGGGTCTGCTGTTCAGTTTAATATGTTGGTTAGTGCCATAGAAGGTGGTTTAACAGGTGAGGTTTGTCTGTTTGCTGATGATAGAGAAGTGTGCAATAGAGTTGATACTCCTGTTGGTGTCCTGAACATGGAGAAAGATTTAGCTTTACTGGATAAATTGTCAAAACAATGGAAACTGCAGTTCAATGTTTCAAAATGTAAAATAATGCACTTTGGGGAGAAGAAATCCTCAGACTTTGTATCATATTAGCTATTCTGTCTTATGCAGGACTTCATAAGAGAAAGATTTAGGGTTCCTGATTTCTGACAGCTTCGGAAGGAGTCCGCAGTGCGGTCAGGCAGCAAAGAAAACATGTAAGATGCTCGGCTGCTTAGCGAGAGGTATAACCAGTAGAAAGAGAGAGATTGTGATCCCACTGTATAGAGCTCTGGTGAGACCACATCTGGAATACTGGGGTCAGTTCTGGAGACCTCATCTACAGAAAGACATCGATAAAATAGAACAAGTCCGAATATGAGCTACAACAATGGTGGAAGGTCTCAAGAAGAAGCCTTATCAGGAAAGACTTACCTTAATTTGTATAGCCTAGGGGCAAGAAGAGAGAGTGGGGGACACGATGTAAAACTTTATATACGTAACAAGAAGGAAGTAGTGAAAGGGGGGCTATGATGGAATCCTTTTTATACTGTATGTTCTAAGAGGAAAGAAAGGAAATGGAGGCAAAGGTTTCTACTACCCTTCCAGACCCCAAAAATGTCATCTATATACCCTCATCATCAACCTCTGACCCACCACTAAAAACCTGAGGTGTACAAGAACTTGTGCTCCAGGACAGCCATATAGAGGTTGGCATATTTGAGGGCCACATTAGACCCCATGGCAGTCCCTTGATGCTGCCGGTAATTTTCATCTCCAAAAACAAAATAATTGTATCCGAGTATGAATTCCAGCAGCGTGAGGACAAGTCGTGGACATCCCAGACATAGAGCCGAGTTGGTAAGCTTCTCAATGACCTGCAGGCCATTGTCATGTACAGTGAAAGTCTACAGTGAGACAATATTCAATGAAGGAAGGACAACAAATTCACTTACCATCAATTTTACCTAAAAAAAATCAGTTGGGTATCGTATATAGGCCTTATCAGAGGTAGTAAACCTGCATAAGATCCTCTCCAAGAAAATAGCCACATTATTAAATAAGGAGCCTAGCCCTGGGACTATAAGTCTCCCCGTGAGGTCGCCCAAGCTTTTGTGATTTTTTAGCAAAATATTATGCGCTAGCTCAACAGTGGTGCTATCTACACATCAGCCAACGCGTCATCTATGATGCCATTATTTACAGCTTCCTCTACAATAATCTTTACAGCATAGCAGTAAAGCAACCCTCTGGGCCTGGAGAAAAAAAAATGGCCACAACAACTTCTCAGACTACCTGTATATTAGTATACATAATTAATCGTAAGACATTACACCTGCTTTGAGTAACCATTGCTGTCCACACCAGCAGTCTACACATTGTGCATAGTATGCAGTGGGAGACTATCAGGTAGAGAACCAGTTCGTCCATCTCTGTTTCTCCAGGCCCGGAGGGTGGCTTTACTGCTATACTAGATCTATTAGTGGGATCACCATTCAGGTTTCCATAAACCTCACCATTTCTAAGCTGTCTGCGAACTTCAGCCATATATTGGGTGATGTCCGTCACCACTATAGCAGCCCCCTTATCAGCTGGGTTGATCGTAGTACGTTTATCATCACTCAGCTGCCTCGATTCCCCAGACTACACGTGGCTGATATGCTCTTAGATCTCATCAGATATTCAGACTGTCTCAACTTATAAGTCTTGTGAACCAGCCCGATGTATGTCTCAATTGTGTAAGTAGTAAGCCGGGGTCGAAACTGACTCTTCGTATGCAAACCAAGGTTCTTCGTTGTTAGAACCTGATCATGTTCTTCACTCTCCATCCCTAATTGGGACTCCTGCTGTATATTCTTTGGTAGATCTGAGAAAAGTGACTTCACTCATGATCTCCACCGGACAAAAGAATAACCCCTTAAAGCAGAGGTGTCAAACTAATTTTCTATATTACCTATTTTCTATTCTCTTTACTATTGGCAAGGCAACAAAACAGGCAAACATTTGCGATGCCTTCACTGCACACTTGCAGCACTAAGAAAAAGCAGAGCTATTTCCCATTGCTTTCAATGGGGCCGGCAACAGCAGCAGCGCTGGCCCCATTGAAAACATTGGCAGTACAGCGCGCTCCTCTGACACAGCTGTGACAGCTATGGCAGGAGATGCCTTCATCCCCGCTGCCTTTGATTGGCTGAGCGCTGTAACCAATCAGGGGCAGCACCCAGCCATCATTGATTGACAGATGAGCGCTGCCTGCGATTGGTCACAGCGCTCAGCCAATCAAAGGCAGCCCTCAGCAATGAATGAATGAAATACAGCAACCCATCCATCAGCCAAGGTATTTACATCTGGTTTCCTTTCCAAATCCTTTCCTATAACAAATGGCACCCAACAAGGGTGTCCGCTTTCTCCTTTAATTTTTGCGCTAATTATGGAACCTTTAGCGGAAGAAAATACAAATTTTTTCAAACTTTAAGGGGATTCAGGTGATTTGCAGGAGCATCGTATAAACCTTTTTCTGATGATATTATTCTGATCTGCTCCTCCCCAGAGGCTACAGTCCCGGCGGTCTCTAATATTATCTCAGCTTTTAGCGATACCTCTTACTATAAGGTCAATAACTCTACATCTTTGATACTAAACATGGGTTTACCAAAAACAGTAGAATCCCGTCTGAGGAATCACTTCTCCTACAA
The DNA here is from genome assembly GCA_035609135.1 of Eleutherodactylus coqui. Lineage (NCBI taxonomy): Eukaryota > Metazoa > Chordata > Amphibia > Anura > Eleutherodactylidae > Eleutherodactylus > Eleutherodactylus coqui. The sequence goes on from CM069408.1 coordinate 35,229,057, forward strand.
GTAGGTAGACAAGACACTTCTTTATCTGGGAATTAATGTCACCTATCCATTGAATGATCTGAATGAAACAAACTTGTTCTGATCGTGTGGGCAAACTAAGCACGGGCCCACACGATCGTACCCAAAGAGGGAATGGGATGCACACACACCGGTTGCACATGGTATTCACACAGGTATCAGGCAAGGGAGGATGACATGGCCCTACCTAAGCGGGGACATCGCCCCAATAAGAGGACGGCCCAGCGGTCTTCGGAACTGGGCCCTAGCTGATCCTAGGAGCCACGCCACAAAACAGGAGACATACACATGCCGCATGACAGGGGCAGAACAGGATACACACAGCCAGAATACACAGCATACAGCAGCCAAAATGCAACCACTAGTAACAGATGATAAGCTGAATATAAATACCAGGTATTAGTTGACATGTTGTACAAAACGTGAAAGCTAGCGGGCCATCTTCACAGCTCCTGGTTATACCGCTAGTCCCTACACTAACCAGGAGTCCAGCAGAACCAGACAGAGTTCACACAGCACGCTGCCACAGGACAGGACACAGTTCGCAGGTCATACAGCAAGCTAACACAAAACTGACAGAATTTAAATGAACAAACGGACATGAACCAGCAAGACACAGATCACACAGCAAGCTTGCCTCAGGAACAGGACAGAGCACAGGGCACACAGCCAACTCCAACAGTACCAGGACAGAGCACATGGCACACAGCCAACTGCAACAGGAACAGGACAGAGCACAGGGCACACAGCCTACTGCAACAGGAACAGGACAGAGCACAGGGCACACAGCCAACTGCAACAGGAACAGGACAGAGCACAGGGCACACAGCCAACTGCAACAGGAACAGGACAGAGCACAGGGCACACAGCCAACTGCAACATATAGTGAAACCCAGACAGAACCCACCCAAAGCTCACATGTGCACAGATGGAACTCACAGCAAGTCTATGTGTCCTCATACCAGGGGGAATAGACAGTCAGCTACACAAGCCGACATAGGGAACCGTGTCAGATTACACCAACTGACACACAGAGCAAGACATAAGACGTTTGAAGGCCGCACCTGTAAAGGGGAAGGAAAAGGGGAGCTGCATGTACTGCAGACTAGGACTACAGGTGTCCAAACCTTCTTTAGGGAAGCTGAGAGACACAGACCTACTTACAAACACAGGTCTGAGTGGGAACAAGGCAGATCCATCTAAACAGTACAAGACCAGCTTCAGACAAGGATTCATGACTGCTCACTCTGGAACCAGCCAGGGACTGACAGGAGCAGGGTTTATATGTGAGCACAGACCCAGGAGATTGGCTAGCAGGACATACCACACCTAGCCAGCTCAATCAATTAACCCTGTGAGGGCTGTGCTGCTAGGAAGCTTAGAACTACAGATCCCAGCAGCACACGTAACAGAATTATCTGCAATTACTAAATAATCTTAAACAAGATCTTTCTAAGCTAAATGTCCAGGGACTTTAATAGTTGGGTAGAATAGTGACAATCAAAATGTTGTTTATCCTGGGGCGTGGCCTGGATGAAGACCGGAGGAGTTGCTCATCTTTGAGCTCCGCACAAGAGGGCCTTTCAAAAGCAACCTCAAGCACAGGAAGGACTGGAACCAGCTAAAGATATCTAGCAGAGGATTGTCCAGCACGATGTCCAGCAGGAAAAAGGCAAAGGCTGTCACGCAGCGGCTCACAAGCTTCTTCACTGCTCACACGAGTGGAGGAGGGATGGAGGAGCGGGCTGCCGGCACATGCCGCACAGAGCAGAGACCCGTCGGAGCGGCGGCTTGGGAGGACACTACAAAAAAAGGAAGGGGTAAAAAAACTTCTCCTGATACCCCGCTCATAGGGGCCAACAAATCACCTCACCCTGCAGCAGCTGGGAGCCCACGATCAGAGGGAAGCAGGGTGTCACAACCAGACACCTAGGATGGCGCCTGCTCTTGCTCCCAGCAGTGTCTCTCACTCACTGCAGTGGCAGCAGGGCTCACTGGGGACTGGAAGACATGGACTCATACAGAGCTCATAGTCCCCTGACACAGAAGCTGGGACTTACAATACAGACACTCTGAACAAAGACACTGAAGACCCCTTAATGAATATTAACTGTTCAGAGCAAACTGTTTCAGAGCTATTTATTAAAGAAATGATCCTGGCTTTAAGGGGGGCTCTTCAGAGAGACCTATCAGCTCTTTCAACTTCCATGAATACATCCATGGCGGAAATAGGGAATAGAGTGGACCACCTAAAAAATAAAATGGAGGAAATTACGACATCACATAATGACCTCATAAATGTGCATTATAACACGGTGGATGAGGTCGATGCTCCAAAGTGTAAAGTGGCGGACATGGAGGATAGGATTAGGCGTAACAACATAAAAATCCGAGGGATAGCAGAGTCAGTCCCCCGGTCCGCATTAGAAGAGCACATTTAGCAATTAATTAAACACCTACTGCCAGAATTAACGAAGATAATTAAGAAGGAAGAATAATAGACAGAGCGCATAGATTACTTCGACCTAAAGCGGTGCCAGACCAGCTTCCCACAGACGTCATAGTGAGAATTCATTTTTTTCACACCAAGGAAGCCATGATGTACGCTGCGAGGAAAAACGCAACCCTCCCATAACCATATGAGCAAATTAAGCTATATACAGACCTCTCTCAGGTGACAAACAAGAAAAAAGTTTCAGAATATCACATTGGCATTGCGAGACAACGAGATTCCGTACAACTGGGAATTCCTGCCTAAACTGATTTTTCCCAGGGGCGACAGAGTCCATATTATACAGAACCCTAAAGAAGGCGAGAAGCTCTTAAAAAGTTGGAACATTCAAGTAGCCAGCCCAAAAGCTCCAACACGTCTGTCACCGGAATGGGCAACCATCTCTAATCGTTGAACGCTAGACTAAAATGATAAGTTCTTCCACCATATCACCTATTCTTCACTCAAAAGTGGCGAAATCTTCGTTTATACCATTAATGATCCTTGTCTTCCCTGTTTCACTACTATAAAAGGCCTAACACTTGCAACGGCCGACTGTTTTCCCCCCAATATAGGCATCCCTTCTGCGAGGGACGGTCAAGTTCCTTGATGAAGGCAGATGATTCCCTGTTCTCCCTAAGTTCTTTCCTAACCCCTCAGGGTGTGCTCCAACCCCGGAACTCCCTGTTCCTATTAAACACTATGTTACCTAACCCCATTTCTGCAGAGCCAAAATACAAATATAAGGACTTTGACTGAGAGAACTATCATTTCCAGAATATACATATCTATGCTGAGTCCTGGAACCAGGATGTAGCCCCAATGCACCATTACAAGAATCCACCATGAGCACGAAGCTTATGTCCTATAACGTTAAAGGACTAAATTCACCAGATAAATGGGCCTCCCTCTGGACAGACGCATTAGCTGCACAGGCCGAAATAATATGTCTACAGGAGACCCATTTTGCAAAACTACACTGCCCAAGATTCTCCCACCCCAAATTCCCAACGATCTTCATGGCACCGATGTGACGATCATGTGTTCTTCCTTCCGGCCGTGCGGAGAGTCGTCCACACCTGCAGTGCGGCCGTCTTATCCTGCAGCAACACGGGCGCATCGGCGCCCGGATGTGCCCGTGTGACTAAGCCCTAATTAGAGGCACGATGATACAACAAGGAGCCAGGTATAAAAAAGAAAAAAACAGTTTCCTAAACTCCCTACTACTGCAGATAAAAAACCTGGACCAAGTAGTTCAAATCACCCCAACTGATAAATCGCATAGAGAGCTGCTGAGTGCGAGACAAAAATTGAGAGATCATTTGCTTCTGGAACGCAAAAATCATTTGAAATCCCATAAAGCTACATACTACATGGCTAACAACAAATTTAGTAGTCTTATGGCCCAAAGAGTAAAGTAAAAAAGAATCAAATCTACAAATCCCATAAGTAATTGAGGCAGGGTCAGACTATAAGATTAGCAATCCATGGGAAATAGCAGAGGTTTTTAAAATCGGTTTTATGCCAAACTCTACAACCTACAAGAAGACCCCCTAACAGCACAACCCAATGAAAACAAAATAAAAGAATTTTTTAAAATAGTATTAACCTCCCAACAGCAAGTCAAAAACATCTAGAAGTCCTCAATGCCCCAATTACTGAGCAGGAAATTCTAAAAATAATAAAAACCCTCAAAAAAGACAAAGCCCCAGGCCCAGACGGGTACTCAAATGAATATTACCAAATCTTCGGAAAAGAACTGACCCCAAACCTAAATAAAATCTTCAACGAAGCAATGATCAAAGGAAGCCTCCCTACAGAAATGCTTCAGGCCACAATAGTGGCAATACCTAAACTGGATAAGGACTAGAGATAAGCGAGGAGGGGTCCGTATTAGAGATGAGCGAGTATACTCGCTAAGGCTAACTACTTGAGCAAGTAGTGCCTTAGTCGAGTATCTGCCCGCTCGTGTCTAAAGATTCGGATGACGGCGGCGGGCGGGGGAGAGCGGGGAGGAACAGAGGGGGGATCCCTCTCTCACCCCGCTCCCACCTGCTCACCGCCGCAACTCACCTCTCACCCGCGCCGGCAGCAGAATCTTTAGACACGAGCGGACAGATACTCGACTAAGGCACTACTCGCTCGAGTAGTTAGCTTTAGTGAGTATACTCGCTCATCTCTAATAAGGACCCCTCCTCTCCAGCAAATTTTAGACTCATCTCCTTGCTGAATAGTGACACCAAGATTTATGCAAAAATTTTAGCCCAACGACTATCGAAAATTATCCCATTATTGGTCCACACAGCGACCAGGTGGGTTTCACCCAAGGTCGACAAGCATCTGACAGAACAAGAAGGATTATAGACTTGGTGACTTTGGTGACGGCTCTCCGGACGCCTTCTGTGCTTCTACTTTGGACCCAGAGAAGATATTCAATACTATTCATTGGGGCTATGCATTTTCGGTCCTAGAAAAATTGTGATTTTTTTTTTTTATACATCAGTATTCTGTACGTTAGGACCTCTTTCCATAGAGGACACAAATACTTTGGCAGCTCTCCTGATTATTCAGGATAGAGGATAGACTAAGAAATTCATCTACACATTTCTATACACCGACTGGGATGTGGAGGTGCTAGTAGAGTTTCTTCCATAGGAACCCCACTGGTCACCGGGTAAGTCCCGTTTCATTTCAATCTACTTCATGATCCTTTCATCTCATTTATATGGAGTGGAGCGCTGTCCTAACCTCTTCTATATAACTATATGCCTGCAACGAACTTAAACTCGTTGGACACATCACAAAAAGAATTAGCCAAATTTGACAAAATAGAACCTTCTTGGCCGGGGAGAATAGTGCTCTACAAAATGATGGTAAAGATTCTATATGTTCTTAGAAACATGACAATTCCTTGCCCTAAGAAATATTTTAAAAAAGGCTTCAAAACCAGATGTTGGCTTTCATACGGAAGGGAAAAAGAGCTAGAGTAGCAGCCTCCATACTGTATTTATCCAGGGGAAGAGGAGGAATGGGTATCCCCAACCTCACAGTATATTATAATGCCAATTTAATACAGCTAATTAGACCTTGGGGCTTTCCTTTAGAAGCTATAAGCTGGCTAACTACTGAAAAATATCTAGGAGAGATAATTGGACACCTGAGCAAGAATCAAAAGTATTTATTTCCATTTGTTACTACTTAGTGGGCCCTTTCGCCCTGATGACATTGGATGCTCTTTGGGACATACTTTCTACTAATGTCTGATACACTTCAGCTGGTATTTCCCTCATTCATCCTGTCTGGTGAGCTCTCTCTACAATGGTGCAAGGAGCATCATCATTGGACAGTTGAGCAATGGAAGAATATTATATGAAGTGATGAATCAGGCTACTCCATCTTCACATCAGATGGACGTACCTGGGTGTGGAGGATGCCCGGAAATGCCTTCTGCCTGACTGTGTTGTGCCAACAGTTCATTACTGTGGAGGCTCTGTTATGGTCTAGGGATGTGTTACATGGCATGGTCTTGGTCCGTTGGTTGTAGGGACAAGAACCATGAACACGGAGGTGACCCTGACATTCTAGACAATAATGTGCTGCCGACAATGTGGCAATACTCTGGGAATGGTCGGCCATACTTCCAACAATCCAAAGCTGCTTTACATTGGTTTGAGTATATAGAAGTTTCACAACTGAACCAGCCTCACAGAGTCTTATACTGAACCCTACTGAACATCTTTGGGACGAACTGCAACGTTGGGTCAAGAAATGTAAACAGCGTCCATCTGCTTTGAGAAAACTCACCAGATGTTTGCAGGATGAATGGAGGGAAATATCAGGTAAAATGTATCTGACATTAGTGAAACGTATCTGATGCCATTAGGGCCAAAGGAGCTCTGACTAAGTATACTATTAACACATGGGAATAAATACTACTTACAATTTTTTCTCAAGTGTCCAATTATTTCTTGTGTAGACATATGTAAACTCAAAAAAATCTGTTTTTTTTGCTCACCTTATGATTTCTTCTTCAATATGTTTGATTTTGGTGTATTCACAATCATATAATCCATATTAGAGACTGCTAATATCTCTATAGCATGCTCCTCATTATAAGAAAAAATATTGGAGGTCCCCAAAGCCCCCTCTTCTGGCTTAATAGGAGGACCAATTCGGTGCACGCTGACTAGGATTCATACTGCAGATCACTGAGAATGCAGCCTATCCTTTCACTAGCGAGCAGCGATGACATCAGTGAGGCCCGTGACGCTTGGTATTCTGTACACTCCCATTGTTATCCATCTCTTCATTTCTTGAATCTTGGACAAGTTTTCATTCTAGGAAGTGGTGAAACAATCGCATAACAGTCACTTCCTGACATCATCTGCACATATACTAACAGTGCAGGGGGACGTTGGGCAGCATAAAGTCACTGCACATTGAAAAACTAAAGCCTCTTAGGAGTAACTCATACCCTGCATTATACACTCACCCATGTTATCTTAAGTACCTTTACACAAGACAACTGTGGGGCGCATGAGTACCCAACAGTTGCCCCACCGACTACCACTCCTATGCTTTCACACAGGAGCGATAGTTGCTCAGTTGCAGTGACCGGGAACCAGGGCTTCAGCTGATGGAACGGCGGGGTACAATTTGGCAACAGTTCACCGTGGGTCTACTGTCTCCCTTTCCAAATGGCTGAAGAGTAACCTAGCCCAGCCACCAGCAAAGGGAAATAAGGGTGCGTAACTTGGTTACTACAGAGTAGTTTCTGATTGTTGTCGTGACGCCAGTGTCCCTGGACAAGTAACGAATCACCCGCCCTGAATGAAGATCAGTCCAGAAACAAAATGCGGTTTCCTTTTACTCACGGTTAACTTAGATTATTTTTTTGCTGACAAACAATTACTTGCACCTTGCAAAGTACGGCATTCCGTGCGTCAGAAGAACTTGTAGATTTATATCTCTTAACTCATTCAAGTAACAAAAAAATCTTTTTCCAAGGCACACATTCTCAGTCATTGTTATCTGATGGGCGCTTCTCCTGGGGGCAAACACTCCTAAGCTTCACAGCCTTTCAAACATGTTCACAACTGTTGCTAATGGCAATTAGTTTCTCATTGGTTTCTCTGAGTTGCGGTTTAGCGGTGGAGCATGCGGTACTTGCACTCTCGAACCAACTCCTTCCCTGCATTTCTTGCACTCCGATCCCCGGAGGGGATAAATTTCTTACAAGGAGAGACATACTCCTGGCTCAGCCCGGCAAGAGCAGCCCATCTCTCCTCCATCTCCATTCTCTTGACCTCTCATCTTGCTCCTGACTTCTCTCACTCTCTAACTCCTCCCCCTAACACCTGACGCACTCCACATGCCCACAGAAGTCAGGACAGACAATACACATAACTACACTAGACTGATACAATCCCCAGACTTTAAGTCTTTCATGCCCTGTTGGCATTAATACAGATAACACTGCACCATACACCACTCCCAACAGTGACATGAGACAAACAGATTCAGTGCTGGAGGGGCCCCAAGTCTGGGCCACTACACAGTGAATGAAGGCGGAGCACTCTGGAGATGTCATCCGGCCGGCCGCCTCCACTGCAAACAGGCAGTTGTGCATAGATAAACAACTGCCTGTTTACACGGGTCGGTAGTTGCTTAGTTTTTAGGTGAGCTAAAAATCAAGCGACTCCGACACATAATCAGTTTTTTACTCAGTGCTCTATCAGTGGCCGTATGCACACGGGACAAGTATGACCCAAATTTGTGGTTTCCAATTCAGGCGATAATCGCAACAAGTGATTTTTTGTAATAATTAAAAACTCCTTTTTTTCTTTGTTTTTTTTTTTTTTGTTTTTTTTTAAGTCCCCATTTGCAATTGTTTGATCACTTTTACTATATAATGCAGTACTATATATAGCATTGCAGTATATCACATTCTGACAGGCATTCTTTTAAGTTGTCCCACAGTCACGTCTTGATAGACAATCATTCATGGCAGACCTAGGCGCCTTCAGAAGGTCCGAAGCTGACATGACACCTGAATGGCAGCTCGCAATTCCATTGTGGAGGGGTCATTCTGAATATTTTGATCCCGATTGGGACATTTAAATGCTGCTATCAGAATTGACAGCGACATTTAAATGGTTAACTGCTACAACTGGCGTTATCTCCAATTATAGCTGCTGTAAGCAGGTGTCAGCTGTTAAAGACAGCCGACACCCGCTGTGCATGTAGCAGACTGATCCCTGCAATGATATTCCACATACACCGTACAGGTACAGCGCACACCGGTAAGGGGTTAGAATTAAGTTATAATAAGACAGAGGGTGTAGGGATCACTGTCCCTATATAGCGAGGGGGCAGAGACATACATTTATGTTAATTTCCCACATTTCACTACACATATCGTACCAGTGCACATGGCAGAATTACCCCACTATTGTGCTGCTGCTAGGACAAAGGGGAAACAGAATAATTTTAAGGTTAGAAATCAGTGCTTATTATCCTCACCAGCAGAGGGAAGCAGCAGAGCTCTAGAAATACAAGAACAAAAGTAAAGAATTGCACAAGTTGTGTTGAGACTTTATGAAGTGCACCATGAAGAAGCAGTAATGTGGGTCAGTGTCGGTTGAATGGACAGGAAATCCTCATATATGTAATATGATGCAGCAGAAGATAAGAGGAAGAATAAACTGTCTGTTCTGTCCCGGTATCTCATACAAGAGATCAGGAAGAGATATCTCGGCTGCAGAAACTACTCACATAAGTGTCCCAAAAACCCAAACTCTCCTAATATCGACTCCCCCACCCCAGTATATTCCTACCAGGTTCTTCTTGCACTATTTACACTGCTGTCAGCGCCCCATCAATGATCCCAGCACTTGGATGAAGCTATGGAACACGGCGCTGATGCCAGCAGACGGCTGGTTAAGTATATCGTGCGATGATCAGTTAATGCGTTTCTCCGCCATGGAGTGGCGGCTTTGTCAGGCCATCACCTGCTGGCAGGGTTGCAAACTGTCCATTAATTCCTGGACAGTCCGTAAAAATAAATAGCTCGGTATAAAAATGATCAGACGGCGGAAGAGCGTGAATACAGCGTTATCAGCTTGGCTGCCAGTTCCAGTTATACTCCCAGCATCACATTCCTATCCAGCACTGTGTCCGCCAAGTCCGGCACCGCGTCCGCCGCTGTTGGCTATGTGGCTGCCACTTGCAGCAGGGTCTCCTATGTCCAGTTCTGCGCCCAACACTAGCTCCCCTATTCTTAGTACTACGTCCTGTAGTTCAAACTCTATGTTTGTCGATGCCGGTTCTGTACACAGCGCTACATTTGTAAAGAGGGGAATAGGCCGGCTAGGTGGGGTGTAAATGCGGGCAGCAGACTGCGTTACCTGCCCATATGGAAATATCTATTCCCAAAAGCCTCCAATATAGGAACATGCTGCGCAGAAGTAAGCGGATAAACCGGTGCTGCCCACATCACGAGAGCCTGTTAATGCTTAAAGGGGTATTCCAGGTTCACAAAGTTGCTGTCAAATGAATGTTAATCAAATGTTATTAAAGTTTGCAATGTGGTTCTTTTTTGGATTTTGTGTCTTTAGTTCTAGAAACCATCACATTCTCCCGGCACTGTGTTTATTCAGGTTGCCGTGGATACGTCCTGTCGGCATTCCAGTGCTACAGGTCGGGCATGCTCAGTAGGAAAGACCAGGGACGACCTTTTTTCTCTTCAACTCTCAGTAACGGTTGCTGACCAATAGCAGGGCAGCACTTAGTGGAGATGTGCACAGGAAGGAAGTGCAGTGCAGTGAATTGTGGGAGGTGTAGTTTCAAGCTGCATGTCAGCAGGGATGCAGAGGCCATATTGGAAAATAGCGATGTAAGGATGTAGTAGAAATGATGATTAATTAGCGTAAAATATCTATTGATCTGTATAAACTAGATGTATTATGCAGTGGCAGTGATTTAACTCTGTAGAGGCTAATGGCCACATAATTTCATTATGGTAATTGCTGGACAATGGCATGGTGAAGGATGTGTGCTATAACATTACCCTACTGTAAAGTTTCAGTGCAGCCACTCTAGGGTTAAAATTGCATAGGTCTTCAGCTGACTGGGAATAACAGCTTGGGCATCTCACTTACCTTCCCCCCTCCTCAACTCCTAGAACAAAGGACCTCATGGTCTTACAGAGACGGACCCTGGGAGGGGAAGGAAGGGGGGACTCAGTTAGCTGGAGACCCAATAATTATGCTCATGGACCATGTGTGTAATATGTTATATGCCCATAAAGGGCAGGTATTACGTGTTTTAATAAAACTGAGGGTCTAAGCATTGTACGCCCAGACCCAGTTTAGATCTGAAACTAGCAACTTGTGTCTGACTGGTTATTATAAGGCGTGCGCATGCCATACTACATAATTAGGAAGCTACAGAATAACCTGGAACCTGCTGGAGAAATTGGTGTCCAGGACAGTGGCGTCCCTGGGTGGGTGAGTAGACTGTGATTAGTCACAGTCTGGAAAATACAGAGATTGACAAATAACACGCAGAACTCAGGGGCCCGAAAATCTACAGAACACAGTAAGATAACTTTATGTTAATCTACCTGTGTGAACTGACTTTTAAGTGTTCATCTTCCTGCCCTACTCCAGACTGCAAACAAATCACTAAAAGGCAGGTAATGTAGTTCTGTCTACTCGAAATTTCCACCATGTAACCTGTCTAGGGGTATTCTGTATGCTGTGAATGTTGTGTTTGAGATGGTTAAAAATTGTGTACACAAGACCAAGAGACAGATTTGTAGTAGGGGGGACTTGGGCTGTATAGAAGGACACAGTGCCCGAGGTGTATTCTCCTATGTAATGTTGATATTTGGAGAGCAGGGCCAGGAAAATTTAAAATAGGCGTATTTACTTGTATGATTGAGCACGTTATGTTCTCATATGTGGAAAGGGATACGCGGGGATTATAGCCATGGTGTGTGATGGCTGGATACTCCAGATACTGTTGAGGTCTTGGTCACTGAATATAATCGTCAGTCTTTGTGTATAGTCAAATGTCTTGTTTAAAGGATGTGCAGAGTTTGTTACTGGGGAATTTGCTGATAGAGAGTGGGCTGTTGCACAGATAGGTGAGATGTATACTTTAAGCCACTGAGAATATTCCCCAGTAAACCCACCTGTTCCTTTTGTTTTGTGTTATAGAGTTAATGTGTATTGTGATTTGCGAGGAAAGAAGAGATTCTACTGGGAGGATTTGAGAAAGGAGGAATCTAGTAAAGGAGTTTTACTGTGTCCAGAAATTTCATATAGGATAGAATGAGCAGGCAGAGTAGAATACGGCATAGATCCAGGTTGTCCAGGGATTCCAGAGAATGGGGAACAAAGCAAGCAAAGATAAGGGGCTGGGTTTACACGAGACTGAAATCTTGCGGAATAACCGCACGAAAATACCGCGAGATTTCCGCGTGAGAAATGCAGTTTCAAAACTCGAAGCCTTTCGCTGCAGGTTTTGGAGCGTCTTCAACGCCTGCATTCTGCTGCGGCCATCTCTCCCAATATAGAGGAGAGAGGCCACCGTGGAAATGGGGAAAGAATTTACATGCCGTATGTTTGAATTCCACGTGGCATGTCAATTTCAACGTGGCTTGACCGCAACGGATCAGCCAAAACGTGTAGACGAAATTTTTACAAACCTCGTCCACTTTGCTGGCTAATCCCAGGATTAAAGGCGCAGGCAGAATTTCCGTGCAGTTGCCTGATGTGAACCCCATAGAAAATCTTTGGTGATATGAGAAGAAGCACCCAAGAATATTAGTGAACTGGAGGCCATTGCCCATGAAGAATAGGCTGCGATTTCTTAGGAAGGTGTCAGAAGCCGGTGTTTGGCGATGCATCACATGTGCAACAGGTCAAAACAGCAGAAGGTTTCTACTTAGCACTAAATACACTTGTGATGAAGGGCGTGAATAATTCTGAGACAGTAGTAGTCATTAAATGTAGCATTTTGTGGTGATTTGAAGAAACCACTTATTATATTAATTGTATTAGGCTTTTTATATTGTTCTTGTTTGTAAATTAAGCAATAAACCTAATTAGCAATGGGGGTTGGATCATTTGGATTGCACCTGTACATGCCCGATGTGCTAGTTCCAGAGCTGCTGTATGTCCACCAAGGCTTGGTTTCAGAAGTCCTAGAAGACTCTGGAGTGGCCGTCACAGTCACCTGACTTGAACATCATAGCAAATCTTTGGTGGGATGTGAAGGCAGTGGTTGCAGCAAGGAACCCCAAGAATATAAGGCCGGGCTGACATGGAGCACCAGATTCTGCATGCGAGAAGCCCGCAGCGAATTCCAGCTGTGAGCCCCGCTGGCGACCCTGCATACCTTATTTTTCTGTATTGTGGATGACTGCGGTGGCTCGCCGATGGTCATGCGCAGTAGGTTTTATTTTTCAATATTTGTATTTCCCGCGCCATCGCTTAGCAAAGACGTGGGTATCTGCGAAAATACATGCTATTCAATGCCTGTGTTTAGCTGTAGATCCTCTGGGTGGACGCCGATTGCGGATTCCACAATTGGAATCCTCCCATGTGAGCCCGGTCTTAGTGAACTGGAGGCCATTGCCCATGAGGAACGGGATAAGATCCCTTGGCAAGGTGTCAGAAGTTGCTGTCTGACTATATGTCACTTCTGCAGCGGGTCATGACAGCAAAAGGTGCTCTACTAAGTATTAAATACGCTGGTGATGAAGGGGGTGAATAATTCGGAGACTGCAGTAGTCATTAAAAGTGACATTTTGGGGGGAATTTCCACAAACCTCTTTTTATATTAGTTGTGTTGAGATATTTATATATTCCATTTTTTTGGCAAATAGTTGAAAGTTTGTAAATTAAGCAAATAAACCTAATTTACAATGGGGGATTGGGAAGGGGTGGGTGAATAATTTTGATTGCCCCATGTGCTGCGCCTGCCAGAGCTGCTGTATGTCCACCCATGTAATCTGTAAGGCTTGCAGGAGATGCCCTATAAAGTGATGGTCAGCAGCAGCGGTCGGGTCATCCGCTGGTTACTGTTACAGACGGGACTTATGGATATATGAAGATTAAGTTGCAGCGTCTCTTATGTAACACTGGGATGTAGAGAAGTTGTCTGGCTCACCTGTCCTCATCCTGTGTACCATTGTAACCCTGCAGCCTGCTCGGATAATGAGGCGCCCCCTACAGCTGCTCATGGCATAACCCTACTGGATGCAGCAATATTAATACGAGGGCTCATTCACACGGGCATAACTGTGCCCGTAATGCCTGTGCCCGTGTATGTAATACAGACAGCTTCAAACCCCATTGATCTGCATTGGGACAATCAGACCTGCGGTGTTCACGCACGTGATCCTATTATAGTCTGTATCAGGGCCGAAACTGACCATAAAAGTCAATGGGACTGCATGAATATGCATGAATACGCACAATTTCGGACCTGCATATGCCCCTGTGCATGAGCCGAGAGGGAATTGCAAAATTAGAGTCACAGGAAGTTACCTGTTCATCAATCACTATTTGCAAATGCAGTATAGTTGTATGAGGGCGCTCTTACGGGAGCACCGTTAATGCTCGGGTTATAGCGCTAATTGCCAGCTTGCACCTGCAGGTTTAGCCCGGCAATTCTGGGAAACGTGACGCTAGCAGGAGGCGCTGGTACTCATGTAATAGCACCCTAAAATGATGTGCCTCCCTTTTAATTATTGAGTGGAGGTGTTTCAGCTACACCCATTGCTAACAGGTACATAAACCGCAGCACACGCCGTGCATTCTCCACAGACAATAGTACTGGGTGTACTGAAGAGCTCAGTGGCTGTAAACATGGCACCGTCATTGGATGCCGCCTGTAAGCTGAGTGTATATGTGTATGGAGGAGCCGGGGGGATAGTTGTTGGCCAACAGCTACTGTATGTATATGGGCAGCCAAAGAAACCTTCACAGTCACTACCAGCATGGTCGCTATAAGAACCCTTACACCAATGAAGTTTTGAAAAGAGGTTGGCCCAGATCACAGAAATGTGTGCTGGTGTGCCACGTGAGGGCATGCAGCAAGTACCCAAAGACATGCTGCGTGCCATCAATCTCCATACACTGTCTTGGCATGTATGCATGCGTAATACGCGCCAAGATTTTTTGCACAAGTAATACAGGCACAGCAAGTGTGAGTGGCCCAATTCAAATCAATGGGCTAATGGCATTGTGTGAGACCAGCCGTAAATGTATGCATGTGTGTGTTCATAACAGTGCCAGCCACGTATCCCCACTGGTGCATATTACACGCCAAGATACCATGTTTTCCCCGGAAAGTAAGACCTATCCCTAAAATAAGTCCTACACTGATTTTCAGGGAAGGGGCTTGAAATATAAGCCCTAACCTGAAAATAAGCCCTAGTTACACTACGTGAAAAAAAAGCAGCGGGCGCTGTCCGAGTCCCTCCCACTGGTCTCTGCAGTTCTGGGCAGGCTTGCTTGCAGTTCTCAGCGCCAACAGAACATCGCTTGCTGGTAATGGTAGTGGGGTTTGTAAACCCTGCCTCCAGCAAGCGATTGCTCTGATTGGTTCTCAGGCACCGTGGCTCAGTCAATCACTGTGATTTTCCTAATACTCACTCTTGCTTCCCAGTCAGTTTTGCGTACATCAGGGAAAGTTTTGGGATAAGGGTTGCCCTTTTCAGGGCGGATACTCTGCTTAGGTAGTGTGAAACACCAGGGTTACTATAGAGCCCCCTTATACTTTTCCTTTTTAATTGCATTCATTAAAGGTTAAGTTTTAAAGATATCAGATGACAAGGGTCTTTTTTCATGTGGATTTCTGTACTTCAAATTGCTATGATCCTTGATTACATTGAGGAATTGGGTACTCTTTCATAATACAAAGTAGGACCTTGGTACTTGCAGTCTCTCACAGTAGGACCTTGGTACTCGCAGTCTCTCACAGTAGGACCTTGGTACTCGCAGTCTCTCACAGTAGGACCTTGGTACTCGCAGTCTCTCACAGTAGGACCTTGGTACTCGCAGTCTCTCACAGTAGGACCTTGGTACTCGCAGTCTCTCACAGTAGGACCTTGGTACTCGCAGTCTCTCACAGTAGGGCTTTAATACTCGCAGTCTCTCACAGTAGGACTTAAGTGCTCACAGTGTCTGAAAGTAGTGCCTTTTAACACACATGTGTCCAACAGGTCGTCCCAGTGTAATTACTCCTATGCTTTAACACAGGAACGATCAACGCTCAGGAACGATCAACCCTTTGCTTCCGCCACAGAAATCCAAGCAGCTGCTACGATGCTTGCCGGACCCAGGCTTTGCCCTTTTCTGGTGACGTGAAGATCCAGCTCTAGTAAGTTTAGTAAAAGAGCTAAACCCTGTGACACAGCAACCAATTAGGATTTAAAGTGGCAGAGGTTGCCATTAAGAAAGAGCCATTAGCCGCACATCCAAACTGACCTAAGCCAGGCCCAGAAGAGTTGGGCCAGACAACCGAGACCTAAGATAGCGGATGCAGCGCATGGGAGAATGCGTTACGCTGAGTAATGAGAAGTCATAGAACACAAGTTATTCAGTATTGTCGCTTTAAGAGAGTTGAAATTGAGTTATCATATAACGTTGTAGTATCCAAACCCGCATATGTAAACAGTGTAAATACCACTCCTATTCAGTAAAGTTGCTTTTCATATAAATGTGCCGTCTACGGGTGTTAGTATGACGAAATACATATTCTTTCGGGCAATAAGCTCAGGTCTGAAAGACTCCTTCAAGAAGTAACATGTTAAACCTACAGTACCCAGAGTACTGGTAGTTACGTGCGTACATAGAAGGGGATTCTTTACTGTAAGAGCAGTTAGACTGTGGAACTCTCTGCCGGTGGAAGTGGTGATGGCAAAATCCATAGAGGAGTTTAAAAGGGGACTTGATGTCTTTCTGGAGAGGAAGGATATTACAGGATATAAATCTTAGGTTAATTGTTAATGCGGGTCTACAGGCAGGTAGGAACTATTAGGGGTTGATCCAGGGAACAGTCTGATTGCCATTAGGGAGTCGGGAAGGAATTTTGTCCCCAAAAGGGCTATCTGGCTTCTGCTCTTGGGGTTTTTTGCCTTCCTCTGGATCAACACAGGAGGATAAACAGGCTGGACTAGATGGACATTGTCTTCATTCAGCCTTACGAACCATGTTACTATGTTACTATGTAAAATAGGGCAAGTCCTATCGTTTCTCGCCCAACGGGCGAGAATACCGCTAATGGAGACTAAACCATTGAAATCAGTGGTTTTATGTGGTCCTGTTATGCAGCTGAAATTATCACAGCCGCATACCATGCCGAAATCACACCCATGGAAAGAAGCCCTTAGGGCTCTTTCACACGGTCTTAAGGCGTTTTTACGTGCGCTCGCCATAAAAACGCATGAACAGGCACACAAATCAAACGTTTGGGTGCCCGTTCAGACGGCATGGGCCCCGGCACATACACGTCGAGCCCACAATGCCGTTGGGCCTTCCCTCCCTCCCCCTCGCCGGCTTACCTCCCCTCTCCAATGGGAGGGGACGGGGCAAAGCTAAGCTCCCGCCGCTTGTCCATAGCCAGCAATGGGAGTGGCAGGACAAGTGGAGATTAGCTCCGCCCCCTCCCATTGCAAACAGCCGGAGGGGAAGAGAGAGAAGAGGGAGGGAGTTTAGTAGTCATGCTGCTAAACTCCCTCCCACCTCCCTTCTCCGGCTGCTGTCATTGGCTCCCATAGGAGCCTATGCAGTGGCCGATATATTAGATAGTTCCAGGACTATGTTTGCTGGCCGGCGTGAAAGCGCCTAACGCTATATTGGCCTGGCCGGGAGCAAAGAAGGATCGAATCGCACTTTTTTCTTTTGCTGCCATAGAGAAGAATGGGCAATTCTTAAACAGAATTGCCCAAAAACAGGACATGCTGCGATGTTTCTATATCCCAACATCACTGTGAGAGAAGAATCGCACATGTAGATGGACTCCAAATGGGTTCTTTTCCCGCCTTTGTAAAAGGCACAAAAATTGCGCTAGAAAATCGACTGTGTTGATACACCCTTAGGCTGCATTCACACGGGCGAGCGTGATATTGCGCCAAAAAAAAGCGGCTGATATCGTGATTTTCATGGCGATGTGAACCGTCTAAAAATCTCATAGCTTCTTGTGAAATTGTGATCCTCACGCGCATGACAAGATTGCAAGTGTTATCCATTGACTTCAGTGGGAAACATCACATCGCAGAGCATGCGAGCGCCATGCCATGTCTTGCAAACACTGTGTGAGGCATCCCGAGGGCATGCCCAAAGGTGGAACGCACTGCAATTTCTTTTCCTCCCAGCGAGGGCTCATTCCCACTGCCGTAGGCGCAACTATGCTTGCCAGCTCGGAACATAGTTGTGTCTGGACGAGGAGAATCCCTTCCCCTTTGCTGGCAGTTCAAAACTCTGCGCCAGAGTGTGGGAGATTGAAAATGACCGCGGGAAGTCAGGGGCCACTCGATCTTCCCGGCATGTAGTTTATCACAATCGTATAAGGGGACAAAAGTACGCTCGTCTGAACCTGCGCCGGTAAAAAAAAAAACACTCATGTGATTGCAAATTCGTGCGAATTTTGTGCGCATCACACAAAACTCGTGGGAGAATACGGTTCGTTCGAATGCTCCCTCATGGAGAGAAATAGTCGACTTTATCATAGAATGTATTTTAGTACTTAGTGCTCCAGGGGCGTGATGAGCTTCACACGAATGCATTTGTGCGCACAGTTATCAGCCTTCTAGTGGAGGCCGGGACTTTAGTGCGATTAGTGTCACTCTCGTGACCACGGCTTGAAAGATCTGCTCTACTGTGAAAGCAGCGATTAAGCTCCCAGCGACTTGTCACTCAGCAGGTCTGTAGGAAGCGGGCCCCCGAGGATGTACACGATGAAGTGGCCAATTAACGCTCGCATCCTCCTGCTCAGTGTTTACACTGAAACACAAGTCACATCAATAGCGAGCCAGAAATGGAGAAAATCAGAGACGTTAATGTGGTTTTCACTCACTCAATTACAAGACGAAGAAGTGCTGAAATCGCCGTGTGATGTCACCGCCAGAGTCGCTGCCCAAAGATTGCTTTATGCAGATAAACGGTCTAAACAGAGATAATCTCAAGTGTGAAGTGAGATGCAAGATAATCACAAATGTGATGCACAGATGCAGAATAATCTCAGGTGTAAAAACAGATACAGATGCAGGATAGGCTTTTGTAGAAGAACATATGGATGCTGGATAATCTCAGGTGTGAAAGGAGATACAGATGCAGGATAGTCTTGTGTAGAAGAAGATACAGATGCCGGATAATCTTAGGTGCAAAAACAGATACAGATGCAGGATAGTCTCAGGTGTAAAAACAGGTACAGATGCTGGATAGGCTTGTGTAGAAGAACATATGGATGCTGGATAATCTCAGGTGCAAAAACAGGTACAGATGCAGGATAATCTTGTGTAGAATAAGATACGGATGCCGGATGATCTCAGGTGTGAAAGGAGATACAGATGCAGGATAGTCTTGTGCAGAAGAAGATACAGATGCTGGATAATCTCAATTGCAAAAACAGTTACAGATGCTGGATAGGCTTGTGTAGAAGAACATATGGATGCTGGATAATCTCAGGTGCAAAAACAGGTACAGATGCAGGATAATCTTGTGTAGAATAAGATACGGATGTCGGATGATCTCAGGTGTGAAAGGAGATACAGATGCCGGATAGTCTTGTGTAGCAGAAGATACAGATGCAGGGTAATTTCAGGTGTAGAAGAGGATACAGATGTAGGATAAATTCAGGCATTGGAATAGTTCCATGTGTTTTATAATCTCAGTCATAAAAGTACATCTAGTGTTTTACAATCTCAGGTGTAAGAAGAGGTAAATGTGCAGGAGAATCTCAGGTGTTAACATAGGGGGATATTTGCGCATACGACACACAGAGAATAGAACTCATTTATTTCCATGGGTTCGTTCACATTGCCGTATTTTGAGTGCGCATTTCGGATGCACAAAAAAATAGAACATGTTCTATTTTTCTGCATATTTTTGAACCAAAGGTCCTCATAGATGTCAATGGGGAAGGTGTGCAAATGTGAGGACATGCGTGAAACACTGCGTAATTGTGCAGAAAAAAGAACACATCTGGAACGCATTAAAATTATTTAGGCATTTCAATCGGTGAGTCTTTGTTTTCTGCACGCAAATAAACATGCTTTGCAGGCGCAAAAAGTACAGTAAAATACGCTGATGCGCACAAAAAAGCATAGTTCGTTTGACATAAACACTATGCTCATGCACGCGCAAATACGCATACTCGCGTGTGAAGCCGGCCTTAATAGAAGTTTACTTTGCTGCCTCCTCCTCCATCTGTCACCACCGCGCCGTCATGCTACATCCAACCGCTCTCTTACAACAGACTGCAAGAGGAAGAGATGGAATCTGAGAAGCCACACCTGAGCTCCAAGGAGACACGGATGGCGCAACGGATGACGCACTAAGAGGACACACCTCAGGGATGCCTTGTATTGCTCCATCCAAACACTTAAGGGTGGCTTCACATGGGAAAATAGCTGCTGAAAAATCACTCAAACACCGGACCGTACAGGGTAGTAAGTGAGAAATCTCCCAGTAGGCACCAGTCACTTTGTTTAACCCTTTAACCCCTTTAGGACATGGCTGTTTTTCTTCTTTTCCTCCCGCCTTTAAAAAAAACCATAATTCTTTGCCCATTCGATGGAGCAGCTGCTCCACAAAGGTGCCCTCATCACTGAACACTGTGACAGCACTGTCACAGTGTTCAGTGATGAGGGGACTGCGGCGGGGACAACAAAATCCCCTGCCACAGCTATCATAACTGTGACAGCTGTGGCAGAGGAGCGCGATGCCATTCCATTGCTTTCAATGGGGCCGGCGCTGCTGCCGCCCCATTAAGAGCAATGGGATGAAGAAAAACCCTGCAGTGATGATTTTCGGGGGAATATAAGCCCTTCCCTGAAAATCATCCCTAGCTTTAAAAAATAAATAATAATTAACTCACCTAGAAGCGCTGTGCAGAGCTTCTCCCCGTCCCCAGCAGTTTTTTTCTGTATTCTGGTGGCCGGGGATTGAAAAATCCCTGCCTCCAGAAAGTGCCGCCTCTGATTGGCTGAGTGCTGTGAATCGCAGGGATGAAGGAATTCCCTGCCATAGCTGTCACAGCTGTTGCAGAGGAGCGCATCTTCTCCCTATGTTTTCAATGGGGCTGGTGCTGCTGCCGCCGGCCCCATTGACAACAAGGTGAAGCCCCTGGATGTGACAGCATCCAGGAGTTTTCCTTCCAGGGAATCCCCTGCTGCGGCTGTCACAGCCGCAGCAGGGGATAGCGATCCGGTCCTATTGCTTTCAATAGGGTGGCAGTAGCACTGGCTACTGTGCTCGTCTGAATGAGGCCTTAGAGACGGGGTGACCAAAAAAAGCACAATTCTGGCGTTCTTTATTTATTTTTTCTGATGACGTCCATCGTGCGGGGTAAATAATGCATTACTTTGATAGATCGAACTTTTACAGATGTAGGGATACCAAATATGTATTTTTTTTATCTTTTATTATACATATGACAGAAGGTTTTTAACTTTTATTACTTTTTTTAATAATTAATAAAACTTTAATCTTATTTTTACTTTTTTTCTACAGGAACTCAGTGCAGCCTACTCGTTCTGTCAGTGGGATTCATCTAAAAAGGGAGGAAGACCTGAGAAAACTCAGACCTCAAGGTTGGATTTCAGGAAGGCAGATTTAAATGAACTAAGAAAGAGAGTAGGAAGAATCCAATGGCGGGATGGTCTTAAGGACAGAAATGCCCAAGAAGGTTGGAAAATATTGCGAGATGAGATTCTCAAAGCACAATCGTTAACAATCCCTGAAAGAAGGAAGAATGGGAAGCATTTAAAGAAACCAGGATGGATGAACACAGAACTTAAATACATGCTATAAAGGAAGAAAAATATGTTTATCAAATGGAAAGAGGGGGGAATATCTAAAGAAGAATATTATACGTTCTGCAGAAACTGTAGGGCTAGTGTCAGAAAAGCTAAAGCTAAGGGCGCCCACCCACTGGCGATTTTTTTTCCCGCGAAATTCGCAGCATTTTTTTCTCTGCAGGGGTCTATGGGACTTGTAATGTTAAAATCGCGATCGCGCAAAATCGCGATTTCGCGGTAAATTGCGATTTTGCGCGATCGCGATTTTAACATTACAAGTCCCATAGACCCCTGCAGAGAAAAAAATGCTGCGAATTTCGCAGGGAAAAAAATCGCCAGTGGGTGGGCGCCCTTATAATGAATTGAGGCTTGTAACAGAGGCCAAAAGCAATAAAAAAGGATTTAGGGGGTATGTCAAAAGCAAAAGAAAAATCAAAGATGCTATAGGATGCTTACAAGATGAAAATGGTAAATTGGTTAAGAATGATGTTGAGAAGGCTGAACTTTTAAATTCCTATTTTGTATCTGTTTTCTCTCAGAAAGTAGATGGAACATCAACTGATCTTCGCTGTGCTATTGGGGGAATAAAAAAATGCAGGCTATCTATAAGCAGAGAGATGGTGAGGGAACACTTAGCTAACTTAAATGAATTCAAGTCTCAAGGCCCAGATGAATTACATCCTAGGATACTAAAGGAAGCAGCAGAGGTAATTGCTGAACCACTCGCCATAATCTTTGAAAATTTTTGGAGAACAGGAGAAGTCTCAGAAAATTGGAAAATGGAAAATGTTGTCCCTATCTTCAAAAAGGGGAAGAAGGTGGATCCAGGAAACTACAGGCTTGTGAGCCTGACTTCTATACTTTGAACAAATTATTAAACAGCATGTATGCAAGTAGTTGGATGAAAATGGAGTAATTAACCAGAGCCAGCATGGGTTTGTAACGAACAAGTCATGCCAGACTAATCTAATTTCCTTCTATAACAGTATCACCGACTGGGTTGATCATGGAAATGGATAAAGTTTAACTTGAACTTAGTAAAGCATTTGACAAAATATCTCATACATTTCTTATTGAAAAAATTACCAAATATGGGATTGACAAGACAACTGTAAGGTGGATTCACAACTGGCTGAGTGACCGTACTCAAAGAGTGGTCATAAATGGCTGCACATCCAAATGGAAGAATGTAGCAAGTGTTCAACATTTTTGTAAATGGTCTGGAGGAGGTAATTGATGGGAAACTGATCAAATTTGCCAACGACACAAAGCTAGGAGGGATAGCTAACACTAGGGAAGAGAGGGAGAGTATTCAAAAAGATCTAGAAAAATCTTGCACAGTGGGCATTAACTAACAGAATGGTATTTAACAAGGAGAAATGCAAAGTCCTACATCTGGGCAAGAAAAATGAAGAAAGCGCATACAGAATGGGAGGTATTGGGCTAAACAGCAGCACATGTGAAAAAGACTTGGGTATCCTAATAGATGATAGACTGAACATGAGTTAACAATGTGATGCAGCAGCCAAAAAGGCAAACACAATTCTGGCATGTATTAAGAGAAGCATAGAGTCTAGATCACGTGAGGTAATTATCCCCATCTACTCTTTCTTAATCAGACCTCATCTGGAATACTGTGTCCAGTTCTGGGCACCCCACTTTAAAAAAGACAGGCAAACTGGAGCAAGATCAGAGAAGAGTTACCAAGATGGTGAGCTGTCTGCAAATCATGTCCTATGAGGAACGGTAAAAGGATCTGGGAATGTTTAGCTTGCAAAAAAGAAGGCTGAGAGGAGACTTAATAGGTGTCTACAAATATCTGAAGGGCTGTAACAGTGCAGAGGGATCAGCCCTATTCGCATTTCCACAAGGAAAGGCTAGAAGCAATGGGATGAAACTGAAAGGGAGGAGACACAAACTAAATATTAGAAAAAACTTTCTGACGGTGAGGGTGATCAATGAGTGGAACAGGTTACCACGGGAGGTGGTGAGTTCTCCTTCAATGGAAGTGTTCAAACAAAGGCTGGACAAATATTTGTCTGAGATGATTTAGAAAATCCTGCACTGAGCAGGGGGTCGGACCCGGTGATCCTGGAGGTCCCTTCCAACTCTACCATTCTATGATTCTATGATCTTAACCTCTGCCTGGCCAAAAATGCTCTGAGCTCAAGAGTCTGCAGCCGCAGTTAGCTCCTTCCACTTTGGGCACCAGCAAGTCCATTCAGTAGGAGTAGTGTCCCACCCCCCTACTTTGCACCAAGCCAGGGCATTGTCTTTTTGGTGCCAAGCAATTTTGGCGGGAGCTATTTGGCAGGAGTGACTCGTAGAGGAGAGCATTTACCTGAAATGGGTGCCATCTTGGGTGACCCCATTGGAATTTAAGTGGCAGTCCATTGATCTTGTTTTGGCGCAACAGATCAGATCCTGTGCCAAGTAATGCCAGAAAAAGCTACGACTGCAACACCCCAGAGGGATGACCCTGAGCACCTGGCTAACGTGAAGAGCTGGGAGGAATAAGTGCTGACTTGTCACATCGGCACTTACCAGGCTCTGGTCATGGAGGGTTGACGCGTAGCCAGGGCTAGAGCAGGATCGCAGGCCAGCTTCGACACCCCTATAATAGGGAATGCCAATAAATAGGATGAGGGGGTAGTAGCTCTGATCACTCATGACATCACGGTTCCCACACACTGGTATTCTATGCAGCGGAGAAAATAACATAGAGTACCTCGGGTACCCAGGAACGGTTAGGACCCGGTGTAACTTTTACTTAAAGGGGTTGTCCCGCGAAAGCAAGTGGGGGTATACACTTCTGTATGGCCATATTAATGCACTTTGTAATATACATCGTGCATTAATTATGAGCCATACAGAAGTTATTCACTTACCTGCTCCGTTGCTGGCGTCCTCGTCTCCATGGTGCCGTTAATTTTCAGCGTCTAATCTCCCGATTAGACGCGCTTGCGCAGTCCGGTCTTCTCTGTGTTGAATGGGGCGCTCGTGCTGGAGAGCTGCTCCTCGTAGCTCCGCCCCGTCACGTGTGCCGATTCCAGCCAATCAGGAGGCTGGAATCGCCAATGGAACGCACAGAAGACCTGCGGTCCACCGAGGGTGAAGATCCTGGCGGCCATCTTCACAAGGTAAGTAAGAAGTCACCGGAGCGCAGGGATTCGGGTAAGTACTACCCGTTTTTTTTTTTTTATCCCTGCATTGGGTTTGTCTCGCGCCGAACGGGGGGGCTATTGAAAAAAAAAAAACCCGTTTCGGCGCGGGACAACCCCTTTAATGAATAAACTTTACAACACAGGTATTCAAAGCAATGCAGGTACAGTATTCCGAAAGTGACAGAAGGCTAGAGCTCAGAGGTCAGGGAGGATACACAGGATATAAACGGTCCTACAGTCCACGTTATCTGTATGGTACCGCTCCTGGACTGGGAGCACTCCAAAGGAGGAAGGGGGTACGGGTCACTCCACAGAAACTCTGGCAGACAATTATTGACAGGAAGTCTTAAACAAATATCACCCCACATGGCAGGCGCATGGGTGTGTCTCACTAGAGTACATCTGTGCGGTAATCCTGACTTTGGACAGCCACACAGGAAAAGCCTGTAGTATGAACTGGTACCTGTGCAATGGGCTCCTTTATACAGAACTATTGTAAGGTTCTCTCTCTCTGATGGGGGGACTCACTCCATTCACATCCACACTCCAAACGCTACAGGATGTCGCTCCTCCTCTTCCATCTTCACCTACATGGAAGCTGAAGGTGCTTCCATGTGCCTCTGTGTTAGCACTCTCTCCATCTCCTGAAGATGGACCTTTTCCCGCTCTCAAACACTCCTATTTATCCCTTCACTCACACCACACGATAAGACAAACTGATACATTTACATGCAAGCAATGATGTTATTACTGTTAACCTCTCAAGCGCTGCAGCTGTGCAACACACGCACTGGATATGACAAGACAGGCTTTGCACAGTGCGTCTACATAAGACAAAACATGTATGACATTTATGGAGGGGACCAGGATAGTGTTCTGGGCCACTTCAGTAGCAGACCCAGATCAGCCCTGTTATTGACTACTGTCGCTACAGGGGGATGTTTGCCCTGTGACTGGGGCTCCTATGGATGCCCCAGCTACAGTGAAAAAGCGTGAAAGAAAAAAGAAAATACAATGTGAATGACCCCAGGATGTTTTATATGATGTAATGGGGTACGTAAATGAAAAAAAAAAAGTTACAAAAATAATTTTTTAAAAATTACATAATAAAAAAAAAATATATATATTTTTTTTTAAATTTTTTTATTTTTTTCAAAAGACCCACCACCGACACCAACCAAAACTGTGACCACATGCGCTATGTAATCAGAGACTATACAAATTATATATCAAAATGTCCAAAACAAAATAAGGAACCAATTCCTGTACCAGAAACCAGCTCCTCTGCAGTCGCTCCCACGCACGGACTGGCTGGAAACCACAACTGATGCACAGGAAAATGGAGAAAGTCCAACGTTGGGTAAAAAACTTCCAGTCTTTATTAAGTAATGATCTAATTCCCATTTCAGCTCTGGATTAGAAGCTGTCAGGCAGTGCGATGCGGTCTTTGGTGGAGACGTCCACTTACCACAAGCCCACTGCTGGTCACACCATATTATATGCTTCTTCTTCTCATCCTATTCATGTGTTCAAAAGTGTCCCAGTGGGAGAATCGCTGCGCGCCAAGTGAAGTTGTACCTGTGATTTGGCCTACTCTACCTAGAGTATGTAGAGCGCGTGACTCTTGGAATAGAGTCCTTCCATCACGCAATTATTTAGCCGATAGTCACCCAGTGTAAAAATACATTATCTTTTTAACCCATTACAAACATGACCAACACACATTTTTTACCGCTGTCCTAAATGACATTTTGAGTTGTCAGAACATCCCGTCAACTTTTGGCTTTCACTTTGCGCATATATATGAGCACCCCGGTCACTGGTGGAGTAGGGGGGCACTTACTTATCCACCCCATCACCATCCACTGCTAGAGAGCTGGAGAACACTACTCACGGACGCCACGCCAATTATTTATTCGTATCCCAGCAACCATTCATGACGGCAGCCAATAACGGACCGCGAACCTCTGACGCCAGGAGGCGCATTGATCTCTCTGTCAAGTTAATGAGAAAATAATCCTAAGGATTTCCTGGTCAACCGGTTGCGGAAAGGCAACGGTTAGTTATGACACTGAAGCTGCCGTCTCTTCCCGGGCTACCGGGATCTTGGTGGCCACGGCTGGAGGAGGTCATCTAAGCGGTGCAATGGCGGAGGCAGAAAGTGATTCGTCCGTGTGCGCTATATAAGAGCGGAGCGAGTGGAGTTAGACGTCTGTCAGCGGAGAGTCGCTGCAGCTGCCGGAGATCAGAGCCAGAACTCAACGCAAACCTGGGCTGGTGAGTGTCAGCGGGAGGGGAGAGCGCCGGCATGTGTGATATAACCGTGTATACTGCGCAGAGCTCTGTTATACATTATAATCTTCCACACCGTTATACATATATAATAATGCTGCAATGTATAGTATAACGGTGCCGTATACGATAGCTTAGTGTCTTATATAGCTCTGGTTGCGTAATACTATATAACGTGCAGTTCCTTCTGACTCCCCGTAGTTATTAGTTTTCCATCTGGGAACAGTTTGTACCATACGGCCCCCCCACACCCCCTCCCAGCTGTTACAGATATATATCCTCCGGCTGGCTCGTACGCAGTACTTGGGGGTCTCTCTGTATTAGTTCACTTTAGGACAAATTCCTCTTTCTGGATTTTATTCTGCAGTCTCTCCCCCTACAGATGATGACCCCCAAACTACTGTTGTGGGCAGGAAGAGGTTAAGCCTGGGCCAATCCTCTCATCTGATAAGTCTTATCACCCCGTTTTGGGCACGCTGCCCCAGCCGTCTCCTCTTAACCCGTTAGTGTAACCGTGGTGTGTGCCTGATGGGGGTCACTATCCCCCCCAGCATCATAAATACTCAGTGAAGCCCCCTGATTATTTGACAGCTGTCAGTTCTGCAGGGGTTAATGTACGCAGCACACGCTGCAGCCTCATATGTACATGGAACGTTTCAGGTTGTAGTATTGCAGTATATCGCTGCAGCATGGTGGCTCATAATGACCCCGGACCCCTGAGAAAGCTGCGGCCCACTGGTTGCATTTGGGGCCCCAGAGGTTAGGGGCCTCACCCTCATGTGACTGCTGGGGTTGACTTTTCCTCTTTCCCCATGTGGGCGTCCGGTTTCCTTGTGGCCCCGGGAACGGATGACTCTTACTCTCCACTGACGCTGAGAAACTATCTGCACCCAGTAATTCGGTTATGGGGGATTCCCACTATTATAGCTTTTTAGGTGACTCAGAGGAAGCGCCACGATGAGCGTGGAGATCGAGGAATTAGTGATGTAATACTGAGACCACCATCTGTGGGGGAGGGGAACTGGGGGACCTGTATGCTGAGTTTGGGGGGAGCAGAGGAAGTCTGCATGCAAGGACTTGTACCTAACGGGAGGCAGTCTGCCCCCGGCTGCATGTCACACAAATGGCGCAGGCTGCCGCTCTCTAGTTATTGCAGAACTACAATTCCCAGCATGCCTGGATAACAGCTGGAGATCTTGATACATTGTAACAAACCAGCAGCTGTGTGGCTGTTCCATTTTTAAATCTTAACAATGTATATAAACTCCAACAACTTCACTCTCTCTGCTTGCTGTCAGTGAATTGGAGATGTAGTGACCTCCGGTGATGGATTTGCTGGTTCTGTATGGGGGTTGTTCTCAGCCGAGGGTCTCTTCCCGGTTCTGGTGCCGTTCTCATCTCGTCAGTGCCGGGTCCTGTTGTCCATATTTGCAGCGCTGCAGCCTCAGTTAGCGCTATATATATGTGCTGGATTACGGTTTTCTCCAGCAGGCTTTGGGGTATTTTGTCGCTTTCCTAATTGTGTGGAAGCAGTATGCGCACACTGACCAAGTCAAACACAAGGTATGAATCTCATGTTAAAAATGGCTCTCCGTCCAGAAACAGCCAGACAGGGCCTTTTATTGTACAGACACACAATGGGCGTGCAACAGGTTACATCAGTAACATATAGGATTCTCATTTGTCGGATCATACAGAATCCCCCACCTCTCTGCCCACCTCTCTGCCCACCCTCTCCCACGTCCGCCATAGTATGGACTTTGTATTCTTTAGCATGCAGACAACCTTAAGGAATTCTGTGTAGTTGACAAGATGTGTTTAACTAGCTTGTGTTTGAAGAGTGGAAGGGGGCCTAGGTAAACACACAGGATATACACGACACTATGGCCCTTTAACTTCTTAGAAACTGGTTGAGCAACTTCGATGTATTTAGAGCAAATACATCACCCATCCATTGGCTAGCAAATACCATGATTAGATTGTGTGTGTCCTTTGAACTCCTCAGAGCTGAAAGTCATTACAATAGCAAAATACATTTGGGTTATATACAAATAGCGATAGACATTTTATACTAAATAATTATCATGTCTATCACAATCCCCCCTTAAAATGTCTATCCTCTAATTTTCACAGTTCTCTGCGCATGAGCCTATAACCGGAGCGCGTTGAAGGTTCGTTTTAGGGTCTTCAAGGGGGTGTAGGACTTGTCCACTCCTTCTGGGGATGCATCCAGCAAACTCATGGTGGGAGCGGCTTTTCCAGCATCAGTTTCACAGGTCTCTCTGACACAGGGGATAACACAGCAGACTAGAACAGAAAAGGTAATCATCAGTTCACATACAACAGCGACGCCCGTCTATGCCAGGATCCTTTACCACCCGCTCATCCATGGCGAGTGCTGGTCCCAAAAGTTAGCTCTTTTTAGTCAGTGTGGTCAGCTTCTTAATGACAACTGCGTCTTTACCCGCGGGTCACGTGTCGTCTAGGATGTAGGTATGACAAGTCTCCCCTATCATCTTTCAGACACTCCCCTTTTTAGCTAAAGTCGTCTCTAAGGCCATTCTATTTTTAAAAAAGTCATAGTCGAGGTAGGTCCTATTGGTCGACTAGTCCCTATAAGGCGTCTCTAGTATAATTTATAAACCACTGCTAATTATAATAAACATAATTAATCCAGTCAACGTTTATTTACCATAATGATCAGGAAAATGGACTCGAATCTAGTTTTAACTTGGTCTCTAATTTTAAAACTTGTCAGGTACCCCCCTTGGCTATCCTATGACGTCAATGTACACGTGTAGATCAAAACTACCACCAGGGGTCTCTCTTCTCGCTCTAGCATAATGTTACAATACTAGTAGCGTACACAGGTACGCACGGCGTGGGACTCCCTAATCTTCACCCACACCAATGTCCCTCCTGGAGATAGTCCTAATGGTGAACACGTCCAAGTCGCCTCACCCTTGCGTCAGGGCTTTCCCACTGCCCGTAAGTCCCTACTCCTAGGAGGGGGGGGGATCCCTACCTTACCTCAGAGGGAGGCCATGGATTCCCTGGGCTCATTTCCGGGCATCCATACCCTCTATCTGTACAAGTTAACACCCCACAGGGTGTGCCCTCGCAGGAACCTAAGGTCTTCTGCACTATCCCTAGGCAAATGGGAATTCCACTGACAATCCATCTTAGGAGATCGGGGCAGGCACAGTACTAGTACATTTCTCCTTTTCTTTGGTAGCGTATGTGTTTGGCATTATCGGAACTGGCTCTTCATCTTTTTCAAACAAGGGAAACGTTGGTGTCTGACAGGATGTGGAGGAGCATAAGGGCTTTACTAAAGCACACTCCCCTGTCTAATTACCCTCCAGGCGGGTCCTCTACCTCATGTCTCCACAAAGCCAGTAAACGTCTCCTAAGGACTGGACCTGATTCTGCATCTATTCCCCTCCTATCATACTGTAGGAGGAGCAATACCTGTTGGTGAGTTCCCCAAAAATCTCCCTCCACCCTGCCTATTTGCCCGGCAGGTGTAGTTTCCAGGGTAGTCAGTAATACTCTCTCCGGTGCAAAACACTTAAGTAGTTATAGAGTATTCCTTCTTCCATTTCTCACGGACAGTGTAATTAGCGGAAATGTTCGTGAAGAGACTAATAAACCACTCTTCAGCATCTACAGGGAGATTTAGGGGGACCATCCCCGAGTGTGGTCGGGCACTACCGCACACGCAACAGTTAGACTTGTTGCTCCTGTTAGCATTGTACCTCATCAACTCCAACCAGAGATTCTGGTCAGAGTAGCCAGTCGCTACTGTCAAGGTGTCCTCAAAAGGTAGGGTCGGCTATGATCATCATGTTCGTCAAGGTCTTTATCTTACGGCGGAGGGGGTTAATTATGGGCACGGGACTAAGTGAAGGCTTCCATTCGGCTGCATCTACCATATCCCTTATTTTAAACTTCCCTAAGGGATCTATCCTCCCGTACCGGTATGTCCCCAGACTATAAGTCTCCCCGTCCCCCGGGCTTGGATCTTCCATGGTTAGTGTAACAACCGCATTAAAACCAAGCAGCATACTAAGTTCAGCCTTCCAATACCTGCTGTCCTTATTATTCTCAAGGAGGGTTATACGACTAATTAGGGATTTCCCGCTCTTATCTTTCTTATTTAAGGCACTTCGCGGTTTATAGGACTAGTTTGTTCCTGCGTTCCATCCCACTAATCCCCAATAACGGCAGTCTTCTCCCCAGACGTTATCAGTGGCGCAAACATATTGTATTCCCCGGGTATATAAGTCATATAACCAGCTGGACTGAGCTAAATCTGGCCTGCGGTGGGATCTTGCGCCTAGACACGGGACCACAGTACAATAGTCGAAGGAATATGCGGCTACTTGAGCATTGGACGAGTTATACTAGAAGGTAACCATACCCCCATATTCTTCCGACTAAGGATTCCAGTTGCTACCTTCCTCTCTCACTAGCCCTAACCAGAGTAACGTCTTTGGCACAACTAAGACTGGTCTCCCGGCTCTGAAGCTTTCTTACAGTATGAAGCATGGATCCATGTAAGTCTTTCGGCTAGTTTCACAGCTGTGGCAGTAGTCAGAAGCACCTGGTAGGGGCCATCAAATCGGGGCTCAGGAGGGTGCTTCCTGGGGAACTTCTTGAAGCACACCCAATCCCCAGGCTGCAAGATATGTGTCCCAGTGTCTGCCTCTGAGTCTGGAAGAGAACACCTGTGCATAGGCTTTGGTTAGTTCTTTAACAACGGAAATCACATACTCAGTCAACACATCAGATTGTAATTGTAACCACTGAGGATAGTAACGACCTAGCCTTGGGGCTAGCCCAAACAATCTCGTAGGGAGATAATGTATAATCCCCCCTGGGTTCATATCTAACACTGTATAAGGCTATTGGATGACAGTCTTTCCAAAGTGGCGTCATTTTTAAGTATCTTACTTTTTAGCGTGCCACTACGTCTCTCCACCTTTCCACTACACTAAAGGTGGTACAGTATGTAAAAGGCCTGGGATACACCCAGAGCAGACATGACATGTTACATTCACCTGCGAAGTTTATACCTCTGTCTGACTCTGAATCACCTCTGGTACCCCATATTCACAGTTTACCTCGTTCATGAGCTTCTTTGCGGTTACCTACTTGTTTACCTTGGTAACAGGGTCGGCCTCCAACCTGCAAAGACATCAACAACAACAAGCACGTAGTCATACTTCCCAACAAGTGGGAGCTGAACGTAGTCAATTTGCAATCCCTGAAATGGGTAGAGTGGTCCCGGCAAGTGTGATGTGGCAAATTTACTTCTGCCCTGACTTACCCATGGCATAGATCATGCTAAACCGGACAAATGATGCAGCAGCTACAGAGAACCTAGAAGTCGCCCAACCTCTTTCAAGCGTCGTCGTCATTACTGCTTTACTAGGTGGGTCTTTGCGTCCATCAGCTGGGCCATCATGGGATACAGGAACTGTGGTGGGCAAGTGCTGTTGACTGTTCACCACACGCTGTCCTGTTTCTGCTGCTCCCATATTAGTCCATTTATTCTTTCCTTCCTTGCTGGCTGGTAACTGTAAAAGTCTTTAGCATATCAAAGTCCAAATTTTTGTCAATGTCCAAAGTTTTTTTACCACTGACTCATGCTGTCAGTATCTTTCTTCTTTCTTCCACGGCTTGAGGGCCGCTGTCTTTGCTGCGCTGTCAGCGAGTGTGTCGTCTCTCGCCTCTCCAGTGTAGGAATCGGTGCGAACTCTCAACTTTGTCAGGTAGAAGTAGGGCCTCCATGCGACTCTGTACCGTTGCACCATTCTCAATTGGTTGTCCTGCTAAGGTAAAAAAACTGTCTGGCCTTCCATATTGGGCCGTAATCATGAGCTATGCCAAATGCATACCAGGAGTCAGTGTAAAGGATTGCCGGTCTTACCTCTCGCCACTCTACACGCCTCAGTGAGGGCCTTCCATTCCGCTTATTGTACTGTGACATGCGGAGGCAGAGCTTCTGCTTCTAGGACATCTTGTTGTGTGACCACTGCATATCCGATGTGGAGTCATCAATCCTCACCCTGGTACCATCTGCAAAAAGCTCAACATATGCATTATCAACAGGGGTTCTGGTAACTGTTTGCATATCTGCAGTTTCTTACTGAATTAGTACTAAATAATCGTGCTGATGTTCTATTTCACATGGCTCGGAATCTTGTAGCACAAAATCATTTATTTATTTTTTTTTTCAAACCCAATAGCTGATCTACAACACCTAGATCATCTATGACCCAGATCACCTATGCCTCCCCCCTTTTGAACCGCAATACTTAATGGAAAAAGAGTCATTGCGTTCAAACTAGTAAACCAAGAGGCACAAAAACAAGCACTTTGTAGGTCAAGGTGACATTGTATGCAGCGAAGTCTGAGCGAAAATCTCCTTAAAAAAAAAATTTTTTTTTTTTTTTTTTTTTCCTTTCAGGTCGCAGTTAGCATTTTTTAACACAAGGGGGCGCCACACAATTCAAGTTTTACGTCACCCAGTGTAATAGTATTTCAGGGTATGGCCAGCGTTTAGCTTTTACTCTCCTGTCGGAATATAATTATAGCTTCAGTGTAAACTGACACTAGAATATACAAAAGACTTAAAGAAAAACTAAAGAATATGGATGAATTAACATCCTACTCTAGGCAATTCAGTCCCTCTTTCTTCACATAAAAAGTAAAATTACTTCACCAAATTGCATGAAAAAGTTTGCTGGGTGACTATAGTGAAATTATTCCATCTGTAGGAGCCTTCCATAACATCATCTGTCTGAGTATCCATTGGAGAAGCGGGCAGTGGAAAACAGAGCCCCTGGGAACATGAGAGAGCGTCCCCTGTCATGTATTCCCGGCCTCTGCCCCCCATGCATCAACTCCAATCTTCCATGCACTATAAACCAGCTTAGTCATCTACTATGTCCCAAGCTGCATCTCCACAAAGGTTTGTTTCCCTGAACCTATCACACATCCAAAGTGGCCACATCTTGGAGCGTAACAAAGTCTGGTCAAACAAAACCTTTGTTCAGACAATCATGATGTTAGCACTGGATACAGTGGCATTGGGAAATATAGGCTTCCCAAATGCAGCAAAATGGCCGCCAGAGGCAGAAAGGGGCGGGGCTACAAATCTCCCAAGTGAGGCAAAATGGCTGCCGGAGGAACGGGCGGGGCCAGGGGCAGCAGCACTTCCAGGTGAGGCAAGATGGCTGCTGGAGGAGGAAGGGGCGGGGCCAGGTCCTGTCCCGGATGGGGAGGGACCGGAAGTAACATCACACACCCTGAAAGTGAGCACATGGGGGGAAGTAACTTCAGGGTGGGGGCAGGCCTCACTACATTTACTGCAGAGTCACACTATGTTGGATTGTAAACATTGCAAGCACGGCCGCCATTACAGGGAGGGGCCGCAGTCAACACAAAGACATTACATTGTTCATAAGCAATACACATACCCCCCTACATGCTTTCCCCTCTTCAATCTCTTAACTACATTATACCTTCTTCTAGCAATCTAAAAACACATTTCTTTCTGCTAGGCTTCCTGCTCATCTTCTGAAAACTTTCTACAACCTATCTTATCTGTCCATGACCTAGCATTTCTTTCTGCAACTTTTCCTGATCCTTTCCCATTGTTCAGTAACCAAATCACAAGCTCTATGACCTTTGTCCTTGCTCACTTTGCTCAACTCTATGCTACCTGCTTATTCTATTCTATTCAAAGTTTCTGGACACAATAGTGTTCCTCTTGTAAAATCTGCTTTCTTCAAATCCTTCCCATATAACCCTTCTTTCCCACTCAGATTACAATACGCATTAATTCTATAAAACACAGGGAAAGACAAAGTAAACAGAAAGGGTTAATTGAGAAGTGCTCTTAGTGGCTTAACTTCAGTCCACTCTCTTACCAGCACCCCTCCCCCAATAATCAACACTGCACATTGTTTCTATAATAGCAGACAGACGGGATTACTGGAGAATACCCACAACGGCTCAAGGTATATATATATCTCATCCACCTTTATATCAACCCAAGGTATATATCTCATCTACCTTTATATCAACCCACCGTCTAGTAATCCCCAAGAGCACTTCTTGTACACGATCTAGACAGGACATTTAGCTATACACAGAGACTGACGATTATTTTCAATGACCAAAACCTCAATAATATTCTG
This sequence comes from Eleutherodactylus coqui, assembly GCA_035609135.1. Taxonomy (NCBI): domain Eukaryota; kingdom Metazoa; phylum Chordata; class Amphibia; order Anura; family Eleutherodactylidae; genus Eleutherodactylus; species Eleutherodactylus coqui. The sequence goes on from CM069408.1 coordinate 35,264,268, forward strand.
GAGAAATCAGCCGTCACAAAGCACGACTATACTTCATGCGTATATACCTTTCCACATATGAGAACATAACACGCTCAATCATAAAGTTAAGTATACGTATCATAAATCTTCCTAACCTCACACTAGTTTTACCTAGGAGCACGTGTCACTGGCGTGTTCCCTCAGACTTAAACAGCCGAGTCCGCCCTCCCGACACATTAACCCTCACAGAATTTATCTCTTGGTCTTGTATACACAATTTTTAACCGTCTCAGACATAACAGCATACACAGCGTACAAAATACCCCTAGACAGGTAACGTGGTGATTTTCCCGAGTGGACAGAACTAGAGTTATTACCTGTCTTTCAGTGAAGGTCCAGTCTGGCTCAGGAACAGGCAGAAAAGCAGTCAGAACCCAGCTTTGACACAGGTAGATAAAGCAATCTTACCGTGTTCTGTAGATTTTCGGGCCCCTGAGTTCTGCGTGCCATCTGCCGATCTCTGTACGTTCCAGGCTGTGACCTCACAGATCCACTCGCCCACCCAGTGACGCCAATTGTGCTGGATTACGGTTTTCTCCAGCAGGCTTTGGGGTATTTTGTCGCTTTCCTAATTGTGTGGAAGCAGTATGCGCACACTGACCAAGTCAAACACAAGGTATGAATCTCATGTTAAAAATGGCTCTCCGTCCAGAAACAGCCAGACAGGGCCTTTTATTGTACAGACACACAATGGGCGTGCAACAGGTTACATCAGTAACATATAGGATTCTCATTTGTCGGATCATACAGAATCCCCCACCTCTCTGCCCACCTCTCTGCCCACCCTCTCCCACGTCCGCCATAGTATGGACTTTGTATTCTTTAGCATGCAGACAACCTTAAGGAATTCTGTATAGTTGACAAGATGTGTTTAACTAGCTTGTGTTTGAAGAGTGGAAGGGGGCCTAGGTAAACACACAGGATATACACGACACTATGGCCCTTTAACTTCTTAGAAACTGGTTGAGCAACTTCGATGTATTTAGAGCAAATACATCACCCATCCATTGGCTAGCAAATACCATGATTAGATTGTGTGTGTCCTTTGAACTCCTCAGAGCTGAAAGTCATTACAATAGCAAAATACATTTGGGTTATATACAAATAGCGATAGACATTTTATACTAAATAATTATCATGTCTATCACATATAGCCGGGGGCCGCCGTTCTAGGAACCCTGATACAAACTATTAAAATAGTCTGCGTGTCAAGCGTGACCCTCATCAGGACTGTCATGGCGGACACGACCTGCGCTGACGTCAGGAATTCCGATGCTTCACTACTTGCACAACATTTTCTAAATGCCTTGCTCGTCTGACCAAGTACTCCAGTCACATCTAGAGCTGCGTTAACACTTCCTCTTGGCTGGTCGGTTATATGAGATGTATGCCTAGTATTACAGCCGCTCAGATAACTTGCTAGGGGAAGTCAGCAGAACTATGAATGCAGCTCTGGAGTAGCCTATGGGCACATTAATGTGTGATCCTGGGTCTTGTAACAGAGGCTGACCTTCTGCGGGGCTCGGGATCGAGGGGGGGGGGGGGTGGTATCTGCCCATGTGTTCTGGACAGAAGATGATGGGAGTTGTCCTTGACCTGCAGCTTGTGTTCCCACTGACGGACTACAACTCCCTTCAGTGCAATGTCCGATCTGAAGCCTGGGGGCTCTTGTTCTGTCAGGACGTCCTTATGATGGATCGCTGTTCTGCATCAGACCTGATGTACAGCTTTACATGTGGACTCCATCTGTTAGCAACTAATGGAATTTTGACCGCAGCTCTGGATGTGACTGGAGTATAAAGCTCAAGATCAGCAAAGTAGTGGATTAACCTGTAGACTAGTTAGAAGCGGTGACAGATGGTATCAAAGGGGTTAAGCAGAACTCCTCAGTGTAGCGACTCTTCCTCCACACATGGTGAAGAGGCACAGCATACCTCCGACCCTCACTTTGTCACCTCTCCAACACTGATATTCTGGGAATGCTGTAGGTGATGCCGCTGAGTCTGCTGCCTACAGGTGTAGCTTGTAGCTTCCGGACCCCCACATCTATACTGCCCTCTAGAGTTCATTACAGTTTCTCTAAATTCTGGGTCTACAGTATATGGTGGTAACAGATGTGTAGCGCACAGCTCTCGTCTGCCCAGGCCAATGCACTCTATTTCCATTCTTTGCCATTCAAGATCTGCTAGCTGTCAGTGACTGGAACAACCCAGAGGCTGGAAGCTTGTCATGTGTTGAATTTGATACAATGTAACAGTCTGACATTTTAGGTCATTTTGCTGAGATTGGACACATTTGTAGCAAAACCTTAGCTTTGTGACAGTGCTAGAGTCACTGACAGCAAGAAGATATATTGAAAATGCCGACTACCTGAAAGTCTTCGCAACCTACAGAATCTTTATTACACAGTGCAAAAATTAGCAGAGCAGCGCTCATACAGCTGCTCATCACACAGCCACGTGTCATGGGTTCACTGTTGCAGCCTCAGCAGTGACTTGTGTAATCAGGTCAATGTATAGCTGTGACGCTGTGGGAGGAGTCTCTGTCTGCACCTCCAGAAGACAACGTGTTAGGTTATGTTCACACAGCGGATCTCCCAAAACGGACAAAAATTTGCGCCAAAATCTGCCTAAATAAATCCCACGAACACTCTTGGTTTTTGGGTGCAGTTTTTGCATTTAACGCGTATTTTGAAGCCCCATTAATTTTTATAACAAAAAAATTGGAAAAGGGGTGTTACATTCACTGACAGACAGCAGAGGACGTAATCTCTGTCCGGCTTTTACATGGTAAAAGCACAGAGTATGACCCGACAGTCATCCATAATCACTCAGTGCATGAAGGCGGAGCGGGGTGGGGATCATTCCGGCAGCCCACCTCCATTCGGAGTAAACAGGCAATCATTCATAGATGAATGATCTTCATTCCGTTTTTATGCATGCATAAACTGAATATTGAATGATAAGTGAATGAATTCTCGTTCGTCGTTCAGTCCGTGTGCGCATTTACACTGTGCAACACAGTTTATGTAATAGATTAGCAGGGCTAGGATTGTCCGCACTGGGATACAAGAGTAAGAAACTCTCAGTAGTGAGAAGTATTGATTGGGTATGCAACATAAGGAAGCAGACAAGACTGTTCATTCATTGACAGCAAGCAGATGTCTGGACATGGTGAAGACTTTATTTGAAAGTAGCAGAATTGCATTAAGGAGTGCCGGCACTTTCACTCTCGTGCTCCGTGGGCCGTTTTTGGCTCCTTCTAGCAGCTGAAGACATCCATATGCAGCCCCATATAGGGCTTATATAGCGCTACACTGGGCTATCTTCATCTTCTGGGAGGAGACGAGAACGGCCAACGGAGCACGAGCTCCAGAGTGAAAGTGCCGCCACTCCCTAAGCTGTATGCACACACCGGACTGGACCGGCCCTTAAGGACTCATGAGCCGAGTATCGTGCACCGGGTCTGGTTCTTGGCACAGGATGCCATGTCTATACCTCTATGGCTGCAGCTCAGATTAGACATGTGTGGACTTGTCAGCTGGCGTAGCAGGGGGCACAAGCTGAACCACTGAAACAGCCCAGATGGAGACCTGATGTGCCCCGTGCCAGGCTGCGGTTCTGTCATTCCCATTCCACCCCGGACCTATATATTAGGTGATCTCTGCTGCGACGCTGACCAAACACTTATCTGCAGTGTATAACGGGTCACACTGCACTAAATGTAGTCTATTGCTCTCTGGTGTCAGCAATCTGAGGCTGCCTGCAGTGCTCAGACTGATGCCAGCTTCTGCACTTACAGATGCTTGAGATGCCCGTCTGCTGCTCAGTGAATGTGGGTTTGGGAAGACCTTCTTGTCGGCACCCTGAGCTTCCTGCTCTGGAGATCTGTGACTCTGTGCCAGGGGTGCTATTAAAAGCCGTAGAGTTGGCCGGGGTACATGCAGTCACTACATGGGTCATGTTCTAGTGTCGTCAGTGTAAGCAGAGCTGTCACTGACCCTTTATATAGCCTGGTAATGCTGCAGTGCCCAGAATGTGGGCTTATACTATGTGTGCCTTCTTGCCATGCGTGACTGCGCCCAAATGAAATGACCAAGGCCAGATGAAAGCTGCCTACAGTACAGAGCAGCCAGTTAGAATACCCCCGCCTCGCTGATGTTAACCCACCCTTCGTGGAGACCCTGTGGCAAAACTTTTTATGCCATGCCCCTTTTACATTAGGCTATGCAATTTGTATCCCCTCACTGTAATGGTGCTCTTCTAGGAACAGAGCCTCTTAGTGATCCCTGCACAGTAGTGGCATATCTGTAAATAGTCAGATACGGGCTCTACATAGTGATAGTGATTACAGTGCAGTTACCTCCAGTAATCAAAGATGGTCTTTTCTCTGATGGTGTTCGCTCTCACTTTTCTTCTCTATCAGACCCAGACCGTCATGATGATTTTTCCTGGTCACATCTTGGCTCTGCAGAATTTGACACAAATCGGTCTCCTTACTTTTCATCACCTTCCTTATGTTTTTCACACCCCTATGCAATCTATACTGTCCCAATTAGTAATAAGGCCCCATACAGTAAATGCTGCTTTTTTCCCCTTATCAGCAATATTACCTCTTCTGTTCCTGTGAATAATAATGCCCTTTCTCTGCACTTATGAGTAATAATGCCAGCTTTTTAAACCCGTAATTAATTATGCCACTTTTTCAGCCCTTCACAGTAATGGTGCCCCTTTTTGTTCTGGTAAAAAAACATATTCACCTGTTGCGCACTCGCCAAGACGCCCAGAACTAATAATACCCTGGGGCCGGGAGCCAGTTCTGCAATTGCGCCAATGATAATTCAGCTGGTACATCCTGCAAGGGGTGCAACAACTTCACTGCTGTATACAACATAACATTGCCTGCATGACCACCAGCTCACCAGGGTTAACAGGTCTCAGTTAGTACCGTGTTTTCCCAAAAATAAGCCCTACTCCGATTTTCAGAGAAGGCTTAAAATATACCCCCCAGACCCCAAAAATAAGCCCTAACTAAACTACATGAAAAAAAACATCAATACTCACCTGGCCTATGGCGTCCAAGTGCCTTGCGCTGGTCCCCGGCGCTGTGGTAGGCTGCCGTGTCCTCTGCGCTGACAAATCACTTTCTTTCTGGTACGGGGCTTTGAATCTCCCCCCTCCAGCAAAGCGAGTGCTGTGATTGGATGGGGCGCCAGCCAATCAGAACTGATGCTCAATCATTCACAGCCATTTAGTGAATGACATCACTGAATGGCTGTGATTGGTACATCGAGCCCCGGCTCTGATTGGCTGCTGATCGATCCAATCACAATACTCGTTTGCTGGAGCACGAGGGACTCAGACACCGTGGGCCAGGTGAGTATAAGCCCACCCACCCCCTGAAAATAAGACACTGTGCTTGTTTGGGGGCAAAAATTGATGTAAGACACTGTTGCCTGTTGTTTCCCCTTAAAGCTCAATTGGTAGCCAAAATCCCCATTATGTGTCCATGACAACTGGTTCAGAGCAATTGACTCTTTGTTGTTGCTCATTAAACCTTGGACTAATTGTGATGAGATCGGGGCTTTGTCCAGATAGCAGAGATGTCAGAGCTTCCAGCTGTTACATGCTGAAGTCCTGCGGTGAAACGCATCAGTTTAGCCTTAACTTACAAGAGATACAGTTTTATGCATTTAACTTGCTTGTGTGCAGGACTTTTCTCAGGAGCCATACAAGATTGGACATTTCTAATCCAGTCACATCTGGAGCTGCATTCCTAATTCTGCTTGCTGCCATTTGCATTTAACCCTTTCCAATCCAATTTGTATCCTGGTTTTCCTAGGGGGCTTACTCTTTTTCTGCCGTTATACAACGGCGCTATATGCTGGCTAAAGCCAGTACTGCATGAGGTGACACGTTGGATAGGCTCCGACAGCAAAGAGGCTGGCAATATACAGTAAGAGAACCCTGACAGACGTCTTTCAAGCTGTACAGCCTTAAATCATAATGTCTTTAGACGTCAGACAGTGGATTGGAAAGGGTTAAGGGTGACTAACTCTGATATCCTGTAGCACTGAATCAGCTATAGCTTGAAGTCAGAAGGAGAACTGTAATTGCAGCTCTGGATATGACTAAAGCAAAGGTAACATCACTTAGCTTGGTAGTGTAGACTATCTGAGTTCTGTGGTTTGACCTATAAATGGCATCTTGTCTGTCTTGATCCTTTTTTCTAGCACTGACCAGTCTTCCTCTTTACCCTGCAGTGATACAAGAACCATGGCAAGCCAAGGAAGTGATGCCACCATCTCCAAAGCCCGCAGTGTCCTCACCTGGGAGCAAGTTGACCGTCTGAACAGTTTCCTCACAGAAGTGGTTCCCATCCACGGACGTGGAAACTTTCCCACCTTGAAGATCACTCTGAAGGACATTGTGCAGATGGTCCGCAGCCGACTGGAGGACGCCGGGATCAAAGTGAAAGACGTCCGGCTCAATGGCTCGGCTGCCAGCCATGTCTTGGTGAAGGACAACGGTCTTGGGTACAAAGACCTGGATTTGATTTTTGGGGTTACCATTTCCTCCGAGGCGGACTTTCAGCTTGTTAAAGATGTCGTCATAGGTTTACTCCTCAACTTTTTACCCAAGGGGGTCAACAAGGAGAAGATCAGCCCGGTGACCCTGAAAGAGGCCTATGTGCAGAAGCTGGTGAAGGTGTTCACAGATTCCGACCGCTGGAGTCTCATCTCCCTGTCCAACAATGACGGGAGGAACATTGAGCTCAAATTCGTCAACTCCATCCGCCGCCAGTTTGAGTTCAGTGTGGACTCTTTCCAGATCGTGCTCGATTCTCTGCTCTTCTACTATGACTGCTCGAAGAACCCCATGTCCGAGCACTTCCACCCCACCGTCATTGGGGAGAGCATGTTTGGGGACTTTGAAGCTGCCTTGGGCCACCTCCGAAACAAGCAGATTGCTACCAAGAAACCAGAGGAAATCCGAGGAGGTGGCCTGATGAAGTACAGCAATCTGCTGGTGCGGGACTTTAAACCAGCGGACAAGGAGCAGATCAAGTCCCTGGAGCGCTACATGTGCTCCCGCTTCTTCATCGACTTCTCTGACATCTTTGAGCAGCAACGGAAAATGGAGTCTTATCTCCAAAATCACTTCATCGGGGAGGAGAAAAGCAAATACGACTACCTGATGATTCTTCGCAAGGTGGTGAACGAGAGCACGGTGTGCCTGATGGGACACGAGCGTAGACAGACTCTAAACCTCATCTCCTTGTTGGCCCTCAGGGTCCTTGCCGAGCAGAACATTATACCCAATGCCACAAATGTCACCTGCTACTACCAGCCCGCCCCATACGTCAGTGATGCCAACTTCAGCAACTACTACATCGCCGACACATCAGTCTCCTACAGTCAGTCCTACCCAACGTGGCTGCCATGCAGTTAGAAAAGACTACAAGAGTCCTCGGGGGTATTGGACCATTTATTATCTATTGAGCCTTCATTACTGGAATGCATCCAAGAGCCCACTCCACTGCAAAAGTATGTGCCCCCATGAGCCATTCTGAATGTACACAGCTGAGGTCTGATCATGAACCTTTTTCCAATCTTATCTGTTACCGCTAATACTGTGATCGTGTTCAACAATCAGTGACCTCTGTTATGTGGGACTTCCAATTATCATGGAGGCCACTCTGAGTATTAAAAACTTATCAGTGTTTTTTTTGCCTGGACAAGCCCATAACCTCCAGCAGGGAGCATGAACTATGTTTTTTCCTCTACCTCTGTGGCTTGGGGGCTGTGAAGGGCTGTGGGACCTTAAAAGAAAAAAAAAGGAAAAAAGTTTAAAACAAAAAAATTACCAAAAAGTGATCTTGTGTTTATTTATTGTAAAAAAAAATAAAACCAAAAATAATACAAAATATAAAAAAATGTTAGAAGAGTGTTACTTTAGTGTGCTGTGGGAGCGGTCGGAGCGGGGTGTTTTGTTTCTTGATGTGAAGCGCTATTAATGTTGTAGCTTGTCAGTTGAGGTGGTTGTGCCTTACCGGCTGCGCCGTGTTTCGATGAGGGCCTCTTGGTGGGTTGTTGGCTGCTGACCAGGTGCAAACTGGTTTTTGTTTTGTGGTTTTGGATTTGAAAAGACTGCAGGTGATTCATTAAGGGTGAATGCCCACGGACGGATTTCTAGCGCGTTTCCCACGGCAGAAATCAGCGCATGAATTCCGCAGTAGAACCTAATAGCTTTCTGCCTGCCAGTGCTCACATGCGGAATTCTACCGCAGATTTCCGCATTGGGAAATAAATTGAGGCATGGTCTATTTGCCGCAGATTTATGCTGCGGGAGATCTCCATTAATATAGCATTAATAGAGACTACGGAAATCCGTGCGGAATTACCCTTCATCCATTGCAGCATCAGGAAACAGAAAAGCAGCAAAAATGTCAAGGAGTGTCGGCAGATGAACTACTCTACACAGTGTATAAGGGATGAAGTCATGGGGGTCACAGACTGTCAGGAAGACTTCTTGTGGCCACGAGTCATCTCAGCACACTCTCGTCATTCTTCCTTTACCCACAATGAACTTCTTAGTAATCCCACATATTACTAGTGCCTTCTCTGTGGCCCCACAAATTTATAATGTCCCCACTGTGTCCCCTTTTAGTAATAGTGCCCCCCCCCAATAGTAATATTGCCTCCCTTCAGTGGCCCTAACAGTTAAAGATTCCCCCTCAGCTGCCCCAACTAGTTATAGTACCTCCCCTCAGTGGTCCCAATAGTAGTAGTGCCTCCTGTTAGTGGTTCCATCTAGTAATAGTTCCTCCCTACAATGGCCCCAATAGTATTAGTGCCCCTAATAATAATTGTGCCCCCCTCAGGGGGCCCCAAATAGTAATATGGCCCCTCTTAACCCCAACCTCTGGCCTGGCAGAGCTGCTTTTGCTCACTAAAGCCCCTATCCAGACACTGCCCTTCTCTACTCATAGAACATCCTGACTCCTCCCACCTATGCCTGCGCTGTATACAAAAGTGCATGCGCCAGGAGAACAGTCAGGGTGTTCTCTGATACAGCAGTGCAGCATCTGGAGCGGGCTATCAGTGAGTTAAAGGAGCTACTTGTAGTGCCCTCGCCCGGCGGAGCAGCTAAGTGTTTTTTGACGGTTAATTAATGTTGGCAGTAAAAAAGTAATTACTGGCACTGGCTTCTGGACAGAATTACCGGTCAAGTGGGTTATTTGCCAGCTGGGTGGTAAGTATAACTGCACCCCAGCAATCAAGTCAGATAATCCACCCGACCTGACGTTACCCAGGCCTTCTAGGGAGCTACATAAAATAAGAGAACTCCAGATATTTAATACAGCAACTACCCTGTTTCCCTGAAAATACGACATACCCTGAAAATAAGACATAGCATGATTTTTCCAGAATTTTTGAGGATGCAAAATGATTTTTCTGGCTTTTTGAGGATGCTTGAAATATAAGCCCTACTCCAAAATTAAGCCCTGCTAACAGTTAATTTAAAAAGTCAATTTAAATAGTGTCCAGGCAGCTATACATGTAAAAAAATTAAACCTTTTTGAACAAAAATAATATAAGACACGGTCTTATTTTCAGGGAAACACGGTAGAGCTTATCTCCTGAAATACTATGTGCAAGCTGGGGAGACCCTACCCCTTCTGCTATGCCACTGCCAGCCGGTGACCCCCCACATGGTCATCATACTTATCTCCTGAAATACTCTGTGCTTCTGTAAAGAGCAACGATCGTACGTTAGTTGTTTGCAGACATATCGTTCATAGAGGGGATCTCCATGCTAATTCTTCACAAGTCATTCCAATATGAGCAGCTGTGACTTTACACCAGGCGACTTTTGATCAACCAGTGACTATTTTTGGTAAGCTGAAATAAAACGAGTAGCGACTTATCACCCTGTCAGTGACCATGTTTACATTTATCGACTAACGAGCCATTATTCGTCATCTCGTGTAAAGTTATCTTTACTTTTGTAGCGCCCACAGGATCAGCACACCCCACCCCTGTCATGCTAAGACCCCTCCTCCTGGTTTTGCGGTTGTGGTTAAGTTTGACATTTCGAGTTGTCACAACATCCAATCAGCTTTTGGCTTTCACTCTGCCCAAAAAATATATAAGCACTCTGATAACCGGTGGAGCAGGGGGGCACTTACTTATCCACCACATCACCACTCACTACTAGAGAGCAGGAAAACAATTCTCACAGACCCCATACCCGTTATTTATTTGTTTCCCAGCAAGCATTCGTGACGGCAGCCAATCACAGACTGCGAACCTCTGATGTCAGGAGGCGTATTGATTTTTCTGTCAAGTCAATGAGAAAATAGTCCTAAGCAGCGTCAAATTCATTTTCACTGAGGGCCACATCAGCCTTATGGATGCTTCAAAGGGCCGATTGTAATTGTAAGACAGTATAGTAATAGTGACGCCCATAGTGGCCGCTGTAGTAATAGAGACCCCAGTAGTAATAGGGTCCTCATAGTGATCCCATTAGTAAGTGACCCCAGTAGTGATAGGAACCCCTATAGTGGCCCCAGTAGTAACAGTGACCCCAGTCATAATAGTGGCCCTATTAGTAAGTGACTCCAGTAATAAGAGTGACCCCCATAGTGGTCCCAGTAATAACAATGACCCCCATAGTGGATCCAGTAGTGATAGTGACCCCCATAGTGAGCTCAGTAATAATAGTGACCCCAGTAGTAAGTGACCACAGTAATCAGAGTGGCTCCAATAATAAAAGTGGTTTCCATAATGGCCCTTGTAGTAATAGTGCCCCCCATAGTGACCCCAGTAATAATAGTGCCCCGCATAGTAGCCCCAGTAGTAAGTGAGCACAGTAATGAGAGTGGCTTCAATAATAAGAGTGGCCCAAGTATCGTGACCCCAGTAATAACTGTGACCCCCATAGTGACCCCAGTAATAATAGTGACCCCAATAATAAGTCAATTCAGTAATAAGAGTAACCCCCATAGTGGCCCCAGTAATAACAATGATCCCCTTAGTGGACCCAGTAGTGATAGTGACCCCCCCATAGTGGCCCTAGTGGTGACAGAGAGCACCATAGTGATCCCAGTAATAATAGTGATCCCAGTAATAATAGTGATCCCAGTAGTAAGCGACTCCAGTAATCAGAGTGGCTCCAATAATAAGAGCAACCCCCATGGTGGCCCCAATAGTGATAGGGTCCCCCATTGTGGTCTCAGTAGTGATAGTGACCCCAGTAGTAAAAGTGACCCCCTTAGTGGCCCCACTGGTAATAATGACCACCATTGTGATCTCAATCATAATAGTGACCCCCACATCAGCCTCAGTAGTAATTGGCCCCTGGTCGGCCAGCATTCCTACAGGCATTCCACTCACCCAGCCGCTGCTGAGCCTGTAACCGCTGGCCTGTCCCCTCAGCATCCGCGCGGCATACAGGACAGCACAAACAGACACGGCAGCGAAGAGGTCTGCGGTCACAGAATCTGCACCGCCGCCAGACCGCAGCTGCAGGCTGTGTGAGTGAAGTGGCTGTTAGGGCTCTTTCACACCAGCGTATATCGACCGCGCTTTCATGCCTAGCTGATATACGCTGCCCATCTGATGCATTGGTTTCCAATGCATCAGTGCAGATGGGTGTATTCTCGCAGCATAAAAATGGCCAGCCAGCCAAAATAGCGCATATGGTGTGCATTCCGGACGGCTGTTTTTACACCAGCTAGAAAAGATAGTTCTGGAACTATCTTCCTGACCAGAATATGGCGGCGGCTTCCATAGACTCCTATGGGAGCTGCTGGAGAAGGGAGGTGGGAGGGTGTTCAGCAGCGTGTCTGCTAAACTTCCACCCCCTTACCTTTTCCTCTCCTCCCCTTGCTGGCTGTTTGCAATGGGAGGGGGCGGGAGCTAGTGTGCTAAGCTCCTCCCCGTCCCACTGCTGGCAGCCAACAAAGAGCGGAGAGGGCACTGGAGCTTAGCACACTAGCTCCCACCCTGTCTCGCCCCCTCCTCTTGCTGAGAGCCGTCGAGGGGGCAGAGAGGGGGGGGAAGGCAGTTTAGCAGAGCTAAACTGTCTCCCCACGCCTGACGGTATCCCGGGCTCGGTGTATATTTGTCGAACCGGGCCGTCTGAATGACCACATGGACGAGTGATGCAGCCATGACTTGGTCACGGCTGACTCTTGTTCACGTGATTTTTGGTTGCACTGTGGCTGTGACACGGCCACTCGAGAATCACTGCGCCCGTGTGAAAGAGCCCTTAGGTTGTAGCATGGCTGGCGGGCCACATAAAATGAGGCAGCGAGCTGGATTCGGCCTGCGGGCCTTGTGTTTGACACGTGTGTCTTCAGGATTTCCCAATCAACCGGAAAGGCAACGGTTAGATATAACACTGAAGCTTTCGACTCTTCCCCGGGCTACCGGGATCTTGGTGGCAGCAGCTGGAGGACGTAGACTGCCAGCAATGGCGGAATCACCTCCCGTGCTCCGGAATAAAGTCGGTTCGGGAGAGAACACTTCTACCATTCATGAACCCCTAAGGTGGAATTAAAGAACAACCCAAAGGCATGGCATGGGTTACCACCGGAATGGAAGTTATCTCTGGTTACTAGAGTATAACTCTCAGAAATTGTATCTGTTATGACAAAGGATGTGGCATCCAGAATATTGCCCGGTATTTTGGACCTAAGGCTGGATTCCCACGAACGTATATCGGCTCGGTTTTCACGCCGGGCCGATATACGTTGTCCTCATCTGCAGGGGGGGGGGGGTGGAAGAGCCAGGAGCAGGAACTGAGCTCCCGCCCCCTCTCTGCCTCCTCTCCACCCCTCTGCACTATTTGCAATGAAAGGAGGTGGGACAGGGGCGGGACTAAGTTCCTCGAATTAGTCCCGCCCCCGTCCCGCCTCTTTTCATTGCAAATAGTGCAGAGGGGTGGAGAGGAGGCAGAGAGGGAGCGGGAGCTCAGTTCCTGCTCCTGGCTCTCCCCCTCCCCCCCCTGCAGATGTGGACGACATATATCGGCTTGGCATGAAAGCCGAGCCGATATACGTTCGTGTGAATGCAGCCTCAGGACGCGACGATTTTTGGGGGATTTTCATCTTCACTTTTCAAAAGCCATAACTGTTTTATTTCTCCATTGACACGGCCGTACGAGCGCTTGTTTTCGGATGGCGAGTTGTGGTCTTTATCGGCACCATTTTTGGGTACATATAATGTGTTGTAAAACTTTAGATTTTTTTGTAGGGCAGGGATTTTGTTTGTTTTTTTTTACACGTCAATCATACCGCATTAATGACATGATACGGTTTTCTGCAGGTTGGTAAAATTATGACAATACCAAAATTATATATATATTTTTATTAGGTTTTTCGACTTTTGCACAATAGAAACCCTTTTATTGGAAAATAATTTTTTTTGCTTGTAAATCCCATAACTTTTTTACTTTTTGTCAACGGAGCTCTTTGGGGGCTTATTTATTGTAGCATTGTAGTACAACAAAAAGCATGACAAGCCGACGTACAGCTGAGAACATATGACTAAAGGGGCGCTTCACCCCAGTAACGGAAGCCGCCACATCGGTAAGAGAGGAGGAGTTTAGTCATATTGTCGGTGGGGCTCCAGCCCAAGGATGGGCTTGTTATTGGGGGAGTCTCTGAATCATTGAAATGGACAATGAGAGTAAGTGTGGAGGGAGGGATGTGAGTGGGGAACCACACAGACCCCAAACCTTGTCCAATGTGCCTGTGCATTAGCGCCCAGCCATGTATAAATTATATAATTATATGGAATTGACCAATTTCCCCCACATTGACACTGATGGATTTCTATGGTCCATCCAGCGTAGTGCTATGACTTTCCTAGCTAAAAAGATAAGTACCTCTCTCAAAACTATTCTAATATGGTGCTGCCATATCTCCTCCTCGAGTATCCCGAAGAGGCATATTTCAGGGTTTGAAGGGAGAGGGGTTTTCCAAAACTTTCGAGAGGAGGTCAATGACCTCTCCCAGAAGCCTCGAATAACGGGACACTTCCAAATCATGTGCCGAAAATCAGCGGAGTCCATTGGGCATCTGATGCTCTTAGATGATGAAGTTCTGCCCATTCTCTGCAGCCTCACTGGAGGAAGGTAGCACTGATGTATAATATACAACTGTATCAGCTTGTTATTAGCCGCAGGAGTAACAAAAACAGAGGGGATGCTACTGTGTTTCCCCGAAAATAGGCCTACCCTGATTTTTTGGGGTGGTGGTGGTGGGGGGGGGGGAGTTGAAATATAAGCCTTACCCCGAAAATTAGCCCTAGCTACACTACATAAAAAAAAAATATACATTACCTAGCAGGCGCTGTTCAGGTCCCTCCCATTAGTCTTACTTGCAGTTCTCAGCCGCCGACAGAAGTTCACTTGCTGGTAATGGGTTTTGTAAACCCCGCCTCCAGCAAGCGATTGCTCTGATTGGTTCTCAAGCGCTGATCACTGCAGCACTCAAGAACCAATCAAAGCTATCACTTGCTGGAGGCGGGGTCTACAAACCCTGTTACCAGCAAGCGATCTTCTGTTGGCGGCTGAGGACTGCAAGCAAACCTGCTGGAACTCCAGTGACCAACGGGAAGGACCCGGATGGCGCTTGCTAGGTAAGCAACCCTCCGAAAATAAGACCCTGTGCCTCTTTTGGAGCAAAAATGAATATAAGACAGGGTCTTATTTTCAGAGAAACACAGTAGATCTTGGAAGGATTTCTCTGTCAGAGTTGGTATCGGTGTTTTCCAGGGAAGTATTGTTGGAGGTCTTTGATACGACTAGATGGGAGTACAATATGGATATGAGGCCCTGTGGTCCTTGGGTTGTAGTATACCTATCAGGGGGTAGTGTGATATAGAGGGTCCCGCAGATGGGAATGGTGTCTGCAGCGCAGGTCTGATTTGTAGGAATCTGAAGAAATCTCTACAAGGAAGTTTGTATTTAGCTTGTAGTTCAAAGGAGGAGAAAGTGTTACAAGTGTACAGACCACCCAGAGTTCCATAGTTTTCCCACCCGGAGGTGTCCTGCAGGGGGAGCAGTTCTGTCAGACCAGGGTTATGCCATAAGGGGACGTCAGCCACAATATCTGAAAATGTATCAATTGATTTAGATTGTTTGTAAACATCAGCAGACAGTTTAAGTATTGGGAGCGTTATACAAGTTAGTGAGGAGGGAGACTCCAACACCGGCCACAAATTAGGCATTTTTAGGAAATTGGCCAAATATGACTCCGAAGTAGAGAGGGGTCATCTCCCAGCCGGCATCTTAAGTGGACCGATTGGCCAGCAGTGCAATATACCGTGTTCCCCCGAAAATAAGACCCGGTCTTATATTAACTTTTGCCCCAACAGAGGCACAATGTCTTATTTTCGGAGGGTTTCTTATACTTACCTAACTGGCGCTGACCTGGTCCCTCTTGCTGCGCTCTGGCAGTCTTCCGTGTCGTCCTCAGCGCCAACAGAGCGTTCTCTTCCTGGTAACGTGGGTTGAATACCCCGCCTCCAGCAAGAGATTGCTGTGATTGGCTCAGGACCGCGGCCTCAGCCAATTACAGCCATTTAGTGAATGATATCATTCAGCCACGCTGAACCTGCCATGCCGCGAGGAATTGAAAGCCGCGGCATGTCAATTGTAGGGCAGTTTCCACTGGGGGTCTCTTCTCTCTATGGGGAGAGATGGCCGCAGCAGAATAAGCCGCTTTCAAAACCTGCGCCAAAACCCACGGGACGTAAGTTGCGAAATCTTGTGAAATTCCCATGTGGTCTTGCTGTGAACATTCCGTGAGATTTCCACCCCCTGTGAACCGAGTTTATGGCCGGCTCCCACTGGCGTACACGTATTTGCACGCGCCCGAGCGCTGCCTATTTGCAAAATCAACTACGCTTTTTTGAGCGCACATCGGCGTATTTCCCTGCACTTTTTAGCGTGAGAAACACGGAAATGTGAGCGAACCCAGTGAATTGAATGCGTATTGTGCGCAAATCCGTCCGTGTGAATCCGGTCTGACTGCGGATTTACAGGCAGGTTTTAAGCCATTTTCAATTCCGCACCGAAATCCACCGGTTCTGCTCGGTGCGCCGGCTGCCGAGGACCCCGCCGGCTGAGGAGGGGGCGGGAGGCTGTCCGTCCCGCTCTCCACCAATCAGGCGGGAGCCCGGCACCCCAGCACCGCCCTATTAACTCTTTCTGTACCCCTGCAGTAACGTCGGGTGGGCGGGAGGACACAGCGGCTCTCCGCCCCTCACCGCTCTGTTCTTGTACATGATTGGAGCGTCAATTCTAAACGGGGCGGAGTCATAAAGCGATTTGACCGCGTGCGGCATATAAGAGCGGAGCGGGCGGAGTCAGTCGTCTGTCAGCGGAGAGTCGCTGCAGCTGCCGGAGGTCCCAGACAGAAGTCAGCGCAACCCGGGCTGGTGAGTGCGGCGGCGTGCTGGGCTGTTATATAGTATAATGCCCTACTCGTGTGTAATATGTAGTATAACGGTGCAGTGCTGTTAGATAGTGTAATGCACAAATCTACGTATGAGTAGTGCATTATAGTATATAACAGACTACTGCCCAATACAACACGAGATCTCAGTACTATCTAAGGGGGCAGTGTTATAATGGGCAGCGGGCTCTTGTATATGTAATCCTTTGGTATAACGGTGCTGCATGATATATATAATCTCTAGTAGTGTAATACTATATAATGTGCAGCTCCTTACGATGCATCTGCTCCCTACACTTCTCTAGCCCTCCACCAGTACTTGGGGGGGGTCTTTCTGTATTAGTTCACTAGGACACTCTCCCCCCCCCCCCCCCCCCCTCTGCTTTTGGGGTTGTGGGTAGGAAGAGGTTAATCCTGTCAATCTCATAAGTCTAATCGCCCCGTATTGGGCATGCTGCCCCAGCCGTCTCCTCTTAACCCATTAGTGTAGCCATGGTGTGCCTGATGGGGGTCACTATCTCCATCCCCCCTCCTCCAGCATCATGAAGACTCAGGAATGTCTTTGACTACTTGACAGCTGTTGGCTCTGTAGGGGTTAATGTATGCAGCACACGCTGTAGCCTCATGTCTACATGTGATGCAGTGTGGTGGCTTATAATGACCCTGGCCCCCTGACCAAGCTGCTGGCTGCAGTCTGGGGGGCCTCACCCCCAGTGGCTGTAGGGGTCCCCTTGCCATGTGGTCGTCCCGTCTCCTTGTGGCTGATGATTAGTCAGGATGGCTGACTCAGTTTCCAATGACAGCGGTCTGTAACCCAGTTATGGGGGGGATTCCCACTATTATAGCTTTTTTTACCTAATGGGGCAGTCTGTCCCTTGACTGCAGGTCACACAAATGGTGCAGGCTGCCGCTCTCTAGTTATTGCAGAACTACAATTCCCAGCATGCCTGGATAACAGCTGGAGATCTTGATACATTGTAACAAACCAGCAGCTGTGTGGATGTTCCAGTTTTAAATCTTAACAATTTATATAAACTCCTCAACAACTTCACTCTCTCTGCTTGCTGTCAGTGAATTGGAGATGTAGTGACCTCCGATGACGGATTTGTTGGTTCTGTATGGGGGTTGTTCTCAGCCGAGGGTCTCTTCCCGGTTCTGGTGCCGTTCTCATCTCGTTGGTGCCGGGTCCTGTTGTCCATATTTGCAGCGCTGCGGCCTCAGTTAGCGCTATATATAGCCGGGGGCCGCCGTTCTAGGAACCCTGATACAAACTATTAAAATAGTCTGTGTCAAGCGTGACCCTCATCAGGACTGTCATGGCGGACACGACCTGCGCTGACGTCAGACATGAAGATTCCGATGCTTCACTACTTGCACATTTTCTAAATGCCTTGCTCGTCTGACCAAGTACTCCAGTCACATCTAGAGCTGCGTTAACACTTCCTCTTGGCTGGTCGGTTATGAGATGTATGCCTAGTATTACAGCCGCTCAGATAACTTGCTTGGGGAAGTTGGCAGAACTATGAATGCAGCTCTGGAGTAGCCTATGGGCACATTAATGCGTGATCCTGGGTCTTGTAACAGAGGCTGACCTTCTGCGGGGCTCGGGATGGAGGGGGGGGGGGGGTGGTATCTGCCCATGTGTTCTGGAGAGAAGATGATGGGAGTTGTCCTTGGCTTGCAGCTTGTGTTCCCACTGACGGACTACAACTCCCTTCAGTGCAATCCGATCTGAAGCCTGGGAGCTCTTGTTCTGTCGGGACATCCTTATGATGGCTCACTGTTCTTCATCGGACCTGATGTACAGCTTTACATGTGGACTCCATCTAGTAGCAACTAACGGGATCATGACTGCAGCTCTGGATGTAACTGGAGTATAAAGCTCAGGACCAGCAAAATAGTGGATTAACCTGTAGAATAGTTAGAAGTGGTGACAGATGGTATCAAAGGGGTTAAGCAGAACTCCTTAATATAGTGACTCTTCCTCCACACATGGTGAAGTGGCACAGCATACCTCCGACCCTCACTTTGTCACCTCTCCAGAGACTCTTGCATCCATATGTTACTCAGCACCTGTAGAAGTGAATGGCCCTTTAAGGGAGTTGAATAGAATTGGTGCTTTCACTGCTATCCTGGTGATGCTGCTGAGCCTACAGGTGTAGTTCCTGTGGTGCCCCCTAGAGTTCATCACTGTTAGTGACTTCTGGCTCTACAGTATATGGTGGTGACATGTAGAACGCTGGTGTTTCCCAGCTTATTAGAACACCCCAGTAGGTCATGGCTTCAGGATTTCCTCAAGTGATCTAATTGGTGCCTCTTCCTATCTGATATCCTGAAAACATGACCTGCGGGGGTCCCTGAGGACTGGCGTCCGGGACCAATGCCCTGATGTCAGGAAGACTACAAGATCTGCTAGCTGTCGGTGACTGGGGAACCCCTTCACATAAAGCTTATGCCATCTGGAGTTTGCTACAGTGTGTCAGTCTGGAGAACTGTCAGTTTTGGATGACTGAGGCCGCCAACAACTAACAGCCCTTCAGTTATGTGAGGGGTGCCAAGCGGGAGGGGATTTAAGGGGGTGTCTAGAGACTCAAAGTGACAACATAACTGTAATATAATAACTTATTACAAGCTGCAGCCACTGCCTGCGCCTCTGGTTACCCCTTTAGGCTAACTTCACACGGGCAGTGCCATGTTGGGCTGTGATTGTGCTTGTCAACATGCCCTGTGCCCTGCAGATGCCAGGTGTCCTGGTATGACATACATCACTTCAGGGAAGTAGCGATCTGCCGCAGAGTATTTCCCATTGTTTTTAATAGAAAACATTGCATGCCCCTCGCGTTCTGTACGATGCTTTGTCGGCCCAATTATAGACAATTAGTAATGTGAGATTCCTAGGGAGCGCTCAAAGATGGGACATGCGTTTTTTTTTTGTTTTTTTTTATTTTAACCGACCATTGCTCATATGAATAACTCCATTCAAAAGAATGGCGCTCATATTCGTGCATCTCTTGTATCACAACATGTGAGATTATCACCCGTGCGACCGTAGCCTGAATGCGCCCTAATAGTCTTCTGGAGGTGCAGACACAATTTTCAAGATATCTGGAGATGGAATATTACCATAATCCTTGTCCTGCTCCCACAGCTGAGGGTTTGTCACAATGTATCAGTCCTGTGTAAACTCTGCAGCACAAACCTCCTTCTGATTGTTACAATGTATCAGCCTGAGCTATTTCTCTCTAGGATTGTCCAGACTGGGATACAAGAGTAACAAATCCTCAGTAGTGAGAAGTATTGATTGTGTTTGGTTTGCATTCATATGTAGCAAACTGTTCCCATTCACTGACAGCAAGCAGATGTCTGGACATGGTGAAGATGTGAAGCACAGACTTCATTCATTACAGAACTGGACCAGCTGTTTAATACACATCCACCATATCGTGTACTGAAACTCTGTGCCGGTCTGGTACCTGGCACAGGATGCCATGTCTATAGCTCTATTGCTGCTGCTCAGTCTAGACATGTGTGGACTTGTCAGCTGGCATAGCAGGGGGCACAAGCTGAGCCACTGAAACTGCCAAGATAGAGACCTGATGTGGCAGTTCTGTCATCCCTGTGCCACCTCTTGCCTATGTATTCGGTGATCTCTACTGTAACTGACCCACTGTACAATGCTGATCACACTGCACTAAATGTAGTCTATTGCTCCCTGGTGTCAGCAATCTGAGGCTGCCTGCAGTTCTGAGACTGCCAGCTGCTGCACTTACAGATGCTTGAGATGCCCGTCTGCTGCTCAGTGAATGTGGGTTTGGGAAGACATTCTTGTCGGCACCCTGAGCTTCCTGCTCTGGAGATCTGTGACTCTGTGCCAGGGGTGCTATTAAAAGCTGTAGAGTTGGCCGGGGTACAAGCAGTCACTACATGGGTCATGTTCTAGTGAGCAGAGCTGTCACTGACCCTTTATATAGCCCGGTAATGTGGGTTTATAGACTGGGTGCCCTCCTGTCATGGGTGTAATAGCAGGGACATCGGCCAGTGGTGCGCCAACCTCATTGCCAAGATGACCACCAGCTCACCAGGGGTAGACCACTAAGTGACCCAGGCCTAGAGGTCACAATTGGTGACACCACAGCCTGTAGTCTTCCCTTGGGGCCCTCTTACACTGAATAACTGTAATTCCTGCAATCCGGTTTCTTCAGCCATAAAAAAAACTATTGACCCGTGTAAACAGGAAGTTCTATGAAAAACTGCCTGATTACTGTGAATGGAGGTGGAAGAGGTCATGGCATGTGCTCCACCTCAATTTCATGAGTGATCATTGCTGAGATGAGTGTTGGCCACCCCAAACAGCTGTCCCATGTAAAATGCCTCCTACCTTAAGGCCCTCTTACATGGCAGTTATAGTGCGACCCGCTCGAGTGATTTGAATAATTGCTTACTGTAAATGTGTGCAATGAGCATTCAATGCTCCACTGTCAACTATTGTAGATCTCTCTTGGAGACCCCAAAATTATAGTCTGTCACTGCATTTAAGTGTAAACAGGCAGTCGTCAATCTATAAATGACTGCCTGTTCACTATGAATGGAGGCGGGTGGGCAGAGCGAACTTCAGCCCGCTCCACTTCATTCACTGAGTGATCATTCCTGGGCTTTTACACAGGAACGATCAGGGCTGATGTGGGGGCTTCGGCGCCAGTCATGTAAAGGTCTCTACACCCGGCCTGGTAGCCCAAATTCCCATTGTGTCCCTGACAACTGGTTCGCAGCCACTGATCTCCTGCTGTTGCTCATTAAACCTTGGACTGACTGAGATCGGGGACTTTGCCCAGATAGCAGAGATGTCAGAGCTTCCAGCTGTTGCTTGTTGAAGTCCTGCTGTGAAACGTGTCAGATCAGTTTACCGGAGATGCTGCTGTAGCCAACTAACGGCTTTTATATAGAATGATCGGTCAAAAAACCGATCACAAAGGCAAAAATGAACAAGTATCACTCGGCAAACGATCAATTCACTTTGCTCATATTTTTATGCAGACCTAAGTCATTCTTGACTTATTCACTAATCGGTGGGTTAAATGCTAATCATCCGTTCTCACTTACTAATGCAGTCAATGAGAATGATATCTCATTTAATCGAGCCAACTCTGGCATCAATGGCGCGTTCAAGAATAAATAGTTGGGTGTAAACTGACCCTTGTGTGCGGGACGTTTCTCAGGAGTCATACAAGATTGGACACTTCTCCAGTCACATCTGGAGCTGCATTTGCAATTCTGCTTGATGCCACTTGCCTTTTAAGGGTGACTGACTGACATCTTGTAGCACTGAATTGGCTGTAGACTAAGCTCAGTAACAGAATTGTAATTAAAGCTCTGGAGTTGCCCAAAGTAAAGGTAGTCTACACTACCAGTGTAGTGAGGTTATCTGAGTTCTGTGGTTGGACCTACAAATGCTATCTTGTCTGTCTTGATCCTTTTTTCTAGCACTGACCAGTCTTCCTCTTTACCCTGCAGTGATACAAGAACCATGGCAAGCCAAGGAAGTGATGCCACCATCTCCAAAGCCCGCAGTGTCCTCACCTGGGAGCAAGTTGACCGTCTGAACAGTTTCCTCACAGAAGTGGTTCCCATCCACGGACGTGGAAACTTTCCCACCTTGAAGATCACTCTGAAGGACATTGTGCAGATGGTCCGCAGCCGACTGGAGGACGCCGGGATCAAAGTGAAAGACGTCCGGCTCAATGGCTCAGCTGCCAGCCATGTCTTGGTGAAGGACAACGGTCTTGGGTACAAAGACCTGGATTTGATTTTTGGGGTTACCATTTCCTCTGAGGCGGACTTTCAGCTTGTTAAAGATGTCGTCATTAGTCTACTCCTCAACTTCTTACCTGAGGGGGTCAACAAGGAGAAGATCAGCCCGGTGACTCTGAAAGAGGCCTATGTGCAGAAGCTGGTAAAGGTGTTCACAGATTCCGACCGCTGGAGTCTCATCTCCCTGTCCAACAATGACGGGAGGAACATTGAGCTTAAATTCGTCAACTCCATCCGCCGCCAGTTTGAGTTCAGTGTGGACTCTTTCCAGATCGTGCTTGATTCTCTGCTCTTCTACTACGACTGCTCGAAGAACCCCATGTCAGAGCACTTCCACCCCACCGTCATTGGGGAGAGCATGTTTGGGGACTTTGAAGCTGCCTTGGGCCACCTCCGAAACAAGCAGATCGCTACCAAAAACCCAGAGGAAATCCGAGGAGGTGGCCTGATGAAGTACAGCAATCTGCTGGTGCGGGACTTTAAGCCGGCGGACAGGGAGCAGATCAAGTCCCTGGAGCGCTACATGTGCTCCCGCTTCTTCATCGACTTCTCTGACATCTTTGAGCAGCAACGGAAACTGGAGTCTTATCTCCAAAATCACTTCATCGGGGAGGAGAAGAGCAAATACGATTACCTGATGATCCTTCGCAAGGTGGTGAACGAGAGCACGGTGTGCCTGATGGGACACGAGCGTAGACAGACTCTAAACCTCATCTCCCTGTTGGCCCTCAGGGTCCTTGCCGAGCAGAACATTATACCCAATGCCACAAATGTCACCTGCTACTACCAGCCCGCCCCATACGTCAGTGATGCCAACTTCAGCAACTACTACATCGCCAACACATCAGTCTCCTACAGTCAGTCCTACCCAACGTGGCTGCCATGCAGTTAGAAAAGACTACAAGAGACCTCGGGGGGTATTGGACCATTTATTATCTATTGAGCCTTCATTACTGGAATGCATCCAAGAGCCCACTCTACTGCAAAAGTATGTGCCCCCATGAGCCATTCTGAATGTACACAGCTGAGGTCTGATCATGAACCTTTTTCCAATCTGTAACCGCTAATACTGTGATCGTGTTCAACATTGAGCCGTGATTCTCTAATTGGTGACCTCCATCCTGTGGGACCCCCAATTGTCATGGAGGCCGCCTGACTTTTAAACTTTATCAGTGTTTTTGTTTGGACAAGCCCAATATTTTTAGCGAAAGGGGCTTGATCTAAGTTTTCTCCCCACCTTGGTGACTAGGGGTCTGGGAGCTACAATGAAAAATGAAGGAAAAAAGTTTAAAACAAAAAATTACCAAAAAGTGAATTTGTTTATTTATTAAAAACATAAAACAAAAAAAATTACAAAATGTAAAAAAAAAATGTGTTTAGTGTGTTGTGGGAGCGGTTCCTGTTTTCTATGCAAGTGTTTCTTTTTCTTTCTTCTCTGGATGAAGTGCTATTTATGTTGTAGTTTGTCAGTTGGGGGTGGTTGTGCCTTATCGGCTGCGCCGTTTTGGTGAGAGCCTCTTGGTGGTTTGTCGCCTGCTGACCAGGTGTAAACAGTTTTTTGTGTTGTGGTTTTGGATTTAAGACTGCAATTACTTTTATTTTTGGGGGGTTTTTGTATATATTTTCCCCCCTCCATTCACTGCAGCATCAGGTAATAAAAAGCAACATAAGCGTCAAGGAGTGTTGGCAGGTGAGCTGCTTTACACACTGGGGGATGAAGTCATGGAGATCGCTTACTTTTCAGTCTTCATGCAGGGTCTCTTCAGGGTTAACTAGATTTGAGAATTTTTATCTCCAGTCACAACAAGAGCTGCAGTCACCACTCACACTCCCTATAAGCTGAGATGTGGAGTGTATGAACCAGAACTACAGGGTACACTCCCACAATGCACCAGCAGAACATGCTGTGAAGACGCTGAACTAGCAGGGGCTGCATAGAGAAGCTAATTAGAAATGGCACAATGCAGCTCTGGATGTGACTGGAGCACACTGAGGCATCTCATGACTACTTCAGGTGTCTTTTTTTTGTAGCAGCCCTTTCCCACAGTTCACTGGAGAACGGGATGAGCTGCTGCCAGGAAGTGTTGTAGAGGGAGCCAGGCATGTGTTCATAGTCTAGGTGTTGTGCTGTTCCTCATTGTCTGGTGGGGGGATGTAGATGCAGTGCCTTATACCTGCAGCAGGTCCTGTCTCGGGTGTCTGTAAACTTTCCTCCCTGGTACACAGTAGCGACACCTCTTTTTGTGCTATTCTTGCCAAATTGCTCAGTTTGCTGCTCAGGAAATTGTGATTACTTGTAATGCGAAATAAAAGCCTCCTTGACATATCTGCTGTCTTGTATTGTCTGTACTGTAACCCCACGAGCGCTGCAGATTCATCTATATCCTGCACAATGAAAAAAGCAAACACCTGGTTACTGCCGCCTGAATAGATGATCCTCAGATGTACTGATCTGTCTTGTACTCCAGTCACTGCAAGAGCTGCATTCAAAATTCTGGTTGTTAAATTTACAACTCCAGGTTAAGAATCTTCAGTTCTGTTATATGTAGAGGCGGAACGGGGAGTTCTGTGGAACTGATGCAGCTCAGTATGTGAGTGGAGTAGAAGATCCTTGCATGAGACTGCTGTGTAGATGTCACTACCCTCGTGAAAAGCAGCAAGAATGGAGAGTCATCTCACAACTGTCACTCTGCTTGCTGTTAGTGAAAAATCTTCATGGCTTCAGTTACTCTCCTGCTGGCACCCCTGCCCATAATGAAAGTGGCTGCTATATCTGGCAGTATTAAAGCAAACCTCTGGGTCGAGGCAAAGTTAGAGGGCAGCACCACTTCTCTGACTACCTGCTATACACTGCGTTAGTAGACACTAAATGCTGCTCTCACTGGCCACCACTACTCATGGGGGCAGCACTGGCCAATTGAGGCAGCGTGTAGTTTTATACTGGTGCGCGTCGGGTAGTCGGAGAACCTGTTGGCCATCTTTGTCTCCAGGCCCGGAGGGTCGCTTTAACTCCTGCAGTCTTGGCAAGTATTTGTACAGCATATACTCAACAATTGGCTTATTGGCAGCCAAGTAGTTCCAGCTCCTCCTTGGGGGTATCTGCTGATCACCAGGAGCCAAACCCACTAACTGTACTCGCCATGTTCAGGATTGTGAAAATGATTTACCTGGCCCATGGATGCCAGCTCCAGGACTGTGCCAGCTACTTCCTTGTGGTGGTAAATGGGCAGAACCTTCCTCTAAACATAAACTGGTGTCAGTTCACCCCGTGCCCAAGACTCATCTTCTGGAGCAATCTGCCAAACAAAACCAGGAACCCTCACCAGAACTTAAAGGGCATTTTGTCCCCTGAAATCTTGTCCATGGTAGCTTGGCACCCTGGTCTCCCTCTGGCTGCTGCAGGGCATCTCTATAGATGGTAGCAATCAACATATGCCACTTATACAGGGTATGATCAAAAAGCCAGATCAGCGCTAGATCTCCATACTGGTGTCCTACATTGCAATAATTGACGCCTACTTGAATAGAAAGGCATGGATGTGCTACTCAATGGTATGATGCATGGGCCCCTAAGGGCCCTGGAACATGGATGTCAAATTTTGTTTTGTGGACCCTGTAGGAGGGAGAGGGTTAAAGCCAACTAAAGTTGAAGACTACCATGTGAGAAGCAGAAATCCCTTTTGCAGTTAAGTCCTGTGGGACTGCTGCTATGACTGAAGTAAGGAGCCGTCCAGGGCGGGCGCTGTCACTGGCGCTTCACTGTTCAGCAGTCCACAAAATTTGGTGCTCATGCATGTTTACTAGTAGTGCAACCTGATCGGACAACACAAATCTCTGCATGAATCTGTGGGCATTCCAGGGACTCAACATAGAGCGGCACCTGAATCTCCTGGGTATGGTCGGCCCCTATCCCAGCAGAAGACCACTTCAACTATGCTTTCCTTCAGTCATGGTGGCAGTCCTGCAGGACTTGACGATGTGGGCAATGGCTTCCTGCTTTTTACATGCTACTGTTAAACTTGCAATTGGGTTTGACATTTACAGGGACCACGCACCATACCATCATGTAGGGCATCCATGCCTTACTATGCAAGTAAGTTTCATTATAGGAGCCCAGTATGGAAATAGTGCTGGATCGGTCCCTACCTTGGCCCTGTACATCAGGTAGATGTGCTGTTCAGAGCTGGTGACAGATGACTAAACGCTCCTCAGCCTTGTTCTAGCATCTCGGGGGTCACAATCCTGACCCCTATATCTTGTTAATCTGGGATGAGCCAGAAATAGTCCAAATATTGGATTAGTGGGCATTGCTGGGTATGGAGCAGCTTCTGGTGTAGGCTTGTGTGCCCTTTGTTAGTGATTACGCGATGGCTGGTAGGCTGTGTTCCTGGCTGACCTCCTGCGCGGCCGGTGATGGGGCAGGTCAGGGTGTACGCTGACCCAGGATCTGGTGCCAACTTTATTTCTCACCCAGTGTTTATTATACAGGGACTTTGCACTGGTCACAACTGCAGCGCATGCCCGCTCTGGGGGGGTTGTGCCTTTACGAAGAATAAATGCCCATATTGAAAATAGTTTTTGTGGGCCCCCTTTCTACTCTGCCAGTAGTGATAGAGAACGTGCTACATGCTTATCTTATACTGATCTGAAGTTAAAGCCGGTCTCTATACTCCAGGCACTATTCTGTCACACCCACTCTAGTCACAGCCAGAGCTGCAACAAATAATCGTGATGGTTTCTTCATGCCTCAAGCACAACCTTTATAATCATCTGCTGCTCTTTTTCTCCTCCATTGCCTCATACAGGCCCTTTTTAGAGGTGTTTTCAAGTTATCCCTGCCCCTATTCTGAGTTAATAGCGGGTTGTCCTGTTCAGGACCTTCTTCTCTGGGACAGAGTGGCGATCAGTTATAAGGGACGTTTCGCACAGAATATTCTACAGCAGTGTTGTGCAATATGCCATCCTGTGGAATATTCGGCACAAAAATCTGCACTGGTACGGTGCAGGATATAACATGGCAGAACCCTGCGGCAATTCCGCTTCAAAAGTTTTAGCTGTGGAATTCCGGGGTGGCATATTCTGTCCCATATGAACGCTGCCATGTAGAGCAGGACTTGTCCTGTATTATCTAGATAACCTATTGAGATGAATTGGTACTGTGTAATACTTCATGTCGCCTGCGGGGGTGCTACAGGGAATTCAGGTTATGTTTACAATGCCCAATCTATGTGGATTTCTTCCTGTGGATCCTGCCTACAGTGCCTGTATAACGTGAGGACCTATGCAGTGGCCAAACCCACGTGTGGAATGTCCGACACGGATGACTCGTCAATAAGTCAGCACATCACTTTTTTCCGTACATGGATTAAAAATCCACGCCATAAAGCTATGGCTTTAATTCCCATTAAAAGTAATGGAATGCAGAGTTCACCTAAAATCTGCTGCAAAAATCCATCATGTGAACATACCCTTACTACGGGATCTCCCCACCGATTACAGCTGATCAAGGGGGCAGTTAGTGATCCGCTTATTAGTAAGGGATCTAATATACATACAGTTCAGCCTGCTGTGGTGCGGTTTGCTATCAAAACAACTCTGCCCTCATGTGTATGTACTGTGTAATTACACGCTGTGCCTCACACTCACTCGTCATTACCATAGCATCTACAGGGATTATAAAAGCTGTTTAAAAGAAAATCTGTCTGTTGCCCATAGCAACCAATCACAGCACAGCTTTCATTTCTTATACTGCTGAGGTAAAATGAAAGCTGTGCTGTGATTGGTTGCTATGGGCAACAAGGAGTTTCTTCTCGATGGCTTTCAGAAGGTTGTGGTGGCGGGCATTCTGTGGTCCATCCTGTACAACAAACTTCATTGAAAGTTGTTTACTTGGAAATATTTTGATTAGATCTGCTAAGAGAAGCCTGCAGAGTGTCTACAAAAGGAGGTCAGTGGGGCGACACGCAAAGGGACCGCCATGCTGGTTTGTCCGGAGTATTGTGTATTCAAAGTATCTGATGGCTGTACATAATAACTAGGGTTCCTAATGCCACTGAATACTTTTCTCAGCATGGAGATATATATCACGCTCGCACGAGCTGACATACCCAACTTCACCTGAGGTAATGTGAAGGAGCCCTTAGTGATGAGTCATTCAGGGAGGGCTCTCACATTTAAATATACTTTACATATACCGATGTGAGGTAGAGTCTCCTCAGTATATACACAGAGAGGGGTGAGATAGATTCTCCTCAGTATATACACAGGGAGGTGAGGTAGATTCTCCTCAGTATATACACAGGGAGGTGAGGTAGATTCTCCTCAGTATATACACAGGGAGGTGAGGTAGATTCTCCTCAGTATATACACAGGGAGGTGAGGTAGATTCTCCTCAGTATATACACAGGGAGGTGAGGTAGATTCTCCTCAGTATATACACAGGGAGGTGAGGTAGATTCTCCTCAGTATATACACAGGGAGGTGAGGTAGATTCTCCTCAGTATATACACAGGGAGGTGAGGTAGATTCTCCTCAGTATATACACACGGAGGGGAGGTAGATTCTCCTCAGTATATACACACGGAGGGGAGGTAGATTCTCCTCAGTATATATACAGAGAGGGGTGAGGTAGATTCTTCTCAGTATATACACACGGAGGGGAGGTAGATTCTCCTCAGTATATACACTTAGAGATGAGGTAGATCCTCCTCAGTATATATACAGAGAGGGGTGAGGTAGATTCTCCTCAGTATATACACACGGAGGTGAGGTAGATCCTCCTCAGTATATACACACGGAGGTGAGGTAGATCCTCCTCAGTATATACACACGGAGGTGAGGTAGATTCTCCTCAGTATATATACAGAGAGGGGTGAGGTAGATTCTTCTCAGTATATACACACGGAGGGGAGGTAGATTCTCCTCAGTATATACACTTAGAGATGAGGTAGATCCTCCTCAGTATATATACAGAGAGGGGTGAGGTAGATTCTCCTCAGTATATACACACGGAGGTGAGGTAGATCCTCCTCAGTATATACACACGGAGGTGAGGTAGATCCTCCTCAGTATATACACACGGAGGTGAGGTAGATTCTCCTCAGTATATACACACGGAGGTGAGGTAGATCCTCCTCAGTATATACACACGGAGGTGAGGTAGATCCTCCTCAGTATATACACACGGAGGTGAGGTAGATTCTCCTCAGTATATACACACGGAGGTGAGGTAGATCCTCCTCAGTATATACACATAGAGGTGAGGTAGATCCTCCTCAGTATATACACACGGAGGTGAGGTAGATTCTCCTCAGTATATACACACGGAGGGGAGGTAGATTCTCCTCAGTATATACACACGGAGGGGAGGTAGATTCTCCTCAGTATATACACACGGAGGGGAGGTAGATTCTCCTCAGTATATACACACGGAGGGGAGGTAGATTCTCCTCAGTATATACACTTAGAGATGAGGTAGATTCTCCTCAGTATATACACACGGAGGTGAGGTAGATCCTCCTCAGTATATACACAGAGAGAGGTGAGAGATTTTTTTTTGTGTTAGTTTTCACACTTCAAATTGAATAATCAGGTTGTGACCCCTTTACTTTTCCTACTTAGTACCTAAAGAATGGCCATGCCAAATTTCACGCTTGTACGACATCGGGAAGTTAGAGAATTAGTGGCGAGTCAGTCAGTGAGGGCTTTCACATATATGCATGCATGCATGTGTGTGTATATATATATATATGTGTATATATATATATATATATATATATATATATATATATATATATATGTATGTACACACACTGACTGACTGACTGACTGAATGAATCCGTCTTCGTCTTCCTCCTACTCATCTCCTTCGATGTAACAGCTGAATTATGACTGCAGATTGGACTAGAAGAACTTACAAAACATCAGAATTACAGGTGCAGCTTTAGATGTGACTGGAGTATAAGGCAGTCGTAGTTGAACCCCCCCATAACTGATGTTTAATGACAGAAATGCAAAACATTTTACTGCACAACATCAAAAATGTTCCCCCCATCAGTGGTGTCCGTGTGGCCCCCGTTGTCACCGGATGCACATGGAGCCGGGAGTCAGGTTCCTGCCATACACCTTGTAGCGGATCACGACTGACTGATGCAAAGGCTTCTGGGATGCCGCTGATTATGGTGGCTGGGGGGGGGGGGGGGGGGGGAGGCATGTAGACTCTAACAAGGTGTAAGGTCCGGGGAACATGGAGGCCAAGGAAGAAGTCACTATCGTCACCGCCTGCTCAGCTGATCCATCCGCTTGGTAGAAGCCGCATCTCATGGACAAAGAAGGCCGTACAGCTTCCTACAGCTTATAGCGCAAAACCCATCCTCCGTGGCGGAGTCTCCCGTACGCTCCATGTAGTCCGCTGGTTCCCCTCCCCTGGATTCTGACATTACGTTTGTTAACTGCGCGCGAAAGATGGACGGCGACTTCACCACTAAACACTAAGGCTGGGTTCACACACGGCGGATTTGCCACTGTTTTGCTGCGGCAAATCCGCCCGCGGCCGCTAATCTCGGGATTAGCCAGAAATCTCGTCCACACGGGACGGCCAAGCTGCTGCGGTAAGTCCGGCTGAAACCGCGGCTGCGGCAGTCGCGGTTTCAACAGATGGAGCATGTCTATTTACTTTTACTTTTTTGTTTACTTCCGTCGCGGCCGCGCTCTCCTCTATGGCAGCGCCGGGCGCAACGGAAAAGCGAGCGGCCGGGCCGCTTCAAAGCCGACGCAGCTTTTTCCTTGGCGGTTCTCCCGGCGGAAATCTCGCGATTTTTGCTGCCGCCAAACCGCGGGATTTCCGGCGGGAATACGCCCAGTGTGAACCCAGCCTAAAGACTCCATGCAACCAGCGGTATCCATTACAGCCTGCAGACTCTCGCAGGAAGAACGTCGCCGCATTTTGCCGTCCGGTTTCATCGCCGGTAACAATTTCAGTCGGTAGGGACAACACCACAAACATTTGCGCAGACTCTTCCACACAGCCGGCGGCGGGACGTCCAATTCTCTGCTTGCTTTGTCAGTGGATTTCTAAGGACTTCCTTTGAACGTTGCCCGGACGCGCTCCGCTGTTTCCACGGGCGGATGGACAGATAAATTTCACTTGCAGTTGTAAAACTGGTCCTTAAATTTGGAGCACCGCTTACGACTTGTACGTAAAAATCAAGGACAGAAAACGCTCTCCTGTCTTCGCCGGCAGCCATTTTGTCTCATATCCCCCTAGCGACGATGGAGGTATAAGGAGGCATTACTTGCAAACCAGGGGAGTAACCCGTTACATACAGCATCTGATGGCGCTCCGCGTGCCGCCATACCTGTGCGCGAGGCCTACGATTATACCCAGAGGTCCCTCGCCATAACGTCATGTCCCCGGCAGCCATTTATAAGCGAGCCGTGGCAGCCATTTTGGCTGCGTATTGGGCTCTATACCTTTAATTGGAGCCTTCCGTGTCAGCCCTGCGTGTGTGCTAGGACGTACGTCACATCACCTTTACGAAGGTTCAGCCTGGGGCGCTGCTGCGAGGAGTAAATACAGTCTATTTGTGGTGCGGCCTCGTGTGTTTTCTTTCTTGGCCGAGTTTAAAATCCACAAAAGATTATAAGAAGATCGTTCAAACAAAGCCCCACCCACCGCGTCTGCCTTCTCAATGACTTTCCGATGGCGTAAACCAGCATGGAAAGTGCGAGCCTGTGCCAGCATCCCTGCCAGGCCCCCGGTGTGGAGAGGGCACAGGAGTTGGCACCGCATTATAACTACTAGTATTACATGGATGTTCAGTCACTTTATAAATACTCATTTTACCAGTCTTATACTCCAGTCACATCCAGAGCTGCAGGCCGCCACTTGGAAATCCTCAGTTGTACAATGACAAATACATGTGATCCCATAAGGCACTGCATTCCGCTTAGATTGTAAGTGTTTTCTATCGGTCTCATCTCCCACAATGCAATGCAAGTGAATGTAACATAGTAGGATTGTAAGTGCAGCTCTGGATGGGAGTGGAGTATAACACAAACATAAAACTGACGTGATGTAGGACAGTAAACGTGTCGCTTCGCTGTGTTTTTTCCATCTTTCATTCGGTTCACAAATGCTTTGACTTATTTTGCCCTGATCCTAAACTACTTTGGTCGTCTGCAGCGCCCACCATGGAATTTGGCTTTAAATAGATGCAGCTTTAGATGTGACTGGTGTATATAGCATGATGTAATTTAGTGGTCTTAAACCTGTAACTCTACTTAAAGTTGTGAAACTAAAATTCACGAACTATCTTATACTCCAATCACAGCCAAAGCTGCATCCACAATGTCCATCGCCTACCCTACATGTAATCTGTGCACAGGCGCGGAGTAGGTAAGAGGGTCCTCCACCACCCTATAAGTAGCTGTTGCCAATGGTTAATAGAGAGACTACAGGGGTGGATGTGACGAGCTATTGGAGACCAATGGGCACATATACAGTTTTGCCCGGGGGTCTTCTTCTGTCTATGCCCACTCATGGGAACGGAGCTGGGATCTCATCGTGCGTTATTAGTGGTTGCTTTCAACATCTCCCACAATGCACCACAGCACAGCCTGCTCTGCATAGGCACCCAACCAGCAGCAGGCAGATATAGAATGGGTTTAATCCTCTAAATGCAGCTCTGGGTGTGACTAGAGTATAAGACACCTCCAGAAACCTCTGGAGGACCTGAGTGATCTGGGTTTGCTGTTCTCACAGGTGACCCAAGGGCATCGGCTTCGCTGCGAATCTCCAGAGTAACTGAGACGCTTTTAATTAAATAATCCTTTAAGTGCAAAATCAAGGAAAATAACAAACCTGGTGAAGAGGACGAAGCCAAATGTGAGGCCCGCTCACCGCTATCTCGCTGCTCCGGCCCGCTCACCGCTATCTCGCTGCTCCGGCCCGCTGGCAGCCCCATTGTTGAATGTAGATTAGAACATAGAAGAGAACAACAATCATAGTGGCAAAATGACTGATATCACAGGGTCACTGAGATGAGGGGCCACCGGTCGGGTCTCCTTATACCTCTTAAAGGGGAACTCCACTCACAAGGGCCCGCCGTGCCGTCGGGGATCTGATGGAGAACCCTCAGACGTGATCTAGAGTAGTATACAGTATACGGCGTGTGGATCTCGTATCTGATCACTGTGGCATCATATTTAGTGTCGGGCGATCGCTGAAATGATCGGATCAGGAGGGCCGACCTTACATCAAATAATAATTGTGAATCGAGACTCCCGATTCCAACTTTCATTAGAAGCAATGGGAGTAAAAACGGGGGTCTCTAATGTGGCCTCCAAAATGTTCCCCTGAGCAACACTGGAGGTGGTGCTGGTGGCGACAACAGCCCCTAAGCACCGCAGCGGCCGGTCCCAGGTTCAAATCCCCATTAAGGTCAGATTCAAACCTAGAACTCCAGCAGTGCCGAGCAGAAGGCGATTTTTGCTAAAAATTGGGACGGGATGGTCCGATCCAATAGAGCAAACATCAACCAAATTTTGTCGCCCAGCCGATCACGATGAGCGACACTAATTATATTCCTATTATATTCAGTGATGTCAGTAATAGGGAGCGTCGCTGTGACAACATTCTCACCCCTACTGCAGAGATACAGAATGGTTTCATACTTGTGCCTTGTCTGATGGGACTAGAATCTACACTCATTGTCAGCTCCAATCCCTCCCCTGGAAGTTGTCGGAGGGATGAAACTTTATTAGTGTGATTGTAACGATATAAGTGATCAGAGCAAAAGAATAGTTTATTGTGGAGAACTGACCCCTTGTAGGGAGGCTCTGGTACCCTGTTGTACTGCCTCTAGCTTGGATACAAGATGTGATACGGGGCATGGAGGCTCTAGTACCCTGTTGTACCGCCTTTAGCTTGGATACAAGATGTGATACGGGGCATGGAGGCTCTAGTACCCTGTTGTACCGCCTTTAGCTTGGATACAAGATGTGATACGGGGCATGGAGGCTCTAGTACCCTGTTGTACCGCCTTTAGCTTGGATACAAGATGTGATACGGGGCATGGAGG
Source organism: Eleutherodactylus coqui (assembly GCA_035609135.1). Classification (NCBI taxonomy): domain Eukaryota; kingdom Metazoa; phylum Chordata; class Amphibia; order Anura; family Eleutherodactylidae; genus Eleutherodactylus; species Eleutherodactylus coqui. The sequence goes on from CM069408.1 coordinate 35,298,647, forward strand.
CTCTAGTACCCTGTTGTACCGCCTTTAGCTTGGATACAAGATGCGGTACAGGCTGACATGGAGGCTCTAGTACCCTGTTGTACCGCCACTAGCTTGGATACAAGATGTGATACAGGCTGACATGGAGGCTCTAGTACCCTGTTGTACCACCTCTAGCTTGGATACAAGATGTGATACGGGCGGGCATGGAGGCTCTGGTACCCTGTTGTACCGCCTCTAGCTTGGATACAAGATGCGGTACAGGCTGACATGGAGGCTCTAGTACCCTGTTGTACCACCTCTAGCTGGGATACAAGATGTGATACGGGCGGGCATGGAGGCTCTACTACCCTGTTGTGCCACCTCTAGCTTGGATACAAGATGCGATACAGGCTGACATGGAGGCTCTAGTACCCTGTTGTACCGCCTCTAGCTTGGATACAAGATAAGATATGGGCATGGAGGCTCTAGTACCCTGTTGTACCGCCTTTAGCTTGGATACAAGATGTGATACGAGCGGACATGGAGGCTCTAGTACCCTGTTGGGCTACCTCTAGCTTGGATACAAGATGTGATACGAGCGGGCATGGAGGCTCTAGTACCCGGTTGTACTGCCTTTAGCTTGGATACAAGATGTGATACGAGCGGGCATGCAGGCTCTATTACCCTGTTGGGCTACCTCTAGCTTGGATACAAGATGTGATACGGGTGTCATGCAGTCATTCAGGTTCCGTATATTATCCTGGAGTGTAGCACTCCACATTTGCTGTATCTGAGCCTCTAGATCATGCAAACTCGTTAAGTAAGACAATGAAACTCCCTCTTTTGTTTCTGGCGTGCCTCGTTATCCTTTACAGTCAGAAGGGATTTATTTGTTGTACTGATTCGTCTTAAATTGATTCTCTTCCGTTATTTTAGCGCTGGAACGAGCGGCTCCACAAACGGCCCCTCCTGCAATGCTGGGAAGGTCTTTTGCCCCCGGACAGGTATTTCTATGGACACTTTTTATATACTGTTATATGAGATATAACATAGGGTATTTCAGCAATATGCATTAAAGATGGCGACTCCCGGGAGGGGTGCAGCTCTGAAGGGTCTGTATCTCATCAGTATGCCTCGTCTCCACTGGTCCTCACATCAAAAGCGTCTCCCGGTATCTCCCACAGATGTTAATAATGTGGACAATATGTAGATGAACGATGCCATACAGCTGGTAGATAACAATGGCCGCCGCCATCACTGCTTCCTTTGGAGGTTGTATGAGGAGGGAGCCCAATCTGATCATCAAACCTTTCTCTAATCTTGAAGGTGAGACTGGGTGTCTCCATGTGGGGAGGCAGCAAACACTGAGGCCGCTCTCACACACGGCGTCCGCAAAACGCAGCGATTTTGATTGTGGTGTCTTGTTGCAATTTTTATTGGTGTTTTCGAAGGCACTATACAGCATTCGACAGCGCTTTTCAATGCACCCCAACATTGCGATAGGTGACGAGGGGGCATTAAATAGCACGAACATGCGCCAAAAAGAGCAGACAGCGTTAGAAAATGCAGCATTCAAGCGCAGGTCTGCGAGGCCCCATTGAAATCAATGGGAGCGTTGTACCGCGATTACCACAGTGTTCAAAACACCGTCATAAGTGCATGTGTGAGAATGACCCAAGGGCCCCCATTCACCTTCAACAATCCGCTGAATGATCATCGGCCAACAGAGGTTTCCCCTGACTCCTCCATACACATGAGCAGTCAGCTTGGCCAAGCATTTATGTGTTTAGGGAGGTAAGCTGCAACCAGACACCTCTGACAGCAGCTTATCTCCCGGGTAAAAAAAAAAAAAAAGGATCAGGCATTGAAATTCAATGTCCCTGATCTTTCTTCCCCATGACATTGTACCACAATAGACTTTTAGCACCCATCCCTTTAAGTCACCCCCAGAGTGAGGAGGAGCTTAATGGAGTGGCGGTCAAGCCTGCGCAGTGCCACTCCATTCATTTTGAGTGGAACGTCTGTACTCAGCTATTTTAGAGAGCCCACTAAAATACATGGAGCGGCATCGCACATCTGTGACTGCCACCCTACTCAATCTAACGCCACTGCAGGGAGTGCAGCGAGCCCATAAAAAGAGGGGGCACAGGACCTCCAATCCCCACCAGTCAGACTATCATCTATCCTATGGCTAGGTGCTAAATGTCTATTGTGGTCCAATCCCTTTAAGTCACCCCCGTGAATCAGGCCGTATAAAGGTCAGGCAAACTGGTGCCAATCATCACGATCTGCATTCATTTAAATGCCTAGACTTAACCGTTTAAAAGAGCCCTAACCCTATAAGGATGCTGTGGCATGATCTGAAGACAGCTGTGCACACAAGGCATCCCAGAAATACTGATGAACTGAAACACATTTGGAGGAAGAAGAGACATGAATGAATGTCTGCATGTTGTTAGTTAGCCCGGTTGCAGATATCCGCAGCGGAAGACCTATTATTAATTGCGGTAGCGAATTGCGAATGGTCGCATATGCATGCAGCTTTTTTCTCTCTCTCTTCTGGCTTTTCTACCCGGTCTCCTAGCAATTTGCGAGCAATGTTAATTGCGTATGAGCTGCGGGTCGCACGCATCCATAGACATCAATGGAGACCATCCGTGCGGAATCCACACTACATAGAGCATGCTGCCATTTTTCTTCCACTCGCAGAATATGTAATTCCTACCTGCAGGTGCGGAGCAAACATTGAAACTACATGCCTTTCAATGCCTGCGTGCATCGTAAGTGTGGATGGCGAACGCGGAAACCGCAATTAAAATCCGGTCGAGTGAAACCGGCCTTTGTGTTTGTCTTTACCTGAGGCTTATGTAACAAGTAGATCACATTTTACTAGTAATCAATCCAGAAGTCCAGGTAGACCCAAAGGGTTCACTTACTTTTTCTTGCAAGCCTATCTATCTACGCTATTTACACTGCACGGCGCTCCTCGGCTGGCACATGTGTGCTGGGAGTAGTTGCATGTAGGTGCGGCGGTGCAGTCTTTGAAGCCGTGCTTAGCGTGTTCCTTCCAGTGTCGGAAGCTGTCAGGCTGTCACCTCGGGGGATTACAGGCTGTGAGTGTGGGAGCTGACATTTATTCCTCAGGTAAACAGATATTCGCGGAGGCGTCCTCCTATGTCACAAGTCCACAACTAGCAGCTATTACAAAGCCTATTGGAGGCTTCATCCAGCTTTCTACAGATCCTGAACGGCAAAGAAATCCTCATTACTATCCCCCACTCTCTGTTCCCATTGTGTAGAATTCTAATCATGAATTACTATGTAGCTGCGTGAATCATAAAAAAAGTGGGTTATGAGAGTAGCGCCCCCTGTGGTATGACTTCCCATCACCCTCTTCACCATGTTTTGTGTTTATATAATAGCATTGGGGGGTTTGCATGTGTTGGGGTCCACGACACAATGAGGAGTGTGAGAATTCTACTTGACCTGGTGACGCTGCCCCTTTAAGGGTGGCTCTTTTGGCTCCAGGTGATCCAGCGGTGACATCATCAGCGCATATTTTATTGCTCCGGTCGCTGCAGATTTCTGTCTTTACATTCACTGACTACTTTGTGTGAATCAGCTGTCCGATTGTCACACTGATCCCACAGGTGCTATGAGGACTGCTATCTCTAAACTCCTGAACACTCCACCAAGCAATACGCTCTTCTGTAGGGGGGAGCCTATAGGATCAGGGCTCATCCAACAGCGAGTCCCCGGCAAATCCACAGTATTTGGTGCAGATTTTGTCGCTGCGGATCATTCTGTGTTTACGGCCATTTAAATGACTGCCAATATCCTTGAACAAAGCTCATGTCAACAGCCGCATCGGCCATGTAAAAGGGCCCTGAGGCTGCTATTACGTGAGCGCTAGCAGCTTCCACTCATATTAGCCCGATAATTGCTGGGCTGAACCTGCAAGCGTAGGTGCAACCCTGGAATTACTACGATTACACAAGTGTTAATGGCGCTGGTGTAATAGCAGCCTGAGTGGTACATGGTCTCTCCTACCGTTTCCCCCCGAAAATAAGACAGTGTCTTATATTAATTTTTGTTCAAAAAGGTTTAACTTTCTTACATGTATAGCTGCCTGGACACTATTTCAATTGACTCTTTAAATTAACTGTTAGCAGGGCTTAATTTTGGAGTAGGGCTTATATTTCCAGCATTCTCAAAAAGCCTGAAAAATCATTTTGCATCCTCAAAAATTCTGAAAATCATGCTATGTCTTATTTTCAGGGTATGTCTTATTTTCAGGGAAACAGGGTACTAGCGGATTAGTCAATTGCTGACTGTATTTTCCCGCTCACTCCACCTCTGCATGCTGTCAGTGAATGTGCACTGTAGGCAGTAGATGCTATTGTCTGGAGGCCTGGACTCCATTGTGGATTGTGCCGCAGGTCTGTACACATGGCATTGTAATACTTTGCCCAACAGGATTCATCAAATCTTTGGCACATAGCTTGCCATCATTATATAACGGCAATCAATGCCAACCTGCACAGGGCGGAACACACTTACCAGGGAAATCAGTTTCCTTATAGTAACAAGACCTTTAATTAATTTCCTCACCAGTTACCAGAGAACTGGGATGGTGACCTGGTGTAACCCGGCAGACAGCAGCAAGTTCTGCAATATCAATGATCACATAAGGGGGGCAGGACAGAGCGCATATAGATAATACACTAATATGTTACTGAAGACAACTCTAAGGCAGGATGTTTCGAATCTATACTGGCGGATATCCAGGTTATAGCAGCTGTACATATACAATTATATACAGAAGATGCCCAGGTTATACCAACTGTATATAATATATAGAAGATGCCCAGATTATATCTGCATGGTCCATATCACTCTATAGAGGGAGATATATAACTGATAGCAGCTGTAGATATATAATTATATACAGAAGATGTCAAGGTTATACCAGCATGGTGTATATCACTATATACAAAAGATGTCTAACCTACACCAGCTGTATATAATTATATACAAGAGATACCCAGGTTATACCAGCATGGTCCCTATCACTATATACAGATGCCCAGGTTATACCAGTACATATATAATTATATACAGGAAATACCCAGGTTATACCGACATGGTCCATATCACTATATACAGATGCCCAGGTTATACCAGTACATATATAATTATATACAGGAGATACCCAGGTTATACCGGCATGGTCCCTATCACTATATACAGATGCCCAGGTTATACCAGTACATATATATATAATTATATACAGGAGATACCCAGGTTATACCGGCATGGTCCCTATCACTATATACAGATGCCCAGGTTATACCAGTACATATATAATTATATACAGGAAATACCCAGGTTATACCGACATGGTCCATATCACTATATACAGATGCCCAGGTTATACCAGTACATATATAATTATATACAGGAGATACCCAGGTTATACCAGCAAGGTCCATATCACTATATACAGATGCCCAGGTTATACCAGTAAATATATAATTGTATACAAAAGATGCCTAAGTTATACCAGTATGGCCCATATCACTGTATATATGAAGATATAGAACCTACACCAGCTCTACATGTATAATCCTGCTCGCGCTTGCACTGTACCCCTCCTCCTTCCAGGTGCCATCCCGAAACCGTGAACTGAAATTCAGCTTTTGGGAATGAAACTAATTTTGTGACGCAAGAAAGAAACAAATCTGCAGCTGTTGGGCGTTCCGTTATATTACATGTCACGGGGGTCATCATCAGCGCCTGCTACCTGCACCCACAGAGCTGCCACTCACAATGGGCACCTAACACCATGGCTCTGCCCCTCATGTGAGCAACCACTAACAGCTGTCATGGAAAGAGGGGGCTATAATCTATAGGGGTCCTGGGGTGTGTGATCTACTAGATCCTCAAGCGGGACTGTAATCTATGGGGGTCTGTGATCTATCAGCGTCCAGGAGGGAGGGGCTGTGAGCTTTGTGGCTCCTGGTGGATGGGGGCTGCGATACCTTAGTATACAGTGGCTACAATGTATCACCGGGCCGCTGGTTACAATGTATCAGTTTTGTGGCGACAATGTTACTTTCTGGATGTAAACAACTCATCACATCTGTTCTGAGAAGAGGATGTGAGATCTGATACTTTATGAGTCATTGACTCGCTCTGAAACTTATCGACCCCCACAATCCTCCATGACGACTCCGGGTACAGCGAGGATGGAAACCGAATGACGGCTCCGACTGTAAGCCGGGGAGGGGGGAGCTGCCCTACTATAATATCAGACGGGCCGCCAACTGAATGTTCAGGGCATAGATCTCACACCGCCGATGAGGTGTACAGGGATGGTCGTCGGTGTGATGTGGGAACAGGACCGGCCATCAGGAAAAAATAGGACTGATGCTGGGGAGGGGGGGGGGGGGGGGCTTCAGAGTTACCTAAAAACTGCTTATTCATCGGTGCATAATGCAAAGTTGCGTCATTCTTCAATACTGTTTATGTTTCAGCTCCTTACCCTATTCAAGATCTCTGCTTGCAGTCACAAAATGGAAATATTCAGTGGGTAAAACCTGTCCTGCCCTAATACTTCTCACAGCTGAGGGAGTCAATGGGGAGACCAAAAAAAACGGACAGCAGACGGATGGTTACTACATAAGGTCCCCGCTGCTCCCTATAAATATGCGAACCTGCGTCAGCGGCAGGATTACACAGAGGCTCCGGCTGCTCCCACGTAATTAACCCTGTTGTCACACCAGCGTCACTGCAAGCAGGAAGAGCCACACCGATGCCTTTGGGGATCAATGCTAGAGAAAATTAAGTCACCTGGAGGTGATACAAGAACGTCAGCCCCGCCGCGTCACGCCAGGCAACGAACGATTGTCACACTTGTCCCAAAAGGTCAAAAGCTGAGTCATGTGCCCCCAGGACCCTCACAGATGGCAGTCAGAGACGCGGCACTGATGACAACTGCAGGCGTTAATGTACATCATCCGAAAATGTATAGTTGCCTTCTCCTCCCACAGATCTATGCTGCGCAGTACTCGCCGTTAGGCCTCTGGCACGCTAGCCGTGGGTACGAGTTGCGGCCAAGGGGCTTGAACAGCGTATGGACATCAGTCCTGAATCATGAATAGCAGGAGAGCAGTGAAGACTGACACTCCTATAGCATTGTCAATGGTGATAACCACAAGGTTACGCTGTATACCATGAATTCACTTTATTAGGGCTCATTCAGACCAGCGTGCAAGAACGGCAGTAAAGACTGACACTTACACAGGCAGGTTAGAAAGATGCTTTATTAGTCACACAGCTTTTAGTTAAACTTTCATCCAGAGACATTATGGCTTATTTACACGGCACATTACCGCCCGACCGCCATCCCAGCAACCATCGCTCCTGTGCTCTTACACAGAAGCGAGTCATTCTGTAAACGGAGCGCGCCGAACATCAGCTCCAGGCACAGTCAACAGGCAGTTGCTCAAAGATCTGCACGACTCCTGTTCACACGGCCAGACAGTCGCTTAGTTGTTAGGCCAGTTAAACAATGCTGACAAGTGAGTGATTTCTCGCTCAGCGCCATGGCGGATTGCCCGAATTCATTATGTCCACCAATGATTCGCCCCGTGTAAAAGGTACCTTTAGACGGGTGTTGCTGGCATCGATTATCTGCGTGTCGCCTACTGTTGGGCCGCCGACTCACGTTTTAAAAATGTTGCAAATGGCTAAAATGTGCCAAAATTGCAGCTTTTTGGATGCCAATATTATGGCATCCGATCAATAATAAATAAGCGCCATTCTGACGCTTATTTATGGAGGAAACAAGGAATCGGAGACTCGGAGGACCCTCTTGTAAGGATCCGGCGCTTCCAGTTAATGACATGCAAGCGGAGGACTGTTATTTCCTGAGGGGTCTGGCGTGAACCCCCGTAATGTGCGCATTAAGAGATCTGGCCGCAGCGTCCTGACATCTGCTGCGCACATTGCTGGGTACGAAGGGGTTAATAGATGGCGACATGCTGTTCCATGTGAATTGTTCCTCGCCGTGACCCTGGAGCAGCCGGCCTGAGATTATGTGGGATTTCCACGGGCTGCAGACAGATGGCACGAGCTAAATATGGACGTGGAAAAAAACGAAAGCCAGCCAGCGCCGCGTCACAAGTAATTAGCCCAGCGAATCCGCGGCGGGACCAGATGTTCTCCCCGTGCTGAGCGAGCAGACGGGAAGATTCTGCAAGGTTATCACTGTCGCCGACTTCAGAGGGGTCAACGGGCCAGCCACCCACATCCCACTCAAGTAACTGATCTATAGGGGGTTCCTATATGGAGGGGACCCCCACAACTCACCAGAACAGAAGGGGGCGTCACTCGTGTTCAAACGACAATTTGCTCATCCATCTAAAAGGACCCTTCGCCAATCCACAAAGCTGAGATGTAATGTGATTAGTCGTTTTGGACTTCTGGGCCGGGCTCTGCATGCAGTAGGCCTACGGCGGATTGCGGCTGTCAGCGTGGCCGGTTACCCTAGACCTGTGCTGCGGCTGACCGTGATGGCTCGCCGCTGGTCACGCTCAGTACAGTTTTTTGTTGTTGTTTATTTGTATTTTCTGCGCCGTCGTTAGCGATGACAGGGGTACCTACAGCCCATATGTAATGGTAATTGCATATGGGCGCGGGTCAGTCGTCCTCCATTGACATCAATGGAGGCCGTCTGCGCGGATTCCACCGCAAAAGAGAGCATGCTGCGATTTTTCTTCTGCTCACGGAAATAGGCAATTCGTATCCGGGAGGGTGAACAAAAAAAAAAAACACCTCAGAAAATGAATGCCTTTCAACATCTGCGTTTTACCGCAGATTGTCCGTGCGGATGGCGATCGCGAAATCTGTAATACAGATCTGCAGGGTTCGTTTAACACACAGCAAAAATGGTGTGGATTTTGGTGCGGAAATGCAGTGGATTTTGCCCTGACATATTGCGCCCGTATGAGCGCATAGTGCTTTCACACAGGCGAAATTAGCCCGTAATCCGCACTGCGCCACGTGGCAGATTCTGCGCCAAAATTTGCAGGACTACCTGGGGTAATCCTGCATGTACGAAAGACCCTTAATGTGCCGAGTGTGACCACATGGGAGACCCTTACTTGTGTCTCCCACCAGTCTGCAGCTGCCTTGGTGAAGCTGGTCCGTGCCACTCATGCCCAATGGCAGAGCTTTTACTTTAAGACATACTTGCCAACGCTCTCATCAAACTGGAGATCTCCCGGACTACCGACCGCCCCCCCCCCCCCTTGTACTCGCATCCCCCCCATGCCCATGTTTCCTCTGACATCTGGGAACAGAGAAAGAAGTGAAACTGGCAGCGGGTGTTATCTGACCATCCGATTCCTGCCACCGAGTGCGGGATGGTATTACGTCGCTGCCACGTGGACCTCCCCGCTGAGCCCTCTTGTGATCACAGTATAGGATGTCCGTCGCTCTTGAGCCGGGTACTCTGAACACTCTTAGCCCGTGTTTGATTCTATGCCCGCAGTATCACATTCCTTCTGCCGAAGAACACTTTGTCACCTTTACGCCGGTTGCATTTATTTATACTATGAAGGTGCCATCTACGCCCACTTAGCGGTCCAGTGGGTGGTCTGTACTCATTTTGGGATGTGGTGAAGGGGTCACATGTACCATTAGGGATTCAAATACCGTACGTTGGGAAAGTAACCTATATAAGTGGACGAGGCATACAGAAAGACCGAAGAGCAGGACATTGTGTTCCGACTCTCTCCTGCAGGTGGCGCAGGGTTGTTGCTGCTGCTGATTTTTGTTCAAGGTGGTATTTACAACAGAACATGCGATATGTTGTGGCATATCCACCCTCCAAGTATACTTAACCCCCCCTTAACAGAGGGCACTGACCACAGTGTACTTCACTGCTGACCACCAAAACAATGCAGGGGAATCCCCTCCCTCCATCCCTGCAGGGTTAAACTCCCTCCTCCTCCCTTTGCTGGCTGGCATAGTCTCCCATAGGAGTCTATGGATCCACCGGCGTTGTGTTGTCACGAGGCAGGACAAGTCCTATCTTTAGGCGTAGAGAAATCATGGTGTCAAAAAATTGCGCCTATTGCACGTTTTTTAGGCCCATTCATCTGAAAGAACCTAAAGTACTGATCTCGTGTCCATCACGGCTCCAGTCACATCCAGAGCAGCATTTATGAGTCTTACTATGCAAGCTGAGAGGAAGCAGCGAGACAGCAACTTGTTTCCAACTATGCCAACCTGTGATTCGCACCTTCCCCGCCCCACGGAAACGATCACTCACTTAATTCCTACAACAGTTTTTGGTTCACACACAAGTCACTGAACTTTCCACTGGAAGGTGGCCGTCATGTGTGCGCCGTAGAGAAGTCGCCATCCGGCCCCTCGGCTGCTGCACATCTACACATAAGATGCAGTTCAGACAGGCAGCGGGGCTTCGGCGCCCGTAAGGGGTGTTTACTTGGCGGAGCGGTCACAGATTCTGCGACAAATCCGCATCCCATTATTTTCAGTCGCAGTCTGCACGCCGCAGAGTTCTTCCGAACGTGGATTTAAAATCCACACAAATGTGAAGTCCTCAATGCCGATTTCGTTTTTTCTGCAGTCACAGAAATCCGAGGATTTGTCATGGAGTTCGAGGTAAAGTTTGCACAGAAAAATAAAACATGGAATCCGCCATTCACACAGAAGAATCTGCGGCTAAACTGCGCATTTCTGCCGTGGATTCACCACGGATCTGCATGCAGTTGGCCCGCATCAATGGGCAAATCTGTAGGTGGCGTTCCCCACACGGCTTCAGCGCGGGATCCGCGTCAAGGAGCGACATCACTTGGTTTTCCCGCGCGTGGATTCCAAAGCCACATGCAGAAAAAAAAATCTGTGGTGTACAGACTGCAGCAAATGAAGGGGGCAGTTAGGAGATGGTAACATTTTGCCACGGATTTAAGGTGAAAACCGCAGCAAAATGTCGCCGTGTGTGTGTGTGTGTATATATGTATGTATATATATATATATATATATATATATATATATATATATATATATATATCTCCATAAATCTGTTCACGCGGCGGAATCCAATGCATATTTTCCCTGTGGATTGCGTCTGTAAAAACCACCGCAAAATCCATGGCCAAGCTGCAGATTTCCGCGGCAGCTACTGTCGGCACACGTGGAATTCCTGGTGAGGAAACCTCGCAAGGAACAACAGATCACTCTTTTCCCCATCTGAGATCTGTGTGTGATGAAGAACACGCGCCATATAGATTACGACGGGGATGTGCCGTGGATTCCAAACAGATTCCGTGTCAAATTTCTGTCATGTGAACTAATTTTTTTTTTAATTACCTGCCCTGATTATATTTCCATGGTGGCACTGAATAACGGATCAGCAACTTGGAGGTCCGTCATCTTAACGCACTACTTTGTAGAGGTCCCAGGTCATCAGGGCCTGCCGGCCACCTTAAACTCTCTGCTCAGCAGCACTTGATCATCAGCATGCAGCCACCTGAGGGTCAATAGCAGCATTCTGCAATTTAGAAGGTCCCACACCAATAACATGCCTATAAGTACCAGCAGACCAATGGTGACTTACCTATTGGAGGTCCCACCATACAGGGAGGCTCCTGAATAATGCTGCACTGTGACTCCTGCATTAACTAGTAGCCTATCATTTGGGGTCTCTATAGCACAGAGGACCAATAAAAAAAAGAAGTGAAGAGAACCTGGGGTAACGGACTGCTGATGATCTGAGGTAACAAGTGTACGGAGCCGAGACCCCCAAGTAACAGCTCCTCACTGACCTGGGATCTCCTGATTTTTGATGCATTACTCCTTTTTTAAGGTCATTAGCCCCCGTACCATGATCGCAGCTCCACTGCTGTGAAAACACATGACTCTGCAGAGGGGGAGTCACATTATAAAGGGTCTTTATTTTCAGCACAGCTGGGATCAGCCCTTGCCGAGGGTTCTCCCCCCCGGCGTCGCTATGTACACGAGTATAAATATAATCTGACACCCGCAGCGCAGTTTCTAGTCTCTGTGGTTGTCAGGTCACAGGAGGAACCTGCCGCTGACAAGGAGGAGGTATTGTCCATCGCTGGCTGGTGTGCGGTCCGGGAAGATGCGCAGAGAAGCAGCAGGGGAGACGGATGACTGTCCCGAGAGGACTACCCATGGGGGTCAATAGACAAGGAGCAGAGGAGTCAGAGGCCTGAGAAGGAGGAGTGTGATTGGAAGATGGGTCCATTCTCCTGCAGAAGAGATGGAGGATATTAAGCTTCTTCAGAAAAATCTAAAATGTATTTGTTGAACCTTCTATCTATTTTCCTTCCCATTTTCAATACCTCTGCTTGCTGCTGGTATACTTCCATTAGGCTGAAAACGCATCCTAGCTTACAATGAACCAGTGCAAATCTCATTCCTAACCTGGACACTGGATAATTAAAGGGGTATGCTGGTAATACGCCATCACTTATCCATAGGAATGGAAATAACAGATTGGTTGGGGGTCTGACAGCTGGGGCCCCCACAAAACCTCCAAACTGGGTCCAGTGTCCCCTATGTAAATGAAGCTGCGGTTGAGCGTGTGCGCTGCCGATTCACCCACCCCTATAGGACTGATGGAGAAAGTCGGGGACAGTACTTGCCGATCTATGGCAGTCCCGTAGGGATGAAGGAAGCGACAAAACGCCTGCTCAACTGCAAAGCTATTCATATGAAGGAGGTGGAAACCGGGACCCCCGTTCTGGCATTTAGTGCACCCCTGATCTCCACTTATCAGTACCAGAACCCCCCTAGTTGTACCAAGATCACCAGTTATCCCCTCTCCGCATCTGTCAGGAACTACATCTCAGCAGCGTTGAACTCTATAAAGCCTCATCTGGGCTGCAGGTGGCTCCCCGGACCCCCGCAACTCATCTGAATCGCTGCCACAGACCCTCCTGGAGGAGAGACATCAAAAGCGGCGCAGGGCGGGTGGTTGTTTGTCCTTTAACCCTGTGTTTGCCTTATATGTTGGCCCCATTCCTCCATTCTGCACATATTTCATACTACAGATGGTTTTCATCAAGTCACGCTGACTTAACTGCTTCTGGTGATAACCGTCTGATAGACAAGCATACTGGAGAACATGGCGGCTACAGGGGGCACGTCAGTCATCACTAAACCACGCCATTTATTTACGGACACCTGTGTCTTACCTGAGCATCATAATCCAGGACAAACGGGGGGATCTCTATCTGGTCTGGGGCGATGGCGGTGAAGAGCTGGTGGAGGCTGTCAACATGGTGGACCTTGTCCTTTAATCCAGACACGGTGAAAGTTGTGAAGAACCAGGTGGACACCTGAAGACGAAAGGTTAGGTCAGTGAAAGGACATCGACCACTTAAACTGAACAAGGAGGAGTATTCTAGCCAGGATGCAGCTAGCCCCCCCACATCTCAAAAAAGGGTCCTATGGGGGGTGGGGGGGTGTTCTAATCTTGGCTCTTCACGGTAGAGATGGCAAAACCCAGCGCTCTGTCCTGGCTACCTGTATCCGTAGCCCTCATCCCGGGAAACGGGCGCTACGGAATCCCCTTTAACTTGTCATTGCATTTATTAAAAATATATATTATATATATGAGCTAGCTGCATTTGTAACGGTCCAATGAATTAATATATCACATTAATCCTGCATGGTGAACACCAGAATTGTGTTTTTTTTTTATTTTTTATAAACTACTCTCTCCAAGAAAAAAAAAGGTAATAAAAAGCAATCAAAAATTGTATTATACCCCAAAATGGTACCAATTAAAACTATAGGTTACCCCACAAAAACAAGCCCTCACACAACCCCACCAACAGAAAAATAAAGAAGGTCTGTGAATGATCACGCGACAGCTCTAATTGGCCGGCAATCAATCCAATCACAAGACTCGTTTGCTGAAGGCGGGGTATTCAAAGCCCCATCACCAGAAGGAGAGTCTTGTGTAAGTGCGAGGACACGGCAGCCTGCCGCAGCCCCGGGTACCAGTGCGAGAGACTCAGACGCCGCTGGCTAGTTTAGTATTGCCGTTTTTGTCCTTTTTTTTCATTTCGCTAGGACTTATTTTCAGGGGAGCGCTTATATTTAACCCCCCCCCCCCCCTCTTAAAAAAATGAGTAAAAAGATAAAAAAGGTTTTAGGGTAGGGCGTATTTTCAGGGAAACGCTGTAGTACTACATAAAAAACCCTTGGAAACTTGGCATCACGGTCATCATACTAGTCCACAGCATAAAAACATGGCAATTGTACTGCATCACGAACACCATAAAAGCAAAACTCCCCCAAAATGTTCTGCTCCCCCCCCCCCCTCGTTCTAAACGTACGGACATCGTGCAGTTTTCGTTAATGATGCACTCATCGTTGTCTTTCAGCTAGATGAAAGAGGACGATGGGCCTTATCAGTGTCGCACGCTGAGTTCTCGGCGGGATATCGCTGATACTACTGTTTCAGCTGCTATCCCACTCAGAGAACACAGGAGTATGCAGAAGACAGCGCTCCAGCTGTGTTCTGTATACCCCGCTCGGAGTGCTCAGCTGTATACCAGATGAGTGCTCCATTAACACAGCAGGAGTATGCAGAAGACAGCGCTCAGCTGTATACCAGCTGAGCGCTCCGAGAAGACAACAGCTGTATGCAGAAGATAGCGGTCCTGCTTGTCTTCTGCGTACAGCGTGAGCCTTCATTTACACACTTAGGCCTCTCTCACACAGGGTGTTTGCAAAAACGCTGCGATTTTCAACGTTGCCCATTCATTTCAATGGGAGGCACAGGGCTGAAAACGCCCAAGAATCGAACATGCAGCGCTTTCAGCCATTCATTTCAGCCCCACTGAAATAAACGGGAGCCTTGTACAGCGTTTAGCGCAGCGCTAAACGCTGTACAAAAACGCCTGTGTGAGGGAGGCCTTATGCAAAGTGAACGTTTAATACGGTCCCTCACACTGCCGTTTGAGTGAATTTTGAGCGATCGTCTTGCCGTGTAAATGCACACAACAATTATCGCTCAAAAGATGTTTTTTCAGTGTAAATCGTTGTGTCTCAATGGGCCTTAAACAGTCACTTCCATGCAGTGCAGCCCCCTATCTGCTGCTTATCAGACACCATCTAGAGGTTGAGATTTTCCCCTGTGTTCTCCATCATTATTCTGTGTCATCAATCCTACGATCCATCAGCACATCATCACATGACCAGCTAGAGCATATACCATCTCTGCTTGCTGGGAGGACACCAATTATCAACACTATATATTTTCACCTACAGACCTATAGTTATAAGGTCAGGAGACTGAACTATCATCTCCTTCCTTATAACCGTGCAACAAGAACCTCTAATCATTCTGAGTTAACGCCCCTCTTAAGGAGCTTGTGTGGTACAGTCCATCAGACAGGAAATATGAAGAACATAAAAGCCAGGTATCCCCAGGTGGAGAGAATGAGATCACATGACCAGCTAAGAATGACTGCAGGCGTTTCAGATAGAAAGGAGTAACCAAGGTAATACTAACTATATATTATATGAATTAAAAAATACACCACCCCTCGCTGGGCGGCCTTTTAATACCTGTAAACAAAATCCAGATAAAGGAGGAACTACCCGAACCCTCTATGTGCCAATGTAATCTGCAGCCTATCACAAGCCCAACCAGGTCCAGATAACATCTGCGTATTATGTTAAGTAACTTTGCAAATGCTTTAAAGAAGTTCCAAAAACTTTCTCTCCTGATAACATGCGGTGCGATTTCATCCAGGATTTTATGCCGGATGCTTGAAATGGAGCCTCCAGCGCGGATGTGAACGGAGCGAAAACCAGCTATGGGTTCAGCGAGGAGACGACTACTTAAGAAAAAAAAACTAAAAACATTCCCGTCAGAATAATCATCTGGAGTCCCACAGATGCTGAACTATCTGGCCTGCACCCTATTGGGGCTGGTCCTCCTAAGGGGACACGCACAGAGGCTTTTTTCCTATCCGATGTTTGGTCCAAGAAACGTATGGAAATAGCACCGATCTATTTGAATTGATGTACGCACACGGGCAAAGAAAAATGGCGGCATGTCCTAGTCTTCTTCGGTTTTCGGAGGACAATAGCACATGTCAATATGCGGTCTCCCGCTCATCGAGCAACACGCAGGATAGCCATGTGCTGTCCGATGCAAGGTGCGCCTGAGAATACGAAGTGCAACTTTTTGCCAGCTGTTGTGCCTAAAGGGAACGGATCAGCAGGTTCTCCCTGTAAACCATTACTGATGCCTCTCTAATGTTTCCGCCACCTGTCCCTTATAGAGCAACAACTCGGAGTGGGTACAGCTATATAGAGGTAAGGGGTGCACAGAAATCACAGCATGCACTGAGGGGAACAAAACCAGAAAATATATAATTAGCACAGAGTGAATCGGCGCTGCAGGGAAGAAACCGTACACAAAAAGACCACAAACAGACAACAACCAAAATACACCACACAGATAAGAGAGCAAAATGGTATCTACCCAGTGAAGAGACTATCCTCCCCCCAACACTGTGCCGCTATCTACCCAGTGAGGAGACTATCCTCCCCCCAACACTGTGCCGCTATCTACCCAGTGAGGAGACTATCCTCCCCCCAACACTGTGCCGCTATCTACCCAGTGAAGAGACTATCCTCCCCCCAACACTGTGCCGCTATCTACCCAGTGAAGAGCCTATCCTCCCCCCCAACACTGTGCCGCTATCTACCCAGTGAAGAGACTATCCTCCCCCCAACACTGTGCCGCTATCTACCCAGTGAAGAGACTATCCTCCCCCAATACAGTGCCGCTATCTACCCAGTGAGGAGACTATCCTCCCCCAACACTGTGCCGCTATCTACCCAGTGAAGAGACTATCCTCGACCCAACACTGTGCCGCTATCTACCCGGTGAGGAGACTATCCTCCCCCCAACACTGTGCCGCTATCTACCCAGTGAAGAGCCTATCCTCCCCCCAACACTGTGCCGCTATCTACCCGGTGAAGAGACTATCCTCCCCCCAACACTATGCCGCTATCTACCCGGTGAAGAGACTATCCTCCCCCCAACACTGTGCCGCTATCTACCCAGTGAAGAGACTATCCTTCCCCAATACAGTGCCACTATCTACCCAGTGAAGAGACTATCCTTCCCCCAACACTGTGCCGCTATCTACCCAGTGAAGAGACTATCCTCCCCCCAACACTGTGCCGCTATCTACCCAGTGAGGAGACTATCCGCCCCCCCAACACTGTGCCGCTATCTACCCAGTGAAGAGACTATCCTCCCCCCAACACTGTGCCGCTATCTACCCAGTGAAGAGACTATCCTCCCCCAATACAGTGCCACTATCTACCCAGTGAAGAGACTATCCTCCCCCCAACACTGTGCCGCTATCTACCCAGTGAAGAGACAATCCTTCCCCAATACAGTGCCACTATCTACCCAGTGAAGAGACTATCCTCCCCCCAACACTGTGCCGCTATCTACCCAGTGAAGAGACTATCCTCCCCCCAACACTGTGCCGCTATCTACCCAGTGAAGAGACTATCCGCCCCCCAACACTGTGCCGCTATCTACCCAGTGAGGAGACTATCCGCCCCCCCAACACTGTGCCGCTATCTACCCAGTGAGGAGACTATCCGCCCCCCCAACACTGTGCCGCTATCTACCCAGTGAAGAGACTATCCGCCCCCCAACACTGTGCCGCTATCTACCCAGTGAGGAGACTATCCGCCCCCCCAACACTGTGCCGCTATCTACCCAGTGAGGAGACTATCCGCCCCCCCAACACTGTGCCGCTATCTACCCAGTGAAGAGACTATCCTCCCCCCAACACTGTGCCGCTATCTACCCAGTGAAGAGACTATCCTCCCCCCAACACTGTGCCGCTATCTACCCAGTGAGGAGACTATCCTCCCCCCAACACTGTGCCGCTATCTACCCAGTGAGGAGACTATCCTCCCCCCAACACTGTGCCGCTATCTACCCAGTGAAGAGACTATCCTCCCCCCAACACTGTGCCGCTATCTACCCAGTGAGGAGACTATCCGCCCCCCAACACTGTGCCGCTATATACCCAGTGAAGAGAGTTTTTTCCTAGTACGGTGCAGGTATATACTATCTCTGCAGCTTGGCTATGGACTGTATACATTCCTTTGGAATTACAGCACTGAAATCTCATGTATTTATCTGCTCGTGTTTATGTTCAATGGGGATTCCCGACGCTGCGTACAACTTATTTTGCGCATATATTGCTGTTGTGTGTGGGAGCGGGGATTCCCTTTGCTTCTTATGCCTGTGAACAGACCTCAGTCGACTAGGGGAATTCCCCTCTTAGCGCATGGATTGTCATTCATGGTAGACCCGTATCTGCGCCACCCGCTC
This sequence comes from Eleutherodactylus coqui, assembly GCA_035609135.1. NCBI lineage: Eukaryota > Metazoa > Chordata > Amphibia > Anura > Eleutherodactylidae > Eleutherodactylus > Eleutherodactylus coqui. The sequence continues at coordinate 35,317,059 of CM069408.1, forward strand.
GCTCAACACTTACAGGTGTTGATTATCTTGCGGATTTTCTCAGTATATTAACCCCTATAGTAGAGGTGGTAGTTGACCCCGATGAAGCTAGGATGCTACTAGCGATGTGCTTAGGGTCCTTTTACCCCCATCCGCTCCGTGTTTTGGCGCTTCGCCTATTCAGCCGTATTCGCGCTATTTTCTCAGTTTTCTCTTTTCTAGGATCCCGTTTCCTATTTAGACGGCTCCTGTTTATCTTGGCGCCACCTTATTATATTTGGGGTTTCTGGTGACCCGCGCACCGGCACTTTGCGTACGTTTAGTTATTGGAGAATTGTGCCCCTTTATTTTCCTGGGGCGGGTGGGGTTAGGCGACTCATGATGGCGGTTACTTCTGAATATGTACTTCTTCCCTTCCCCTACGGCTGTTGTCGGTTATTTGTGCAAGTGTCCAATAAACCTGAGTAAGCTTATTCTGCGTGGGGCGCCTATTTGCTCATCTTCTCATATATTTGGCGTCTGTGCCTGACAGCATCCCCGAGACTGGATTTACACAGGCGAGTGTGAGGTCAGTGAAAAACTGACTGTTTCACTTGCAATTTCACAGAAATTTTATCATAAAAATTCATCAAACAAGCAGGAAAAACACTTTTTTCACGCTCCCATAGAAAATAATGGGTTCTTCATGCAGCAAAAGCGAAGAAAAATAGGACACGCTGTGACTTTTAAACCTTGGACTTATGTGCATTAACCCACTGAAATCAATGGGTTCTTTTCCCGTGGGAATTCTATCCATCTTGGAATCGGACGGAACTTATGCGGGGGATGGGGAATCACCCATATAAATACACCTATACAAACCATACTGCACTAGACTAGCAAAGGCTTATTAGCAGATGACTGATGTGACAGATTAAGCGCTGGCTTACTGGACAATCGCCAAGACAGTTGGCAGGTCTGGATACAGCCGGCCGATACTTACATTTATAGGGCGACAGGTTCCCTTTAAAGAACCCCATCTTTGCTCCTTTACTCCCCGTTTTTCTAAAGCACCGCATCTCATAAGAGTTCCTTCACAGACATCCTTATTACCTTCATATACGACTCCTCACATTATACTGTTCACTCATGCTTCCTCATCTTTTTCTCTAAGACATTGACCCCCCCTGTCTAATCCTGTCTTATCACCCGTAAATCTTTGTTTCCTCATTGGATCCTGCTGCAGTCCCTCTATTGCCTTCTGCATCTCTATGGATCTCATCTTACCTCCTTACAACCCTATAAGCTTGTGTTCCTTCATGGATCCTTCTGCAGCCCCTTCTTGTCTTCTACATCATTCCCATCTAAGCTCCCTCACAACTATATTACACCTGTTCCTTGCACATCTTATAGATGCTCTCCTTAAAGGGGTTGTCCCGCGCCGAAACGTTTTTTTTTTTCCCAATAGCCCGCCCCGTTCGGCGCGAGACAAACCCGATGCAGGGGTTTAAAGAAAAAAACGGATAGTACTTACCCGAATCCCCGCGCTCCGGTGACTTCTTACTTACCTTGCGAAGATGGCCGCCGGGATCTTCACCCACGGTGGACCGCAGGTCTTCTCCCATGGTGCACCGTGGGCTCTGTGCGTTCCATTCCCGATTCCAGCCTCCTGATTGGCTGGAATCGGCACACGTGACTGGGCGGAGCTACGAGGAGCAGCTCTCCGGCACGAGCGGCCCCATTCAGAAGGGAGAAGACCGGACTGCGCAAGCGCGTCTAATCGGGCGATTAGACGCTGAAATTAGACGGCACCATGGAGACGGGGACGCCAGCAACGGAACAGGTAAGTGAATAACTTCTGTATGGCTCATAATTAATGCACAATGTACATGACAAAGTGCATTAATATGGCCATACAGAAGTGTATACCCCCACTTTGTTTCGCGGGACAACCCCTTTAAGGAGAGATGATGCCCATTCCTGTTCCTCTTTTACACTAATCCAAGTTCCAGCTCTAACTTTTAGAGTTCTGCTCCCCCCCCCCTCCCTCCCCAATAGGATTCTGCTTCTTTAAGGCTAAAAGCACCCAACGGCCATCCCAGCGATCCCAGCTCAATGAATGGAGGTGGGGTGGGTCGGGTATCATTCTGGCCCCCACCCCCCGCCCCACCTGTATTCACAGTAACCAGACAGTCATTGATAGATGGTTTTTTGGGTCTGCATGAAAGATCCAATCATCGTTTTATCACTAATCGTTCTTCCACTGTCTGAATTTACACCCAACAATTGCCGTGGGACCCCCTGACTCCAACGAGCGCTTTGTACAATACTTGTGCCATGTGAAAGGGCTTTAAAGGTCTAGACCAGCACCGATCCATGAGATCAGCGCTCTTCTACTGGGGCTTTGGGGTACTATTACCCAAGTGCCGTTAACTCTCCTGGAATAGCGCTCGCTACTGGGCTGCTGTCAGCCTGGCAATTGTCAGGAAACCGCGAGCGATAGCGCCACCGCTTGTCCAATCACTCCCTTACACAGACCTATTCAGACTTTATTAAGGGTCTGAAGGTTCCAATTGCCCAGTAATTAGCCAGTATGAATGTGCAAGCAATCAACTAATGAGCAAAAGCTCATTATTCTGCATCATAAACAAGAAAACAAACAATCTCCCCGTGTGGAAGGGGGCTGCGCTGCTGACAAGGAGGATATTGTATCAGAGGCGAACAATCGTATTAATGATCGTATGTCTCCTATAGAGCTGGTATCAATCTGTGGAGCCGTCTACCATGGCTGATGTTGGGGCATGTAGAAGAGCCCTTATGATCTGTCTTTCCCACAGAGCAGTCACTTGTCAGCCGCACTCCTCCCTATTTACACGGAAGATGTGCAGCCGACCAGCAAGCAGTGTTATGCTTCTATAAGCGTATCAGCTGACGAGCTCACTCATTCTGTTCTTGGTTACTGGATCCCTTCCTCTTGCCATCTTAAAGGACTTCCTGTCTGCAATCTTAATCTGTGATCGATTACTTTCTGCTTTCTTCCAGACAATGAATCCGGTCAGACTGTCCTTATAGCCCTTTTAAGGCACATTTACATGAAGCGATGATCGCTCAAACGACAGTTTGAGTGGCGGCTTTGAGCGATTATTTTGTATAAACTATGAAGTAGCTACTCAGCTACTTAAGAGCAATTAAGTGTGTAAATGAAGCCTTAGCTGAAAGCAGTTAATAGCCGGAGGGCCATTATCTGCGCTCAGATCCTTTTGTTCTCCATGAGAAAACAATGCTATCAGCACTCCCCCTGCAGAACTGCTGATAGGGCTGAAGGGCGGTTTTTAGGTTGGCTTGAATTTAACGATCAGCTAGCAGTGCCCGATGGCCGGTTAGACGCAACTATTATCGTTAAACGACCGCCTTTTAGTGATTTTTGAGCGATCGCTACATGTAAATGGGTCTTTAGACTGAACAAGGATCTCACGATTCACGTTTGCCCGAGCGAACAGGCCGGTGACGTCATCACCAGGTCATTCGCACTCGGACAGCCTGTTTAGACTGTAGGATACTCGTTGAGAATCATGCAGTTCTCGTTCACTTATCATTCAGTATTTAACCCCTTAAGGACATGGCCTATTTTGGCGTTGAGGAAGCAACAATTTTGGGGGAATTTTCATCTCCACTTTTCAAAAACCATAACTTTTTAATTTTTCCATCAACATGGCCGTATGAGGGCTTGTTTTTTTTGCGTGGCAAGCTATAGATTTATCAGTATCATTTTTGGGTGCATCTATTCTATTGTAAAACTTTTTTTTTTTGAGAGCAGGGAGAGAACAAATTCTGCCATTGTTTTTTAATTTTTTACAGCGTCAATCATACAGCATAAAAGACACTGTACATTTTTTTCTGTGGGTCGGTACGATTACAACGATACCAAAAATACTTCTTTTTTTTAGGTTTTTCCACTTTTGCACAATGGAACCCCTTTTTTTAAAAAAATTATATTTTTACATTGATGCCTTCAAAGTGCCATAACTTTTATTGCTCCAGTTCATTATGGACACGATGATACTACACGACTAAACAAATTTTTCTTGCATTTTTATTTTTTTTTATGAAAATAGGGGAAAATGAGCAAAAAGGTTGCTGGCAGATTACAATGTTATCTGCCGGCTCCCGTTGAGATAACAGCCTGCGGTCTACTGACAGATAAATGTGTTTGCTTTACCTGTCAGTGGCTGAATGATGGATTTTAAGTTCACCTTAAAATAATTGTTCAAACGAAAAGTGCACAATGCCCACATTTACATGTAACGATTATCGCTCATTTTCGGTCGTTTGAACGAATTTTGAGCGATAATCGTTACGTGTTAACGGGCCTTTATTCTCTCATCCTTCTACCATATAAAACCTTGTCTTAGCTCCCTAAGCACCCTGTTACCCCCCCCCCTTTCCTCTAACAGATGGTCTTAGACTCCACACATCCCTATTAACTTGTATTCGTTATCCTGCAATAAAGCTTCTATTGGCTTCCCAAGAACATTTCCTATTCCCTTCATACAATAGTATCCATTAGCCAGCTCCTTCATATTTTATCGCCTCCTGTCGAACACCCTAAAAACCTTGTTATCTGCTTTTATTTTCACACAATAAGTTTAGTCATCACATCCCTATAATTCCTCTTCCTCTCCTACTATAGATCTTGCCTCAGCTCCCTATCATCACTTTCTGTTCCTTTCATACAATGGATCCCATGGTGGCTCTGTTAGAATTTTCACTATTACCTGAGTAACTACCTAAAATCCTTGTTTTCCTATCTTACGACAGATCTTATCTTGGCTCCCTGACATCTCTTCCTGCCCCGATTATGCAATGGATGCCATCCTAACTCCCTCACAGCCCTATTCCTTCATCTAACTTGTCTTAGCTCCCCAACAACCCTGCTACCTCCTTTTCCCATCATACACTATCTTGTATTCGCCGATTTACACCCCCGTACCTAGTTCTCTGTTTATACAATGGATACGGTCTTAGCTCCCTCACAACTCTAGACCTCCATACATCAGAGGGATGGAGGACATGGCTTTAGGGAATATATCCATGTGTAGCGATGTACACTTGTAAGTTGTGGATGTCAGTAGGCAACAACCACAGAAGTAGGTGCAGTAACGACGGCCGCCCCCAGGATATACAATAAGTTTATGTAGCGTTTCATGAATTCACTAGCAGAACCATAACAGATCACTGAAGAGTAGATCTCATTCCTCATCATCTCTGATCCAGTTAGTGAATGGACCCAGAGGACTGAATCCCACCAGACGCCCGTGACTCTCAGGGTCTCTGTACTCCAGTAACTCGGCCCTCACAGCTGTTTCTCCTTAAAGATGCATTGATTAAACTAGACGCTGCCAGTAAGACCCGGCGGGATAATCATCACGATTTCGGAGAGTCACTTGATGTCGATAGTTTTTCTTTCTGGAAAAGTTTGAGAAAGAATGTGGAGATCTGACGGATCTGGAGAGGGTTTGGATTTTATGCGTTGGCGAGGAAAAAAAGGACTTCAAATTTGAATTTCAGCATTTCAATCAAAGTCAGGGGTCATTAAAAGGTGGAGCGGATCAGCGCCCCGAGAAGCAAGTGCCGGCGTCACCACGCACTAAGGGATGGAGGCGCTGGGTACAACATTATGCAGTAACGTCGGGTTCACATCTGCGCTGAAATCTCCGTTTGCGGAGCCGTTGCACATCGGCACTAAATACCGCAAGAAAAAGCCGTGCGTGCGTCCCGCCTTTACAAACTAACCCCTTAACATGGGGGTCGTTGTCGTCCAATTCCGTAAGCCCAAACACGTTTCACTTTTCTGACAACTTGTTGTACAAAGCCTTATTTTTTGTGGGATGAGATACATTATTTCATTTGTCTCTTTTAGGGTTACATATAATATATTAGCATTTATTAACCCTTTCTAAACCCTGAAATTCTACCATTAATTTGGTTTTAAAATTTGCTCCATTCATTAGGTTACCTTAATTCCAAGGTCAGTATAACTGCAGCGACACCGAATGTATACTTTGTTGAGGGTTTTACTACCTCTGCACAATTTTAAAAAAAAAACACATTTGCTTTTGTGTCACCGTACTGCATTACTTTTTTAATCTTTTCCATTGAGGGAGCAGTTTGCAGGGTGAGCTATAATTCTTAGGGCTTATTCACAAGTCCGTATATCGACCGGGTTTTCACAGCCGGCTGATATACGGTGTCCATTTCTGCAGGAGAGGAGGCAGGCCGGGGCAAAAGCAGTGCACTGAGCTCCCTGTCCCTCTCCACTGTTTGCAATGGAAGGGGCGGAACTGGGGTGGAGCCAAGTTCCACCCACTGCAAATAGTGGTGAGGGGTGGAGAGGAGGCGGGAGCTCAGTGCACTGCTCCCGGACCGCCTCCTACCCCTGCAGAAATGGACACTGTATATCAGCCGGCCGATATACTGACTTGTGAATAAGCCCTTAAAACAACTTTTTGATCCCTCAATTTCTTTTTTTTTTTTTTCCCAAACAAAAGGTTTCATCAAAAAATACAAAACACTAATTCTATCACTTTTTTAACTTTTTTGTTTTTAAGGCATTGAGTATACGGGATAAATAATGGGATCATTCCATTAAGTGTTCTTTAAAAAGGTTTTTATTCCATGTGGCATTGTTTGATTGGAAAAAATAGTTTTTTTGGAATTAATATATTTTTAAGCTTCAGGCTTTAATTTATTTTTTTTAGCCCCACCAGGGAACTGGATCTTCTATTGTCTTACATATCACACTGCGATATTTCTGTATTGAAGTGTACTTTGCCTGTCAGCGTACATAGTAATCAGTATACAAAAAGGTAGTAGACATGGAGGCCTTTAGGCCCGTGGCTGCCGTAACTCCTCGCCGCCTCTCACTATGGCATGGAGGTGGCTTACGATGAGCATTAGGCTCTGTTCACACCTCCGTTAGAGAAGCAAGAAAGGGGAATCACCTGGTCAAATGCATCAATTTTATGATGGCAATGACTATAATAGGGTCCGTTCGGTTTTCATTCAGCTGTCTGGATTTTACCGGAGGACCAAGTCCTGCATGCAGGACCTTCTCTTACAGCATTTCATGCCGGATCGGCGACCGAGGCTCTAAACACCGATATGAACACAAGTCTCAGACAGTTCCTCTGTCACTACTGAATGTGGCGCCTGAAGGGTTAAACAGCCCGACTTGCACTGTATACGCACGGAAGTGGGTGGGAACATTAGATAATTGATCTAATATATGGTATGATAAAACCAGTGTGGGGTGGGAAGGGGCTAAAAGGGGAGCATACAAACTCCATTAGTAGTAATGTGATGTACTTTCACTCCCCACCGCGTCTTGTTACACAGAAACCCGTTACAGAACATATCGCACATCTCATCTTCTGTCACTCACACGCAGAACTGCGATATTACGCCACTTCTTGTTACAACAGGCACGCGCTTCGTCTCTGCATACATTACACCCTAGGGCCGGCTCCTTCCATTCATAAATCTCATTCCACCCGAGGACAGACAACTCTTATTCACATTCATTGGAATAAACGGATTGCCTTATTTTTTTTCTCTCAACTTTTTTGGGGGGACATTTGTTATATTTTTCATACATATAATAAATACAATAAGAATCGCAAACTATATTTTTGGGGCAGAAGAGTGAATATACACATAAGGGGAGATTTAACAAGCCAAACTTACCAGAATTCTAGCTCACTTTTCACCAAAAAAAAAAATTTAAAAAATGGCGCCACGCCCTGCATCACATTCATTATGCGTTAGACACTTTCTTGGCTCTGCCCCCTGTGTAGTGGCCGCTGCTTGCAACTGCAGTTCCCACTGATATTCAAAGAGCTGCACCTGCAGTTACAAGAACCGGCCACTACAAGGGGTCAGAGCAGCAGCGGAACTGACACCGGACGCCTGATCAGCTGATCGGTCAGGGTTCTGAGTCGTGGACCCCCGGCAATCAATTATTGATGACCTATCCTGAGGGCACATCATCAGTACCATTTGCCTAGAAAATCCCTTTGAATGTATGCCAAATATGTACAAACTAGGGCGATATAAAGATAGGCAAGGGTGTTTAAACAAGCCCCACATTCATCACCCCGTCACTGATACGTTTAGCGCACTTTCAGGCTGCCTGATCTACCTGTTAGACGGGATTAGTAAACTGATCCCATTGTACATACATGATATTTGTAAAGGTTTCCCAACTGGCCAGTTTAGCAAGACGACTTGACACGCTGACGCCGATAACAGACGAACTCTGGCTCACCGAGCCGCGACATTTATATTAGCGCTGGATAGGATAGGAGCATCCGAGGTTATAGGATACATTGCCTTCCATTCTGCAATCAGAAGGGCTCTGCGATACGTTCCCTTTAAGGCCTCAAAGGCTGGATTGCCGAGTGACATGAATATAGAGATCCACAATAGATGCGGCATGCACGCACCATATGGGAAAACACAGCAAGTGCCAGGAAGCGTGCTGGCTGTATTGACCCTCTCGATGTATGGGGGAGGGGAGTTCCCCGAATTGGAACAGACGGTCATGCACTGATCCTTGGGGTGCACGGACGAGGGATAGTGCGCGAATGCTTTACATTTGGACCTTCCTCTTTGCTTTTGTGTGACTCCAGTGTTTCACATATGATCCCTAGATGTTGGTGTATAAAGGATTCCACATATTAACCCCTTCCCTACATCTACTGCACATGCACGCCTTTTCAGTATATCATCATCAGGCTTCTTACACTGGAAACTGTTCAGCAGCCCTTCACCAGTATTGTAATAAGCTTGTTGTGTCCAACCGTATATCAGGGTGTCGGACGGCTGATGGATCCAAATACGCTGCCTGCTATAGTCTACGGACAGAAGGCGAGCGTGTCCCCCTGTCCTGGTACAACAGCAACTAACCAAAACCAGCCAATTCCTACTTCTCTCCAGAGATCAGATCAAGTGCTAATTATTTAGAGGACTGGAATCTCAGGGAGAAATTCTCTACAGACTCTTCTAGAAGTCAGCAGAACTTCACTGACTCCACTGCTGTAAAGAAACGATGGTAACTCCCATTACAGCGGAAGGGGGCGGAGACTCACCTTAGAGCGAAATGTGGGATGGACAAAATAAAGAGCCTTCAAGTTCTTCTTATATCTGTGAAGAGTTAAAAAGAAGACATTCAGATCAGCGTTAGAGATGAGCGAACATACTCGTTTCGAGTAATTACTCGATCGAGTACCGCCATTTTCGAGTACTTCAGTACTCGAGTGAAAAGTACTCGGGGATCGCCGTGGGTGAATGGGGGGGGGGGGGGGGGGGGGACAGGGGGGAGCCCTCTCTCTCCCCCCTGCAACCCCCCACTCACCCACGGCGCCCCCCGAATTTTTTCACCCGAGTACGGAAGTACTCGAAAATCGCGGTATTCAGGCAAAAAAGGGGCGTGGCCGAGTAGGTTCGCTCATCTCTAATCAGCGTAAATGGTGGGTGCGGAAAAATTAAAACACACAGAGAAAATCCCTTTAACCCTCTAAGACTGGAGATTTTTCATTCGTTTAGTTTTTTTTTTTGTCCCAACTTTCCAAGAGCTGCAACTTTTATTCTTTGATTGAGTTTGCTGTATGAATGCCGGCTTCTTTCCCTTTGGGCCGAGTTGTATTTTTAATGGTACACTGGTTCTAACAGTCTACTACAGAGTGAATGTTACTACCAAGATCATTCCTTCCCGTCCTTCCCTACGCCGATCGCTCTGCCTGTACTCAATGTAAATTGGGAACCTTCAATCAATTGCAAATTGGTACAAATCAAAATCTCCATAATGCCCTAAAAATAGAAATAAAAGCTGCCTGATCGTGAGAGGGTTAATCGCAGCTCAAAACCGTTTATAAAAGATGTAGACCTGTGAGTAATATTTGGGCTCACAGCTCCCCCTAGTGGAGACTGGCAGAAGAGTGGGTTAACTGTATAGGGTCAGTGTAGCGTGGCTACAGTCACGGACTGATCATCAGGGAAGCCACTTACTTGGCATCCACCACGTCGTACACGTTTTTCAAGAAGTCCGAGTCCAGGTGATTGTGATCGCCCGTCAGGGTGTGGAAATATACCAGGACGTAGTCTTTGGCAGCCACGTGATCCATCATATGTACGAAGTACAGCAGGGCCTGGTGGGGCGAGACAGAACACGCATGTTGTATGTAGTATAGCATGTCTCTGAGGGGCGGTCATACATGATGGGGCAGTAAGTGTACAGAATCGAAAGAGTACTAACAGCCATATTGATGATTAAGACTGGGGTGTTAGTAGTTTTACAAAAGAGGATCTCCACTGCTCACATCAAACTATGACGCCTCATAGGAGTTGTCTGCTTACTGCACAACATCCCTTTAACCCTTTCCAATCCACTGTCTGACGTCTTCCTACATTCTGATGTCAGAGGACGTCCGACAGGGTATTCTTACTGTCTATTGGCAGCCACTCCGCTGTCTGAGCCTCTCTGGCGCACACATACCGGGTTTGGCCAGCAGATGGCACTGTTGTGTAACAGCAAAAAGAGAAAGCCTTTTAGGAAACCCGGAATCCAAAATTCGATTGGAAAGGGTTAATAGAGCTGTCTGCAGTAAAACAGAGCAGTACTTACCCATCTGCCACCGCCAGCACCCAAAGCTGTAGTCCCGGCATCTTTTGTGATAGCGGCGGTCACCGCAAGTCAGGCGTCATGTTCCCGAGCTCATTGCATCATGGTGCGAGAAGGAGGAGCGGTGATGCTGCTGCCTCTGATTGGATGCATCGGTCGCCTGAGCCTCGGTGACGGCCGCTGTCACAACAGATGCTGGGACCACAGCAGGACCGCAGCGCTGATGGAGGGGGGAGTATAGCGGTTTGTTATTGTATTACAAATAGCTCTATTAAAGGGATCCTGTCAGGTAACCAGACAACCCCTTTAACTAGCTATTTCTAGATAGTAGAAGTCATATTATATTATCACCCAGCTTTCCCAGACCTTCAAATGCCAAATCTGAGTAGTCAAGCGTTCTTTGCTCTCACTGCACAACTAGGCAAATTTCATATCAGCAGTGAAAAAGAAAGCTGAATGAAAACCAATAGAGCCGCATATAGGTGGCCACCCAGCTTTCCTAAGCCCCTGAATAAGAACTCCACACAATTACACACTGACAAAACCCCTATTCTCTCTTCACTAGATAACTAGGCAGACTTGTCATTCAGGAGTCTGGGAAAGCTGGATGACAACCCTTATGACAGCTGTAGTGATTCTCATACTGGTTGCCACCCAGCTCGCCCAGAAGCAAAAACTCTTTTTCCCCCCTTTAGGTGGAAACATTTGCACAAACTGCCCAATTGTAATCTCCCCCCCACTGTGGGGGTTTCAATGTCTCCGGTCACTTTTATGGATATTTCCCGAGTTACCTTCTCCATGTCGATCAGCAGGACTGGAATGTTCCTTCCTACGATGACGATGACGCTGCGGCCGCAGTTATCCAAGCCTGGAACAAGGAGAAAGATGTATGATGTCAGTGGAAGCAGAGGACCCATAGGCTGCCATGGTCACCGATAGCTCTCCTTCAGGTAAATCCCTGAAGAAATCTTTTTGGCAGTGGTGTGCCAAGTGGCATCTTGTAAGACTCACCGGATTGGTACAACGCCTTCAGAGCTGCGATGTCTGAGAGGTCCTCCGTCCGCGCCCGAGACAGCCAGCGATTGTAACTGAGGATGAAAGAAGAGCAACCATTGATCTGCCAGCTGCCCGTACACCGAGGACGGACACCAAGACATCACATGACATTTACTCGTACAGAAGCAGTGGGAGGAACGTTCGAGGGTCAACTTGCGTGTAAAATAAGATGCAGACGCTACCTTCAGCCCTCACTCACCCCTCTTACACACCTGAGGAATCAATAGGTAATCCTGACAAACTAACCCATTAAAAAAAAAAAAAAAAAAAAAAAAGGAGGTAAGCTTCCAGGACTGCAGCGAGGCATTGGAAGACAGCTCACTCCGAGGAAGACTTCACAACACACCAGCAAGCCGTCCTCAACTTCAACTATGCACTCCCTTCTGCCATACAGAACTATTTCAGTACTGTTATACCCTCCCCTCTCCCACAACCACAGACAACTTTTTAACACTTAACTCCCTCCTCCGCTGCCCCCTCTACAGCTTTCATCTCCGCTGAGGACTTTGACATCTCAGAAAGATTTAAACTACAGTCCCTGCAGCCCCTATTTGCACGGCTACTCTGCCCTTTCCCCCCCCTACAACCTACCCCCACTATATGAGCAACTACCCCCCTGCGGTCTCCTTCCCCTCCGCTGTAGGCTAAATATCACTGCAGGCCCTCTCTCCCTCCGTCTCAGCCTTTAAGTCATTTAGTCCAGGTTTACTGTTCCTAGAATTCTCCATATGTACCTAACCCCGTTCTGGTCCGCACAGCGCCCTGGAACTAGCGGTAATAAAACTGCAGCCTAAAGTCAGTGACAAATGGCAAGGGGGAAAGGGTGGCAACTAGGCTATACTTTGTGCTTGGATTCCCCACCATTTTCAGGATCTCTGCTGGCTATCAGTGAACAGGAACATTCTGTACAGACCAAATATTTCTAACAGCTGAGGGTTTGCTACAGTTGTATTCAGCCTGGAAATCATAGAATGGTAGAGTTGGAAGGGACCTCCAGGGTCATCGGGTCCAACCCCCTGCTCAGTGCAGGATTCACTAAATCATCCCAGACAGATATTTGTCCAGCCTTTGTTTGAACACTTCCATTGAAGGAGAACTCACCACCTCCTGTGGTAACCTGTTCCACTCATTGATCACCCTCACTGTCAGAGTTTTTTCTAATATCTAATCTGTCTCCTCTCTTTCAGTTTCATCCCATTGCTTCTAGTCTTTCCTTGTACAAATGAGAATAGGGCTGATCCCTCTGCAGTGTGACAGCCCTTCAGATATTTGTAGACAACTATTAAGTCTCCTCTCAGCCTCCTTTTTTGCAAGCTAAACATTCCCAGATCCGTTAACCGTTCCTCATAGGACATGATTTGTAGACAGCTCACCGTCCTGGTAACTTCTCTGAACTTGCTCTACTGTGTCGATTTTTTTTCTAAAGTGGGGTGCCAGAACTGGACACAGTATTCCAGATGAGGTCTGAAGAGTAGAGGGGGATAATTACCTCAGTGATCTAAACTCTATGCTTCTCTTAATACATCCCAGAATTGTGTTTCCCTTTTTGGCTGCTGCATCACATTGTTGACTCATGTTCAGTCTATGATCTATTAGTATACCCAAGTCTTTTTCACATGTGCTTTGTTTTTACTCTTTACCCTATGAATGTTGTCTGTGTTATTTTTGGATATATTTAATAGACTTATGTATGGTTTATTCCTCGTTGTACGTGTATTCGCTTTGTACGCACATCACCTTACCTTTATTAATTTAGCTGTCCCCACTCCCTTTGTAGTTGTTGCTTTATAAGGGACAGATGGCTACAATTTTAGAAAGGCATTAGCAATGGTTTATAGGAAAACCCTGCTGATCTGTTCCCTTTAGGGACAAAGACTGTTAAAAAGTTATGCCCAATTATTCTCAGGCGCACCTTGGTAAGACTGGTTTACCGGCACCGACACATTATACCATACTATCACCATACAACATTTATGCTGCAGTCTACACTGGCAGATAACAAATCTTCAGCTGTAATAAATATAAGTTCATGATGGCATTTCAAACACTGGATGTAAAGAATAACCCCTTCCATCCAGCGGCAGCAAGCAGAGATTTTGAAAATAACGATGTACGAAAACATGAAGTTTAAAAGAAAGTTGCAGAACTCCTCAGCAAGCAATGAGGATTGCTAATATTCCAGCTGATAACATAAGTGACAAGTTATAGATAAGTGGGGATCCAAATTGTGGGAACCCAAACAATTGATAGACCCCTCTCCGTATATTGAGACTTGCTGGAGAGAAGTAAAGGGAGTTGAGAGACCCTCATGGAGGTCTCAGTGGTCACAGTGTGATGAACTCACTTCCTCTGGTGCTGCTTCTGTAGGGCGACTCCAGACATTTGCCCCTGTAGTGCCAGACGTCGCTGCTTGTCTACATCACCTTCCATGCGTGCAAAGGCATGTGAGCCAATGAGGGTCAGATCGTGCCCCAGTCCTTCATCCTCCTCTGAGTCCTCTGCAACACACATGAAGAAGTCATTAGTCACAATCCAGGATACGAATGTAATCAGTAACGGGCTCTCGCAGCTCATAAAACGTGAATATCAAGACTGCTAAACCAGAACCATGCAGAAACAAGTAAGAAAACAAAAGTGTTCAATTCACTGACATCAAGCAGAGGCATTAAAACAGCAAGGAAATGAAAACACAACTTTATCGGGAAAAAAAAAAAATAAATAAATAAAAATCGCTAAATATTTAATAAAGTAATTAAGGGCTTATTCACACGGCCCTATATTGTCCGGGTTTTCACGCCCAGCCGATATACGGTGTCCCTTTCTGCAGGGCAAGGAGGCGGGCCGGGCGCAGTGCACCGAGCTCCCGCCCCCTCTTCACTGTTTACAATGGGAAGGGCAGGACAGGGGTGGGGCTAAGTTCTGCCTGTCCTGCCCCCTCCCATTGCAAATATTGGCGAAGGGCAGAGAGGGGGGGACGGGAGCTCAGTGCACTGCTCCCGGCCTGTCTCCTTCCCCTGCAGAAAAGGACACCGTATATTGGCTGGGCGTGAAAACCCGGACGATATACGGACGTGTGAATAAGCCCTAAAGGAGTATTCTTAACTTCTGAGGAATCGCTATAAGTGTCTGATAGGGATTCCACCCTTTAGACCAGCATCTATATATGTTGATAGCAGCTCCATCCAACCGGGTGAAGTGGGCGCAAGCTTCACCCCCTCCACTCAGATGCAGCAGCTGCCCTTTTACATGTTGCTCCCTGTTCTGATAAATAGTAGAACAATTCTAGATATTGTACTGCAGTCACCTTCATGTACGCCGGGCTTCTCACAGATCCGGATCTGCCGCTCTGGAACGACTGGTTCCCCGTCAGCATTCCCAATATCCGGGGGTATCAGGGGCAGCGAGCTCTGCTCCTCCCTGAAGGATCGAGGGAAGTAAAGTGGAAGCAGATGCAGGTAAGTGGCCTGGAAGAGAAAAAAACATTCCGCGCTCAGTGCCTCGTGCCTCACCTTTTGTAAATTAGATACTGCTTGATACCAATGCATAGAGGTATAATAAGGAGGTGGGGGCTGCTGTTGTAAGAGGATGCTGGAAACTCAAACAGGGGGAAAAAACAAACAAACAGTAATCGCACCTCTTCCTGCTCCGTCACAGCAAACACCACTTTATCCAGTGCCGATCCATGTGACTCCAAGAACCGCCGCACCGTGCCTGAAGGAGAAGGGACAAGATGCTGACTTTAGCCATATGTATGATGCAAGGGAACCAAACCACCATCTACCAACCACCCATAATGGAAAGGGAGGATGGAAGATTGTATCACTAGAAGACCACTACAGTACAATGCACCGCCCACCCTACACTAGAGGGTCACCCAGATGCACTATACCCATACACCCAGGGGTCATTCCACTGCAATGGTCTGCACTACACGCCTACAAGAGAGTCATTCTAGTGCAATGCTGTGAAATTCCTACAGCAGAAGGGTACAGGCAGTGTAATATTCTACACTGTATCCTGCAGCGGAATCAGACCCTGTGCCCGGCCAGCGCCCACGTGTACCTGTCACTTTATTTTCTTGTTCTACACTACGGATGGTTCGCACGACTTACCATCGGACATGTGCAGTAGTTTTTAAAATTTCTCAATCCTTGCTTTCCCACCCCCGTTGCTTGACAATGACGCGGAATCTGCGACCGTTTCGCAATGTAAATTGCAGAAGGGTCGCGGGTCAGAAAGCTTCTGTTGACTTCAGTGCAAAAATAGAAGATGCTGCGATCTTTCCTTCCTGGAAAAATCGCGACTGATTTCCGCTCATGTGCAGGAAGAAGAGCGTTCCCATAGCATGTAACGAACTGTATTTGCTGCAGATCCACAGTGCGGACGCTGACCGCGGATTCCGCAATGCAAACCCGTTCAATGCAGGAGGCATTAACCCGTTGCAATCCAATTTTGGATTCAGGGTTTCCTAAGAGGGGGGGGGGGGGGGGGGCTTTCTCTTTCTGCCATTATACAATGGCACCATCTACTGGCCAGAGCCAGTACTGAGTTATGGGACATGCTGGAGAGGCCCCCCAACTACAGAGCGGCCAGTAATATACAGTAAGAATACCCTGCCGGACGTCTTCTGACATCGGAGCTGTACAGCCTTCAATCAGAATGTCTTCAGACGTCAGACAGTGGATTGGAAAGGGTTAAGAAGTTCAATCAATGGCAATGTTTTGTACAGCACTTTCCGCATAAACCCGAGGAGCATTACACGGTAATATCCCTATGCCGTGACAGCGCAAGGTTCTGCAGGAGACTCACGTAAGGCGAGGTGTGTTGCGTCTTCCAGCGGGTAACCCCTTTTCTGAGTGCTGATAACACACAGCCCCACGGACGACACAGCTTGCTCCCTGCGGGAAAAGAGAGAAGGAATGAGAGCCTGGACGGCAATGCTACCCGATGGCGCCTCATAGTCATCGCAAAACGCAGACGCCAACAGAGAAACAGAACATTCTGGCGCAAAACTGAAGGAAATCCAGCGGTGGACTGAAAGAGAAGAGATCAGGAACACAAATACTTCTGTACTGATCATGGATACTAAGTGATATCTATACTCCGGTCACATCTAAAGCTGCATTAACAGTTTTTCTAGCTGCGGCTTTTACTTTATTAACCCGGAGGTGAAACATTAAAAAAATAAATAAATATCTAGATGTATAGCTGAGGTCCTACGCTGCACTGCATTGTGGGAGATGGAGTTTTAGATGACTGCAGGCAATATGCAGTCACTGAGCGAGAGGGATATCAAGGACGTGTGAGGTTGCACAGTTTCAGAGCACAATTATGAACGCAGATCTGGATGGGACTCGAGTATAAAACACAATAATAGATTAAAGGCTATAATGATGTTATAAAGCCAAAAACAATGTAAACCGAAGAAGAAGTGAAAAATGGAGAAATCGAGCTGTTATATGTAAGATTAGTAACATCAGAGAAACAATAACAGGATAAGATGTATAGGATACAATGTAACGGATACACGATCGCCCCGGAGGAGGGGCCCAGAGCACTGGACACACGACAGAGCCGGAGGAGGGGCCCAGAGCGCCGGATACAATGTAACATACACGACAGAGCCAGGGGAGGGGCCAAGAGCGCCGGATACAATGTAATGGACACACGACAGAGCCGGAGGAGGGGCCCAGAGCGCCGGATACAATGTAACGGACACACGACAGAGCCAGAGGAGGGGCCCAGAGCGCCGGATACAATGTAACGGACACACGACAGAGCCAGAGGAGGGGCCCAGAGCGCCAGATACAATGTAACAGACACACGACAGAGCCGGAGGAGGGGCCCAGAGCGCCAGATACAATGTAACAGACACACGACAGAGCCGGAGGAGGGGCCCAGAGCGCCGGATACAATGTAACGGACACACGACAGAGCCGGAGGAGGGGCCCAGAGCGCAGGATACAATGTAACATACATGATAGACCTGGAGGAGGGGCCCAGAGCACCAGATACAATGTAACATACATGATAGACCTGGAGGAGGGGCCCAGAGCGCCGGATACAGTGTAACGGATACACGATATACACTGAAAGTCAGATTTATTTCCACCTTCAGTGTGCCCCGTTATCTGTAGAATTTCATTGATAAACAAACTGAAATCTTTTAAGGTGGAGAAATTAAAAAAATAAAAATAAAATAGAATAATGTGGTTGCATAGGGGCTAATTCCCACGGGCGGGTTTCCACCCTGTATCACGCAGCGGAAATACGCAGCGTTGCCCCGCAGCTATTAGGATCCATTGAACCTAATAGCGCAATGTTCACGGTGTGGAATTTCACAGTAGAATTCCGCCCCGTGAAATCACCGGTAATCACCCGCGGGCGTACGCAAGGACGGCTTCCATTGCAGTTAATAGAAGCCGTCCGTCACGCTATCTTCTGCTGTAGCCAATCACATTTAAACTCATGATAAATAGTAGTCAGTACGATCAGCGATCAGGCCTACAGCAACATTTAATGGAGTGACTAGCAAGTACTGGTTGTGCAGTCATGTGTCAACCATCTCCCGTATTCTTCATATGTCTGGGCTGTGGGGGCCGGGGGCAAGATGGAAGACTTGTCTAACAAAGAAAAACATCCAAGCCCGGCTATGTTTTTCCAAAACCTACACCCAGTCTGGCAGAAGTCTGCGGAGAATGTGTTCTGTCTGATGAGACCGAGGGGGAACTTGTTGGCCATAATTCCAAAAGGTATGTTTAACAGAAAGCCAACAGTGCGCATCACCAGAAGACCCCCCGATCCACCGTGAGGATGGTGGAGGAGCATTATGTGGGGGGCTGTTTATCTGCTGCTGGGGCTTTAGTCAAGGATAGGGGATTATGAGCAGTCTATTGTGGCACAAAACCTTCCGGCTTCTGTTAAATAGCTGAATATGAGGGGGAATTTCACCTTTCAGCACAACAAGGACCCAAAGCTGACCTCTAAATCACCAGAACATGATAAAAGTTTTGGAATGGCCCAGCCAGAGCCCGGACCTGAATCCTATTGTAGATCTGTGGGTGACCTGAAGAGGGCGCTACACTCAAGATGCCCTTGCAATCTGACAGATTTGGAGCGCTTTTGCAAAGAAGAGTGGGCAAAGATTACCAAGCCAAGATGTTCCCCGCTGACAGATACCGACCCAAAAAGACTGAATTCTGTCAAAGTCAAAGGTTGCATCAACACCGTATTAGTCTTAGGGGGGCACATTTATGCAGCCCCGTTATTTTAGTTTTTATTCTCATTTTTCCACCCTAAGGGCTCATGTCCACGGGCAAAATGAGATTTAAAATCCGCAGCGGATCTCCCGCGCGCGGATCCGCACCCCATAGGGATGCATTGACCACCCGCGGGTAGATAAATACCCGCGGATCGTCAATAAAAGTGATTTTTAAAAAATGGAGCATGAAAAAATCTGGACCATTCTCCATTTGCATGCGGGTCTCCCGCGGAAACGGCTCCCCCGGGCTTCTATTGAAGCCTATGGAAGCCGTCCGGATCCGCGGGAGACCTAAAATAGGAATTTAAAGCATTTACTCACCCGCAGCGGGCCGCGAAGCTCTGCTCTTCCTCACGGCCGCATCTCCCTTGCTTCGGCTCGGCGGATGTGCCCGGCGCATGCGCGCGGCACGTCGACGAGGTGCCGCCGGCGTCAGGAATTCATCCGCCGGCCGAAAATGAAGATCCGGCCGTGAGGAAGAGCAGAGCTTCGCCGCCCGCTACGGATAGGTAAATGCTTTTAAATTGCTATTTTCAGCGCTCATGTCCGCAGGGCAGGAGGGACCCGCTGCAGATTCTACATGTAGAATCTGCAGCGGATCTGATTTTCCCCGTGGACATGAGGCCTAAAAGATTCAGTTTGTTTCTCATTGGCATTGTACAGATAACGGGGCGCACGGACGGTGGAAAGTAACATGAGAAAAACCTGGCGTTTTAACAGCAGTGTGTAGACTTTATATCCACTGTAAGGTCTCACAGCTCACAATGCATATCAAAGCCACGGGGAGGAAAGAACGGTTTATATAGAGCTCAGAGACAGGATTGTGCGGAGGCACGGATCTGGAGGTAGGCCGCCTGCACACGGGAGGATTTGCATTGCAAATCCAATACTGCCCATAACATGCTATAGAGAAATAAGTAAATTGCAGCATGTTCTATTTTTGCATGCATTTCGCGTGGACAGCTTCCATTGAGTTCAATGGAAGCCGTCCAATCCGTGGCCCTTCTGCAAGGACATTGCAGAAAGGTCGCAGATTCCGCGTCATCGTTAGGGAATGGATGTGAGAAAAGCGGGAGTTAAAAAGAAAACAAAAATCTGGACTGCCCATGTCCGACAGTGAGCCGTGCGGACCATCCACAGTACAGATGAAGAAAAAAGAAAGCAGGTGCGCGCAGACGCCGCTAATGCCAGGGCCGGATTCTGCAGCCGGCCGGAGCTAGAAAAAAAAAACGTTTCTGCTCCACTGAAAAATCCCAAGAGCAGAGCGGCCTCCTTAAGTCTTAAATGGAAGAAGTTTGGAACAACGAGACTTCCTAGAGCTGGTCAATCCACTAAAGTAAGTTGTTGGGGAAGAAGGGCCTTGGTAAGAGAGGGGACCAAAACCTAATGGTCGCTCCGGCTGAGCTCCAAAGACCTTACATGCAGATGGGAGAAACCTCCATAAGGTTAGTGATCACTGCAGCCCTCACTAATCATGGCTTCATAGCAGAGTGGCCGGAAAGAAGCCTCTTCTCAGTAAAAGACACACGATGGCTGCCTGGAATTTGCCAAGAAGCACTTAAAGGCCTGTCAGACTGGAACCAAGATTGAACTTTATGTCCTGAATTCTAAGCATTGTCTGCAGGAAAGCAGGCGCCGCTCATCACCTGCCCAATACCATCCCAACAGTGAGGCCTGGTGGTGGCAGCATCATGATGTGGGGTGTTTTTCAGCGGCTGGGACAGGGAGACCGGTCAGGGTTGATGGAAAGCTGAATCCAGAGCACGAGGGACCTCAGACTGGGAGAAGGTTCACTTTCCAATGACATTAAGCACACATGATAATGAGTGACTTAGGGATAACTCTGTGAATTTCGTCGAGTGGCCCAACCAGAGACCCAACTTGAACCCAATAGAACATCTCTGGAGAGACCTGAAAATGGCTGTCCACAGACGGCCCCCATCCAACCTGATAGAGCTTGAGAGGATCTGCAGGGAAGAATGGCAGAAAATCCCCAAATCCAAGTGTGCAAACCTTGTGGCATCATACCGGAGAAGACTGGAGGCTGGAATCGCTACCAAAGGGGCTTCAACTAAGTACTTCAACTAACACAGGGTGTGAATACTTATGTCAATGCAGAATGTTTTTTTTTTTAATGAAAAACTACATAGAGACGTCTAACATCCTGTTTTTATGTCATTATGGGGTATCGAGTGCAGAATGTTGGGGAAAAGCTTGAAATTTGTTTTAATTTGCACAAGAGCACAACATAAACTGTAACAAGTTAGAGAGTCTGAAAACTTTCCCAATGCATTGTAAGTGGAGAGCCTGCAGATTCTGGATGCTCATGTGCCGCACGGAGCGCTCTACTAGTCAGGATATACCCGGCGGCCAGTAACCACGGGTCACATGTGTGGTTCTCCATGTCACGGGTGCGGTGTGTAATCCTGGGTGAGGTGGAGGAGGCCCAGCACTATGGGGGAGGAAGTCATCACAGATTTATATAGAACTCATTCTCAGATTTCCTCTGGAAACAACATTCTGATGAGGAAGTGCTGAGCGGATGTCACAATCATGGATGCCGTCAGGGTCATCACGGGAGAGACCGCACTTAAGACATTGCATCATACTTGAAAGTTGTAGTAAGGAGCCCCCCCGCCCCCCCTAAAGCTCAGGACATGGCACAATAACAAAGGAAGAATTCATTACTTGGCGAGCTGAAGGACGTTTCGGTAGCAGCTGTACAGGGAGCTCTCGGCCGCCGTGCGGTACTTGCTCTTGTACTTAGGACCGACTGTGTGGATGATGTAGCGAGCGGCCAAGTTAAACCCCTTGGTGAGCTTAGCCTCTCCTGTCCTGCAACCTGCAGGGAGAAATGGTGACAAGTGCCCAGTGAGAGAGGCTGGTGAGGCGACAGTGAGAGGCAGGAAGTAGTGATCAGAAGTCATGGCAGCAACAGGGGTAATAGGTGTGATGAGGAGATGACGGGCGTGAAACTGTGATCAGGAGGTGATGGGGGAGGGGGGGTGACGGGGATAGTGATCAGGAGGTGATGGGGGGAGGGGGGGGGTGACGGGGATAGTGATCAGGAGGTGATGGGGGGAGGGGGGGGGTGACGGGGATAGTGATCAGGAGGTGATGGGGGGAGAGGGGGGTGACGGGGATAGTGATCAGGAGGTGATGGGGGGAGGGGGGGTGACGGGGATAGTGATCAGGAGGTGATGGGGGGAGGGGGGGTGACGGGGATAGTGATCAGGAGGTGATGGGGGGAGGGGGGGTGACGGGGATAGTGATCAGGAGGTGATGGAGGGAGGGGGGGGTGACGGGGATAGTGATCAGGAGGTGATGGAGGGAGGGGGGTGGTGACGGGGATAGTGATCAGGAGGTGATGGGGGGAGAGGGGGTGACGGGGATAGTGATCAGGAGGTGATGGGGGGAGGGGGGGGGTGACGGGGATAGTGATCAGGAGGTGATGGGGGGAGGGGGGGGGGTGACGGGGATAGTGATCAGGAGGTGATGGGGGGAGGGGGGGGTGACGGGGATAGTGATCAGGAGGTGATGGGGGGAGGGGGGGTGACGGGGATAGTGATCAGGAGGTGATGGGGGGAGGGGGGGTGACGGGGATAGTGATCAGGAGGTGATGGGGGGAGGGGGGTGACGGGGATAGTGATCAGGAGGTGATGGGGGGAGGGGGGGGGTGACGGGGATAGTGATCAGGAGGTGATGGGGGGAGGGGGGGTGACGGGGATAGTGATCAGGAGGTGATGGGGGGAGGGGGGGTGACGGGGATAGTGATCAGGAGGTGATGGGGGGAGGGGGGGTGACGGGGATAGTGATCAGGAGGTGATGGGGGGAGGGGGGTGACGGGGATAGTGATCAGGAGGTGATGGGGGGAGGGGGGGGTGACGGGGATAGTGATCAGGAGGTGATGGGGAAGGGGGGGGGGGGTGACGGGAGGGGGGGGGGGTGACAGGAATAGTGATCAGGAGGTGATGGGGGGGTGTGACAGGAATAGTGATCAGGAGGTGATGGGGGTGTGTGACAGGAATAGTGATCAGGAGGTGATGGGGGGGGGGGGTGACAGGAATAGTAATCAGGAGGTGATGGGGGGGGGGGTGACAGGAATAGTGATCAGGAGGTGATGGGGGGGGGTGACAGGAATAGTGATCAGGAGGTGATGGGGGGGGGTGTGACAGGAATAGTGATCAGGAGGTGATCAGGAGGTGATGGGGGGGTGATCAGGAGGTGATGGGGGGGGGGGTGACAGGAATAGTGATCAGGAGGTGATGGGGGGGTGTGACAGGAATAGTGATCAGGAGGTGATGGGGGGGGGGTGACAGGAATAGTGATCAGGAGGTGATGGGGGAGAGGGGGGACAGGAATAGGGATCAGGAGGTGATGGGGGAGAGGGGGGACAGGAATAGGGATCAGGAGGTGATGGGGGAGAGGGGGGACAGGAATAGGGATCAGGAGGTGATGGGGGAGAGGGGGGACAGGAATAGGGATCAGGAGGTGATGGGGGAGAGGGGGGACAGGAATAGGGATCAGGAGGTGATGGGGGAGAGGGGTGACAGGAATAGTGATCAGGAGGTGATGGGGGAGAGGGGTGACAGGAATAGTGATCAGGAGGTGATGGGGAAGGGGGGGGTGACAGGGATAGTGATCAGGAGGTGATGGGGAAGGGGGGGGTGACAGGGATAGTGATCAGGAGGTGATGGGGAAGGGGGGGGTGACAGGGATAGTGATCAGGAGGTGATGGGGAAGGGGGGGGTGACAGGGATAGTGATCAGGAGGTGATGGGGAAGGGGGGGGTGACAGGGATAGTGATCAGGAGGTGATGGGGAAGGGGGGGGGTGACAGGGATAGTGATCAGGAGGTGATGGGGAAGGGGGGGGGTGACAGGGATAGTGATCAGGAGGTGATGGGGAAGGGGGGGGGTGACAGGGATAGTGATCAGGAGGTGATGGGGAAGGGGGGGGTGACAGGGATAGTGATCAGGAGGTGATGGGGAAGGGGGGGGTGACAGGGATAGTGATCAGGAGGTGATGGGGAAGGGGGGGGTGACAGGGATAGTGATCAGGAGGTGATGGGGAAGGGGGGGGGGTGACAGGGGAGGGGGGGGTGACAGGGATAGTGATCAGGAGGTGATGGGGGTGTGTGACAGGAATAGTGATCAGGAGGTGATGGGGGTGTGTGACAGGAATAGTGATCAGGAGGTGATGGGGGTGTGTGACAGGAATAGTGATCAGGAGGTGATCAGGAGGTGATGGGGGTGTGTGACAGGAATAGTGATCAGGAGGTGATGGGGGGGTGTGACAGGAATAGTGATCAGGAGGTGATGGGGGTGTGTGACAGGAATAGTGATCAGGAGGTGATGGGGGGGTGTGACAGGAATAGTGATCAGGAGGTGATGGGGGGGTGTGACAGGAATAGTGATCAGGAGGTGATGGGGGGGTGTGACAGGAATAGTGATCAGGAGGTGATGGGGGTTGTGACAGGAATAGTGATCAGGAGGTGATGGGGGGGTGTGACAGGAATAGTGATCAGGAGGTGATGGGGGGGTGTGACAGGAATAGTGATCAGGAGGTGATGGGGGGTGTGACAGGAATAGTGATCAGGAGGTGATGGGGGGTGTGACAGGAATAGTGATCAGGAGGTGATGGGGGTGTGACAGGAATAGTGATCAGGAGGTGATGGGGGGTGTGACAGGAATAGTGATCAGGAGGTGATGGGGGTGTGACAGGAATAGTGATCAGGAGGTGATGGGGGGGTGGGACAGGAATAGTGATCAGAAGGTGATGGGGGGTGTGACAGGAATAGTGATCAGAAGGTGATGGGGGGTGTGACAGGAATAGTGATCAGAAGGTGATGGGGGTGTGACAGGAATAGTGATCAGAAGGTGATGGGGGTGTGACAGGAATAGTGATCAGAAGGGCAAGAGTTGGGGGGGGGGGGCGGGGGGTGACAGTAATAGAGATCAGATGACGATGGCTATGAGAGCAGGAACAAGGAGAACTAAGAAGTAAAGCCAAGGGAGACCCCGTATTATAAAGGTTGACCACACAGGATACTTTGTTAGTTGCACACAGCACCCCATGTATAAATACAGGCTCTGCATCGAGGGGTCATCACGGATTACACCGGCAGGCGCACCTTTCAGCTTCTGCATCTCCTCCTGCAGCTCCGACCCCGCATAGCGGTAGATGCTGTCCGACACTGGGTTCTTGTCATTGAGGGACTCATTGCTGGTATTGACCACCGCAGTACAGCTCAGTAACGCCACATCACCTCTCCTGGGGAACAAGAGCACAAGAGCTTATGGAATATCTGTACACGTATCACACACCGACTGCCTTGGGGGGGCGCCGTCACACAGCAGTAGAGGGGGATTTAACACTTTGGGTTATTCCCTGCATACATTATTGAAATAGGGAGAAGGGATCCTGCACTGTGAAGTGTGTGTGGGTGAGGGGGGTGGGTGGGGGTTCCCCCTTTTTGGGATCGGTGGGGATCCCAGCGGCCGGACCACCGCCTATCAGTTTTCAACCATCCAGTGGATGGATGAAAACTTGTATTTTCCTCCACTAGTTGGAATATCCGTTTAATGGCCTTTTACACGGCCGAAGATCTGGCCAGAAAGTTCATTAGGTTCATCTGCCCAATCGTTGGCCGCTGTGAAGGCGCTGCGTCGCTGTTATCAGCAGCATATATCCCCACCGGCATCGATGGAACAGCATGGGGGGCAGACGGTCACAGGAACCATCATTCATCCCTCATACTGTGGGAAAGCAGGTAAAGGAGTGCAAATGTGCCGCTGTGGGAGGGGTCTGCAGACCAGAGGAATGTGATTGGCTCCCGGCCCTGACCCCGCACCGGGAGGAGCCGCCCACTCGGCGCAGCTCTGATTATTTGGGGATGAGGTGCCCTTTAATAGTGACCCGATCCGTCACATTTCTGCACCATATATATATTTTATGACTGCGGTATTTGGGTAGAGCGGCGCCCCGTGACGTACAGCCGAGGGGCGCAGAAGAACGGACACCCACTCACCATAGTATCACCTTCTGATTAATGTCCTCTCTGCAGGGGAACGGCGAGCCGACGCCGGGGGGCTCCGTGTCCTCCAGCCAGACGGCCGAATCAGGGACATCTGGTGAACCAGCCCAACATGGCAACGACTCCGCGTCCACAAAACACGAGCGGGCACCCAGAGGATCCATGGGGCAGCAGAGGGGCGGCCCTGCATCCAGCCAGTCCTGCTATACCTGTGACAGGGGAAGCCAGAGAGATGTACTGTGCAATGTCCATACAGTCACAACATAGGGGGAGGTAGAACCGGGGGGGGGGGGGGGGGGGGGGGGGGGATATAACAGGGGGAGCGCCAGGGGGGGGGGGAACATAACAGGGGGAGCGCCGGGGGGGGGGCGCCGGGGGGACGAGGGGGATATAACGGGGAGCGCCGGGGGAGGACGAGGGGGATATAACGGAGAGCGCCGGGGGGGGGACGAGGGGGATATAACGGAGAGCGCCGGGGGGGGGGACGAGGGGGATATAACAGGGGGAGCGCCAGGGGGGGGGGGACGAGGGGAAAATAACAGGGGGAGCGCCGGGGGGGGGGGGGGACGAGGGGAAAATAAAAAGGTGAGCGCCGGGGGGGGGGGGACGAGGGGGATATAACAGGGGGAGCGCCGGGGGGGGGGGGGACGAGTGGGATATAACAGGGGGAGCGCCGGGGGGGGGGGGGGGACGAGTGGGATATAACAGGGGGAGCGCCGGGGGGGGGGGGGCGAGGGGAAAATAACAGGGGGAGCGCCGGGGGGGGGACGAGGGGGATATAACAGGGGGAGCGCCAGGGGGGGGGGACGAGGGGGATATAACAGGGGGAGCGCCGGGGGGGGACATAACAGGGGGAGCGCCAGGGGGGGACGAGGGGGATATAACAGGGGGAGCGCCGGGGGATGGGGGGGGGGGGACGAGGGGGATATAACAGGGGGAGCGCCGGGGGGGGACGAGGGGGATATAACAGGGGGAGCGCCAGGGGGGGGGGACGAGGGGAAAATAACAGGGGGAGCGCCGGGGGGGGCGGCGAGGGGGATATAACAGGGGGAGCGCCGGGGGGGGGGGCGAGGGGGATATAACAGGGGGAGCGCCGGGGGGGGGGGGGGCGAGGGGGATATAACAGGGGGAGCGCCGGGGGGGGACGACGAGGGGGATATAACAGGGGGAGCGCCGGGGGGGGACGACGAGGGGGATATAACAGGGGGAGCGCCGGGGGGGGACGAGGGGGATATAACAGGGGGAGCGCCGGGGGGGGGGGGGGGACGAGGGGGATATAACAGGGGGAGCGCCGGGGGGGGACGAGGGGGATATAACAGGGGGAGCGCCGGGGGGGGGGGGCGAGGGGGATATAACAGGGGGAGCGCCGGGGGGGGCGAGGGGGATATAACAGGGGGAGCGCCGGGGGGGGGGGGGCGAGGGGGATATAACAGGGGGAGCGCCGGGGGGGACGACGAGGGGGATATAACAGGGGGAGCGCCGGGGGGGGACGGGACGAGGGGGATATAACAGGGGGAGCGCCGGGGGGGGGGGGACGAGGGGGATATAACAGGGGGAGCGCCGGGGGGGGGACGAGGGGGATATAACAGGGGGAGCGCCGGGGGGGGGCGAGGGGGATATAACAGGGGGAGCGCCGGGGGGGGGGGGCGAGGGGGATATAACAGGGGGAGCGCCGGGGGGGGGGGGCGAGGGGGATATAACAGGGGGAGCGCCGGGGGGGGGGGGGCGAGGGGGATATAACAGGGGGAGCGCCGGGGGGGGGGGGGCGAGGGGGATATAACAGGGGGAGCGCCGGGGGGGGGGGGGGCGAGGGGGATATAACAGGGGGAGCGCCGGGGGGGGGGGGGCGAGGGGGATATAACAGGGGGAGCGCCGGGGGGGGGGGGGCGAGGGGGATATAACAGGGGGAGCGCCGGGGCGGGGGACCGAGGGGGATATAACAGGGGGAGCGCCGGGGCGGGGGACCGAGGGGGATATAACAGGGGGAGCGCCGGGAGGGTCCCGAGGGGGATATAACAGGGGGGAGCGCCGGGAGGGTCCCGAGGGGGATATAACAGGGGGGAGCGCCGGGAGGGTCCCGAGGGGGATATAACAGGGGGGAGCGCCGGGAGGGTCCCGAGGGGGATATAACAGGGGGGAGCGCCGGGAGGGTCCCGAGGGGGATATAACAGGGGGGAGCGCCGGGAGGGTCCCGAGGGGGATATAACAGGGGGGAGCGCCGGGAGGGTCCCGAGGGGGATATAACAGGGGGGAGCGCCGGGAGGGTCCCGAGGGGGATATAACAGGGGGGAGCGCCGGGAGGGTCCCGAGGGGGATATAACAGGGGGGAGCGCCGGGAGGGTCCCGAGGGGGATATAACAGGGGGGAGCGCCGGGAGGGTCCCGAGGGGGATATAACAGGGGGGAGCGCCGGGAGGGTCCCGAGGGGGATATAACAGGGGGGAGCGCCGGGAGGGTCCCGAGGGGGATATAACAGGGGGGAGCGCCGGGAGGGTCCCGAGGGGGATATAACAGGGGGGAGCGCCGGGAGGGTCCCGAGGGGGATATAACAGGGGGGAGCGCCGGGAGGGTCCCGAGGGGGATATAACAGGGGGGAGCGCCGGGAGGGTCCCGAGGGGGATATAACAGGGGGGAGCGCCGGGAGGGTCCCGAGGGGGATATAACAGGGGGGAGCGCCGGGAGGGTCCCGAGGGGGATATAACAGGGGGGAGCGCCGGGAGGGTCCCGAGGGGGATATAACAGGGGGGAGCGCCGGGAGGGTCCCGAGGGGGATATAACAGGGGGGAGCGCCGGGAGGGTCCCGAGGGGGATATAACAGGGGGGAGCGCCGGGAGGGTCCCGAGGGGGATATAACAGGGGGGAGCGCCGGGAGGGTCCCGAGGGGGATATAACAGGGGGGAGCGCCGGGAGGGTCCCGAGGGGGATATAACAGGGGGGAGCGCCGGGAGGGTCCCGAGGGGGATATAACAGGGGGGAGCGCCGGGAGGGTCCCGAGGGGGATATAACAGGGGGGAGCGCCGGGAGGGTCCCGAGGGGGATATAACAGGGGGGAGCGCCGGGAGGGTCCCGAGGGGGATATAACAGGGGGGAGCGCCGGGAGGGTCCCGAGGGGGATATAACAGGGGGGAGCGCCGGGAGGGTCCCGAGGGGGATATAACAGGGGGGAGCGCCGGGAGGGTCCCGAGGGGGATATAACAGGGGGGAGCGCCGGGAGGGTCCCGAGGGGGATATAACAGGGGGGAGCGCCGGGAGGGTCCCGAGGGGGATATAACAGGGGGGAGCGCCGGGAGGGTCCCGAGGGGGATATAACAGGGGGGAGCGCCGGGAGGGTCCCGAGGGGGATATAACAGGGGGGAGCGCCGGGAGGGTCCCGAGGGGGATATAACAGGGGGGAGCGCCGGGAGGGTCCCGAGGGGGATATAACAGGGGGGAGCGCCGGGAGGGTCCCGAGGGGGATATAACAGGGGGGAGCGCCGGGAGGGTCCCGAGGGGGATATAACAGGGGGGAGCGCCGGGAGGGTCCCGAGGGGGATATAACAGGGGGGAGCGCCGGGAGGGTCCCGAGGGGGATATAACAGGGGGGAGCGCCGGGAGGGTCCCGAGGGGGATATAACAGGGGGGAGCGCCGGGAGGGTCCCGAGGGGGATATAACAGGGGGGAGCGCCGGGAGGGTCCCGAGGGGGATATAACAGGGGGGAGCGCCGGGAGGGTCCCGAGGGGGATATAACAGGGGGGAGCGCCGGGAGGGTCCCGAGGGGGATATAACAGGGGGGAGCGCCGGGAGGGTCCCGAGGGGGATATAACAGGGGGGAGCGCCGGGAGGGTCCCGAGGGGGATATAACAGGGGGGAGCGCCGGGAGGGTCCCGAGGGGGATATAACAGGGGGGAGCGCCGGGAGGGTCCCGAGGGGGATATAACAGGGGGGAGCGCCGGGAGGGTCCCGAGGGGGATATAACAGGGGGGAGCGCCGGGAGGGTCCCGAGGGGGATATAACAGGGGGGAGCGCCGGGAGGGTCCCGAGGGGGATATAACAGGGGGGAGCGCCGGGAGGGTCCCGAGGGGGATATAACAGGGGGGAGCGCCGGGAGGGTCCCGAGGGGGATATAACAGGGGGGAGCGCCGGGAGGGTCCCGAGGGGGATATAACAGGGGGGAGCGCCGGGAGGGTCCCGAGGGGGATATAACAGGGGGGAGCGCCGGGAGGGTCCCGAGGGGGATATAACAGGGGGGAGCGCCGGGAGGGTCCCGAGGGGGATATAACAGGGGGGAGCGCCGGGAGGGTCCCGAGGGGGATATAACAGGGGGGAGCGCCGGGAGGGTCCCGAGGGGGATATAACAGGGGGGAGCGCCGGGAGGGTCCCGAGGGGGATATAACAGGGGGGAGCGCCGGGAGGGTCCCGAGGGGGATATAACAGGGGGGAGCGCCGGGAGGGTCCCGAGGGGGATATAACAGGGGGGAGCGCCGGGAGGGTCCCGAGGGGGATATAACAGGGGGGAGCGCCGGGAGGGTCCCGAGGGGGATATAACAGGGGGGAGCGCCGGGAGGGTCCCGAGGGGGATATAACAGGGGGGAGCGCCGGGAGGGTCCCGAGGGGGATATAACAGGGGGGAGCGCCGGGAGGGTCCCGAGGGGGATATAACAGGGGGGAGCGCCGGGAGGGTCCCGAGGGGGATATAACAGGGGGGAGCGCCGGGAGGGTCCCGAGGGGGATATAACAGGGGGGAGCGCCGGGAGGGTCCCGAGGGGGATATAACAGGGGGGAGCGCCGGGAGGGTCCCGAGGGGGATATAACAGGGGGGAGCGCCGGGAGGGTCCCGAGGGGGATATAACAGGGGGGAGCGCCGGGAGGGTCCCGAGGGGGATATAACAGGGGGGAGCGCCGGGAGGGTCCCGAGGGGGATATAACAGGGGGGAGCGCCGGGAGGGTCCCGAGGGGGATATAACAGGGGGGAGCGCCGGGAGGGTCCCGAGGGGGATATAACAGGGGGGAGCGCCGGGAGGGTCCCGAGGGGGATATAACAGGGGGGAGCGCCGGGAGGGTCCCGAGGGGGATATAACAGGGGGGAGCGCCGGGAGGGTCCCGAGGGGGATATAACAGGGGGGAGCGCCGGGAGGGTCCCGAGGGGGATATAACAGGGGGGAGCGCCGGGAGGGTCCCGAGGGGGATATAACAGGGGGGAGCGCCGGGAGGGTCCCGAGGGGGATATAACAGGGGGGAGCGCCGGGAGGGTCCCGAGGGGGATATAACAGGGGGGAGCGCCGGGAGGGTCCCGAGGGGGATATAACAGGGGGGAGCGCCGGGAGGGTCCCGAGGGGGATATAACAGGGGGGAGCGCCGGGAGGGTCCCGAGGGGGATATAACAGGGGGGAGCGCCGGGAGGGTCCCGAGGGGGATATAACAGGGGGGAGCGCCGGGAGGGTCCCGAGGGGGATATAACAGGGGGGAGCGCCGGGAGGGTCCCGAGGGGGATATAACAGGGGGGAGCGCCGGGAGGGTCCCGAGGGGGATATAACAGGGGGGAGCGCCGGGAGGGTCCCGAGGGGGATATAACAGGGGGGAGCGCCGGGAGGGTCCCGAGGGGGATATAACAGGGGGGAGCGCCGGGAGGGTCCCGAGGGGGATATAACAGGGGGGAGCGCCGGGAGGGTCCCGAGGGGGATATAACAGGGGGGAGCGCCGGGAGGGTCCCGAGGGGGATATAACAGGGGGGAGCGCCGGGAGGGTCCCGAGGGGGATATAACAGGGGGGAGCGCCGGGAGGGTCCCGAGGGGGATATAACAGGGGGGAGCGCCGGGAGGGTCCCGAGGGGGATATAACAGGGGGGAGCGCCGGGAGGGTCCCGAGGGGGATATAACAGGGGGGAGCGCCGGGAGGGTCCCGAGGGGGATATAACAGGGGGAGCGCCGGGAGGGTCCCGAGGGGGATATAACAGGGGGAGCGCCGGGAGGGTCCCGAGGGGGATATAACAGGGGGAGCGCCGGGAGGGTCCCGAGGGGGATATAACAGGGGGAGCGCCGGGAGGGTCCCGAGGGGGATATAACAGGGGGAGCGCCGGGAGGGTCCCGAGCGGGATATAACAGGGGGAGCGCCGGGAGGGTCCCGAGCGGGATATAAAAGGGGGAGTGTCGGGGGTACCGAGCGGGATATAAAAGGGGGAGCACTAGGGATCCTGAGAGGGATATAACACGGGGAGCACTAGGGGTCCTGAGAGGGATATAACACGGGCAGCACTAGGTGTCCTGAGAGGGATATAACACGGGGAGCCCCGGATGTCTGTGGGGATATAACATGGGCAGCACATGAGGAGCCCCAGGGGATATAACACGGGGAGCACTAGGTGTTCTGAGGGGGTATAACACGGGGAGCCCCGGATATCTGTAGGGATATAACAGGGGGAGCCCCAGGGGTCCATCACAGTGGGAGCCCCAGGGGTTTGTGGGGATATAACAGGGGGGAAGCCCCAGGTGAGATGGAGATATAATATGGGGAGCCCCGGGTGTCTGTGGAGAAATAACATGGGTGTCCATGTGTGAAGGGGCTATAACGTGGGGATATACCACGGGGAGCTATGGGTGTCCATGTGAGAGGAGGATATAACACGGGGAGCCCCGGGGGTCAGTATTTCGGGTTCTGCTCACCTCCAGCTTCCGCTTCATGTCGGTTGCTGTCACCTGATCATTAACCGGAAAGGCCTTGTGAGTAAATGGGGCGGGGCTCTACACACTGAGTGAATGGGCGGAGCTGGGAACGTCATCAATATGGCGACCGCAACGAGAACTGCTTGTTGCGCATGCGCACTGAACACGTGTCTGCCTGAAACGGAGGAGCGGGGAGAAGTGCCGGTAATGAGCGGAGGCTGTCCGCTATCTGCTCCAACACCCCTTATCCCCCCCTGTCCCCCATACTAGCCTGTATCTGCCCCATAGTATCCCCCTTCCTTCATATCCCAGCCCTGATATCTGCCGTATGCTTTGTATCTGTTGACCTGTTTCTCTCTTCCTCAGCCATGGGCCTCACCAAGCAGTATCTCCGTTACGCCCCGTCTGCCCTCTTTGGGGTTGTCGGTAGCGCGAAGTGCAATGTGTGTTACGTTCCCCTGCGGGGCGAGAAGGGGCGCTACGTGGCGGTCGGGGCCTGCGAACACGTCTTCATATGGGACACCCGGAAGGGGGAGAAGGTAAGCGCCTCGCGGGTTCTGTGGGCCCCCAGCAGGTGTGGCCCCGGCCGGCTGACCCCATCTGCTTCTCCCCGCAGGTCCTCATCCTCCACGGCCAGAAGAAGGAGGTGACCCGGCTGTGCCCTTCCCCGGACGGTCTGTCGCTGGCGGTGGGATATGAAGACGGCGCCATCCGCATCTTCAGTCTGCTGAGCGGCGGCAGCGGCATCACCTTCAACGGGCACAAGGCGGCGGTGACGGCACTGAGCTACGACCAGCTGGGGGGCCGCCTGGTGTCCGGCTCCAATGTACGACGCCGTGGTGACTGTATATCCTGGGTGGGGGTGGGGTGTATTTTGCGCTGTGACCGCACTGGAAAAATCTGCATCAGATTCTGTCACACAAATCGGTCTGAAGATGCCGTTCTCGCCGCTGTGTACGGCGCTGACGCTGTATCCGCCATCACTGCCTCTCGGAGGCCGCATTCACGCAGGCCGATTCCTGTTGCGGAATCGGCGTCCATACGGAGGATCCGCAGCCAATCCCTTGCACGCAAATTAACTTTTTTGATCCCACTCTTGGATATGAATTGCATATTCCGCGAGCAGAGGAAATATTGCAGCATGCTCTGATGTGCCGCAGTCTCCACACGGACGGCCTCCATTGAAGTTAATGGAGGCTGCCCTCCCGTCCCCGTTAACGTTGTGTTCAGGCCGCGGGTATCCGCATCATCGCTAAGCGACGGCACGGGGAATACAAGTATTGAAGAACAAAATCTGTACTGCGCATGACTGACGGCGAGCCGTGGCGGTCATACGCAATACATAAATGGGGCAAATATATTACATGTATGTTGTGACTCGGAAGGGCGCCCCCATCATGTGGGTGGGCTGGATCGCCTGGAGTGACAGATTGCTCCCTGTTTGTGAACTGTCGCCCTACATTATGTAGGTGGGAGAGGCCGGCGTGGCCCCGTGGTGTGGAGCGCCCTTCCGAGTCAGACCTCGAGCAATGTACTTGGCTGTCCCGGGTTCATGCATGACCACCAGGGATGGTTTAGTAATACCCATGGATGTTTAACAGATTCTATCCCTGGGGGTCTAGTGGTTTAATACCAGCTGTTGTGTCTAGTTAATTGGCATAGATTATCCCTGGAGGTCTAGTGGTCCCTCACATGTCTTAATTCCACCTCTGGGGGCAGTATAGCTTTTGCTGCTCCTCCCATTTCCTCTGTGTCATGGGTGAAGCATGGATGGACGGCCGTCATGTGATGGCGGTGTGTTTTGAGAGAATTGCCGTTTCCCCTTGTTTTAGTGCTGGTATAATGAGCAGGGACTAACCTGCCCTCTTCTCCCGCAGGACACGGACGTCATTGTCTGGGACGTCATCAACGAGAGCGGCCTGTACAGACTGAAGGGGCACAAGGACTCCGTGACGCAGGCTTTGTTCCTGACGGAGAGGAACCTCCTAGTCACCAGGTATGTGGCGGGCAAAGCAGCTGGCAGCTTCCGGTAACGGCCGGTGATCTGATCCCTCTTCTCCTCCTGTAGCGGTAAAGACACCCTGGTGAAGTGGTGGGACCTGGACACGCAGCATTGCTTCCGCACCATGGTGGGACATCGCACAGAGGTACCTGCTATGTTCTGTATGGGTAATAAAGGTATAGAGGCCATTACAGCGCCAGCCACCAAGTTTGCCAGTAGCCTAGATGACAAGTCTGCCCTACTGTATTGCGTAACATTCACTGTCTGGGAAAGCTGGGTGATTGCATTACAGCGACCACTGGAGCTTGAGAGTTGTGTACGACAAATCCCCATATTTGGGTGGATATACCTTCAGGTACGCTGAGTGGGGAAATATATAGCTGCTCTTACGGCTCCTTCAGGGGTCATCCTACACTTTACTAGTATGTCGTTGTGTAGTGATACATTGCCAGGAGTCAGGAAAGTTTGGTGACAACCGCTGAAGTCACTTGCTCTTAGTACAACTATCTATAGGGCACCCTCTGTGGTTATAGATCCCCCTCCACAATGTACTGGTCATGTGACCACGCTACTGAATGTCCTCCATGTTGGAAAGTTTTATTAGTCTTCACTTCCCCTGACTGGTGTCCTCCCTCAGGTCTGGGATCTAGCCATGTTGTCGGATGAACGGCGACTACTGACCGGATCCGGGGACAGCGAGCTGAGAGCCTGGTCCGTCTCCTATGTCAATGAGGTAAATGATTATCCGCTCCGTCTAGAACTTCCTGGAGGGGTGTGGCGCAGTGACCGGGGAAGGAGGACCCCCAAATATGGTGCAACATGAATCCCCCTTGCCCCGCCGTGGCTGTCCCGTCCTCTTACTACTCGGAAGAATTGAGGATAAAACTAGCATTGTTTCCCACACAGGCTGAAGACCCGGAGGAACCGCGGCTGAAAAAAACTAAAGGCCCTTCAGAGGAGCCCGAGGGTGAGGAGGCGGAACAGGAGACAACTGAGGAGGTACGCTGCACCCCCGCCGCTCGGTCACTGGGCGGAGGGAGAGGAATCGGAAACTATTTTTGAAATAATCCCATTTTTCTGTCTCTGTCCTCAGCGCATCCTGACCTGTCAGCGCTACGGCTCCATCATGAGAGAAGGAAGAGAGAGAGTGGTGACACTGGGGACGGACCGGACGAGGCGCTTCCTGGCCTGTCATGTGAGTGGTTCTGCGTCGCCAGGCCTGTGACTACTACACAGCAGTGATGTTACACGTTATACAATGGCATTGGTTAATTATGCCCCACCCCTTTTTCTAAACCACGCCTACATTCTCGCCAGCGCATCGTCTCCGTTGCACAAGTCTTTGTCAGCCACCTTTTCCGCTTGAGACCCCGTGAAGTGTTGATTGCTGTGGTTGGGGTACATCCCATGTGGAAAGTGACTTGCCCCTTCGAGCCTTGCCATGGGGCATTTACCCTGGCGCTGCCGTAATGCTCCCTGCCATCTGGACTCATCACCCACTTCTCTTGCAGAGTAATGACTCTGAGCTGGAAGTTTTCTGTGTCCTGAATGAGGATGAGATCGCCAAGAAGATGGACAAAAAGATGAAAAAAGCCAAAAAGAAGAGCAAGTAAGTGACATAAATTGATGACTGTGTGTACTGAGGCCACGAGGGGTCGGTAATGACTCCACCTGACCAGTGTACATTGCTTATCCTGAGTGACATCCTGTATTATACTCCAGAGCTGAACTCTCTATTCTGCTGGTGGAGTCACTGTGTACATACATTCTGTTAACTATCCTGAATTACACTCGGTACTCCAGAGCTGCACTCAACTATGTCCCAACATTCCCTGCTTGTTCGGTGTCTGCACAGATCTTGTTCTGGGAAGTGTCTTCTTTCCACCAGATCTTGTGCAGCCATCTAATGTAGGGGATCAGCAGAAGAGGGGACGGCGTGTGATACATGACTGCAAGCTCTTGAGGCTACATATGGTTTGTTACGACGGACACACCTGCACTATACGGCCACTTTATTAAAGACCCTGGCCCTTTCATGATTGGGGCTTCCTTGTGTGGAAATAGGACCTGTAATCACATGACCAGTTTTCCGTGGATCGGTTTCAGCGTGAATCCACATTGGATGGGAAGATCCAGCGATCTCAGTAACTTCTAATGAGGTCCGGCCATCGGTGCTGGACTGGCCGGGATTTCACTACCAACTTTTTTGAGTTTTCTCATGTGACTGTGTGGAGAGTAGACTGAGAATGGTGTGAGCGAGGAAAACCGCTGAGCAAACTGGGATCCTGAGGACCGTAACCATTTGTTGCTGAAAGGGGTCAGAGGAGGATGTCAAGAATCATTCTGACCAACGAGAGCTGTATAGTCAATTGTAGGCAAATATAAGTTGGAGCACCAACGTTGTGTGTCTGAACGCTGAACTGGCAGTTCCTTAGCACTGTTATAACAGCAGGCGACCAGTTCCAGCGCCATTACTGTCTAAGGTAATGAGAGAGACACGACTCCACGGGGCAAAAGGGCACAAACATTGAACCAATGAGCAGTGGATAAACATCGCCTGGTCAGATGGGTCAAGATTCCTGGCACACCGTGCTGATGGCAGGTCAGAAGTTGAAGCGAGCAGCATGAATCGCTGACCCCTTCCTGTCAGCTGCTTAGATGGATGTTTATGTGCATCGTGTACCAGGGAAATTATACGAAGGCCGGTATTGGAAATGTCAGTCTTGGTAAATTCCCTTCCCGCCCCACTCTGTATCTATTCACAAGGCTGTATGGTTCTTTTTCATGGACTTTTTTTTGTTTCTTTGTTTTCTTGCGTTTTCTTTTGCCTCCATATTGCAATTATTTTCTATTGGGCGAATACTAATCCGTATTTGTCAAATAGAAAATAAACTATACGATTTTCAGGGGTCCCGTACGCGGTGAGATCACAGGGAGCCGTGTGGGTGTCATAGCAGTTGGGGTCCTTCTGAAAGGCCTCGTGGGCTGACCTGGCAGAATGCCTATCAAGCCATGCCTGTGGGGTGGCTTGATAGACTGCCTGCCCGATCACAGTATGATGTAATGCTATGGGAATACATCATACTGCAGGAGCGATCAAAGCATCGCAAGCTGGTTTTCCCTTGGGGAACTTAGGAAAAAAAGCAAAATTACTAATTACTGTAAAAAGTTTAAAATAAACCTTTTGCCATATTTATAATAAAATCTAAATTAATAAAGCAAAAATACATATTTGGTATCGCGGCGTCTGTAAAAGTCCGATCCATCAGAGTAACACAATATTTACCCCGCACGGTGGACGTCATTAGGGGGGAAAAAAGAACGCCAGACATGCGCTTTTTCAGTCACCCTGTCGCCAAGAAAAAATGCAATTAAAAAGCAATCAAAAAGTCGTATGTATTCCAACATGGTCCGAACGCAAACTACGGGACGCCCTCGCACAACTATGTGGACGGAAACATAAAAATGTGATTTGCGCACAGAAGATGGCGGCAGAAAATAATTGTAAAAAATTAAATATCTCTGGAAAGAAATACAAGTAGTGCAGAAAAAAAAAATCTATAAGTTTGGTATGGTAGTAAT
Source organism: Eleutherodactylus coqui (assembly GCA_035609135.1). Lineage (NCBI taxonomy): Eukaryota > Metazoa > Chordata > Amphibia > Anura > Eleutherodactylidae > Eleutherodactylus > Eleutherodactylus coqui. The sequence goes on from CM069408.1 coordinate 35,355,269, forward strand.
CGTACCGACCCTTAGAATAAAGTTATCAGGTCGTTTTGTTGCAGTTTGTGCGCCGCAGAAACAAGACGTACTGAAATATGGTGAAATGTCGTTTTTGTTTGTTTGTTTCATTCTACTCCACTTTGAATTTTTTAAAAGTTTTTCTGTACATTATATGGTACCATTAAAAAATGCAACTCGTCCCGCAAAAAACAACAACCCTCAGACATCTAAGTTGATGAATAAATAGGAGGAGTTTTTGTTTTTTTTTTGTTAAAGGGGGGAGGAAAAATCGAAAATAGGGGGGGGGGGGGGAGAGACCATGTCCTTTAAGGGGTTAAAGTGATTGGCAAGTGGGCTTGCCTGTGTACTTGGCTGTCCTGTATTCTGCAGAGGTCATTGGGTTCTGTCTGAACGGATATGCCTCCCATTCAGCCGGGTTATGTGGAGTTAGGAGTGCTAATATATAGAGGCGAGGGGACTGCTGACTGTGCGGTACTTGTGGATACTAGAGACGGAGCGGCGGATCTCATCACTGAGAGGTGTCATAAATATTATCCTCAGATACTTCCTATTGTCAGTCAGGTTGACGCATGTAAGGCAATCGTCACGAAATGCATTTCGTGCAGCCGAGAAGGGTAATACTGCTGGAAACGAGCATGTCCGCAAAACATGCAGTAAAGCGCGCACAAAAAGCGCAACACCCATCGTGCAAATGCGTGTGTAAACGCCACCCGTGGGACACCGGCTTAAAGTAAAGGTATTCCCATGAGCAGCTGATGGCCCTGCAGGCACAGAAAGCAAAACGAACCAAAACTCCTCCAATGTGTCTTCAGAGAATCAGCATGGACAGCCGGCTGTGGGAGAACAAGCCGTCCGCCATGTGTGGCTAGCCCTGACTGTAACTACCTGCGATTATATAGTCTCTATATCTAGGGGGGCGTAGTTATGTCACACTACTCATTGAGTAATCCGGATCATGTGTGCCGGCTGATGTACGCTGTGCCCAAGAGGCTTATGGGTGACTTGTTGAGATGGACTTAGTCAGGCAGGACAGACCTTGACGGACGTAGACCTCCATGTGGATGGCCAGAACCAGACAGGAACATCATGTCATCAGACTCTCAGGGTGAGACCCTTTTATACCTGGATCTACTATTTAGTGATGAGCTGCTGGAAGGGAGTAGATGGATGGATATATATATATATATATATATATAATTAGTTGTGTCCAATTGTTGAACGGTCGGATGATGTAATTGACGCGGTTCAACAATGTGTTTGTATTGCAGGCAGACTGAGGGACAGACGGAGGTGGAAGTGGAGCAGACGCTGCAGGACGAAATAGTCAAGTTCACCAACCTAAAAGCATCCACAAAAATCAAGTAAGTATAATCCCTCCGTCATATATCCCGTAGCTAGACTGCCCTCACTGACCGCCGTGACCGCCCTCACTGACCACGACGTGACCGCCCTCACTGACCGCTGTGACCGCCCTCACTGACCGCTCTACTCCTAGATCATGTGACCTGCTCGTCTCTAACAAGGGGGAGCTGAAGGTGGTCGTCCTACTGCAGAATAACAGCGTGGAATGCTTCTCTATGGCGGCCGACCCGGCCCAAGCTGGAACCATCGAGAGCCCGCAGAGCACCCGCCTCACTCTAGGAGGGCACCGCAGCGCTGTGCGGACGGTGGCGTTCAGCTCGGACAACATTGCTGTTCTCTCCGCCTCTGGAGACGCTGTGAAGATCTGGAACAGGTAGATGATGTGGCTGCGGTAGAAGAATCCACAGCTTTGGTCCATCCGCAGCAGATGTCACTCCCTTCAGTTGAGCAAACCCCCCCTCCCCCCTCCTCCTCTCGCCTGCACTGACTGCTGTGGATTTTTACACCTAATTTGGTGCGGATTTATTGCAAAAAATCCGCCAGGTGTGAACAAACCCTTACAGTATGTCCACCTGGTAACCAAGGACTCCCATCGCCTCCAGTGCTGCATTCATAATTCTGCTGGCTTCATACTTTTACTCGCATTTAAATCTGCACAGTGGATTATAGCTTTCTATCCACTGCTGTGCTGGCTGGTGTGACCACTACATCTCTCAGAATGCAGTACAGCAGGGGATACGCCTTCCCCTATTGATGAGACCTGAAGCAGCAGTGATACTACCGTACGTTTCTCTGTCCCTGCAGGTCTACGCTGCAGTGCATCCGGACCATGTCCTGCGGGTACGCCCTGTGCTCCCTCTTTGTTCCGGGCGACAGACACGTTATAATCGGCACAAAGGTAACATTTCTGGAGCTCACAGCTTGTAATAAACATATGATAACTGGAGCATAGATCCGCAGAGTCCCTGCATACATTGGCCCACATGCCTGGCTGTAGAGGGGTTATGGTGGTGCTGGGAACAAACAATATTGGGAGAGGGGGCGGGTGCAGGATTCAGTGGTTAGTCTTTCCCCTTTTTGCACATTCTGATTGGCCTCTTCTGCAGTCATGTGATCTGTACAATCGGTGATTACATGAAGGTACTGAACTTTTTTGGCAATTACTTTTTCCTTCAGTTGGTAGTCACATGGCTGGACGCTGGGCTCCACCCCCTGCATATATGTGCCGCCACCCCATCCCCTCAGTTTTTCTGTTTCTTTCTAGTCTGGTAAGCTGCAGCTCTTTGACTTGTCATCTGGGACGGAACTGGACGCTGTGGACGCTCACGACGGCGCCGTGTGGTCCATTTCGTTATCACCTGACCAGGTAAAGAACAACGGGTCTGCAGTTGGCAGTGGGGATCAAGGATGTGGGGTGTTCACTGCATTCAGTAATCACATTCTCCTCTGTGTCATAGCGTGGATTCGCCACCGGGGGCTCTGACAAATGCGTGAAGTTTTGGGAGTTCGAACTTGTGAATGACGACTCTGATAACCAAAGCAGGTAATGAAGAGCTATGTGTGACCGCACTGGGGAAGATGGGAGAAGTAGTGCGCCATGAGACTAGTGAGCGATAGCGGAAGGAGCAATATCCTGGGTGCAAGGAGTATACAGCAGCACAGAGGATGATGGGAGTTGTAGTAGCTCTTATAGACAAGGATGATGAGTTGCAGCAATTATAAACAATGTCTCCCAGCAACGAGGATGATGAAAGTTGACTTTTTTTGGTTTTCATCCCCCACAGTCGCCGCCTTTCCGTAAAGCAGACCCGTGTGTTACAGATGGAGGAGGACGTCTTGTGCGTGCGGTTCAGTCCGGACGGGCGGCTTCTGGCCGTGTCCTTGTTGGATTGCACGGTGAAGATCTTCTTTGTGGACACGCTGAAGGTAACTAGCTCAAGTGAGGGGCTCACGTCTCGGGAAGATGTGGGGGATCCAGGTGGAGCTTTTTTGCAGTATATGACCGTATAGCGCCCCCTCAAGGTGTTATCTAAAGGCCTCTGTCGTCTTCATATCACATGTCTCACTTTCCCGTCTGACATGTCCTTTTTGTTTTCCAGTTCTTCCTGTCTCTGTACGGACACAAGCTGCCAGTCCTGTGTATGGATATTTCACATGTAAGTATCACAGGAGGTGGAGCTACAGTGTGGGGGCTGGTATATATATCTGATATTGCAGGGGTGGAGCTACAGTGTGGGGGCTGGTATATATATCTGATATTGCAGGGGTGGAGCTACAGTTTGGTGGGCTGGTATATATCTGATATTGCAGGGGGTGGAGCTACAGTGTGGGGGCTGGTATATATCTGATATTGCAGGGGGTGGAGCTACAGTTTGGTGGGCTGGTATATGATATCTAGTATCTCAAGGGGTGAAGCTCCAATGTGGAGGGTTGGTGTATAATATCTGGTATTGCAGGGGGTGGGGCTACAGTGTGGCAGGCTGGTATATGATGTGGTATTGCAGGGGGTGGGGCTACAGTGTGGCAGGCTGGTATATATCTGGTATTGCAGGGGGTGGAGCTACAGTGTAGGCGCTGGTATATAGCTTATATTGCAGGGGGTGGGTGGGGCTTCAGTGTGGAGTGCTGGTATATGATATCTGGTATTGCAGGGGGTGGAGCTACAGTGCGGCAGGCTCGTATATCATGTCTGAAATCTCTACTATAGGACAACACCATCATCGTCACTGGCTCCAGTGATCGCAACATCAAGATCTGGGGGCTGGACTTCGGGGATTGTCACCGATCACTTTTCGCCCATGATGGCAGGTGAGCGAGAGACGGTTTACAGCCACATGTAATGTACTTACTGTACTGCCCCCATGTCGCCTGTACACATGGGTGTCACCATATAGCTCCCTCTCTCTGCAGCGTCATGTTCCTGCAGTTTGTGCCCAAGACCCACTTGTTCTTCAGCGCAGGGAAAGATGGGAAGCTGAAGCAGTGGGACGCGGACAAATTCCAGCAAGTACAGACCTTGGAGGTAAGTGGCCTGTGCCATTCAGCTCATTTACATAATGGGAGGGGTTTGCAGAGGTCAGAGTGTGATGTGGGTTCCCGTTACAGGGCCACCATGGACACGTCTTGTGTTTGGCCATCAGCCCCAATGGCGACCATGTTGTATCCTCGTCACATGACAAGTCCTTACGTCTCTGGGAGAGAACGAGGGAGCCGCTGATCCTGGAGGAGGAGCAGGAGATGGTGAGCCATGATGTAGCAATCTTACAGCGCGGAGGCGGCCGTTACTGGTCGGCCATAAATTTATATATCTGTTTACTCGTTTCAGCAACGTGAGGCGGAGTTTGAGGAAAGTGTGGGGAAAGAGGATCAGCCTGTGGTGAGTGCGGTGCGGATCATGGCGCGTCCATGATAGGGCGGAGGATGGGAGTAATGACTAGTACTTCTCCACAGGTCGCCGGGGAGAAGGAGGGGGAAGCGGCGCTGGCTGGGAAGAAAACGATAGAGACCGTGAAAGCGGTGAGTATATAGATGAGACTCCGCCGCCGTCTAAGCATCCGCTAGGTCATAGACGGTAACCTTCTTTCTGTGGCCCTCAGACCGAACGCATCATGGAGGCCGTGGAGCTGCACAGGGAGGAGAGCAGCAGCCTGGAGGAGCATCGGGCGGCGTGCAAGGCTTTGGGGAAGGAGGTGAGTATATAATGTACGGGAGGAGGGGTGCAGGAAGTGGATGCATCACTGACTCGTTCTGTTCTGCAGCTCCCCAGAAAGGTCCACCCGATCTTGCAGGCGTACGGGAACATATCGGTGAGATCCTCGCACTGCTAACGTCCTGTAACGGCTTATATCACTTCTGGCCGGTCACGTATTAACCCTTTCTACTTTCCATCCTCCAGTCAGCTGACTATATTCTGGATGTAATAAAGAAGGTGAGGTCCAGGTAAGTCGTTGTCACCTCTCGTATGTCGTCATACAATGCCATTTGGCCTTCCTATGGGGGCCCAGTCACTTTCTGCTGTAGTTCATGAGAATGGAGATTTTATACCTCGCACCCCGAACCCCTTTGCTATGGTAGATGTTTTCTCAGAGGTCTCCGATGAACCGGACGCAGAGCGATACAGAGATCTCTATGAAAGCAAAGCAGAATTGTAGCATTCTAGCTTGTTGCAGCCACTTATTTCTCTTGTTCTTTAAATTCACCACTAGATGGCAGTGTGAGGAGTGCAGTGTTCTGTACAGAGAACAGTGACATCTAGTGGTCGCACAGGGCATGAAGGTGTGCAGCATTGATTTAATTAGTTGTAAGATGTTCCAGCTGCTTTCATAAAGTAGAATTGGAGTGGAGACTCCACAGCTAATTAGTGGGATCCGTTGTGGGGGGGGCGTCAGGGATTTGGGTGCTGTGATGTAATGTGGTGCCCCGTTCTCTACAGCGAGCTGGAGGAGTCCCTCCTGGTTCTCCCGTTCTCCTATATCCCGGACCTGCTGACTCTCTTCAGAGATACAATAAGGCGCGGGCGGGACGTGGAGTTGATCTGCCGCTGCCTATTCTTCTTGCTCAGGTTAGTGCTGAAGTAGTTTTTGGGGTTGCAGGGTGATGCATAAATATGCAAGGGTCTTACTGGGGGACTGTGGGGGGCAGTGTGAGCTGTATGAACTGCAGTGCAGAGGCGCTTGTGGTGGGGGGGGGGCAGAGTGAAAAAGTACATCAATTCTGCCTTTTTTTCTTTCTACAGTGTTCATTATGACATGATACCCATTGTCTATTAACAGAACTTTGAGGGCTTGTGGGTTTTTTTGTTTTGTTTTTTTGCTTTACAAGCTGTAGTTTTTACTTGTACTATTTTGGGGTACAAATGCTTTTTTTTTAAATTTACTTGTATTTTTTTGTGAGCGGAAATAAACTACCTTTTTTTAATCTCATTTGCAGTTCAGGCTGAAGGCTGTTTTAGTTTATTGCACAGATCCAATAATACCAAATATGTAATTTTTAAACCATAATTTCTTCTTTTTTAACAAAAAAAGTGCAAAGAAAATGTTTTTTTCTTTTTTTTAACATGGAACTTTTGTACTGCAGTGTATTATGTGATTTACTTGCCAGTAATTGCTATGACAGGCCCAGAGGCCATTATTAGGCCTCTGGTTATCATGACAATCATCCCTCTGCAATTTTCATGGTGGAGGACTGATGACCTCAAAGAGAACTTCCTCCTATTAACTCCATACATACATGACAGTATGTAAGGACTTAACCCTTTCCAATCCACTGTCTGACGTCTGAAGACATTCTGATTGAAGGCTGTACAGCGGTAGACATCCAGCAGGGTATTCTTACTGTAGATTAATGGCCGCTGTGTTGTCGGGGGGCCTCTCCGGCATGTCACATACTGCAGTACTGGCTCTAGCCAGCAGATGGTGCCATTGTATAATGGCAGAAAGAGAAAGACCCCTAAGAAACTCTGAATCCAAAATTGGATTGCAAAGGGTTAATGGTGGGGATTGGTGTTCTTGTGGATCTCCGCTGCTGGAATAATAGAATGGTAGGAAGGGACCTCCAGGGTCATCGGGTCCAACCCCCTGCTCAGTGCAGGATTCACTAAATCATCCCAGACAAATATTTGTCCAGCCTTTGTTTGAACACTTCCATTGAAAGAGAACTCGCCACCTCCCGCAGTAACCTGCTCCACTCATTGATCACCCTCACTGTCTAATATCTAATCTGTCTCTTCCCTTTCAGTTTCATCCCATTGCTTTTAGTCTTTCCTTGTACAAATGAGAATAGGGCTGATCCCTCTGCACTGTGACAGCCCTTCAGATATTTGTAGACAGCTATTAAGTCTCCTCTCAGCCTTCTTTTTTGCAAGCTAAACATTCCCAGATCCTTTAACCATTCCTCATAGGACATGATTTGCAGACCGCTCACCATCTTGGTAACTCTTCTCTGATCTTGCTCCAGTTTGTCTCTGTCTTCTTTAAAGTGGGGTGCTCAGAACTGGACACAGTATTCCAGATAAGGTCTGATTAAGGAAGAGTAGAGGGGGATAATAATGACCTCACGTGATCTAGACTCTATGCTTCTCTTAATACATCCCAGAATTGTGTTTGCCTTTTTGGCTGCTGTATCACACTGTTGACTCATGTTCAGTCTATCATCTATTAGGATACCCAAGTCTTTTTCACATGTGCTGCTGCTTAGCCCAATTCTGTATGTGATTTTATTATTTTTTTTCTTCTTGCCCAGATGTAGGACTTTGCATTTCTCCTTGTTAAATACCATTCTGTTAGTCGCCCAATGTTCAAGCTTTTCTAGATCGATTTTCCTTTTTTTCTTTTTTAATCTTCTCTAGTGTTGGCTATCCCTCCTAGCTTTGTCACCTTATGCATATACTTTATCACTATCCGTATACATTACTAGGACCTACTACACCTGACCGACCTCCACTCATTTTTCCACACCATATCATCCCTCCTAGCTTTGTGTCATTGTCCAATTTGATCAGCTTTCCCTCAATTCTCTCCTCTAGATCATTTAGTGTGATGCCAGCTGTCAGTCACAGTTGGCTTCTGTGGTGTATGGCTCTGCTCCTGAGCCCATGCCACACAGGCTGTATATGTACATCATTTTGCACTAACTTCTTCCTGCCCTTGATGTACAGAAGAGTCGCAGCTTGGTGATCGGGGGTTTTTGACTATGCACAGCCTGCTGGGGCTTGTAGGGTGCGGGGGAGCCTTGGTATGGGGTACTGGATGATCTGCAGGGCTACAAGACCTATTGGCAGTGCGATTATTTGTTTTTGGACTTGCCATGTTGCGGGAGGCTATAGAAATCCTCGGGTGACTTGTTCATGCTTGTGGCTGCCATATGTTGACTAGTAGTTCTCTTCCAACTCAACAGGATCCATTTTGGTGAGATCACCAGTAACCAGATGCTGCTGGGCGTCATGGAGGACCTGAAGAGCTGCACCGTCTCGCGGGTGAGAGAGATTCAGGTACGTTATCTGCTCATACGTGTTCCCTAGTCGCTTCCTGTATGTTTCCTGCCCAGCTGGTGACTGTCGGCTTCTGATCTCCGCAGGATGGCATGGGGGTGAACATGGCCGCCCTGCAGCTGTTGAAGAGAGAGATTGAAGCCAAAGAAGAGGTTCTGTTCTTTGTTGACGCCACCGAGAGGTTCGAGGAAAAGAGAAGAAAACGCAAAAAGAAGGAAAAGATGCTGCTGACTCTGGTGTAACCTCGCTCCGTCGTCTGTGATAAGGACATTGAGCCCCCCTCTCCTTGCGGTCGTGGGGCAAGGGACTAGACTGATGTTTTGTACAGTGCTGCCACCTAGAGGACAATCCTTTTAATAAACAGATTTTTTTTTATAAGCCCTAGAAACGAAGATAACGTCATTAGTGTCTATAATGCAGCAGGGTGAATGGGGGATGGGTAGCGCCAGGATCTGCATGATGCGGTCCCTAAAGGTGAGACGACTTTTATAATAAGAGAGAACAGAGTCATAAGAATATACAAGTAGTAACCAATCAGAGATGGATCCAGGCGGATTTAACCCTTCACTGCTCTTCTCCCCCATGAGACGACATTGAGCGGACACGTATTAAGAACTTACAAACTTTTATTTAGATTCATTATATTAAAATAAGAAACTTTCTAGACTGGAGATAAGAATCAGACCGCGATCCTGAGGGCTGGGGGCATAAAGACAGAGGTTAGTGTAACGAATCTGTGCACTGCAAGTTGCACCCCCATATGCCCCAGTCCCCCGTGTATCTCACCTATGTCATTGGCTCTTGGAGGTCGCAGTAGTTCTATTCTTGCTTGGGAGGTTGTGCTGATCAGCTTGACCCTGGGAGCCAGTCCATTAGATCCACTATCGTAAACTCCCCCTGTTAGGACTGGTGGGCAGAGTTAAGGATTAATCCCAGCGGTCGTGACCTGCTGTAAAGGGAGGCGGCACCGGAAAAGCCCTAAACCTATGCAGCGCATCGTACAGTTCCATAAGCATCAATCTACATAGACAAGCGCGGGGCTCAGGAGGCCATTAGTGAAGGATATTTGCAGTCACAGGGAGGTACAGCGTCTCCTCCTCGCTCTGGATCTCGATGCAATGAGCGCAGTCGGTGGCTCCCTCAGGCCCCTCTAGGCCAACAGCCATGGCAAAGAACTCCAGGTCCATCCGGGTGTGCATCCCTGCCGCCACCTGATCATACGAGATAGATCATGAAAGGACGCCTCCTGATTTTACGCACAATCGGTCATTTACTAATAATGGGAGACCACTCACCGGGCCCGGCCTGTACGAGACCCTCAAACCAGTGCTGAGCGGCGGCTGCTTCACACGGAACCTGACAAAGATACTTCTGCATGTGAGGATGTTGCTGCACCCAGTTTTCGGCAGTCTTGCAAGAAAAATTGCTGCTCTGATAGGACTACCTAATCTGCCAGTCTGGGGTGTAGGAAAGCTGAGAGCGATGTATGCTGATCTACCATCACCCATCTTTCCCAGGAGTAGCAGAGCACTGATGGAAAAATCTGCAGTGTTCTGTCCTCCTCTCACGGACGCATTCACATGCGCATCACATCTAAATGAGCGCAATGCAATTTTTAAAACTAAATTGTATTTTTTGCTGCCATTAGGAAATAATAGGCGATTCTGAACCTGAATTGTGCAAAAACAGACAGCAATCTTTAAATCTGACCATCGGTCCGAGAGAAATATCGCTTGTGAATCAATACATCGAAGGTAATGTGTGATATCTGACCATATTGCGCGTGAGGATCGCCCATGTGAATGCACCCTAAACTTGCAAATCTCTAACTCCTGGTGCATTTCAGTTTTTCACCATTTTCAATAGCTCTGCTTGCTGTCACAAACTGGAACACCATGGCTTACATTCAGGGTCTGAAAACCCCTCCAGATCTACCGTAATACTTCTCACAGCTGAGGGTTGGTTACAGTTGTATTCAATCTGCTGTAGACTCCAGACAGCTTGTTACATTGTAGCAGTGCAGATAAACTATCAATCGGGACAGAAGGGAGGTTTGTGCTGCTGCAGCGTTCACCTCAGTTCACCTCACAGAGCATTATCTACACCAGGGTTTACCAAACTGTCCTCCGCTAGGCATTGTCAGGATCTCTGACCGAGGGTCTAGGTCCCTGCTATACTCACCGCTGTAGTCATGTGATCCTCGATGCTATGCAGACCGCAGGTCCTGGACGTTCATTTGCTGTGTGGACAGCACTCATATCTGTGCGTCTTGCAATGCACAAATCTCGCATGATTTTCTCGCCAGTGTGAAGGCCCCCTAAGACCGGTTTCATGTGGCCGAGAAAATCGAGCAACATTTGTGTGTTGCGAGACATAAAAATATGAACCCCATTCATATGAATGGTGTCATACACATTAGCAATGCTTTCCTGCATGGCACTGTGATGCTATGCGGGAAACACAACGCAGCATGTCCTATCGCCCATTGTTTTCAATGTGGCTGGTGGCAGCAGTGCCGGCTCCATTGAAAGCAATGAGAGTACTCTGCAATCTTGAGCCGCGGCTGGGATTTCCTTCAACAGGCCACCAATAGAGGGGGTCACTATTACTACTGGGGCCACGATTACTACTGGGGCCACCAATATAAGGAACACTAATACTACTGGGGCCACCCATATAAGGAACACTAATACTACCGGGGCCACCCATAGAAGGGGTCACTATTACTACTGGGGCCACCCATAGAAGGGGTCACTATTACTACTGGGGCAACCCATAGAAGGGGTCACTATTACTACTGGGGCCACCCATAGAAGGGGTCACTATTACTACTGGGGCCACCCATAGAAGGGGTCACTATTACTACTAGGGCCACCCATATAAGGAACACTAATACTGCTGGGGCCACCAATATAGGGGGTCACATTTGCTGCAGAAGTCACAGCAGCTGTAGCAGCAAAGTGGATGACATCTTGAAAATCTCATCCACACGCTGTGGAAAAAAAAAATAGACAAAACCCATGTGGTGCAGGGATTTCATTTAGCAGCATGTTAATTTTAAATATAATGCATATCAATAAATTCATCCAGTGTTTTTTTTTTTTTTTTTAATGACCCTGTCCTTTACGCCCCTAACCCCCCTCCCCTGACCGCACCCTCTGTCCCACTTTGGGCTCCACTAGAAACATTTGCTTCGAAAAGGGCTCCATTGGCTGAAAAAGTTTTAGAACTACTGATCTACACTGATACAGTATAACAAACCCTCAGTAGTATTTTGGGACAGATTTTCAGCCCCGGGCTGTAAAGAAGAATGTTCCAGTTACTGACAGCAAACAGTGATCTTTAAAAATTATGACGTTTTAATTACATACATGGAGAGTTTATCAAGATACTTGTACCTGTTGTCTGGCCTAAAGAAGTCAGATTTTTGGGCAATTATTTTTTTTTTTTTTTTTTACAAAAACTTGACTTTTTTTTGTAGTTTTCATGCGATACTGTGCACTTTTCCAAAAATTGGGCAGGGCTTGTTGGGGGTGTGGCTTCTTGCAGGCAGACAGGTTTGCTATCATTTTTGCTACCACTTGGCATAACTTATGTTGCAACTCTAAGAGGGGGTGCATCCTTAAATATTATAAACACTTTTAAATTGGAATTTTTTTTCAATAAATCTGTGTATTTTGGTTTATAAAACATTTCTCTCATTGGCTGCCATTTAAACATTTTCTGTTTCCTTATTGCGCTTGCAGTATGTTCTAATATTCTGCAAACTAGTGGGCTAAGATTCTTCTAAGATCCATCAAGACTGTTCTGCAGCACTGAATGTAATGACAGGAGAGTGGCTAGAAGATGTGAAACTAGTAGCAGTTTATTGCCAGGGGTAGGAGATGATGACAAGGTCATGTTACAGTAGGGGGCAGGAGATGAATGTTCACTTTATTGCCAGTAGTAGTTGAGCTTGTAGTGTACACACTGTCAGGTGTCTCTGGCTGGGAGGGAAGGTTGACAGTGCCATGTCTTAATCATATCGTAGTTCACAACGAGGCAGATTGACGATGGAAGCTGTGACTCTGCTCTGAACTACCATATGATCAGGACATTCCCCCTCCCCTACCTTGTAATGTTGTACACATTACAGGCTTAACTACTTCTCCCTGGGCAATAAAGTGAACATTCATCACCTCCTCCCCTGACAATAAATTGCTAGATTCGCATCTCCTCCAATCCCTCTCCTGTCGTTACGTTTAAGGCTGAAGAACAATCCATCAGTCAACTTGACTTACAGATTTTACTAGACTCTTAGCCCCTCAGCTTACAGTATATTGGAACATACTACAAGCACAGTAAGAAACTACGGAATATTTTTGATAACGAATTGTTTTATATCCAAAAATACATAGTTATTTAAAAAGATCCAAACAAAGTTGTCCATTGCCTTTAATAATTTTGGACCATCTTACTGCGACTCCTTTTTATTATAAGACAGGTGCAGGGGACGCCTACAAACACTCCGGGCCACGGTCATTGGAGAATTTCTGAAACTTTCCACTGACTGTATCGGCTCATGACTGAGGCCTTTCATTCTGTAGTATGACCAGCAGAGGGAGTCTGTAGCTCTCTGCACCGTAATGAATCCCAGACAGGTCGGTCGAGGGAACGGCGCAGGATGATGGACGGTAGACAGAGGGGAACATGAATATGGAAGAGTGGATAGGACTGTGGAGCATTCCCACTTCTTTCAGAGCTGTCGGCATTCCCATCTGGAAGAAATACAAATGGCTCCCAGGACGGAGAGTATGATTTCACAATAAGGTGAGCGGAGGACGCCGAACCTGTTAGAATGCAAAACACTGCATGCCCAAAAGTATGTTACCCCCTTTAAAGTTGCAAGATACAATATGGTCAGTTCCCTGAGGCCGTGCTGGAGTTAAGTTACCTGCAGAAGTCCACCCCGATGTTCTTGATGGTGACGCTAGTGGAGTATGTGTAGCCTTCTCGGAGGACCCCAAACTGCACCACGGGGGGAGTGAGGTGAAACCCGCGGGGAACGTGTTTCTCTCCACCATGAGATGGAGTGGAGGTGGACGCTGTCCTGACGCTGCGCCTCACAGGATCTACAACTGCTGCAAGCTGAAAACATGAAGGGAAAAAAAGCTAGAGGGCAGGAGGCCCAGGGTATAGGTACAGGTCTGTGCCATGCTGGCCAGGTACCTTGGTGTGGGGCACAGATGCCGGCTTTCCGCTGAGGATGGATGTGGGCAGCTTCACCCTCTCTCTCCGAAGTTGTCCAGTGACATCAACGTTCAGGCTGTGACTGAGCGACTGACACCTCTGAGACGGGATCATTTCTGGCCACGGGAAGTCCTCGCTCACTGCAGATGTTCAGATTATAAATACTACTGTGAGCACAGGACCCATATTAACCCTATATTATAACACTAGTTACACTGGCGTACTGAAGATACAACTTAAAGGGGTTGTCCAGCTGTAAACGACTGATGTCCTATCATTAGAAGAGACTATTAATAGTGGATTGCCAGTGGTTCCCTGTTGATTAGCTATTCTCTCGGCCAGTGTGCTCGTGCACTGAGTTGCTTTCTGCAGGAAGCAGATAGCTCCGTTCCCATTGCAGTGGTCAGACCTGGTATTGCAGGCATTAAATTGAATAGGAACTTTGCCTGTAATACGAAGCCTGGCCACTGCAGGGGGAACAGAGCTGTGTGCTTCCTGCAGAAATCATCTCAATGCGCAAGTGCATTGACTTGGCAAACAGCCAACGGGCAGGTGGTCTACTTCCCAGGAGCATTGCCAATCTTCTATTGGTTGCCTATCCCAAGGATAGGCCATTAATACTTTACCAGTGGACAAGCCCTTTAACTTTAGAAGCTTGGCAGACCTGGGACTCCTGTTATTAAACGCAAAATTCCTTTATTCCGGCACCTGATAAATTCTAATAATCTGGCATTTCTGTCACTGCACTTCTTTACCTGAGCGTTGTGGTGACCCGCCAGAGACCTCAGAGTGAGCTGGAGTCGTGTCGCTATCCATTTTGCAGCCTGCAGAACAGAAGGAGTAGATTATAATCTTATTTGGGCCTATTTATTATGGTCTGGACACCAGAAGTCAGGTGTCCAAAAGTCACAATTTTGACGCACATGCCAAAGCTATGACTTTTCCAGCATTTACACCGCCCCCCCCTCCCCCCGCCACTTTTTTAACTTTTTAAATTAAAAGTATGTGGGGCCCGGCTTTAGGGGGCATCGCTGCGTGCGACCCACTACAGTTACTATAATCAGCAAAAAGAACTGCCCTGGCTCAGGTTTTCATCTGTCACATCTTAATACATTTGTCGCTCATAGCCAGGCGGAGTGTTTACTTAGACTGACATGTGAAATGTCAGTCTAAAACAAAAATGATGCCCCATTATACAATCCGTATTATCCACAGGATTACAAAGTGAACTGCCCCATCGATCCAGGTCTTATCGGTACTGATCCGAAGTTACATCACATCTTATGCTTCAATTCCAAAAAATTGTTATAAGGCTTGTATAACGAGTCTAACATTGACTTGCAGGAAGGCTGCCTTCCAATAGGTGGTGCTGCAGAGATATTGTTCCATCCTCCTTATTTGCATATTTCCCAGAGGAGCGTGAATGGCCTTATAAGCCTCCTCACACCTTCTAGGTGCTCTCCTAGGGAAAACGATACCCTTCCCGATCCTATACTCCAGTCCCATATAAAGCTGCATTTACAATACCCCACTTTCTGTATTTTCTGCTGTGTTGTATTCCAAGAGATGTAGTGTTCCCTCACTTTACATTATTCTCATGTTACCTACATTTCTCACAATGCAACACGGCAACGTATTTGCATCATGTTTTACTGCTAGGATGTATTCTTGCAGCTCATCTACTGTATGCTCTAGTCTATGTAGCATACTGGGCTGCAGCTTGCTGATGACATCACATAATCCTTCTGACATCATGGATCCGCTTTGGGTATAAGTTAAGAATTGCTATTCTAGATATAAGAATGTTTCCAGGCACCTGATTCCTGATCCTCAATGCTGAAGGTTAACTCATCTTCGGTCTCCTCCTCTTCTTCTTGCCGGGGTCGGGCGAGGGGAGGCAACTGCTGAGAAAGACGCTCCAAATCTGGAACCTGGGGAGAAAGATGGAAGCAGAAGATTGTGTACCTCAGATAGAGGTTACAGACATAAGTGGCATCAACAAGGTAGATGTCACAGCCGAGGATAGGTGAAGTCAGCATCTACCTGTTTCTGGAGGAACTCTAAGCCGAGCTCAGACTGGAAATATGGGGGGATACTGCGGCTCCTCATCGCTGCCATTTGTTCTTTCTGCTCTTGAATCTCCAGCCTGTGGGTAGAAGCATCATCACTGGTCACGGATTTTCTCACTGAAAAACTCCATATCTAATAATGGTGTTTACGCCTTCATGCAACTTTAACAAATTGTTCTGGGGTTTATGTTTAAAGTTGCCCAAGGGCGTAGAATCCAGAATAGCAAGAAATGTAGTTCATTCTCTTTTACCTGAGCTTGTTCCAGTCTTCGAGACTTCGCTGTGGTTTGGCTATGGGTGGAGGAGGTGGAGATGGTGGGGAGATGGCGTTCTCGTACAGACTGGCGATGTCAGCTGCTGGGAATCGGACGCAGAAATTAGACAAATGTAAATGTATTATATACAAGGAGGACCTGCGTCTCTCTCCCTCCAGCTCTTCAGTTTTCTTTGTGTACAGAATGTAGACAAAAAGACGTGTTGCTTTTAAGTTGTACCGTATCTATTGTATGGAATTGTAGTGAAAATTGTATAAAAGATGGAAATAAAAAAATACGGATCAGCGCCGGATCTCCGTACTGGTGTCCTATATTGAAATAACAAGAGCCTAGGAAAGATATAGTGGTAGAAAAAGAAAGGTGGTGGAGCTACTCTGCTGAGGGTCCGGGGTGGACAAGAGCACCGTGTGGATCCCAGTAGGTAATTTCTTTAGTGTACAGTGAGGAAAGCTGCGTACATATATAATGCTGGTGCTGCCAGATCAGTGACTGTGCAACCTGTTGAGGTTGGCCAGTGTCACAGTGGAGTGGCGCAACCTTTAGGATAGATGTACATGAGCTTAGAGCTTTTTTGAAGGAAATTTTATTTATTTTTTGATAATCGCCAGCAGAAAACATAAAGTGTTTCAAGGCAAAACACGGCTATTCTTTATGTGCAAAACGTTTCGAGGCAAAACCGCCTCTTCTTCGGTACTGCTGACGGCACACAGCCGGGAATCAAGGAAGAGAGTTGGCTTGTGTGTAGGAGAAGGTTTTGGAGTCCAACTCTCTTCCTTGATTCCCGGCTGTGTGCCGTCAGCGGTACTGAAGAAGAGGCGGTTTTGCCTTGAAACGCTTTATGTTTTCTGCTGGCGATTATCAAAAAATAAATAAAATTTCTTTCAAAAAAGCTCCAAGCTCATGTACATTTATCCTAAAGGTCGCGCCAACGCATCAGTGTTTTTCTATACTTGAATAGGAAGGCATAGATGCCCTCTATTATATGATATGATGCACGGCCCCTGGGGGCTCCGGAACATGGATTTCAATTTTGTGTTGTGGCCCCTGTAAGAGATAGAGAGTAAAAGCCAACTGCAAAGTTGAAGAGTAGCATGTGAGAAGCAGAAATCCAGCCTCCACATCTCGCTAAGGCCTCGTTCCCATGGGCAACAAAGTCGCACAATTTTGTAGAGTTACTACAATGCTTCAAATCACATGTATGAGAAGCCCATGCTTTCCTATGGGTTCGTTCACACATGAGATGTTTTGTAGCATGCTACAAAACGACACAAAAACCTTGTAGCTCCGGCGATATGCCCGCGACACGCGAGGTTTTGTAGTCCATGTTTCCCTATGGAGCCTTCCTCTCTGTTGCATCGCATCGCACGAAAACACGATTTTCATGCGGTGCAATGCAACTTTGACAGTAGGAAATCCTACTGTCAAAGCTATAATTTAAGCCATGGCTGCAGAAAAAAAAACAAAAAAACACACATACATCACCTGTCCCGCGCTGTCAGCCCGGCCGCATCTTCTCCCCGGGTCCCCGGCACTGATCTTCTCCTCTTCTAGCTGGGGATTCAAAAATCCCTGCCTTCTGGAAGCGCTAGCTGTGACTGGCTAAGCATCAAACAATCACAGCCAGCTCTTCCAGGAGGCCAGAGATTTTCGAATCCCCGGCCAGAAGAGAAGAAGATGATCAGTGCCGGGGACCCGGGGAAAAGATGCGGCCGGGCTGACAGCGCGGGACAGGTGATGTATGTGTGTGTTTTTTTTCTTCTTCAGCTACGGCATATTTTCGGGGAAGGGCTTATATTTCAAGCCTCCCCCGAAAATCCTCGCATGTGGTGCTACAAAGTCGCAGTATCACGGCGAGAAATAGCAGCGATATCGCACAGACCAGCGATGCAATATCAATGAGATCCGTGTCGCCAGTGTGAGCGGGGCCTAAGTCGCATGGGACCGCTGCTATGACTGAAGTAACGAAAGCATACTGGAAGTGGTCTCCTGCTGCAATAGGGGCCAATCCAGGTAGTCATCCACCATCGTCTGCAGGAGATTCAGGTACTGATCTGCGTTGAGAGTCCCTGGAATGAACACCAGTCCAAGATGGCTCAATGCATGTCTTATCGCAGAAGGAAGTTACTTCCAGTACGCTTTCCTTACTTCAGTCATAGCAGTGGTCCAGCGGGACTTAGCAAGATGCGGAAAGTGGGTTTCTGCTTCTCACAGGCTACTCTTAAACTTTGCACTTGGGGTTTACTCTCTATCTCTTACAGGGGCCACAATCCACGTTCCGGGGCCCCCAGCGGCCATGCGTCATACCATCATGTAGCATATCCATGCCTTCCATTATTTCAATATAGGATACCAGTATTGAGATATAGTGCTGGATCCGTCTTTTTAAGTATACCCTGTATATGGATGTAATGGGGGAAGAGGATCCATGTGTGAGCCCCCCATTAACCTCAGTGACTGGGGGGATTATTGGAGTTTGTATCACTGGGATCTGTGGTATCTTCTGAATACACCAGATGATTCTCTGCACTACGTAAGACAGAAGTTGAGGTTAAAGCTGTGCTATCGTTTCTGTTACCTTGTATCCGGTCCAGAGTGGCCATCTTGGGAGGTTCCTGGGTGTCCGTCAGGGACTGCGGGGGAAGCACATCACCATCATGGCTCATAATCTGCAACATCCTAAAGAGATAGCTGCACATGCTCTTATGTGGATGATCTGTGTGCTTTAAGGGCTCGTCTGCTCTTACGTAAATAAAGTTTTATTATTGTACTGCGAAAAGTTTTGCAACTTTTTAATTCTTTACAGATTTCAAGATCTCTGTTTGCCATCAGTGAATGGGGAAATCCATTTAATACAACCTAAAAGGAACACTCTGAACAAAACTGATATTACGCCTAGTGTCTGATGGGCAGAGTCTGTCATGCTCCAACCTCTCAGCTCTAGATTAGGCTCATGAATTTTGCCAGGAGTGTTCCTTTAAGGGAAGTCTACAACAAAATCGGGAACCATATGATATCCAATGTACCTGGGTCTATTCTTCAGTATCCCATGACATCCCTACAGCTAGATGTACTAGATACTAATAGTTGGCATCAATTACTCCATTCTCTTAACAGTTGGCTCTATAGTAGCTCCTCACCAGCACCAGCTGGAGCAGGTCGGCAGCGTCTTCTCTCTCCTTTGCTGTTCTGGGGTCTTTGATATTTAGTTCTCGCATCTCTTCCTCCTTCTTCATAACTTTCTCGATGTACTCCTGTCATCAGATGGCGATAATATAAGGCTATGGGGGGGGGGGGATATTTGGCAACTAGATAGGCTCGTACTAATTTCTCCCATTCTTTAACCTACCTTAAGAGACGACTCCAGCTTTTCCCGCCTCTCCTGACCAATGGGTTCATAGAGATGGAGCTGGCGAATCCTCAAAACATTGGGACATTTCAAGACAGGGGTCCGAGGTGTTATAGGTCTGTCTGTACCGATACATAGACCTTTCCAGATACCAATGCCCAGTGGTGGCCCTGGGACTTTCCTCTATGAATAATGAGGGGGTTTTGTGGTTAACCTTTCACACTCTGGATCATATCACTTATAAAACTACACACACCTCAGTGGATGGGAAGGTAGACCAGTTTCTGGATAGAAGATTGGGGGGTACAATGTTGCTTAGATGTTTCTTCATGGTCCATAGGGAGGTGTCAGGGAAAGGCTGCAGGACGGTGATGCTCTGAACACCTAGAAAGAGTGAAGATAATGAGCTTGTGACACCTTCTTACCACTTCTATGAGATATTCTGCTATTAAACATCCCCTGGAGTGACGGTCATATTGGTAAGCAAGGTCTCATCCTCCTTTAAATTCCATGATTACACTTAATATTTACATACAAGCTGCAAAACTCCATGCCCAGCACAGATTTCTTGCAGAACATCTTTCTTCTTGGACTAAGATGTCTTGGATACCACTCAAGCTATAAGCCCAATGCAATATCGTGGATATGTCCGTAATAATCATCTCCCACATCTCACCTGGGGCTTCCTGGGTCGGCTCTCGTATAACTGCTATAGTCGGATCACAGTAGCAGGCAGCAAGGAAATCCTCCGCTTCTCGATTACGCAGAAGTTCGCTGCCAGAGCCATCAGCGTTGACCATGAAAAACCTGTCCACAGATCACCAGATGTTATATAAGAGACGAATGGTCATGAGGACAATAGTAACCAAAGAGGGCGGGAGTATGAACAAATCCTAATATACCGGGGGGAATGTAAATCGTAGACCTCTGGAGGCTGCTGTACCCTGGAATCAGGGACTTTATCCTTCTCCTCTGACTCTTCTTCACAAGTATCTCCACCAGCAATGACCACGGACGTGCTCCCATCCAACATCACCTAGAAGACCCATATTAAACAGTATACCCCTGGTCTGGAGCTATGGGTCCCCTAAGAGACAGGTATAAGTGGCTGCAGAGATGGTATTACCTGGAAGAGATTGCCCTCAGGATCTAGCACCTCGGAGATGACATCTTGGGTGTGGGACATGATGTAACTTGCTGGAGGCAGGAACTCTTGCCTGGTGAGCACCTTTGCTATAGAACTTGGTGAATAGACAGCTCTTCCTTCATTGTTTATGGATAGACAGCCGGAGTTTGGTAGGAAAACCTCAACATATTCAAAAACATTAACAAGGAATTACTGTGGTGATCTAAAGATGATCTCAGCCTAAACATATCACCCTGCTTCAAGGAGTTCTCAGCAATTCGCAAAACACTCTTAGAAGTGCATCTCCATCATGAGTCTAAGATTGATGAAAACTGCAGAGTAGTCCTTGGAGGTGGTGGTGGGGTTTAAGGAGCATCGGTCATCATTCAGCTCTCAATGACATCATTTATTGTTCAGCTGGTAGCACCATGATCGGGGTTCACCTGATATGACCCTTGTGGTCTGGCCAGGATCTCAGTGCCGTCACCAGACACAGCAAAATACGAGTTCTCTTCACAGTTCAGAATGACGGTGACAAAGTCTGTCTTCTCCACCCGGATAAACTTTACTTTTTTTGTGACTCTTTGAGGAATTTCTCCTGGGCAAAATAAAATCAGAGTGTCTCAGAGCATCTCTGCTTTATACAATATGCATTAAAGGGCTTGTCCGGTTATTGAACAACCGCTTTTCAATAGAACACCCTGTGTGAAAATAATAAACAAAGAAATACCCCTCCACAGCCGCCAGGATCCAGCACTATCGCCTGCTGTAGTCCCGGGATTTGTTATGACAGATGATATCCCAGGAAATCACGTGACCACTGCAGCCAATGAGAAGCTGCATCATGACATTCTGCAAGCTCCTGGCATCATGGCGCTCAGCCTTTCATTGGCTGCAATGGTCACCTGATTTCCTGGGACATAAGCAGTCCGGACTAATGATAGTGATACGGTGTAATATCCTGATATAACGGTAACAGTCCGGACTAATGATAGTGATACGGTGTAATATCCCGATATAACAGTAACAGTCCGGACTAATGATAGTGATACGGTGTAACATCCTGATATAACGGTAACAGTCCGGACTAATGATAGTGATACGGTGTAATATCCCGATATAACAGTAACAGTCCGGACAAATGATAGTGATATGGTGTAACATCCGGAAATAACGGTAACAGTCCGCACTAATGATAGTGATACAGTGTAACATCCGGATATAACGGTAACAGTCCGGACTAATGATAGTGATACAGTGTAACATCCTGATATAACGGTAACAGTCTGGACTAATGATAGTGATACAGTGTAACATCCTGATATAACGGTAACAGTCCGGACTAATGATAGTGATACAGTGTAACATCCCGATATAACGGTAACAGTCCGAACTAATGATAGTGATACGGTGTAACATCCTGATATAACGGTAACAGTCCGGACTAATGATAGTGATACGGTGTAACATCCCGATATAACGGTAACAGCCCAGACTAATGATAGTGATACAGTGTAACATCCCGATATAACGGTAACAGTCCGGACTAATGATAGTGATACGGTGTAACATCCCGATATAACGGTAACAGTCCGGACTAATGATAGTGATACGGTGTAATATCCCGATATAACGGTAACAGTCCGGACTAATGATAGTGATACGGTGTAACATCCTGATATAACGGTAACAGTCCAGACTAATGATAGTGATACAATGTAACATCCCGATATAACGGTAGCAGTCCGGACTAATGATAGTGATACGGTGTAACATCCCGATATAACGGTAACAGTCCGGACTAATGATAGTGATACGGTGTAATATCCTGATATAACGGTAACAGTCCGGACTAATGATAGTGATACGGTGTAACATCCCGATATAACGGTAACAGTCCGGACTAATGATAGTGATACAGTGTAACATCCTGATATAACGGTAACAGTCCGGACTAATGATAGTGATACAGTGTAACATCCTGATATAACGGTAACAGTCCGGACTAATGATAGTGATACGATGTAACATCCTGATATAACGGTAACAGTCCAGACTAATGATAGTGATACAGTGTAACATCCCGATATAACGGTAACAGTCCGGACTAATGATAGTGATACGGTATAACATCCTGATATAACGGTAACAGTCCGGACTAATGATAGTGATACGGTGTAATATCCTGATATAACGGTAACAGTCCGGACTAATGATAGTGATACGGTGTAATATCCTGATATAACGGTAACAGTCCGGACTAATGATAGTGATACGGTGTAACATCCGGATATAACGGTAACAGTCCGGACTAATGATAGTGATACGATGTAACATCCTGATATAACGGTAACAGTCCGGACTAATGATAGTGATACAATGTAACATCCTGATATAACGCTAACAGTCCGGACTAATGATAGTGATACGGTGTAACATCCCGATATAACGGTAACAGTCCGGACTAATGATAGTGATACAATGTAACATCCTGATATAACGCTAACAGTCCGGACTAATGATAGTGATACGGTGTAACATCCCGATATAACGGTAACAGTCCGGACTAATGATTGTGATACGGTGTAACATCCTGATATAACGGTAACAGTCCGGACTAATGATAGTGATACAGCGTAACATCCCGATATAACGGTAACAGTCCGGACTAATGATAGTGATACGGTGTAACATCCTGATATAACGGTAACAGTCCGGACTAATGATAGTGATACAGTGTAACATCCTGATATAACGGTAACAGTCCGAACTAATGATAGTGATACGGTGTAACATCCTGATATAACGGTAACAGTCCGGACTAATGATAGTGATACGGTATAACATCCTGATATAACGGTAACAGTCCGGACTAATGATTGTGATACGGTGTAACATCCTGATATAACGGTAACAGTCCGGACTAATGATAGTGATACGGTGTAACATCCTGATATAACGGTAACAGTCCGGACTAATGATAGTGATACAGTGTAACATCCTGATATAACGGTAACAGTCCGGACTAATGATAGTGATACGATGTAACATCCTGATATAACGGTAACAGTCCAGACTAATGATAGTGATACAGTGTAACATCCTGATATAACGGTAACAGTCCGGACTAATGATAGTGATACAGTGTAACATCCTGATATAACGATAACAGTCCGGACTAATGATAGTGATACAGTGTAACATCCCGATATAACGGTAACAGTCCGGACTAATGATAGTGATACGGTGTAACATCCCGATATAACGGTAACAGTCCGGACTAATGATAGTGATACAGTGTAACATCCCAATATAATGGTAACAGTCCGGACTAATGATAGTGATACGGTGTAACATCCTGATATAACGGTAACAGTCCGGACTAATGATAGTGATACGGTGTAACATCCCGATATAACGGTAACAGTCCGGACTAATGATAGTGATACAGTGTAACATCCCAATATAATGGTAACAGTCCGGACTAATGATAGTGCTACGGTGTAACATCCTGATATAACGGTAACAGTCCGGACTAATGATAGTGATACGGTGTAACATCCTGATATAACGGTAACAGTCCGGACTAATGATAGTGATACGATGTAACATCCTGATATAACGGTAACAGTCCGGACTAATGATAGTGATACGGTATAACATCCTGATATAACGGTAACAGTCCGGACTAATGATAGTGATACGGTGTAACATCCCGATATAAGGGTAACAGTCCGGACTAATGATAGTGATACGGTATAACATCCTGATATAACAGTAACAGTCCGGACTAATGATAGTGATACGGTGTAACATCCTGATATAACGGTAACAGTCCGGACTAATGATAGTGATACGGTGTAACATCCTGATATAACGGTAACAGTCCGCACTAATGATAGTGATACGGTGTAACATCCGGATATAACGGTAACAGTCCGGACTAATGATAGTGATACGGTGTAACATCCTGATATAACAGTAACAGTCCGGACTAATGATAGTGATACGGTGTAACATCCTGATATAACGGTAACAGTCCGGACTAATGATAGAGATACGGTGTAACATCCTGATATAACGGTAACAGTCCGCACTAATGATAGTGATACGGTGTAACATCCGGATATAACGGTAACAGTCCGGACTAATGATAGTGATACGGTGTAACATCCTGATATAACGGTAACAGTCCGCACTAATGATAGTGATACAGTGTAACATCCTGATATAACAGTAACAGTCCGGACTAATGATAGTGATACGGTGTAACATCCGGATATAACGGTAACAGTCCGGACTAATGATAGTGATACGGTGTAACATCTCGATATAATGGTAACAGTCCGGACTAATGATAGTGATACAATGTAACATCCTGATATAACGGTAACAGTCCGGACTAATGATAGTGATACAATGTAACATCGTGATATAACGGTAACAGTCCGGACTAATGATAGTGATACAATGTAACATCCTGATATAACGGTAACAGTCCGGACTAATGATAGTGATACGGTGTAACATCCCGATATAACGGTAACAGTCCGGACTAATGATAGTGATACGGTGTAACATCCTGATATAACGGTAACAGTCCGGACTAATGATAGTGATACGGTGTAACATCCTGATATAACGGTAACAGTCCGGACTAATGATAGTGATACGGTGTAACATCCTGATATAACGGTAACAGTCCGGACTAATGATAGTGATACAGTGTAACATCCCAATATAATGGTAACAGTCCGGACTAATGATAGTGATACGGTGTAACATCCTGATATATCGGTAACAGTCCGGACTAATGATAGTGATACGGTGTAACATCCTGATATAACGGTAACAGTCCGCACTAATGATAGTGATACGGTGTAACATCCTGATATAACGGTAACAGTCCGGACTAATGATAGTGATACGGTGTAACATCCTGATATAACGGTAACAGTCCGGACTAATGATAGTGATACGGTGTAACATCCTGATATAACGGTAACAGTCCGGACTAATGATAGTGATACGGTGTAACATCCTGATATAATGGTAACAGTCCGGACTAATGATAGTGATACGGTGTAACATCCTGATATAACGGTAACAGTCCAGACTAATGATAGTGATACGGTGTAACATCCCGATAACGGTAACAGTCCGGACTAATGATAGTGATACAGTGTAACATCCCGATATAACGGTAACAGTCCGGACTAATGATAGTGATACGGTGTAACATCCCGATATAATGGTAACAGTCCGGACTAATGATAGTGATACGGTGTAACATCCTGATATAACGGTAACAGTCCGGACTAATGATAGTGATACGGTGTAACATCCTGATATAACGGTAACAGTCCAGACTAATGATAGTGATACAGTGTAACATCCTGATATAACGGTAACAGTCCGGACTAATGATAGTGATACGGTGTAACATCCTGATATAACGGTAACAGTCCGGACTAATGATAGTGATACAGTGTAACATCCTGATATAACGGTAACAGTCCGGACTAATGATAGTGATACAGTGTAACATCCCGATATAACGGTAACAGTCCGGACTAATGATAGTGATACAATGTAACATCCCGATATAGCGGTAACAGTCCGGACTAATGATAGTGATACAATGTAACATCCTGATATAACGGTAACAGTCCGGACTAATGATAGTGATACAGTGTAACATCCTGATA
Organism: Eleutherodactylus coqui; assembly: GCA_035609135.1. Taxonomy (NCBI): domain Eukaryota; kingdom Metazoa; phylum Chordata; class Amphibia; order Anura; family Eleutherodactylidae; genus Eleutherodactylus; species Eleutherodactylus coqui. The sequence goes on from CM069408.1 coordinate 35,381,375, forward strand.
TAACGGTAACAGTCCGGACTAATGATAGTGATACGGTGTAACATCCTGATAGAACGGTAACAGTCCGGACTAATGATAGTGATACGGTGTAACATCCCGATATAACGGTAACAGTCCGGACTAATGATAGTGATACGGTGTAACATCCTGATATAGCGGTAACAGTCCGGACTAATGATAGTGATACAATGTAACATCCTGATATAACGGTAACAGTCCGGACTAATGATAGTGATACGGTGTAACATCCTGATATAACGGTAACAGTCCGGACTAATGATAGTGATACGGTGTAACATCCTGATATAACGGTAACAGTCCGGACTAATGATAGTGATACAGTGTAACATCCTGATATAACGGTAGCAGTCCGGACTAATGATAGTGATACAGTGTAACATCCTGATATAACGGTAACAGTCCGGACTAATGATAGTGATACGGTGTAACATCCTGATATAACGGTAACAGTCCGGACTAATGATAGTGATATGGTGTAACATCCTGATAGAACGGTAACAGTCCAGACTAATGATAGTGATACGGTGTAACATCCTGATATAACGCTAACAGTCCGGACTAATGATAGTGATACGGTGTAACATCCTGATATAACGGTAACAGTCCGGACTAATGATAGTGATACAGTGTAACATCCTGATATAACGGTAGCAGTCCGGACTAATGATAGTGATACAGTGTAACATCCTGATATAACGGTAACAGTCCGGACTAATGATAGTGATACGGTGTAACATCCTGATATAACGGTAACAGTCCGGACTAATGATAGTGATATGGTGTAATATCCCGATATAACGGTAACAGTCCGGACTAATGATAGTGATACAGTGTAACATCCGTATATAACGGTAACAGTCCGGACTAATGATAGTGATACAGTGTAACATCCGTATATAACGGTAACAGTCCGGACTAATGATAGTGATACGGTGTAACATCCTGATATAACGGTAACAGTCCGGACTAATGATAGTGATACGGTGTAACATCCCGATATAAGGGTAACAGTCCGGACTAATGATAGTGATACAGTGTAACATCCTGATATAACGGTAACAGTCCGGACTAATGATAGTGATACGGTGTAACATCCTGATATAACGGTAACAGTCCGGACTAATGATAGTGATACGGTGTAACATCCTGATATAACGGTAACAGTCCGGACTAATGATAGTGATACAGTGTAACATCCTGATATAACGGTAGCAGTCCGGACTAATGATAGTGATACGGTGTAACATCCTGATATAACGGTAACAGTCCGGACTAATGATAGTGATACGGTGTAACATCCTGATATAACGGTAACAGTCCGGACTAATGATAGTGATACGGTGTAACATCCTGATATAACGGTAACAGTCCGGACTAATGATAGTGATACGGTGTAACATCCTGATATAACGGTAACAGTCCGGACTAATGATAGTGATACGGTGTAACATCCTAATATAACGGTAACAGTCCGGACTAATGATAGTGATACAGTGTAACATCCTGATATAACGGTAACAGTCCGGACTAATGATAGTGATACAGTGTAACATCCTGATATAACGGTAACAGTCTAGATGAATGGTTCTGATACAATGTTGCAGACTGATAATAGTCTCTAGCAGTGATTTGGAAGCAGCGATGGCGGTGAGATCATAGGCAGCTCGGGACCTGCGGTCATACGTGTGTTTGCTGCCAGCTGCTCTGTGGTTACAGTAACGACTCGTCCGTGTGTGATGATTAGGGGGGGCTGTAAGAGGGATTGGGGTGAAGGAGCCACATCTATGATGGATTTCCTATCTCGGAGGAGTTCTCGGATTTATGATGGATGGCCGTGTCAGTGTGATATTTATATATCCATGGACCATGCTCTGGAATGGAATATTGATTTGCATGAAGGGACGGTGGGAGATGAATGGTTTCAGGGGGGAATAGAGATGTGAGATACCTGGAGGATCTCCCTCTACACGGAGCCTCGTCCCATCACACATGATTGTCTCCAGTACTCACACAGTCATGACAGCGCCCGTCTCGGACGCCCGTTACTGGAAGCACGCCTCAGATTTTATTTTCATTGTGGTTTGTGGGTTTTGGCTCTAATGACTGAGAGATCAATCATAACAATAAAACTCATTAATTCCGAATTATAGCGGGGGAGGGGCAGATGATAAAGGTCCCAGAGCAAGCATCTGAAATATGTGGGATGTGAAGAGTCACGAGAAATAGTGCAATGAATCGCTCTGCGCACGGGCAGATACCTACACAGAACGCAACACTAATCCCAGGGCTACTGATTAATTGGCTGTAACTAATGAACGCTGTGATGTCCTACGCTGTCAGTAATGTCAGATACTCTAACGGCGTCTCCGGTTACTTAGATCACATGATTCGATTTTTGATGCCTTTGAGTCATAATGGAAGTGAATGGCACATGTTACGCAATCTGTCAGTAAGGGCCCTTCCACGCCATCACATGGTCATGCATGAAACGCACGTTTTTACTCCAAAAAACGGATGAATACATAGCGTTTAACGGACTCGTAGGCTCTAGTGGGTAAACAATGCATACGTTTGTTCGCGCGATTGTGTGAACAATCCGGCGATGAAACTCACGATCAGTTAGCAGTTCTCTTTCCTGTGCCCTGCTGCCCGTATGTACCACTGATTGGTGATGAGCGTTGGCGGGAACTGCTGCTGCTCCCCTTATTCCACCAATCAGATTCTTTCCTTTCTCCTGCCATACACAGAGCTCCAATGTTTCAGACCTCTACTCCATCGCCCGGTATTATCCCCTGCACTGTACCTGGGTGAGCTCAAAATGTTTTTTTCCTATTTTCCGCCTCTAAAACGGGGGTGCATCTTAGGGCTCAGTCACACGGGCGTTTAGTCGCACGATTTTTTGTGCGCATAACTTATACGTTCAGAAAATTGCGTAACCTAAGCCGGCGGCACGTGGGAAAAAAACGCTGCTGGCAGTGTTTATCCACACCAAAGGGCTCAGTCACATGGGCGTTTTGACGCTCAAAAAGAGCGCTGCCCGCTACCCTCTGCCGCAGCTGTCACAGAGGAGCGCGATGTTCTCCCATTGAATTCAATGGAGCCAGCAATACAGGCGGCTGCATTGAAAGCAATGGGCTGCCGGCAAGCGCTGTAGTAATTTTTGGGGAAGGGCTTCAAATATAAGCCCTTCAGTGAAAACCATCCTACAAAAGTGTAAAAAATAAAAAAAAATCTATACTCGCCTGTCTGCAGCTGCCGGGGCTCAGCCTCGTCCAGCCGACTCTTCTCCTGAACTGCTCTCCGTAGTATTCAGCAGGCGGGGATTTAACCCCTTAGTGACGGAGCTTTTTTGCTTTTTTCCTACTCCCTTTTAAAAAAATCGTAGCTCCTTAATTTATCCATCGACGTCGCTGTATGAGGGCTTTTTTTTGCGGGACGAGTTGTATTTTTCAATGGCACTATTTATTGTACCATATAATTTACTGAAAAACTTTTTAAAAATTCTAAGCGGAGAGAAATGGAAAAAAAAACGACATTCCACCATCTTTCGGTGCGTCCTGTTTCTACGGCGCACAAACTGCAACAAAAACGACCTGATATTTTTATTTTATAGGTCAGTGCGATTACTACGATACCAAACTTATATAGTATTTTTTTTGCTGTAGTACTTGTATGTTTTTTTTAAGATATTTAATTTTTTTCAATTATTTTCTGCGGTCATTTTGTGCACGTAATAACTTTTCTATTTTTTCGTCGACGTAGTTGAGCAAGGGCTCATTTTTTGCGGGATGTCCTGAAGTTTCCGATAGTATCAATTTGGAATACATACGACTTTTTGATCGCTTTTTATTGCGTTTTTTCTGGGAGACAGGGTAACTAAAAAAGTGTATTTCTGGCGTTATTTTTTTTTTCGGACGAGGGTCACCGTGCAGGAAAAATAATGCACTACTTTGATAGTTCAGACTTTTACGGATGCGGCGATACCAAATACATATTTTTATTTTATGATTTAGATTTTTAAATAATAGATATGGCAAAAGGGGGGTGATTTAAACTTTTATAACTTTTTATTTATTTTTTTTTACAATTAAAAAAACTTTATTGATTTTTTTTTTTACATTACTTTGAAGTCCCCCTGGGGGACTTTAACATGCGATGCTTTGATCGCTCCTGCAGTATGTCGTAATGCTATAGCATTACATCATACTGCTTTTTCACAGGCAGTCTATCAAGCCAGCCCACGGGGGTGGGCTTGATAGGCAGTCTGCTAAGGCAGCCCTGGGGCCTTTCTAAAGGCCCCCGGCTGCCATGACACCTGTACGGCAACCACGATCTCACCGCGGGGGGGCTGTGCGGGACCCCCGAACAGTGTTCGGGGGATTTAAATGCCGCTGTCAGAATTGACAGCGGCATTTAATGGGTTAATAGCCGCGATCAGCCGAACGGCCGAGCGCGGCTATTGCCCGCAGGTGTCAGCTGTAATAAACAGCTGACGCCCGCTCTGTATGGAGGGAGATAGTGGCGCTACCTCCCTCCATACACATCCTGCAACAGCAGGACATAGTTTTACGATAGCGCCGTCACTAAGGGGTTAAAATCCCTGCCTGCTCAATGGGCTGCCTCTGATTGGCTGAGCACTGTAACCAATCAGAGGCAGCTCTCAGATATTGAATGACAGCTAAGAGCTGCCTCTGATTGGTCACAGTGCTCAGCCAATCAGAGTCAGCACTCACCCATTCATGAATTCATACGTAAATATATGCTTCAAAGTGCATGTGTTTCTATACGTTTTTTATGCATGTTTCTCACATATGTGAAAAGTACATGAAAGTGCCATTGTGGATAGGCCCTAACATCTTTTTGGGGGAATGTCTGTTGACTACAACTTTGGTGCAGTGTGTTGCACATATTGCTCAGTTTAATGCATTTCTATGACTACGAATAGTCACACCCTATTATGGGTGTCATAAATAAATAACCCCGCTTCCCTCTTGTAGCCTAACGCCCCGGTTATCTCCACTGTGACCATAATAATGGATTACCGGTCTCCTCATGATCTCCGGGTAGCGGGACATCCACGTCTTCGTGGAAGGTGGTGATCCTTGTGCCATCTGCATGTTCTGAGATCATTGTCCCATCTGTCTGCACCACCGTCACCACCTGATCTTCTCTGGTGGTCATCACCTAGAACATATACACACTATATACACGGGGTGACCTGGCGATGTATATAGAATGCCAGCTGCAGTATGACAGGTGACTTACCGCTTTGGTCACAGGGTCAGTAGCTCTGCAGATCAGCAGAGGCTTCAGATCCAGTCTCTGAGATCCTCGGGTCCCAATCTGTTCCCCAGATTGGGTGGTAGTGATCCAGGTGCCAGGTTTTATCGCAGGGGCATTTGGTGTTGCTGGTAATAAAACCAGAGGAGGAGGAATGTACAATACAGTGCAATATGGTACTACATTGTATTACTTTGATTTTTATGTTACATTTTATTATTTTATTTTGCCTTAGATGATATTATTTAGCATTATATTATGTTAGAGTACATTATTTAATGTTATAGTATATTGTATTATATTATATATAATGTTATAGTATATTGCTTCATATTGTATTATGGTACATTACGTTAAATTGCTTAGTTACATGAGGTAACATTATATTACTTTGTATTATGTAACTTTACATTACGCTACAGTACTTAGTGTTATGTTACATTGTATTATATATTGTTACATAACTGTGTGATATTATGTTACATTACTTAGTGCTGTTATATCATATGACATTGCATTATATTATGTTACATTAAGTTTCTTTGCATGACATGACTAAGCGCTCCTTCACATGAGTCTATCCGCAAATCTGCACGCTTCAGCGCAACATATTTGTGCTATGATTTACCTGCACATTGTACTGCACTTTTCTGCGCACGCAGGGCCTGTTCATATGCACACGCTTTACTACCCACTGCCCTAATTTAAAGGCTATTTAGCCTAATGAGGTCCAGATGTGTCCTTTTCCCTGTGATTTTGCGCTATATTTTGCGCATCTCCTTGTGTATTGTATGCGCACTTCTGCACTTTCTATAGACTTCTATGGGGTTCTTTGGTGCACAAAATGGAGCATTTCTATTTTTTGCATGTGCAAGAAATGCGTGCGCAAAAAAAGGAAATGTGAACGAACTCATTGAAATCAGTGGGTTCTATTCCCTGTGTATTGCGCACCCAAATACGCGCACATGAAGGAGCCCTTAGTGTTATGTTACATTATATTACATTGCATCATTATATCATGTGACATCACTTATCATTATATTATATTCCCTCTAACTATCCTATACCATCTGATACTAGCCAGTTTAAAAATTGAATTCCAATCTTTTTTTTATTTTCTACATTTTTCATTACACAAGAAAATGTACAACTTTTATTATCGTATTAGTTCTTTATATTGAAAACCATGCGATTTTTCACAAAAATATTAGGATCTGAATGGGCGGGTCTGAAAATTGTATTGGATAGGAAAAGGTTATATTCCATCACATTTTATTATGTTACATTATATCACTCTGCGCTATATTACATTATATTTAGCTATTACATAGCTAGATCTGCCATCTCACATGTGAAGACCCTGTGAAGCGTGAATCCAATGTTGGGATCTTCACTGATTCTTACCTTCCCTGTCCTCAGAAGAAGACTCTTGTTTCTGCTCTTTGGGATCCTCTGGACCTATGGGAGGTGGCGCTGGTTGTGAATCAGTCCTGGGGGTCTCTAACGCTTCCATTGTCAAGAGAAGAGGGGGATGCGACTCAGTGACTGGGCCTGAATCAGGGCTCTGGATTACGGCTCCATCAGGTAGAAGAATCTGACGAGTCATTAACATTTAGTTATTAGGATCCATCAGCTGAGGTGATAGACACCAATATGTGATTAGTCATAAATACATATAAACCGTATTACAATTAATGTTATAATAATACCTGTGTTGATCCGTCCAGCATGCATCTGATTACAGATCCTTCTGATGTGATGACCCGGGACGTCTCAAAGCTCTCCGCCGTCTTACTGTTCCTGTATAGTTGGGAGTTCCTCACTTTTACGGGGTAAGTTTGTCGGATAAGTAACCTCGGACTCATCTGGCCGTTATCACAGCACTCTGCAGTGAGGATGTGGGAGGAGTTATTAGAGCATTCCACAGTGTATAGGTGGGAGGAGTTATTAGAGCACTCTGCAGTGTCAGTGTGGTAGGTGGGAGGAGTTATTAGAGCACTCTGCAGTGTCAGTGTGGTAGGTGGGAGGAGTTATTAGAGCACTCTGCAGTGTCAGTGTGGTAGGTGGGAGGAGTTATTAGAGCACTCTGCAGTGTCAGTGTGGTCGGTGGGAGGAGTTATTAGAGCATTCTGCAGTATCAGTGTGGTAGGCGGGAGGAGTTATTAGAGCACTCTGCAGTATCAGTGTGGTAGGTGAGAGGAGTTATTAGAGCACTCTGCAGTGTCAGTGTGGTAGGTGGGAGGAGTTATTAGAGCACTCTGCAGTGTCAGTGTGGTAGCTGGGAGGAGTTATTAGAGCATTCCGCAGTGTGTAGGTGGGAGGAGTTATTAGAGCACTCTGCAGTGTGTAGGTGGGAGAAGTCATAAGAGCATTCCGCAGTGTGTAGGTGGGTGGAGTTCTTAGAGCACTCGATAGTGTGTAGGTGGGAGGAGTTATTAGAGCACTCTGCAGTGTGTAGGTGGAAGGAGTTATTAGAGCATTCCGCAGTGTGTAGGTGGGAGGAGTTATTAGAGCACTCTGCAGTGTCAGTGTGGGAGGAGTTATTAGAGCATTCCGCAGTGTGTAGGTGGGAGAAGTTACTGGAGCATTCTGTGGTGTGTAGGTGGGAGGAGTTATTAGAGCACTCTGCAGTGTGTAGGTGGGAGGAGTTATTAGAGCACTCTGCAGTGTGTAGGTGGGTGGAGTTATTAGAGCACTCAATAGTGTGTAGGTGGGAGGAGTTATTAGAGCACTCGATAGTGTGTAGGTGGGAGGAGTTATTAGAGCACTCTGCAGTGTGTAGGTGGGTGGAGTGACTAGAGCACTTGATAGTGTCTAGGTGGGAGGAGTTATTAGAGCACTCTGCAGTGTCAGTGTGGAGGTGGGAGGAGTTATTAGAGCATTCCGCAGTGTGTAGGTGGGAGGAGTTATTAGAGCACTCTGCAGTGTGTAGGTGGGAGGAGTTATTAGAGCACTCTGCAGTGTGTAGGTGGGAGAAGTTATTAGAGCATTCCGCAGTGTGTAGGTGGGTGGAGTTACTAGAGCACTCAATAGTGTGTAGGTGGGAGGAGTTATTATAGCACCCTGCTGAAGGTATCATGAATCTAGAGTGTATTATATCATAAGCAGCAGTAATATCCCTTGTTCCCATTCCAGGGCTTCCTTACCTGTTGTGCTGTCTGTGAACGTCAGAAAGAGACCAGTAGGGTAGGAGACATTCAGGGCCTGAAATGCAGGGACTTGCACTGGTTTGGTGGCCGGAGTTATTGGTGGAGTAACGGTTTCAACCTAAACAAATCACAAGTTACATTCAACAAGGCACCGGTTTTCCAAAGTCACTCAAGAAGGACAGGGCTTCTCATTATACAGGGTAACGCCTCACCCTCACTTCTGGTGTCTTGGGAGTCTCTTCCATTGTCGAGGCCTGAGGAGTCTTCACTCGGGCAGCTCTGGCGGATTTTCTTAATGGGGACTTGCTCCTTTTTCCAGGAGAAGATGGAGGGGGCTGAGGAGGTGGTGCTGGGATGACGCTGGGGGTGTTAATGGATGGGAACGTCAACATGGCCTCCAGTTCTGGATCTTTCTCCTCTGTATCACAAGTTAGTGCCATTAGTAAATATCATGAGCTAGCAACAACTTTACACAAGCTAAAACAAGAGCTTAAAGTAGATGTCCAGTTGTGGCATTAACAAGTCTATATCATTGGCCTGGGTAATGCTGAACATGAAAGGTCTGCTCCATCAGGACCCAGCTATGGTCAGTGACTCCAGCCCTTGTCTGTTGGAGTTTCCGGGTGTTCTACTTCGGTCTCACCTAATTTACATTCACTAACAGCACCAACATATTCTATAGTTGTGTACAGAGAGTGCATTGATACTCATCAGTCTGATTATGTCAGATGCTCAGGATACTAGTCCTGTCCTAACTCGGTCCCTCTCCTCCATGCTTTACAGTTCAGCTCTGTTTGTTCATATTGGCAGCTGTGCATAGGAAGTAAATCAAGAGGCCTTCTGAATGGCTTCATTACCTGGTCCATGGCCAGAGGAACCATAATGACTCAAAGATAGCTGTATTCCACTATGCAGAGTGGCTGAAAATGATCCAAATTCACTGATGCTTCTTCTACCAGAAACAGGATTCCCTGCAGAACAGATTAAATCATTGATATAACATTTTACCCCTGGATATGAGCAATATAACATTATACTGTTATAATACATCAGCCTGTCGGCATTATATTGTCATACGGACCTTGCTGGTCCTCCTCGGTGAGGTCATCTTGTCCACCAGAAGGTAATTTCCTTGGGTTAACAATATGAACCAGGAATTTATGGCCGTCTTTTAGTACCTTTACTTTTATGTAGGTGGAACCTGTCAGAAATATAACGAGGCATGTAAATTATTCATCCTACCTAAGGGGTTTTACACCCATCATAAAGGTGAAGACTGACGGGGGTCCAACAGTTGGAACCCTCACTGAGCAGGAGAACAAGAGTGTCAACCAGTCATGAGCACTAGGAAGAAACTGTGCAACATCAAGACCCACAAATCCTTGTGATCACTTAAGGTCCCACTGACCTAATATTTATAATGTCCATCCTCTTTCTCCGTCTTATCATCTGATATTTTTTTACCTTTCTCAAAATGAGTGTGCTCCACCTGAATCTGGCCACCATCTGTTGGGAAGAGGCAGCGACAGTTTCCAGAGACCTGGATCAGATTGTCTCCCATGTCATAACCTATAAACTAAACAAATGAACAGATACAAAGAATCAGTCAATTCAGGATCCGGGACATGAGAGGTTCAGGAATGCTACAAGGTAATTGTAAAGATAAGACAGGGAGAGAGGAAACTTCTTCAAGATATGCCCAAGACATGGTACCCTATTAACATGTGACAGGGAAGGGGAAACTCAATGGATAAACAACCTTCCGGGATGGAACCATGAGGAGATCACTTACTTTAAAAGCTTCCTTAGAAGGTTCCTCTGGAACATCTGGAGGAGCTGGTTTAGACTCTCCATCTTTTGCTCCATCATCTTTGTCTTTCTCTTTGATGTTCTTATGAGCACTGGAGGATTTTTTACTTCCTGAGTTGGGTCTCTCTTTGCTTCCTTCCCTCTTCTTACTTCCAGATTTACCTGCCTTTGCATTTTTCTTCTCCTGTTTGAGACGTTCCTCCTCCTTCAGTTGATCTTGTTCTATTTTCCAGGCCTGTAGAGGGAACCTTACATAGTGACTGGTTCTGACTAAGTAGGCTAGATTCCTACTATCACAGAGAACTTTGTGGATTTGGATGTCCCATGCTCCAGGGCAACAGCAACTGCTGGTGAGACACCCAACTTCAGTTACCACCACCTGGTCCCATATATTCAGGATCCTTGAAAATTCTCTCTGTCAGATTTTTCGATATGCTGGAAATCACTGGAAGATCTCAGTATCTCCGCAGGTTGTCTCCGATTCTCCCTGATTTGTCTGAGAGAAACATTTTACTCACCTTTAAGGAGCCCTCTCGAATAAATGGGTTCTGGGACGGTTTAAGGGCTGTTTCTTCTGCTCTGCTTCCTGATCGGGATTCCCTGCCCTTGGGACCTGAGGATGAAATGTTCATTTGCATAAATCTCCCTCATTATGTTATCAATAATCCTACTAATTATCATGCAAAATAATTTTTCAGATAATTTACCCAACAGTGATGTAATTTATTATAACACTATTTTGTGATATCATACCTAAGGGTGGAACCCACCATGATGTCATCAGTAATATCACTTATAATGGAGAAACCCACAGTACAACAATGATATCAACACTTGTGGTGAAAAACACTATCATGCCATAAATTACTGTTATGTCATCGGTGACATAATTCCCTGTGATATCTCCAGTGATGTCATCTACAGTGATTGTCATTGCTGTTTTGGTATGATGTCATCAGTCACTACATGAGCAATATTATCTATTGCTATTATACTCATTGAGATGTCAGTGATGTCATTGAATGTACCAATTTTGATGTCATCAGTAATCTTATTTATAGCAACAGACATCAGTAATGCATTGTAATTATATCCATTACATTACCACTATGACATTCTGCATATAGAGATTGTCACACACAGTATTATTCATAGTTATGACAGTCCTGGCAGTCTCGTCAGGGTAATGTACATGCTTCCATCTATTAATTGTGATACATTGCTTTTCCATCCATACTGACAGTAGCAATATTGATGACGTCATCAGTGATTTCACCCAATTCGAGGGTGCTGATTATGATGTCATCAGTGCCATCATACATTCTGATAGTACTGAGATTTATCCACTTTCTGTACTTGTAGTGTCATCAATATGGTGACAGTTATTCATGTCGAAGTCAACAACAGCCATTCTAATGCAACTCATGATGTCATTATTGACGTCCTTCACTTATGAAGGTCAACACTGTTAACAATCCATCCTTCTATCAGTCCGTTTTAAGTTTTTCCCTGTGATGTTTCTCATACTCTTCCAATACAATGCTAATTATTGTGATTTTAAATTGAAGGGACTCAATCAATTTACATAGATACAGAAATCGCACAGTGATGGAAAGGGTTAAAGAGTTCTTCAGATTACTTTATACCCCATTCTTTCTCTGACTATGGTAGGAGTACCAGTTAAGGAACTCAATACCAATGTAATTTGCTGACATATTTACATGTTATGGAAATAAAAATGGTCTTCCCCTTTAAGCTTCCATGTTTCAAAGTTTAAGCCTTTCCAATCCACTGTCTGACGTCTTAAGACATTCTGATTGAAGGCTGTACAGCTCCGATGTTGGAAGACATCCGGCAGGGTATTCTTACTGTATATTACTGGCCGCTCTGTTGTTTGGGCCTCTCCAGCATGTCCCATACCGCAGTACTGGCTCTAGCCAGCAGATGGTGCCATTGTAAAATGGCAGAAAGAGAAAATTCCCTAGGAAACCATGAAGCCATAATTGGATTGCAAAGGGTTAAGTGACAACTAACAGGAAACCTCGAGGTATATAGAGAACACAGCACTGCCCAAACAGCTAATAATTCAAGGATTTTTTTAGGATTATAAAAACATGGATCCTTTTGCTGAACAGTGCCACACTTATCTACATAGAAAGGGGTTCTCTACTGTAAGAGCAGTGAGACTATGGAACTCTCTGCCTGAGGATGTAGTGATGGCAAACTCACTAAAAGAGTTCAAAAGGAAACATAATAATAGTACAGAAGGGTTGGTGATCCAGGGATAATTCTGATTGCTAGATTTGGAGTCAGGCCTCGGTCACACGGGCGTTTTTTCCCGCGATTTGCACATACGCATTCGATCCGCGTAGATATAAACCTAATGCTTCGCAATGGGATTCGTCACATGTCCACTTTTTATGCGGATGTGCGGTAAATTATAGGACACAACGATTCGCAGAACGCGCCTATCTGTGTTCTGCGATTCGTTGGGTTCTATATATGCGCTCAATGGGGCCGGCGGCAGCAGCGCCGACCCCATTGAGAACATATACAAAATCCTTCTCCTCTGCCACAGCTGTTACAGCTGTGGCAGAGAAGAGCGATGTTCGCCCATTGAATTCAATGGAGCCGGCAATACAGCCAGCTCCATTGGAAGCAATGGGCTGCCGGCGAGCGCAGGATGAATTTTCGGGAAGGGCTTAAAAATATAAGCCCTTCCTTGAAAACCATCCTAAAATGTGTAAAAAAAAAAAAAAAGTATACTCACCTTTTTCCTGCAGATGGAGTTCAGCCGCGTCCGGCCGGCAGTTCTCCTGAACTGCTCTGTGTAGTATTCAGCAGCCGGGGATTTAAAATCCCCGCCTGCTGAATGGGCTGCCTCTGATTGGTCACAGCCCTCACCAATCAGAGGCAGCTCTCAATCACCCATTCATGAATTCATGAATGGGTGAGTGAGTGCTGCCTCTGACTGGCTAAGCGCAGGGACCAATTAGAGGCAGCTCTCAGCTATTGAATCGTCGGCCCCGGTCACGCGATTTGCAGATGCACATACGTCATGCGATCCGCAAATCGCGCGAAAAAACGCCTGTGTGACTGAGGCCTCAGGAAGGATTTCTTCCCTAAAGCGAGGAAAATTGTTTTTTACCTCAGGGACTATTTTCGCCTTCTTATGGATCAATACTGCAGAACAATAGGCTGAACTGGACAGACAAATGTCTTTTTCCAAACTTAGAAACTATATTAATGAAAGAGCATCACATCCCTTTCACTGTGCTAATCATTGGGGGTCCTGGAGCTCAGACCCCACTGATAAAATTTTGAAGTCCCAAAGATCTCCTTTTAGTCAATGTTTTAATACTCGCAATGAATAAGACTCACTTCTTGACTTTTTGGGGGAGACAGATTTCCGGGTCTTCTTTTTACTGGGGGAGAGGTCTTCAGGAGAAGAGTCATTGTCCTTCGACGCCTGTGCCTGTTTTAGAGCCTCTAGTTCTTTTTCCTCTTGATATTTTGACTCTTCCTCTTGAACCCAGTGAGATATCGAATCTGCCACCAGCTCCAGGTAGTTCCTGAGAGGTTGACATTGAGAAAGCACACCATGAATACAGCCGGATGGTGGGAACGGATCCACACTGAGGCAGGCAGTACACAGGTGGATGTATGAAGAAAGCAATGGGTGGATAATATAAAGGACACAGTTATGGATGGACAATATGAAAAGGCCCCTGTTAGTGGTAGACAGGGAAGGCCATTAGTATAGGACATGGTGGGTAACAGTAGGTGAATGCCATGAAGGCTGGATTTACTACTAGATGGTATAAAAAAGACAGCTACAGATAGAACAAGAGCCAGCTATGGACAGACATAAAGGACACAATCATAGGTAGGTGGAACAAGGACATACTTACCGGAAGTTGATATGCAGTACCTACAGTAGTTACAGGTGCATGGTATGAAGGGCAATTATAGATGCATGATATAACGGACATAATAATGAGTAAACTATATGAAGAACATAGTAACAGGTGGATGTATGAAGTAGATGGTATGAAATACACAATTACAGGTGAATAGTATGGAGGACATAGATAAAGGCAGATCTATAGGGACACGGTTATGGGTAGATGTATGAAGAACACAGTTATGAGTGCATATATGAAGAATATAATTACAGTATGTGTTGAAGTATTAAGAACACAGTTGTGAGTCGATCTATGAAGACGACAGCACAGTATAAAAAAACACAGTTATGAGTGAATGTACAAAGAACACAGTTATGGCTAGATGTATGAAGAACACAGTTTTGGACACAAGTTATTTGTGGATCTATGAAGAACACAATTATTAGAAGCTGTATACAGAACACTGGTATGGACAGATGTATGAAGAACACAGCAATGGGTAGATGCATGAAGAGAACAAATATACGTTGATGTATGAAGAACACAGTAATGGGTAGATGTATGAACAATTCAGTTTTGCGTAGAGTTATCCACAGTTATTAGTGGATCTATGAAGAACACAATTATGGATATATTTATGAAGAACACACATACTGCATGGACAGATGTATGAAGAACATAGTAATGGGTAGATGTATGAAGAACATAATTGCGCATTGATGTATGAAGAACACAAGTATGGTTGGATGAATGAAGGACACATTTATTAGCAGATATATGAAGAACAGAGTTATGGCTAGTGGTATGAAGTACACAGTAATGTAATGAACAGATGTATGAAGGATGCAGTTATGAGTAGATATATGAAGAACACAGATATGGATAGATATATGGAGAACACAGTAATGAGTAGATATATGAAGAGCACAATTATGAACTGCTGTATGAAGAGCACAGTATTAGATAGATGTATGAAGAACAAAGTAATGGGTAGATGTATGATGAGCCCAGTTATGGATTAATGTATGCAGAATAGAGATGAGCGAACGTACTCGTCCGAGCTTGATACTCGTTCGAGTATTAGCGTGTTCGAGATGCTCGATACTCGTAACGAGTACCATGCGATGTTCGGGTTACTTTCACTTTCATCTCTGAGACGTTAGCGCGCTTTTCTGGCCAATTGAAAGACAGGAAAGGCATTACAACTTCCCCCTGCGACGTTCAAGCCCTATACCACCCCCCTGCAGTGAGTGGCTGGCGAGATCAGGTGTCACCCGAGTATATAAATCGGCCCCTCCCGCGGCTCGCCACAGATGCGTTCTGACATAGCTGAGGGAAAGTGCTATCGTGTTGGAGCTGCTATAGGGAGAGTGTTAGGAGTTATTGCAGGCTTCAAGAACCCCAACGGTCCTTCTTAGGGCCACATCTAACCGTGTGCAGTACTGTGGAGGCTGCTTTTTCCAGTGTTGCACATTTTTTTTTTTTTGGTATATCGGCCGTGCAGAGCATTGCGCCCTGCAGTAATATTCCAGGGACAGAAGTGCTTAGGCAGGGAGAGCGTTAGGAGTATTTTAGGCTTCAAGAACCCCAACGGTCCTTCTTAGGGCCACATCTAACCGTGTGCAGTACTGTGGAGGCTGCTTTTTGCAGTGTTGCACATTTTTTTTTTTTTTTGGTATATCGGCCGTGCAGAGCATTGCGCCCTGCAGTAATACTCCAGGGACAGAAGTGCGTAGGCAGGGACAGAAGACATATTAATATTATTGATTGAATATAGGCAGTGGGCCTTTGCTAAAAAAAATTTGGGCAAAAAATCTATTTGGCCTGCCTGTCACTGTGCTCAGTGTTCTGGGTCTGTGTGTGCTGGGTGTAGTAGTTCTACAAAATCATACGCAGCCAGCTAACAGCAGGCTTGCGCCAAATTATTTCCTGGCTCTGTCTGGGCTGTGAAATCACCGCTGTATTGCAGTTCACAGTGCAACACTCTGCAGTTCTGTGACATACTCCAGGGACAGAAGTGTGGAGGCAGGGACAGAAGACATATTCATTGAATATAGGCAGTGGGCCTTTTCTAAAAAATATTGGGCAAAAAGTCTATTTGGCCTGCCTGTGACTGTGCTCAGTGTTCTGGGTCTGTGTGTGCTGGGTGTAGTAGTTCTACAAAATCATACGCAGCCAGCTAAGTGTTACAGCATCCTTGCGCCAAATTATTTCCTCGCGTTCCGTAAGTGAAGTCAGCCTCCAACCACAGGCCAATAAGCGGCACATTTAATTACAGCGTTGTGTTTCTGCATTACTGGTAATACAGCATGCAGAGGGGTAGGGGTAGGCCTAGAGGACGTGGGCGCGGCCGAGGACGCGGAGGCCCTAGTCCGGGTGTGGGCACAGGCCGAGCTCCTGATCCAGGTGTATCGCAGCCGACTGCTGCGGGATTAGGAGAGAGGCACGTTTCTGGCGTCCCCACATTCATCGCACATTTAATGGGTCCACGCGGTAGACCTTTATTAGAAAATGAGCAGTGTGAGCAGGTCCTGTCGTGGATGGCAGAAAGTGCTTCCAGCAATCTATCGTCCACCCACAGTTCTGCGCCGTCCACTGCTGCAACTCAGAATCCTCTGGCTGCTGCTCCTCCTTCCTCCCAGCCTCCTCACTCCATGAAAATGACACATTCTGAGGAGCGGGCAGACTCCCAGGAACTGTTCTCGGGCCCCTGCTCAGATTGGGCAGCAGTGGTTCCTCTCCCACCAGAGGAGTTTATCGTGACTGATGCCCAACCATTGGAAAGTTCCCGGGGTCCGGGGGATGAGGCTGGGGACTGGAGACACAGTTGTCTATCAGTGAGGTAGTAGTAAGGGCAGTAAGTCCGAGGGAGGAGCGCACAGAGGATTCAGAGGAAGAGCAGCAGGACAATGAGGTGACTGACCCCACCTGGTTTGCTACGCCTACTGAGGACAGGTCTTCAGAGGGGGAGGCAAGGGCAGCAGCAGGGCAGGTTGCAAGAGGCAGTGCGGTGTCCAGGGGTAGAGGCAGGGCCAGACCGAATAATCCACCAACTGTTTCCCAAAGCGCCCCCTCGCGCCATGCCACCCTGCAGAGGCCGAGGTGCTCAAAGGTCTGGCAGTTTTTCACTGAGAGTGCAGACGACCGACGAACAGTGGTGTGCAACCTTTGTCGCGCCAAGATCAGCCGGGGAGCCACCACCACCAGCCTCACCACCACCAGCATGCGCAGACATATGATGGCCAAGCACCCCACAAGGTGGGACGAAGGCCGTTCACCGCCTCCGGTTTGCACCGCTGCCTCTCCCCCTGTGCCCCAACCTGCCACTGAGATCCAACCCCGCTCTGAGGACACAGGCACTACCGTCTCCTGGTCTGCACCCACACCCTCACCTCCGCTGTCCTCGGCCCCATCCAGCAATGTCTGTCAGCGCAGCGTCCAGCCATCGCTAGCGCAACTGTTGGAGCGCAAGCGCAAGTACGCCGCCACGCACCCGCACGCTCAAGCGTTAAACGTGCACGTAGCCAAATTTATCAGCCTGGAGATGCTGCCGTATAGGGTTGTGGAAACGGAGTCCTTCAAACGTATGATGGCGGTGGCGGCCCCGCGCTACTCAGTTCCCAGTCGCCACTATTGTTCCCGATGTGCCGTCCCAGCCCTGCACGACCACGTCTCCCGCAACATTGTACGCACCCTCACCAACGCGGTTACTGCCAAGGTCCACTTAACAACGGACACGTGGACAAGCACAGGCGGGCAGGGCCACTATATCTCCCTGACGGCACATTGGGTGAATTTAGTGGAGGCTGGCACAGAGTCAGAGCCTGGGACCGCTCACGTCCTACCCACCCCCAGAATTGCAGGCCCCAGCTCGGTGGTGGTATCTGCGGCGGTGTATGCTTCCTCCACTAAACCACCCTCCTCCTCCTCCTCCTCCAACGCAACCTCTGTCTCGCAATCAAGATGTGTCAGCAGCAGCAGCACGTCGCCAGCAGTCGGTGTCGCGCGGCGTGGCAGCACAGCGGTGGGCAAGCGTCAGCAGGCCGTGCTGAAACTACTCAGCTTAGGAGATAAGAGGCACACGGCCCACGAACTGCTGCAGGGTCTGACAGAGCAGACCGACCGCTGGCTTGCGCCACTGAGCCTCCAACCGGGCATGGTCGTGTGTGACAACGGCCGTAACCTGGTGGCGGCTCTGCAGCTCCGCAGCCTCATGCACGTGCCATGCCTGGCCCACGTCTTTAATTTGGTGGTTCAGCGCTTTCTGAAAAGCTACCCACGCTTGTCAGACCTGCGCACATTTCCGCAAGTCCCACACGGACGCTGCCATCCTGCGCACCCTGCAACATCGGTTTAATCTGCCAGTGCACCGACTGCTGTGCGACGTGCCCACACGGTGGAACTCTACGCTCCACATGTTGGCCAGGCTCTATGAGCAGCGTAGAGCTATAGTGGAATACCAACTCCAACATGGGCGGCGCAGTGGGAGTCAGCCTCCTCAATTCTTTTCAGAAGAGTGGGCCTGGTTGGCAGACATCTGCCAAGTTCTTGGAAAGTTTGAGGAGTCTACCCAGGTGGTGAGCGGCGATGCTGCAATCATTAGCGTGACCATTCCTCTGCTATGCCTCTTGAGAAGTTCCCTGCAAAGCATAAAGGCAGACGCTTTGCGCTCGGAAACAGAGCCTGGGGAAGACAGTATGTCGCTGGATAGTCAGAGCACCCTCCTGTCTATATCTCAGCGCGGTGAGGAGGAGGAGGAGGAGGAGGAGGAGGAGGAAGATGAGGAGGAGGGGGAAGAGACAGCTTGGCCCACTGGTGAGGGTACACATGTTACTTGCCTGTCATCCTTTCAGCGTGTATGGCCTGAGGAGGAGGAGGAGGAGGATCCTGAAAGTGATCTTCCTAGTGAGGACAGCCATGTGTTGCGTACAGGTACCCTGGCACACATGGCTGACTTCATGTTAGGATGCCTTTCTCGTGACCCTCGCGTTACACGCATTCTGGCCACTACGGATTACTGGGTGTACACACTGCGTGACCCACGGTATAAGGAGAACCTTTCCACTCTCATACCAAAAGAGGAAAGGGGTTCGAGAGTGTTGCTATACCACAGGACCCTGGCGGACAAACTGATGGTAAAATTCCCATACGACAGCGCTAGTGGCCGAAGGCGCAGTTCGGAGGGCCAGGTAGCAGGGGAGGCGCGGAGATCAGGCAGCATGTACAGCACAGGCAGGGCAACACTCTCTAAGGCCCTTGACAGCTTTATGGCTCCCCAGCAAGACTGTGTCACCGCTCCCCAGTCACGGCTGAGTCGGGGGGAGCACTGTAAAAGATGGTGAGGGAGTACGTAGCCGATCGCACGACCGTCCTCCGTGACGCCTCTGCCCCCTACAACTGCTGGGTGTCGAAGCTGGACACGTGGCCTGAACTCGCGTTGTATGCCCTGGAGGTGCTTGCTTGTCCTGCGGCTAGCGTCTTGTTAGAGAGGGTGTTTAGTGCGGCTGGGGGAATCATCACGGATAAGCGTACCTGCCTGTCAACCGACAGTGCCGACAGGCTAACACTCATCAAGATGAACAAAGGCTGGATTTCCCCAGACTTCTCTTCTCCACCAGCGGACAGCAGCGATACCTAAACAATACGTAGGCTGCACCCGCGGATGGAAGCATCGTTCTCTATCCCCATCAAAAACAGGGACCTTTTTGCTTCATCTATCTGTGTATAATATTCCTCCTCCTCCGCCTGCTCCTCCTCCTGAAACCTCACATAATCACGCCGAACGGGCAATTTTTCTTAGGCCCACAAGGCTCAGTCATATAATTTTTCTAAACAATTTTTTATACGCTTCAATGCTCATTAAAGCGTTGAAACTTTCACCTCAACCAATTTTTATTTTAACTGGGCTGCCTCCTGGCCTAGTTACCAATTAAGCCACATTAACCAAAGCGATTAATGGGTTTCACCTGCCCTCTTGGTTGGGCATGGGCAATTTTTCTGAGGTACATTAGCACTGTTGGTACACCAATTTTTGGGGGCCCTCGCCTACAGTGTAATCAAATAAATTTTTAGCCCACCTGCATTACAGCTGACATTACCTCAGCTGTGCTGGGCACTGCAATGGGATGTATTGATGTACCGCCAGTGGCTTCCTGGCACCCACCCATGCTGTGGGTCCACAGGGAGTTGTAACTGCATGTGTCCACTTCTAAAGAACCCCAGTCTGACTGGGGCATGCAGTGTGGGCCGAAGCCCACCTGCATTAAACATGAATTTATTACATCAGCTGTGATGGGCAATGCAATGGGATATATTTATGTACCGCCGGTGGCTTCCTGGCACCCACCCATGCTGTCGGTCCACAGGGACTTCACAATAGGGAGTTGTACCTGCCTGTGTCTATGAATTAAAAACCCTGCTCCGGTTGGGGCATGCAGTGTGGGCTGAAGCCCACCTGCATTTAATCTGACGTTAGCTCTGCTGTTCAGGGCACTGCAATGGGATACATTTATGTACAGCCGGTGGGTTCCAGGGAGCCACCCATGCTGTGGGTGCACACGGAATTCCCATTGCGGAGTTGTACCTGCCTGTGACTATTTATAAAAAACCGCGGTCTGACTGAGGCATGCAGACACCTTGACAGAATGAATAGTGTGTGGCACATAGGTTCCCCATTGCTATGCCCACGTGTGCAGCTCCAGATGGAGGTGGCACAGGATTGGATTTCTCATTGCTTCTGTACAGCATTGTGGACTATCGCCCCACCCCTTTTAAAGAGGGTCGCTGCCTAGCCGTGCCAACCCTCTGCAGTGTGTGCCTGCTTTTCCTCTGGCAGACGCACTTATAAATAGACATGAGGGTGGCGTGGCATGAGGGCAGCTGAAGGCTGGGCAGGGACAGTTTGGTGTGCGCTGTGGACACTGGGTCGTGGAGGGGGGGGGGGTTGGGCAGCATCTAACCCAGGAGAAGTGGCAGCGGAGTGTCATGCAGGCAGTGATTGTGCTTTGTTGGAGGTAGTGTGGTGCTTAGCTAAGGTATGCATTGCTAATGAGGGCTTTTCAGAAGTAAAAGTTGTTGGGGGGGCCCACTCTTGCCGCTATTGTGGCTTAATAGTGGGACCTGTGAACTTGAGATGCAGCCCAACATGTAGCCCCTCGCCTGCCCTATCCGTTGCTGTGTCGTTCCCATCACTTTCTTGAATTGCCCAGATTTTCACAAACGAAAACCATAGCGAGCATCGGCGATATACAAAAATGCTCGGGTCGCCCATTGACTTCAATGGGGTTCGTTATTCGAAACGAACCCTCGAGCATCGCGAAAAGTTCGTCTCGAGTAACGAGCACCCGAGCATTTTGGTGCTCGCTCACCTTAATGCAGAACAGTATGATGGGCACACTTCTCGGTGGATATTATTATGGACACTGTTATGGTAAGATCATATTAAAATAATTCTAAGTACAACAGACCTGAAGCTGACGTTGGAATGAAGAGCCATATCCCAAGACTCCTGGCTTTGGTGGAAAGCGTCCATAGGATTGTGCAGTACAATGAGCAAAGAATTGTCCTGTGTGTGATAATAGGAATCCATACACCTGTACGACTCCAGAGATTCCTGTAGGACCTACAGTGATACAAGAAGGACACCAGCAGTTATCACGTGTAGACATCTACAGTTCAGTATATGCAACCTACAGGAATCCTGACTGATCTAAAGTTGGGGAAGAGCTCATGAACGTTGGTCCAGTGGTACAAGCTTCATTGTATTGGGGCATCAATTAACCAGCAATGACATCCTTGGCCGCTGTACACTACAAGGACATAGAACCTATATACTCCGTCACATGCATTAATTTGTCCGTGAGCTCCAGGACTAGCCATTAAGATAACACGTAGAAGCAAATCGCTGAGTGGTCTATGGGGCCCTAAGAAATTGGAGTCTGGATTCTCCAAGCTACACCACTGTTCCTGCTATTCTATCATGCTAGGGCTGGACAATGTCTGTGTATTGGCACTCTGTACTAGGGGTGTATAATGGACATGGTCCGGTACTCTACCTGTATAAGAACAGTTGGATCATAGTGTTCGGAATAACACCAGTCGCTCAGGGATCTTCTCTGTGACTTTTGAATGTCTCGGAGGTCAGCTCTGGGGGTCTCCTTCTCCGCAATACCCTGCCGGCGACACAATTATTGGGGTGTGTGGGCATTCATTCATAGTATAAAACACTTGATCTTTACTTCATAAAAGGGTTCTATGCTGTTTACAATAGTGAACGGGTCCCCCCCAAAAAATAAAGTTAACCTCTGGTGACAAACACTATGTGTGGCGCCACCATAACTCCTAGACAACATGCCCGCTGCCTTGGAGTCATATTTGATTCTGATCTCTCTTTTACCCCCTACATCCAATCTCTGGCACGAACATGTCAGCTGCACCTCAACATCGCAAGAATACGCTCTTTTCTCACTGTGGACACGCTAAGAACGCTTACTGTTGCCCTCATCCACTCCCGGCTCGATTATTGCAACTCGTTGCTGATCGGCCTCCCCTGCACCAGACTCTACCCTCTCCAATCCATCCTGAATGTGGCAGCCAGGCTCATCTTCTTGTCCAGCCGCTACTCAGACGCCTCTGCCCTGTGCCAGTCACTGCACTGGCTGCCCGTTAAATACAGAATTCAATTTAAACTCGCCACCTTCATCCACAAAGCCCTCCACAGTGCAGTGCCCCCCTATATCGCCCCCCTCATCTCAATCCATCACCCAGCCCGGGCTCTGCACTCTGCTAACGAAACCAGACTGAGCGCCCCTTTAATTCGAACTTCTCATTCCCGCCTCCAAGACTTCTCCAGAGCAGCACTAGTCCTCTGGAACGCACTACCAAAGGCTACCCGAGCAATCCAGGACTCGCAGAACTTCAGGTGTGCTCTAAAAACGCACTTCTTCAGGGAGGCATACCATATACCCTAAACAAACCCCTCTGTACTCCGCCTGATAACATGCTCCCTGACCTACTGACTGCAATCCCTGCTAGCCATCATAAACCGCTCCTGCAGTCATACTGTTTCTGCCGTCACACGGCTAAATGTCTGACTATTGTCTATGTGTATATCACCCCTCACTCTCCACCTCACCATACCGCGCACATCTCCAGCACCTTTACCTTCTGTATCACCCCATTACTTGTAGTATGTAAGCTCGTTGGAGCAGGACCCTCACCCCTATTGTTTCCATCAATTGATTACTATGTAACCGTGGTTCTATAATGTTTGTACTTTTGTCTTTCTGTATCCCCTGTCTATGTAAGCCCTGCGGAATATGTTGGCGCTATACACATAAAGATTATTATTATTATTATCATTATGTGTTCAACTGCCCTGCAGCTCCCCCACGGGTGATATGAGGCATTACATAGTGCTTCACTGAACTCAATGAACAAGCCCTGTAAAGTATGGATGTGGCAGGTTCTCCACAGTATGAGATTATAAATGTGAGACCCCCTCCTCCATGAATTCATGAGTTAATGAAAACTGTCTAAATGACACACTTGGCGAAGATATATTATTAAAGTTGGCGCAGCTCACTAGGCAAGTTCTTACTGGCTGGAGTAAATTGGCTCTAGTATAAGAATGACGCACTTCACAACTCCTCTTAGCCACGCCCCTTTAGCTCTTCACATTTGAAAACTGTCGAGGTCAGTGTGCAAAGTGTAAAAAGGCCTCCACTTTATTGCTATATGACCTCATCAGTGATGCGGCCGCCCGCTATACTGCCCTGAATATGAGGGAAGCGCTTGGGACTATTTATCTCGCTCTCATCGCACTGTTACAATGTTGCGTTCTTGTCTCTTTTCATCTCTTTGTTGTTTTCTCGTTGCCTATTAAGAAGAGGAAGAGGCGGTTTTGGTGGGATTCCAGCTGTTGGCTCCATCCATCACTAGATCAGTGTGGACAGCGATCGCTCCCTCCCCGGCCAGGACTAGATTGCAACCAGCTGGGAGAAGCTCTCGCTGCACATGGCGGCTGCCAAACGGCCTTTTCTTTTTGATTTCCTTTAGGCTCGCCATAATCAAAATATTTGTATTGTTAGGTTATGCGATTCTGCGTCCTGCCGGTAATTGTGTGCAGCCGCGGCGCGTTGCCTTCCAGACAGCGTTATTTATAGGGATGGGGGGGAAGACAATATGGCTGACAGGTGTTTAACACAAATTCTCAGAGATCTCTCAGACTTTCTCAGACGAGTGCTGCTCATAAAAGATGACTTCCCCCTTAAATTACATTGTTCCCAGGCCGTCACTCAGCTTTCTCAGACCCTGTATAGAAAACTCGTCTGGAGAATGCGGGACGCGTCGTTGCATGATGAACGTGCAAGAAAGCTAGATTCGCCATTCCGCTGACCACCAATGTGACTGACGTGGCTCACCCAGCTTTCCCACAGTACTATATGGTATAATGTATAGGTCCTAGCAGCCTCACCTCTCTCTCCTCCTCTTCCAGGCTGTGCACTCCGGCTCCCCCTACAGGTGAGAAATAAGAAGGCCAGTTGCATATCAGATTTACATCAGAGGGACGATAGTGACAATACCGATGTTGGAGCGTACCAGAAGTGTCCGCCGCAATCTTCTCATACATCTTCCTCACACTAGAAAGCTGTATCATTTCTCGTGCGAACGCAGCTGGATCATCCCAGGGGATGTGCCCATCTCTTTCCAGCATCGTGCCCGCACCCACCAACTCTCCAAACTCGTCAAACCCGCTAAGAGTCAGGCTCTCAAATGTGAGAAGCTTAAACGCCCGGGTGATTTCTTCCCATGAGCGGAAATCTGCACAGACAGAAGAAGCAACAAGATCTGTGATTTACCTTAACGGTATTTACCCGTGTTATATCAGTATACAATATTTACCCATATTAAACCAGTACTTGATATTCACCTGTTATACCGGTACTGCTGCTGTACCTCATATTTACCTGTGTTGCAGTAGTGCATGAGCTCATGTATCTGGGCCAGACGCCGGGAGTTGATCTCGGGGTTCAGCTCATGAAAACTGAGGTGCTGCGCTACTGGGAGCTTCAATAGCATCATTTCTTCTACTTCAAACTGATTGACTGTTTCAGGGCCCTGACAGAAAATACAACAGATGTACAGTACTTGTACTCCAATCACTATAGATGTACAACCCTGCACCCCGATTACTATAGATGTACAATCCTGCACCCCAATTACTATAGATGTATAATCCTGCACCCCGATTACTATAGATGTACAACCCTGCACCCCGATTACTATAGATGTACAATCCTGCACCCCAATTACTATAGATGTATAATCCTGCACCCCGATTACTATAGATGTACAACCCTGCACCCCGATTACTATAGATGTACAACCCTGCACCCCGATTACTATAGATGTACAATCCTGCACCCCAATTACTATAGATCTACAGTACTGCACCCCGATCACTGTAGATGTACAGTCCTGTACTCCGATCACTACAAATGTACAACCCTGCACCCCGATCACTATAGATATACAGTATTGTACCCTGATCACTATAAATATACAGTACCGTACCCTAATCACTACAGATGTACAACCCTGCACCCCGATCACTACAGATGTCCAGTACTGCACCCCACTCACTACAGATGTACAACCCTGCACCCCGATCACTACAGATGTCCAGTACTGCACCCCACTCACTACAGATGTACAACCCTGCACCCCGATCAGTATAGATATACAACCCTGCACCCCACTCACTATAGATGTACAGTCCTGCACCCAGATCACTATATACAGTACTGCACCCCAATCACTATAGATATACAGTACTGCACCACGATCACTATAGATATACAGTACTGCACCCCAATCACTGTAGATGTACAACCCTGCACTCCGATCACTATAGTTATACAACCCTGCACCCCAATCACTACTGATATACAGTCCTGCACCACGATCACTATAGATGTACAGTACTGCACCCCGATCACTATATACTGTACTGCACCCCAATCACCGTAGATGTACAGTCCTGTACCCCGATCACTATAGTTATACAACCCATGTACAGTCCTGTACCATGAACACTGCACATGTACAGTTCTGCATCCTTATCACTATAGATGTACCGTTCTGTAACCTGATTTTGCTAGATGTATACTGCTGTATACTGGTCACTATACTATAGATTACAGTGCTGTACCATGGTCACTATAGATTACAGTCCTATACCCCAGTCACTGTAGTTAATAGTCCTGTACCCCAGTCACTATAGTTAATAGTCCTGTACCCCAGTCACTGTAGTTAATAGTCCTGTACCCCAGTCACTATAGTTTATAGTCCTGTACCCCAGTCACTATAGTTTATAGTCCTGTACCCCAGTCACTATAGTTAATAGTCCTATACCCCAGTCACTATAGTTAATAGTCCTGTACCCCAGTCACTATAGTTTATAGTCCTATACCCCAGTCACTATAGTTTATAGTCCTATACCCCAGTCACTATAGTTAATAGTCCTGTACCCCAGTCACTATAGTTTATAGTCCTGTACCCCAGTCACTATAGTTTATAGTCCTGTACCCCAGTCACTATAGTTAATAGTCCTGTACCCCAGTCACTATAGTTAATAGTCCTGTACCCCAGTCACTATAGTTTATAGTCCTGTACCCCAGTCACTATAGTTTATAGTCCTGTACCCCAGTCACTATAGTTAATAGTCCTGTACCCCAGTCACTATAGTTAATAGTCCTGTACCCCAGTCACTATAGTTTATAGTCCTGTACCCCAGTCACTATAGTTAATAGTCCTGTACCCCAGTCACTATAGTTAATAGTCCTGTACCCCAGTCACTATAGTTTATAGTCCTGTACCCCAGTCACTATAGTTTATAGTCCTGTACCCCAGTCACTATAGTTAATAGTCCTGTACCCCAGTCACTATAGTTAATAGTCCTGTACCCCAGTCACTATAGTTAATAGTCCTGTACCCCAGTCACTATAGTTAATAGTCCTGTACCCCAGTCACTATAGTTTATAGTCCTGTACCCCAGTCACTATAGTTTATAGTCCTGTACCCCAGTCACTATAGTTTATAGTCCTGTACCCCAGTCACTATAGTTTATAGTCCTGTACCCCAGTCACTATAGTTAATAGTCCTGTACCCCAGTCACTATAGTTTATAGTCCTGTACCCCAGTCACTATAGTTTATAGTCCTGTACCCCAGTCACTGTAGATTACAGTCCTGTACCCCAGTCACTATAGTTTACAGTCCTGTACCCCAGTCACTATAGTTTACAGTCCTGTACCCCAGTCACTATAGTTTATAGTCCTGTACCCCAGTCACTATAGTTTATAGTCCTGTACCCCAGTCACTATAGTTTATAGTCCTGTACCCCAGTCAGTATTGACATACAGTCCCACATACTTTCTCAATGCCTTGTACCTGCAGCTGGCAACTCCTCTCCCGGATCTTGTCATGGTAGCGGAGTAGGCACGGTCCCCGGGGGTCCACGCTGCTCTCCTCCTTGTCACTCACCAGAAGGAGGTTATGCAGGTTCTAAGGAGCAGAGATTATGGCTAAAGTGAACTCCTAATTTGCGGTGGGGTCGCTGTATGACAGTGTTCTTATCAGACATTGATATTACATGGCCCTGTAAGGTGCTGCTACATAGCAATACACTGCATAAAAGGTAGAGATTAGAGATGAGCGAGCATACTCATTAAGGACAGCGAGTATCGTCCTTTTTGATTATCTGCCTGCTAGTCCGCAAAGATTCGGGTGCCGGCGGGGGGGAAAAGGGGGGAGATCTCCCTCTCACTCCCCCCCCCCCGCTCCCCCCTGCTCACTCCCGCAACCACCCAATGGTCACCCCCGCCGACACCCGTATCTTTGCGGACGAGTAGGCAGATACTCGAAAAGGACGATACTTGCTCAGGTATTTGTCCTTAACGAGTATGCTCGCTCATCTCTAGTAGAGATATTTTTGGTCACTGTATGCCACTATTATATTTGGGATCTATAATGGGGTATTATTTAGTTATGCTCTACACAGCACTATTAGTTGGGCATGGCACTGTTATTATTGGGCACTACATGGCAATGTTATTTTTGGGCACTATTATTGGCCGAGAGTTATGATTTGGCACCATAAGGTAGTGTGAAAAAACGATGCATATAGCTCCAGCACTGCTAATAAAAAAATGTTAGAATATATCCATAGAAAGTTAAAAACGCTCACATGTGCGAACAGGGACCGACGCGTTACGACCCGAAACTAAGCCTGAATTATAGTATATAGCTGGAGCAAGAAGAAAGAAAATTTAACCCCTTAGTGACGAAGCCTGTTTGCACCTTAGTGCCGGAGCCAAATTTTGGAAATCTGACATGCGTCACTTAACATATCATAACTCCATAAAGGTTTTGCATATCCAAGTGATTCTGACATTGTTTTTTTCGCCACATGTTGTACTTCATTTAGGTGGTAAAAATAGTCCGATATAATTTGTGTATATTTATTAAAAGTGCCAATATTGGGAACATTTTGAAAAAAATTGTCATTGTTTTACATTTTCAACTATAATATCTCAAATATGTGCAAACATACTGTACAAATTTTTGGTAAGATATATATTTCCATCTGTTCACTTTATTCTGAATGCACATTTGAAAAACTTTTTTTTTTAACCATTTAGATGACGTACAAATTTAACATTAATTATCAATATTTTGAGGCCTTAGTCACACGGGCGTATCGGCACCCGTACACCGGCGCCGATGCGCCCGTCTGACTGTCAGTGAGAAAACGGACGTACCTGCAGACGGCCGTCTCTCTGCAGCGCTGGAGGAAAGAACATGTGACCGGCTCCATTGCCGGTCATGTGTTCTTTCAGCAGCGCTTCAGAGAGACGGCCGTCTGCAGGTACGTCCGTCTTCTCACTGACAGTCAGACGGGCGCATCGGCGCCGGTGTACGGGTGCCGATGCGCCCGTGTGACTAAGGCCTGAGGAACACTTTATTTTCCGGCACCAAGGCAAGATTGCAAAGGCTCATAGGTGTCAAAATTATACATAACCCCACAAATAACCCCATTTTAATAAATACACCCCTTAGTGTATTCACTGAGGGGGGTCAGGAGTATTTTGACCCCACAGTTTCTTTTCAGGAATTAATGCAATTTAGAGTAGAAAAAATAAAATTTCATATTTTTGCAAATGCGTAATTTTAAACACAGGATTTTTTTCTATAGTGCACATGAAAATGAGGATTTACACCTCAAAATGCATACCCCCGTTTGTCCTGTGTTCAGAAACATACCCATTGTGGCCCTAATCTTATGTCTGTATGTACAACGGGGCCAAAACCGAAAGGAGCAGCCGGTGGCTTTCAGATCACACATTTTGCTCGAAGGCGATCCGTAAGGGGAGCTGAAATCTTAACTGTTTTTAACTTTTCATTGACTTTAATGCGATCGCCGGTATCCGATCGCGTGACGGGGAGTGGGGTCCCGCGGCCCTGGATGACAGCTCCATGCTGTTGGCTACCTCTGGTAATCGGCAGCATGGAGCTATCACGTCCCGAGCCCGCAGGGCTTTCATTCCCAGAGGAGGCATGTTTTTACGTCCTCTGGGAATTAAGCCCAGCAGGCAAGGACGTAAAAAGGAAATAGGGCCGTCACTAAGGGGTTAAATGGTAACAGGATATGATATAACAAAAGCATGACCACCCCTAGTAATGAGAAATAACGAGGAAATGAAACCCATGAAAAGCAATACAAAAACATAAGCTTAATCATAAGATCAGATCCGAGGGTGAGACCTCGTGGAAATCTGGTTTATAACCACATAATCCAATCTCTCTTGAAAGCAATTTTTTAACCCAATCTCCACCTCTTGCAGGAGGAACACCCTTTCAATGCCAGGGACTTTAAATGAGGATATATCCCTGGTGGATTTCCCAAAAATGTCTGGATGCAGACGGGGAAGTCTCAATATACCCGAGGAGTGATTAGAGCCGGATATATGCTCAGCAACACGTAGTAATAATTCGCGTGATGAACATCCGTCGTGTCGCCCACAGCAGATAGAACATTCAACAACATAAATGACAGGAGGGTTACCATTTATAAATTAATTAATATATAAAGTCTGGGATGTCGTAGAGGAAGAAAAGGTTTTGGTTTGCCTATATAAAGCGCCCAGACCACATCCTGATTGGGACGTCTGAAACAACCTTTACAATTGTAAGATGTCAAAGTAGTATTGTATTAGCTAGGAACCCTGTTGTACGGGTTCTCTTGCCACAGATACCTGGCTGGGGGATCATCCTGCATGAGAAGAGGTAGATTTTTTTAGTATGATTGTTTAATGTCAAAACAATTCACACTAAAACTAGTAGTAAAAAAAACACAAAAAAAATAGCTGCAGTATCGGAGCGTCTGGTGTTGTTGGAACTGCGTCAAACAATTGGACTGTCATTTAGATTATGCCAAATAGTCGGATCTGGTTTTTGGCCCTATTTATGATCTCAGTGTAGTGACCTGTCAGAGATAACACAATACTCTGGATTATACCCTTCACCCAATGAACATGCCTCTAATGAACTCTCCTACTGGGATTTGTAACCACATGAGATCTTACAACCACATACTCTGTGCGTGTAATAAGGAGTCGCCAGAGAAGGACTTTGATAAAGGGTCTCCAATAAGGAAGACGTCAAGAAAAGAGAGACAGAAGGATGCTGGAAAGTAAACGAGACCAAAACTATTATTATTGAGATAGGAAACAAAATTAGAAACCAAACTTGAGAACCCGCCAGCTAAGGAGGAGGTCATCTAAATATCTCCATACCAACGGATCTTATAGGAAGCATGTAGACAAGACATAAAGCTCATTCACATACAGCTCACCAGAATCCTCATTCTTCCTCTGCAAACTCCGAACATGCTGCCAAAAATCCATTAGAAGATGACGACAGCAGAAAAAACGACTACATGCGGAAACACAACCACAAACACCCCATGTGAACAATGTTCACCAGTTGTCAATTTATCAGCGACAATTTTGAATTCTGCCGCTATCTATTCTTTCAAAGGGTCCCAGTTTTGCCCCCACCTGTAATATGAACCTGTATCAGACAATCAAAGATGTCAATACATTTATACAACTATTAACGGTGAAGAAGCTTTTTCCAATATTCCTTCTATAGAAACTACTACTCCAGTTATTTGTTTGTCCTCTGGGATAATAGACCAAAAACTATCTGACTATTTGTTGGTAGACTCACCAGTCTGCCCTATAGTCCATGCATCGCCTAAAATACTAACGTCTTTCCTCCTCATTTCCTTATAGCTAGTAATGGCTCATTGTTTGAATGCCTCAGTATGTGGCTTGATAATCTACTACAACCACTGGTACCACAATTCCCGGCTACATTAAACATGCCAAGGGCCACTTACAGGTTTTACATACAATGGTCTGCCCACTATTCTCGGATTACCAGAGATGTTTCCTCTCTTTATACAGGTATTCCACACAGTGGAGCCATTAATGCCCTCAGATATCATCTGGATGCTTATAGCAACTATTCATGATGTAAACGAGTAGATATCTTACATCTTCTTTACTTTCTCACTATTTTTGTTTGACAAAACACTTTCCTTCAGTTCTGTGGTTGCCCCGTGGGCTCATCATTCTCCCCGTCCCTCGCTAATCTCTGTATGTCTCTATGGGAGGAGTCTTGTCTACATGCTTCCTATAAGATCCATTGGTATGGAGATATCTAGACAACCTCCTCCTTATCTGGCGGGTTCTCCAGTTTGGTCTCTGATTTTGTTTCCTATCTCAATAATAGTTTTGGTCTCTCTTACTTTTCAGCATCCTTCTGTCTCTCTTTTCTTGACGTCTTCCTTATTGCAGACCTTTTATCAAAGGACTTCTTATTATATGCACAGAGTTGCAGCCTCCTCATGTGGTTACAAATCTCTCAGTAAAGCTAACGTCACATGGGCGAGGGCGATATCGGCCCGTGAATCCCGTCCCCATATCGCGCTCCCCGCCAGCTGCGGCAGAGGTTAGAGGAGTTCTCCCATTGCTTTCAATGGGGCCGGCGACAGCAGCATTAAAAACAATGGGGCTGCAATGCGAGATCACACAGAAAGATAGAACATGCTGCATACTAAAAAAATCTAGCTGTTCTTATACAGGATGATCCCCTCGCCCAGATCCTCCAGCCAGGTATCTGTGGCCAAGAAAACATGTATAGCAGACATCATGATGGCTCCTAGTTTATACAACAATACTACTTTGACATCTCATAATTGGCTCCTGACTAAAGGTTGTTTCAGACGTCCCAATCAGGATGTGGTCTGGGCTCCTTATTAAGATAAACCATAAACTTTTCTTCCTCTCCAACATCCCAGACTTTATATATTAGTTCATTTATAAAATGTAACACCTATAACAGGCTCTCGGAGGCTCCTTGTGTGTGGTGACCTCTTCTTCCTCTTGTGTGGATCTTGTTGACCACTAGACGTCTCTATGACGCAAAGAAGAGATTTCACCCGTTACCAGAGTCTGAGAGGGGCGCATTATTGGGATGAGAGAAGCTTGATGGTCGTATCGATGACTTGTCTCCACCGGGCCGTTCTGTCCAGACTGTTGGGCCTCATGTCCATGAGCCCGCACGGTTTCCCCATGCAGAATCCTGCAGTGGATTCCACCCAGCCATTAGGCCAAAAAATACATTATACTGGCTGCGTCTGTGCTGAGGATCCGGACGGCTTCCATTGGCTTAAAAGGAAGCCGTGGGAGCCGTCTGTGGGGGAAAACCGCACAAAAAAATGGAGGATGCTGTGGTTGTTTTCCTGCATGTGCGATCCACATGCCGGAGGAAAATAACATCCACAGGTATTTAATTTCCTGTGGGTGCCCAATGATTCCCTATGGGCACGGATCACACGCGTGGGAGAACCTCACGGACTTTATTAATCCATTTATGCTGTGGACATGAGGCCTTAGAAGGTGTTGGGACCAGTGGATGTGTGAGGACACACAAGGTGACCGGGCTCAGGACCCCCCGACAGACCTCCATGCTCACCCGTATCACATCTTGTATCCAAGCTAGAGGTGGTACAACAGGGTACTAGAGCCTCCATGCCCCCTGTATTACATCTTGTATCCAAGCTAGAGGCAGTACAAGAGGGAACTAGAGCCTCCATGCCCCCCGTATCACATCTTGTATCCAAGCTAGGGGCGGTACAACAGGGTACTAGAGCCTACATGCTCACCCGTATCACATCTTGTATCCAAGCTAGAGGCGGTATAACAGGGTACTAGAGCCTACATGCCCCCCGTATCACATCTTGTATCCAAGCTAGGGGCGGTATAACAGGGTACTAGAGCCTACATGCCCCCCGTATCACATCTTGTATCTAAGCTAGAGGCAGTACAACAGGGTACTAGAGCCTCCCTTCAAGGGGACAGTTTTACTGCAATAAATGATCCTTTTGCTCTGATACTGTAATCACTTATATCAATGTTACAATCACACAGAAGAAGTTTCATTTGATTACTACAACGCCTTCTTGGGACCTGTGTTTTTTTGTTTTTTTACATCACAGAAATTATTATGTATTGCTGAGCCTATATCCGTCTCTAATCCCTCCTCGGGTATATTGAGACGTTCCCCATCTCCAGCATCTAGAGATGTTTTTGGAAATCCACCAAGGGAATATATCCTCATTTAAAGTCCCTGGCATTGAAAGGGTGTTGCCTGCAAGAGGTGGAGATTGGTTTAAAAAATTGTTTTCAAGAGAGATTGGATGATGGGGTTATAAACCAGTTTTCCACGAGTTTTCACCCTCAGATCTGATCTTATGTTGATATACTAATGTTTTTGTATTGTTTTTTTTAATTATTTTTTTATGTGTTTTATTTCCTCGTTATTTCTCATTAGTAGGAGTGGTCATACTTTTGTTATGTCATATCCTATTACCTTTAACCCTTTGCAATTCAATTTTGGATTCAGGGTTTCCTAGTGGGCTTTCTCTTTCTGCCATTATACAATGGCGCAATCTGCTGGCTGGAGCCAGTACTGCAGTATGTGACATGCTGGAGAGGCCCCTGACATCAGAGTGGCCAGTAATCTACAGTAAGAATACCCTGCCGGACGTCTTCCGACATTGGAGCTGTACAGCCTTTAATCAGAATGTCTTTAGACGTCAGACAGTGGATTGGAAAGGATTAAATGTCTTTCTTCTTATACAGGCTATATGCTATGATTCAGGCTGAGTTTTTGGCCGAAACACGTAGGTCCTTGTTCACACATGTGAGCGTTTTTACATTACTATGGATATATTCTAATGGAGTGATATTCATAATTTTTTTTCTTTATGGCATTCCTGAGAAACCGTCTTGGCATTGCTCTCTGCATACTCCCCTTATTGGAGGTCGGCTGTTTGGCATAACACTGTGGATCAAGATTTTTGGTGAGCTGTATTTTATCTTTTAGCCATAAGATAGAATCATTTACTCATATACTATACAGCACTGTTAACGAAACACTTTGTGGTGCTGTTGTTATTCAGCACTCCATCCATAGCACTTTTATTTGGGCACGTTATGAATTACTCTGGCACTATATGGTACACAGGAATGTCCTATCAGTTTTGACCAACAAGCACTTACCTTCTTCTCCTTCTCAGAGAGGGACAGTGAATCCACAACGGATACCAGATGCTCCGCAATGGCGGGGTCCAGTCCATCTGTTCGGAGGTCCAGCATCATCTCACTGGGAGGTAATAGCCCTTTCTCAGTTGCAACAACCTGTCAGAGGTATAATAACCAACAGTAGTCACAATGCACCCACTTCTGTAGTAGTCATGACAGCCTGGTCTGCAAGCTAACAGTCTGCGGCCAGTGTTACAGTCTGGGGCTGGGGTTATTTCAGTTGCACCACTTGCCCCAAACCAAGATCCCGCCGCTAAAAGTTGTTGTAATCATAGATACTTGCAACTCCGGCATGCTCTTATGACACAATTCCCAGAACCCAGGCAACCTTTCTCTCTATACCCACTGAAAGGCATACGGCGTACCCAAGGGTTTGATATCAGTGTTATATACCCATTTACTACACTCCAAGATTTCTTAAATACGCTACTGATATACACTACCATCTGATGGCTGTCTGGCCAATATAGCGCCAGGCGCTTTTACACCAAGGAGAAAAGATAGTCCTGGAACTATATTTCTGCACGGAATACGTCGGCCGCTGCACAGACTCCTATGGGAGCCAATGATAGCAGCCAGAGAAGATAGGTGAAAGGGAGTTTTGCAGCGTGACTGCTAAATTCCCTACCCCTTCTCTCCTCCCCTCTGGCTGTTTGCAATGGGAAGGGTGAGATGGGGCGGAGCTTAGCTCCAACCGCCTCTCCCATTACTGGTTGTGGACAAGGGGCAGGGAGGGGATGGGAGATTAGCTCCGCCGATACCCCGCCCCCTCCCATTGCAAACAGCCGGAGGGTAGGAGAGAGGAGGTGAGCCGGCGAGGGGGAGGGAAGGGGGAGACAGCTTAGCAGGTGTGTCTCCCTGCCCAATGGCATTGAGGCCTCGGTGTATATGCGCCGGCCCTGGCCAACTGAATGGGCGCACAAACATTCATTTTGTGCGCCTGTTCACGTGTTTTTACGGTGCCGGCGGGTGCACGTAAAAACGCCTATGGCTGTGTGAAAGAGGCCTTATCCAACGCCAACCAGGCTTTATAAAATGAACAGGGTATCTACCAACCAATGCCACCGTTGTTGGGCACCTGGTGCAAATTTTAACCATTTAATGTGGAGCTGCCCAGACATCTACTCATACTGGGGGGAGGTCACAGAATTTTTAAGCCAGCTAATGGACATGCCAATTCCACTTGATCCGGCCATATGTTTGTCGGGTATTTTGGATGAGGAGCACTGGCAATTTCACGTCTGGATATTTATTATAAAGGTGCTGTTTCTGGCATGCAAAGCGATAATGTTTTACGCTGAATGGACGGACGTCCACCAACGATCTCAAAGTGGCAAAATATTGTTAATTCCACCCGGTCGTATGAAAATATAGTCTATAAAAATAGGAAATGTCCGGAGAATTTTCACAAGGTGTGGGGGAGATGGTGCGGCCCGACAGACACAACTTTCACACAGGATTTGTTCCAAGGTCTGCTGAATAGAGCTGTATCGGGATCTGCTTAGAAATGTGGGTGCCAATCGTTAAATTGTACTGATACTGAAGCCAAATGTAGCAATGCGCTGTATTTATACATCTACTGCAAGTAATGCATTTATCCTTAATTTAAAGAATTCAATTAAGACACCTGGAGATGGGTGAATGGGCATGAAATGCTGTCCTCTTATGCCCAGGTGTCATATGCAAGTTGTATGGCACAAATAGTTTTATTCAAGGTGTACCTATAACTGAAACTTGTCAAGTAGAGTTATGGCACCCATCAAAGCTGGTGTCTGGCCGGGGGTAATGGATCAGTTTATCCAAAGAGACACAAAGCAAGAATTCTGTAGCATATGCCCCATACTTACTCACTTTATGAAGTTACAGCATATTTATACTCTAGTTACATCCTAAGCTGCATTGCATTATTGTATGGGAATCTATTAGATACCCCGTCCTCTGCTAAGCTGTGCCCTCATAAAATATTGCATTATGCAGCAGAGGGTTGTGGGAAATGAAATTTTATAATAGTGTTTACAAACACAAAGCTGCAAGAATTCCTGATCTCTGAACGCTGGAGGATTTCTGCACAAGACACATAATGAGTCCTCCTAGTGAGGTACCTGCTCCAGCATGCAGTGCAGTATGACAGAAACCGAGAGCAGCTCCTCCGGAACGTCACGCAGCAGCTCATCGTAGAACCTGGTGTCCACGTCCGGTGCAGGAGGGGTCTCCGTCTGCCCTGTAGAGACACACACAGAGTTATACGGAGGGTCTTTAGTATATCTCTATACAGAATTTAGCACGTCACACAATCTATGGATTCTGCACCCATTTCTGGCCTATGAAACTCAGAGGGTGAATATATGCAGTATGAACCTTGTTTCTGTTTTGCAATATTCTCCAGATGCAGCCAGCAGTGTAAAGAATGGAGGTTTTTATTTCTAGTTGCTCTCAGGAGATTTTATAACTCTTATATTGTGGATGACTTCTGGTGCTGATTAAACTTGTCGTATGTGTAGTACATCTGGTACAGATGAAGAGAAGGTGTATCTATATGTGTACATATGGATCTGAGCCTGGACCTCCATTCTTTACACTGCAGGTTGCATTCTGGAAACTGGAAAAGAATGTGACGTAGAAACTAGGTTCATATTACACCAGTTGCTCAGATACAGCAGGTTTCAAATACTATATGTACCGTTTGGAAGGGATGGAGCTGACTGTGAGAATGTCGGATAGATCTCGTCCCCTTGACCTTTCTTTCTTCCTGTACTTGATGGTAGGAGTGCAGGCAACGTCTGGAGGATAAAAAAAATAATTAAAAAAATTAGTCATTTTGGGTTTAATTCATCTAAACTTGTAGAATACACAGGATATTACTGAGGATGGGATTTTTCAATTCAATTCATTAGATTTAGATTAGGGCAGCAAATTCAAAAATTAGCTGTGGGGCCTAATTCCACTAAATAGCCCCAATAAATCGTAACCAGTCCTGCCCTGTGAAGAAACATAACTCTTCCTCTTGGGAGGGGAATATGTGACCATCTACTTTACAGCCCCCGAGGGGCACTCCAGGGGATGGTACTACTGGCCTTTTGAGTTCTTCATTTTATGAATCTCTTAAGTTTGTTCCATGAGTTTGGTGATCCGATGGACTTCAACCAGGCCTGCACTACATTCTGTCCTACTTCTTCCCTATAATGGGTGTTGGGGATCACTTGTATCAACACTCCACTTCTGGTCCTGCACCATACAAGTCTGGACTTTGACCGGGAGATTCCAAGACACAAATTTCTTGCAGTTCAACCATTTGTTGTGTATATGGCTGACATGTTTAGGGTCTTGGTCTTGCTAGAAGAGACAAGTGTTGTGATTCAGGTTAAAGGCAGACACTAATCTTCCCATTGAAATTTTAATAGTTCGTGGTTCCATCACTGATGGTGAGCTGACAGCACTGAGTCCTCCTTCTTGGACAATAGTGATTTCCTCCTCATTAAACTTACTTTTTGGATACTGACTACCTGCTTCTCCCTATAGTTTCTTCTTGGAAAGTAATGGTCTCCTCCCCATTATACTTCCATCTAGGACAGTGATGGTCTCTTCCTTACTGTCCTATCTTCTTGAACAGTAGTGGCTAAATCTTCATTACACTTTTGTATTGGACAGTGGTTGTCTCCTCCACACTAGACTTTCTTCTTAGTCTCCTCCTCACTACACTACACTTTCTTCTTGGTGGTCCTCTTCTCATTATACTCTCTTTTTTAAAGTGATGGTCTTCTCCAAAATAGACTTTCTTCTTCCACAGTGGTGATTTCCTCTTTGTTATACTTTCATTTTCGATAGTAACATACATGGTAACATAGTATGTTAGACTGAAGAAAGACAAATGTCCATCCAGTTCAGCTTGTTTGCATCCCCCTTTGTTGATCCAGGGGAAGGCAAAAAAAAAAATGAGGCAGAAGCTAATTTACCCCATTTTGGGGGGCAAAAATTCCTTCCTGACTTCATAGTGGCAGTCAGAATAATTCCTGGATCAACATTCGAAAAGTTCCTCCCTGACTCCTAGACCGGCAGTTGGAAGATCCCCAGATCAACAGCCCTTCTGGTTATTTAATGTCTAGATCCTGTAATGTTGTAGTGGTCTAAAAAGACATCTAGTCCCTCTTAAACTTCTCCATTGATTTTGCCATCACCACATCCTCAGGCAGCGAGTTCCACAGTATTACTGCTCTTACAGTAAAGAACCCCCTTCTGTGATGAAACCTTCGTTCCTCTAGCCGTAGAGGATGCCCTCTTGTTCCCGTCGCAGTCATGGGTACAAAAAAGAAGTAGTGGCAGCATCCGGCTCCATATAATATGCTCCATATTATAAAACGTACAGGCAACGTTTCGACTAAAGGTAGTCTTTCTCAAGCCGGCTTGAGAAAGACTACCTTTAGTCGAAACGTTGCCTGTACGTTTTATAATATGGAGAAATAAAAATTGGCTTTTATTTAAATTCACCACCGGATGCTGCCACTGGCTATCACACGGGGACTGGAGATCCATGGTCCCATGAGTGGCTTTGCATATACTTCAAGACCTCTGCATTATTAAGCATAACTGGGAGTGCTGCAGGTTACTAACTTTGGATACACCTGCAGTCCTGGGTACAAACAGTTCATGGGAGAGATGCTTGTATTGTCCCCTAATGTATTAATGTATAGCCTCCTCCTCACTATACTTTCTTCTTGGACTGGCGTGGTTTCTTCCTCATTGCACTTTCTTCTTTAACAAAGATGGTCTTACAATGGCAGTGTGAATACAGCCCAACTGCTGGCTGGATTTCCTTCACTTGTAGACTAATTCCTTGACAAAGGACTGTTAAACCTCTCTGTTCTGATGAGCAGTGACAATTCCTTGTTGTGGGTCCTGATAAATCTCATTGGAGCCATGTGTTCATAGACTCACGTGCTGAAGATGTCTGGTGATAATCTCAGTTCTATGTTATGTAAGTAAACCCAGGTCACTCAACACAAAGGTGACTGTCATCCCAAAGAATGGCTGTTTTGACCCAATTACTATCATGATTTAACTTGTCACCCTGGAGGTACGCTTACTTTTTCTAATATTGCATTTATTATTATGATTTAAAGGGGTATTCCGGGACTTATATGGCAAGTGCCATTCGGATCACCGCTGATCAGCCGATCCGCTGGGCTGTGACACTGTGGTCAGCGCAGAAAGCGCTGACCATAGCAGAGCGGCCCGGGTTGGTATCGCCCATGCTGCTCCAACTGAATTCTTGGTAGGTGCGCCTACTATACCCAGCCGGACTGCTGCACTGTGGTCAGCACTTTCTGCCCTGACCACAATGACAGCAGCCCCTGGAATCAGCTGATCGGCAGGGATCCAAGTGTCGGGTCCACCTACCTGATCATCTATTAATGACTTGTTGATCATCATATTATTAAAGGGGTATTCTGGGACTTTTTTTACATATTTTTCTCTTGAATACATAATGATTCCAAGGGATGACGTGCTGTGTGGGTATAACATCTCACCTCTGACGCTGTTGGGGGCTTCTCTGGGGTCTGCTGCCGGATCACCTCTGGGATGTGGATGATCTGCATACTGTTGAGGTAATGTTGGTACTGCCTCCTCCAATCCAGACAGTTGTACATGAGGCAGGCGATGTTGGTAAAGACATCAGTGGCATATGCCAGCTGCATGCAACGCAGAAGACGTTATTCTGTATCATCGCAAGCCCATTATAAAACATTATACCACATCAACATTAGGGTGCTATGATGCGAGCGCTAGTGGCCGCCTCTAAGGTTTACCGATAACTACTGGTGCAGCCCGGCAATGAAATGCAAATCAAAAGCATTGGTAGCGCTCCCGTAGTAGCACACTAACTTACTGACTTAGGCTCTATTCACACGGGGCGGTTCAGTTGCAATTAAAAACACACCAAAAAATGCATCTTTAAAACACACCTGTATAACTGCTCTCTCATTATTACTCCACACACCTGCATCACTGCTCTCATTATTACTCCACACACCTGTATTACTGCTCTCATTATTACGCCACACACCTGTATTACTGCTCTCTCATTATTACTCCACACACCTGTATCACTACTCTCTCATTATTACTCCACATATCTGTGTTACTGCCCTCTCATTATTACTCCACACACCTGTATTACTGTCCTCATTATTACTCCACACACCTGTATTACTGCCCTCATTATTACTCCACATACCTGTATCCCTGCCCTCATTATTACTCCACACACCTGTATCACTGATCTCTCATTATTACTCCACACACCTGTATTACTACTCTCATTATTACTCCACACACCTGTATCACTACTCTCTTATTATTACTCCACACACCTGTATTACTGCTCTCTCATTATTACTCCACACACCTGTATAACTGCTTTCATTATTACTCCACACACCTGTATCACTACTCTCTCATTATTACTCCACATACCCGTGTTACTGCCCTCTCATTATTACCCCACACGCCTGTATTACTGCTTTCTCATTATTACTTCACACACCTGTATCACTACTCTCTCATTATTACTCCACACACCTGTGTACTGCCCTCATTATTACTCCACACACCTGTATTACTGCCCTCATTATTACTCCACATACCTGTATCACTGCCCTCTCATTAATTATCCACACACCTGTATTACTGCCCTCATTATTACTCCACACACCTGTATCACTACTCTCTCATTATTACTCCACACACCTGTATTACTGCCCTCATTATTACTCCACATACCTGTATCACTGTCCTCTCATTAATTCTCCACACACCTGTATCACTGCCCTCATTATTATTGCATCCTTAAGTGGGCTTTCACATAGACCCCAATATTTTCGCCGGATTTCTGTAAAATTTCCCATCACGAAAATCTGCACCAATGTCCACATAGCTAAATCCAAATTTTGAAGTGGAATTGCTGGCAGAATATTGCCATTTCCAATTCCACATCGATATCCGCAGGTTAGCCATGCAGATTTTGGTGCTGAAGCCTTACACAGGACTGTAATTCCCCCTGCACCCGAGTGCCAGCAGCCTTACTGACCTGCATGTCTACGTCCCTCTCGTCACCGGGCTCGCTGCTTGCCTTCACCAGGTACTGCAGTCTGGCCACCTGGCGTAGAGGTGATCCAGTTTTCCCGGAGTCCAGGATGGGTTCCAGGTATTTCCAGAATGTGCTCAGGGATTTCCTGAGCGTCTCCGTCCTCTGCTTCTCAGCTTCTATAACTGAGATGATGAGATTCTGTATAACTGACTGGACTGTAACTCCTCATATAGTTCACTGCAAACCAAATAGAAATGCCGGACCCCACGACCTCAAACACTGCAAAAACAATCCTTAAAGGATTACATATATATTAGAAGACCCAGACAGACAAAAACACATTAATTCAATGTATAATAATATCAGCAATGTCTATATTAAAGGTGTAATAATCATGGGAAAACACATAATATATCATCTGCCCTACAATTGCTGGATATATTGTATTAGAACATGGCATAAACCATTCCAGTCTAGAACATAGAAAGGATAGCTATATACCCCTTTAAAAAAAACTAAAGAAATCCACCTAGAAGAACTTGTTCTGCTGCAAAACCCGTCCTGCAGTTACATCTCAGGCGGATTTGTAGATGATGAGAGTTGTAGTGATGTAGATGGACGGTCTTGTCACCGGAGGCACTAAAACTAGTTCCCCCTTGGCCTATAAGAGGCTCACGGAGGCTCCTTGTGTGTAGAGACCTCTTCCACTTGTGTAGAACTTGTTGACCACTAGACGCCTCTACAACGCAGAGAAGAGATTTCCCCGTTACCAGAGTCTGAGAGGGGCGCTGTATTGGGATGTGAGAAGCTGGATGTTGTAGGAGGTGTTGGGACCGAATGCGTGAGGCCACACAAGGTGACCGGGCTTAGGACACCCCCTACAAAACACCAGTAGAGAGAAGCGTCTGACCAGACTGTTAGGAGGTATTGGGACCAGTGGATGTGTGAGGGCACACAAGGTGACCGGGCTCAGGACGCCCCTACAGACCACCAGTAGAGAGGAGCGTCTGACCAGACTGTTAGGAGGTGTTGGGACCAGTGGATGTGTGAGGGCACACAAGGTGACCGGGCTCAGGACCCCCCAACAGACCACCAGTAGAGAGAAGCGTCTGGCCAGACTGTTAACAGACGTTGGGACCAGTGGATGTGTGAGGGCACACAAGCTGACCGGGTTCAGGACGCCCCCTACAGAATACCAGTAGATAGGAGCATCTGACCAGACTGTTCAGGACCCCTGACAGACCACCAGTAGAGAGGACCGTCTGATCATCTGACAACCACGAGCAGCTCCAATTGTTTTGTTGTCCGCGATCCAGAGACCGGTGGCGCCATCATTACACCCTTGTGTCTGTGGAACTCTTTCTTGGCTTAAGGACATTTCCAATTCTGCACCAAGTAGTTCTGTGGATTTTGGAGCTGAATATTCTGCAGGAGGGTATATTCTGCAAAGCTACTGCGGAATATTC
The DNA here is from genome assembly GCA_035609135.1 of Eleutherodactylus coqui. Lineage (NCBI taxonomy): Eukaryota > Metazoa > Chordata > Amphibia > Anura > Eleutherodactylidae > Eleutherodactylus > Eleutherodactylus coqui. The sequence goes on from CM069408.1 coordinate 35,424,822, forward strand.
CATCCTGTGTGAAGGGCCCCTAAGGGTCTAGTCAAACAATGCAGCATGGAATATCCTATAACACTGATCAGTGGGGTCCGACCTACAAGTCAGTGTAGCTGCGATAACCGATTTAAAGCAGAGTTGTGTCCCGGGTCAGGAGTAGTGGTGGTGGGTCTTGTTTATATGATCTGCCATTGGTTTTCTGTTCTGCGGTCCCTCCGATCCGCAGGCTCCATTCTCAGTCACCCAGGATAGCGGCTGCCGATCTGGAACTACCAATTGTCTGTGTGCTGCTCCTTGACTGGTCAGCGCTGATCATGTGGACATCTGTTACGATCAGTTTCTAACGAGTCTATTATTCCGTTTAGTTGACATGTAGCTCCAGTTTATAACTGCGCATGCGCAGAGGTATTCAACGGATACGGTAAACAGAATACAAGTGGAATGGTATCCATCTGTACTCTATGGGGGGCGGACACAAGAAGGACGGCACAGAAAAATGAAAAAGAAAATGCTGATGTCCCCCCGGCCTTAATCGTATAACGAAATGCTCTGCAGCTTTCCGATGGAATCTCAATTCCTTTCTCTTTTCAAGATCGTTGCTTACTGGATGTGAATAGAAGAACTGATTGTGACATACACAGGCTTGGTTGGTAAATCAAGGACGCTGTGGAGTTATGAACCTGTGCCAACTGGACGCGATCAGGATGACACTTCAGCATCTTGATGTAACAAAAATGTTCCCATTCACCGTCAGCAAGCAGAGATCTTGAAAACGATGAGGAATTGTAACATACAGCCTATAAATAATAGGATCAAGCTTTAACCGTGCTACGTAGGCAAACTCTTCACACGTGATCGATAACAAACTCCGCTCCATAAGTTCCTGCAGCTGCAGCTCAGTTTGTGACTTTCTGCACGAGAAATCAGTCATACGACCTTATTTATCAAAACTAACCAATCACAGTGCAGCTATCATTTTCCATCAGCAGTTTCACAAATGAAAGCTGAGCTCTGATTGGTTGCCATGAGCAACAAGAATTGTTTTACTAGTAGATAGTTTTGATAAATAAGGCCCTCTGCTGGCAGGGGGAGGGCTGAATCAGACGGCAAACTACATCACAACATATCAGGCCGAGATGCTTTACAGTACAAATAGTGAATAAGGCTAATATTAACTCCGGGGGCTGCAGCCGGCGCTGGTTCACCCACAGGGCAGATGAGAACATCAGCACATACCATCTGGAGCGGAGCTGGACTGCACCCCGTCAGCCGGCAACACTGCATAATTCTGAGAAGAAATCCTGATTACGCTGGACACATGGATGCCGAGATCAGCCAAGAGAGCAACGATCTGCGGGTGATGCACTCCAACAACAATGATGTAGTGATGGGCGCCGTCATCTGGCTCATCGTCTGCAAACACATCAACACTAAGGTCACAAGTACCGGCCGGAAAACATGGATACTGCACAGCTATGATACAAGTGCATACCGCAAACACACTGCAGACAGAATCCTGCCATTCAGTGCAGTGGTATTACTACACTCTTGTACATAGGGGGCAGTATTATAGTAGTTCTATTCTTGTACATAGGAGGCAGTATTATAGTAGTTATATTCTTGTACATGGGGGGGCAGTATTATAGTAGTTATATTCTTGTACATAGGGGGCAGTATTATAGTAGTTATATTCATGTACATAGGGGGCAGTATTATAGTAGTTATATTCTTGTACATAGGGGCAGTATTATAGTAGTTATATTCTTGTACATAGGGGCAGTATTATAGTAGTTACATTCTTGTACATAGGAAGCAGTATTATAGCAGTTATATTCTTGTACATAGGAGGCAGTATTATAGTAGTTATATTCTTGTACATAGGAGGCAGTATTATAGTAGTTATACTCTTGTACATAGGGGGCAGTATTATAGTAGTTATATTCTTGTACATAGGGAGCAGTATTATAGTAGTTATATTCTTGTACATAGGGGGCAGTATTATAGTAGTTATATTCTTGTACATAGGGAGCAGTATTATAGTAGTTATATACTTGTACATAGGAGGCAGTATTATAGTAGTTATATTCTTGTACACAGGGGGTAGTAGTATAGTAGTTCTATTGTTATACATACGGGGCAGTATTATAGTAGTTACATTCTTGTACATAGGGGGCAGTATTATAGTAATTATATTCTTGTACATGGGGGGGCAGTATTATAGTAGTTATATTCTTCTACATAAGGGGCAGTATTATAGTAGTTCTATTGTTATACATACGGGGCAGTATTATAGTAGTTACATTCTTGTACATAGGGGACAGTATTATAGTAGTTATATTCCTGTACATGGGGGGGGGGGGCAGTATTATAGTAGTTATATTCTTGTACATAGTGGGCAGTATTATAGTAGTTATATTCTTGCACATAGGGGGCAGTATTATAGTAGTTATATTCTTCTACATAGGAGGCAGTATTATAGTAGTTATATTTTTGTACATAGGGAGCAGTATTATAGTAGTTATATTCTTGTACATAGGAGGCAGTATTATAGAAGCTATATTCTTGCACATAGGGAGCAGCATTATAGTAGTTATATTCTTGTACATAGGGAGCAGTATTATAGAAGCTATATTCTTGCACATAGGGAGCAGTATTATAGTAGTTATACATAGGGGGCAGTATTACAGTAGTTATATTCTTGTACATAGGGGGCAGTATTATAGAAGCTATATTCTTGCACATAGGGAGCAGCATTAAAGTAGTTATATTCTTGTACATAGGGAGCAGTATTATAGAAGCTATATTCTTGCACATAGGGAGCAGTATTATAGTAGTTATACATAGGGGGCAGTATTATAGTAGTTATATTCTTGTACATAGGGGGCAGTATTATAGAAGCTATATTCTTGCACATAGGGAGCAGCATTATAGTAGTTATATTCTTGTACATAAGTAGCAGTATTATAGAAGCTATATTCTTGCACATAGGGAGCAGTACTATAGTAGTTATACATAGGGGGCAGTATTATAGTAGTTATATTCTTGTACATAGGGGGCAGTATTATAGAAGCTATATTCTTGCACATAGGGAGCAGCATTATAGTAGTTATATTCTTGCACATAGGGGGCACTATTATAGTAGTTATATTCTTGTACATAGGGGGCAGTATTATAGTAGTTATATTCTTGTACATAGGAGGCAGTATCATAGTAGTTATATTCTTGTACATAGGGGCAGTATTATAGAAGCTATATTCTTGCACATAGGGAGCAGCATTATAGTAGTTATATTCTTGTACATAGGGAGCAGTATTATAGAAGCTATATTCTTTCACATAGGGAGCAGTATTATAGTAGTTATACATAGGGGGCAGTATTATAGTAGTTATATTCTTGTACATAGAAGGCAGTATTATAATAGTTATATTCATGCACATAGGGGGCACTATTATAGTAGTTCTATTCTTGTACATGGGGGGCAGTATTATAGTAGTTATATTCTTGTACACAGGGGGCAGTATCATAGTAGTTCTATTCTTGTACATAGGGGGCAGTATTATAGTAGTTATATTCTTGTACATAGGGGCAGTATTATAGTAGTTATATTCTTGTACATAGGAGCAGTATTATAGTAGTTACATTCTTGTACATAGTGGGCAGTATTATAGTAGTTATATTCTTGCACATAGGGGGCAGTATTATAGTAGTTATATTCTTCTACATAGTGGGCAGTATTATAGTAGTTATATTCTTGTACATAGGAAGCAGTATTATAGCAGTTATATTCTTGTACATAGGGGGCGGTATTATAGAAGCTATATTCTTGCACATAGGGAGCAGTATTATAGTAGCTATACATAGGGTGCAGTATTATAGTAGTTATATTCATGTACATAGGGGGCGGTATTATAGAAGCTATATTCTTGCACATAGGGAGCAGTATTATAGTAGCTATACATAGGGGGCAGTATTATAGTAGTTATATTCTTGTACATAGGGAGCAGTATTATAGAAGCTATATTCCTGCACATAGGGAGCAGTATTATAATAGTTATATTCTTGCACATAGGGGGCACTATTATAGTAGTTCTATTCTTGTACATAGAGGGGAGTATTATAGTAGTTATATTCTTGTACATAGGGGGCAGTATTATAGTAGTTATATTCTTGTACATAGGGGCAGTATTATAGTAGTTACATTCTTGTACATAGTGGGCAGTATTATAGTAGTTATATTCTTGCACATAGGGGGCAGTATTATAGTAGTTGTATTCTTGTACATAGTGGGCAGTATTATAGTAGTTATATTCTTGTACATAGGAAGCAGTATTATAGCAGTTATATTCTTGTACATAGGGGGCGGTATTATAGTAGTTATATTCTTGTAAATAGGAGACAGTATTATAGTAGTTATATTCTTGTACATAGGAGGTAGTATTACAGTAGTTATATTTTTGTACATAGGGAGCAGTATTATAGTAGTTATATTCTTGTACATAGGAGGCAGTATTATAGTAGTTATATTCTTGTACATAGGAGGCAGCATTATAGTAGTTATATTCTTGTACATAGGGAGCAGTATTATAGAAGCTATATTCTTGCACATTGGGAGCAGTATTATAGTAGTTATACATAGGGGGCAGTATTATAGTAGTTATATTCTTGTACATAGGGGGCAGTATTATAGTAGTTATATTCTTGTACATAGGGGCAGCATTATAGTAGTTACATTCTTTTACATAGTGGGCAGTATTATAGTACTTATATTCTTGCACATAGGGGGCAGTATTATAGTAGTTATATTCTTGTACATAGTGGGCAGTTTTATAGTAGTTATATTCTTGTACATAGGAAGCAGTATTATAGCAGTTATATTCTTGTACATAGGGGGCGGTATTATAGAAGCTATATTCTTCCACATAGGGAGCAGTATTATAGTAGCTATACATAGGGGGCAGTATTATAGTAGTTATATTCTTGTACATAGGGAGCAGTATTATAGAAGCTATATTCCTGCACAAAGGGAGCAGTATTATAGTAGTTATACATAGGGGGCAGTATAATAGTAGTTATATTCTTGTACATAGGAGGCAGTATTATAGAAGCTATATTCTTGCACATAGGGAGCAGCATTATAGTAGTTATATTCTTGTACATAGGTAGCAGTATTATAGAAGCTATATTCTTGCACATAGGGAGCAGTATTATAGTAGTTATACATAGGGGGCAGTATTATAGTAGTTATATTCTTGTACATAGGGGGCAGTATTATAGAAGCTATATTCTTGCACATAGGGAGCAGCATTATAGTAGTTATATTCTTGCACATAGGGGGCACTATTATAGTAGTTATATTCTTCTACATAGGGGGCAGTATTATAGTAGTTATATTCTTGTACATAGGAGGCAGTATTATAGTAGTTATACATAGGGGGCAGTATTATAGTAGTTATATTCTTGTACATATAAGGCAGTATTATAATAGTTATATTCTTGCACATAGGGGGCACTATTATAGTAGTTCTATTCTTGTACATAGAGGGGAGTATTATAGTAGTTATATTCTTGTACATAGGGGGCAGTATTATAGTAGTTATATTCTTGTACAAAGGGGCAGTATTATAGTAGTTACATTCTTGTACATAGTGGGCAGTATTATATTAGTTATATTCTTGCACATAAGGGGCAGTATTATAGTAGTTGTATTCTTGTACATAGTGGGCAGTATTATAGTAGTTATATTCTTGTACATAGGAAGCAGTATTATAGCAGTTATATTCTTGTACATAGGGGGCGGTATTATAGTAGTTATATTCTTGTACATAGGGGCAGTATTATAGTAGTTATATTCTTGTAAATAGGAGACAGTATTATAGTAGTTATATTCTTGTACATAGGAGGTAGTATTACAGTAGTTATATTCTTGTACATAGGGAGCAGTATTATAGTAGTTATATTCTTGTACATAGGAGGCAGTATTATAGTAGTTATATTCTTGTACATAGGAGGCAGCATTATAGTAGTTATATTCTTGTACATAGGGAGCAGTATTATAGTAGTTATACATAGGGGGCAGTATTATAGTAGTTATATTCTTGTACATAGGGGGCAGTATTATAGAAGCTATATTCTTGCACATAGGGAGCAGCATTATAGTAGTTATATTCTTGTACATAGGGGGCAGTATTAAGTAGTTATATTCTTGTACATAGGGGGCAGTATTATAGTAAATATATTCTTGTACATAGGGGGTAGTATTATAGTAGTTATATTCTTGTACATAGGAGCAGTATTATAGTAGTTATATTCTTGTACATAGGGGGCAGTATTATAGAAGCTATATTCTTGCACATAGGGAGCAGCATTATAATAGTTATATTCTTGTACATAGGGGGCAGTATTATAGAAGCTATATTCTTGTACATAGGGGGCAGTATTATAGTAGTTATACATAGGGGGCAGTATTATAGTAGTTATATTCTTGTACATAGGGGCAGTATTATAGTTGTTATATTCTTGTACATAGGAGCAGTATTATAGTAGTTATATTCTTGTACATAGGAGCAGTATTATAGTATTTATGTTCTTGTACATAGGGGGCAGTATTATAGTAGTTATATTCTTGTACATAGGGGGCAGTATTTTAGTATATTCTTGAACATAGGGGGCTGTATTATATTAGTTATATTCTTGTACATAGGGGTAGTATTATATTAGTTATATTCTTGTACATAGGGGCAGTATTATATTAGTTATATTCTTGTACATAGGGGCAGTATTATATTAGCTATATTCTTGTACATAGGGGGAGTATTATATTAGTTATATTCTTGTACATAGGAAGCAGTATTATATTAGTTATATTCTTGGACATAGGGGCAGTATTATATTAGTTATATTATTGTACATAGGGGCATTATAATAGTTATTTTCTTGTACATAGGGGGCAGTATTATAGTAATTATATTTTTGTACATAGGGGGCTGTATTATAGTAGTTGTATTCTTGTACATAGGGAGCAGTATTATAGTAGTTATACTCTTGTACACAGGGGGCAGTATTTTAGTATATTCTTGTACATAGGGGGCAGTATTATAGTAGTTGTATTCTTGTACATAGGGGCCGTATTATAGTAGTTATATTCTTGTACATACGGTAGGAAGCAGTATTATAGTAGTTATATTCTTGTTCATAGGGGCAGTACTATAAAAGCTATATTCTTGCACATAGGGAGCAGTATTATAGTAGTTATATTCTTGTACATAGGGGGCAGTGTTATATTAGTTATATTCTTGTACATAGGGGGCAGTATTATAGTAGTTATATATAGTGGGCAGTATTATAGTAGTTATATTCTTGTACATAGAAGGCAGTATTATAATAGTTATATTCTTGCACAAAGGGGGCACTATTATAGTAGTTCTATTCTTGTACATAGGGGGCAGTATTATAGTAGTTATATTCTTGTACACAGGGGGCAGTATCATAGTAGTTCTATTCTTGTACATAGGGGGCAGTATTATAGTAGTTATATTCTTGTACATATGGGGCAGTATTATAGTAGTTATATTCTTGTACATAGGGGGCAGTATTATAGTAGTTATATTCTTGTACATAGGGGCAGTATTATAGTAGTTACATTCTTGTACATAGTGGGCAGTATTATAGTAGTTATATTCTTGCACATAGGGGGCAGTTTTATAGTAGTTATATTCTTGTACATAGTGGGCAGTATTATAGTAGTTATATTCTTGTACATAGGAAGCAGTATTATAGCAGTTATATTCTTGTACTTAGGGGGCGGTATTATAGTAGTTATATTCTTGTAAATAGGAGACAGTATTATAGTAGTTATATTCTTGTACATAGGAGGCAGTATTATGGTAGTTATATTCTTGTACATAGGGAGCAGTATTATAGAAGCTATATTCTTGCACATAGGGAGCAGTATTATAGTAGTTATATTCTTGCACATAGGGAGCAGTATTATAGTAGTTATACATAGGGGGCAGTATTATAGTAGTTAAATTCTTGTACATAGGGGGCAGTATTATAGAAGCTATATTCTTGCACATAGGGAGCAGCATTATAGTAGTTATATTCTTGTACATAGGGGGCAGTATTAAGTAGTTATATTCTTGTACATAGGGGGCAGTATTATAGTAAATATATTCTTGTACATAGGGGGTAGTATTATAGTAGTTATATTCTTGTACATAGGAGCAGTATTATAGTAGTTATATTCTTGTACATAGGGGGCAGTATTATAGAAGCTATATTCTTGCACATAGGGAGCAGCATTATAATAGTTATATTCTTGTACATAGGGGGCAGTATTATAGAAGCTATATTCTTGTACATAGGGGGCAGTATTATAGAAGCTATATTCTTGTACATAGGGGGCAGTATTATAGTAGTTATACATAGGGAGCAGCATTATAGTAGTTATATTCTTGTACATAGGGGGCAGTTTTATAGTAGTTATATTCTTGTACATAGGGGCCGTATTATAGTAGTTATATTCTTGTACATAGGGGCAGTATTATAGAAAGAGAAAAAAAAGAAAAAAAAGGGAAAAAAAAAAATATTGTGAAGCTTTGGCTGCCTTCACTGGGTCGTGCACACCTGCCGCCCATTTAACTCCTGTCCCTCTTATTGGAACATCTATATAGTATCCTACCCTCGCCGGTTTTATTTGTAGGCTTAGTCCCAAGAGAGGAGCATTTTGAGAGGTAGGAACTCAGCTTTCCCAGGTTAAGATATCCACCTGGTATTAATGTTAGGACCCATCTGAGAGCTTGGTCACCTGGACGTTGGTAGATGGGCCAATGTAATTTGATCAAATTATATACTAAGAACCTTGCATTATTTAATGTGGTTAGATTATAGGTTTGTATACCTCTGATAGTGAATTTATTTTGCGTGCTGCTGCCAATTTTGGTTTCTGCCTCTAGGGGCAGTATTATAGTACTTACATTCTTGTACATAGTGGGCAATATTATAGTAGTTATATTCTTGCACATAGGGGCCAGCATTATAGTAGTTATATTCTTGTATATAGGGGGCAGTATTAGAGAAGCTATATTCTTGCACATAGGGAGCAGTATTATAGTAGTTATACATAGGGGGCAGTATTGTAGTAGTTATATTCTTGTACATAGGGGGCAGTATTATAGAAGCTATATTCTTGCACAGAGGGAGCAGCATTATAGTAGTTATATTCTTGTACATAGGGGGCAGTATTATAGTAGTTATATTCTTGCACATAGGGGGCAGTATTATAGTAGTTATATTCTTGTACATAGGGGGCAGTATTATAGTAGTTATATTCTTGTACATAGGGGCAGTATTATAGTAGTTATATTCTTGTACATAGGGGGCAGTATTATAGAAGCTATATTCTTGTACATAGGGGGCAGTATTATAGTAGTTATATTCTTGTACATAGGAGCAGTATTATAGTAGTTATATTCTTGTACATAGCAGTATTATAGTAGTTATATTCTTCTACATAGGGGGCAGTATTATAGTAGTTATATTGTTGTACATAGGGGGCAGTATTATAGTAGTTATATTCTTGTACATAGGAGCAGTACTGTAGTAGTTATATTCTTGTACATAGCAGTATTCTAGTAGTTATATTCTTCTACATAGGGGGCAGTATTATAGTAGTTATATTGTTGTACATAGGGGGCAGTATTTTAGTATATTCTGTACATAGGGGGCAGTATTGTATTAGTTATATTCTTGTACATAGGGGTAGTATTATATTAGTTATATTCTTGTACATAGGGGGCAGTATTATAGTAGTTATATTCTTGTACATAGAGAGCAGTATTACAGTAGTTATATTCTTGTACATAGGGGCAGTATTATATTAGTTATATTCTTGTACATAGGGGCAGTATTATATTAGTTATATTCTTGTACATAGGGGGTAGTATTATAGTAATTATATTCTTGTACATAGGGGGCTGTATTATAGTAGTTATATTCTTGTACACAGGGGGCAGTATTTTAGTATATTCTTGTACATAGGGGGCAGTATTATAGTAGTTGTATTCTTGTACATAGGGGCCGTATTATAGTAGTTATATTCTTGTACATACGGTAGGAAGCAGTATTATAGTAGTTATATTCTTGTACATAGGGGGTAGTATTATAGTAGTTATAGTCTTGTACATATGGGCAGTATTATAGTAGTTATATTCTTGTACATAGGGGGTAGTATTATAGTAGTTATAGTCTTGTACATTGGGACAGTATTATAGTAGTTATATTCTTGTACATAGGGGGCAGTATTATAGTAGTTATATTCTTGTACATAGGGGGCAGTATTATAGAAGCTATATTCTTGTACATAGGGGGCAGTATTATAGTAGTTATACATAGGGGGCAGTATTATAGTAGTCATATTCTTGTACATTGGGACAGTATTATAGTAGTTATATTCTTGTACATAGGGGCAGTATTATAGTAGTTATATTCTTGTACATAGGGGGAAGTATTTTAGTATACTCTTTTACATAGGGGGCAGTATTATAGTAGTTATATTCTTGTACATAGGGGGCAGTATTATAGTAGTTATTTTCTTGTACATAGAGAGCAATATTATAGTAGTTATATTCTTGTACATAGGGGGCAGTATTATAGTAGTTATATTCTTGTACATAGAGAGCAGTATTATAGTAGTTATATTCTTGTACATAGAGAGCAGTATTATAGTAGTTATATTCTTGTACATAGGGGGCAGTATTATAGTAGTTATATTCTTGTACATAGAGAGCAGTATTACAGTAGTTATATTCTTGTACATACGAGGCAGTATTATAGTAGTTATATTCTTGTACATTGGGACAGTATTATAGTAGTTATATTCTTGTACATAGGGGGCAGTATTATAGTAGTTATATTCTTGTACATAGGGGGCAGTATTATAGAAGCTATATTCTTGTACATAGGGGGCAGTATTATAGTAGTCATATTCTTGTACATTGGGACAGTATTATAGTAGTTATATTCTTGTACATAGGGGCAGTATTATAGTAGTTATATTCTTGTACATAGGGGGTAGTATTATAGTAGTCATATTCTTGTACATAGAGAGCAATATTATAGTAGTTATATTCTTGTTCATAGGGGGCAGTATTATAGTAGTTATATTCTTGTACATAGAGAGCAGTATTATAGTAGTTATATTCTTGTACATAGGGGGCAGTATTATAGTTGTTATATTCTTGTACATAGAGAGCAGTATTACAGTAGTTATATTCTTGTACATAGAGAGCAGTATTATAGTAGTTAAATTCTTGTACATCGGGGGCAGTATTATAGTAGTTATATTCTTGTACATAAGGGGCAGTATTATAGTAGTTATAGTCTTGTACATAGGGGGCAGTATTATAGTAGTTATATTCTTGTACGTAGAGAGCAGTATTATAGTAGTTATATTCTTGTACATAGGGGGCAGTATTATAGTAGTTATTTTCTTGTACATAGAGAGCAGTATTATAGTAGTTATATTCTTGTACATAGGGGGCAGTATTATAGTTATATTCTTGTACATAGGGGGCAGTATTGTAGTAGTTATATTCTTGTACATAGGGGGCAGTATTATAGTAGTTATATTCTTGTACAAAGGGGCAGTATTATAGTAGTTACATTCTTGTACATAGTGGGCAGTATTATATTAGTTATATTCTTGCACATAAGGGGCAGTATTATAGTAGTTGTATTCTTGTACATAGTGGGCAGTATTATAGTAGTTATATTCTTGTACATAGGAAGCAGTATTATAGCAGTTATATTCTTGTACATAGGGGGCGGTATTATAGTAGTTATATTCTTGTACATAGGGGCAGTATTATAGTAGTTATATTCTTGTAAATAGGAGACAGTATTATAGTAGTTATATTCTTGTACATAGGAGGTAGTATTACAGTAGTTATATTCTTGTACATAGGGAGCAGTATTATAGTAGTTATATTCTTGTACATAGGAGGCAGTATTATAGTAGTTATATTCTTGTACATAGGAGGCAGCATTATAGTAGTTATATTCTTGTACATAGGGAGCAGTATTATAGTAGTTATACATAGGGGGCAGTATTATAGTAGTTATATTCTTGTACATAGGGGGCAGTATTATAGAAGCTATATTCTTGCACATAGGGAGCAGCATTATAGTAGTTATATTCTTGTACATAGGGGGCAGTATTAAGTAGTTATATTCTTGTACATAGGGGGCAGTATTATAGTAAATATATTCTTGTACATAGGGGGTAGTATTATAGTAGTTATATTCTTGTACATAGGAGCAGTATTATAGTAGTTATATTCTTGTACATAGGGGGCAGTATTATAGAAGCTATATTCTTGCACATAGGGAGCAGCATTATAATAGTTATATTCTTGTACATAGGGGGCAGTATTATAGAAGCTATATTCTTGTACATAGGGGGCAGTATTATAGTAGTTATACATAGGGGGCAGTATTATAGTAGTTATATTCTTGTACATAGGGGCAGTATTATAGTTGTTATATTCTTGTACATAGGAGCAGTATTATAGTAGTTATATTCTTGTACATAGGAGCAGTATTATAGTATTTATGTTCTTGTACATAGGGGGCAGTATTATAGTAGTTATATTCTTGTACATAGGGGGCAGTATTTTAGTATATTCTTGAACATAGGGGGCTGTATTATATTAGTTATATTCTTGTACATAGGGGTAGTATTATATTAGTTATATTCTTGTACATAGGGGCAGTATTATATTAGTTATATTCTTGTACATAGGGGCAGTATTATATTAGCTATATTCTTGTACATAGGGGGAGTATTATATTAGTTATATTCTTGTACATAGGAAGCAGTATTATATTAGTTATATTCTTGGACATAGGGGCAGTATTATATTAGTTATATTATTGTACATAGGGGCATTATAATAGTTATTTTCTTGTACATAGGGGGCAGTATTATAGTAATTATATTTTTGTACATAGGGGGCTGTATTATAGTAGTTGTATTCTTGTACATAGGGAGCAGTATTATAGTAGTTATACTCTTGTACACAGGGGGCAGTATTTTAGTATATTCTTGTACATAGGGGGCAGTATTATAGTAGTTGTATTCTTGTACATAGGGGCCGTATTATAGTAGTTATATTCTTGTACATACGGTAGGAAGCAGTATTATAGTAGTTATATTCTTGTTCATAGGGGCAGTACTATAAAAGCTATATTCTTGCACATAGGGAGCAGTATTATAGTAGTTATATTCTTGTACATAGGGGGCAGTGTTATATTAGTTATATTCTTGTACATAGGGGGCAGTATTATAGTAGTTATATATAGTGGGCAGTATTATAGTAGTTATATTCTTGTACATAGAAGGCAGTATTATAATAGTTATATTCTTGCACAAAGGGGGCACTATTATAGTAGTTCTATTCTTGTACATAGGGGGCAGTATTATAGTAGTTATATTCTTGTACACAGGGGGCAGTATCATAGTAGTTCTATTCTTGTACATAGGGGGCAGTATTATAGTAGTTATATTCTTGTACATATGGGGCAGTATTATAGTAGTTATATTCTTGTACATAGGGGGCAGTATTATAGTAGTTATATTCTTGTACATAGGGGCAGTATTATAGTAGTTACATTCTTGTACATAGTGGGCAGTATTATAGTAGTTATATTCTTGCACATAGGGGGCAGTTTTATAGTAGTTATATTCTTGTACATAGTGGGCAGTATTATAGTAGTTATATTCTTGTACATAGGAAGCAGTATTATAGCAGTTATATTCTTGTACTTAGGGGGCGGTATTATAGTAGTTATATTCTTGTAAATAGGAGACAGTATTATAGTAGTTATATTCTTGTACATAGGAGGCAGTATTATGGTAGTTATATTCTTGTACATAGGGAGCAGTATTATAGAAGCTATATTCTTGCACATAGGGAGCAGTATTATAGTAGTTATATTCTTGCACATAGGGAGCAGTATTATAGTAGTTATACATAGGGGGCAGTATTATAGTAGTTAAATTCTTGTACATAGGGGGCAGTATTATAGAAGCTATATTCTTGCACATAGGGAGCAGCATTATAGTAGTTATATTCTTGTACATAGGGGGCAGTATTAAGTAGTTATATTCTTGTACATAGGGGGCAGTATTATAGTAAATATATTCTTGTACATAGGGGGTAGTATTATAGTAGTTATATTCTTGTACATAGGAGCAGTATTATAGTAGTTATATTCTTGTACATAGGGGGCAGTATTATAGAAGCTATATTCTTGCACATAGGGAGCAGCATTATAATAGTTATATTCTTGTACATAGGGGGCAGTATTATAGAAGCTATATTCTTGTACATAGGGGGCAGTATTATAGAAGCTATATTCTTGTACATAGGGGGCAGTATTATAGTAGTTATACATAGGGAGCAGCATTATAGTAGTTATATTCTTGTACATAGGGGGCAGTTTTATAGTAGTTATATTCTTGTACATAGGGGCCGTATTATAGTAGTTATATTCTTGTACATAGGGGCAGTATTATAGAAAGAGAAAAAAAAGAAAAAAAAGGGAAAAAAAAAAATATTGTGAAGCTTTGGCTGCCTTCACTGGGTCGTGCACACCTGCCGCCCATTTAACTCCTGTCCCTCTTATTGGAACATCTATATAGTATCCTACCCTCGCCGGTTTTATTTGTAGGCTTAGTCCCAAGAGAGGAGCATTTTGAGAGGTAGGAACTCAGCTTTCCCAGGTTAAGATATCCACCTGGTATTAATGTTAGGACCCATCTGAGAGCTTGGTCACCTGGACGTTGGTAGATGGGCCAATGTAATTTGATCAAATTATATACTAAGAACCTTGCATTATTTAATGTGGTTAGATTATAGGTTTGTATACCTCTGATAGTGAATTTATTTTGCGTGCTGCTGCCAATTTTGGTTTCTGCCTCTAGGGGCAGTATTATAGTACTTACATTCTTGTACATAGTGGGCAATATTATAGTAGTTATATTCTTGCACATAGGGGCCAGCATTATAGTAGTTATATTCTTGTATATAGGGGGCAGTATTAGAGAAGCTATATTCTTGCACATAGGGAGCAGTATTATAGTAGTTATACATAGGGGGCAGTATTGTAGTAGTTATATTCTTGTACATAGGGGGCAGTATTATAGAAGCTATATTCTTGCACAGAGGGAGCAGCATTATAGTAGTTATATTCTTGTACATAGGGGGCAGTATTATAGTAGTTATATTCTTGCACATAGGGGGCAGTATTATAGTAGTTATATTCTTGTACATAGGGGGCAGTATTATAGTAGTTATATTCTTGTACATAGGGGCAGTATTATAGTAGTTATATTCTTGTACATAGGGGGCAGTATTATAGAAGCTATATTCTTGTACATAGGGGGCAGT
This sequence comes from Eleutherodactylus coqui, assembly GCA_035609135.1. Classification (NCBI taxonomy): domain Eukaryota; kingdom Metazoa; phylum Chordata; class Amphibia; order Anura; family Eleutherodactylidae; genus Eleutherodactylus; species Eleutherodactylus coqui. The sequence goes on from CM069408.1 coordinate 35,440,256, forward strand.
ATTATAGTAGTTATATTCTTGTACATAGGAGCAGTATTATAGTAGTTATATTCTTGTACATAGCAGTATTATAGTAGTTATATTCTTCTACATAGGGGGCAGTATTATAGTAGTTATATTGTTGTACATAGGGGGCAGTATTATAGTAGTTATATTCTTGTACATAGGAGCAGTACTGTAGTAGTTATATTCTTGTACATAGCAGTATTCTAGTAGTTATATTCTTCTACATAGGGGGCAGTATTATAGTAGTTATATTGTTGTACATAGGGGGCAGTATTTTAGTATATTCTGTACATAGGGGGCAGTATTGTATTAGTTATATTCTTGTACATAGGGGTAGTATTATATTAGTTATATTCTTGTACATAGGGGGCAGTATTATAGTAGTTATATTCTTGTACATAGAGAGCAGTATTACAGTAGTTATATTCTTGTACATAGGGGCAGTATTATATTAGTTATATTCTTGTACATAGGGGCAGTATTATATTAGTTATATTCTTGTACATAGGGGGTAGTATTATAGTAATTATATTCTTGTACATAGGGGGCTGTATTATAGTAGTTATATTCTTGTACACAGGGGGCAGTATTTTAGTATATTCTTGTACATAGGGGGCAGTATTATAGTAGTTGTATTCTTGTACATAGGGGCCGTATTATAGTAGTTATATTCTTGTACATACGGTAGGAAGCAGTATTATAGTAGTTATATTCTTGTACATAGGGGGTAGTATTATAGTAGTTATAGTCTTGTACATATGGGCAGTATTATAGTAGTTATATTCTTGTACATAGGGGGTAGTATTATAGTAGTTATAGTCTTGTACATTGGGACAGTATTATAGTAGTTATATTCTTGTACATAGGGGGCAGTATTATAGTAGTTATATTCTTGTACATAGGGGGCAGTATTATAGAAGCTATATTCTTGTACATAGGGGGCAGTATTATAGTAGTTATACATAGGGGGCAGTATTATAGTAGTCATATTCTTGTACATTGGGACAGTATTATAGTAGTTATATTCTTGTACATAGGGGCAGTATTATAGTAGTTATATTCTTGTACATAGGGGGAAGTATTTTAGTATACTCTTTTACATAGGGGGCAGTATTATAGTAGTTATATTCTTGTACATAGGGGGCAGTATTATAGTAGTTATTTTCTTGTACATAGAGAGCAATATTATAGTAGTTATATTCTTGTACATAGGGGGCAGTATTATAGTAGTTATATTCTTGTACATAGAGAGCAGTATTATAGTAGTTATATTCTTGTACATAGAGAGCAGTATTATAGTAGTTATATTCTTGTACATAGGGGGCAGTATTATAGTAGTTATATTCTTGTACATAGAGAGCAGTATTACAGTAGTTATATTCTTGTACATACGAGGCAGTATTATAGTAGTTATATTCTTGTACATTGGGACAGTATTATAGTAGTTATATTCTTGTACATAGGGGGCAGTATTATAGTAGTTATATTCTTGTACATAGGGGGCAGTATTATAGAAGCTATATTCTTGTACATAGGGGGCAGTATTATAGTAGTCATATTCTTGTACATTGGGACAGTATTATAGTAGTTATATTCTTGTACATAGGGGCAGTATTATAGTAGTTATATTCTTGTACATAGGGGGTAGTATTATAGTAGTCATATTCTTGTACATAGAGAGCAATATTATAGTAGTTATATTCTTGTTCATAGGGGGCAGTATTATAGTAGTTATATTCTTGTACATAGAGAGCAGTATTATAGTAGTTATATTCTTGTACATAGGGGGCAGTATTATAGTTGTTATATTCTTGTACATAGAGAGCAGTATTACAGTAGTTATATTCTTGTACATAGAGAGCAGTATTATAGTAGTTAAATTCTTGTACATCGGGGGCAGTATTATAGTAGTTATATTCTTGTACATAAGGGGCAGTATTATAGTAGTTATAGTCTTGTACATAGGGGGCAGTATTATAGTAGTTATATTCTTGTACGTAGAGAGCAGTATTATAGTAGTTATATTCTTGTACATAGGGGGCAGTATTATAGTAGTTATTTTCTTGTACATAGAGAGCAGTATTATAGTAGTTATATTCTTGTACATAGGGGGCAGTATTATAGTTATATTCTTGTACATAGGGGGCAGTATTGTAGTAGTTATATTCTTGTACATAGGGGGCAGTATTATAGTAGTTATATTCTTGTACACAGAGGGCAGTATTATAGCAGTTATATTTTGGTACACAGAGGGCAGTATTATAGTATTTATATTCTTATATGTAGTAGGCAGTATTATATTTTCTCATACATAGAGGGCGTTATTATAACATTTAGGGCCCATATTCTGGGTATACGAGGTGTGTTGAAAAAGTACCTAACCTTAATTTTGTGCACGTGGTTTGCTGCATGTATTTAGACGACCCTAATGCGCATGCTTGGATTTTCATATGCAACTTGCATATGGGTCCTAGGTTCTGATAATAATAAAAGATCTCCTACAATTCAGTGTATAAAGTCTTGTGTTACCTATATAGATGTTGGTGTCCTCTTCTTCCCCTCTGCGTCTGAGAGCGGTATCTTTCTTTATAGTGGGCGGAGCCTCTGGCAATTTCTTCCCTTTGGCTTTGGCAGAACCCTTTGCGCTGGAAGGTTTGGCCTTAGTGTTCTTAAATGCTTTCTGTTTCAATTTGTCTTCTGGCAGCTAAAATGGAAGAAAATCTAAATATCAGAAAGAGCTTCTTCTAAAGTCTATTATCTATCTAATCTGCGTATCTAATCTATCTCATAACTATCTAATCTGTTCTCCTTCTACTTTCTTGGTTATATTGCAGTCTGTCAGGAATCATTTCAGTACATTGCTGCTGGTTAGTGTCTGACATCTGGCTTTTTCGCTGTTGTCTCCTGTAATCCTCTTGTACACAATACTCTACATTATCCAGGCCTCATCAGGCCGCTATGCTTAACATCACTCTTCTTCCCACACAATAAGCGGGAGTCAGCCGGCAGCTACCGAATGCCTGGGATCCAGCGAAAGACTGGCAGCCTATCTGATGGAAGCTAATGCATGTCAATGTGTATCCTGTGTGTAAATTGGGCAGAACATGGATAGGTGTCCGTGCGCTGTCCGTTTTGTGTTGCACCAGAGGCATAACGTGAAGCTTCTTGGCCCCGATGCAAAACCTGTAACAGGACCCCCAACTATAATACTTTATTCATAGTACTGGGCTCCCTATATGGAGAAGAGAGGCCTTATGGCCTGCCCTAAGGCTCCAGGGCATCCCCTACAGTTACACCCTTGTGTTGCGCCATAGCCTCACACACAAGGGAAGTGTGCTGGAGGCCTTTGTAGAATTATTATGCAATGATTTGCAGAGGTTGTAGAAACAAGAAGAGAACGAGTGCTACCTATAGGAAGTGGTACGATTCCGCCCCTCACCTTCTTCTCAGCCTCCCTCCTCTGCAGATCCTTCTGTTTGATGGCCAAGAACTGGAACTTGAGCAGCTTGGCCACCAGTGGAAGAGGCAACGTCTCTCCAGAGTCCAGGATGGTCTTGGCAGCTTCTGTCACCTGTGAAGCAGAGAAATTCTAGAAAGTTCAAGTGGGGAGCAGAGGTCTGCAATAAAATCCAAGGAGAGAAGAGGGCTGACGGGATCCTACAAGATGAACTGAAGAGTGGGCGAAACACCACTGCACCCTGAAAACTAATCAGAGCCCCTCTTCCGAACATCACGTACAAGTCCCGTCACATCCTGAGCATCTGTCATTTTTCCGCTGGCTTACGTTGGGAGTTTCTGTATACTTTGCTGTCAGCGAGTGCCTATAATGTACTGCTATATGGTAATAATAAAGTTGCAATTGCAGTTCAAGCAATGACTCAAGTATAAGACATAACATAAGCATAAAAAGCAATATACAGATAGATTTACAGTCAATGACCACTGTTATTAAGCACCCATCTAGAAGGGTGCTGGACCTCCTTTGGGCTTCAAACCTGTTGCAATTTATTAGGGCAGCCATCCACAGCTATCCAAGGACCCCGGGTGTGCCAAAAAAAACATTCCCCACACCATTATTTCACCAAGCTGAACAGTTAACACCCGTCAGGGCGGGTTCATCAAATTCTGACCCTTCCATCAGCATGCTGCAACACAAATCTGGATTCATCTGACCAGGCAATGTTTTTCCACTGCTTGTTGAGCCACTTTTTATGGTCTTCTACCAACTGGCATCTCACTTTTCTGTTCCTCTTGGACACAATGGCGCTGAAACTGGTTGTCTCCATTTACAGCCCATCCATGCTAAGCTACGACAAGTTGTGTGTTCAGACATGTTAGTTGGATCACCAGTCCTCTATTTGGCTGCAATTTGCTTGACTGTGCACTACCTGTTTGTCAACACGATTCTTGACATCCTCCTTTGACGCTTTTAGTTGACGAGTTGCTTCCGTCCACAGGATTCCCTTTCTTTGGATATTTTTTCTTGATCACACCGTTCTTGGTATACTCGTCATATCGCTACACAAGTAAATCTTACAAGGTTGGCAATGAATTCCTGGCCCCAGCTAAGTCTAGCACCGATGTCCAGGCTTTGTTGGAAGTCATTCAGATCGCTGGATTTTCCCATCTAATGTCGATTAACGCTGGGACTGATCCATTGCACTCTGAGATCATATATCTAATTTCAATGCAGGGAAGCTCCAACTTTGAAAGAGCTAGGGTCTGTAATAAAGGGCTATTCAGTGCAAGGCTGGGTTTCCACAGTGCGGTAATCATATGAGCTTGAAACCCCACCGACCCACGGCGGCCAATGACCATACAAACCTGCCGGCATACCCAGCAAGATTGTCCGGCCATTGGCCACTGTGGGTGAGGAGGAATTCAAATGGCGCATGGAAGCCAGCCTAAATTGTGACTTGCTGTAAAGACATTTTGCAGAAGGGGAGCCTTCCTTTAGAAGAATCATATACGGAACTAATGTATAAGAAATTCAGGGCTCTTCTACAAGTCCTGGACCCTTGACAGAGTCTCTTTCATTCCATTTTCATGGTGGGTATAGGCAATTTCAATAGATATACATTCATGTCTATGGATCATGGTAGACCACCGACCGGCCAAGAGGGAACTCAATGATTTGATAAGATAGAATTTTACTTCCAGATCCCTATGTTCATCTTTAAGATAAGCATCGTCAGGGACGCCCAACACTTGCTTTTGTCCGCACTTGTAGGACTGTGTGGATCACCAAATGATGGGTCTATGGTCAACTTCAGATTGGCCTGATGCATCAGCTAATAGGACTGGTAATTGCCACTGGTTGCGTTGATGGTTGACAATATTGGAGAACGTGGATTTCGGAGAGATAATTTTGGGTTGTCACCGGTGGGGTCATGATGAGCACTGTAGATTTGGGATAGTAATGTGATGATGGCATCCGGCCAAGGGAGGGTCCGTCTGCGCCTCAGGGAGTCCAACAATGCTGGGCTATAAAGAAGCCAATTAAGCCTTCAACCGGCAGAGCAGCCATTCCAGCCTGTTCTCCAACGTCCCGGCCTAATTGGGGTGAAATCAGGGTATTGAGTTTCCTGAGGGCGATGACAGAAGTGGGAACACACAGCTGGATGCACCAGATGTGTGGCATTGGCAGACCCTCTGTTTTATGTCTATTTCGCTTTTATGGCTGGGGTTTTTTTACAGCTTGTTTCCACCAAGTTTCATACAACATCTGGAGCTTCTCCTCTGAGCCCCGTATACACTGTGAAATAATAAAATAACCCCAAACTGCCCCATAAAAGCTGCTGATGACTTTGTGGCCGCGGGGGGTGGGAATGTGAAGGGCTTCGATAGCGAGCACAATCACAGCTCTAATCTCCTCTTAAGACCCCGCTATCTTTCTTGCTTTTTTTATACTCTTGAGTCAAGTATTTGCTTTATTTGTAACCGGAGGATAAATGAGGTGATGCGAACATTCTGACAAGCCCCCTCGCTCTGGCACCCCCTTCTTCCCTTCCTTGTAGCAATTAGGCCCTTTCGGCATGTGGTGTCAATTTCTGCTGGGGAGAAGGGACTGAGAGCGCGCAGTGTGCTCGGGATCTGCAGAGGTTCTCGCAGCTCCATCCTTTTATTTGACTTGACCGCTTTCCAAGGAGCAAACACACTTGTTTTTTGACTTTTGAGATAGTTTTGGGGAAAAAAAGACAGCAGAGGCCAAGTGAGCAGCTGCAAGAAGCCCGGACATCTGTGCGGTAAAGGCCTGGTCCGCAGCCGTATGTTGGCCGATAAGACAGAATTCTCTCATCTGGTGAGCACCATGTCAAACACAAAGACGAGTCTATTCACAATGTAGTTGCTACACAGCTAGCGCACCTTATGAAATGGCGCGTCTTAGGATTGGCACTAGAGTTCTCATGTCTTTATCTCATCTTAGGGACACGGGTCAGAATAGAGACGAGCGTAGGCACGGGACACACCGTGATTGAACAAGCTGTGCAGCCTAATTAATCCCCGGTGGCATTGATTTCCACAGGTCGCCCGCAGATTTTGGAGCAGAATTTACCGCAGCTTGCTGTGCGGCCTATCCCATCCCATGCGGAATTTCTGCAGGGCAGTTGATAAACCCTCCTGACATAAAGTTGCTGATAGTTGTGGATTTCATGGCGTTCGTCTCAGCTAATCGTGCGATTCTGATTTCCATTAGTTTACTTTACTCAACTGCGTCATTGGAGGAACAATGCAAATTTACATGCAGATCCGCACTAAAAACTTGCAATGCTCTTACCAAACTTACCCCTCGGTTCCATATTCCTTCTAGTTCTACTTAGCAGAGTTGGGAGGGTTGTGCGGCTGGATATGACATCATGCTGTCCTTGCAGGAATGAACGGCTGTCATACACAGCAGATTTTCTACTGCGCCATCTGTTAAGCAGCTGCAAGCATTGCTCAGAAGAGGGTGGCCGAGGGGCGCTAAACATGGAGTGATGGTTTACTTCCACCTGAGATGCAAATAGTTAATGAAGACGAAGCGACCGGACATTATGATCTGATGAAACGGTAAGTGCGCTAGCGGCTGCTGCTGGCGCATACGATGCAGCACTAATTGCTGAGCTGCACCTGCACTTGTGAGTCCAGCCAGCAATTAAGTGGAAAAGGCGAGCGCGAACAGCTGACGCTGGTACAAGGGCACGCTTGAACAGAACACATTGATATCAATGGCTTTATTCACATGCACGGATTTTTCCTGTGCATTTCAGTCACACAATAAAAGCAGCAGCTTTAGTCAATGGGGGAGAGCAAATGTTCACGCAATATGCTAAGAGATGCGCGATATGCTGCGTAATCCTGCTGGAACACTTCTAGAACTCATTACACTAATTAGCCATTTTAATCGGTGAGTCTTTGTTAGGGCTCCTTCCCACTGGCGAGGGTGATATCAGGCCGTGAATCACCTTGACATACAGGTAAAAGCCCCATGGATGCGAGGCGTTTTCATGTCCTGTCGTGTAGTGGCCCAGAGTTAGAGGGGCCCCTCCATAAGTATGTATGTGTTTGTCTTGTGTATTTGTATTGTCGGTGTCTTCTAGGTGCGTGCATCTGTGATGTGTATTGTACCTCTGCAGCACTGAATGAGTTAATGTCTAAGTTATATCTGGAAAATGTATCTTGTTGTGTGTCACGTGATCATGTTTTATATAGTTGTATGCAAGGATGCAATGCTAGTTAGTTAGCTAGCAAGTGAGTCAGCTTTTAGGTCTCCTTGCAAAAGTTTCCAAATGTGAGTGTTGATCGGTAGAGAGTTGGAGAGAGAGAAAGAGAGCGGCCGGAAGAAGAACCCCATAGATAACTGGGACTGTGGACTTGTCTGACATTATGTGAATCCTCCCTGTTGCACCACTACCCTGCTGCGTATGTAAAGTGTTGAACTGTAACTGTTTCTACAAGTAAACGAGCTCAACCGACTGCTTTCAGTTTTGCTCTGAAATGTTAGCCCTCTGTGTGGACTACGTTATTACCAACTTCTGGATTCACCTCAAAGGATGGAAAGGTGGCGTCACGAGAGACAAAGGACTTAAGGTAAACCGTGTACTGGGTTGCCCTGTGAAACTCCCCCAGCAGTAACTTGGTCGGGTCCCGTGCCACCCCCAGGGAAGGAGATGGTAGAGCCCTGTGACAAGGCCTCAATCTACCCCACTAGCTCCTCGGCTGTGGGCCCGCTCCTCGGACGCTGCACTTCGGGGATGAAGGAATCCTCCGCTGCGGCTGTGACAGCCATAGCAGGGGATTGCAGAGTTCTCCCATTGTTGTTTTTAATATGGCCGGTGCGGCTGCTACCGCACCGCCCCCGTTGACAGCAATGGGCAATATCGCAGAAAGTTAGAACATGCTGCGCTTTTTTCCCTGCACATGCAGGAAAACATCGCTAATGTAAATCAACCCATTCAAAATATTAGGTTTCACATTTGTGCGAGATTTGTGCATCTTGCAACACACAAATCTCACACGATTTCCTCACCAGTGTGAAGGCCCCCTAAGGGTGATTTCACACAAGCGGAATATTTTAGCAAATATGCGGAAAGTTCTGCACCAAAATCTATGGTCTCCATGTGGATTTTAATGCGGAATTGCCAGCAGAATTAAGACTTTTTCAACTTTGCACTTGATGCGGAATTCTGCGGCAGCAGATTAAGGGCTCATTCACACAAGTGAATTTGCGTAGCTAACTTACATGCACAAAAAAAACACGACTATTAGAACCAATGGTTTTCTATGGAAACGTTCAGACGAAGGAATATTAGGCATGCAAAAAAAAAAAAAAACGCACCTAAAAAGACAAGACATCAGCAACTGAAATTCGCTGCTGCGCGAAAATATAGGTCTTGACCTATCTTTGGTCCGCAAAACACAGGAGTGTCCATAGACTTCTATGGGATCTGAAAAATAAGAGAGGGAGAGCGAATTCTGCCATGCAGCTAAACCCACAAGCACTGTGTTCTCACGGGGATGAAGGGAAGCCTCTCGGTGGGGGACTCCCTTCATCCTCGCGGTGGGGCTTCCCTTCACTGGAGAGAGAGCGATGAAGGGACTCCCTAGGGCTTCTCTTCATCTCCCAGGGGTTCCTTCATCAGGTGACGAAGGGAAGCCCCGGAGAGTCCCCTCATCCCTGGGATGAAGAGAAACCCAGCTGAAGCTCGTGATTGCGTGAATTTATTCTGCACCTGTATCTTCTTTTACACCCAAGATTACCCTCCACATGTATCTTCTTCTATACAAGACTATCCTGCATCTGTGTTGGTTTTACACCTGAGATTATCCTGCATCTTTATCTGTTTTTACACCTGAGATAATCTTGCACTCCTATCACATTTAACACTTGAGATTATGCTGCATCTTTATCTATTTTTGCACATGAGATTATTTTGCATCTTTATCTGCTTTTACACATGAGATTATCTTGCATCCGTATCTTCCTTTACACAAGACTAGAGATGAGCGAGCATACTCGATAAGGCAAACTACTCGAGCGAGTAGTGCCTTATTCGAGTACCTGCCCGCTCGTTTCTAAAGATTCGGCTGCCGGCGGCGGGGGAGAGCGGGGAGGAACGGAGGGGAGATCTCTCTCTCCTTCTCCCCCCCCCCCCCCCACTCCCCACTGCTCACCGCCGCAACTCACCTCTCACCCGCGCCGGCAGCCGAATCTTTAGAGACGAGCGGGCGGGTACTCGAATAAGGCACTACTCGCTCGAGTAGTTTGCCTTACCGAGTATGCTCGCTCATCTCTTCACAAGACTTTCCTGCATCTGTATCTCCTTTTACACTTGAGATTATCCTACACTTGTATCCCTTTTTACACCTGAGATTATCCTCCATCTGTATCTCCTTTTACACCTGAGATTATCCTGCATCTTTATCTGCTTTTACACATGAGATTATCCTAAATTTGTAGTTTCTTCTGCAAGAGATTATCCTGCACCTCTTTTTACACCTGAGATTATCCTGTATCTGTTCCTCTTTACATATCTGAGATTATCCTGCATCTGTATTTCCTTTTACACCTCAGATTATCCTACACTTGTATCCCTTTTTACAGCTGAGATTATCTTGCATCTGTATCTGTTTTTACACCTGAGATTATCCTGCACTCATATATCATTTAACACCTGAGATTACCCTGTATCTTTATCTGTTTTTGCACCTGAGATTATTCTGCATCTGTATCTGTTTTTACACCTGTTTTACCCTGCATCCGCATCTTCTTCTACACAAGACTATCCTGCATCTGTATCTCTTTTCACACCTGAGATTATGCTGCATCTTTACTGCCTTTACACATGAGATTATCCTGAATTTGTAGTTTCTTCTGCAAGAGATTATCCTGAACCTGCATCTCCTTTTACACCTGAGATTATCCTGTATCTGTTCCTCTTCACATATCTGAGATTATCCTGCATCTGTATCCCTTTTTACAGTTGAGATCATCTGGCATCTGTATCTGTTTTTACACCTGAGATTATCCTGCATCTGTATCTCCTTTACACCTGAGATTATCCTGCATCTGTATCTGTTTTTACACCTGTTTTACCCTGCATCCGCATCTTCTTCTACACAAGACTATCCTGCATCTGTATCTCCTTTCACACCTGAGATTATGCTGCATCTGTATTTTAATTTACGTTTGTGATTATCTTGCACCTCACTTCACACTTGAGATTATCTCTGTTTAGACCGTTTATCTGTATAAAGCAATCTTCGGGCAGCGACTCTGGCGGTGACATCACACGGTGATTTCAGCACTTCTTCGTCTTGTAATTGAGTGAGTGAAAACCACATTAACGTCTCTGATTTTCTCCATTTCTGGCTCGCTATTGATGTGACTTGTGTTTCAGTGTAAACACTGAGCAGGAGGATGCGAGCGTTAATTGGCCACTTCATCGTGTACATCCTCGGGGGCCCGCTTCCTACAGACCTGCTGAGTGACAAGTCGCTGGGAGCTTAATCGCTGCTTTCACAGTAGAGCAGATCTTTCAAGCCGTGGTCACGAGAGTGACACTAATCGCACTAAAGTCCCGGCCTCCACTAGAAGGCTGATAACTGTGGAAAGTCCTCAAATCCCCGCACTTCTAAGAGGAAACCCCGGCCAGAATCATTACACAGCGCTTAACCTCTGCCTGACCACAGACAAGTGCGTCATCGGGAACATCTGTTCTAGCAATAGAAAGGAACGATGAGCATTTCCATATACAAAGTCCACAGATTAGTGGAGAAAGCTAGACGTTTAGTTTTATTTTACCCCTTACCGGATTTACACAGTCACCCACGTATAATATAAAGGGTTAGTATCAAACACCGCAGTAAAAACATGTGCAGTTATGCAGATACGGTTTTTGGTCCAGGTTTTTTTTGGGGGGGGGATTCCCCATGTGAATACAGCCTTAAAGTTTACCCTAGAAATCTCAGTATCTGTTCTTCTTCTGTACTGACCCTGCAAAATACCACTTCTTGTATAGGTAGGGTGTCCCCTAAACCATCACTGCATTAGGAACAGTTGGCACCTGACATCTGAACCTGACATGTTCAGTAACGTGGTACCAAGTTATGGCCGTGTCACGATCTGCTCTCAGATAATGTGCTGACCTCTTCTCTCTGCATTAGAGAGCAACATTGGGCAGTTATGGGTAAAATGGTGACTTGAGTGACTTTGACCGCGGGCAGATTGTTGATGCCGGAGGTGTGGTGCCAGTATTTCTGAAACAGTCACACTTGCTGGCTGTTCCTCAACCATGGCTACTAAGACTGGTTGAACCATGGACAGACATGCGACAGAAGATCACACAGCATTAGGCCACGTGTAGTTGATTCTAAAGGTGAGCATCGGGTGGCACGCCTGGTATCTCAGCGATGACATGCTACAATGGACCAATTGAGCATGTAGTGCATTAGGTAGACCATGAGGTTTACTTTGCATCTACTGGGGTTCAAGAGCTGAAGACCAACAACGGTGCCCCTGATAACCCTGTGTCAGTGCCAATAATGCCTTGCATGGGCCCAGGAAAAACATCAGTGGAACTTGGACACATGGCAGGAGGTCATCTGGAGTGATGAGTCCTTTGCTTAACTATACAAATGGCTAGGTCCATATTTGGCATAAACAGCAAGAAGCTAAGTCCCATAGGTGCTGTTTTGGGGTTCAACAAGCCGGTAGTAGTGGTGTCATGGTCTGGCATGTCCTTGGACCGTTGGTCATCATACCACAATCCTTGAATAGAGAACACTATAGGAACAATCATTTGCACCTACATCTTTAGGTAGTCTTCCCTGACTACAGTGTCATCGAGCTCAAATTACCAGGGAGGGGTTGGAGGAACATGACAATGAATTCTCTACACTGCCTTGGCCTCCATACTCATCGGACTGTAACTCCATTGAACATGCTTGGGATATGCTGGAAAGGGCTGTAAGATGTTCCCACTAATCTGCAAAATGTGCACCAAGTGACGGAGCTGCTGCAGCGGGCATGGGTTGAATGTGGAAGATGTTCACCTTGTGGAATCTGTTCCCTGAACGTCTGAAAGTCATGGATGCCAAAAAGATGGTTCAACCCATTATTGAGTAGATGTTCCTAATGCAGTGATCATTCAGTTGTAATTGTCATTTATAGAGCCATACTGCCAACACATAACAATGTAATTCTATAATATAGTGAACACAACCCTGTGTCTTTATAATACTGCTCTATGGTGCCCATATAAGAGTGGCAAACAATGAGCACATGACATTGCCATAGATTGTATATACAGTGATTGCCCACTTTACATTACAGATATCGGAGAACCCAGGGTATACCAAGGAAATATTCCTCACACCATTACTGGACCTCAACCAGCCTAACAGGAAGGGGTCATCTATTCATGCTGCTTACAACAAATTCTGACCCTGCCATAAGTATGATGCAACAGAAATCTGGAGTCATCTGACCAGTTGACGTTTTTCCACTGATCGGTGAAACAATTTTCATGCTCTTTTGCTCACTGAAGTCTTGTCTGTCTGTTTCTCTTAGACACAAGGGTGCTGGAACTGGTCATCTGATGTTAGAGCCCATCAGTGCTAAGGAAAGACGAGTTGCATGCTCGGACACACTAGTTGAAGCACCATTGTTTTATTCGGCTACTGTTGACTGTGCAGAATGATTCCTGACATCCTCTTCTGACCCCTTTTATCAACAAGTTGTTTACATTCACAGGATCCCCTTTTGCTGACATTTCAATCGCGTCATTCTCTGTATACTCTCCGAAACATTACACGAGAAAACCCCACCAGGCCTCGCTGGGAGTCGCTCAGATTGCTGGATTTTCCCATTCTAATGTGGATTCACACTGAAACTGATCCACAGAAAATCTGTCGTCTTGATTTTATGCTGCAATCAAGGGTCCCGGGGATAATTTCCAATTGTTAGAGGGCCGGGATCTCTAATAAGATGGCCGTTCAGTGTATGATAGAGCAATACTGTAAATATATAACATTGCTTTATATCACCCAAGTAGGGGTGCATTCACACGCGGCGGTGTGGATGCAATAAAATGTCATCGAAAGTGCATAAGGAAAGACGGCATTTCTGAGTTTTCTGCTGCAAACGCAGCAAAAACACATGTACTTTTTTCCTACCCACTTTTTACCACATCCAAACCACCATTTTAAATGTACCCTAATACAACATCTTATACTGTCATGTAATCATGTAATTAGCAATGAGCCCCCAGAGAGGATACTTGAGAGAACCACAAGTGGTGGAGGCCTGGGCAGCGCTCCTTGCTATATCCTGGCCCTTCCTTGTATCTTGACCACACTACTAGAACGTGACGGAGATACTCTGAAACCCTTCATGTATTTTACATCATATGGAAATACATTGGGTGATGGGAAATCCCACTGATCCATTCTCGATTACAAGTTTAATGGGGCGCACTGAACAACAAATACTTCCAGATATCTTTCTGCTTTGCGTGTGTTCTGGCAGGTAATGACTATCAGATCTCATCCATCAGATGCAGGATCCTGGCACTCGTCCACCACCGACTCTCTGGGCAACCGCCTTTATGAGAAGACAGTTGGGCACACATGTGTGAAGACCCCCTGATGGGTACATAAGCTGTTCACTTCAAGCACGGCCCTAAACTTCCAAATTCATTTATTATTCCATGTGACTGGGATTAGATCCTGGTCCAAAGCAGCCGAGAGCTGGAAACCTCTGCGCTGGACATTCTTATAACTACACAAGTATTCTTACAAAGATCTGGTCTGTAAAATCTGCAAAGAGTCACCTGCTGCATTACTCACATTGTGCCGTATGGGCTCCTTCTTTGGACATTTCCTACCAAAAATAATTGGACACCCGAGCAAGAATCAAAAGTAGTATTTATTTCCATATGTTAATATTTAGTAGCATACTTTCTACTCATGTCTAATACACTTCAGCTGGTATTTCCCTCCATTCATCCTGCAAATATCTGGTGAGTTCTTTCATTGTCCTGTCTACAGTGGTGCAGGAAGCATAATTATCGGACAATCAAGCAATAGAAGAACATTCTATCGATTGACGAATTGCACTACTCCATCTTCAGATCAGATGGCCATACCTGGGTGTGGAGGATTATGGGGAACGCCTTTTGCCTAAGTGTGTTCTGCCAATAGTTAGGTAGGGTGGAGGTTCCGTAATGGTCTGGGGATATTTTACGTGGCATGGTCTTGGTTCGTTGGTTGTAGTGGCAAGAACCATGAACAAGGTGTACCCTGACATTCTGGACAATAATGTGGGAATGGTCAGCCATACTTCCAAGAAGACACCATGCCTTGTTACAAATCCAAGGCTGTTTTAGGCCCAAAGGAGCCCCACTAAGTATTAACATATGGATATGAATACTATTTTTGATTCTTGCTCAGGTGCCCAATCACATACTTCTGCTAGGATAGTGTATCTGAATTGTTGCAGCCCAGTAAATGATCTTCCTAATGTTTGCTTCTCAACCTGTGGTACACATCCATGAGGCACACGACAAGTCCACAGGGGGTACTCACATTATGCTTATTCATTGCTTTTCTAGTTCGCTCTAGGTTTGATCATAGCATTAGGGGTACACATATGTCATTTGTTTTGGTGGGGGAACTTGGTGGCAACACTAATAAACATTGACCTACCTGACACCTCTTTTCCCCACCAGAAAACCTTTGGAAGGCAGCGACAGGAAATAACTCGGATGCATGAGAACATCTGTGATGTTGCAACAATTGAAGTTGAGTAACATGAATCCAACATGGTAGCATCCCTAAAACCGTCAGAGTCCAAGGATGTAAACAGTGATGGGGGCATTGCTTGAGATGGTGTTGTGATATGCACTCTGCCACAGGTCCAAATTGGAGTCGTCCCCGCCACCATACATTGCAAATCTGAATTTCCTTTCCTAGCTTGTTTGTGGTTCAGTCCTTGGCAATGCTTCTGGTCCATCTTCTGGGTATGACTTTCAACCCTGCTTTGCTGTTGCATGCTATTTCTAGCTGGTTGCAATATGGTCCCCTACTGCACTTTTGGTCCTGATGTTCATCAGTCTTTGTAGCCCCTCACCACCACCACTAGGAACATATAATTCCACACATCGTTCCTTTCTCCATGGGGCAAGCTTTCTTCTTTCTCATAATTACAATACTTTCTGCCTTGTTCTTCATGATCTTCTGCTGGTTGTCCGTATCATCTACCATAGGGACTATACAACTATAAAGGTCATAATATCAGGTGTTTTGACACAGATGGCTTTGAAATGTTTTGTTTTCTCGGTTGATCCTTTCATGTGTACTTGTGGTGACATTATTCATCCTTCATCCTCAACAATATCATGAACAACGTGTGAAATCCTGAAGACGGACTAAGCAAAACCAGGCTGGTCATCGGCATTGACTCCTGGTGTTCCTTCAGAAGGTCTTGTGATTGAGTCTTCAGGTTTCTCTTCATGATTTCTGTGACTGCCTTCATCCATCTTCTTCCTGCTCTTCATCTTCATATTGTCCTGTTGGTCATCTAACGGCTACAATAAAATGAAGTTCCAGTGGTGGAAGGTTCACCTTAACTTGATTATTGTTTTCTTTGATGCTTAACAGTTTCTTCCAACACCTGCACCCAAATGGTCAAAAGATCTCTGGTATCAATATGGACTGCTTTCTGTCTCCTTTGTCTAGTACCACAACATTCCTCATCTCCATCTGTGATGACAACCATACATTGTGATCCCCAAGCAATACCCTTCAGACTGCAATTCCTCAAGGTTTTGAATATTTCACCTTGGTTTGGTCTGAGATCCATTTGTTTGTTTTCTTGGCTGTTAGACAGATTCTTAATAGTCTTTGGCAACTTTCAAAGGAATAGTCAACGTCTCCAGTCTTCACTTCTTCACTATAGCATTACATGTATATTAAAGGCTTGTCCAGTTTATAAAACCCATTGAGTGGAATTTATCAAAGCCGTTTGTCAGTTTTCTATCTTCAAAAAGTCACTTTGCACAAGTCGGGTTTTGCTCAAATTGTGCGACTTTTATGCAGCTTTATGCCTGTCATTCCACTTTGTCAAAGTGTCTAGAAAAGGGGCCATAATTTGAGTGGAGTGAGGTTTTTAGACTGATTTATGAAGTGCGAGTTTTTAAAAAGTCACAAAATTTGTCGCAATCACACTCCAGTAGCTTGTTGGCGTAAAAAGTGACTGCATGGCTGTAGACATATTTAAATTCCCTCCATTGTCGTGCACCCTATTAGGAAATTCTGAGATAATAAAGGAGATTCCTCTCCTCAGGATCCTCATTTTTTGGTTATAGTAGACTGCGGTAACGAGTGTGTCGTGTTCTGAATGACCCATCCTGTTCTGCATTACACAGACAAAGCATTATGTGAATGGACACTGTGTAATACTTCATTTCTCCTGCGGGGGTGTGGCAGGAAAAGTGAACACTTGCTGCCAGGTTTCCCCACAAATTACAGCTAATCACTAAGTGGTCAATTTATTTTCAAGCAACGCTTTCAACAAAATAGGGTTTTTTCAAAGTGGAGAATTTCTTTAAGACATGTCCACACTGGAGGCACTTCTTCACCCCCCATTTGACAGTTATCATTGGGGTGGGCAGCTCAGCGGCTAATTATATCCCCTACTGGAAAAATTAAGGATTACCTGGCAACCACTGAAAGTGGCCCGCTGGAGTGAGAACCACTCTTTGTGCGGGTCATCTACCGAGGCTAACGGAGGGGGTCCAGATCAAGACATTCTCTTCTATTTCCCATATATGCGCTAAAGTGACAACTTTACAAGCCGCCATTTTTGATCACCTGACAGGAACATACAGCTTTTTATGAAAGTTTTGTTTTTTCTTCTTCGCTTGTCTCTGTTTGGAGAAGAACATGTGTAGTTAAGTCCTTTCGTCTGACAGCCACCTCTGTATGGCGAGAGGCTCGGGTAATTAGGCCCAGAAAATGTGCAGACCTTCGCTGGAGGCTACGGCTGCGCCAATTACAACCCCTGACGGAAAGCAGCGTTGTGTACATAGCGTGTTTTTTTTTCTTCTAAATCCCTACCTCGTAAATAACTTGTTAATGTGCCTTATGTGAGTTTGTATGAGAGATTTGTCCAGCAGACGGAGGGTTAAACCAATAAATTTAACAATCGAGTATGTGTTAAATGAGTCCGTGGAGAGAGCGGTGAACGTCGTTCAAGCGTTTCCCCCCCTCCTGACCGCAGCGCTTTTTATATCAACTTAAAACTGAGATGCATTAAAACTTTATGAGGCATCTCCGGGTGAAAACGCAAACACAATATTTTGCAACCAAGCAATTTGGCGACCCCGGGGTCTGTGGGATGGTTAATAAAAGGGTCGTAAGCGTCAGAGTAAACAGTCGGGGTGTTTTATGGCTCGGGTCGGTAAAGGGGAAAATACAGAGAGATCCAGATATTCCTGATGATGGCGGCTACACAGTCTATTGAACAGAACCGCTGGCTCTCACCTCATAGTACTGGGGAACATCTTTTGTTTTCTTGATTTTTGGGTTTCCAAGTTCATGCACCTAAAAAGGAAGAAACGTTGAATATAAAGTACAGCAACAAAAAGGGAATAATAGAACTAAAGGAGGAAATTCAAAACATCTCAATCTGAAAAATCTCTCATATCTCTCTATGTGTTATAATGGGGTGGATATAATCTAGGTGTGGTATAATGAGGTGTGCAATGGCGGATTATAAACGGATCTCGAGGCTCCAGGCGGGTCCATGGCTGACCGAACCGCCCCTATCATCATCCGCTGCAAGTGCGCCGCTGCTGTAAAAACGAATAAACAGCTATACTCACCTGTGTCGCACCTCCCGCTCTCGCCTCTGCAGTTCACGCCAATGGTCCCCAGGGTGCTTCCTTAACCCTTTCCAATCCACTGTCTGACCTCTGAAGACATTATGATTTAAGGCTGTACAGCTCCGATGTTGGAAGATATCCATCAGGGTTCTCTTACTGTATATTGCCAGCCTCTCTGCTGTCGGAGCCTATCCAACATGTCACCTCATGCAGTACTGGCTTTAGCCAGCAGATAGAGCTGTTGTATAACAGCAGAAAAGAGTAAGCCCCCTAGGAAAACTAGGAAAAAAAATTGGATTGGAAAGGGTTAAAGGCCAATCACGTGACAAAAACGTGACTATGAGTGGTCATAGCATTTACGTTGCCTGGAAGTCAGCAAGGACCCAGCGGCACGGACTGCAGAGAGCCGGAGCTGGAGAACCGATACAGGTGAGGTGAATATAGCTGTATTTCAGTTTTTTTAAATTATAGTGTCTACAAAGGGAATTTTTTATTAAACAGGGCCATGAGAAGCATTGTGGAGTATTATTATTAAAGGGGCCAAGTGGGGCATTATTACTAAACAGGGCCAAGTGGGGCATTATTACTAAACGGGGCCAAGGGGGCATTATTACTAAACCGGGGCCAAGTGGGGCATTATTGCTAAATAGGGCCAAGTGGGGCATTATTACTAAACAGGGCCAAGTGGGGCATTATTACTAAATGGGGCCAAGGGGGCATTATTACTAAACCGGGGCCAAGTGGGGCATTATTACTAAACGGGGCCAAGGGGGGCATTATTACTAAACAGGGCCAAGTGGGGCATTATTACTAAACCGGGGCCAAGTGGGGCATTATTACTAAACAGGGCCAAGTGGGGCATTATTACTAAACAGGGCCAAGTGGGGCATTATTACTAAATGGGGCCAAATGGGGCATTATTACTAAATGGGGCCAAATGGGGCATTATTATTAAAGGAGCCAAGTGGGACATTATTATTAAACAGGGCCAAATGGGATAATATTAATAAAGGGGCCAATTGGGGAATTATTGTTATTAAAGGGACCAAGTTGTGCATTACTACTAAATGAGGCTAATTGGGGCATTATTATTATTAAACAGTCTAAATGGGACATTATTATTATTAAACAGTCTAAATGGGACATTATTATTAAATGGGCCAAGTGGGACACTATCAATAAAAGGGGTCATGTAGGGCATTTTTATTAAATGGAACCATGGTGGGCATTGTTACTAAAAGGGGCATTATTACTAAATGGGGCGATATGAGGCATCATTAATAAATTGGACCATGAGGAGCAATGGAGCATTATTATTAAACAGGGCATTACAACTAGATGAGGCAATGAGCGGCCTTATTTTTAAATATGACATTACTTCTTAACAAGGCCATTAAGTGTAATGAAGCATTATTAAACTGGGCATTATCAGTAAATGGGGCCATGAGGGACAATGGGGCATAATACAAAACAAGGCCATGAGAGGCATCATTACTGAATGTAGCCATAGGAGCCTTATCGCTTAATGGAGGCCAGGAGGGGCATTAGTACTTAATGGAGACCATGAGAGGCATTATTGCTGGATGGGGAGAATAAAGAAGTCATTATTACTGATTGATTGCTCTTTTACTTTGTCGGCCTACAGAAAGCACAAAAAGGTGGTTACTATTACTGTAATGCCATGGGTGGCATCATTACTACCTGGGGCACTACGGATGGAGAGATTGTTTGCAAGTCAGGTGACTGGGAAATTGAGGAGATAAAGATGTCTGCATGTCAAATTCTGCAGAGACAAGTTGTAACTGGGAGAAGTTGTCATTGTGGTCTGGACTGGATGAAGAAGGAAGGGGGAAGTGAGTCACTCCTGTCAGAGTGGACGTCACCTGTGATCACTGGATACAACGGTACTTTAATCACTCAACAGTCTGCAGAGCGTCTGCATAAAGCTGGTATCTACTGCTATATGCTCACTGTATAGAGGGTACTATTGGTTTGTATATTGTGTGTTTTTCATCAGATTTTGATGTAGATTTGCAGCAGATTTCACATCTTCAATTGAAGGGGTGAAGTGTGTTGCAGATTTTGGTGTGGATTTTTCAGCTGCAGAAAATCCACACCAAAATCCAAAGACTGTGAAGCAGATCAGGAGCAGACCTCACCTCTTCAACTGAAATGGAGTATAATGAGGTGTGTATAACCTAGGGATAAAAATGTGATTGTTCTCAGCAAGAGAAACCAAGTAGTCTTGTAGATATGATGCCTTCTAATGGCTAACAAAAATACATGATGTTACAGCGAGCTTCTGAAGCAACGCAGGGTTCTTCTTCAGGCTAAATGAAATAGTTCCGAAGAGGCATGAAGATTTATACACACTTATGACAAGGCACATACATGGATGTGATTGGTTTGCATTTAAAGGAATACTGCAATAGAAACATAAGCATTTTTAACTAGACACTGATAAGGGAGTGAACGTTTTATGGTCCCTAAATTACTGTTGGGGGGTCACCAGGCCAGCAGTGTTATATGTGTTATAGATATATCATACCTGCCATTCACACATAAATCCTGGGGAATAACTTAGTCCTCCACTGAAGGTGTCAAAACTTGTTATAAATTTATATTCCTAAATTCTTCTAACCTAGGGATAGTATATTGTGTGTGTATAACCTAGGTCATATTGTAACTGGAAGTATATAACCTTGCTGTGGTATAATGGTATGGATATAACCCAGGTTTTGGTATATTGGGATGTGTGTAACCTAGTTTTTTGTATAATGGAGTGTATAACCTAGATGTGGTATAATAGGGTATATATAACCTAGTTTTAAGTATAATGGGGTATATAACCTCATATTTGGTATAATGGTGTGGATACAACCTGGTTTTGGCATAATGGGGTGGATATTAGCGAAGTGTGGTTTAATGGGTGTGTATAACCTAGGTGTGGTACGGGGAATGTATAACTTAGGTTTTAGTATAATGGGATGTGTCTATCCTGGGTGTGCTATAATGGGGTTATATAAGGTAAGATGATTGTTGGTAGACTAACATGTCCTGACATTCACTGACAGGTGATACACTGTACCTGCTGCAGAACCTTGTCCCATGACACCAGGCTGAAGAGCTTACGCTGGGGGACACACACAGCTTGTGATAGGGCCCTGGTGTGGACTTCATCTTCAACTTGGTTCTCAACCAGAAGAACAATGTTCACCTTCCAAGAGTCCTGAAATGATGAATAAGATTCACAGGTGAAGCAAATGGACCATCATCATCATCATAATGTGAAGATTACCAACATTTTAGCTAGACCTCAGCTCCTGGACCACTCATTGCCAGAGTTGTCATCTCCCTCAACCATTCATCATATTAATCCTGTAGAAAGATATGTGTCAGACCACCTTAAGAAGGCCATCAGCCCAGCTCTGATGCTGGTTCCAGTACCTCGGTTCCTTAGGGACATTTGACACTAATATACCTGGGCAAACTGATATGACTCACATGATGTTATCTAGACCATAATATAAGAGTGGATTCACAAGAAGCATCATCCCTCTGTCAGTCACTGGAAGATCTCATATCTTCGACGTGATGGAGCTAAAACAGTCATTAAATTCTCACTACGACAGAGGGTAGGTGCCAATCCTCATACTGTGGTCTAGTTCTGTGTCTGATCCTCAAACTAGAGAACAATACCTGAAATTTAGTCCCCCCTCTTTTTATGTGTTGTTGACACCCAAAGTCAAAAGCTAAATATCATTACGTTACAGAGTGTCATCTTAGGACTAAATACTGTTCCCAGTAAGCTCCCCCCGCTTAGGAAACACGTGCTCCCGTGCAGATTCTCTGAACTTTTCCCTCTAGAGATAGGGCAGAGCGTTTATGAATCGCTCTGCCCAATCATAGATTGAACTGTGGGGATGTCGGACTACAGGTGCACAGTCCTCTCTACTCTATCCTTCCCTGCACTAGTCTCTCTGATCAGTGCACAGAAAGACTGGTGCAAGGGTCTGTTCACATCTTGTTATTGGCTCTGGCCAGGGTCCTGTCAAAAGTGTACATTTAAAATCCTGAAAACGATACCCTTGGTTGTACCTATCTTGGGGATTATAGAAAACTGCCGAAACGGAGACTAATAGGTTTCGGAAGGTTTCCATTAATTTGCGCCGTACTGTGCTGGAAAGTAAAGAGTGGTAGAACGCTCTTTTCTTTCCAGCAAAGAATGGACAAGTAACTGGAAACCTGACGAAACTGAGACCCATCATTGCCTGTTACAGCAGTTTTATAGAATGCCTGGGATGGGCTTTGTCCAGTCTCTTTCTGGGGGTTCAATGTTCATGGTTTTTAGACATTACACTCTGATGAGTCCCCTGGATTTAGCAGATAACAAGATGTGAAAAGGCGCTTACAGGAGGACAATGGTAGAGCCTGGAGAAGGGAACAACCACTGGACCTGGGAGATTAAGGATTCCCCCTATACTTGTCAACTTTTGAGAAAAGACATCAAGGAGATCTCAAAGACAGGAAGAGGAAGTAAGGCTCTCTGTACAAAATTATGATCCATCTATTTGTATAGACCACACCGTTAAAACAACAGCATTAAAGTCCCAAATAGCACTTATAACCCCCTTCAATACACCCCAAAATTAATATAGGGCATATATCAGAACCTTCCCATGTGGATTGGTGCTCTATTGCATGGGCCAAGAATCTCTGACATGGGGACAAACGATCGTAACTATGATCGGTCTACCCATAGAGCCACCATTGGTCGGCTTTGAGGGGATAAATATTCCTTTTGTGAAAGATCTGGCAAGTAAAAAAAACAGTCAAATCGTAATTACAGAAGACTTTTTATTTGTTAAGCTTTTTGAAGGTCAATGCTACTTTGCAGATGAACTCCATGGAGGCAGAATTTTAAAATACATGTTAGAAAGTCTCTGGTCCAGAAGGGCAGTAATGGCAGTTTTTTCACTTGATTTAGGTTGAGCCAAGCTTCATGGTTTCCTTGAAGAACATCAAGTATTAGAAGTCTGGAATGGAAGGTTGTTTCTTACAGAAAGCCACAAAGCTTCTAGCCATTACTTATGGATAGTTTCTTAAAACTCTTGTGCACTGGAAAGACTGTTACATCTAGAACTTTGCATGTCTGATTCTGAACAGAGCAGTTTTACATCTTTTCATAGTCATCCATCATGACCTCCTCAGACACAAAAATTGGCCACTATCATCAACTGAAAAATATCTGTTCTTCTCTCATCCAATGGCTGGTCTACGTTCCAGGATACCAGCACCTCATCCCAGTGAAAAAAATGGATGGGCCCACTTAATGTTCTCCATTTCTTCCAAAAACAACCATGTTCTATTCATAGGAATAAGGGTGACAGCTTTCTTCCGAATCCCTCAGTCTTGCCCAAGTTAACCTTTATGCATTGAAAAAGAGAAAAGAAATTGAGCCAAAAGGGACAAAACCTACTGTGAGGAAGGGATGAAAGGAGCAATGGACATTGCTATACATGTGTGGGCAACCAAGTCTAGACAAAATCCATAATCATGATCCCATCACACAAGAGAGACAAAACATCAGACACTAGAACACAACGAAAATTTTGAGTTTAATTGAAAAAAAGGCTAAAAACATTGAGTGCATGGCCAAGAGCTCAAGTCTCAGTTCACACCAGACTTAGAGGCCATCTAAGAGATGAGATGCCACTGCTCTTCATCTTAATGTGGCTAAAGACCCCAGTGTTGAAAATGGATTTCACATCTTAAGAAGGATCCCCGAGGCTATCAAGGTCTTCAAGGTTCTGTAGGTACCAGGGAGAAGACTACTTGTGTTTCATGATGGAAGATATAGTTGAAAGCCTGAGAATGCTTGCCGTGAAGGACCTGGGGTAAAGGATTAAAGTGATCCTCTGGTTTTGGCGCAAAATTCTGTACCGGGACCGAAGGGAGGTATATTACCTGCCGTTATTCTTCCCTGCCATTTTCCAGTTCCAGGCCCCGTTTTCAGCTGTTCAAAATGGCCACCACAATTTTAGAACCACCTAATGCACACTATTCACTGCTCATATTATCAGCGCTGGCCAATGCCCTCTGGGGATTAGGTAGTATGAAGATTGCATCAGCCATCTTGGACTGACGAAAACGGGACCCAGAACCAGTGGATGGGAGGAACATGGGCAGGGAAGAACAGCAGCAGATAGTATCCCCCCAACCCCCTCTGGTCCCAGGACAAACTTTTGTAACAAAACGGGAGGGTCACTTTAAGGGGAAAGGATTTCAGCCCTCAACAATATGTTGTAGGACACTGATAGAAGAAGAGCAAGATAGAGTTTAATCGAGGAAAGATCCTTCCAGTGTTTCCACAGGGCAAAAGGCACTAGAAAAATACTAGAAAGTGGGAATTTAAAGCTTTCTTGCCACTTCCTATCCCTAGGGAGGTGGAGTATCCTGGTGTCCCGGTGGTGGTATAGGACAAACATAGCATATATAGGCCCCAGACTGGAGCTAGACCTCCATTTCCCTTGAACTATGTGACAATTCTGATCAGTCGCCTGAGTGTCTCCGTTTCCTTCAAGCTTTGGTACTGCCTACTGCAAATCTGCCAGTTAATGACCGTCCCATGTAGGCTGCCGCTTTCTGCTCAACAGATTCCCGTCTGGTTCCTCCCGTCGCCAGCGCAGGACATAAATAGATCACTGGGTCTTTTTTTTCTATAGAAGTTATTATTTCTTCTACAATTTGTAAGTTAGCTGGAAAATCTACAGAGTCTCAACGAGCCAATAAAACTGAAAATCCTGGTTTCATCATCTTTTCCCCTAATGCCGCGTGCCAACCGTGCCAAGTGCTGAGATCATTCCACTCTCACATTTGTTTCCAAATCATCTGTGAGTGGAGGGAGGTTTTTCTGAGCTCTTGTGTTTTTGCTCAGTGATTTACTGAATCCACATAAAACTTGAAGAGGATGAAAAAAAAAAAAAAAAAGAAGAAAGAAGAAGACGTCTTGATGGATGAGTCTCCACTTTGGTGAGAAATGCTGAAGCGGGAGCAGAAAACGTCTCTTCTCAGCCAAGACCAGCACTCGCAAATGAGAAGGAAACACGCTGCGCGGCCCGGAGTGTCGTGTCAGCAATAAGGGGTCTCCTTGCTGCAGGGAGCGGATTCACCAGCTTCTGCAACATCCCGAGGGACCTTTGTGTGAAGACGAGTTCTAGAGCATCATCATCCTCATCATCATCATCATCAGCCTCTTATTCCAAGTTACATCTAAATATATTCTGAGGCCTCATGTCCACGGGCAAAATAAGAATTAAAATCCGCAGCGGATTTGAACTCTTCTCCTGCCCGCGGATCCACATCCCATAGGGATGCATTGACCACCCGCGGGGTAGATAAATACCCGCGGATGGTCAATAAAAGTGATTTTAAAAAAAATGGAGCATGAAAAAATCTGGACCATGCTCCATTTTCGTGCGGGTCTCCCGCGGGGACGGCTCCTGCAGGCTTCTATTGAAGCCTATGGAAGCCGTCCGGATCCGCGGGAGACAAAAATCAGATTTTACTCACCCGCTCCGTTTCTTCTCTTCGCCGCGGCGCCATCTTCTCTCAGTCGCGGCCGGATCATTTTGCTTCGGGACGGCGCATGCGCGGGGCACGTCACCGACGTCATCCTGCGCATCCGCCGAGCCGAAGAAAGAAGATCCGGCCGCGACGCAGAGAAGATGACGCGGCAGCGAAGGAAGTATCCGGAGCGTGCGAGAGGTAAGTTTATTCTGATTTATTCTTATTTTCAGCCCTCATGTCCGCGGGGCAGGAGGGACCCGCTGCAGATTCTCCATGGAGAATCTGCAGCGGATCTGATTTTCCCCGTGGACATGAGGCCTTACACTCCAGTTACATGCAGAAATCTGGGGGATGTCACTAGCAAGCCATTAATGCCTCCCCTTTAGGACACCGCTCTGATCAATGACTCCAGTTTAGTTATATTGCCTATTAGAGTCTGAAATAGTCTAAAATCCACGTTCTGAATCACCAGAAGCTCCGGCAGCTGCTTTGTCTCTCCCTCCTGCTTTACACTGCAGCTCAGCTTATAAAAGTGAAAGTGCCATCAACACTTTGCCTATTAAACTAGTATCAGTAAAGTGTGATTATTCTCAGTGAGACAAACCAAGTAATCTTGTAGATATGATACCTTTCAATGGCTAACAAAAATGCATGATTTTACAGCGAGCTTTCGGGTTCTTATCGACCCTTCATCAGGCTAATGAAACTAGGACGAGGATGGGGGATAGGGGACCCCCTTTCTCTGAATCGGTGGGGGTCTCAGTTGTGAGACCCCCATGATCAACGAGTTCTCCTCTATACTGTGGATAGACCTGTGATCTTGGTACAACCCCTTTAATACAGGCTGCCGTCTTTAAAGGGGTTGTCACACAACAGGCTTTAGATGTCATTTAGCAAGTCTAGTCGCGGCTCGTCCCAAAGTTCCGGGCAGTGTTGGACCTGCATGTGCACCTCTGCTCAATGGGACCACTGGAGATAGCCGAGTTGACCATGGCTGGACATGGCAGGGAAAGCCTGTCATGAGGCAGCCTCTTAAAGGGGCTGTACCGAGATGACAAGTTATCCGCTATCCACAGGGAAAGGGATACGTTTCTGATGGGTGGGGGTGACGGTTGGGAGGTGTAATCATGGCCCCATATTGTAGGAGACACAGACAGCATCTGATGAAATGATGGTTCTGGTCCAGAATATTGAAGCTATGGGATTCGATACAAAATTTATCGCCCATTGCCTTACACAGGGTCGGCCGTGGAGAAGTAGGCCGGCACCACACGCTTAGGAAGCTGTCCAAAAGAAAATCTGTCTACGTTGCCCATAGCAACCAATCACAGCTGAGCTTTTATTTCTTATACAGCTGAGGTAAAATGAAAGCTGCTCTGTGATTGGTTGCCATTTCTTATACTGCTGAAGGAAAATGATAGCTACGCTGTGATTAGTTGCTATTTCTTATACTGCTGGGGTAAAATGAAAGCTGCACTGTGATTGGTTGCCATTTCCTATACAGCTGAGGTAAAATGAAAGCTGCACTGTGATTGGTTGCCATTTCCTATACAGCTGAGGTAAAATGAAAGCTGCGCTGCGATTGGTTACTATTCCTTATACAGCTGAGGTAAAATGAAAGCTGCACTGTGATTGGTTGTCATTTCCTATACAGCTGAGGTAAAATGAAAGCTGCGCTGCGATTGGTTACTATTCCTTATACAGCTGAGGTAAAATGAAAGCTGCGCTGCGATTGGTTGCTATTCCTTATACAGCTGAGGTAAAATGAAAGCTGCACTGTGATTGGTTGCCATTTCCTATAGAGCTGAGGTAAAATGAAAGCTGCGCTGTGATTGGTTGCTATTTCTTATACAGCTGAGGTAAAATGAAAGCTGTGATGCAATTGGTTGTTATTTCTTATACAGCTGAGGTAAAATGAAAGCTGCACTGTGATTGGTTGCCATTTCCTATACAGCTGAGGTAAAATGAAAGCTGCACTATGATTGGTTGCCATTTCTTATATTGAGGTAAAATGAAAGCTGCGCTGATTGGTTGCTATTTCTTATACTGCTGAGGCAAAATGAAAGCTGCGCTATGATTGGCTGCCATTTCCTATACTGCTGAGGTGAAATGAAAGCTGCTCTGTGATTGGCTGCCATTTCCTATACTGCTGAGGTGAAATGAAAGCTGCTCTGTGACTGGCTGCTATTTCTTATACTGCTGAGGTAAAATGAAAGCTGCGCTGCGATTTGTTGCTATGGGAAACGCAGACAGATTTTATCTTTTGGACAGCTTTTATAAGGGTGCGGTGCCTACATTCCCATGGCCAACCCTGTATGACTGTGCGGTGCCCACAAGCATAAGGCCCAGGCATGACAGCCAATCATGTAGTCCCTACTGTGAAAGTGGCACCTACTGCCACAATGGCTGCCTGTCCCCCCCGGGCCTCCATACTGCGCCCTGGAAGCAGCGAGCTCCTGGTTTGCATTATGCTGTGTGATGTCAGGAGCTGCGAGTGGGAGAAGTGATTCACACGGGAGGGGGCAGGAAGCGCCGCGGCACCGGGCGCTCGCACTTTATTACATACGAACAGATTATTGGGTGTAAATGATGTCTTTAGTGGTTAAGTTATGTTTAAGAAAGCAACTAACACCCTGACACTTCTTCATGGATCCCAGATTGACTGGGCAGGCGTAAAGCGGCGCTGCCTCCAGGCAGCCACTGTGTGGCGCTGTGATTCCACGCAACTGACCGCAGGGTCCCGGCGCGAGGGACGCGCACAATTATGCTGGTGTTGGGTGATGCATTTATAAATGGGGTCTCAGAGACGCAGCAGGGAGGGGCCGCGTTCGATCGGGAGCCTCTGCTGAAACCCCCTTCAATACAATCATTGTGTTTCCATAGGAAATACTCCCAGCAGGACGCAGCTGTACGCTCAGCACATCGCTTGTCGTACTGCGCCGTTAACCCTTCATAATCCAGCGTGACTCACTGATGATGATCGAAGGGGAACTCCATCCAAAATCTACCGTTCCCCCCGGTCCAATATGTTAATATTCAGGAGCTCCGTGTACAGAGTCTACTGGTCCATCTATTACTGTTGACAACCAGCCTGTATATATATATCACGTGTGGGCGGTTGTCACAGCCGCCCCCCTCCCGTTAGTGACATCAAGCGTTACCAGCGTGTTCATGATTACACTCCTGGGTTAATCCCAGAGTAACGGCCCATTCACATAGGTGTATTTTTTATCCGTATTACGTCCATATTTTCGCGGACACATAGGACACCATTGATTTGTATTGGTATAGTCAGATGAGCCGTTTTTTTCACGGATCGATCATCAATCGCAGAGGTAAAAAAAAAAAAAAATCGCAGCATGCTCTATTGTAGTGCGGTGACCGCTTCCATTGAAGTCAATGGAAGCCGTCCGACCCGCGGCTTCCATTGACATGGCAGACAGGTCTCAGATTCTGCGTCATCGCCTAGCAATGGCGCGGGAAAATCTGTACTGCGTATTTCCGACAGTGAGCCGTCCGGACAATACGCAGCACAGATAAGAAGAAAAGAAGGCAGGTGCGTAGGGTCACTGGCCAGGCACAGGGTCGGATTCTGCTGCGGGATCCCACATCTGGAATCCGACGCGATTGTGTGCAGGCAGGGTAACACTATGCCAAACTATTTTCTTAAAACGAAGCTCAAAACATAAATACAGCACCATAACCCAGCTCATAACAAATACAGTACCAGAACCAAGCTCAGAACAAATACAGAACCAAGCTTAGAACATAAATGCAGCCACAGAATCAATCTCTGTACATACCGGTAGATACAATAACAGAGCCAAGCTCATAACATAAATACAGCATCAGAACCAAGCTCAGAACAAATACAGAACCAAGCTCAGAACATAAATACAGCACCAGAACCAAGCTCATAAATACAGAACCAAGATCAGAACATAAATGTAGCCACAGAACGAATATCAGTACATAGATACAATAACAGAGCCGAGCTCATAACATAAATACAGTAGTAGACCTAAGCAACTGTGTTGCGGGCGCGTTGAGGGGCTGACAGCAGCATCTTGGAACATCAGAGAGGAGGAGACAGAGCCTGGAGTAAGATGTAGCACCACAAGACATTGCTGCACTGAGGAAGATCATCTGGCCAGGCAGACCAGAGAGGAGCGATCGCCCCAGCCTAGTGACCCCCAGAAGCTGGTGACCGCCACCCTGTGGGTCTGCACAGGTCGCATGTAGCTAAACCTGGCCAAACACCCAAGGTTTCCCAGGAACAGATACAACCAAAGGCGTGACTTGAAATTTTGGGTCCCAATGGAAAATCTGTTTCAAGGCCCCCACCCACCATGTGCCCTTACAAAATGAAGCCTTTCTATAGACAGAGGGGTCTTTGGACCCCCTGAGACCTCAGGTGCGACTGCTACCTCTGCACCGCCTATAGTTACACCCCTAGATACAGTCAAGAAACAGCTGAATAGAAGGTTCTTATCAGTGCCCCTGCCAGACAGAAACTGGCAATTAAAGGTACAAAATAAAAGGCCAAGTCTCTGCAGCAGGGAGGTGTGATTCCAGCACAGACGAGCTCCAGAGCGCAGAACGCGGCGGCGGCGGAAGCAGCGGAGCTTTCCATGTTGTTGGGGCCAGGCTGGGACTCCAAGGAGGACTTAGTATTTATGTAGCACATGGAAAGCCTCGCCGAGATTCACGAGGTGACAGCTTTTAATCACTCCCAGCGTCTCGTTTGTGCGGGCGGCGGGGGAAGTGCCGCAGCGTTCGAAAAAATGTAAAATGCAGCTATTCTTACAGCACAAAGCTTAAGCACGGGCAGCATTTGCTTTCTGGTAACAAGTATTTTCCAGCACAACTGCCAAGGTCGTAACTGGCTGGAACAGGCGGGAGGAATAGCAGCGGCGTTGCTGGCACATGCCTCAGGCGGCGTGACACTAGAGGGAGGAGGGGGCGCCGAAAAATACAATGCAAAAATGAACACGCGAGCGATGACACCTGCCTGGCAGAAGGGCACGGCGCCCTACAGAGAATGCCACCCTACCAATGTGGAGGTCTTGTGGGAATAGAAAGCATAAGAATGGGGGGGCCTAAACATGGAGGACAGCGCCCCAACTGTCCGTGCGCACTGCATATTACCGGTGGGGGCGGCTTAGATGAGGCGTGCGGTCCAATAGTTTTCGCTATCAGGACATTTGTCTGGAAACAGTTTTCCCACCATCCAAATAATTGTGGCCTTCACTGGAAAAAAGGCTACAGCGAAGTTCTGTGACTCTGTGTTTCCATTTCTCACCATTTTGAAGATCTCTGCTTGCTGTTCGTTAAAAGAAACATTCTTGTTTAAAACGGAAGTCTAATCAACCCATCTTGACTTAATGCTCTCACAGCTGAGAGTTTGTTACAATTTCATCTGGTCTGGAGAACACACTGTGAGGGCCAAATCACATCTGTGTTACAGGGCTTTAGGGGCTTATCCACACAAATGCATTGGTGCTGCGTATTACGCATGCAAAATATGTGTGCGCAATACGCTGTGAATAGAACAAATGGGATCGATCAGGTGTTTTTTGAGCGCGCATTTTGGTCACTCCAAGATTTTGCATGAAAATAGCACATATTAAACTAATTAATAGAGATGAGCGAGCGTACTCGGATAAGCACTACTCGCTCGAGTAATGTGCTTTATCCGAGTATCGCTGTGCTCGGGTCTGAAGATTCGGGTGCCACTGCGGCTGACAGGTGAGTTGCAGCGGGGAGCAGGGGAGAGCGGGCGGGAGAGAGGGAGAGAAAGATCTCCCCTCCGTTCCTCCCCGCTCTCCCCTGCAGCTCCCCGCTCCGTGCCGGCACCCGAATCTTCAGGGACGAGCACAGCGATACTCGGATAAAGCCAATTACTCGAGTGAGTAGTGCTTTTCCGAGTATGCTCGCTCATCTCTACTAATTAAACTTAATTGCTCAATGGGAGCATGCCGGCAAGAACAAAACACCTATCGTGCAAATACACAGTGTTAGGGCTTATTCAGACGACCGTATATCGGCTGGGTTTTCACGCCGGCTGATATACGGTATCCCTCTCTGCAGGCGGAGGAGGATGGAAGAGTCGGGAGCAGTGCACTGAGCTCCGCCCCCCGCCACTGTTCGCAATGGGAGGGGACAGGGCGGAGCTAAGTTCCAGAAGGCGCCCTAAATATGCTTACACCCCTCTGCAGCTGGCCTAAGGGTGCTTTCTCACTGGTGGAATATTCCTGCAACAGTGATGCAGAATTTGTAACATTCCACACCCAAACCCACACCGCCAATGTGCAGATTTTGATGAGAAATTTAAAATGACAGAATTCTGCCGGCAATTTTGCATTAAAAAATCCGCATTTTTAAAAACAAACTAAATGTTTTTCAGTTTGCTTCTGTTCCATTAGCTTCAATTACTGGACCAAATAGCGCAGCGGACGGCACTATCTGTTCCCAGCAGACAGAATGGAAGCAACCTGAAAACATTTAGGTTTTTATTTTTGCTTTTTTCTTTAACCCATTGAAATTAATAGCAAATTTTAATCTCTGCTCCAAAAACGGAACAGATGAAGTAGTAAATAAAACCTACCTGCGCTCATACCATGCGTATAAGAAACGGAAAAAGTACTTACTGGGAAAGGAAGGGGATCTATACCTAGAAGACCCCTCCCTAAAAGTGCCAACAGCAGCTTGACCAGTGCACTAGAATGATGATAAATGTATTTCCTAAACGGAGGTTGGAGTACAACAGATGTCACGCGTTTCGGAATCTGGCGGTCGCCTTTCTCAAACAAAAACGGAGCAGAGCGTCCCTACAGCTGAGTTCACACCAGCGGTTTTAAGTTTCCATTTAACCTTTCCGTTGTGGGAGCGGCTAAACAGAAGGAAATAAACGCGACAGAACAGCTAGACGGAAACATAAAACGCTAACGTGAACTTAGACTTAATAAGTTTGGCGCATCTATTGGCCGTCCGGATGCTACTTTTTACTCCAGAAAGCGGGCACAAATGGCTTAATAAATCCCCCCTAACTTTTAGCAGAAAGTTGCAGAACTTCCCAGAATACACGGATGAGGCTTCATACCTGTAAGCTGCGCACATTACACACATTCAATAAGCGCGGCGTTTCATACGTTAGTCTTAACTTACCCCCCCCCCCCCCCCGAAGTAAGATGCACCTAATGTTCGGGGAGGTGCACACTTCTCCATACATTAAGCGCATCGCAGACCATGCATGTCCCTAAACAGTAATTAACGTAAGCCGGGAGCTGGGGAAGGTTTCCAGTATAATTTGCTTTTGCGTAAATTAGACTTAAATCTGTCAGAAGTGCCCGCCTCCTTCTTGATAAGCCCCACCCATCTTTTTTGTTTAAGTGGCATGAGCTGGTGTAAAATTAACGTCCCAATTCTTTGTGCCGTCACCGCACCTTTTTACGCCAATGTCTGCGCTATGAATCCCTGCAGTCTGTACGTCCGCAGCTTCTATGTGCAAACTTGTTTTATGTATTTATTGAAAAATGTGATTTTGTTATTTTTGCAAACTTTATTTGTTAATATTTATTTAATTAAAATGTAATGAAACCAAATACACGAAACAGGGCGGTGTGGCCTTGTGTGTAGTTCTACCTACTCAACACCAGGTGGCGCTATATAGTGCACAGGATGATTCCTGCTGGTTGGTGGCAGCACTGATGACACACGAGACCCTGGAGTCATGAAATAATGACATAACCGTGTACGAGCTTTCATTGCAGCAGGAAGCCCAGAGACCTTATTTCATGTATTATGAACCGGTATGACCCCCCTCCTCCCTCCAACCCACAATCCCTACAGTCCTTACAGTATAACATACAGTAGTTATACAATGATGACAACTGCTAAAAGAAATATGAAGAAAACTCTGAAAACATCTCGCAGCTTGTGACAGAACCAGAGTACTGGGTGCTGACCTTAAAGGGACACCGTCGATCAGCTGATCACCAGACCAGTACGCTCATGCATGGGGCTGATGTGTGCAGGAAGCAGACAGCTCTGTTCCCACTGCAGTGGCCCAGCTTGGATTTACAGGCAAAGGACCCATTGAAGTAAATGGAACTCTGCCGGTAATACCAAGCTGATCCACTGCAGTGGGAGTGGAGCTGTCTGCTTCCTGCATACATCAGCCCCATACAAGAGTGCACCTGCCCAGTGAACAGCTGATTCTCAAGGGTCCCCCCCTTCCCCCAGCTCCAATCTACTATTGCCTGAGGATATTGCCACCAATAATTTAAAGCTGAACGATCTCTTAAACTAACTCTTGTAAAAACAGGCCTCCAATAAAATTCCAGGCCGGGGGGAAATACTGCGAGTGAGAAATGATTGGATTTCTGCTGCTCCATTGCAAGAAAACAGGATTATTTATTCAAGGGGACCTGTCAATAAAAATAGTTGTTATTATCCATATAAAAGTGCTGCAGTTTTCACATGGTCCACTAGAGGGCAAACAATAGGCTGACACTTCCTATATTGTACATCTCACTTTTCAGCTGTGCTGCCAAGGCAAAATATTATAAGAACAGCCTTCCAAGAAGGGTCCAGTTATACTGATTTGAGGACAGGTATTTTATACTTCAGGAAACTAGATAGGCAGGACTACACAACTGTAAATATTGTTATAAGGAGCATATTATTATCCCTATAGGCTGGTGTTAGGAGACTACTTAGGAAGGTCTACACCACCGAAAGTAGCAGAGCAGAGCATGTATACACTGTTCTTAGTCCAAAGTAATATCATTATCCTAGGTAGGGATACAGTAACTGAATACGAGATGTATTGTACTGCTGAAGACTAGATAGGCAGGATCACACCACTGACACTAGTAAGACCGAATGCACACAAGTGGGTCAGATTCTGCATGCGGGAGCCTGTAATGGAATCCAGCCCGGTGCTCAGCCGACATGCGCAGTACAGATTTTTTTCTTAAACTTCTGCTTTTCCCGCTGAATCCAGGAATGGAAGCCATCCATGCGGGAACCGCAGTAAACGGGAGCGCGCTGCGATTTTTCATCCACAAGTGGAAATCACAATTGGTTTCCGCTCGTGTGCATGAAGAATCTTTTTTCCATATCACGCTATGGAGGGTTATTGCTGCGGAATCCGGAGGTGAACACCCGCTCCAGATTGCGCAGCAAAAATCCGACTGTGTGCATGAGACTTTAAGGGTGGCTTCACACTTTCGATGGAATCGCACGATTTCCCAGCGCTGCGAAGCTGCGAGAAATAGCAAAATAATGAAGCCAATGGCTCCATGCATATTTGCAATGTTTTAACGCTTGCGATGCAGCGTTAAAACAAAGTTGCGGCATGTGTATTTTTTTTGCGATCTCTCCCATTGTTTCTAAAGGGGTCGGCGGCAGCAGCACCGGCCCCATTGAAGTCAATGGGTGAGTATGGTGATCCTCTGCCACTGCTGTGACAGCAGTAGCAGGGGACTCTCGGCGACGAGGATTTTCAGGGGGAGGGGGGCTTGAAATATACGCACCCCGCACCCACCCCTCCGAAAGTAATCAATAACTGTAGAAAAAAAATGCAAAAGAAGAATACATCACCTGAGAAGCGCGGTCATCTCCTGCATGTCTTTGTGGAGGCACTCTTCTTTTGCTTCTCTTCTGGCCAGGGATTGAAAATCCCTGCCTCCTGAAAGCGCTGCCTCTGATTGGCAATCAGAGGCATCGTTCAGCATTGAATGACAGCTGTCCGCTGCCTCTGATTGGTCACAGCGCTCAGCCAATCAGAGGCAGTGCTTCAGGAGCATGGATTTTTCAATCCCCAGCCAGAAGAGCAGCAGAAGAAGAGTGCTGGGACCTGCAAGAAGATGCACCACAGATGATAGCGCTATTAAGGTTATTTTGGGGTAGGGCTTATGTTTCAAGGCCCCCCCGTCCACCCCCGAAAATCCTTGTTGCTGAGAGTCCCCTGCCACTGTTGTCAGCGCAGGGGCAGAGGATCGCGATCGCGTCCCATTGCTTTCAAAGGGGCCGGCGCTGCTGCCGCTGGCCCCATTGAAAACAATCAGAGAAAATCACTATCTCCTGCAGAGGCTGTGACAGCCATAGCAGGAGATTCCTTCAGCCCTGCTGGGATGGGGAGGCTGCTTCCCTGCGGAAACGCCTCGCATCCAGGGCTTCAAGAAAGATTGCAAGAGTGATATCGGGGCGTCAATCCCATCCCAATATCACTCTCGCGAGTGT
Source organism: Eleutherodactylus coqui (assembly GCA_035609135.1). Lineage (NCBI taxonomy): Eukaryota > Metazoa > Chordata > Amphibia > Anura > Eleutherodactylidae > Eleutherodactylus > Eleutherodactylus coqui. Next base: position 35,476,444 of record CM069408.1, read on the forward strand.
GCGGGAGCCCTGAAGAAGAGAATGTATATACCTTTCTATCAGAAGAGTAATAAAATTATCCTACAGGTAGGGTTACAATAGCTTTGTACTGCTGGAGACTAGATAGGCAGGATTGCACCACTGACAGTAGCAGAGGAGAGAATATATATACACATCTATCAGAAGACGAGTATCATTAACCTACAGGTAGGGTTACAGTAACTGAACATTATGGGGGAAATTTACCAAGTCCAACATTTCCAATGCCAGTCTTAGTACAATTTTCCCTGGCGCACGATGCCGCTGATGCCTCACGCCGCTACTTGTATTAGGTGCATCTCAGCACTTTCATGCGCCTACAGAGAAATACACGCCAGGTCAGACCTGGCAAACTTTCCTGGCTTAATTTATGCCAGTTTCTGGCATAGCGTATATATATAAATTTGTTGGCCGGGGATAACCACACCCTCTTCTGACAAAAACTGCCACCTTTTTTACAAAAGTGGCGAGGCGAGCGCAAAACCCCCCACTTGCATACAAATCTGCAACTTTCATAAGGCATAACTGGCATAAAAAACATTATAAAGGTTCCCGCATGTCTATTTTACTGCTGGAGACTAGATAGGCAGGGCTACTCCATTGACAGTATCAGAGGGGTGATTGTATACATTGTATATGTCTATCAGCAGAGTAATATAACTATTTTAGAGGTGGGGTTATAATGACTGAATAGTAGTTGTGTTGCACTGCTGGAGACTAGATAGACAGGCTACACATCTGATAGTAGGGTAGACTGTATACATATGTCCTACTTTATTTTACATTGTTGCAAACTAAAGAGGAAGTTATATGTGCGCTGTTACCCAGCCGAATCCACCCAGGGGTGTAGCTACAGGGGATTTAGGGCATCAGTTGTACCCTGGCCTTTATGCCTAAGGAAACCCAAAGTCCCCTCTATCATATAAGAAGAAACCAGTGTTATATTAGGCACATGGGAACTTGTATAGAAGCCCAGGAGCTTCAAGTTACACCATTGTCTCCCACTCTCCGCAAACTGTATAGGACCCATTTAAAGCAACCAGTGAGGATGCGGCCAACTACAACCTGTACATAGCAAACAGATAAAATGGGATTTAATAGATTCTAGTTGATGCGTTTCCAATTACAAATTGTACATAAAAGTGAAATAAACACACGATTTACCATTTACAACCTTCCACACTCCTAGACAGTAGACTATGCAAAACTGGAATGCACACACAGCGCACAGCGGGCGCTGCTTTCCCCACTGACCGTTGACCACAGCCCATTTGACATACATACAAGAAACACACATATCCTGCCATTGAAGAAACCACAAACTACAGCAATAAACAGAGAACTCTATAGAGAAGACAAAAAGAGCGGTTTAGCAATTTAGTCATTTCTAAAGTTTCACTTTTGAATTGTAATTTTTTTTTTCACTCAAGTGAGGGAAAAATAATAAGCTCTAAAATCAGTGATATGAAGAAAATATAAAAAAAGTTAAAAAAAAAAAATATATATATATATATTTTTAAAAGTATGAATAAAGTGTAATATAAATAAAATATGTAAACATAAAATAGTGAAAATGGGAAATATAAATGAGACATAAAACAATAGAAACACAATATAAAATAAAAGTAAAAAAAATCCTAAATTATAAACTAATAAAAAAGTAAAAATAATCTAAAAAAAATAATTTAAAAAACATAGTAAAAAAATAATTATAAAAAATATATAAAAACGCACTGTAAGATTTATTCCGGCCCCTTTTAAGCAATTAATCACAATAATCTGAGTTACTGAGTCTGTTTCCTGCTCTTCCCACCAGCTGGTTCCACTGTGGGGAGTCCACCAACTTGGGGGCACAGATGGGTCCAGCTGCAACAGATGACACGCAAAAAGCACGGCATGTCACTTTCAGAAAGCGTATCTGAATGGGTAAACTCTCCAGACCCTGAAAACGTGTGAATGAAATATTATTCCAGGATACTCCGCTAAAGCTCCCATTTTGTACTAATATTTTATCTCGCAGTTAGAGGGTGAAAGGGCAACAATTGCGCGATTATCAAGCGAGACTCCCCCATGTTTTATACATTGATATTTGTGTTGTGCTTATTCTCTAATCATCTTATGCGGGACCTGAGTCTTTTCAAGTCTTCAGATGATTTGTAGCCGTCTGCTTCTCATAAAATTAAAACAGAACGGTCCGGGGATAATGAGGAACAGAGTGCCCCCCCACTCCCCCCCAACTCTCGTGAACACGGACTATGCAGGATCCAACCGCGCTGGAGAAAACAAGACGCTAAAGCTGCTCCCGAAATAAGGATTTCTAGTAAGGAATGGGTCATCTGTTCCTAACTTCTAGTCACTGTGGGAAATGCTGTAGACCCTCCTATGCATGCCAGGAACACGCATGGGCAGAGGCCTCCACTTGGGGCTCATTCTCCTAGTGGGGTGTGCAGAAACATTTTTCTACCCTGCTGAGTTGTAATAAGAGAGAGCAACGAGACCAGAGTGCAGAAAAACAAGGGCAGAGAGCCCCGGGGGTGGGCATTAGATGGTGGAAAAGTTGCTTTGAACTTAAAGGGCAACTCCACCTACCAGCCATGTCCCTTATTGGTTCATTTTTTGGGTTTACTCAAGACAGGATATTAAATATTGTCGCTCGTGAGGTTGATCACACATAGTTTGTTTCATCGTTAGCAAACCAGCGAAGAGGTTGTCAGAGCCTCCCATTATTAAGAGAGCCATTAAATAATACCGTCATCCTGTTTAAAGGGGTTGTCCGGTAACCAGACGACATTGCTGCAATAGCTCCAACTGTCTTTAAATAGCAAACAGATCAATACTTACCTGTCCTCTGCTGCGGGGATCCAGCGCTGTTGCCTTACCATCCTCCCGGTGATTCCTGTGGATGATGATGTCAGCAGAAGTCATCTGACCACTGCAGCCAATCAGTGCTCACGTCCTGGGCGCCATAATGCCAGTAGTTCAGAAGGGAGTCTCTGATTGGCTGCTGGTAAGTACTGCTCTGTTAGTTATTTTAATGCAGTAGGATAGCCCACTTCAACCGGACAACCCGCTGAAGGGTGCCATCCGGGGCTTTACGACTGATAATTCCCAATCAACAGTTGATTGGCAGGGGTTTGCCACTTTGCATCCCCGCCAATCAGCTGTTTGCCGGGCTGTGTTGGGATACACCAAGTTGGTATTGCAGGCAAAGCTTCCACTAAATTCACTGCAATACCAACCGGGACTGCTGCGCTACGGACAGAGCTGTCTGCCTGTGGCTCTGTCCGCAATAACAGCTAACCCATTATCACTTGATCAGCAGGGATCCCGAGCGACAGACCTCCATTGATCAACTACTGATGCCCCATCCTGAGGATAGGTCATCAATAGAAAAATCCCAGACAACCCCCTTAAAGGGCAACGCCATCCAAGGCAAATGTATAACAGCATATCTGATTTACTACTGCTACCATGATCCTCTGGAATAATGATCTTGTGTCAATGCAAAAATTATAAGATGGACATGAAACAGTGAAGTGACAATTTCTATATTTAACATCATCACATATGAAAGGGGCGGAGCTGTGAAAATCTATTCGTTTTCAAAAACCTATTGCATTGGTGAAGCTGCAACAACTTTCATTATTTCAGGGGCTTCATAATACAGGAGAGGGAAGAGACTGACAACCTCTCCATCATCTTCAGACTCAACATACGTGACTTCTCCATCAGTTTCAGGCTGACATCATATATGAAAGGGGCGGGACTGTGACAACTTCATTTTCAAGCTCATCTTATATAAGAAAGGGGCAGGACTGACAATTTCTCCATAATTTTCAGGCTTATATGACATATGACTGGGACAGTACCATAACAACCTAATCATTTTCAGGATCATGTTATATATTAAAGGGACAGAACTGCGACTTCTCCATCATTTTCAGGCTCATGTTATATATTTAATGGACAGAACTGCGACTTCTTCATTATTTTAAGGCTCATGTTATATATTAAAGGGACAGAACTGCGACTTCTCCATCATTTTCAGGCTCATGTTATATATTAAAGGGATGGGACTGCGACTTCTCCATCATTTTAAGGCTCATGTTATATATTAAAGGGACAGAACTGCGACTTCTTCATCATTTTCAGGCTCATGTTATATATTAAAGGGGTGGAACTGCATCTTCTCCATCATTTTCAGGCTCATGTTATATATTAAAGGGGTGGATCTGCATCTTCTCCATCATTTTCAGGCTCATGTTATATATTAAAGGGGTGGAACTGCAGCTTCTCCATCATTTTCAGACTCATGTTATATATTAAAGGGACAGAACTGCGTCTTCTCCATCATTTTCAGGCTCATGTTATATATTAAAGGGACAGAACTGCGTCTTCTCCATCATTTTCAGGCTCATGTTATATATTAAAGGGACAGAACTGCATCTTCTCCATCATTTTCAGGCTCATGTTATATATTAAAGGGACAGAACTGCGACTTCTCCATCATTTTCAGGCTCATGTTATATATTAAAGGGACAGAACTGCGACTTCTCCATCATTTTCAGGCTCACATGACACATAATGGGGTGGGGCTGTGACAACCACTGGATGTGCGACCACAGAAGATCACAGCACAATTAATGAAGGGTGTATATACATATATATACTTATTTTTTTTTCTCCTCAGCCCTCCAAGGTCTCTTGACCAGGATCCATCCTATGGACATTCTGCTGTAATCACCCGTCTGTGCTCCCATCTGGGTAGACACTTCCTTTAAAGTATAACATAACTATAATTAGGCTGATTAGAGAACTCCCGGCGTGTATATACGTGGCCGGGCCCATATAGAGTGTGCGGCCGCGGGAAACATGTGAGAACCAACATCAATAATAAGTGTAAAAACTTCACAAATCACCTGAAATCGCAGCAAAATCAATTATGGCCAGGGCTGCGGGCGGCAATTCCGCCTGTCACTGTTCATTTATACCTGGAGACTGCTTAGAAATGAAGGCAGAGAATTTCCTCTCCTTGTAGAGGCGCGTTCAGGTTACCAGAGCCGCCCCGGAGTCTAATTCTGTTTTCTTAAAAAATAATATCATTAAAGAAGAGAAAAAGAATATTAACCCCCTGCAAGCAGGACGTGTGGAGTGATGGGGAGAAATGATGAGAGGGCAGTAATACGGCGTGGAATCTGTGCGCGGCCGCAGCCTGAGAACGCTGGTGTTCGGTTGCACTCTTATCCGATGACATTCCTGCGTTTCCAGAGACATAATTCCGGAAGGGTAAATATAACATATATGAGATTTCTCCGGCCACGCTCTGGACAACCACATATAGCATTACAGATTCTCACAGCCCATAACTAACCGAGAGCGCTCCGAGAGAAAAGGAGAGCGAGGTATAGTGCCCCGTACGTACGCCGGATAACATGCCCTGTACGTACGCCGGATAACGTGTCCCGTACGTACGCCGGATAACGTGTCCCGTACGTACGCCGGATAACGTGTCCCGTACGTACGCCGGATAACATGCCCGTACGTACGCCAGATAACGTGTCCCGTACGTACGCCGGATAACGTGCCCCGTACGTACGCCGGATAACGTGCCCCGTACGTACGCCGGATAACGTGCCCCGTACGTACGCCGGATAACGTGCCCCGTACGTACGCCGGATAACGAGTCCCGTACGTACGCCGGATAACGTGCCCCGTACGTACGCCGGATAACGTGCCCCGTACGTACGCCGGATAACGTGTCCCGTACGCACGCCGGATAACGTGTCCCGTAAGTACGCCGGATAACGTGCCCCGTACGTACGCCGGATAGCGTGCCCCGTATGTACGCAACATAATGTGCCCCGTACGTACGCCTGATAACGTGCCCCGTACGTACGCCAGATAGCGTGCCTCGTACGTACGCCGCATAACGTGCCCCGTACGTACGCTGGATAACGTGTCCAGTACATACGCCAGATAACGTGTCCCGTACGTACGCTGGATAACGTGTCCCGTACGTACGCCGGATAACGTGTCCCGTACGTACGCTGGATAACGTGTCCCGTACGTACGCTGGATAACGTGTCCCGTACGTACGCCGGATAACGCGTCCTGTATGATGGCTCTGCATGTTCATGGGAAATGTTGCGTGTGGACAAGGGAGTATGCGCTCTGCATGGTCTGGGACAGGGAGCTGTAGTTTTCTGAATTTACATGACGGAACACGTGCTACATAGTCAGGGAAAATGTGAGTGATGCATGTACCGTGTTGTCATGGGATAACATGTCATGTGTTCTACATGGATGAGGTACACATGTCATGCATATTCAGGAAGACTGAGCTATTCTGCATCTTCTTCACAAGATGTTCTGCATGTTCCGTGTGGTTGATGGAGAACATGCTCTGCCCGTTCCCGAAGAGCGAGCGATGCGTGTTCTACACGGTCACAAGATGTTCTGCAAGCACTGGAAGCGAGTGCTCTGAGGGTTTAGGAGGAGTGTGTTGTATGTGGCTGAAGGACACCATGCTCTCCATGAAGGAACATGTTCTAGATGCTCCTGGAGAGGATTGAGGAGGGAGCGCACAAAGGTGAAGCTGCAGAAGATGTAAAGGTAGCTGTGCACCCGTGTCCTGGTACCCGAGAGGGTGCAATGACCGCTCGGTCACATATGAACACACCAGTATCATGAATGGCACATGGATGGTCTGGATCCTGGTACCGATTTTGCACTTCCCCATTATGGAGCACATATTCTTGGGAGAGTGAGCTAGGACATGTTCTGCATCTTCAAGATGTTCTGTAGGAACAGTAAGAAAGCCCCATGCATGGGAAGCGGGATCCATGTGGATGAGGGGGGAATGTGTTGTGTATCTCCATGAAGGGTAATCACATGAGCACATTCTTGGTCTGTGTGCTGATGGGATCTAGAACGGACTAGAAACACTGAAAACACCTGAACCAATAGTAGTCAATGTGCCAATGTGCGCATGAACAAAAAAATGGCAGCACGCATTACTCTGCTGCGATTTATAGGCAAGATTTGCTAATTTAAGTCAATGGAAACGCAAAAAAAAAAATGGATGGCACCTGACACCATTTGTGTGACCGGCGGGTTACAGGGATCAAAAACCTTTACTGGGACTTGTTTCAGTTTTTTCTTCTTTGCAGATGAAGATGAAGCGAAGATGCAGAACCGCAGGCGGGTGAAAAAGGTCTGCTTTTAGCAGATGCAACAGGGATGAGGTTTAAACGCTTGCATGAATTAGTGCGAGGAGCGCGTTGGGTGGGTCCATGGAATGCCCTGCAGAGATCAAACAAGTGCCACCGTGGACCAGAGTCGTCATCCCATGATCCCAGCGATTGGTGGACTACAACTCCCAGCAGTGGGCTCAGCCACCAGCACTACAAAGCAGATGATCGCTCCGAGAAGAACAGATTATTGATTGTTAGTACTTTTCAGAAAATTCACCTGCAGACCAGGAGGATTCTGGGACGTAACTACTGCCTACTATCTGCGGTTTGTTATCACGGAGGTCTGGCAGAGGCGGGGGGGCTTCGTTAAGCAGTGAGCAGTTAAGTAATTCACTGCTTATTACTCATCTCTGCTCTAAGGGCTCATTCACATGAGCGTATGTATCCTGCAAATTTAATGAAGCCCGATCACGTCTTCTCGCGAGCATTTCTGCGCAGGTAAGTATCCTTTTTTGCACTCCCTGACCTGTTTACATCAGCACAGGAGGCACCTGTGCCAGTTTTGAACCAGCTCAGCAGCCTAATTAGTCGCCAGTGTTAATAATTATGCACGCACTTTGGTGCAGACGGGTGCAAAGTTTCGCACCCCCATAGAATTCTACTGTAATCCAGCTTTATAAACACCCCCTGCACAATGATGTCATCTACAGAGCGGATCTCTTATGCTGAGTGACAATAACCTGCAGCGGTGACAACACAGCGCCCCCTCTGCACTCTGGCAGCAAATCGATCCTCTCGTCTACATATTGTTCAGCAGTCAGACTCTGTGCCAAGTTATAAGATTATCTCCTATCCACAGTATACGGGATAAATTTAGGATCGTGGGAGGCAGATCGCTGGGGTGCCCACCAATCCCAAAAACAAGGGTCTGGTTGGGCCCCGAGGGAATGCAGCAGAGGTCACGCAGGCTTGCCACCGCAGCATTCACTTCAATTACCGAATTCAAGTGCTTCGGCAATCTCTGGGGCTGTCATTGAAGTAAATGGAGCAACGGTGCAACAGCATGACCTCTACTCCATTCACTGAGGGACCAACCGGACCCCCGTTCTTGGGATCAGTGGGGAGTTCCGGCAGTCGGAAACCCACCACTCATCGTTTTATAACTCGACACAACCTTTTATAGTGCCATTTATAAGTGTCAATCCTGGTATACAGGTAGGTAGGAACTATTAGGGGTTGATCCAGGGAACAGTCTGATTGCCATTAGGGAGTCGGGAAGGAATTTTTTCCCCGAAAGGGCTAATTGGCTTCTGGCCTTGGTTTTTTTTTTGCCTTCCTCTGGATCAACACAGTAGGATAGACAGGCTGGACTAGATGGACAATGTCTTCATTCGGCCTTACATACTATGTTACTATTAGGACAAAAATGTCCCGTCGGTAATCAGACGTGTTCTGGGCCAACTACTCATATCTTTAATGTAAGAGATGGCTGTTTTTGGCCTGGAAGAGACCCTCTAGTGCGCAAATTAGATCTTCTTTATTTAATACATCAAGTACAGTCATCTCCGAAAACTACAATTTTCAAATATTCTGTGCGTCATCTGCGTCCCGAGCGTCGTCGTGAGCAGCACCCGCGGCATCTCCGGTTGTATCCGGAGTCTTGCCCGTTCACATTGCCGAACACAGCGGCTTCAGCAGCACCAGGAAGCCTTACGGCAGAACCATCTCCAGCGCCTCCTCCACACCTCAACGGCATGGAAGCCCTCGGGACGAGGCGACGCCTGGAGGGAAGCAAAAGGAGAGTTTGTTATAGAATGAAAGCTGTTATTACAACCAAGAACGGCAAAGTAAACCCATGTGATTGACGGAATAGTTACCTTTTCTGCTACAATGCGCAGGTGAGGGTCCTCAGGGTCCTTGTCGGCCGCCCCCCCCCCCCCCCCCGATTAGTCTTTCTCTTGCATCATATCCAGAAACACCGTTACATGAAATACCATTTCCGTCTTCACCTTCCGATTGACGTACTTGGAAGATCACTTAGCAAAGCCGTGTTCCCTCGGGTGTAAGACCACGACGACGCGCCGTACTACAGTGTTTGGAAGTGCCTGGCCCTTTGTTTACATTCCTATGTTGAGAGGACAAGTGCGAAGAGTCAAGGACCACTTTCAAATCTCGAAAGCCCCACACGTAAATAGTGCTCTATATAAAAAGTGTATATAAAAAAATCTGTAAAACCGGCAAAAAATGGGTAAGAAGTTACCTTACGGTTCACCAGCTCTTTGTATGAGTAACCGACGAAACCAACAATGTAATTGATGTAGAAGGACCCGCAGCACTGAATTCCTATGTGGGACAAATAATGTCCGGTTGGTGGTTTTAGTTTTTTTTTTTCCAAAAACTATGTTTTCAAGGGCGATAATTTTTATTTTTACATTATCACAAAAAATATTAAGTCGTAATCCCGGATATTCCCTTAAAAATAAGAAGAAGAGGGAATTTAAATGCTATATTTTTGAAATGAGGCAAAAATGTCCCATCGGCGGTTGCAGTTTTAAAGGGGCTTTCCATCATAGGGTGTAATATATATTTTAGTGCACAAACAACTGATAATCTTTTTTAGAGTATTAGTACATTATTCTTCTTTTATTGTATCTTCTACTTTTAAATTACAACAGGAACTTAAAAAAATAGAATTTAATAAGTGGAAAAACCTATATTTTTAATATATCTATCTATCTATATAGATAGATAGATATAGTGTGTATTATATATAAAAACACACATATTATATAAAATTCACATTAAAAAAAAAATTGTATATTTTGCATTGATATCACAAATACAAATGCGACTTTCCCACCCGTGCGCAAAATCCACATAAAATGATCATCCCGCTCAAACAAAAAGTCGTATTTCAAGCTTCAAGAGAGAATCTATGCAAGGTAAATTTTCCGGACCAACGCATCATCCTAACACAAAGGACTCATCCAAGTTCGTTGCGCCGATTACAATCTACACCCAAAATCCCTCAACAAGAAAAAAAAAAAAATCAGGAGCAGAAAACGTCTGGATCACAGGAAAAGGGGGCGCATATATTATACGGCCGCTCCAAGGTGGAAAATCTCTATTATCCCGCATAGCAACATTTATCAAATGACGATGAAAAGAAATCAGAGCTTTGTAGGCTCAGAGCAAAGTCACAGAGCAACAATTACAAAGTCCCGCTAGGATTACACCGAACATCTAAAAAAACAGATTTCTATCAGGGGAAGAGTGCGTGCCAAGAGTCAACAAAGGGATATTTATGTCCTGCAACACATTTAAAGATCTTATGGATTTTCTAGGGTTAGAATTATTATTATTATTTTTTTAGTTCATAATAACCATAAAAAAAAAAAAAAAAACAACATGTAATCGCAAAAATCTAACAACTAAAAAAAAAATTACAATAAATGATGTAAAAGAAAATCCAACCATAAAAAATAAAGCATTTAACAAGCAGTCAATATTTTTTTATTTTATATTTTTTCATTGCATTTTAATAAAAAAACAAAACAAAAAAACAATAGCAAAAAGACAAAAAACAAAATTAAAAAACTAAACTAAAACTAAATCCAACCGGCAGATAAAGAAAAAAAATGGAATAAAAATATTATGATATAAAAGTAACTGAAAAAAGTTACACTTATATTTTTTTTTTAGAGTTTTTACCCAAATCATTTACAGAAAAGTATTTTATCCCATATTATTTTAATCATTAAAGAGATAAACTTAAAAATAGTTAAAAAGAACTATGCAAACATGTAAAAAACAAACAAAAACCTCCAATCCATCTAAAATCTCAGATCTTTTTGTAAGAAAATCTATAAAAGCTAAATTAATTCTGGATTTCCGTTGTCATTTTTAATTGTTTTCCTCCCGCTTCATTGCCTAAACATTGGACCGTCTCGCAGCCCTCCAGCGTGACAATGTAGCACTTAACCCTATTCTTCCCCAAGTGATTACTGCGCTGTTTTCGGCACAAGTGCTGCATTATGAATGGCTGTAAAGCGCGAGGCTGTGTTTATGTCACGGCCCCTTGTGTAAATCTAGGTGTAATCCCGGCACATTGTGCTGCTGTCGCTTTCACGGTTCTGTTCTGGGGGAGATACGGGTCTGTTTTGTGTTGTAACTAAATGCTACATTTTAATCCCATCATTTCTGGCAAATTGCGGCTGCCTGAACTCCGTCAGTTTACTGGAGGATAATTCAACTGACAGAAAATGGGGAAAAAGTAAAGAAAAAAAAAACAACATTCGGGACTTAATGAGTCGTGGTGAAAGCTGGAACTGGGAGGAGATGCAAGACGGAGGAAGACGGGAAAGAAAGTATAGAATATGGAAGAGAGATCTTGTTTAGGCTAGAGATGTCTTGTATTCGAGATACGGATGCCTCGGATCCGGCAGGCGTCGTTCATCATTTACTACAGATTAATATTGCATATTACAATGTAATCAGTAATATAAAATACCGCATGTGAAATAAAATATAACATCTACCTCGCGATAACATGTTGCTTCTTGAAGTTCTTTCACAATTAGTACATAAGTAACAATAAAGGCAGTTGTGCGTAAAAATACAGAAAAACGGAATCCATTATGTATTTCATTCTTCACAAAACATTAAAATACAAATACATTTTTAGAGTTTTTTAATGGTTTTATAACCTTTTATTTGTTTTCATGTTTTTTCATTATTTGTTTCTATGGTTTGTAAGGCTAAGCTCTCACACAGCAATTTGCCACAGAATCCGCGTGAAATCCATGCCGATTCCGCATCGAATCCACGTACAATTCACGCTAATGGAAATCCACGTTGAAGTCACTCCAACGTGAATTTTTTCTGCACCCTACACACAGATTTAAAATCACTTGTGGAAGAAAAGAAGTGACGGGTCAGCGCCTACTATCCATATGTAGGTTTTACTCATTGCGATTAGGGCTAATTCGCAGCGTGCTCAAACGAAAATCCTTCCTGAAGCACGAAGGGTGCGGACTGTTTGATGTGCGTTTCTTCTGCGTAATCCGTTTTTTGAGGCAGCGTTATTCCTGTCTGTGACAAATTTAGCAAAAGGCGAAATATTTGTCGCAGCTACCGCTATCATCAGTTTGGGTTGCTGGGTAAAGTCTAGTAATCGTTTTACGTCTCCCTTTCCTGGAGTCAGACTACCGCAAACTTTCAGACTTTTGTAAAGTAAATCTCAATGCATAAATGTGTCTACAAGCCTCCCTCTGCTGAGACCCCGCCGCTTTTATTACCACTTTTGAAAAGTGGAGTGAGAAGCAGAAAACAGCAACAAAAGTTTTGCAGAAAGATGTGCGACAATTTGTCCCTTTTCGATGCGGAGCTCTTGACAAATCTCTTCACTCCAAAAAAAAAAAAAAAATGTTTACCAACAATAAAGGAAAAAGAGTAAAAACTTCAGAAAACTGTATAAAGTGAGTGATGATGTGATGGACTGATCCATCATGGTGGTCGCTTGTGACTTCCGTAGAGATAAGGTCCTGTCGGGTCACAGATGTTCTCACATTGAGTGTAAATAACTGAAAAACTAAACGCCAAATCCTCTCGGAGGAGACATCATGTTCCTCTATGAAGAATTGCTGGTAACGTTATATGGGAATAGTAGGGGTTGTCATATTCAGAAGTGGCGGCCATATTGGTTGCTACTCGCTAGAAGTGACAGATAACGAGCCTCCCAACCAAATCATAGGGACATCATCAATATAAAATCCTCTGCATACAACTAACTGTAATCCTACTGGACGCTGGATACCTTCAAGGAATTTTTTATACCATAACAGCAAAAAGTGTGCGTCAACGTGGCAAATGGTATTTGCCTTAGACAATTATCTAAATCCCATCTCCACCACTTTATTAATTGCTCCACTGCGTTTAAATACAAATGAAGCCACTTTGGCAACTTTGTCTTAATTACAAAAAACGGCATCTCGTTTTGTGTTTACGGCTCCTAAGCAAACCTATGTGTCTCCATGGTTACAGACTACGAGAAGCTGCTTGTGTTGTCTGGCCATGTAGTTATATTGGCATTAATAGGTCTCCTATTTTGTGTTAACTTTCTGATTGTATATACGCAAGAAATAGGGATGAGATGGATGAGCATAACTGCAAGATCAGACTACATGGGTTGTGCTTGTAGTCTGTTACCATGGAGACACATGTGTATACTGCTCCCATGCAGACCTAACACTATTTGCAAAGTTGCCAAGAATATCTGATGGGCACAGAATTTAAAGAAATATTCAGCAACAAATGTATATCTGAGATTTGGCCAGAATCAGCGCACTCCCCCTATCCCCGAGTTCTGGCTGGCATGGACCCTCCATATGGGAGATCCACTGCTGGTGGCGGCTCTACCTATTAACCATCCTGAAGAGCCACAGAGTAGGATGTCACGGACCATAATAAATAAAATACAGAGTGGGGAAGCCACTTGTAAAGGCTTGGAGGTATCGGGACGGGAAGCCACCATGCCAGGTAATACTTGAGGGATGGGTTGAATCCGGGCACAATGTAGAGCGTGTCTCCCCATTTACATACTGGCCGTGGATGATCCGGTGAAGAAAGCCATTCTCATCATTAGGCTTTAAATCACACGGCCACCACTGTGTGTTGTCCGGGAATTCGAACACAAAAAGAAAACATCAGAAAGCAAACAGATGGTGTCTGCGTACCATCAGATGTACCCCGAGCCCCGTACGGCCAATGCCCTTACTCTCATCCATAAAAAAAAGTAGAGAATCGGACATGCCGCAACCTTTTTCACATGGACCACGTGGACAGACTAATGGACTACTATGGTACGGTGCAGGGGTGTAACTAAAGGCTCAGGGGCCCTGATGCAAAAGGTGAGCTAGGGCCCCCCCCCCCCCCTCTATCTGTATCTGTACCCGTACCCATACCTAAACCATGCTGCACAGAGGCATAACATGAAGCTTCTGGGCCCCAATGCAAAACCTGTAACAGGGCCCCCAACTATAATGCTTTATTCATAGTACAGGGCTCCCTATATGGAGAAGAGAGGCCTTATGGGCCCCCTATGGCTCCTGGTACCGTGTACTGTCCCTGAAATACATGGGCAGCAAAAGGTTGAATTCCGGCCGTCTGAATGAGCCCTTAAACTAGGTTTGTCCACTTGATCAGTGCGGAAATTAATCTGTGGGGTGGAACTTGAATCCGAAGCATTGGCAATTTTAGCAGTGGAGATTGTAGATTTCTGTCAAAGACTTTAATGAAGGGGTTAAAATCTGCAGCAAAATCCACAAAAGTGGCTTCAGATTTGGAGAGCAGAATTCCGCAGCAGATCTTCGACGTGGAAAATCCACAAGAAATCGGCAAGAGCAGCCAAGGAGATTGTACGCACGGAAACGCTGCAGAAAATTCATGACAAACCCCCCCCCCCCCCATGTGAGCCCCCCAGTATGTCCTGAAAAGGAAAACCTGCTGCAGCAATGGCTCTGCGGTGCAGGATCTACATCCACAGCGTGTCAATGCTGATTTTGTCAAAAACACGTCAAAGCCTGCAGCAAATAGTGCCGTTTTTGCTGCGGACACCCCCTATGTGGACCCCCCCTATGTGGACATCCCCTATGTGGACCCCCCGCTTTGTTTGTGCGACACTCAGGTGTCTAGAATATCTACATTAAAATAATATTTTTTTATATGAATCCATTTAACATTTTTTATACATTTGTATTTTTTTTATAGGTTTTAGATATTTCGGCCGCGGTCAGATGAGCGATTTTTTTTAAGCGCATGATTAGGCGCGATTAAAAAATCAGCGCTATTAGAATCAATGCTTTCCAACGGAAGCGGTTACATGTCCGTTTTTTAGAGGCGCTAAATAATCGCACCTGCAAAAGATAGTCCGTGCGAGCGCAAATGCACCTGGTCACGCAATTTTTTCTACATGCGATGTGCGATTTTTTGGCTATTCATGCGCTAATAAATAGCTCATCTGACCGAGCCATCCAAAAGACGCTAAAAAATATAAACGGTTTAAGTTTTACGTTTTATTACACTGCTCACATACCCTGTTTCCCTGAAAATAAGACATACCCTGAAAATAAGACATAGCATGATTTTCCAGAATTTTTGAGGATGCAAAATGATTTCTCAGGCTTTTTGAGGATGCTTGAAATATAAGCCCTACTCCAAAATTAAGCCCTGCTAATAGTTAATTTAAAAAGTCAATTAAAATAGTGTCCAGGCAGCTATACATGTAAAAAAGTTAAACCTTTTTGAATGAAAATTAATATAAGACACTGTCTTATTTTCGGGGAAACGCGGTAGATATAAATAAATAGATATACATAAAAATAAACATTATATATACATATAGACACACAACACAACTGTAATGCAAGAGGTATAATAACCAACATTAATTAATCATATTAGTTAATAACACTAAATTATAATCAAATATTAGACCCCAGGGCGGCACGGCGGTTCCGTTTTATAGGATCCCCCCCCCCCCCCCCCCCCCTCCGTCCCGGACTGACCAGGTCCTGGAGCCGATATCAGACAGATTCCTGGCCCGCGCTGCTGGGAAAATCGGCTTTTTTCAGCATCTGCGGTACGAGGAGTAATTTTCCTTCCCTTGTAGAGTGTTTATGAGTCGGAGATAAATCTCTGGAAGTGGCGGCTGCCAGATGCCGTCTCTACCTTGTGATATTAGTTACATATTTTATACCCGGGGGGATTCCGCATACGGGACCGAGGTCACTTCACTGGCGGAAACAGGACGATTTAATGTACGGTTCTGCCGCGGTGGCGGCTCGGCCATTTTTCCAATAAACGCTCGGTCCCCAGACAGCAGATTTAATGTGTCCCATAAATAAATGGCTGCGGAGCTCTGGTGGAGCCGCGGCCTCCGCGCCGTCCCTGCGCACATCTGCACAATTTATGACAATTACTCTCCCACTTATTGGACTTAATTACTAGCTATTTTACGGATCCTTGAGAAGATCTATGGGGCTGCAGTAAGCGGATCAGACGCTGCGCAGAGCGAGCTGGAAGGAACACGGTGGGTCTCTGGAGCAGCGACGGGAGCCGAGGGGCACGGATTGGAGGACTGGAGGGTTTTTGTAGAATTCTACAAATATTTTGACCTACAAATCAAAAACTTTTATATAGTTCTAGCCCCCCCCCGCCCCTCATAAATTAATAAAGGGATATCTTAATGAGTGTCTCAAGTAGCTGCACATGCCTTGGGGGTCACGGACACAACACAGCTGTGGGATGTTGTACAGAGGGTCTTACAGTACCGTCCTATATATACACATGGCCCCTATAGAGCCGTATACACCTTGTTGTTGTGGCATTATAACTGCCGTGCGGAGAAGAATTTACCAGTTTTAGGTTTTAAGGCTTAAAATGAGACGTTCCGCAATTTTCTATCGTACTTTGTGATTCAGTTCTTTACCAATTTCAAGACCTCTGATTGCTGTCAGTGAATGAGAACAGCCTTCTGTACATTCAGGGGTAGTAATCCTGTGCAGAGCTAGTGCTGCTCTCAGTTGGGAAGTGGATACAATTGTATCCAGTCTAGGCAACGCTCTGTGAGCTCAGCCCATCAGCACTAGATGCACCAATCCCTCTGCTGGTTTGCTACAATGTATCAGTCCAGACTCCTCGTTTATGTGATGACTGAGGGCTCATTCTCATATTAACCATTTTCACTAGACCTGTACGAGCGCTTTTCGGGCATTTTCGGTGCGTATGAGTGTTTTTTATATCCATGCTAAATCAGTAGGTCATCCGTTTTGCCAAAAAAAATGCAAGAAAGCCCAGGGCTGCCAGTTTTTCCAGTGGAATTGCGCAGTGTATCATCCGCCTCCGTACGTATTGCGTGCACATTTGCGCATCCCCATTGACTTCTATGGGGACATTTGGTGGCACGACTGAAATGCGCAGAAAAATACACCGCATGCGAACGAATCCATAGTAATTAGCGGGTTCTATTCACCTATTATTACGCAGGCTAATTTTACGTACGCAACTACGCCCGTGTGAAGCCGGCCGGAGGCTGTAGTCACGGGCAAGTGTGATTTTGTCCAGTGAGAAGCAGCTGCTTTCCGCGCAATTTTGATGCGTTTGCGTTGCGTTTGGGCGATATTCCCCTTCATTTGAATCGGTTTTCTCTGCTCTGCGCTTCCATATTATTTCATGTGGTTTCCATAGTAACATGCGTTAAAAATGCATCACACTTGTATGCAAATCCTATGACATGCGAGTGCGATCACTTTTTTTACGCTTCCATAGAAAATCATAGGCAATTCTCGAATAAGAATTGCAGTAAAATAAGGCGCGCGGCGATTCCTCAAACTCAGACTATCGGTCCAAGACAATAATCGCTTGTGTGGATTAACCCATTCATACCAGCGGGTTCCTTTCCCGCGTGACTTCCCTCCATGTTGGAATCGGACAGAACTCGCATGAGAAAATGACCCATGTGAATACGGCCTGAGGCTACGCTCACATGTAGCGGATTTTGGTTTGGATCTGCGCTAAAATCCATGCCATACTTTGTATTGGTGCGACTTGATGCGCTTTTCACGTGGATCCGCAGTTGATTTAACCCTTTCTGCACTAATAGCGTGAATTTGGATGCATTTTTTTCACAAGGAATTTGATGCTGATTTTGGTGCGGATTTTCGGCTGTGGAATGTCTGCACCAATTCCACGCCGACACCCCTACCTTAGCCATTGTGCCGACCCTACGGCCACTGTGCCGACCCTACGGTCAGTGTGCCAACCCTACGGCTACTGTGCCGACCCTACGGCCACTGTGCCGACCCTACGGCCACTGTGCCGACCCGACGGTCATTGTGCCGACCCTACGGCCATTGTGCCGACCCTACGGCCATTGTGCCGACCCTACGGCTACTGTGCCGACCCGACGGTCATTGTGCCTGCTTAGCATCTTATCAGGTATTGCATTTTTGGCACTTTTCCAGTGAAATACATTTTCACCAAGGGCCACATCAGCCTTATAGTTGCCTTCAAAAGGCCAACTGTATAGTAATAGGGTCCCCCATAGTGGCCCAGTAGTAATAGTGACCCCCATAGCGGATCCAGGAGTAAGTGTCCCCTTTATTGATGACCCCAGAAGTTAAAAGTGACCCCCATAATAGTCGCAGTAGTAATAGTGCCTACAGATATTCTGCATATTGCATACAGGACACCATCAATGAACTGATTAAGAGGGCCACAATGCAAGTATGGTAGCCTCTTCAATGCATACAGAACGCTGCGGCATTTATCGCGACTGTTCTGAGAACTTCCGGCTTGCCCCATTGAAGTGAATGGGACAAGTAAACATTGAGGAGGCTGTGGCCCCTTCAATCAGCTAATTTGTGGGGGTCCCAAGAAGCAGATCCCCATTGATCAGAGCTGGATATCCCCTTTAAGGTAAATCTGCCAACTGATGAGATGGAGGAAGACCCCGGGACCCTCCACCCATGATATAGGAGCAGCCTGGAGGGCCTGTAGTCCTGGGAAGTGTATGTGATCTCCCCTCGCCGCTCATCAGTAACCACATCTGATTCTCCTCTGCTGGGATATCGTGTTCCCGCATGGAGGAGCGAGGTGAAATAACATCCCATCAGCCCCCAGACGTGTTCTGGGCTTGGACGAGGCTCCGGAGGTATTTGCCCCCTGGCCCGATCCGCAGGAGCCCCTGGGTTTGTGGTCTGGACACGCTGATAGGGCCTTTTCATTTCCATGACCCTTTGCCTGATGTCGTGATTGGGAGCGCCCCGTGGCTGCGCCTCAGTGTGACCACCAATTACACAGCGGCGGCGGCGGGGTGCAAACCGCAGAGTAACATCCGAGTCGTCGCAAATCACACAAATGATGGGATTCTGACAGCTCTCCCCGGTATAGAACAGCAGTCAGGGGGGCTCAGATTACTCCCCGGGGGCAGAAGACCCCAGAACATAGCCCAGACACTGGATCCAAGCTCATCATGTGTGATACTGTCTGCTGGGCTGTGTATCTAATCCTATCATGTGTGATACTGTCTGCTGGGCTGTGTATCTAATCCTATCATGTGTGATACTGTCTGCTGGGCTGTGTATCTAATCCTATCATGTGTGATACTGTCTGCTGGGCTGTGTATCTAATCCCATCATGTGTGATACTGTCTGCTGAGCCACTGTGTATCTAATCCCATCATATGTGATACAGTCTGCTGAGCTGTGTATCTAATCCTATCATGTGTGATACTGTCTGCTGAGCTGTGTATCTAATCCTATCATGTGTGATAATGTCCGCTGAGCCGCTGTGTATCTAATCCTATCATGTGTGATACTGTCTGCTGAGCTGTGTATCTAATCCTATCGTGTGTGATACTATCCGCTGAGCTGTGTATCTAATCCTATCATGTGTGATACTGTCTGCTGAGCCGCTGTGTATCTAATCCTATCATGTGTGATACTGTCTGCTGAGCTGTGTATCTAATCCTATCGTGTGTGATACTGTCTGCTGGGCCTCTGTATCTAATCCTATCGTGTGTGATACTATCCGCTGAGCTGTGTATCTAATCCTATCATGTGTGATACTGTCCGCTGAGCTGTGTATCTAATTCTATCATGCAAGATACTGTCTGCTGAGCCGCTGTGTATCTAATCCCATCATATGTGATACTGTCTGCTGGGCTGTGTATCTAATCCTATCATGTGTGATACTATCCGCTGAGCCGCTGTGTATCTAATTCTATCATGCAAGATACTGTCTGCTGAGCCGCTGTGTATCTAATCCCATCATATGTGATACTGTCTGCTGGGCTGTGTATCTAATCCTATCATGTGTGATACTGTCTGCTGAGCCTCTGTATCTAATCCTATCATGTGTGATACTATCCGCTGAGCTGTGTATCTAATCCTATCATGTGTGATACTGTCTGCTGAGCTGTGTATCTAATCCTATCATGTGTGATACTATCCGCTGAGCCGCTGTGTATCTAATTCTATCATGCAAGATACTGTCTGCTGAGCCGCTGTGTATCTAATCCCATCATATGTGATACTGTCTGCTGGGCTGTGTATCTAATCCTATCATGTGTGATACTGTCTGCTGAGCTGTGTATCTAATCCTATCATGTGTGATACTGTCCGCTGAGCTGCTGTGTATCTAATCCTATCATGTGCGATACTGTCTGCTCAGCTGTGTATCTAATCCTGGCATGTGTGATACTGTCCGCTGAGCTGTTGTATCTAATCCTATCATGTGTGATACTATCCGCTGAGCTGTGTATCTAATCCTATCATGTATGATACTGTCTGCTGAGCTGTGTATCTAATCCCATCATATGTGATACTGTCTACTAAGCGGTTGTATCTAATCCCATCATATGTGATACAGTCTGCTGAGCTGCTGTATCTAATCCCATCATGTGTGATACTGTTTGCTGAGCTACAGTAATTAATCCTATGTGTGATACCCCCTGCTGAGCCTCTGTATCTAATCATATTATGCAATACCCCCTGCTGAGCTGTGTATCTAATCCTATCATGTGATACCCCCTGCTGAGCTGTGTATCTAAACCCATGTTGTGTGATACTGCCTGCCCAGCTGCTGTGTATTTAATCCCATCATGAGTGATCCCCCCTGCTGAGCCGTGTATCTAATCCCATCCTGCGTGTTACTGCTGTGTGTAGCGGATCTCCAGGGACAGATGTGCGTTACGTGTTCTGCGGTCGGGCGTCCCCTGTATAATCGTACGTTTGGTGCGTTATATAAATATAACCGTGGATGAAGGCTGCGCTCCACAAATGTCATTAACTTCACTTTCAGCAAAAGCCACAAAGAGAATAGAGGGGCGGAGCCTACAAAATCCCAAAATATCAAACCACAGGACCCGGCCGCAGAGGGGCCACAGCCCACAGGACAGAAAAAGCCGGATGACCAGGGAGGCAGCGAGAGGTCACGGCCGCCATGTAACCCCCTCACCGCCGGCACATCCTGACAAGTCCTACAGTGACTATATCAATGACTCGCCACATCAGGGCGTCCCGGGGCGGACAATCACACCCCGCTCCCCCGGACGTCTGCTGCAGAACAAGAAGGGGAACGGCACAAACAAAACAAGCAATCCCCTTCCAAACGCCACAACTGTCTGCCTTTTGAGGGAGCATCAAGGTTTCGCCAGGAGACCCTAAACCGATCCAGAGCGCCAAACCTCCTGCGTAGACTATTATACACGGAGCGATAACCGCTCAGCGCAAACACTGCCGCCACTGAGCAACAACAAGAAGTCGTCCCCTTATCGTTCAGTTTCTGCAGGCGAAAAAGATCAAACAGCGATCGTCCCGTGTAACCTGGCAGCTGCTCATCTATGCCCGTGTCCTCTGAATGTAGGTGGGCAGTCGGAAGCGACTCCGGCGTGTTCCGTCTCCATTCATTCAGCGATCATTACTCTTGTATGAGAGCCACAAGAGCGATAATTGTTGGGGCAACTGCACTAAGGCGCCCAACAATTATCCCGTGTAAAAGGACCCTTAGAGTTGGTCCAATTCTCCTTGTCTGCAGCCACCACTAGGGGGAGCTCTGAAGTGGATTGAAGACAGATTTATTATTGAGCCCTGCTTGTTATTCTGGGAGGCATTCAAAAATAACCTATCCCTTTAAATTAATCATTTTCTATTGAGTTTAACGGGGTTTTCTGGGGCTAAGACATTCATGAACTGTCCTCAGTATAGGTCATCAATATTAGAGGAGTGGGCGTCCACTGCTTAAGACCCCCATGACTCAGCTGTCGGAAGAGGCCATGTTGCTTGGGTGAGCATACCTGGCACAGTACATTTCATAGCAGCTGGTATAGCAGCTCAGTCCCATTCCCTCGAATGGGACCGAGCTGCTCACAGGCCATGGGACTGAGGAAAATGACATCACAGTCCTGAGAAGAGGCCGAGGCGCTCATCCAATCAACTGATCGTAGGGGTGTAGGGTGGCAACTAATCTGATACTGAGGACCTATCCTTAGTCCTTGAATTTGGACAACAGTGGCCACACATGTGCACCACCGTACCATTCACTTCAATAGGAACTGCTGGAGACAGCCATGTTCATGCTCGGCAATCTCCGGAGGTCCCACTCACTTCAACGAGACCTCCAGTGATTGCCGAGCGCTTGAACTCAGCTATCTCTGCCAGTCCTATTGAAGTGAATGGGGCACATGTGCGGCCACTGTTGTCAAAATTTCAGGACTTGATAAGCGCGATTTCTCTGCATCAGTGGGGGGTCCGGCATTCGGACTCCCACCAATCAGCTGGCACAGATGTGAATCCCCCTTTAAAGAGAACCTGCCACGTCCCCACATCACCTATGTGACAGGGAGCCGCATGATGTATTTTCTATACTCACCCGCTCCCACAATCCAGCGCTGTCACCGGTGAGGATCATGAGGCGCACGAAAATCAGATTCTCGTGTGTGCGCCCTCCCATGGACTCGTACAGTAGAGCGCGCACGAGACTTTGAAAAGAGACAAATTTTGGGGACGCGTGCCGATTTCAGAGGGGACACCGCTGGATCACCAGAGTGTAAAAAAATACATCACCCGTCTCCCTGCCACGTCCCCCAACAGCAACAATGGAGAATCCCCTAAAATCTGCGACAAACAGAAGACCCCGTAGAAAAATAAAAACGTGCCGCTTTTGGCGCAGCGCTGCCCCCCCCCCCCCAGCAATGTGTGACGCTGCAGATCCTGCCCAGAAGCAGGAACGCAATCCGAGCATCGGCAAATTACTGTTGACCCCCTCCAACCCCCTTGCACCCCATATTACTTGTATGGTCACGGTCGCCACGTAATAAGTATTAATTGACCATATGATTAGCGCGCCTACGGCCTTCGTCGGTCGACGGTCAGCGTTTAACCCTTTCCATTCCAACGCCAGAATTCAGTTGTCACCAAAGGGTTAAACCAAACCACTGATCATCTCCCCTGTAAAGAGCATGAGTTTTCCCTTCTCTCCTGGGGGGATTGGTAAATGAAAGAAGCCGGTCGGCGACTGCCAAGAAGCTCTCATGCTGCAAGGAATCCATAGGCCGTCACCGCTCAGAACAATGATGTGCCGAGCGATGGGTTAGACAGTGAAGAGATTGGAGAACACTGAGAACCTGCCTGGAATGAGCACATCGGTCAGCGGGAGACGGCTCCTCATTACTAACACCATATTAAAAAGTGGACGCTGCCTGCAGGGAATACGCGCAATTAGCCGAGCGCCAGGGAGCGGCCGTGTTAGGACAGCGTGCGCACGGGACCGCTTTATTGTTATTTATTTTATAGTATTTTGTATTATATCTGCTGGTTTCTGGATGTAGTTGTTTTCCGTAGCTTCCAAAATATGAGGTGCGATCACATCGAAAGTCGTAACCGCGATCACATCGCCTCGATCAGCACTGATAATTCATGGATGTGTGTGCAGTATCTGAATTCGCCACAACTGCAGAAATGGCGCCATGGTACAATGTGGTGGCCGTTGTTGTGGTGGTGCCATGCTTGTGGGGTGTAGTGTAGTCCGGATCTTAGCATAGTGGATCACTCCCCCTGTAGGCGCTGTGTTGTAATGGCAGCGGTTGCCATGCACTTAATAGATAAGGAACCCACTTAGAGGGGTAATGGACAATCCTGGGTGGAGCCGAATACCACACTATTGGTTTCTGTCCGTCCGACTGGTACTGATATGAACCAACAGTTTGATGTTAGGCTCCGCCCATACCATCGCCCCACTCCATTGGTCTAGAGCTGCATTCAACCAATCCTAGTTATGTCCTATGGCAGGTTTCTCCTCAGGATAGGTCATCAATAGTTAATCGCTGGGGACCAACTGCACAGGCGGCCCAGCAATCACCGGATTGCCGAGCCCGGATGTCAGTGCAGTTGGCCAAACCTGCGTCATAGGAGATGCGATTAGTAGCGCCCGAGCTGGCTTCATTCCTATGGAAATCAATGGGAGCTCCATGGCTATTACACTTTCACACCCGATCCCGCTGTTGGAGGCAGAATGGCCGGAAGCGTAATAGTTGCTTCCACTTTCATTGGTTTCAATAGGAGTGAAGCCAGCTGGCTACTTCCAGTCCCGTCTCTTATCACGTACATCCCGCCCACTACACTAACGGCCGAGCGATCAGGTGATCGCCGGGGATCCTGTGTGGAGGGTCCCATCCTGAGGATAGGTCATCAATAGTTTTTGTCCGGCTTACCTCTTTAAAGAGGTCGCGGTGAAATGGGTGGAGGACTTATCCAGTTTGATCAAAATGTGCACCAGGCTCTTCATGTTCGGGACTTTCATATATCGGCGTCTAATATGTGGATCTGCAAGTAACAAATATTCACCCAAGCCAAAAGGAATGAGGAAATATAGAAACGCCCTCAAAAAAAACAAGCGCCAACAATTATCTCCGATCCGTGACGGCTACAGTAATGAGCCCCACAGGGAACCATTGCTTATGTGCCATCAAAGAATAATCCCCCATCAATCCCAATGATGGATGATCACTGCCTCGTCATCACTCATATCTGATCATCCTATTACAGGAATGTTTGGTCTCTGATCGCTGCTCAACGAGTTAACAAACCTCAAAACAGGGTCAAAACTGAAAATTATATGTGGCCCCGAGGTCCCCTGCATGTGGGTAACAGGTGCCCTTTGTTACTGATCCACATATAGCGCCGTGCGCCAGCTATACCAGTCTCATTAGCTCATCACTGACACTTGGCACTAGAGTCAGGACGACATCACTGGCACTTGGGTCAGGTTTATATACCCTGCACTGGGCTTTATGGTACCACCACATCACTGTACCCGGGTCAGGTTTATATACCCTGCACTGGGCTTTATGGTACCACCACATCACTGTACCCGGGTCAGGTTTACATACCCTGCACTGGGCTTTATGGTGCCACCACATCACTGGCACTCGGGTCAGGTTTACATACCCTGCACTGGGCTTTATGGTGCCACCACATCACTGTACCCGGGTCAGGTTTACATACCCTGCACTGGGCTTTATGGTACCACCACATCACTGTACCCGGGTCAGGTTTACATACCCTGCCCTGGGCTTTATGGTGCCACCACATCACTGTACCCGGGTCAGGTTTACATACCCTGCCCTGGGCTTTATGGTGCCACCACATCACTGGCACCTGACATTTATCAGTCTGGTTTTTTTTTGACTCGCCTCTGTTCACATTATTGTGTCTTCTTTCCGTAACAGCGCCAAGACCGCTATGATGGATATCAATGAATCCTGGCATCTCACCGACTCGCGCCGGGGTCTGCCAACTCTCATAGTTCTGGTATTTTTGATAAACTGAGCTGCTACATTATTCTCATCATCCACAAAAATGGACCCCTGACAGAAAAGGATTCGGCGCCAGCGCCACGGGACCGAGAGATATGTCTGCGATCTATTTCATTGTACGTTCTTGTATACTAGTGCTTATTATTGTACATTATTTTATATTAGTATACGCTATTGTACATTTTATATTATATATTAATCCATATTATTGCACATTAATATTAGTGTATGTCTATTATTGTATAGTTTATAGTGTTATATATGTCTATTATTGTATAGTTTATAGTGTTATATATGTCTTTGTATAATTTTTGTATATTATTGTTTATTATTGTCTTATTATACATGATTTTGGTATATATTATTGTACATTTCATATTATTCTATATCAGAGTGTATTATTGTACATTATTATACAAGTGTTTGTGTATTATTACCGGTATATATTTTTATAGCTTAGTGTTTATTACTGCATATTATTGTATATCAGAGTGTATTATTGTACATTATTATACAAGTGTTTATTTGTGTATTATTATATATTTTTATAGCTTAGTGTTTATTACTGCATATTATTGTATAGACAGACATGTTCACACGGTGATATTACACATCAGATCCTCATGGGGTTTCTCCAACTTGGTCATGACACTAACACCCGCTCAGGCTGAACCTTGGAGTTCTGCCATAGATTTGCCTGCAGATCCTCTAGTGGATTTAGCCCCATTCAATGAGGCAAATCCTTGTGCAGTCACCCGATGCGGATTTCATGCGGAAACGGCGTCAGGAACTGACATGTCACTTTTTTCCCTGTGATTTGGATTTCCGTCGCCCTCGACCCGATGCCAGAATAGCAGAGATCCTGGCATGAATTTACACATGGAAAATACGCCGTGCGAATGGGGCGTTAGTGTATATTACTGCACGTTTGTGTATTATTGCATAGCAGTGTTTATTAGCGCATGTTATATGTTATTTTATATTTGTGCTTATTACGGTGCATTACTTTGTATTACTGTATATTATTGTAGATTGGTGTTTGATCTTATTTAAATGATGAACAAACTTTAGAAAAGTTTTGTGCGCTCGGTTCACCAAACTTTTGCAAGAAGTTCAGTTTGGACCAAATTAGTTTGAGCCGACCTTGAAGTTCATTAAAACCTGGTGTATTACACTGTTTGAGAGCCGTAAAACCTTGTATGCTACTCTGAGAGTTACACGGGGCTTATATGTCTCTTAGGGTGTGCAGGACTAGTGCTGAGCGAACTGAAGCAGTATTGACCCTGTTATGGGTAGAACTTTGCTAAAAGCTCAGTTTAGGTTAATGCTGAACTATTTAGAGTTCTATTGGTCTAGTTCGCTCAACGATATTCTTATCACTGTATATTACCGTGTTTCCCTGAAAATAAGACAGTGTCTTATATTCATTTTTGTTCAAAAAGGTTTACCTTTTTACATGTATAGCTGCCTGGACACTATTTAAATTGATTTTTTTAAATTAACTGTTAGCAGGGCTTAATTTTGGAGTAGGGCTTATGTTTCAAGCATCCTCAAAAAGCCTGAAAAATCATTTTGCATCCTCAAAAATTCTGGAAATTCTGGAAAATCATGCTATGTCTTATTTTCAGGGTATGTCTTATTTTCAGGGAAACGGGGTACTATATATTTATGTGTATTATTATATTATTGTATATTAGTGTTTACCATTATATATTTATGCCCATTACTGTATATTAATGTGTATTATCATGGGACCTGCGAACGAAAATTGCCAATCAGTGTTACGTACCACTGCCACAACACAGCCTGTGAGCCCTGCAGCCACATATATACTATATATCTATAGGGCGGATCTCTTCTTGTGGTGATGAGCTCAGTGTGGGGGCGAGGACTGGGGTCAGGTGTGATGGTGTAAAGTCATTTCAGTGGTTGAGGTGAAGTCTGGAAACATTTTTTGGATTAGTTCTTATAATTGTGGAATCATTTTACTTATTTTTCTATTCGATGGGGAAGATGGAGGGCAGGAAATGGGTGCGACTAATAGGGATTCAGGTGCGGGGAAAAATATATACATATGATATAACTATATATACACATTCATTCAACCTCGCTACAATGTTTCCGTATAAATTGTCCAAGGAGTCTGCGGAGAAAAACCAAAAAATGACATAAAAAGGACAACTGATAAAATAGAGGTTTGTAAAATAAAAAAAAAATGGCAAAAATATTAAATCTGAGAATGAAGCGGATATTACTGAATATTTAGAGTTCCTTCTTCCTAATGACTCTACTGATTAGTATAATTATAGACTTGGACTGGGTTTTCTCCCTTTACGGCTCCGCTGATTTCTGGGACGTCGCAGTTTGATGTCTTTTGGATTTTAGGGGGGGAAAAAAAAAATTTTTTTGGAAAAGTCTTGACAGAAACGAGAAAAAGACTTCATCAGGTTACCCAACTGGGGGAAAGGACGAGTATTCGCCAGCAGGAAATGTCAGGAATTCCAGTTTGATCTGCAGCTCCTGCGCCGTTTATTTATAGAACCTCTGACTCCGGTGATGGGGGGGGAATTAGTCCCCGAGTGACGGAGAGACACCTTATTAGTCAGTCACAGCCGCGGTGGATCCGTTACTGGTTTGTAGTATTTTCTCATAATATGGCTCACTTCTGGTGTAACCCTAAGGGAAATCTATAGATTGTCAGCTCCTTCGATCGGCGTTCGTTCTGGAAACATCTGATTATGGAATGTTTAGGTTTTTAGATTCCTCAGAAATAATAATATTCACAATAAATATATATTAAAAATTATATAAAACAAAATTAAAATAATTAAAAATAATAAAAGACAATAAAATATACAAAACAGATGAAAATAGTAACTAAAACATAAACAGTAAAATAATAAGAGAAATAAACTGTAAAAATAATTACTAATAAGAAGTAGAACTTTCAATAATAGGCAGGAAAATATAAAATGACAGATAAAACAACGGTACAGCAGCAAACAGCGGTATAAAACGAGGACCCTTGTCGCTCAGCTGACGATCTAATTATTTAAGTAGTCTTGTTATTAATAGTAATTTTAAGACTAAATATATATATATATATATATATATATATACACACACACACTATACATACATATATAATATATATATATATATATACACACACACACACACACACACACTATACATACATATATATATATATATATATATCACACACACACACACTATACATACATATATATATATATATAAACACACACACACACACTATACATACATATATACACACATACACACACACTATACATACATATATATACACACATATACATATAAACATACACACACAAATAAAACCCTCCTGATTTTTATTTTTTTTACTAAACACTACGGATTCGTTGTGGAACCTTTTCGCACTGTGTGACGGGGTTTTAAACCCCCTCCACTTGGTTTGTACTGTAATCAATGCAGAATCTGCAATTCTTTTAGCAAATTGCGCAGTGTTTCCTGCCTGCGTGAAGGCGGCCCACGGGTGCGCTCAAACATCGCGGACTTTCAACTGAATTCTACTGCAGATCTGCTCCAAAATCTGCAGCGAATCAGAGATGTGTGAACGCACCCCGCAAATCACTAATCAGAAACATCTCCGGGAGGCTTACCACTAAGAGCAGTAACATATGCCGATCAAAAAACCGAAGCTGCATGCTGAGAGCAGGCGATCATATAGGTGAAGAGTAGACTTCGAGGAATCCCAAGGCTGGGCTCACACGGGGCGGATTTGCCGCGGTTTTGCCGCACAAGAACTGCTTCTGCGGCAAAACCGCTTCAAAGGTTATTTTTGTCTTGCGTGTTTTCTGCGTTTTTTCGGGGCGGAAAATCTCCAAGTATTTTTTACTTTTGCAGCGTATTTTGGTGCGGAGTTTGCTGCGTCCATAGAGGTCTATGGACAAAAAGCGCTGCGGAAAAGTCGAAAGAATTGACATGCTGCGTCTTGAAAAATGGCGCCGCAGCTGCATTTCCACACTGCGGCAGTGAGGAAAAAAATCCGTCCTGTGAGAACAGCTTTTTGCCCAAACACATCTGCACTGCATTGCACTGGAAGCGCAGCAGTTTTGCAACGGCACACTGCGGCAAATCCGAGCAGTGTGAACCCAGGCTTAATGTTGGGTGATTTCACAGTTCCAGACTCAGTAGATGGAGACGTTATTGCTGCGTTATTAAGTACATAGACAGGTACATCCTAATGCATCGAGCTTTTGGACTATTTTGCTTTTATGGGGCGTTTCCAAACTTCTATATTATATATCCATTTTATATATTCGATATTCATGTTAGGTTACAGAATGCAATAAGTAGATCCTACCGCAGATGACTAATTATTTAGTGTTTGCTGTACATTATCACATCTCCGCTCTCAAAATGATCCCGTCAAGTACACAAATTAGATAATGACAGCGAAGACCGAGCGGATGCTACGACTGCGCCAATCATTGTTCTAGTGGTAAGATACAATGTAGCCGGGACCCCCGCTCACATTGGCGCTTGTTTCTAGTAGATCTACAGCTGAAGTGATGGAGCCGTTCTGTATGATTTCTCTGACTTCTAATGGCGCCGGTCGCGGTTTCAGGTTTCCGATATTTTGACAGTAACAATAATGCCGCAGATCACTCTTGTCATCAGAAACACCCCGATGGCATAAAACAAGCGCTGTGACCTAACGGGGCCAATACATACATATATATTATATATACACATACATATCTATACACACATTGTGACTGGAACGTCTTGCTGGGACTTTACAGTCTGTTAGAAATGGCGAAAATCCCAGAATCGTCGTGGTGAATTAAGTGAATTTGCCAAAAATACTACTATATATTCACGCCGTTCATAAATCCATCACTGAGGTCCGGGATGCAGAAAGGAGGAGCAGCACGATGGAAGGCTGGGAAGGTATACATAGACCGGTAGTATAAAGTGTCACGTCTGAAAGGCGAATGTATACAACGCCTGATGGGCGACAGATTGAGGATGCATTCACGCTTGTGTTGGGGCCGGCAGTTCTACTTCCAGCTCGCCGTTCGGTTTCTGGAGAGACGGAATTAAAAAGCAAACTGAACTAAAACGGAAATAGACGTTACCATTTTTTCACCAATTGCTCAAACGGGCACCATTATAGTCAATGCGGTCCGTTTAGAGCCATTTAATTCTGTCATAAGGCGGATTCGTTCAGCCAGGGGGCGCCATTTTCCTGTATCCAAATGGAGCAGAAAACGAAACCCCGAGCGCTAATGTGAATTAGTCCTAATATTGCTAATTCTTACGTCCTCTACCGCAGTCCCCCCCCCCCACGCCCCCTGCGTTTCATGCAGATGCGGACTGCGTGAAACTCATCGCACGCACTATACCAATCCGTTTTACGGATGAGACTTCAATCTAGTCATTCAATTGGACTAGAAAAAAATGGACAGCAAAATAAAAAAAAATAAAAAATTGCGCTAGTTTTATTTTTTTGCGGATCTAAAAAAACGGATGGAACGCCGAAAACATTTTTTGCAGACATAACGTGGATTTTTTTTTTAAAGCAAGTGTCCACCTAACCTTCGTGCATCACATAGATCATGTACTGCATCACAAAGTGTACTCCCACCCCTTCCATGACATCAAAATATAAGGCCACACCCCAATGATGACATCACATGATGGCTAATTCTCAACCCCAAAATACAGGCTGGGCAATAGAAAAGTAGCCGATTTATTCATGTCCCACCCTGTACAACACATCACATGCCCATCACAACACCAGTAACCTTACGGCATACTACAAGGTCACACCCCCAGTGACATCATATAAATGTGCAGCAATATAGTACCCCCCAACTAATAACACGGAAGCGCCCCCAAGAGCGTGATCACATGCTTTACTGCACATTAAAATCCCATCATTAAGGCACAGCGAGGCCCCCTAGAGGCGTGGCATTTGCCGCATGGCGCAAGTCCAACACATAGAGAACTGTGGCGACACCAAAGTTGTAACCAACTTTTTGTAACTCCCTGTGGCCTAGTGGTATGGTATATAGAGGACATGGTATGAGGGAGGTACTCTGGACCTCGCGCCTCCATAACACTGCCCCCTAGTGCTAAACAGGGGGATATCCGCCATGTTCCCAGGACATAAATAAGGCCATGCAGTCACTAATTGTTTTACAGATTCTCCCCGGCCCATCTGGGCTTTGATGCATGAATGATGCATGAGAAGGGCGCAGATGAAAGCGCAGACACCCACAGCTGCGGGGTGCTGCGCCATAAATCACTGGCCCGGAATTAGAGGGAAGACAGGGACGATCTAACCCTCCCGGATCGGCCGCTGCTAAATAAGTTACAGACCCGGCTCTGTAGAAGTCCGCGGCGCAGGGAGCTTGGAGGGAGAGGAATTTAAATAGCTTTTTGTCAGTACAAAAATATATGTTTACTGAAGAAAAATAAGACGGAGGCGACTTCCCGGCCGCGCCATTTATAACGATTTCCACAAAAACGTCTTTGAGAAGCAAATCTACAGCCTGAGACGACCGGGTGGGAAAATACAGGAGAACACGGATGTAATGGACTAAACGGGAAACTGCAGGAAGGGCGGCTTCAGATGAGTGTGTGCGCAGAAACGCATGTCTCGGCGAATGAGGTAGATGTGTGCGTATCGGCGCATTATGCGGTACTTTTTTGAGCACGCAGGGACTGTTCGTGTGCTTGCGCACAATAATCCTTGCCCTGGTTTAAAAAGGCTATTTAACCTGATGGGGTCAAGAGGTGTTCTTTTTTTTACATTTTTTTTTACGGAATTGCGCATTAATGCACCTGCACCTCCCATAGACTTCAATAAGGATCTTTCACGGATCACAACTGTGCGTATTCCCCGCATATTGCATTATTTTTGGACACATATTTATTGCTGTTTTTTTCACGAATTAAAAAAAAAATGCAAGAAGGCGCGAAAAACGAAAAAAATTGCATGAAAATAGGATGTCCGTGTCCAACACGAGCGGCGCCCAGGAATCTTGGGCACAACTTTTAAATCGTTCATGTGAATAAGCCCTTATACTCCAGTGACAACCTGAGCTGCAATCACAATTCTGCTGTCACCTTCAAGGCTTCAGTCACAAATCTGATGTTTCAACGGGTCTAAAACTACAGCAGTGGCCAAAGCTAAAAATTCATGCTCCTGCTGTCACATCTGAGGCTTCAATCCCAATTCTGTGGTTTCATCATGTTGTACACTCCAGCCACATCCAGAGCTGCAGCAACAGTTCTTACAGTGACATGAAACCTTATAGTCCAGAGCTGTATTCACAATTGTGCTTACTTCCTCTTAGCTCTCAGTTTCTCACATTTGTCACTCCGTCATTCCAGTTCAGTGTCTACAGCGGGGCATGGTGTCCGTGCTAACCAAGGGTCATTGTATATTAAAGGGGTTATACCAAAATGTAAAGTTATTCCCAAGCCACAAGATAACTTTATCATCGGTGGGGGTCTCACTGACCCTGGAACGGGGCTCCCATGTCCCCCTCTTTTCATCAATAGACTGACGCTTCACCCATCCGCAGTGATGTCAGACTGAATGGAGCGCTGGTCACGCATGCGCAGCCACCGCTCCGTTTATTTCAGTGGGGCTGATGGCAATCTCCGAGCGCTTGTACTTGGCTATCTCCAGCAATCACATTGAAGGTGGATGGAGCGGCACAGCGCATGCGCAGCCACTGCTCCGCTTAACCTCCTCCTCACTGCAGGACCCCTGTTCTCAGGATTGTAAGGGTCTCGATGGTGAGACCCCCACCAATCATAAACGTCTTCCTTACCCTGTGGATTGGAGATAACTCCAGATTTGGGGATAGCCCCTTCAAGAGATGTTGCAACGATCAACAAAATTGTCGCCTTCACTCGTGGCCCCACCTTACCCTACAGATCGGGTCAGACTCTATGGGGTGGAACAATCGTGAAGTGTCGGTACAAAGCTTGTGACAGTGACTTACAATCTGGGAGTGTCATCCATTTACCATGCACTGTACTGTCCGATTTAGGATAAACTAACCACCCCACCAGCGCCCCCCTAATCATCGGAGATCAGCCAGGCTGGTCGGTGCGCTCACCGGCGCAGGTAGCGTGTGGCATGCGGTCAAAAACCCGCACACGTCTCAACTGGAGTTCTGAGGTTTGCAACCCAGTTTGATCATACGGCTTGTACTGGTGAAAGATAATCGGGAGGACTTCCTTACGTCCGCACTGGATGGGCGAGGAAATGCGCCAGCCAAGTGTTGGTATTGGGTTACTTTTTTCATTTTTATGGATTCCCAATAAAGTTTATGGTTTTCAAAAATTCTCTGCAAGCTTTCGGATGAGCTGATCTACATATACCCAGTGACTCCACCAGCAGAATAGTGAGTGCAGCTCTGAAGTATATTACTGGATATTACTGGATGTAACTCAGGAGGGGCAGTGTTTTAGTAGACGGTCAGGGAGGAGAACACCGGATGATATCGGGCCCACAGTCTCAGTTATCACTCCGGGACTCTGAATAACCCCGTAGGGGGACACAACACTCCGCTGACACTCACTCATTCTTCAAGTAGACGCTGCACGGCGGACTCCTTTATTCCTTTCACTCCTCAGAGGTGGTTCCTGGCATTGAGGACATCAGGGTACGTTTCCTCCTCTTGCATCACTTCACCACATGAGGGTTACAGGAACCCCCCCATGTGGCAGGCACTCTTACTCCTTTCTCTACCGTTGAAGTAAATAGAAGAACCACACCTTGCTCACAATCACTCATACTTATAGAGGGAAGACATCACCTGACAAGACAGAATTGTTACATTTTCCAGACATATCCCAGCCACTTTCAGACATTAACCTCTTACCTGCTGCAGCTGTGCAATATACATAACAGAAGACAAGATACTTTGCACAGTGCATCCACATAAAAGACATGAGATGTAAGACAATTATGGAGGGGCCAGAAATAGGTGTTTTGGGCCACTACAAGTACAGGATAAGTTATGTACCATACACTCAGTGACGTAGTTTGGTTCGGCTTGTTCTGGTGTCAGGGTGATGGACGAGACGGACTGAGGAATCCTAAAGCTGCCCATATACATTAAAGGAAGGTTGGCCGAGCAGAGCGTGTATGTATATAGGGGTGTCAGGAGGAACTGAAGGTGTACGGGCACATTAACAGATCCCACCAATCGGATTACAACAGGTTCGTAAGTCTATACTTAATTCCATCAAGGCGGCACTTATGACTGTATGCGGCAGAGGAACTTATCAGAAGTGGCGCAAAAACAAAGCTGGTACTCATAGCAACCAATCAGCACCATTACTCCCCATAGATATCAATGGATAGTTTGTGGTTTCCCAACTCTCTGCTCCCGCAGCCGGATCTCCTCTAGAATCAGCTACGGACAAAGCAATAACGTCTCCTACAGAAATGTACGAAAACATATTGGACCAGGACGCACAATGGTGATACTACGTGACCGCGCCGCAGCGGCAGAGCTTGGCACTGAAGGGGTAAAATCATCCCTACTTGAGTTTTCCTATAGCTTTAAGTCCATTTTATGACCTGGCTGTTAGCCGATACCAATCACGGTCAGCAGCGGACACCCTACTAAACCTACAAATCGTATAGGTAGCTTTACCGGGATTAGGGCGGCCAGCTGAGAACTCGCCCGGGCCCCCAGCCCGCCCATCAATCATGGGCCCCGGCTCTGGGACGTCCGGAATGAACTCATATTGTTGGTTGGATTTGTTGTTTTTTTTTTTTTTGTTAACCTTAAAATTTATAGTTTTCATTTTTCTGGCGACATTTTACTGCTTAACCCCTCGTGCACCAGGTAATCATAATAAGAGTGTTGAACAAAAAGAAGACTGGAGGTGTGAGGGTGACCCCTCCCCCCATGTAAGCCCCCACGACTCCTGCCTTCCCAGACGCGCTGGGTCCCCCCAGCCTTGGAATAAGCCCCTGTGTTTGCACAAGGCTTCATTACATGGCTGGATCTGGCTTAAGGAAATACAAAATCCTCCAACAGGTGCAAAATATTAAGAGCCCCATGTATTTCAATAAGCGCAAATAACAGAGATATGACCGGGGGGCGGTTCAAGGGATTAACCACAGAATGTGCAGTTACCAAGGAACACGCCGCAGGAGATGGGAAAAAGAAACATTCTCTAGATTGTAAGCTCATGTGACAAGGACACATTAATGGGGGCTGCAGACAATGTTGCTATAGATTCTCCTCTAGTCTCATTAGAGACGTTGGGTAACACTTAGTAATGGCTGCCATTACAGTCCCCAACTGTATACAGACCTCTTACTGATCAGTGTCAGTATTTACTGTAGCTCTGACATTCTATTCAAGGGCCAGGAAGCCTGGGGTAAACAAGCCTATAAATCATTCATAGTGAAGTGATGTAGAGCTGGGGATGTATGGTAGAGGATCTAGTACTTTTCAGGTCCATAGAAAGCCCAAGGGAGGGGTTTTTCAGGGTGCTAAAATGAGATCCTGGGGTGCAGATATCAGGAATCATTTCCATAAAACACCCTAATAAAGCCGCGCTACTGTGAGCAATACCCACAAAGGAACAGATTTTGGGGGATCCTGCTTCAAAGGGTCAATTTACACAGGTGGATTTTCAGTCCATGTTTTTCTGGACTGAATGCGGACAGAAGATGGAATCAGTTAGTACAATTATTGTATTCAGATGGGCGATTTTTAAGCGCATATTTACCCAAGGGGGGGGGGGGGGGGGGGGGGAGAATCGCAACATGTCCTATTTCGCCCATGAAAGTCTATAGAAGTGTAAAAAACGGATGTAATGTGTGTATGCTTCGCTCCATCGGCCTAAAGGATACTGCTCTCTCCTGGTTCTCCTCCTACCTATCCGACTGCTCCTTCAGCGTCTCCTTTGCTGGCTCTACCTCCCCTCCTCTTCCCCTTGCTGTTGGGGTCCCCCAGGGCTCGGTCCTCGGACCCCTCCTCTTCTCCATCTACACAGCCCCCATTGGACAGACCATCAGGAGTTTTGGCCTCCAATACCACCTCCATGCTGATGACACCCAGCTATACACCTCCTCCTGTGACATCTCTGCACCTTTCCTCCAAAACATCACCAACTGTCTGTCTGCTGTCTCTAACACTATCTCCTCTCTCTACCTAAAACTAAACCTCTCTAAAACGGACTTATTGGTATTTCCATCCTTCACTAACCGACCTCATCCTGACATCTCCATCTCAGTGTGTGGCACCATAACTCCCAGCACGCCCGCTGCCTTGGGGTTATATTGGACTACAATCTCTCATTTAGCCCCTACACCCAATCTCTGGCCCGAACATGTAAGCTGCACCTCAGGAACATCGCAAGAATCCGCTCTTTTCTCACTGTGGACACGCTAAAAACGCTCACTGTTGCCCTCATTCACTCCCGGCTCGATTATTGCAATTCATTACTGATCAGCCTCCCCTGCACCAGACTCTACCCCCTCCAATCAATCCTGAATGCGGCAGCCAGGCTCATCTTCCTGTCCAGCCGCTACTCGGATGCCTCTGTCCTGTGCCGGTCACTGCACTGGCTGCCCGTGAAATACAGAATTCAATTTAAACTCGCTACCTTCATCCACAAAGCCCTCCACAGCGCAGCACCCCCTATATTGCCTCCCTCATCTCAATCCATCACCCAGCCTGCACCCTTCGCTCTGCTAACGAAACTAGACTGAGTGCCCATTTAATTTGAACTTCTCATTCCCGCCTCCAAGACTTCTCCAGAGCAGCACCAGCCCTCTGGAACGCACTACCAAAGGCTACCCGGGCAATCCAGGACTCGCAGAACTTCAGGCGTGCTCTAAAAATGCACCTCTTCAGGGAGGCATACCGAATTCCCTAAACAAACCCCTCTGTACTCCGCCTGATAACATGCTTCCTGACCTACTGACTGCAATGCCTGCTAGCCGTCATCAACTACCCCCTGCAGTCACACCGATTCTACCATCACACGGCTAAATGTCTGACCATTGTCTATGTGTATATCACCCCTCACTCTCCACCTCGCCATACCGTACACATCTCCAGCCCTTTACCTTCTGTATCACCCCACTATTCGTAGTATGTAAGCTCCTTGGAGCAGGACCCTCACCCCTACTGTTTACATCAACTGATTACTATGTAACCGTGGTTCTGTAATGTTTGTATTTTGTCTTTCTGTATCCCCCTGTCTTTGTAAGCGCTGCGGAATATTTTGGCGCTATACTAATAAAGATTATTATTATTCAGTTTTGGTTTTTTTTAATCCCTGCTTTCCCCACGACATTGCTAGGCGATAACGCGGAATCCGCAAACTTTCCGCAATGTCAATTGCGGAAGGACCGCGGGTCAGACAGCTTCCATTGACTTCAATGTAATCCATCCACGCAAAAATAAAGCATGCTGCGATTTTTTTCCCGTGAGCGGAAATCCTTTGCTTTATTTGAATGTGTGCGGAATGCGGCGGATCGTCCATGCAGGTGATGATCGCAGATTCCGCAAATCAAACTCGCTTGTGTGAGACCGGCCTTAGCGGTGCAGAACCTGCAGTCACATCGGACTGATGGGACTTTGTTGGGGGGCCCATAGAACTTTCTGCCTCATATAACTGGCACATGGCCTTTGTGGGGGTCAGGTATACATTTCAGCCGATGATGGGTGGTTTGTTTTGTGGGTGCACCTACAAGTATAGCTTCATCAGAGACCCCCTTAAAGTCCTTACTTACGTTGCTGCCTCATACACTGCATTGCTGCATTATAGACGCCCCCCTTACATCTACCTCCAGCGACTGTATAAATTATGGGGCGCAGCACAGCGCCGAGGCGCCTGTGGCTCTATAATGAGCGGTGTGTGCGGAAGACAGCAGAGGCGGCTGCAATATCTGCTCTAATGTGCTATTTACAGCGCTGATGCTGAGGTTTATGGAGAGTCGAGGGGCCAAACACTCCAGCCGGGGCTCCCACATGGGCTCAGATACCATGAAAATGTGCAATTCATGTAGAACTGCAGACCCTGCCGAAAGCTAAATCCTCGTGCAAATTAACGACAAGATGGCTAAAATGAATGCAAACACTTAACAATGTCAGTAATGTGATGGGGGGCAGCAGATGCGTGCCATGCGGGTATGGTTTCACTGTGTTTACCAACAGCATCATTTTTCTCACCCAGTATAGTGTTATACTTGGCATGGAGAATGGTATTATAATTATTGGCACCATGTATACAAACTGTTGCACTTGGCCCATATTAAGATACTATTATTCTTCGCACCAAGTAGAGCACTGTTATGCTTGGCATGGAGAATAGTACTATTATTCTTGACACCAGGTATAACATTGTCATACCAACATGGAGTGGAGAATACTATTATTCTTGGCACCTAGTATAGAACCGTCAGTAGTGTTGAGCGAACCGAAACATTAGAACCCCGTTTTGGGTGAAACTTTGCTAAAAGTTCAGTTGGTGTGAACGCAAACTTTAGGCAGTTTGTCTCGGCCGACCCACCAAAGTGGCTTCTTCTTCCTCTTTCTACTGCTTTTTCCTCTTCCTTCTACTTTTTCTTCTGCGTTAACTTTGCCTTAAAAACAGCTCAAAAGTACTTAGACACACTCCTAGGTGACAAGGCTGGCTCTTAGATAGTGTTACACACTAGTTTTAGGGGTATCCGTGAAGTTCAGGTTCGATCCGAACCAATGTGAACTGAACATTTTGCCAAAATTCGGCAAACCGACTGAGCTCAACTTTTGAAAAGTTCACTCATCATTACTGTTTAGACTTGGAATGAAGATCGATACATTTATTCTTAGCATCAGGTATAGAATTGTTCTACCTGGACCAGATTATACTATTATTACTCTTGGCACCAGGTATAGCATTGTTGTACTTTCCATAGAAGATGATACTACTGTTATTGGCACCAGGTATGGAATTGTTAGTCCTGGCAAGAAGACTGGTACTTTTAATTTTAGCACCAGGTATAAAGTTGATCTACTTCGACCAGATTATACTATTATTACTCTTGGCACCAGGTATAACACTGTTGTTGTACTTTCGATAGAAGAGGATACTACTGTTATTGGCACCAGGTTAAGAATTGTTATTGCTGGCAAGAAGACTGGTACTTTTAATCTTAGCACCAGGTATAAAATTGATCTACTTCGACCAGATTATACTATTATAACTCATGACATCAGGTATACTGTTGTTGTACTTGGCATAAAGGATGATAGTATTTTTCTTGGCACCACGTATATAAATTATTAGTCTTGGCATAAAGGCTGCTAACTTTTTTTCTAAGCTTTCAGGTATAAAAAAATTGACCTACTTGGACCAGATTATACTATTATTACTCTTGGTACCAGGTATTACATTGTTGTACTTTGCATAGAAGATACTACTGTTATTGGCACCAGGTATGGAATTGTTAGTCCTGGCAAGAAGACTGGTACTTTTAATTTTAGCACCAGGTATAAAGTTGATCTACTTCGACCAGATTATACTATTATTACACTTGGCACCACATATAACGTTGCTGTATTTAGCACAGGAGATGATAGTATTGATACTGGCATCAGGTATAGAATAGTAAGTATTGGAATGAAGACTGGTACAATTATTTTTAGCACCAGGTATAAAATTGATCTACCTGGACCAGATTATACTATTATTACTCTTGGCACCAGGTATAACACTGTTGTTGTACTTTGGATAGAAAATGATACTACTGTTATTGGCACCAGGTTAAGAATTGCTATTGCTGGTATAAAATTGATCTACTTCAACCAGATTATACTATTATTACTGATGACATCAGGTATACTGTTGTTGTACTTGGCATAGAGGATGATAGTATTTTTCTTGGCACCACGTATATAAATTATTAATCTTGGCATAAAGGCTGCTAACATTTTTTCTAAGCTTCAGGTATAAAAATTGACCAATTTTGACCAGATTATACTATTATTACTCTTGGCACCAGGTATACTGTTGTTGTATAGATATTGGTAATATCTTTCTTGGCACCACATATAGAATTCTTAGTCTTGGAATGATTACTACTTCATTTATTCTGAACACCAGGTAGAAGATGGTTCTTGGAGTACTTCTAGTGGACGGTGCTTTAGTACTGGCATGGGATATAGAGGTATGGAATGGATTATATTATTAGAATCATTGGCACCAGATGTAGAATTTCCAAAATTTGCTTAAAATTGGATTATTCCTACTATCAGGTATGGATTTTTCATACTTGGCATAAATGATGACACCGTTAATCTCGGCACAAGGTAAAGTTTTGGTGTGCGTGGAACAGAGTAAGGTACTATTAGTCTGGGCACCAGGTATAACATTGTTATAGTTGGCATGGAGGTTGTTACTATTATACTTGTCACCAGATTCATAATTAGACTTGGCATGGAGAATGGCAGAGTTATTCTTAGCACTGAGTATACAATTATACTTGGCCCAGAATATATTACTGTTGGCACCAGGTATAATGTTGTACTTGAGATAAAGTATGCTGCTATTAAACTAGGCACCGTGTATACATTTGTTGGACTTGGAATGGGTAATGATACCATAATTCTTTGCACCAGGTATAATACTGATCTTCTTGGCAGCGGGTATGGATTTACTAGACTTGGTAAGGTTAGATTATTCTTCACCTTGGGTATGAATCTGTCATGTTTGGCTCAGGTTATTATTCTTAGCACTAGGTATCATTTTGTTGTATATGGTATACAGTGAGGTACTCTCCATTCCAGCAACAGGTATTGCTCTGCTATACGTAGGCCATAGGATGGCATCAAATTCTAGGCACCAAATAGAACATTAATACCGCTTGGCACTGTACTATTATACTTAGCACCAAGGATGGTATGGTCATACCAGTTGTTATACTCGGCACGGGGGATATTACCGTCGGTATTAGCGATGCCTTGTTA
The DNA here is from genome assembly GCA_035609135.1 of Eleutherodactylus coqui. NCBI lineage: Eukaryota > Metazoa > Chordata > Amphibia > Anura > Eleutherodactylidae > Eleutherodactylus > Eleutherodactylus coqui. Next base: position 35,518,047 of record CM069408.1, read on the forward strand.
ACCTTTTGCAGATTGCAATCCTATTATTCTGGCCATGTGGCACAACATTGTAATTTGCATGAAGCACGATATTATATTACCAGGTATAGAATGTTATTGCTTTCCTAGATTATAGTAATATTATTGCTGGTGTTGGATATAGCACTTTTGTACTTGGCAAAGATATGGTGTTATTAGTCTTGGCACCAGGTATGGTTTGGTATTACCGTGTTTCCCAGAAAATAAGACAGTGTCTTATATTAATTTTTGTTCAAAAAGGTTTAAAGAGGTTGTCCCACGCCTAAACAGAAATTTTTTTTTTTGCCCAGTCCCCCAGGTACTCCAAAGGAATACCGCTGCCATGTGTTATTAAAAAAAAAAAAATTCTCTTACCTGAATCCCCGTTCAGCAACTTTAAAAAATCTTCTTTCCAAGATGGCGCCGCTGGTCTTCTCCCACGGCGCACCGCGGGTCTCCTCCCATGGTGCACCGTGGATGTTCTTCTGCAGTCTGCGCTCCACTGCCGTATCCAGCCACCCTATTGGCTGCTCGGCACCACGTGACGGAGGCCGAGCTACGCGATGACGTGGAGAAGAGGGAGGAGCCAGGACGCAGCTCGTGAGCCCGGACCATCCAGAAGAGGAATCGTCTCTGCGCAAGCGCGACTGATCCTGCGACCAGAGGAGAAGTTTGGTCGGCGCCATGGAAACGGGGACGCCAGCACAGGGGGGGGGGGACCCCCTGTAGGTAAGTAAATAACTTCTGTATGGCCAATATTTAATGCACGATGTATATTACAAAGTGCATTAATATGGCCATACAGAAGTACTTAACCCCACTTGCTTTCGCGGGACAACCCCTTTAACTTTTTACATGTATAGCTGCCTGGACACTATTTAAATTGACTTTTTAAATTAACTGTTAGCAGGGCTTAATTTTGGAGTAGGGCTTATATTTCAAGCATCCTCAAAAAGCCTGAAAAATCATTTTGCATCCTCAAAAATTCTGGAAAATCATGCTAGGTCTTATTTTTTTTTTTAGGAAAACAGGGTATTACCCAGTGGCATACATAGAAGAGTGGGGGTCCTGTAGAAAGACCGCTCCTGCCTCCAAGATTACTCCCAAGCTGAACCAGTTCTCTGGAATGCACAACCCCCGACAATGCAACTCCAACCGCCAGCTCACCGCATGGATACACTTCCCACCGCCGGGTGCGCGGACAGGTGCAGGTACACCATGAACAGGAATAGAAACAAAATTCCGGCACTTCCATGGATTCCATCATAAGAACAGAGTTTTATTTAAATTTCATGGATAAAAAACAACTTCCAATGTTTCGAACACAGTTTTTATTCAGAGCACAAGTACCATATATACTCGTGTATAAGCCGACTTTTTCAGCACATTTTTTATGCTAATACACGCGTGAGGGTCCTGTACGCAGGCCTCATTCACAGGAAAATGTAAAAAATAAACATATACTCTCCTCTCTGCTGCTGCCGGGGCTCAGGCACGTCTAGCTGCTTGGGTCCCGTCACTGTAATGAAGTTCTGTCTGAAAGGGCTGCGTCTGATTGACTGAGCGCTCAGCCAATCACAGGCAGCGCTCAGCCATTCCTTGAATGACAGCTGAGCGCTGCCTGTGATTGGCCAAAGCGCTCAGCCAATCACAGGCAGCTCTCGGCTATTCATTGAATTCATTAAATGGCCTGCGATTGGCTGAACGCTGTGACCAATCATAGACAGCGCTCAGCTGTCATTCAATGAATGGCTGAGCGCTCAGCCAATCATAGGCAGTGCTCAGCCAATCAGACGCAGCCCTTTTAAATCCCCGCCTGCTGAAAGATCTTCATTACAGTGACGAGACCCAAGCGGCTAGACGCACCTGAGCCCCAGCAGCAGCGGAGAGTATATGTTTTTTTTTATTTTTTACTACTACTAGGGATGATTTTCAGGGAAGGGCTTATATTTAAAGCCCTTCCCCAAAAATCACTGCAAGGCTTGCCGGCAGCCCATTGCTTTCAACGGGGCCGCCGGCAGCAGCAATGGCAGAACATCACGATTCTCTGCTACAGCTGTGACAGGGGATTCTTTACTCCTATGTTGTGTATGCACTGTGTTACTGCATCGGCTGCGGTAACGCTGCGTATGCTGCTGCATTTCCCACCATAGGCTTATACTCGAGTCAATAAGTTTTCCCAGTTTTTTGCGGTAAAATTAGGTGCCTCGGCTTATATTCGGGTGGGCTTATACACGAGTATATACGGTAAATTCATTCCGAATGCCCACAGCTTTAAACGAGCCCTAAAAACACCTCTTTTTAGGGAGGCCTGCCATATTCCCTAATCTAAACGGCGCTGTTCGGTTTCATCTGGAGACGGAGCCGCTCATCTATGTTGGTTTTACTTTCTTGCTCCCCAAACGTAGCAGGAAAACAGAATCCCCAGCGCAGGTGTGAAAGTAGGCGAGGGCCGATCTCACATGACCAGATTTACATGGCGGAATCCACGATATTCCGCACATATTACAAGAATAGAACTTTCGCATGTGCGCTCTGATGAGCGGATGGCAATGGCGATTTCTATGAGCGGATTTTAAATCGCAGCATGTTCTATTTGCGGAATCCACACGGACGGCTTCCATTGAAGTCAATGAAAGTCGTCCAACCTGCTACCCATCCACGTCATGTACTGCACATGACCGCCGGCGAGCACCACTCTGTAGTCTCCTGCCAGCGCTTCCTGGTGAGAAATTTCAAAAATCCCACCTCCAGGAAGTGCTGGCTGTGATTGGTTCTCGAGCGCCGCGGCTCAACCAATCATTGCAGCGCTTGATGAACCAATCACAGGCATTAAATGCGATGGCTGTGATTGGTTCTCGAGTGCCACGGCTCAGCCAATCAGCCTTCCTGAAGGTGGGGTTTTTGAACCTCTGAACTGGAAGCGTTGGCTGAAAACTACAAGCAAGTGTGCCGGAGACCTGCGGAGAAAACGTGTGCCAGAGCGGACAGCGCCTGATAGGGGATGTATTGGTTTTTGTTTTTTTTAAAGGCAGTCATCGTTGAGACCCCTGGGGACCCCTATAGTATGTAGGCAGGGTCTGGCACTCACACTGGTGACATGATGCAGACAGGGGGCCACAGATGACTGCTGAGACCCCCGGGGACCCCTATAGTATGTAGGCAGGGTCTGGCACTGACCTCGGTGACATGATGCAGGCAGGGAGCCACAGATGACCACTGAGACCCCCGGAGGGCCCCTATAGTATGTAGGCAGGGTCTGGCATTCACACTAGTGACATGATGCAGGCAGGGGGCCACAGATGACCGCTGAGACCCCCGGGGACCCCTATAGTATGTAGGCAGGGTCTGGCACTGACCCCGGTGACATGATGCAGGCAGGGAGCCACAGATGACCGCTGAGACCCCCGGGGACCCTTACAGTATGTAGGCAGGATCTGGCACTCACCCCGGTGACATGATGCAGACAGGGGGCCACAGATGACCGCTGAGACCCCCGGGGACCCCTATAGTATGTAGGCAGGGTCTGGCACTCACACTAGTGACATGATGCAGGCAGGGAGCCACCGATGACCGCTGAGACCCTTACAGTATGTAGGCAGGATCTGGCACTCACCCCGGTGACATGATGCAGGCAGGGGGCCACAGATGACCGCTGAGACCCCCGGGGACCCCTATAGTATGTAGGCAGGGTCTGGCACTCACACTAGTGACATGATGCAGGCAGGGAGCCACCGATGACCGCTGAGACCCTTACAGTATGTAGGCAGGATCTGGCACTCACCCCGGTGACATGATGCAGGCAGGGGGCCACAGATGACCACTGAGACCCCCGGGGACCCCTATAGTATGTAGGCAGGGTCTGGCACTCACACTAGTGACATGATGCAAGCAGGGGGCCACAGATGACCGCTGAGACCCCCGGGGACCCCTATAGTATGTAGGCAGGATCTGGCACTGACCCCAGTGACATGATGTTGCGGGGGGCCACAGATGACTGCTGAGACCCCCGGAGGGCCCCTATAGCATGTAGGCAGGGTCTGACAATGACCCCAGTTACATGATGCTGGGGGGGGGGGGGGGGCAGCACTGATGACCGCTGAGACCCCTATAGTATGTAGGCAGGGTCTGGCACTTACCCCAGTGACATGATGCTGGCGGGGGGCTACAGATGGCCACTGAGACCCCCGGGGACCCCCGTGCACTGAGATGTCAGGACATTTAATTGAAAGGCGCAAAAAAAAACTACCGAGACTGAACGTACAGCAGAGCCGCACGGTGTGACCGGGAGAACCACAAGTCGCATCATCTGCGTCAGATCTGAGGGATAGCATGGCATAATGTAACCCCAGCAGTGCGGGATACCCGCGGACTGCCCTCCCGCCGCTTCCCCGTACCTCGTCCAGGGCGGCGCTGATGAGGCCAGGCTCCCAGCTCCGGGACGCCCCGGTGACGGCGGTGCTGGAGGACACGGAGGTCTTGGATCTCTTCGGGCTCATGATGATCGGTGAACGGCAAGTGCATTTCCGGGAGACGCGCTGGGTATCCTAGCAACCACCAAACTCCATCCCTAACCACGCCCACTCTCCCCGCTGGGTCCGAAAGAGCTCCTGATATGCAGAGTCCTGCAGTGTCTACAGAAGTAACCTATATACTCCAATCTCTATACATGTACTCTATATACTCCCCCACTGTATATACCTGTACTCTATATACTCCCCCACTGTCTATACCTGTACTCTATATACTCCCTCCACTGTCTATACCTGTACTCTATATACTCCCCCACTGTCTATACCTGTACTCTATATACGCCCTCCACTGTATATACCTGTACTCTATATACGCCCTCCACTGTATATACCTGTACTCTATATACTCCCCCACTGTCTATACCTGTACTCTATATACTCCCCCACTGTATATACCTGTACTCTATATACTCCCCCACTGTATATACCTGTACTCTATATACTCCCCCACTGTATATACCTGTACTCTATATACTCCCCCACTGTCTATACCTGTACTCTATATACTCCCTCCACTGTATATACCTGTACTCTATATACTCCCCCACTGTCTATACCTGTACTCTATATACTCCCCCACTGTATATACCTGTACTCTATATACTCCCCCACTGTATATACCTGTACTCTATATACTCCCCCACTGTCTATACCTGTACTCTATATACTCTCTCCATTGTATATACCTGTACTTTATATACTCCCTTCACTATCTATATCTGCACTCTATATACTCCCTCTACTGTCTATATCTGCACTCTATATACTCCCCCACTGTCTATACCTGTACTCTATATACTCCCCCACTGTCTATACCGGTATTCTATATACTCCCTCTACTGTCTATACCTGTACTCTAAATACTCTCTGTACTGTCTATATATGTACACTGTATACTACCCCCACTGTACATACCTGTAATCTATATACTCTCTCCACTGTCTATACCTGTAGTCTATATACTCCCTGTACTGTATATACCTGTTCTCTCTGTACTGTCTATAGAGGTACACTATATACTACTCCCACTGTATATACCTGTATACTATGGTATATATGTTCCCTGTACTGTCTATACATGTACTTTATATACTCCCTGTACTGTATATTCATATACTCTATATACTCCCTCTACTGTCTATATAAATACACTGTATATCCCCCACAGTATATACTGTCTATATATGTACTGCATATACTCCCCACACTGTCTATATATGTACTTTATATACTACATCCACTCTCTCTACCTGTACTCTTTATAATCCATCCACTGGATATACCTGTTCTCTATATACTCCTTCCACTGGATATACCTGTTCTCTATAAACTTCCTCCACTGTCTATAACTGTACTCTATATAATCATTACAATGTCTATACCTGTATTCTATATTCTCCCTGTACTGTCAATATATGTACACTATATACTACCCACACTGTATATACCTGTATACTATATATGCTCCCTGTACTGTCTATACCTGTACTCAATACTCCCTGTACTGAATATTCATATACTCTATATACTCCTCTACTGTCTATACCTGTACTCAATACTCCCTGTACTGAATATTCATATACTCTATATACTCCTCTACTGTCTATACCTGTACTCAATACTCCCTGTACTGAATATTCATATACTCCATATACTCCCTGTACTGTCTATATAAGTACACTATGTACTCTCCCCCCCCCCCCCCACTGTCTATACATGTACTCTATATACTCCCTCTACTGTCTGTATATGTATTTAATATACTCCCTTTATTGTCTATACCTATACACTACATACTCTCTGTACTGTCTATACCTGTACTATATATACTCCCTGTACTGTCTATATATGTACTCTATATACTCCCTCCGCTGTCTATACCTGTACTCTAGATACCTAATTTATTGTCTATACATGTACTCTATATACACCATCTACTGTCTATACCTGTACGCTATATACTCCCTGTACCATCTATATATGTACTCTATACACTCTCCCCACTGTAAATTTCTGTACTCTATATGCTCCTTCTACTGTCTATACCTATACTCTATATACTCCCTGTACTGTCTATAACTGTACTCTATATTCTCCCTCCACTGTATGAACTGTGGTATCCTAACGGTGACCACGACACGAGGACAAAGCTGAAGAGCTGGTGGGGTAGAGTTGGCACTTGTCACAGTGGCTCTACTAGACCCCTCCCTGGAAGGACGCACATAACCTCTGCCAAGGCACCACCAGGCCTCTTCCAGGAATCGGGGGGTGGTGGTTACCTATATAAGTGTAGTGGACTGAAGTTGTCACGCGTGACGCCACCGTTCCTTTCTCACCGTAGATTGTCCGACGGTTGAATAAACAAAGTCCACACACTGTTAAACTTGTAGAACTTCAATCACCGGGAACGGGCAGCGACTGGTAAATTTACTGAAGAGAATCCAATACGATCCAGCCTACTCACGCATGTATTAAAGACAACCTAACATTGACCGGTCAGGGAGGAGAACACAGGATGATATCGGGCCCACAGTCTCAGTTATTGGCAGTGCTCCGCTCCTGGACACACTCTCCGGGACTCTGAATCACTCCGGAGGACTACCACGACACTCCACTGACACTCACGCAGGACTCTTGTAGACAGCTCTGCACGGCGGACTCCTCACTTCTCTCTCTCCTTAGTGGTGGCTCCTGACAGGGAAGGCCACAGGATACCTTTCCTCCTTCATCTCTTCACCACATGAGGGTTAAAGGTACCCCCATGTGGCCGGCACTGCACCCCACTCTCTACCGTTGAAGATCAGGAACAACCACTACCACAACCCAATCACTCACATTTATAGGGTACAGACATCACGTGACTACCGTAGACAGATATTGATACATTTCCAGACATATCCCAGCCACATTCAGACATTAACCTCTTGCAAGCTGGAGCTGTACAGAAGACAAGACACTTTGCACAGTGCATCCACATAAAAGACATGAGATGTATGACAATTATGGAGGGGCCAGAAATAGGTGTTTCGGGCCAATACAATACCTATTCTCTATATACTTCCTCTACTGTCTGTACCTGCACTCTATTTACTCTTTGCACTGTTTATACCTGTACTCTATATACTCAGTGTACTGTCTATACCTGTAATCTATACATTCCCTCCACTGTTTATTCCTGTACTCTATATACTCCCTCTGTCTATGCATGTACTACATATACCCCCTGTACTGTATATACCTGAACTCACTATACTCCCTCCACTATATATACCTGTACTCTATGTACTCCCTGTACTGTTTATACGTGTACTCTATATACTCCTACTGTCTATACCTGTACTTTATATACTTCCTGTACTGTCTATACCTGTACTCTATATACTCCCTGTAAGTCTATATATGTACTCTATATACTCCCTCCACTGTTTATACCTGTATTCTATTTACTCCATCTACTGTCTATGCCTGTATTCTATATACTCCCTCCACTGTCGATACCTCTCCTCTATATACTCCCTCCACTGTCTATATACACTACCGTTCAAAAGTTTGGGGTCACATTGAAATGTCCTTATTTTTGAAGGAAAAGCACTGTACTTTTCAATGAAGATAACTTTAAACTAGTCCTAACTTTAAACAAATGCACTCTATACATTGCTAATGTGGTAAATGACTATTCTAGCTGCAAATGCCTGGTTTTTTGTGCAATATCTACAAAGGTGAATAGAGGCCCATTTCCAGCAACTATCACTCCAGTGTTCTAATGGTACAATGTGTTTGCTCATTGGCTCAGAAGGCTAATTGATGATTAGAAAACCCTTGTGCAATCATGTTCACACATCTGAAAACAGTCTAGCTCGTTACAGAAGCTACAAAACTGACCTTCCTGTGAGCAGATTGAGTTTCTGGAGCATCACATTTGTGGGGTCAATTAAACGCTCAAAATGGCCAGAAAAAGAGAACTTTCATCTGAAACTCGACAGTCTATTCTTGTTCTTAGAAATGAAGGCTATTCCATGCGAGAAATTGCTAAGAAATTGAAGATTTCCTACAACGGTGTGTACTACTCCCTTCAGAGGACAGCACAAACAGGCTCTAACCAGAGTAGAAAAAGAAGTGGGAGGCCGCGTTGCACAACTAAGCAAGAAGATAAGCACATTAGAGTCTCTAGTTTGAGAAACAGACGCCTCACAGGTACCCAACTGGCATCTTCATTAAATAGTACCCGCAAAACACCAGTGTCAACATCTACAGTGAAGAGGCGGCTGCGGGATTTTGGGCTTCAGGGCAGAGTGGCAAAGAAAAAGCCATATCTGAGACTGGCCAATAAAAGAAAAAGATTAAGATGGGCAAAAGAACACAGACATTGGACAGAGGAAGACTGGAAAAAAGTGTTGTGGACGGATGAATCCAAGTTTGAGGTGTTTGGATCACAAAGAAGAACGTTTGTGAGACGCAGAACAAATGAAAAGATGCTGGAAGAATGCCTGACTCCATCTGTTAAGCATGGTGGAGGTAATGTGATGGTCTGGGGTTGCTTTGGTGCTGGTAAGGTGGGAGATTTGTACAGGGTAAAAGGGATTCAGAATAAGGAAGGCTATCACTCCATTTTGCAACGCCATGCCATACCCAGTGGACAGCGCTTGATTGGAACCAATTTCATCCTACAACAGGACAATGACCCTAAACACACCTCCAAATTGTGCAAGAACTATTTACAGCAGAAGCAGGCAGCTGGTATTCTATCGGTAATGGAGTGGCCAGCGCAGTCACCAGATCTGAACCCCATTGAGCTGTTGTGGGAGCAGCTTGACCGTATGGTACGCCAGAAGTGCCCATCCAACCAATCCAACTTGTGGGAGATGCTTCTAGAAGCGTGGGGTGCAATTTCTCAAGCTTACCTCAACAAATTAACAGCTAGAATGTCAAAGGTGTGCAATGCTGTAATTGCTGCAAAAGGAGGATTCTTTGACGAAAGCAAAGTTTGATGTAAAAACAATGTTATTTCAAATACAAATCATTATTTCTAACCTTGTCAATGTCTTGACTCTATTTTCTATTCATTTCACAACGCATGGTGGTGAATAAGTGTGACTTTTCATGGAAAACACAAAATTGTTTGGGTGACCCCAAACTTTTGAACGGTAGTGTATGTACTCTTTATACTCCCTATATTGTTTATACCTGTGTTCTATATACTACTTGCACTGTGTATATATGTATATATATATATATATATATATACATATATTAATAATAATCTTTATTTCTATAGCACCAACATATTCCACAGCACTTACAAAAACAGGGGGAGAAGAGAAACAAAACCACAGTTACATGAAGTAATCAGTTGATAGAGATAGTAGGGGTGAGGGGCTCCAACGAGCTTACATACTACAGGTAATGGGGGGATATAGAAGGTAAAGGGGCTGGAGATGTGCACGGTATGGTGAGGTGGAGAGTGAGGGATGCTATATACATAAGCAATGGTCAGACCTTAAGCCGTGTGGTGGCAGAATCGGTATGACTGCAGGGGCGGTTTATGATGGCTAGCAGGAATTGCAGTCGGTAGGACAGGGAGCATGTTATCAGGCGGAGTACAGAGGGGTTTGGTTTAGGAAATATGGTATGCCTTCCTGAAGAGGTACGTTTTTAGAGCACGCCTGAAGTTCTGTGAGACAGGGATTGCCTGGATAGTTTTGGGTAGAGCGTTTCAGAGGGCTGGTGCTGCTCTGGAGAAGTTTTGGAGGCAGGAATGGGAGGTTGGAGTTGAAGGGGCACTCAGTCTGATTTCATTAGTGGAGTGTAGGGCGCGGGCTGGGTGGTGGATTGAGATGAGGGAGGCAATAAAGGGTGGCGCTGCTCTGTGGAGAGCTTTCTGGATAAGGGAGTGAGTTTAAATTGAATTCTGTATTTAACGGGCAGCCAGTTCAGTGACTGGCACAGGGCAGAGGCGTCCGAGTAGCGGCTGGACAGGAAGATGAGCCTGGCTGCCGCATTCAGGATGCATTGGAGGGGGAAGAGTCTGGAACAGGGGAGGCCGATCAGCAACGAGGTGCAGTAATCGAGCCGGGAGTGGATGAGTGCAACGGTGAGCGTTTTTAGCGTGTTCATGGTGAGAAAGGGACAGATTCTTGTGATGTTCTTGAGGTGCAGCTGACATGTTCGGGCCAGAGATTAGATGTAGGGGGTAAAGGAGAGATCGGAGTCGAATATAACCCCCAGGCAGCGGGTGTGCTGGGATTTATGGTGCCACACACTGAGATGGAGATGTCAGGATGAGGTTGGTTAGTGCTGGGCGGAAACACCAGTAGGTCAGCTTTAGAGACGTTTAATTTTAGGTAGAGAGAGAACATAGTGTTAGAGACAGCGGACAGACAGTCGGTGAGATTTAGGAGGAAAGGTGCAGAGATGTCACAGCGGTATATAATTGGGTGTCGTCAGCAAAGAGATGGTACTGATAGCTAAATCTCCTGATGGTCTGTCCAACAGGGGCTGTGTAGATAGAGAAAAGGAGGGGAGCGAGGACCGAGCCCTGGGGAACCCCAACAGCAAGGGGAAGAGGAGGGGAGGTAGAGCCAGCAAAGGAGACGCTGAAGGAGCGATCAGATCGGTAGGAGGAGAACCAGGAGAGAGCAGTGTCCTTTAGGCCGATGGAGCGAAGCATACTGAGGAGGAGTTTGTGGTTAACAGTGTCGAATGCTGTGGAGAGGTCGAGGAGGATCAATAGGGAGTAGTCATCCCCGATTTGGCCATCAGGAGGTCGATTGGCACTTTTGTCAGGGCGGTTTCTGTCGAGTGTAGGGGGCGGAAGGTGGAATGTAGGGGGTCAAGAAAAGTCCCTCTACTGTCTCTGCCTGTACTGTATATACTGCACTTCCCGTTTGAAAAAACTAATAAGGTGATTGCTATATTTGTCATTCACTCGTACAACCTTAACCCTTTCAAATCCAGTTTGTATCCTGGTTTTCCTAGGGGGCTTACTCTTTCTCTGCCGTTATACAACGGCTCTATACGCTGGCGAAAGTCAGTACTGCATGAGGTGACACATTGGACAGGCTCCAACAGCAGAGAGGCTGGCAATATACAGTAAGAGAACCCCGACAGACGTCTTCCAACATCGGAGCAGCACAGCACAGCCCTAAATCATAATACTATATTAATGGAGACCTCCTGCCACTGAAAAACGCGGTAAAATATATAACATGCCGCTTTTTGTTTCCCGCAGCGTAAATCCATGGCAGAATCCCGCATGTGAGGACTAAGCTATTAGGTTCAATACAGTGGATTGGAAAGGGTTAGAGGAAAGAGGTCAAACAGTGGATTGGAAAGGGTTAAGTCTGAAAGGTTTAAAATAGCAGAGACCTGACTGAACTATTGTCGGTAGTGGCGGATTTGGACAATCCCTTGGAGATCATAGTCAGGGTTGCTTCACACTGGCGATCGTGATATCGCCGGGAGAAAATTGCAGCAAAATCATAACTTTTTTTTTTTCAGCAATTTTTGAGCAACAGCGCTGCTTTTCCTCGCAAAAACATCACTGCCACTTGCGATTTTCTTGCACGGTTTTTTATGCGATCTTGCAGTAAGTTTTTATTGCGAAAATCAATAGGACTTTTGTAATGTTAAAAACGCATCGCACAAGAATTGCAAGTTCGTGCTTTGCGATCCGATAAAAAGGAGGCTCCATAGGGAAACATGGGAGATAAAAAAAGTGCAAAATGTAGAAAGATGGGACATGCTGCAATTTACTTTTATCACAACATCGCATGAGTGAAAACATCGCAAATGTGAAAGAAACCATTAAAAATCATTGGTTTCATAATTCTGCATTTTTACTCACTCTCGCATCGCTCAAAAACGTATTATTTTCTCGCAAGTGCGAAAGGGCCCTTAGTCATTCTAACCACATCCTTTCATTCTTTTCAGTGAAAGTGATGTAATCAGCAGGTCACATAATGTATTCATTCCTGTAACGTTTTACAGCAATATGGGGTAACTTACTGGACATTGTACTTCCTTTTTTCTGCTTTGCAAGATAAATAAAGTTCCATGGGCTAGACTCATCAGAAAGAGCACAGTGTTGACTTCACACAGTTGATGTCTCTTGTTCTTTTTCCGATGATCATTCTTAATTAATTTGGACTACGAGCGAATTCAGATCCGGGAAGCCTTATAGCTGTTTCTAAATTTAAAGAAGAACTTCAACACCCTACATTGTCTATAAGGCCTCATGCCCATGGACCGAACAGGATACCGCGGGAATAAAAAAAAAAGTCCCAGCTGGCAATTGTGGAAAAACACACCTTTTACAGCATTTTTCTGCGGTCTCCATTAATACTATATTAATGGAGACCTCCTGCCACTGAAAAACGCGGTAAAATATATAACATGCCGCTTTTTGTTTCCCGCAGCGTAAATCCACGGCAGAATCCCGCATGTGAGGACTAAGCTATTAGGTTCAATAGAACCTAATAGATGCCTTACTCCGCCGCAGGGAGCGCAGCATAAATCCGACCGTGGACATTAGCCCTTACTGTTTTCTATATATTCCTCCTGCACCGTCTATACCAGTATTCTGTATACAAAGGCACTTGAATCACAAGCAGTGCATCCTCCCTTCCTCACATCCCTAAATACAGATACAAGACCAGACCCCGTAAATAAATGTACCTCCTAAAGAATTATACAACAGACCTCCTAAACAAATCCAGACCCCAGACCAAAACCCCTAAACAAGTACAGACCAAGACTAGAATCAATAAATCCAGACACCCGGCTGAGAGCCTGCAGATACCTACCTCCCCTGGCGTAACTATAGGGGATGCGGTTGCACTCGGGACCAGGAACCTTAAGGGGCCCATAAGGCCTCTGTTCTCCATATAGGGAGCCCAATACTATGAATAAAGCATTATAGTTGGGGGCTCTATTACAGATTTGGCATTGGGGCCCAGGAGCTTCAAGTTACGCCTCTGCATTAAGGGGTTAAGAGAAGTTGGGGAGCCCCAAGATAGACTTTGCACCCGGGCCCATGAGCCTTTAGCTACGCCCCTGCCTACCTCTCCACGTTCCTGCAGCTTGCAGTCCTATTCACCCCTGGGCACTTAGTAGAGATGAGGACTACAAGAAAGAGGACATCTCCTGAGGACATATTGCCTGGGAGACTTGTCTGCTCATCTTGGAGACGTTGAGGACATTTCTTCCGAGAGTCTCCTGGACTTTCAGAGAGAGCGGGTAACTATGTCTCCAAACAGTAGATGTTGGGGAAATGGGGTTGGATATTCAAGAGTGATAAGCCAGTGCTAGAGTAGTTTGGCAGAGGGGTCTTTTCCAATTGAAATTAACCGGTACCCTTTATTGACGGCTACGTTGTGTTGACTTTCGGTGGGGGGAGGCCACTCCAATATATACTTATTTACCTGCGGTACATTAATGGGGGCTTTTAAAAAACCAAGTACCCCTCAGGACATCCTTTACAGACCCATTAACATCATCTACGACTTGTATATATGATCGGTGTTATAAAGGTAGCTGCTCTCCTCTTTGGCGTCAGTCGTATCGTGCGGCTCTTGCAGTCGGGCTTTGGCCTCTGTCATATCTAATCCTTGATATAATGGAGATGTTTTCTGGAGCCGGCACCGTCCAAATCCCTTCACGATTGAGGAATTTTCTGTGATGTACAAAGGCTCGTTGATCAAAGATGGAGGTGGGAAGCTTGTGAATTGTCAGAGGCATTTTTAGGGTGAAAGGTGACCCCAACGCTCCCGTGCAGATGACGTTTAATTATTTGCAGTGGCGGCTGATGCTGGAAATCTGATTCTCTCGCTGAGTGGCAGAAATATCAAAGGGGAAGTAGAGACGGGAGATATAATGACTAATGGCTGCCGGGAGCTACAAAGGGAACGTGTGACGGTTCTGAAGAATGATGAAGCTCGCTCTTACCACAATGGATCAATCACATTCACATTTATCTATAGACACGTAATAGCCGATTATTACATGTCCCCAATATGGAGGCAGCAGGCCCGTGCCACCAGGTGGACGGGCGAGTGATGTAGCAAATAGGCAAACTAGGCACAGGGCTGGGGCGCCGCCGTTACCGGGGCTGTCACTGGAATATTAGCATTTTATATTCACTTCAGAGGTTCAAAACTGATCATCCCCATTCCCAGACAGATAAATAGTCTCGTACTGAGAATTAGGGCCCATCCACACGGGCAGATTTTCTGTCCATATTTCCTACTGACTGAGGGCTTAAACAGACGGGCGTGTTTTTGTCCCGTCAATGAGTAGGAAAAGCAAGCCTAGATCCACGGACACCAGAAGAGTCCTTCCCAATACTCTATTGCGACTCCACATTTGCGTGCGCAATGCGATGCGCAGAGAATAGAACTCATTGATATCAATGGGTTCGTTCTCATTTTTTGCACGTGTATTTCTCGCACACACAAAAGAATAGGACCTGCTTTATTTTGCACGCATTTGCACACCAAAGGTCCCCATAGAAACATATGGGAGGTGCGTAAATATGTGCGCAACGTGAACAACAATGCACTGTACGCTGCGCAATTCTGTGAAAAAATGAACACATCTGGATCTCATTAGTCATTTAAATCAAGGCTTGGGTGCGTTGTGTGCACATATGAACATGTCCTGCGTGCGCAAAATGTGCAGACATTCCCACAAATCTACCTCGTTCATAGCGCAAATATGTTGCGCTGAAGCGTGCGCATTCGTGCATACCCCCCTCTGAAGGAGACCTAAACCTGGTTCAGAATCCAAACAGAAACAGAGTAATTGGCTACCTCAAGCGCTTATTCCAAGGTGCAAGAAACATGTATATCGTCACAGCCATATAAAAACTGAATTTATTTAAACAAAATAAACCACAAAGATGCACGTTTCTACTCCTGAATGGGGTCTTCCTCAGGAATTCTGTTTTTGTTTGGATAATCATGCAATGAAAACAGTGCGTTTTTTTTAAGGACCGAAACCTGCACGCACCCATGTGGTAAACTCAGTGTCTTTTAACACCAGACAATTTGAGGCCCAGGACAAACACCGAAGAATCATGTAATAAGTCAGTCAGCACTCTTTAACCCCTTGAGAACACAGACATTTTCTGTGGGTTTTTTTCTTTTTTGTTTTCTCCTTGTTTTGGCTACATTGCCACAGGAGAGTTTGTTTTTTGCGGGACGAATACTATTTTCCAGTGCCAAAATTTCTAAGTGGGGTGAAATGGCAAAAAAACGCAGCTGTGCCGTGTTTTTTTTCCAGTGTACATGGTGCCGTGAAAACAACATGATCTGTAAATCAGTACGATTATGATACCTAATTTTTACAATTTTTTTATGTTTTACTACTTTTTTTTTAACCATTTTTTAACCCCCATAACTTTTTTTATTTTCCCATTAGTGTTGTTGTTGTTTCTTTGCATTACAACCTGTAGTTTTTTTTATTGGTATCACTTTGAGGTACTTACGACAAATTTTTCTTGAAGACAAGGTGGCCGAAAATCCCTCAATTCTGGCATATTTGTTTTTCTTACGTCATTCACCATGCAGGAAAAATACACGGGGGAGATTTATTACAAAAAATATACATATATGTATTAAAAGTTGAAAAAACACTTTTCTCATTTTTACAATAAAAATAAAATATATTTGGTATCACCTTGTCTGTAAAAATCTGATCTATTAACCCTTTCCAATCCAATTTGTATTCTGGTTTTCCTAGGGGGCTTACTCTTTTTCTGCTATTATACAACAGCTCTATATGCTGGCTAAAGCCAATACTGCATGAGGTGACACGTTGGATAGGCTCCGACAGCGGAGAGGCTGCCAATATACAGTAAGAGAACCCCGACGGACGTCTTCCAACATCGGAGCTGTACAGCCTTAAATCTTAATGTGTTTAGACGTCAGACAGTGGATTGGAAAGGGTTAAAATAACACAGTGGGGCAGATTTATGAAACCGTCTAAAAGAAAAGCTGTCCTAGTTACTGGTAGTAGCCGATCAATGCTTGTTTATCGGATGATCGATACTCTGTTTAGACAGGGCGCTAATTCGGAACTATTGCATGAGTATTGGCCTGTGTGAAAAGGATGTTAAATGGGTCGTCCGAGTTATTATTTTTTGGATCTTTTAATAATTTTTGCCATGCGGAGCACTCATTTAAAGTCATTGTCCACTTGTAAACTATTTACGGCCTATCATTAGGATAGGCAATCAATAGTAGATCAAAGTGGCTCTGCTGCCTATTAGCTGTTCACAAGGCTGGTAAGCTCATGCACTGAGCTGATTTCTGCAGGAAGCAAACAGCTCCATTCTCACCGCAGTGGGCAGGCTTGGTATTACAGTTAAACTTCCTATTCATTTCAATGAGAACTTTGCCTATAATACCAAGCAGGAGAGCGCTGCCCTGGGAAACAGCTTATCAAAGGTGATCCTGGGCAGCAGACCCTCGCTGATCTACTAATTGATGGCCTATCCTAGATATGATTTTCACACCCGCAAAACGATCCAAAATCACTGTCATGTGTTTAAGCACTAAGGGTGTTTGCACATGAGCGGAATTCGCTGCGTCCGCCGACATGTGACAGTCGTGTGGCACACAGTAAGTACACAATGGCATTGTGTACTTAGTGCGGACTGCCGATCACCATGCACTATCTTGGCATGTATGTGCGCGTTATATGTGTCAAGATAGAACATGGGAGCCTATGGTAGATCAGTACAGCGTATTCCGTGCAGAATACACTTGTGTGAAGGAGCCCTATTGACGCACACTAATACTCAGGTAGTCAGAGAGGTTGGTATGGTCATCTTTGCTTCTCTAGGCATGGAGGGTCGCTTTAAGGACATCATAACCCCAATTGATTTGCATTGCGTTATTCAGATGTGCTTTTTGTCCACATGTAAAAAAAATTGCGGCATACGCAATTTTTGTCCATGTTACAGACCAAAGTTGCCCATTAAAGTCTAAATTGCCCATATGCGTTTTCACTGCATTTTTACACATATTGGCGTGAGATAATGATTAAAAAATAGTTACATCAATTGGGCCTTCTTACATTTTTTTTTGTGAGCCTGAAAAAAATAAAGTGAAAAATCCGCAAACGCACCAAGTAAATTTAGACTCAGGCTAACTTCACACGGGTGAGCGCGATATGGGGCCATGAATCCCGCCCCCATATCCCGCTCCCCATCCATGTGAAATGAGCCTTGCATCAATTCAGGTATGCAGGAGTCCTCCGGCGCGGCTGGCACCGTTGCTCTCAATGGGGCTGCGATGTGAGATCATGCAGCCAGATAGGACATGCCACGATTTGTTTCCCGCATAGAATCGCATTGCAGTTCCATGCAGGAAAATATCGCTCATGTGTATGAGCCCATGCAAAAGACTGGGGTTTAGACTCGCAACGCACAAATCTCGTATACAGTAAAAACCAAAATTGCATGTGCCCGTGTGAATGTGCCCTAAGACATATACACTGAAGAACTGGATTCTTCACCGCCGAGGTCACTGATACTGGGATGATTTTCTCCAAAATAAAAAAAAACCCCGGAGTGCTTCTATAAGAGTCGTGATCCATCTGTCAGTACTGGACTCTCATATAACAGTGGACACCCTCCATGTTGTCACCACCCTGTACATCCCTGATATGTGGTTAGCCGGCTGGATGGTGACCTCCATTGACTGAGCACTTGTAATAACTTCCCATAATTGCCCGACTGTGCTAATTAATGAGCGCCCTGTTCTCATGTTCTTACAGGAGGGTCAGGGACATAATTGTGTTTGTCACTGCTCACTTCCTACAATAACAGACTCAATTCCCAGAACGTTCCATCAATGTGATGAGATCCATCAACAGCTTCGAAAAGTCTTGTAAAGCCTGAGCCACTTATTACGTGTCAGCTGCCCATCGGTAAAACACAAGAAGTCAACGAGATTGTGTAAAGATAGTTCATTCTTCAGGATCTGCCAAGGCCTTGGACATAGTCAACAGCATTATAATATATCCTCTTTGTTGTGGGGTGTGGAGATCAGATTTTATTAGGGGCTCCAGTTCTTTCTATAGGTTCTCTGTCTTTACGGACAGTTTCAGAGAAGCATCCTTGTGTTGCTCTGAGCATAGCATCACCCATTATTTGCAATGGGCTGGCGGCGGCATTGCACCACATGCTAGGTGGGAGAAACTCTGCGATCCTTTGGATACTTTGTTTTTCTGATCATCTCCTGCAGACAACAGAATGCATACTTCAGATTTCCAGGCAGCTCCAGACTTGCAATAACAAATAGATGCATGCACCATGCTCAATGACACATTAGTTTACAACGTGCCACGATTGTGTGTGATGCTTGCAGTGTTATGCTACATAGGACCTAGGGCTAGCTAAAATACCGGCTCAGGTGGTACAAAACCAAAGCTATGACTTAATTAAAGCACATTACCAGTTATATGTGACCTAGGCAACACAAAATTAGCGTTAAATTCCCAAGAACAAAAATAAAGACTTTTTTGTACCTAGTGTAATATGGCACTACTATTAATGCTGGAATAACCAACCTAAACCTGATATTTCCAACTGGTATGTAGTACTACCATTTCTCTTAGGCAGCACAACCGCCATCTTGGCATTATATCTGACTCTGATCTCTCTATTCTATAATAATAATCACCTTTATTAATATAGCGCACACATATTACACAGCACTTTCCATCACTTCATATTGGATTCTGTCCCATTAAGGATCACAATTTTTAAATTCACCTATTAGCATGTTTTCGAAGGGCAGGAAACCCACACAAACACGGAGAGAACATACAAACTCTATACAGTTGTCCTTAGTCAGATTTGAAACTAGGACCCCAGTGTTGCAAGGCAACTGTGATAACCACTTAGTCACTGTACTGCACAATCCATTGCACACTCAAGTCAGCTGTATCTCAAAAACATCACCAGAATCCACACTTATCTTACTGTGGAAACAGCAAAAACTCTTATTGTTGTCCTGATCCAGTCTCGCCTTGCCTACCGGAACTCAATACTAATTGTCATTCCCCCTCACTAAACTGCCCCCTCGCCAATCTATCCTGAATGCAGCAGCCATGCTCAGCTTTTTGTCCTACACCAATGCCTCCACCCTGTACCAGTCACTGCACTAGTTGCCCATCCACTCATGAATACAATTCATACTCATTACTCTCCTCCAGAAAGATCTCCACAGTGCTGCACCGCCCTGTATCACCTCCCTCATCTATGTCTACTACCCTACACATAGTCTCCATTCTGATAATCATCTTACAATAAAACTCTCCATATTCTGAAGTTCTCATTTCCATGTCCAAAACTTTTCTTGAGCTGCACCATTTCTCTGGAATGCGCTACCCTAGATAATCAAGTTAATCACTAATATCTACGGTGTTAAATGTGCACTAAAAGGACATCTTCATAGGCAAGTCTATGGGTCACCATGGTTAAGACTCTTATGAAGGCACCCTGGCTGTTGCTATCCTGAGTGGCATTCTGACTGGTATAATTATGGCGGCACTCTGAGGCAGAGTTGTTGAAGGTGGATCAATTCATCGGATTAGGCTTCTACTCCTGAAACCCATATAGCTGTGTAAATTGAGGTCTGTGTTTCCCCTGGCACTCGCTACATGTCAGCAATAAGAGTCCAGTAATGACTCCAGTTATGGTGAGTCCTGTCCCCAATTGTCCTTCGTGCAGCGTGCCGACCGCTTCGCACACAGCTCACATATCTGTCACTTATAGATGAGCAGAGGTGGGAAGTTTCTGATGGCACAATGTCCTGTCATATAAATGTCAGCGGGAAGGCAGGAAGAAGTGGAGGCGAAGACAAGTCATGTTTATGGGAAATGTCTCATTAAAGCTCTGCCGGCTGTAAATCTGTCCCCAGCTTGTCTCCATCCTATCTGGGAGTATTGGTGAGCGCAGAGCAGCTTCTACATGATACAACTCTGGTTTCACAAGGAGTATATATTTGTTTTTACTGTGGAAATCTTTAACCGAGGAGACACTGATATCTCTCCTGTCAACTAACAACACAAGAGAGCTTTATAAGTGTCATACTTAGAAAGTAATTCCAACCAAAGGTGCACCTGGTCCAGCATGAGTACAGCTCCTCCGTATCGTCAAAGAAACCGAAACATGACATTAGCTTCTAGGGCTCCACCAAACCTACTTAGGCCACAACCTGGCCATTATTTACCGGTCTGGACGTGAGCCGGAGTATTGAGCTGGCCACCTTTTACCTGCTTAGACCTGAGCCTGAGTTTTGACCTGGTCATACTTCACCTGCCTGAACCTAAGCATTGACCTGGCCATACATCAATTGCCTGGACCTGAGTATTGACCTGGTCATACTTCTCTTGCCTGGAACTGAGTATTACCCTGATCATACTTCCCCTGCCTGGACCTAAGTATTGACCTGGTCATACTTCCCTTGCAAGGACCTGAGTATTGACCTGATCATACATCACCTGCCTGGACCTGAGTATTGATCTGGTCATACTTCTCCTGCCTGGACCTGAGTATTGATCTGGTCATACTTCCCTTGTCTGGACCTGAGTACTGACCTGATCATACTTCCCCTGCCTGAACCTGAATATTGAACTGGTCATACTTCTCCTGCCCAGAACTGAGCCGGAGTATTGAGCTGGTCACCTTTTACCTGCTGAGACCTGAGCCTAAGCATTGACCTGGCCATACATCAACTGCCTGGACCTGAGTATTGACCTGGTCATACTTCCCTTGCCAGGAACTGAGTATTGACCTGATCATACTTCCCCTGCCTGGACCTGAGTATTGACCTGGTCGTACTTCCCTTGCCTGGACCTGAATATTGAATTAGTCATACTTCTCCTGCCCAGAACTGAGCCTGAGTATTGACCAAACCGTACTTCACCTGCCAGAACCTGAGTATAGATCTGGTCACACTGTACTTCATTGCTTTGGACCTCAGCCTAATTAATGACCTGGCCATATTTTATCTGCCTGAAACTCAGTATTGACCTTGTCAAACTTCAACTACCTAGACCTAAGCTTGAGTATTGACCTGGCCATACTTCATCGGCCTGAACCTGAGTGTTGACCTGGTCATACTTCACCCACCTAGTCCTGAACCTGAGTATTGACCTGGTTATATTTCATTTCCCTAGACCTGAGGCTGAATATTGACCTGGTCATACTTCACCTGCTTGGACCTGAGTGTTGACCATCACCTGCCTAGACCTCAGCCTGAGTATTGACTTGGCCATATTTCCACTTCCAAAACCTCAGTATTGACCTGGCCATACTTCACCTGGTCCTGAGCCTGAGTATAGACCTAGTCACATTTCACTTCCCTGGACCTAAGCCTGAGCATTGACTTGGCTGTACTTCACCTGCTAGAACCTGAGTATTTACCTTACTATATTTCACCTGCTTTGACCCAAGTATTGACCTTCACCTGCCTAGACCTGAGCCTGAGTATTGACCTGGCAATACTTGACCTGCAGAAACCTCAGTATTTACTTAGTCATACTTCACCTTCCTGGACCTGAGCCTGATTATTAAGCTGACTCAGGTCCAGGCAGGTGGGAACACCCCTTAATAAATACAGGTCGCAGCTATTTGCAGTGGCTCCAGACGTTACTGCAAATAACGATCGTACATTGACGCTAACCCTAAGTTTGGTGTAACATTGGACCAATGTAATCAAATGGGAGATCTTGAGTCCTCTAACGGCAAAGCCTTATTTGCAGAGTCTATGTTCTAAACTAAAGAAATGGGTCCCAATTGTTTAAGAAAATGAGATCTCGTACAGGTTAGGCAATGAAGAGATCTGTTTTCCATGAGACCCTGTGCTAAGACGGAGCTGCCAGAGCACATGGAGCAGAGGCAGAGAATTTCTTGGCTGGCACTGTTTAAGGAGGCACATCGGCTGGCACTTTTCTGAAGCTTCGGTAAGCTTTATCCGGAGAGACTTTTATTTTACAGTGCCCTACATGAGGCGAACGGGAACTACAGTAGATTGAGGATTCTGGAACTTCTGCTGAGAACACGAGGACACAGCAGATAACTACTGCAACCGATATTGGGGGTTTGCATGCTTCGTGCCTTCCCGCACCACTGCAGCTCCATATAGCTTAATCCTAAGGCCTCATTCACACAGGCACATGCAATTTTGGTCCATGAAAAACGCACCGTTTTCACCCACTTGCGTATATGTATTTTTGGTGCGTAGGCACTTTCTACCTCTGTGTTTGCACTGCCATTGAAATGAATGGAGCGGTGGCAAGCATGCGTGACCTCTACTCTATTCATGCAGGCACCAATGGGACCCCCCATTTTCAGGATCGGTGAGGGTCCCAGCGGTTGGACCCCCATCGATCATAAAGATATACTCTATACTGTGGATAGGAGATAAATTTAAGGTAGTGATGGGAAATAGTTGCCCGTAGGATCCATAACGGATGAGTCTCCATTCACAGACAGCAAGTGGAAAACATGAAAATTTTAAGAGTTTGAAAAATGAAATCTAATATAAAGTTGAAGAACTTTTCATTAAACTTTGATAAATATCTATTCCCATATCCGATTCTGAATGACTATTTCATGGATTTTTCGTCAAAACTAGTAATACCATTCTAGATGATGTGTAAATGCTTGCCACATGATAGAGCAGCTTATAGGCACATGAGGGGTTAATTGATTTTAATTTGCATTAAGACCCCATGCAGCTGGTGCTCCTTGTCTCCGGACACCTGTCCATGTGACTCCGACCCCCTCCCCACAAACCTTTATGAGATTACTAACCTTCATATCTAAAATGATTGAATAAACAAAAATGCATTAAAATGGTGATACCTAAGAAGTGACCTAAGCCGGCCAAGACGCGAGCAGCTGCAGCGGCCCCCTCAACGGTCAGCTGTCCGCTGTCACACACATCTCCCAGCTCCCTGCAAATCCCCTCGATCACATTTCAGCAAACTCTCCCTGGACTGGTATAATTAGTAATTAGAGAGAGGGAATGTTGCTGACCCCCTCCATAGTGATGATGATATACGATCCCTGTCCATCACATGAGAAAATCCCTGCTGCATGTACAAGCTGCGCCGAGCGTACAGTGTGCCTCACATAAGGTTATTCATAGGGGGCAGTATTATAGTAGTTATATTCTTGCACATAGGGGGCAGTATTATAGTAGTTATATTCTTGTGCATAGGGGGCAGTATTATACTAGTTATATTCTTGTACATAGAGAGCAGTATTATAGTAGTTATATTCTTGTACATAGGAGCAGTATTATAGTAGTTATATTCTTGTACACAGGGGCAGTATTATAGTAGTTATATTATTGTACATAGGGGTCAGTATTACAGTAGTTATATTGTTATATATAGAGGGCAGTATTATAGCAGTTATATTCTTGTACATAGGGGGCAGTATTATAGCAGTTATATTCTTGTACATAGGGGGCAGGATTATAGTAGTTATATTCTTGTAGATAGGGGGCAGTATTATAGTAGTTATATTCTTGTACATAGGGGGCAGTATTATAGTAGTTAAATTCTTGTACATAGGAGGCAGTATTATAGTAGTTATATTCTTGTATATAGGGGGTAGTATTATAGTAGTTATATTCTTGTACATAGAGGGCAGTATTATAGTAGTTATATTCTTGTACATAGGAGGCAGTATTATAGTACTTATATTCTGGTACATAGAGGGCAGTATTATCGTAGTTATATTCTTGTACATAGGAGGCAGTATTATAGTAGTTATATTCTTGTACATCGGAGCAGTATTATAGTAGTTATATTCATGTACACAGGGGGCAGTATTATAGTAGTTATATTGTTGTACATAGGGGGCAGTATTATAGTAGTTATATTGTTGTACATAGGGGGCAGTATTATAGTAGTTGTATTCTTGTACATAGGAGGCAGTATTATAGTAGTTATATTCTTGTTCATAGGGGGTAGTACTATAGTAGTTATATTTTTGTACATAGGAGGCACTATTATAGTAGTTATATTCTTGTACCTAGAAGGAAGTATTATAGTAGTTATATTCTTGTACATAGAAGGGCAGTATTATAGTAGTTATATTCTTGTACATAGGGGGCAGTATTATAGTAGTTATATTCTTGTACATAGGGGGCAGTATTATAGTAGTTATATTCTTGTACATAGGGGGTAGTATTATAGTAGTTATATTCTTGTACATAGAGGGCAGTATTATAGTAGTTATATTCTTGTACATAGGAGGCAGTATTGTAGTACTTATATTCTGGTACATAGAGGGCAGTATTATAGTAGTTATATTCTTGTAGATAGGAGGCAGTATTATAGTAGTTATATTCTTGTACATCGGAGCAGTATTATAGTAGTTATATTCTTGTACACAGGGGGCAGTATTATAGTAGTTATATTCTTGTACATAGGGGGCAGTATTATAGTAGTTATATTCTTGTACATAGAAGGGCAGTATTACAGTAGTTATATTCTTGTACATAGGGGGCAGTATTATAGTAGTTATATTCTTGTACACAGGGGGCAGTATTATAGTAGTTATATTCTTGTACATAGGGGGCAGTATTATAGTAGTTATATTCTTGTACATAGAAGGGCAGTATTATAGTAGTTATATTCTGGTACATAGAGGGCAGTATTATAGTAGTTATATTCTTGTACATAGGAGGCAGTATTATAGTAGTTATATTCTTGTACATCGGAGCAGTATTATAGTAGTTATATTCTTGTACACAGGGGGCAGTATTATAGTAGTTATATTCTTGTACATAGGGGGCAGTATTATAGTAGTTATATTCTTGTACATAGAAGGGCAGTATTATAGTAGTTATATTCTTGTACATAGGGGGCAGTATTATAGTAGTTATATTCTTGTACATAGGGGGCAGTATTATAGTAGTTATATTCTTGTACATGGGGGCAGTATTATAGTAGTTATACCCTCTTTACATAGGAGGCAGTATTATAGTAGTTATATTCTTGTACATAGAGGGCAGTATTATAGTAGTTATATGCTTGTACATAGGAGCAGTATTATAGTAGTTATAGTCCTGTACATAAGGAGCAGTATTATAGTGGTTATATTCTTGTACATAGGAGGCAGTATTATAGTAGTTATATTCTTGTACATAGGGGGCGGTATTATAGTACTTATATTCTTGTACATAGGGAGCTTTATTATAGTAGTTATATTCTTGTACATAGGGGGCGGTATTATAGTAGTTATATTCTTATACATAGGGGGCGGTATAATAGTAGTTATATTCTTGTACATATGGGGTAGTATTATAGTAGCTATATTCTTGTACATAGGGGGCGGTATAATAGTAGTTAGATTCTTGTACATATGGGGTAGTATTATAGTAGCTATATTCTTGTACATAGGGAGCAGTATTATAGTAGTTATATTCTAGTACATGGGGGCAGTATTATAGTAGTTATATTCTTGTACATAGGGAGCAGTATTATAGTAGTTATATTCTTGTACATATGGGGATATGGGGTAGTATTATAGTAGCTATATTCTTGTACATAGGGAGCAGTATTATAGTAGTTATATTCTTGTACATAGGGGCAGTATTATAGTTGTTATATTCTTGTACACAGGGGGCAGTATTATAGTAGTGATATTCTTGTACATGGGGAGCAGTATTGTAGTAGTTATATTCTTATTAGGGATGAGCAAGTATACTCGCTAAGCACTACTCGCTCGAGTAATGTGCTTTAGACGAGTATCTCCCTGCTCGTCCCTGAAGATTCGGGAGCTGCCGCAGCTGACAGGTGAGTTGCGGCGGGGAGCAGGGGAGAGCGGGCGGGAGAGAGGGAGAGAGAGATCTCCCCTCCGTTCCTCCCCGGTCTCCCCCGCAGCTCCCCGCCCCGTGCCGGCCCCCGAATCTTCAGGGACGAGCAGAGAGATACTAGGCTAAAGCACATTACTCGAGCGAGTAGTGCTTTAGCGAGTATACTCGCTCATCCCTAATTCTTATACATAGGGAGCAGTTTTATAATAGTTATATTCTTGTACATAGGAGGCAGTATTATAGTAGTTTTATTCTTGTACATAGGGAGTAGTACTATAGTAGTTATATTTTTGTACATAGGAGGCACTATTATAGTAGTTATATTCTTGTACATAGAGGGCAGTATTATAGTAGTTATATTCTTGTACATAGAAGGAAGTATTATAGTAGTTATATTCTTGTACATAGAAGGGCAGTATTATAGTAGTTATATTCTTGTACATAGGGGGCAGTATTATAGTAGTTATATTCTTGTACATGGGGGGCAGTATTATAGTAGTTATACCCTCTGTACATAGGAGGCAGTATTATAGTAGTTATATTCTTGTACATAGGGGGTAGTATTATAGTAGTTATATTCTTGTACATAGAGGGCAGTATTATAGTAGTTATATTCTTGTACATAGGAGGCAGTATTGTAGTACTTATATTCTGGTACATAGAGGGCAGTATTATAGTAGTTATATTCTTGTAGATAGGAGGCAGTATTATAGTAGTTATATTCTTGTACATCGGAGCAGTATTATAGTAGTTATATTCTTGTACACAGGGGGCAGTATTATAGTAGTTATATTCTTGTACATAGGGGGCAGTATTATAGTAGTTATATTCTTGTACATAGAAGGGCAGTATTACAGTAGTTATATTCTTGTACATAGGGGCAGTATTATAGTAGTTATATTCTTGTACATAGGAGGCAGTATTATAGTAGTTATATTCTTGTACATAGGAGGCAGTATTATAGTAGTTATATTCTTGTACATAGGGGGCAGTATTATAGTAGCTATATTCTTGTACATAGGGGGCAGTATTATAGTAGTTATATTCTTGTACATAGGGGGTAGTATTACAGAAGCTATATTCTTGTACATAGGAAGTAGTATTATAGTAATTATAGTCTTGTACATAGGGGGCAGTATTATAGTAGTTATATTCTTGTACTTAGGGGGGCAGTATTATAGTAGTTATATTCTTGTACATAGGAGGCAGTATTATAGTAGTTATATTCTTGTACATAGGAGGCAGTATTATAGTAGTTATATTATTGTACATAGGAGGCAGTGTTATAGTAGTTATATTCTTGTACATAGGAGGCAGTATTATAGTAGTTATATTATTGTACATAGGAGGCAGTGTTATAATAGTTATATTCTTGTACATAGGAGGCAGTATTATAGTAGTTATATTCTTGTACATAGGAGCAGTATTATACTAGTTATATTCTTGTACATAGGAGGCAGTATTATAGTAGTTATATTCTTGTACATAGGAGGCAGTATTATAGTAGTTATATTCTTGTACATAGGGGGCAGTATTATAGTAGCTATATTCTTGTACATAGGGGGCAGTATTATAGTAGTTATATTCTTGTACATAGGGGGTAGTATTATAGTAGTTATATTCTTGTACATAGGGGGCAGTATTACAGAAGCTATATTCTTGTACATAGGAAGTAGTATTATAGTAATTATAGTCTTGTACATAGGGGGCAGTATTATAGTAGTTATATTCTTGTACTTAGGGGGGCAGTATTATAGTAGTTATATTCTTGTACATAGGAGGCAGTATTATAGTAGTTATATTCTTGTACATAGGAGGCAGTATTATAGTAGTTATATTATTGTACATAGGAGGCAGTGTTATAGTAGTTATATTCTTGTACATAGGAGGCAGTATTATAGTAGTTATATTATTGTACATAGGAGGCAGTGTTATAATAGTTATATTCTTGTACATAGGAGGCAGTATTATAGTAGTTATATTCTTGTACATAGGAGCAGTATTATACTAGTTATATTCTTGTACATAGGAGGCAGTATTATAGTAGTTATATTCTTGTACATAGGAGCAGTATTATAGTAGTTATATTCCTGTACGTGGGGAACAGTATTATAGCAGTTATATTCTTGTACATAGAAAGTAGTATTACAGTAGTTATATCCTTCTACATTTGTACTCCAAAATAACAGTGGGCATACATATGTATACAGCTGTGTATATAGTTATATCAACCCCAAAAAGGATAGTCTTAATACACAGATAAGGAATATCTGAAAACATTCTTTATCTACCAATCCTATTAAAATATTACTATTTAAAAGGTATAAGTTTAACGAGAGAGTGCTGCCCTCACACAAAAGCAGTACATTAGTCAGATATGCATTAGTATAATGGTTGATGTCCCATATGCGTGTTACAATGTATAACCAGCATCATATCAGAATACATTAATAGCAGTCACATGTTACCACGCAAAATAAATGAACATACTGATACCATATAAAGCGCAGACCTAGATGCACACCCCATCTAGTTCTGCATCTAGGTCTGTGCTTTCTATGGTATAAGTATGTTCATTTATTTTGCGTGGTAACATGTGACTGCTATTAATGTATTGTGATATGATGCTGGTTATACATTGTAACACGCATATGGGACATCAACCATTATACTAATGCATATTTGGCTGATGATGTACTGCTTTTGTGTAAGGGGTGCACTCTCTTGTTAAACTTATACCTTTTAAATAGTAATATTTTAATAGGATTGATAAATATTTTTTTATATATTCCTAGTCTGTGTATTAAGACTATCCTTTTTGGGGTTCATTTTCTTTTAAATGTTATATATTAAATATTTCTCAAAGTTCTAACGACCACCTGTCCGTGAGTGAGTTAGTTACATGCTCCACCCCTGATCACGTGACTGTGATGTCATGACAGGTCCTAAAGCATAAAACATGCAGAGCCTGATATCAGCCATGACCTATGATGATGTCACCATCATGTGTTCTGTCACCTGGGCTCTAAGCTCTGCACCTGATCACATGATGGTGACGTCATCAGGGTGCTTCACTTTATTAAAAACCTGCAGAGCTGGACAGCAACCAAGTGCCTATAGGACCTGTGATGATGTCACCATCATGTGATCAGTCTCCTGTGTGGGAGAAGTCTGGGGTAACATGACTAGAAGGTGATCAGTGTGTGCAGGACTCTGGTTCTGATGGCTGTTATATGGGATGAAGAATGTATGTAGCAGAGCCGTGTTTGTGAGATGCACGCATGCAGCAAAGCCGTGTGTGTGATGCACGCGTGTTGCAGAGCCGTGTGTGTGTGATGTGCACGAGTAGCATAACTGTGTGTGATATGCATGTGTAGAAGAGCCATGTGCGTGAGATGCGCGTGTAGCAGAGCCATGTATGAGTGATGCGTGCATGTAGCAGAGCCGTGTGTATGTGATTCGTGTAACAGAGCCGTGTGTGTGACGCACATGTGTAGCAGAGCTGTGTGTGTGTGACATGCACACGAAGCAGAGCCATATGTGTCAGATGCTCGCGTAGCAGAGCAGGTCCTAAAACAGCAGCCGTGTGCTTGCAACTCCAATCCCCTTCACTATATTACATTACTAAGTGGCGCATTTCACCACCAGGAACACTGCTACTATAATTGCCTAATAATTACCAGTATTCTTGTACACAGGAGGCGGTATTATATGTATATATGTTGCCCCTGTTGTTAACTTTAGTGGTGCTTTTATCTGGTTTGTGAGGTCATCCAGGGTTTATAGATATGGAGTTTTATCTGTATATGCATATACTATGTATTATGTTGAGTTATGGCTTGGGGAGATTGCTTTTCATTGTTCTATCTTTGTGGTCAAACATTGTAACATACAGTATATCATGTATCCTTTATTACAGCTCTTTGTTCTGTCACGGTATATCAATATGTTTGTGTACTTTACTTGCCACTTGGTTTCATGGTGCGTTATGATGAACTTCACATTGTGCAATCTGAGGATGGAGGCGCTTCGAATCCGCTGAGCTCTGCATGTGATGAGCCAGTATTGACATCATCTTTTCATGTCACGACAGAGACGTGTGGAAACATAGAATGAGGGAGAAGTAAATCTTCCTCAGCTGAGAAGTCTGTCATGGTGAAATACAGGAGGAATCAGTGGAACACATCTGCAGACTATAAATCTGGGAGCGCTCGCTGTCCCTATATGATGGGGTTGCAGAGCTGCTCGAAGGGTGTCAGCCTGTAAGCAGAACATCCCACCATATAATAGTAAAGACCCTGATTTAAAATCAATATATTACCTAGTAACACATGGAGGATATAACATATGTGGAACATGAATTTGTCCTCCGATAGGAAGGAGATGAGGAGTTCGGTCTACAGGAATGGAAGACAACCACATGTGGTAGGAAGAAACAAGACTGGGTCATCTGGTACTGAGAGGCAGATGTAAGCCATCAGATCTGAAGAATCAGGACCAAATCATCAACAATAGAACTTCAAAGTATTGTAAACTATTGATGGGCTAACCTTAGGATAGGTCATCAAGAGTAGATCGGTGAGGTTTTGTCATCTGGGATCCCTACCATCGCTGTACTTGTGCACTGAGCTGACTTCTGCAGGAAGCAGACAGCTCTGTTACCATTGCAGTGGCCAGGCTTGGTATTGCAGGCAACATTCTTACTGAGGTAGATAAGACTGTTTGTAGCGGCTTAAACAGTCAAACGTGATTTTGTTAAACTTGATGAGTCCATTGATTTCAATGGAATCGTTTTGACAGCGTGATTCTGGCACAATACTACGCGCAACAAAAGGCAGGACTTGCCCTATCTTTCTTACATGTTTTTTTTTTTACTACGTGCAATAGTGTGAAATTTAATGGGTAAAAAAAAGAATTTTGACTTGTTCATGCACAAATATGCTTCATAGCAGCGAGCATATTTGCGCTTGCCCTCATCTGTTTAAGCCCCAATACAGAGTCTGCCACTGCAGTGGGAATTGAGCTGTTTCCTGCAGATAACAGCTCCGTGCAAGAGCATACTGGCCTGGTGAACAGCTGATCAGGTGAATGACCCCTACTGATCTGCTACCGATGGCCTATCCTAAGGATAGACCATGAATAGTTTACAACTGGACAACCCCTTTAAGGCCAGCTTTACATGGGCCGGGTTTGCCATGGGCTTTCCACAGTGGAAACCCAAGAGCAGATAAGCAGGAAAACCACAGAGAACAAATCCGTACCTAAATGGTGCAGATTTAACAATTTTTTTTAGCGGATCTGCTGCAGGACTTAACCCTTGTATTGTAGCATCAGAAATCCGCAGCATAAATGGACATAGTGCGGATTTAGAATTCGCAGTCTTTTTTAGAAAACGCTATGGATTCTTTGTGGAACTTTTCCACACCATGTGAAGGAGATTTCTGAAATGTCCTCCACATGGCTTGTACTGCTGTCCTAAGCTCTCGCTCACGACCTGAAGGTTGCAAGTTCATTCCCTGCATGGTTCAGGTAGTCGGCTGACTCAGGCTTCCATCCTGAACATGCTGGATCAGGAGGAGGATGAGACATGTAACTTCAGCACAATTTTGCAGTTTGTTTGCATGAGGTGCGGAGAAGTTGAACTCGTGCTCCCGTGGTTGACATTGTGGAGGACAACATTGCTGGGAGGGCAGACGTAGTCAACATAGCAGAAATATCCATGTTGAGTGCCGAGCTGTTGCCAGAGTGCGCCGAGTTCCACCGGATGAGTAATGCCTGGGAGCGTGATTACTGGAGACTGATAGGAGCATAGCCAGCATCGAATGCCATTGCCGTATGCTACTTCCCTTAGAAAGATGCCGACTGTCCCTTGCAAGTTTCTTCAGTAAAGAACTATTGAAGCATCACTGTGTGGCACTATCTTTTCTCCCCACCACCGCCTCATATGACCCTGTAAGACACAACATATAACTGGTGTCATTTCATGAAGCCCGAGTTATCTACAAGTGATGTGAGTAGACCGGATAGGGCAGCAATAGCCAGTCCCATTCTCTCTGGCCCAGTTAGTGAGCCTGAAGTTGGCTTACAGAACTAGGTCTTCATGTACCAAGACAAGTTTTAAGATAAAGGAGATAGAATCGGACCTTTAGATATTAAGAAATAATACCCTGTCTTCATGTACCAAGAACAGACCAGAAAAAATACGCCAATGAGGTCCACAGCTTGCATTACTGATTTAGCATAATGTCCTCAGGCATAGTGGAACACAACCAAGTCATCGAATTCAAAGGAAAGAGTCAACTTTTTAGGAAAGAGCTGAAGAACAAGACCAAGATTAGAAATACAAGGAAGAGAAATGCCCTCCATGTAAAGAGAAGCAGAACCAGATCTTCACATACAGAAAACAATTGTGAGCGGGGCAATTCTTCACAGAGCGAAGAGCATGACTAGGTCCTCAGATATGGGGAACTACGGTAAGGAGCAAGAGGAATGAAAGTCTGTATTCAGATTCTGTGAAGATGACCAAAGGTCTTCCTATCTAGCAAGCAGCTTGATGATCAGATATTGCATAAGATACTTGTGTCTCCAAATATACTAAGAACATTCTATTTTTCCAGATACCAAGTGTCATTCATCTTGACCAGCTCCGGCATTACGTTCCAGTGGGCATTCGTGGCTCCAGCCAGTGGCTGCCGGAATCGGTCGTGGCGCTCTTCCTCTTCCTCATAACAGCCAGTGGTGTCGGCTTGCCAAAGCACCTAATGCCCACATATGATG
The DNA here is from genome assembly GCA_035609135.1 of Eleutherodactylus coqui. Classification (NCBI taxonomy): domain Eukaryota; kingdom Metazoa; phylum Chordata; class Amphibia; order Anura; family Eleutherodactylidae; genus Eleutherodactylus; species Eleutherodactylus coqui. The sequence continues at coordinate 35,551,198 of CM069408.1, forward strand.
TGAGGCCTGGTGGCCTTTTTCAAGAGGGTCAGCCTGCTGATTGAGGTTCTCACCTTCGCCTGGCTCCTGTGCACTGTATCTCTGTTCTTAACCCTGACCTCGGCTTTGTTCTTGGCTATCGCTCCTTACTGCTATCCTAGTGATGACCCTTGGTTCCATTTCCCGATTACACTACCGCTTGTTAGCACTACTACGACAATCGCTGACTATTTTGGGGAATGCAAGCTGGGGTTATGAACAAGAAGACTCCTCAGACTATGCACCCCTATCTAGCCAGTACCAAGCCCACTGTGGTTTTGAGAATCCACATCTCCAGTGAGAGAGGATACACCAAGAGGCAGGAGCAGAAGAAAGAGCATGGAGCACCAGATTTTGACATAACATGAAGTTGGACCAGATAATCAGAAACAGAGTTAATTAGACCAACGAAGGTGATCAGATGTTTAACGACTAAGTAACTAGAAGGACCATATCTAAAAATTCCAAAAAGGAAGAGAAGATCTTCAGATAGAGTAAAATACATATATAACTGTGAAAAGAACTAGATGAAGAACCATTGACCTGTCCACCTACATAAAAGAGATAGTAAACATCAACCAGGTCATCCAAAATGATAGAGGAACATCTAACATTGAAGAACCATCTACTATAGAAGAGCCATGCTCCGAGGCCTGAAGAAGCCAAGTTTGGTCTTCTTATATGAGACCTATGATGGTTCCTAAGTTGAGAGGTTGACCTCTTTGCTGGTGAAGTAGTTGATGGTTTTTGACCTTTGAATGAATGCGCCTTTTTTATGCTTTGATAGATTCCTGATTAGATCCATCTTCTCCATTGTCCACAGTAGTGAGGAACGCAAACAACCAAGGAATATAGAACTGGTGTGACCTTGACTTCAAAAATATCTCGTCTCTCCCACAAAACAGGACAGAGAAATGTAGAGAGTTCTATTGAATTAAGCAACACGGCGGATAATAGAAGGAAAATATTGATGTACGATTAAATGACATCTCCTAGGCTGATCGTGTATCTGGGACGAGATCTGAACAATGACCAGCTCCGGCATTAAGTTCCAGTGAGCATTCGTGGCTTCAGCCAGTGGCTGCCGGAATCGGTCGTGGCGCTCTTCCTCATAACAGCCAGTGGTGTCGGCTTGCCAAAGCACCTAATGCCCACATATGATGTGAGGCCTGGTGGCCTATTTCAAGAGGGTCAGCCTGCCATGTCTTGCCTGCTGATTGAGGTTCTCATCTTCGCCTGGCTCCTGTGCACTGTAACTCTGTTCTTAACCCTGACCTTGGCTTTGTTCTTGGCTATTGCTCCTTACTGCTATCCTAGTGATGACCCTTGGTTCCATTTCCCGATTACACTACCGCTTGTTAGCACTACTACGACAATCGCTGACTATTTTGGGGAATGCAAGCTGGGGTTATGAACAAGAAGACTCCTCAGACTATGCACCCCTATCTAGCCAGTACCAAGCCCACTGTGGCTTTGAGAATCCACATCTCCAATGAGAGAGGATACACCAAGAGGCAGGAGCAGAAGAAAGAGCATGGAGCACCAGATTTTGACATAACATGAAGTTGGACCAGATAATCAGAAACAGAGTTAATTAGACCAACGAAGGTGATCAGATGTTTAACGACTAAGTAACTAGAAGGACCATATCTAAAAATTCCAAAAAGGAAGAGAAGATCTTCAGATAGAGTAAAATACATGTATAACTGTGAAAAGAACTAGATGAAGAACCATTGACCTGTCCACCTACATAAAAGAGATAGTAAACATCAATCAGGTCATCCAAAATGATAGAGGAACATCTAACATTGAAGAACCATCTACTATAGAAGAGCCATGCTCCGAGGCCTGAAGAAGCCAAGTTTGGTCTTCTTATATGAGACCTATGATTGTTCCTAAGTTGAGAGGTTGACCTCTTTGCTGGTGAAGTAGTTGATGGTTTTTGACCTTTGAATGAATGCGCCTTTTTTATGCTTTGATAGATTCCTGATTAGATCCATCTTCTCCATTGTCCACAGTAGTGAGGAACGCAAACAACCAAGGAATATAGAACTGGTGTGACCTTGACTTCAAAAATATCTCGTCTCTCCCACAAAACAGGACAGAGAAATGTAGAGAGTTCTATTGAATTAAGCAACACGGCGGATAATAGAAGGAAAATATTGATGTACGATTAAATGACATCTCCTAGGCTGATCGTGTATCTGGGACGAGATCTGAACCATGATTATAGAGAGGAGGAATGCAGCGGCTGAGAGGAAGGACGCAACCCGGGGAGCTGTGACTAAACGGCTTCCCTGATTTAATTAGGCATTAATTGAAAACACTCTGTGCTTTGCTGCTATAATCATGCTTCTCAGCTGTCACTGTGCGCCGCCAAAATCCTCAATTTTCCCTTCAAGATTAATTTGCACTTAATGTGTTTCTATCCCCCTCTATGCTGAGGGGCCCCGGGCTCTGCTGGACCCGGGATATTGTTTCCAGTTTTCAAATCTGTGGAAATTTACGGGCATCAAGTGTTACCCAACGTGTTCAATGGCAGCCAGACTGAGACAGTGCAAATAGTCATCACTGTTATAACACGCTCGAGAGACTAATATCTGGTGTAGGACCATATCTTGGCAGAGTGAAGAACAACTTTGGTCAGAAGATAAGAACCGTTTTTCCGTTGAGAACACATGTAGTTTTCATTGCTAGAAATATCCTGATTTCTCAAGTTGTTCTAGGCTCCCTTGAAAGCTTTCAAAAATGTCATGATGGAAAAAGACTAAAGGTGGAGGGATGGGTGAGCAATTGGTGCTTGTAGTCGTGAGGTTGGGTAGAGGCCAAGCTGTGACAACTTCTCATATGTCCTCATTGATTGTCATATCTAGGTGGGGAAATAGAATGTCTTGCCTTATGGTCGGCAAGAAGGACCAACCTTGTAGTCGTGAGGGTGGATAGAGGCCAGGCTGTGACAACTTCTCAGATGTCCTCATTGGTTGTCATATCTAGGAGGGGAAACAGAATGTCTTGCCTTATGGTCGGCAAGAAGGACCAACCTTGTAGTCGTGAGGGTGGATAGAGGCCAGGCTGTGACAACTTCTCAGATGTCCTCATTGGTTGTCATATCTAGGAGGGGAAACAAAATGTCTTGCCTTATAGTCGGCAAGACGAACCAACCTGGATGAGGCAAACTCTTTCTGAACACTCCTTTACCGATCTTGGCCCATACCTGGTTGAGTATGTGACATAGCGCTGTTCTCACGGAAGGTCTTTATGTAGCTTTTTAGTTATTTGCTTTTTGCTGATTCTTTATCTGTCACAGATTTCACCGCGATTCCCACAGAAGGATCAGTATATATTGCACGTGGATTTTGTCGCAGATCTGGCTGCGAATTAACTGCAGATTTCACCCGGCTACATTGAAAGGGGAAAAACCAGCAGTCAAAAGTTTAAAATCTCCTCCACTTTGCTGCTATTGTACTACGCTGTGGATTTTCTGCCTGCAAATCCAGATAGAAAATCCGCAGAGTATTTGCAATCTGTGAACATGCTCTAAATGTTCTTTTCCACAGGCTGAGAATTGGTCCATTGTAACGAATGCCGATCAACAAATAGCATGTCCATCGGAACTCATTACTGCTCTTGACACTAGCCAAGGATCGATTGTATGGGATCACACAATCATTTCTACGATCCTGCATCCCGATACTTGGCAGCACATCTTCCTGTATATGATCGTTCATCCCAATGTTTGGCAGCATATCCTCCCGTTTGCTCGTTCATCAGCTGATCGCCATCATATTTAGATGGGCCAATGATCAGGCAAACGTTCTTGCCTAACTATCGGCTAATGCAAAAATAGACCTTAAAGGACTCTTCCAGTAATAGACTTTTATAAGATATATGCATGACATATGCTATAAGAGTCTGATAAGTGAGGGTCCCACCGTGAGTTAGGGCTCGCACTGCCCCTGGCCACCCTGAATGTGGTGTTGAGGGTGGTCAGGAAGACAATAATAGCAAAGCACCCAGTGCTACATTGTGTCCGTAACTCCCATAGAAGTTAATGGGAGTTGTGAAAACAACATAGCATGTCGAGCTACTCTGTTTCCATATCTCAGGAGCTGCAAAAACAGCATCAGTCACTTATTTACACTGTTTGCATTACTCCCTTTGACTTCTATGTGAGTTACGGAGACAGCATAGCTCAACTAAAAGATTATATTCAAGATCAACAGGTCACCATGGACTGGATATTATGGTGCTGAACCCATGGAAGATAGGAGTGATGACATTGGGCTACCAGAGACTGTACCCTACATCATTAGATCACCAAAGTATGGTACTGGGCACTAGAAAGTATGGTACTAGGCTAACAAGGACTGGACCCTAAATCACTAGATCACCATGGACAAGTACTGGACCACTGGAAACAGATGTGGTGTCAAGGGGCTATCAAAGTATTCAAGATCAATAGGTCACCATGGACTAGACATGATGGTGCTGAACCACTGGAAGCTAGCAGTAGGGACTATATCCTACATCATTAGATCACCAAAATATGGTACTAGGCTAACAAGGACTGGAACCTAAATCACTAGATCACCATGAACAAGTGGCAGACCACTGGAAACAGATGTAGTGTCAAGGAACCATTAAGGTATCCAAGAATAGTAGGTCAAGAGACATGATGGTGCTGAACCACTGAAAGCTAGCAGTGGTGACATTGGGACTATATCCTACATCATTAGATCACCAAGGATAGGACTCTATGTTACTGGGCCACTAGAAACTAGATGCTACATCGCAACAGGCAACAAAGGCTGGACCTTAAATCACTATCCCACTACAGACAGATGCTGGACCACTGGAAACAGGCATAGTGTCAAGGGACCATCCAGGTATCCAAGATTAGTAGGTCACAATGGACTAGACATGATGGTGCTGAATCACTGGAAACTAGAAGCGAAGACACTGGACCTCCAGGGACTATACCCAATATTGTTCGATCACCAATGACAGGACAGTATGGTACTGGGCCACCAGAAAGTAGATATTAAGTCGCAGCAGCCAACAAGGAAATCACTAGATTACCATGAACAGGTGCTGGATTGTATGCAAGATCAATATGTCACTATAACTGGACACTGTGGTGCTGGACCAATGAAAGCTAGACGTGATGACACTAGACCACTGTACTACAGAATCAACACATCACAAGAGACAGGGAACTATGGTGTGGAATCACTGGAAACTACAAATGATGACACTAGACCACCAGGGACTGTACCCTAAATCACCACATCACAAAAGACAGGACATTATGGTGGGGAACCACTGGAAACTACAAATGATGACACTAGACAACCAGGGACTGATCACTATGGTGCTCAGCTTCCAGAAACTGAGCACGATACCACTTGGTCAACAGGAATATGCCTTCTATCTACCTGGCAGATCACCACAGCCATTGACCATCCTCAAGGAACCTTCTCAGAGGTATATACAGGTGATGATGATGCTTGAGGTTTGTTCTCCACACTCTTCATACACCTTTACGTGGTGCGTTTTGCCTCCTAGAGTCCCGATGCAGTAACTCTGCCTCTCTGCCACCAGTAAGAAAAGAAAATTGCTCTCCATGTAGCACCTGGTCCTTCATGCTACTCGGCGTGGTCTTTCCATCAAACCACCATTTATGGTGATATATAGAGAGGAGTACTTGGATTTTGTTGTTAAGCCACGCCTGATGAAGGCCCTGTGTGGCGGAAACGTGCGTTACTGTGTATTTATGAAGGATGAGCTAAATAAACACGGCGTTTTATTTTTGGAGGCTTGGACTTTTCTCCATATATCTCTGCTATGGGCATGGGCTGCTATCTTTACGATCTGCTCATATTCTGCAGCCAGGACTGGGACACGTGAGCGCTCAGCCTCTATTAACGGGGTGTTGATAGAACGAGTCTCAACACAAGGGTGCGAGGAGATAAACACAATTCACTGACATTAGGGAGCTCACACTGGAGAACATGAGGAGGACGCAGACAGGACGAGGCTTCCAGCTCAGCGGATCCTCGCAGTCTACCAATGACTCCCAGGCACTTTCTGCTATATTAGGGAACTGCATTGTGAGCAATTTCCTCATATCAAGTTACTATTAGAATAGATAGCTTTACAACAGAGACAATCCCAAAATAATTCTGCAGAGACATCAGCAAGTAAAACAACAGGTCACGTCTTCTACTCCAATCACATCCTGAGCTGCAACCAGAAATCTGCAGTTACATCATGTCTTCTACTCCGGTGATAATAAGAGCTGGAGGTACGCTTCTGCCATTACATTATGTCTTATACTCCAATCACATCCTGAGCTGCAGTCAGATTTCTGCTGTTCTGTCGTGTCCTCTACAGGAGTAAGGGTTCCTTCACACGGGTGTATTGTTGCAGCATATTACACGCTTGGGTTTTGCGCCTAATTGCATGAAAAAAAGGGCATGAAATATGCGCACAATAAAGATCTATCTTGGCGCGTATTTCGTGCGCATACACACCAAGGTAGTGCATGGTGATCGGTGGCACGCAGCCAGCACACAATGTCACTGCATACTTGCTGCGTGCCCTGCGACTGTCTGATGTAGGCGACACGCAGCAAATTACAATTGTGAGAAGCTGCAGGCAAACGTCTGCCATTACATTGTGTCTTATACTCCAGTTACTACAAGAGCTGCAGTCACAATTCTGTCATTACATACTGTCTATACTCCATTTATACTCCATTTATAACAAGAGCTGCAGTCACAATTCAGCTGTTACATCAGGTCTTATTTTTCTGTATACTGAAATGCTATGCACATTTTTAATATTCTTTCTTTAGCAATTTCTCGTGGGTTTCAAGATCTCTGTTTGCTGTCATTCCGCAGGAACCTTCGTTATCCACTTCCAAGTGAAAACAAAACTGTCCTGTTACATCATGTTTTATACTCCAGTTACTACAAAAGCTGCATTTAGCATTCTGTCCAGACTGTCATCCGGAGATGCAGTCACAATTCAACTATTACATCATGTCTTATACTCCAGTTATTACAAGAGCTGCAGTCACAATTCTGTCATTATATAATGTCTTATCCTACACGTATAACAAGAGCTGCAGAAACAATACAGCTCTTACATCATCTTATACTCCAGTTACTACCAGAGCTGCAGAAACAATCTAGACTCTGGAGCCTAGTGTCACTCTGCCAACACTGCCCCTCTCTCTACAAACGAAGTGAAGACATTCTCATGTCATCACAGTGGCGGCCCAAGTCTTGCATGTGACCTCCGTGAGCGTTGCATGTGCAGTACATCAGTCTCTCTTGTGCGCAGATGCATCCCTTCCAACTGTGCATGCGCGCATCTTGGAGGTCACAGTGCACATGCAAGACTTGGACCGTTGCTTGCAGAGAGAGGAGCGGTGCTGGGCTCCACAAACAGTCCTGACAGCCCGCTATGATCGGTCTGGCACGCTCACTAAATGTAATTTGCATGTGGCGCAGGAGAGATAAAACTCTTCTTTTTGAAGGTATGCCTGACACAGGCGGACAGCAGATTAAATATTCAAGTCTTAAGTCTTTTAACGGTGTTGGCAAATTTATGTGTGAAAAGTGGTGACAGGTCTCCTTTAAATGGCTTTCCCCGTAAGAGATAAACGGTGCAATATTTGAATAGTTCGGCCTTTTAAGAACACAGTGATAACAAATATATGGAGTTTTTTTCAGCACTTTTTGGATTGCTTAAAAAACTTTCTTAAACCTTTTTGTACTTTTTTTTATTTGGGTCCCATAGGGGACTTGAACTTGCAATCATTTGTACCATATACTGCAATACTTCAGTATTACAGTATATAGTTATTTTTAATGTTGTCTATTAAGCCCTGCCACAGGATAGGCATCTATATGTGGTAGCCCTGGGAGCTTTCACTAGACCCCGGACTGCTATGCCATCGGCACCCGGACAGTCGCATTGATCCTTCACGGTCGCATGACATATATTTGCGTTATGAGGTTGGGAAGGAGTGAAAACGAAGCACAAAGTCTACCAGAAAACGGCAGAAGCTCTGGGTGATTCAGCTGTATTTCCAGGCTGGGTCGCGGGCCCCTCCGTCCTGCGGTCATGTTATGGACGTCCATCTGCTTAGGACATTAGAGTGGTGACAGCTCGTCCTCACCGATGCGATGAATTCTGCACATCATCAGCTCTGGATCCTGCCATCATCTCTCAGGTTTCCTGAGCTCACACATTTTCCTACATGAGCCGTAGATCTGGGACAAGACGTCCTGCTCTGGACCTCAGATGGGTGACCTTCCCTATCTGCTCTGTAGTTTTCCACTCAGTCAACATCAACATGTTACTGAGGTGTCCTCTATATACTTCATAGAGGAGATAGGAACCATCGGTGCAGCTCTGGATGTGACTGGAGTATAAGACATGATGTACTGTAACTGAATATACAGATCCAGAGCTTTGCTGTATATGTGCCCTGTTCACATATGGCAGTTATTCCTTAGGTCTACCACTGGGGGGAGCTGAGGAGCTCATTGCATAGTGCTTATGTGTTGGACTTAACTCTCGTGTGGTACCAGTTTCAATGTGCAGGATTGCAATTAACGAGGCTGGGGTCAAATAGACGCTGTGGTGGCACACGAGGGTTAAAGGGGCACTACACTATGGCAATTATTTTTTGTACACTGAAATGCTATACAAATTCTTAATATTCTTTCGTTAGCAATTTCTTGTGGTTTTCAAGATCTCTGCTTGCTGTCGTTCAGAAGGAAACTTCATTAGCAACTTCCATGTGATAAAAAATCTGTCCTGGTCATGTGATTATTTCATGAGGTTTGCATGAAGGATAGAAAGTAGAAAACTCTAAGGACCCTTTTATGGGATAGGGTAAAGCTGCACCCTCCTCTTCCTACTCCCTTCTCACTGTATGAGCCTCTTATAGATATAGAAATGAACATATTGCAGCTGCATCCCCCTCCTCCCTCTTTACTCTGTCATACACAGGCACAGGGATAAGGTAAAGCTGCATCCCCTCCTTCCATCTCCGTTCTCACAGCATGAGTCTCATAGATACAGAGAGGAAGATATTACAGCTTCACCCCCTCCCTCCCTCCCACAGCATTCAGTCTCACACACACAGGGATAGGGGTAAAGCTGCATCCTCCTCCCACTCCCTTCTCACAGCATGAGTCTCATAGATATAGAAATGAACATATTGCAACTGCATCCCCCTCCTCCCTCTTTACTCCCACATATTCATTCACATAGGCACAGGGATAAGGTAAAGCTGCATCCTCTTCTTCCATCTCCTTTCTCACAGCATGAGTCTCATAGATATAGAAACAAACATATTGCAACTGCATCCCCCTCCTCCCTCTTTACTCCATCATACACAGGCACAGGGATAAGGTAAAGCTGCATCCTCTTCTTCCATCTCCCTTCTCACAGCATGAGTCTCATAGATATAGAGAGGAAGATATTGCAGCTACACCTCCCTCCCCCCTCCCACAGCATTCAGTCTTACACACACAGGAATAGGGGTAAAGCTGCATCCCTCTCCTCCCACTCCTTTCTCACAGCATGAGTCACATAGATATAGGGAGGAAGATACTGCAGCTGCATCCCCCTCCTCCCTCTTTACTCCCACATATTCATTCACACAGGCACAGGGATAAGGTAAAGCTGCATCCTCTTCTTCCATCTCCCTTCTCACAGCATGAGTCTCATAGATATAGAAAGGAAGATATTGTAGCTACATCCCCCTCCTCCCTCTCACAGCATTCAGTCTTACACACATAAGAATAGGGGTAAAGCTGCATCCCTCTCCTCCCACTCCCTTCTCACAACATGAGTCTCATAGATATAGAGAGGACGATACTGCAGCTGCATCCCCCTCCTCCCTCTTTCTCTTTCTCGACTATTCATTTACTAGTCGGGATGGATTTCTAGGTAGCTAAACATTTAAGGTGTGTTTACATGAGTGAATATTGGTCAGAGAAAATCGGAACGATATCGCACTTGCTTACCTGCGATTTTATAGCTGTGTAATGCATTTTGGGTGAAAAATGCATAATGTGCAACAGATGTGCTGCGCTTTTCACGTGCATGTAAAAAAAATTGCAATTAGTTCCAATAAAGTAGTTAATATGGAAAAATTGCATCACACTCGCATGAAAATCCCATTTACATGTAGGTGCGATGCGGTTTTTTTGGCTCCCATAGAAATGAATGGGCGATTCTCATAGTGGAATCACCAAAAACATCGGACATGTTGCAATTTTTTGATCTCAACCAGTGTGCGAAAAAACAAACTCATGTAAATTAACCCATGGAAACTAACGGATTATTTTTCCGTGCGAGTTCCGACCACATCGCAATTTGACACAACTTGAGTGGGAGAATCATCTTTGTAAAACTCCCTTAGGCTGGGCTCATCCTAACGCAACGGAGGATGGCGCTGAACAACAGTGAGAACGGAAGTGCTGGATCTGGCTCATACTGGACCACAAAGGCACCCAATGGACCCCATTCACTACAATGAGATTCGATGTGTTATTTGGCGTGCCCTCCATTATTTTGTTGGACAAATTAGTACAGCATGCTGTGCTATTTTGTCTGGTATTTCATGTTGGCTCTGCGCTGTGGCTTTGAGTAGAGCCTTCGGTGCAAATGTGAGCATAGACTTACAGAGAATCTGAGGCATGGAGTCGGTGGCTACAGGCAAGCATAAGGTGAAGTTCGGTGCAAATGTGAGCATAGACTTACAGAGAATCTGAGGCATGGAGTCGGTGGCTACAGGCAAGCATAAGGTAAAGATGATGCCCTGTCCCCCTGATGTGATATATTATAATGCCTTTTATAGTAACATGTACCATAAACGACTCTTAATTCACGTTTTCACCTCTTTCCGTTGCTCATTAGGAACAGAAGAAGGAATTTTGCAGAACAGATGTAGAAATCTTCAGAGGATTAAATGGAAGTGAAATTTAATGAAGACCCGTGAAGTGGTCACTGGTGCGGCTGCTGAGGAGGGGGCGCTGGATGGGTAAGGGTTCTCTGACTTTCCTCTCATAGCGATACATTACTATTTCCTGTAACTAAGGGGACATCTCAAAAACACTTGTAAAATTGGATCCGGGGTCTTTCCATAAGGGGATTAGATGGGAGATGTGTGTTCTCTATGCGCCCAGGGACACACAGCTTAGTACCCAGTAATTATCTCTCATTCCAGGGATTTTTACTCGCCAGCTCCACCCATGAAATTCTAAAGAATTAAACTTCTTTAAGCTTTTAAGACCCCGACCCTAGTGCTGGGAAGAGGATGCCAGTCTGGAGCCCTGCCAGGGGCAGCTGAGAGGGCGAGCAAGAGGAAGAGCGATTCCTACAAGATGTTACAATGTCATTACTAAGTGTGCAAACCACAGCCTGCTGTACCTGCTGAGCCCCTGTATCTAATGCCATCATGTGTGATACTGTCAGCTGAGCTGTATATCTAATCCTATCATGTGTGATACTGCCAGCTCAGCTAATCCTATGATGTGTTAAGGGCTCATTCACATCAGCATCAGCAGGCATTGCAACTCTCCATAGTTCTTCTATCTTATAGGAGCAGAACGCAGAAATTAATGGTACAATGGCAGTGCCAGATACGGCATATACCGCACTCCAAACACTGCTGTATCTAAGGCCTCCATCACACGGGCAACATCGGTGTTCCTTGCGATTTCGCCGCAGTTTTTTGTGCCACCAAGACGCGAGTGGTGCTACAATGTGACTTTGTAGCACCACTTGCGAGGATTTTCAGGGAGCGGGGGTTGAAATATAAGCCCTGCCCAGAAAATAAGCCCTAGCTGCAGAATAAAAAAAAAAAAGAATACATCACCTAAGAAGCACTGTCAGCTTTGCTGCATCTTCCCCCGGCTCCCTGGTAGTTGTCTTTAGCATTTCTTCTGGCCAGGGATTGAAAAATCCCCGCCTTCAGTAGGCGCTGCGTCTGATTGGCTGAGTGCTGTAGTGCTCAGTCAATCAGAACCAGCGCTTGATGAACCAATCACAGCCATTCATTGGTTGTGATTGATTCATCAAGCTCTGGCTCTGAATAGCTGAGTCACAGCCCTCAGCCAATCAGAGACAGCGCTTCCTGGATGTGGGGTTTTCTAATCCCAGGCCAGAAGAGATGCTGAAGAGAACTGCCAGGGAGCAAGGAGAAGATGCAGCGGAGCCGGACAGCGTTTCATAGGTGATGTATGTGGTTTTTTAAAATTTTCCTGCAGATAGGGGAAAAGTGGGAAGATAAGTTCTCCGCTATCTTTTTCGCATGTAGAAAAACTACCTGCAAGAAAGACAGGGCAAGTCCTATATTTTCTCTTCTGGGGAAGCCCTAATCCTGTCATGTGTGATATTGTCTGTGGAGTCAGTGTACAGTATCTAGTCTTATCATGTGTGATACTGTCTGCTGAGCTGCTGTATCTAATCCTATCCTGTGTGATACAGTCTGCTGAGCTGCTGTATCCAATCCTATCATGTGTGATACTATCCGCTGAGCTGCTGTATCTAATCCTATCACGTGTGATATGGTCTGCTGAGCTGCTGTATCTAATCCTATCATGTGCTCTCCACTGCCAAGAAACTCCAAAGCCATTTACATTACATGAGACTGTTATCAGCTGCTCCTCCTATAACGCTCCAGGACTGATATAACCTCCAGAGGCGTTTCCATACTCTGTATCAGGCTAATACAAGAGGTATGGGGTGGGAGACAGTGGCATGGCATAACACAATATGCAGCAAGTATGGACAGGGCTTATGTAATACAGGGGGTCACTATTACTAGAAAGGAAGTTTTTATGGCTGTCATGTAGGGCATTGTGGCTGGCATCAGGACATGGGGGATTCCATAGGGGCATTGTGACTGTAATGGAGACTTTCATTTGTCATTTATGGCAGTGTGGCTATCAAAGGGACATTGCGCTTCATGGGGATGTTAAAGGCTCTGGAAACCTTAGTGCTTCAAAAATCAATACACACATATCTTACTAAGTCCCTGTAGAAACAAAATGATGCATTTATGTTTTTTAGCATTGAGTTTTCCTTCTTATGCATTTAGAAAGCCCAATATGTAGTTTGCAGACTGTCCTACATTCTGGTTAAGAGGCATTCCCAGCACTGATCAGCTGGGTTGTCTCATAAGTGTAAAGCTCAGCTGTCTCTCCTCTTTCAGAGGCTGTGTAGCATAACCACACCCACTGAATACTACACAGCTCTCACCCTCTCTCTGAGTAGCTGCTGGCCCTTGCCTCCTCACTGCTGATAACAGCAGAAAATTCACCGGGAGTGAATTACAGCCCTCTGAAATAGTAGCGTTGTTTGCTTTCTATCCTTTTGATCTCCTCAACCATCCCCCAGCACCGTCATACAGCCCTCTGTAATAGTAGCTTTCTCTGCTCTGCTCTCTATTCTTCTGATCTCCATGATCTCCCAGCACCGTCATAAACCCTCTGTAATAGTAGCTTTCTCTGCTCTGCTCTCTATCCTTCTGATCTCCTCCATGATCTCCCAGCACCGTCATACAGCCCTCTGTAATAGTAGCTTTTGCTGCTCTACTCTCTATCCTTCTGATCTCCTCCATGGTCTTCTGAGACCATGGTCTACTGAGCCTTCTGTAATAGCTCAGTAGAAAGGCAGTGAATGCACGTTCACATCAAGCAAGCAGACTAGGAGTAGGGCTGTGGGTTTACTTAGACTGACAGAATTTGCTAAGATTTCAGTCCTCTAGTCTGTAGTGCCTTGGAAGACAACAAAGCATAAAAACCAAATGAAGACAAGGCAAGGGCTTGTATCCCCAAACTCTGGAGACAAACACTACCGCCCTCCATTGTTTTGTGGTTCCATCTTATTCGCCAAATCAAGGAAATGGAGGACCTAACGGCGTCTCTCAAAGACACTCAGGAAAAGTTTACCAAAACGTGGCATCATTGGGTGGAGTTCCAAGGTTCAGATGAATATAAGAATCTCGCTGGATAGAGCGCTAAGTAGGTTTCCCAACATTGGTTACTGATTAAATGATATGTAGGCACAGGCACCTCCCCCTTCCTTATATATTAATTTATTATTTTTTTTCCCTTTTCTTTCCCTCTTCCTCATCAGCCTGGGGTCTCGCCTGTTTGGTTTCCCCGCCCCCACTAACCTTTTCTTCCCCCTTCTTTTCCCCCTGCGGCGTGGAACCCCTCTTTTCTCCTTTACTCTCAATGGATGGGGGTTAACCACTGTTTTAGATTTTGAAGGGAGCATTGGTTCTCAGCAAATTAGAATATTAGTTTATTGTTTATTTACCAAATAGAAACATTTTCCTCTTTTCCACAGTGTATTATGCCATGATCTCTGTTTTATATTTTGTCGGATGTTCTGGTACATTATGCTATTTGTGTATCACCTTTGCATTATGTCATTGTTGAACCGCAGTTTTATACGGAAAATAACTAAATAAAGAATTTAAATTAAAAAAAAGAAATGTTTAATGAAAACTGATTACAAAAGTATTCATTTTCAAAAAACACTGCTAAAAAAATGGCAAAGAAAGGTGTACATAAGGAAGTCCCCAGTGCCCCTACTAGTAGCCTCCACATCCTGGTTAACTATTGCCCCAAGGTGCCCCGGGCGATTTCAGAGCCCAGCAATCTCTCCTCTGAGGGGTCTGTTACGCCAATGTCCAATATACCCACTAAACAGCGCATTTCTCAACTGTGTCACTGCAGACAATTGGCTTCGATGGTGCTTGGCGAACCCCCATCATGCAAATCACGCTGCGCTGTCCTAATAACGGCGTAAAGCTGATAAGAACCACAGCAGGTCACACGGCGGATACTCTTACCAACCGGGAGGGGGCAAGTCAATAGCAATCTTACTGCTTCAGCACGACATGCCAGCGGATTTGCATGAGTTACTCAGGCTCCTGATATAGAACTGGCCAGATCTGACCACTCAGGTCTATAAAGTGTGTGGCATGTCCGCAGCCGCAAGGATCAACATACAGAGTGTGAAGAGCTCCAGTTACCAGCAGCATGGAGAAATCCTCGCGGGGGCCTGAGGATAAACTAATTAATGCAACATCTGAAGGATCTGAAGGAGGACACTCAGCTGACAAAGAGAATCATATGTATCAACTCAGCCGGACACATTGGAGAGAAGAAGCAACAAGTGTGGATACAGCTGTCGAGCGAGATACAATGTGTCCATCAGTAAAATCCAACCCCAGGGGCCTCGGTGCCGCACACTCCACACACGGGCTCCGACTCCCAACCGGACCCTTCAGTGCAGAAAGCAATGTGTCATCAGAAGATGGCCAACTGTTCAAATTAAGTTTTTATGATTTAATTATTTTTACATTTTTGGTGATTTTCCCCCCCATTTTTCATGTCAATATGCATATTTCACCCAATAAGGACCAAGCACCATAAATATGTGGTGCTTGGTTGTGGGCTTTAATGCTGTGCCATCGTAAATATATGGCGTGGGTTTAAAGCTCCTCCTTAATCTTTTTTATAACCGCTTCTGCCTTTCCTTTTCCAGCCTACATAGCGCTATGTAGTGAACAGTGGAAGCAGCAGTGCCATTTCCTCCATTGGGCCCGGCCATCACATGATTGCTGCTGACCCATGGTATGGCAGAGCTGCAGGGTCTTAGTAGAAAGACCCCAGCCAAGCTGTGCCGGTGACTAATGTCACCATAGGGGGAATTTTTCCCCCTGGGGATGTTGGGGCTGTACTTGGGGCTCTTTTGGATGTTGCTCCTATGGATGCCCCATTATAGTGGAACGTGTGCAATAAGTAAAATAACTGACAGTGTGAATGTCCTCCTTAGGGCTCAGTCACACGGGCGCCGATCTGCCCGTGTTTCAGGACAACAAGACGGCAGTGCGGACGAATCTCCGCACCTGCCGGAAAAAAAACATATGGCTGGCAATGGAGCCGGTCATGCGGAGATTCGTCCGACACGCGGTGCGGCCGCCTTCTTGTCCTGAAACACAGGTGGATGGGCGCCCGTGTGACCGAGCCCTGATGGGGCATTATGGGGGGCATAGATAATTTAAAAAAAAATACAAAGATAAGTTTAAAAAAAAATAACAAAATAAACCATGAATAAAAAGGCAACCGACCCACCACTCACACCTTCCTAAACCGTTACCATATCAGCCTATATCTGAGGCTGGATTCACACGAACGTATATTGGCTCGGTTTTCACGCCGAGCCAATATACGTCGTCACTCGCTGCAGGGGGGAGCCTGGAAGAGCCAGGAGCAGTGCTCTGAGCTCCCGCCCCCTCTCTGCCTCCTCTCCGCCCCTCTGCACTATTTGCAATGGGGAGAGGTGGGGCGGGGCTAATTCATGAAATTTAGCCCCACCCCCTTTAATTGCAAATAGTGCAGAAGGGCGGAGAGGAGGCAGAGAGGGGGCGGGAGCTCAGTTCCTGCTCCTGGCTCTTCCATCCTCCCCCCCCCCCCCCAGCAGATGAGGACATGTATATCGGCTTGGCGTGAAAACCGAATCGATATACGTTCGTGTGAATCCAGCCTGAGGCTAGACAAATTATACATCAGAATGTCTGAAACAAAATTGGAAACTTGTTTCTACACTTTTTTTGGCATAAATATACTAATTTTAAAAAGAACTATTATTTTTTTTCATACCTTTTGCACACATAGAAACACAAATAATGGACGACAGAAAAAGATGGGTGTATGCGGGAATCGGCTGCGGACCTCCCGCAATGACCCTGCGTACGGCCACACAATGTACTGCGTATGACCGCGTACCTTTTTTTGTTTGTTTATATTACCCCTGCCGTCACTTAGCAACGGTGCGGTTATCCATACGCAATGTAATTTAAATATATTCAGGTATATCCATGACCATAGAGAACGCGGATATCAACAGTAAAATAGAATGTGCTGCTGCAGATTACGCAATTCCAACGCTCTAATGTGATTGGAATTGTATAATCCAATGCATTTGATTGATCCACGTCTTACTGCACATCAAACGCTTGCGGAATTCGCAATTCCAATCGGGTCATGTGAAGAAGCCCTTAGTATAGATTTATGCTTATCTCCGGAAGCTTGATTTCATTTATTGTTGATTTTCCACCGAAGTTTGTTCCAAAACTTTACTACTCTTTCAGTAAAATACTGTTTTCTGATATTGCTTCTAATCTTCCCCCCAACTAATCTGATATTGTACCCCTCGTTCTGCTGTTTAGCATCCTAATAAGAACACTTTCCTCCTGAACCTTATTTATACTTTTAAAAGTTTTGATTCTTGCCCATAATAAAATAGAGAAAAAACAATTCTGTGACAAAAAGGTATTAAAAAGTAGCCCCACCTGTCACATAAAAAAATGGCTGAATGGCTGCCTGTGATTGGCTGAGCACTGTGAACAATAACAGGCAGCACTCAGCTGTCAATCAATGCCTGAGCGCTGCCTGTGATTGGCTGAGCGCTCAGCCAATGACACCAGTGCTTTCTGCAGGCAGTAATTTTTCAATTACTGGCCTCCAGAACACAGAAGACAACTGCCGTGGCGGAGAGAAGAGACGAACGGTTATTCTAGGTGAGTGTGTGTAAATATATATATATATACACATATACATTTTTTTTTACAGCTAGCCATGATTTTCAGGGAAGGGCTTATATTTCAAGCCCTACCCCGAAAATCATCGCTGCAAACCTACTGCTTTTTAATGGGACTGCAGCAGTGTCGGATTTTTTCTGTGTGCAGCGAGACTTTAGAAAAAAAAAACCGCAAGTGAGTATGAAACCATTGAAAATCATTGGTTGCATAATCATCGCTCTCGCATCGCAGGAAAAAAAATGGCTGTGGGTAGAAGCACTAACACTATATTCAAAGGAGTCAGAATTTGAGTGTCCGCAGCAGATATTCTGCAGCAAATCAGCATTACATAAGTTGTTTGATGCACATTCTGGTGCAGAATTCTTGTATATAGAAGGTAATATTATACTACCGTTAGTTATATTCTTGGATATAGGGAGGCAGTATTATAGTACCGGTAGTTATATTCTTGTACATATGAGGGCAGTAGTATAGTAGTTATATTCTTGTACATAGTAAGCAGTATTATAGTACTGATATTCTTGTACATAGGGGCAGTATTATAGTAGTTATATTCTTGTACATAGGGGCAGTATTATAGTAGTTATATTCTTGTACATAGTAAGCAGTATTATAGTACTGATATTCTTGTACAAAGAGGGGCAGTATTATAGTCATTATATTCTTGTAAATAGTGGGCAGTATTATAGTACTTATATACTTGTACATGGGGGCAGTATTATAGTAGTTCTATTCTTGTACATAGGGGCAGTATTATAGTAGTTATATTCTTGAAAATAGTGGGCAGTAGGGCTGAGCGAGTATACTCGCTAAGGCACTACTCGCTCGAGTAATGTGCCTTAGCCGAGTATCTCCCTGCTCGTCCCTGAAGATTCAGGGGCCACCGCAGCTGACAGGTGAGATGCGGCGGGGAGCAGGGGAGAGCGGGCGGGAGAAAGGGAGAGAGAGATCTCCCCTCCGTTCCTGCCCGCTCTCCCCCACAGCTCCCCGCCCCGCGGCGGCCCCCGAATCTTTCGGGACGAGCAGAGAGATACTCGGCTAAGGCACATTACTCGAGCGTATAGTGCCTTAGCGAGCATACTCGCTCATCCCTATTGGGCAGTATTATAGTAGTTATATTCTTCTACATAAGGGGCAGTATTATAGTAGTTATATTCTTGTACATAGGGGGCAGTATTATAGTAGTTATATTCTTGTATATAGGGGGCAGTATTATAGTAGTTATATTCTTGTACATAGGAGCAGTATTATAGTAGTTATATTCTTGTACATAGGAGCAGTATTATAGTAGTTATATTCTTGTATATAGGGGGTAGTATTATAGTAGTTATATTCTTGTACATAGGAGCAGTATTATAGTAGTTATATTCTTGTACATAGGAGCAGTATTCTAGTAGTTAAACTCTTGTATATAGAGACCCCTATAGTAGTAAATATATTCTTTACATAGGGGGCAGTATTGTAGTAGTTATATTCTTGTACATAGGGGCAGTATTATAGTAGTTATATTCTTGTACATAGGGAGCAGTATTATAGTAGTTATATTCTTGTACATAGGTGCAGTATTCTAGTAGTTATACTCTTGTATATAGAGACCCCTATAGTAGTAAATATATTCTTTACATAGGGGGCAGTATTGTAGTAGTTATATTCTTGCACATAGGGAGCAGTATTATAGTAGTTATATTCTTGTACATAGAGGGCAGTATTATAGTAGTTTTATTTTTGCACATAGGGAGCAGTATTATAGTAGTTATATTCTTGTACATAGGAGCAGTATTATAGTAGTTATATTCTTGTACATAGGGGCAGAATTATAGTAGTTATATTCTTGTACATAGGGGCAGTATTCTAGTAGTTATACTCTTGTATATAGGAGGTATTATAGTAGTTATATTCTTGTACATAGGGGGCAGTATTATAGAAGTTATATTCTTGTACATAGGGGGCAGTATTATAGTAGTTATATTCTTGCACATAGGGAGTAGTATTATAGTAGTTATATTCTTGTACATAGGGGCAGTATTATAGTAGTTATATTCTTGTACATAGGGGGCAGTATTGTAGTAGTTATATTCTTGCACATAGGGAGCAGTATTATAGTAGTTATATTCTTGTACATAGGGGCAGTATTATAGTAGTTATATTCTTTACATAGGGGGCAGTATTGTAGTAGTTATACTGTTGTATATAGATGCAGTATCATAGTAGTTATATACTTTGGCATAGGAGGCAGTATTACAGTAGTTATATTGCTGTACATGGAAAACCCTATTATAGTAGTTATATACTTGTACATAGGAGCAGTATTAGAGTAGTTATATTCTTGTACATAGGGGGCAGTATTATAGTAGTTGTATTCTTGTACATAGGAGCAGTATTATAGTAGTCATATTCTTGTACATAGAGTCCCCTATAGTAGTAAATACTGTATATTCTTTACATAGGGGGCAGTATTGTAGTAGTTATATTCTTGCACATAGAGAGCAGTATTATAGTAATTATATTCTTGTACATAGGGGCAGTATTATAGTAGTTATATTCTTTACATAGGGGGCAGTATTATAGTAGTTATATTCTTATACATAGGAGCAGTATTATAGTAGTTATATTCTTATACATAGGAGCAGTATTATAGTAGTTATACTGTTGTATATAGGTGCAGTATCATAGTAGTTATACTCTTGTACATAGGAGGCAGTATTACAGTAGTTATATTGCTGTACATAGAAAACCCTATTATAGTAGTCATATTCTTGTACATGGAGACCCCTATAGTAGTAGGTATATTCTTTACATAGGGAGCAGTATTGTAGTAGTTATATTCTTATACACAGGGGCAGTATTATAGTAGTTACACTGTTGTACATAGGAGCAGTATTATAGTAGTTATATTCTTGTACATAGGAGGAGTATTACAGTAGTTATATTCTTGGACATAAGGGGCAGGATTATAATAGTTATATTCTTGTACATAGGAGCAGTATTACAGTAGTTATATTTTTGTGCATAACAGGCAGTATTATAGTAGTTGTATTCTTTTACATAGGGGCAGTATTATAGTAGTTATATTCTTGTACATAGGGGCAGTACTATAGTAGTTATATTCTTGTACATAGGGGGCAGTACTATAGTAGTTATATTCTTGTACATAAGAGCAGTATTATAGTAGTTATATTCTTCTACATGGGGGCAGCATTATAGTAGTTATATTCTTGTTCATAGAGAGCCCTATTATAGTAGTTATATTCTTGTACATAGGGGACAGTATTATAGTAGTTTTATTTTTGCACATAGGGAGCAGTATTATAGTAGTTATATTCTTGTACATAGGGGCAGAATTATAGTAGCTATATTCTTGTACATAGGTGCAGTATTCTAGTAGTTATACTCTTGTATATAGGAGGTAGTATAGTAGTTATATTCTTGTACATAGGGGGCAGTATTATAGTAATATTCTTGTATATGGGGAGCAGTATTATAGAAGTTATATTCTTGTACATAGGGGGCAGTATTATAGTAGTTATATTCTTGTACATAGGGGGCAGTATTATAGTAGTTATATTCTTGCACATAGGGAGTAGTATTATAGTAGTTATATTCTTGTACATAGGGGCAGTATTATAGTAGTTATATTCTTTACATAGGGGGCAGTATTGTAGTAGTTATACTGTTGTACATAGGTGCAGTATCATAGTAGTTATATTCTTGGACATAGGAGGCAGTATTATAGTAGTTATATTCTTGTACGTAGGAGGCAGTATTATAGTAGTTATATTCTTGTACATAGGGGTCAGTATTATAGTAGTTATATTCTTGTACATAGGAGGCAGTATTATAGTAGTTATATTCTTGCACATAGTGGGTAGTATTATAGTAGTTATATTCTTGTACATAGGGGCAGTATTATAGTAGTTATATTCTTGTACATAGGGGCAGTATTACAGTAGTTATATTTTTGTGCATAACACGCAGTATTATAGTAGTTATATTCTTGTACATAGGAGCAGTATTATTGTAGTTATATTATTGTACATAACAGGCAGTATTATAGTAGTTATATTCTTGTACATAGGAGCAGTATTATAATAGTAATACTCGTGTACATAGGGAGGCAGTATTATAGTAGTATTATTCTTGTACATAGGGGGCAGTATTATAGTCATTATATTCTTGTACATAGGAGCAGTATTACAGTCGTTATATTCTTCTACATAGTGGGCAGTATTACAGTAGTTATATTATTGTACATAGGGGGCAGTATTATAGTAGTTCTATTCTTGTCCATAGGAGAGGATAGACGTGTGCTTGTGAGCTCCCAGTAGGGAGGAGGCATGGCCTCTGACCCAGGAGGAAGTGAGTGCAGCTGGGCTGACGATCCTGGGAGAGCCCAGAGCCTGGAGTGTGGCTTGCAGCATGGAGATCAAGAAAGTGGTAACCAGGAAATGGTGGCTGGTGAGATTACTGAATCATGTAAAGCATTTGGATTGAGTATGAAAGTGACTAAGAAAAGTTTATTTAAACTGGAAAGACAAATTTTGAAGTTAAGAGAAGAGATTAAGATAGAGACGGATGCAAAGACAAAGCTGATGAAGTGTGAGTGCCTGGATAATTGCACACGTGAGCTCGCTATATTAAAGGAGCGACTAGACAAAGAAGCAAATGCAATACCTAAAGTAGAAAACTGGGCAATGGAGAAAAAGAGGGAGGCCAGAGTGCAAAATATGAAGAGGGAGGCCAGAGTGCAAAACATGAAGATTAAAGAAGTCATTGAGAAAAAAGGTACTGATTATAATGTTGTGTATGGTATGGTGGAGCAGGGAACCCCTCTGAGATGTGCGGGTGCAGCGCCTGGAGGGTCACTGAGTATGGGAGCTGAGCTATCAGACTCTGAAAATGCTGCTAATACTGAGGAGCAAAATGTGACAGCCAATAAGGGGTTAATTGCAAAGGACTCTGTTTGCAGTGCTGATGAAATGAATGCAAGTAGTAAACTGGTGTATGCTTCAGGTACTGACATTGTAAATGAAACACCGTGCAGTATAATGAGTGAAGAGACAACTGCATTGTCCGGAGTAGATATGGTGGAGATTTGTGAAGGTTCTCAGCCATCCGCAGAGGTGTGTGTACAGCAATATGCAGGACAGTCTCATACCACCGCAGGTGTGTCTGCAGGACAGTCTCATACCACCGCAGGTGTGTCTGCAGGACAGTGTGAAACCACCGCAGGTGTGTCTGCAGATCAATCAGGAGTCAGTAAGCCTGCTGATGAGGAAAGGTCAGGCACTCATCCCTCTGCTGACCGTCCACAATTCAACAGACTATTCTCCAATGTCACAAAGCCAGCTCCCCCTCCACCACAGAGGAGAAACGCTGTCAGGATTAAGTACACAGGGCCAGAAGAGAACATTCCCTCCAGACTGTACATCGGGAAGAGTCTCCTAAAAGACTTTATGAAGTTTAAAGCCTCTGAGGTGTACGCTCTGATCCATATCCCCTCCAGCAGAATCTACGACATCAGCTTTAAGCTGCAATATGACTTGGATGCATTCTGGAGTATATATAATGACACAAGGGGACAGTCAATCTGGGAGTATCTCCAGGTGATCCAGCTGTCCAAGCCTCAGGTGGTGAGGGCCACCATATTGTTCCAGTCTGAGGTGGTGGCGCTGGCAGATCTGGAGCACTGGCTGAGTAGGCAATGTATGATCATGAACTATCCAGAAAAAATCTATGATGAGGAGGGAATCTGGAATGGTGGATACACTGTAAAGATCCAATTAGAGCGAGCCAATGGTGTGACCAGACATCTACCGCACTCCTTCTATCTAGGCTCAGAGAGAGGAATATGCTATTACCCTGGTCAGCCTCGTCTATGTCATAGGTGTGGGGGCAGACACCTCGCTTTCAACTGCTCTCGAGTCAAGTGTTCATTATGTGGAGAGTTTGGACATTCAAAAAGCGATTGTAGAGGACCCGTCATTTGTAACCTGTGCTTAGGAGCAGGTCATACATTCCGGGAGTGTCCACATGCAGAGCATAATAAAGGAGGTGATGATATCGGCATAGAGCCCATGGAGGAAGGTAAAGAGGATGTCGCCGCAAGAGCAGATACAGCCCCAGAATCCAACAGTCCTAATACTAATGTAGTGCAAAGTACCAGTGACCCTGCTTTAGAGACTGATAACTCACCCGCTGCACTACAAGTACCAGCAGAGGGAGAGATGGATGGTCCTCCCACTACAGTACAAGTACCAGCCACCGAGAATGCATCTGATGGAAAAGGAAAAATCCTTGCTGTAAGTGAAATATCCCCTGTTGTACTACAAGCACCAGCTATTGAAGAGAAACCTCATGAAAAGAAGAAAATATCCAGTAAACCTGTTGCTAAATCAACTGAACAGCAGCCATGTAAGGCTACAGAACCCTCCGACCGAGCCGCAAGGCCCAGACGCCCCTCTGTGGATCAAGAGGGGTTCCAGGCGGTGAAAAGAAAGAATAAAACTGCTGCGGCGATTTTTCGAGCAGAATTTGCAAAGAAAATCCCGTATCAGCCAGTGCCGGCCATAACTTCCGGACAGTATGGAGTGCTGGGAGAAGAATCAGAGAAGTCGGAAAAAGAATGTGTCTCTTTACATAACTCTGATGATGACCTTCAGGAAGAGGAACCTCAGCCATCAGTGTCCACCAAAAGATGGGGCTCTGCAGGTGACAGCAGCGGACGGAGGAGGAAAAGCAAGAAAGACCAGTGACTTAAATGAGTTTTGAGAGTCTGCTCTATAAATGGGAACAGTGTAAAGACTAAGAACAGAAACAATGTACATAGTATAAACTGGAGGAGAATCCGGGTACCAACTTCTGTGCGGTTGGTCTGAAGTTTATTTTGTTCTGCTTTTCTGTTCTGATGTTCTGTTTTCGTTGTTGACTCTTATGTGTTTATAGTTAGTATATTGTAATAATTTTGTTGCAAGTTTTAAATAAAAAGATCATTATAGTAGTTATATTCCTGTACATGGGGGCAGTATTATAGTAGTTATATCCTGGTACATAGGGGACAGTATTATAGTAGTTATATACTTGTACATAGGAGCAGTATTATAGTAGTCATATTCTTGTACATGGAGACCCCTATAGTAGTAGGTATATTCTTTACATAGGGAGCAGTATTGTAGTAGTTATATTCTTATACACAGGGGCAGTATTATAGTAGTTACACTGTTGTACATAGGAGCAGTATTATAGTAGTTATATTCTTGTACATAGGAGGAGTATTATAGTAGTTATATTCTTGTACATAGGAGGTAGTATAATAGTAGTTATATTCTTGTACGTAGGAGGCAGTATTACAGTATTTATATTTTTGTGCATAACAGGCAGTATTATAGTAGATGTATTCTTTTACATAGGGGCAGTATTATAGTAGTTATGTTCTTGTACATAGTAGCAGTATTATTGTAGTTATATTCTTGTACATAGGGGCAGTACTATAGTAGTTATATTCTTGTACATAGGAGCAGTATTATAGTAGTTATATTTTTGTACATGGGGCAGTATTATAGTAGTTATATTCTTGTTCATAGAGAGCCCTATTATAGTAGTTATATTCTTGTACATAAGGGACAGTATTATAGTAGTTATGTTCTAACACATAGGAACAGTATTATATTAGTCATATTCTTGTACATGGGGGGACATTATTATAGTAGTTATATTATTTACATAGGGGGCAGTATTATAGTTTTTATATTCTTGTACGTAGGAGGCAGTATTAGGCCTTAGTCAGACGGGCGATTTTTCGCGCGATTTGCGGATCGTATGACGGATGCGCATCCGCAAATCGCGTGACCGGTGCGCGCAAGTCGCCCGCAAATCGCCCGAAAATCTGCTCCTAGCCGTGTTTCATTAGAAACGGGCCGGAGCTGTCCAGCGCATTGCATTCAATGGAGACGGCAATACAGCCGTCTCCATTGAAAGCAATGCGCTGCGGGCGAGCCCGGGATGAATTGTCGGGAAGGGCTTAAATATATAAGCCCTTCCCTGCAATCCATCCTAAAATGTGTTAAAATAAAAAAAAATTGTATACTCACCTTCTCCCGGCAGCCGGAGCTCCGCGTGGCCGTCCTGCAGTGGGTGTGAAGGGGGTGTGAGTCAGACCTGCCCCCTGATTGGCTCAGCGCTGAGCCAATCAGAGGCATGCCTCACTCACACCCATTCATGAATTCATGAATGGATGTGAGTCAGACCTGCCCCTGATTGGCTCAGCGCTGAGAGGCAGCAGTCACTCACCCATTCATGAATTCATGAATGGGTGTGTGAGTGTTTTCAGCCTCTGATTGGTCAGGGCTGTGACCAATCAGAGGCAGATCATTCAGCAGGCGGGGATTTTAAAGCCCCGCCGGCTGAATAGTGCCAAGAAGCAGTTCAGGAGAACTGACAGCGGCCGCGGCTGGACTCCGGCTGCAGCGGAAAGGTGAGTATACAATTTTTTTTTATTTTAACACATTTTAGGATGAATTGCAGGGAAGGGCTTATATATTTAACCCCTTCCCGACAATTCACCCCGCGCACGCCGGCAGCCCATTGCTTTCAATGGAGACGGTTGTATTGCCGCTCCATTGAATTCAATGGGCAAACATCGTTCTTCTCTGTCACAGCTGTTACAGCTGTGGCAGAGAAGAATGATTTGTCTTCTATATGTTCTCAATGGGGTCGGCGCTGCTGCCGCCGGCCCCATGGAGCGCATATAGAGAAGAGAACAGGAATCACAGATCGCCGGACGCATGCGCAAATCGCGCGAAAAATCGCCCGTCTGACTAAGGCCTTAGAGTAGTTATATTTTTGTGCATAACAGGCAGTATTAGAGTAGTTTTATTCTTTACATAGGGGGCAGTATTGTAGTAGTTATACTGTTGTACATAGGTGCAGTATCATAGTAGTTATATTCTTGTACATAGGAGGCAGTACCATAGTAGTTATATTCTTGTATGTAGGAGGCAGTATTACAGTAGTTATATTTTTGTGCATAACAGGCAGTATTATAGTAGTTGTATACTTATACATAGGGGCAGTATTATAGTAGTTATATTCTTGTACATAGGAGCAGTATTATTGTAATTATATTCTTGTTCATAGGGGGCAGTTTTATAGTAGTTATATTCTTATTCATAGGGGTGAATAATAGCCAATTTGTCACAGCACACACACCACCTTGTATTGAAAGGAAGGATAATCTTGAGTATACGGTGCACACCCAACACGATCCTGGATCAGATGTACAACAGAGCAAAACGGAAAGGAGAAGAGCAGCACTCCAGGGAATTATATCCAAGAGATATCTTTATTGTACCCACAGACAACGTTTCAACCCAAGTTACACGGGTCTTTGTGAAGTCCTGATTCATAGGGGTAGTATTATAGTAGCTGTATTCTTGTACATAGAAGCAGTATTATAGTAGTTATATTCTTGTACGTAGGAGGCAGTATTACAGAAGTTATATTTTTGTGCATAACAGGCAGTATTAGAGTAGTTATATTCTTATACATAGGGGTAGTATTATAGTAGCTATATTCTCGTACATAGGAGCAGTATTATAGTAGTTATATTCTTATACATATGGAGCAGTATTATAGTAGTTATATTCTTGTACATAGGGGGCAGTATTATAGTAGTTACAGTCTTGTACATATGAGACAGTATTATAGTAATTATATTCTTGTACATAGGGGGCACTATTGTAGTCGTTATATTTTTGTACATAGGGGCAGTATTATAGTAGTTATACTGTTGTACATCGGAGCAGTATTATAGTAGTTATATTCTTTACATAGGGGGCAGTATTATAGTAGTTATATTCTTATACATAGGGGCAGTATTATAGTAGTCATATTATTGTACATAGGGGCAGTATTATAGTAGTTATACTGTTGTACATAGGAGCAGTATTATAGTAGTTATATTCTTGTACATAGGAGCAGTATTATAGTAGTTATATTCTTTACATAGGGCACAGTATTGTAGTAGTTATATTCTTTACATAGGGGACAGTATTATAGTAGTTATATTCTTTACATAGGGGACAGTATTATGCTAGTTATATTCTTGTACATTGGAGGCAGTATTATAGTAGTTATATTCTTGTACATAAGGGGCAGTATTATAGTAGTTATATTCTTGTACATAGAGGGCAGTATTATAGTAGTTATATTCTAGTACATAGGGGTATTATAGTAATTATATTCTTGTACATAGAGGGCAGTATTATAGTATTATAGTAGTTATATTCTTGTACATAGGGGGCAATATTATAGTAGTTATATTTTTGTGCATAGGTGGCAGTATTATAGTAGTTATAATCTTGTACATAGGGGTCAGTATTATAGTAGTTATATTCCTGTACATAGGGGGCAGAAATTATGCTAGTTATATTCTTGTACATAGGGGCAGTATTATAGCAGTTATATTCCTGTACACACAGACCCATATTATAGTAGTTATATTCTTGTACATAAAGAGGCCAATTAAAGTAGCTATATTCTTGTACATAGGGGCCGTATTACAGTAGTTATATTCTTATACATAGGGGGCTGCATTATAGTAGTTATATTCTTGGACATTGGGGCCGTATTATAGTAGTTATATTCTTGTACATAAGGAGCAGTATTATAGTAGTTATATTCTTGTACACAGGGGGCAGTATTATAATAGGTATATTCTTGTACATAGGAGGTAGTATTATGGTAGTTATATTCTTGTATGTAGGAGGCAGTGTTACAGTAGTAATATTTTTGTACATAACAGGCATTATTATAATAGTTATATTCTTGTATATAGGTGGCAGTATTATAGTAGTTATATTCTTGTACATAGAAGGCAGTATTATAGTAGTTATATTCTTGTACCTAGGGGGCAGTATTATAGTAGTTATACTGTTGTACATGGGAGCAGTATTATAGTAGTTATATTCTTTACATAGGGGGCAGTATTATAGT
This sequence comes from Eleutherodactylus coqui, assembly GCA_035609135.1. Classification (NCBI taxonomy): domain Eukaryota; kingdom Metazoa; phylum Chordata; class Amphibia; order Anura; family Eleutherodactylidae; genus Eleutherodactylus; species Eleutherodactylus coqui. The sequence goes on from CM069408.1 coordinate 35,579,855, forward strand.
AGTTATATTCTTATACATAGGAGCAGTACTATAGTAGTCATATTCTTGTACATGGGGGGACAGTATTATAGTAGTTATATGGGGCAGTATTATCGTAGTTATATTCTTATACATAGGGGCAGTATTATAGTAGTTATATTCTTGTACCTAGGGGGCAGTATTATAGTAGTTATATTCTTGTACATAGGAGCAGTATTATAGTATTTATATTCTTTGACATAAGAGGTATTATTTTAGTAGTGATATTCTTATATTCTGTAGTACATAGGAGGCAATATTACAGTACTTTTGTGCATAACAGGCAGTATTATAGTAGTTATATTCTTTACATAGGGGACAGTATTGTAGTAGTTATATTCTTGTACATAGGGGGCAATATTATAGTAGTTATATTTTTTTTGCAGAGGTGGCAGTTTTGTAGTAGTTATATTCTTGTACGTAGAAGGCAGTATTACAGTAGTTATGTTTTTGTGCATAACAGGCAGTATTATAGTCGTTATATTCTTGTACATAGGAGGCAGTATTATAGTAGTTATATTCTTTTACATAGGAGGCAGTATTGTAGTCATTATATTCTTGTACATAGGGGCAGTATTATAGTTGTTATATTCTTGGACAGAGGAGACAGTATTATAGTAATTATATTCTTGTACGTAGGGGCAGTATTATAGTAATTATATTCTTGTACATAGGAGCAGTATTATAGGAGTTATATTCTTGTGCATAGGGAGCAGTATTATAGTAGTTATATTGTTTTACATAGGGGGCAGTATTGTAGTCATTATATTCTTGTACATAGGGGCAGTATTATAGTAGCTATACTGTTGTACATAGGAGCAGTATTATAGTAGTTATATTCTTGTACATAGGGGGGCAGTATTATAGTTGTTATATTCTTGGACATAGGAGACAGTATTATAGTAATTAAATTCTTGTACATAGGGGCAGTATTATAGTAGTTATATTCTTGTACATAGGGGCAGTATTATAGTAGTTATATTCTTGTACATAGGAGCAGTATTATAGTAGTTATATTCTTTACATAGGGGGCATTATTATAGTAGTTATACTGTTGTACATAGGAGCCGTATTATAGTAGTTATATTCTTGTACACAGGAGGCAGTATTTTAGTAAATTTGTGTACATACGGAGTAGTATTATACTAATTATATTCTTTTACATAGGTGGCAGTATTATAGCAGTTATTTTCTTGTTTATAGGGGGCAGTATTATAGTAGATATATTCTTTTACATAGGAGGCAGCTTTATAGTAGTTATATTTTTGTGCTTAGGTGGCAGTATTATATTAGTTATATTCTTGTACATAGGAGCAGTATTATAGTAGTTATATTCTTGCACATGGGGGACAGTATTATAGTAGTTATATTCTTGTACATAGGGGCCGTATTATAGTAGTTATATTCTTTTACATAGGGGGCAATATTATAGTAGTTATATTCTTGTACATAGGAGCAGTATTGTAGTAGTTATATTTTTGGACATAAGTGGCAGTATTATAGTAGTTATATTCTTCTACATAGGGGGCAGTATTATAATTGTTATATTCTTGTACATATGGGGCAATATTATAGCTGTTATATTCTTGTTCACAACAGGCAGTATTATAGTAGTTATAGTCTTGTACATAGGGGGACAGTATTATAGTAGTTATATTCTTGCACATGAAGAGCCCTATTACAGAAGTTATATTCTTTACTTAGGCGGCAGTATTGTAGTAATTATATTCTTGTACATAGGGGCCGTATTATAGTAGTTATGTTTTTGTACATGGGGGACAGTATTATAGTAGTTATATTCTTGTACATAGGGGACAGTATTATAGTCGTTATATTCTAATACATAGGAGTCAGTATTATAGTAGTTATATTCTGGTACATGGAGAGCTCTGGTATAGTAGTTATATTCTTGTACATACTTTTGGAAGTAGTATTATAGTAGTTATATTCTTGTATATATGGGCAGTATTATAGTAGTTATATTCTTGTACATAGTAGGCAGTATTATAGTAATTATATTTTTGTACATAGGAGCAGTTTTAGAGTAGTTATATTCTTGTACATGGGGGCAGTATTATAGTACTTATATTCTTGTACATAGGGCTGTATTATAGTGGTTATATTCTTGTACATAGGGTGCATTTTTATAGTAGTTATATTCTTGTATATAGGGAGCGGTATTATAGTAGTTATATTCTTGTACATAGGAGCAATACTATAGTAGTTATATTCTTGTACATAGGGGGCAGTATTATAGTAGTTATATTCTTGTATATAGGGGGCGGTATTATAGTAGTTATATTCTTGTACATAGGAGCAATATTATAGTAGTTATATTCTTGTACATAGGGGGCAGTATTATAGTAGTTATATTCTTCTACATAGGGACAGTCATATATAGTTATATTCTTGTCAATAGAAGAAGTAGTATAGTAGTTATATTCTTGTACATGGAGAGCCATATTATAGTAGTTATTTTCTTTACATAGGAGGCAGTATAATAGTAGTTATTTTCTTTACATAGGGGGCAGTGTTATAGTAGTTATATTCTTGTACATAGGGGGCAGTATTTTAGTAGTTATACTGTTGTACATAGGGGGCAGTATTACAGTAGTTATATTCTTGTACATAGGAGCAATATTATAGTGGTTATATTCTTGTATATAGGGGGGCAGTTTTATAGTAGTTATATTCTTGTACATATGATGCAGTATTATAGTAGTTATATTCTTGTACATAGGGGGCAGTATTATAGTAGTTACATTCTTGTACATAGGGGCAGTATTATAGTAGTTATATTCTTGTACATAGGGGGCAGTAGCATATCATTGCCTATAAGAAGTCAGAATATCTTGATATGCTATGCTTGTCTTTCCCCCCAAAAAACCTAAACACACATAAAGGTGTTAAAATATAGTTAAAAGTATGTAGTTTTGAACCATTTATAGTTTGTGGGTATGTGAAGTGACGCTGTTGAATTCCTTTTTTTAAATTCAAAGTATATAATTAATGAATAGCAAAAACTTGATGTGAACAGTCATTAACTACTCCGACCCATGTGCTCTACTGGATCATGAGATACAAGTTACGGCAAACAGCATGTTGTACATTTCTTTGTCATACACAATGTTTGTCTTCCTTAGCGCCAGCCATAAATACATCTGAAGGTGTTTTGGAACCTGAAGAAGACCACCGAGATCCACATTGATACCCATTTTGAAGTATCTTTCGGACAGTTCCTACTTGACAGGAGTGATGTTACATTGTTACAAAACTTTTATATGAGCCTTTTAGTTTTATTTTGCCCGGGCGGAGCGCTGTACGGCCAGCGAGCATCCAGCCCATTAGGGTATAGAGGAGACAGAACAAATAAATGAGGATTTAGCCTGGAACAGATGCTTTGTGAGTGACGTGTAATAAATTATCCCTGACAGATGTGCGAGTCTCCTACGCAATATTTGCTCAGCTATAGTCCTGCACATGAGAGCCATTGAGTCAGGGGCTGGCAGGAAGCCCTGTATATTTTTCAAAGGCTGTACAATTGCAGATAGGGGTCCATGTAGGACCACAGTTCATGTTTTGCCAGGCTGGCTACAGTTACAGCCACGTCCCAGAAGACCCAACTGGATGTCAGCAGGTGTTGAGAGATTGAAGGATCGTTCCACTGGATGTCCCGGGAGGCTTCTGATGAGCGGTCAACAGTTGGTGCAGATATAGGTAGTAGGGTCTCCCGGCTGGAGCATTGGACCCAAGTCTGCACCTAATTCATCAATGTAAAGGATTTAGGATAGAATATTTATCTGACAGATGGACGTAAGCTCGGCTTTTTCTGCTCTGCTAACTCGCGTGACCTCATGGTTGGCGGCGTAGTGCTGTAACGTCTCCAAAGCAAAACAATAATAAAGCGGGATGTGGCCGCCATGTTTGTGTGATGTCATCTGTTACTCCACAGTGACCCGGATCCACAGGCGGTTATATATTCACATGTAGGGGATTATGCCATAGTCATACATTCATCCATGTTCTCTATCGTGTCAATAACATTATTCATAAGAGAATTGCATCATGGACTCTTCTTATGACTCCAGTCCCTCTATCATTGTAGTTGAGACACATTTGAGGTTGGGAGATATTGAGTGTTAATGGCAACATGGCACTTCACCCCTTTCACAGTCTAGCATCCCTGGCTATGATACCTTGTCGTAGCAATACAACAATTTACCTCTGTCCCTTGCTGATGAAGTCATTAGGACCCCTTCCTAAAGGGTTCGGCTATTGATAGGATAGGTGCTAAAGGTCTGATTGTTGAGGGTCTCACCATTGAGATCCTCACGATCTTGAGAATGGAGGCCCTGTTTCCCCGTCCTCCTTGTTGCAGGCTCACTGCACCCCCCACAGTGTGGAGGAGTTTGAATGGAGCTATGGCGGTGTATGTGCGGTGCTTGTTCATGGTGAAGACGGTTTACAAAGTATCGATCTTCATCCATTATCTGTCAGTCCTGATTTCTTATAGAGCTGGGAGGACAGACTGTGGGCAGCACCATGGCTCAGAGGTTAGCACTGCTGCCTTGCAGCCCTGGGTTCGAGACTTATAAAAGACAACATCTGTATGTAGTTTGTATGTTCTCCCCGTGTTCCTGTCATTTCCCCTCATACTCTAGACATCCAGTGAAAGGGGATCCCGTGGAAGGGATCAAAGGGGGATGTCAGGAATCGTTTATGCACAGTCAAGCAAACTGCAGCGAATACAACATTTATGCCCAACTAACTTGCACAACTCGTTCCTTAGCAGGATGGACTACAACAGTAGACAACCAGTTCCAAAGCTAATGTGTCTAAAAGAAACAGAGACCAGGGGACAAAAGAGGGCAAAGACTTATCGCTGAACAGTGGAAAAACTTTGTCTGGTCAGGTGAATCCAAATTTCTGTTGCACCCTGGGGATGGGAGGTCAGAATTTGGCGCAAGCAGCATGAATCGTTGAACCCTTCCGGTCAGCTGGTCAGAACATGTCAGTACCTCCATCTAGTATTTTGCAACTACCACAAGCTTTCTGTCCGCAGGGGCCGATATTCTTTCAGAGCAATTTCATCAGCATGTGGAATCTACAACGCTGCTGTTTTGAAGGCCAAAGAAGGTCCAATGTGCTACTAGATGGGGGGGGGGTCTCTAATAAAATGTCCATTCAGTGTGTATTCATTTAATGATAGACCCAACATAGGAAATAAAGCTGATGGGGTCACGTATTCATGTCAGCTCTGGGACAAATACCATTCCTTCATGTCAACTTACTCCACTGAAACTTTGTTTACGAGACCCCAAAAGTATTCAATGGAAGTTGACGCGTACAAAGTGTATTCAATGGCTCTCCCTTCTGGTCAGTCATGGAGGGATGCGTAGTGAATGGCCTTTGTGTATAGACAGACGGTGGTGTCAGGAATGTGGGGGTCTCTATGTGTGGCCGGGGAAGCAGGTATTATTATTGACACGTCTGCCACCTCATGATGATTGACAGACAGACAGTAAAACACAAGCCTCGCCGTCACTCATCACACGCAGGTTCAGCAAATACAGCCGGCCGCTTCCATGCAGACAATGGACTCTTAGTCAGACAGGCTGAGCCCTCACCAAACCACGTGCAATATGGCCGGTTGCACACGGGCGGATTTGCATTGCGGAACCTGGAGCGGCCGTCCGCCCCTAGATTCCAAGAGCGAATACTGCCCATAAAATGCTATTGAAAAACGCTTTTTTCTCTACACGACCAGAAATCAATTGCGATTTTCTGCTCACAAAGGAAAAATCACAGCATAGTCTATTTTTGCGCGGACTCCGCACAGACGATTTCCATTGAACCCAATGGAAGCCGTCCGATCCACGGCCCATCCGCAGAGGTTTAAAAGGAAAAATCTGTACTGTGCATGTCTGACGGCTTGAGCATGCTGAACGAGACCCGCCTGTGTGCCGCCGGCCTGGTAAGTGCCACCGTGACAAGTGACCTCTCTACCCTCACAGCTCCTCAAAGTGTGTCTTGTGTCTGGGGTCACCCTAAAGGGCGCTGCAGGATCATGGGATAAATAGAAAATAACAGAAAATATGAAAACCGATGAATAAAGTTTGTACCCCCTCTGCCCAGATAAGAAACCCACTAACATAAATGGGGGTGCTAGCCTGTCTCTATTTTGGGGATATGTACAGGAACGTATATAGTGAAGACATACGTGAAGATGATCCGTTATGGCGGACACGTGAGGATATGGCACAGACAGCAGGTGCGCAGTGCCTGTGTGTTGAGTTAATTGCACAATTAGGACTTTCCATGGTGCAAACATCTGTCAGGAGGAAACGTCCCCTGTAAAAACACAAAATGCGGAAACTGGGAACTCATCAAACAGCTGGAGAGGAGGCCGGAATCAAAACCATCCTGGATGATAATCCCAATCCGCTGGGGATGGGGGGCCACCTATATTTGGGCTACAGGCAAAGTGCCCCCCAGTAAGGATGGATTTATAAAGTCTGGAAATAGTTGGGACATTTAAACAGAGTGATTATGCTTAACCCCTGACCTGACCTCTGACCCCGGTAGGCTTAACGGAGCAGGTGGGCACTCGCCAATAGTAAACAAGTACTCACCGCTAATTAGAAGTTCAACAAACAGCAACTAATGGGGCAAAATCATCCTTTGGGTAATTGGGGGGTTCCTCCGCTGGTTGATGAGTCTCTTCTATCTCAGGGACAGGGATAACCATCAGGTGACTCACAGATGACAACAATAGTACCAGAGACACAACTTAAAGCTGTTGGGCCCCAATGCAAAATCTGTAATAGGGGCCCTTCAACTAATATGTTTCATTAATAGTACTAGTCTCCATATGGGAAGGGAGACCTTGTCAGCCCCCTAAGGGTCCAGGTGTGATCGCATCTTCTGCACCCACTATAGTTACACCCCTGAATAGTTGTCATCTTAAATAATATGTAACCTTTATAGGGGTAGATTTAGCAGGACACTTCCGGGTTTGGGGGGCTGTCCCACCATCCAGGGAGTCCTGCTGGATGTCCCCCCACCCTCTCCAGTAACACTCACTAACTCTGTCCAACAGTAGCAGCTCCATATTGCATCATCTGACTCCTCTCCCCTCTCCGGCTCTCAGTAGTCCAGAGATGAGGTGGAGAAGTCAGGTGATGCTGTGTAAAGATCCGCTCTGTCCGGCAGTCCTGTCCACTTGGAGTGGTGAATCTGGAGCTGCTGGACAGAGTTACTGTTACTGGAGCAGCGGTGGGATGAAGGGAAGAGTACGGGGGGCTTTATTTCGTGGACCTATAGAAGGGGCAAGGTACTATTAAGTGGGGCCACAGAGGGGAGACTATTAAGTGGAGCCACAGAGGGGGCACTATAACTGAGGTCACAGAGGGGAGCACTAAAACTAAATTAATCCATAAAGGGAGGACTACAGCTAAATGGGGTCACAATACCTTAGTGAGGTTGCAGTGGGGACATTATAAGTAAGTGGGACCACGGAGGAGGCAGTGTTGGTAAGTGGGGTCTCAGAGGGGGCATTATTACTTTGGAGGTAGTGGCAGGATGGAAAGAGTGTTCATGGATGAGTCGTGGCTGGAAGAAGTCTTCAAGGCGGTCTATGCCCTGATAGAGAAGAATACATACAATGCATGACTCCAGTCAGAGTACTGGAGGTAACTACATCCCCTGGACACTACTGCAAACAAGATTAGGGTGGACATGGTGCAGGGACAAGGGGCGAAGGTGTGCTCAGCCTCAGCTGTGTCCTGTCCTGTTCAACCTGGTCAGGAAGGGTGAGGGGCGAGGGGAGGCACTACACATGGAAGGGATCAAAGGCATCAGTACTGCGAAGGGGTCACTCAGGGGCACTATTATTGTAAGGGGGGTTACTAATTGGCACTATTACTAAGGGGACAGAAAGGGTATGGCTTAATGTAAAAAGGCTGTGATATAACATTAAAACATTTCCTGCATTTTCCCTCTTTTCAGTCTTTGAAAACTAGGAGGCATACTATTACTACTGAGACTGTAATGTAATAGTAGCATAATTACATTGTGCCAAAATGATTGTATCGTAGACATGCCCCTGTGAGTTAAACATCCTGGATTCCAGACTGATACATTACCAATGCTGTCACAATAGTTTATTCATTGAAAGCAAGCAGAGATCTTGGAAATAATGAGGGAATAACACACGCAAACTCTCTTAGAAAGTTGAAGGTCTATGCAGTAAGTTGCTGGGATCTGGGCACACCATGGGCACAGTGATGGTGAACGCTCGGCTACTCTAGTTTATAACTTAATGGGAATAATAATGTTTTTCTCTGTCTTGCTGTGAGAAGCCCCCTAATTCCTGTGATGACCGCGGTCGGGGGTCCTACGCCCAGAACCTCTGCATCCCATAAATAAGTAGCAGCAAGTTAGAGGCAGAAGGCAGGAGGCTCCCTGCTACTAGAACTGATGAAGGACGGATGTGAGGAGCAGGGGTTGTCAGGACCTGCGGGGTTTGAAGCTGGGAAGGCCAGAGGCTGGAATTTGACAGAGATGCACACATGAGCGAAAAATAACCCCCAAACTAAACAAACAACCCCTGTTCAAAACAACAAAATAACAAACAGCATCCCCAGTCTTGATGGTAGACCAGGTCTACCATCAAGGCTGGTGGGGCTTTTTGTTATTTTGTTGCTTTGAACAGGGGCATGTTTGTTATTTTTCTCCTGAACCTTATGACTATTTTCAAGCACCCCCTGACTTTAACTTGAATATTTCTAATTTTTTCTGAGATTCACTCAGTACTTTTTTGATAGCTTTTAACCAATGGTTCCTGATGAGGCTGAGCTACTACAGCTGAAACACGTAGAACCGATCAATTGAACCATTTACTACCTAGCTTATCCATCTCAAATTTTTTTTACACTTGATGGATAAGCGCTTTGTATTCTAAGTGAGAGATTTTCGTTTAGCATAAATTAATTATTTCCCTACTGCATCCTTTTGGGATATATATTGACTATTGAGCCAATCATTTATGCTGTTACTGTAGATAACAAGCGTAGTATGTTTTGGACGCTTGTGTCCCCTTTTTTTGTGTTCGTGTTTGTTCACTTCCCATAGCCGTGGGCTGCTTTTATTTTATTTTGATCTAATAAAAGTTATATTTTAGAAAGAAAATAGACACTGAAATTAATGGGTTTGATTGCATGTGCAAATACGCCCGTATGAATCTAGCCTCAGGCCATTCTCACACACGCGCTGTTACGGTATCCTACCTGATGATACGCCAGCCTGGGTTGCCCTAGAACTACCTGCAACCCCTGTCCCTGCCTACTTGCCTCCACTCCTGGCTAACCCCAAGCTGGCAACTGGGCAGCGGTCCATACACACACTAGGGACCGAGAGGGGGGACTGGCGTACCAAGACAGAACAGGGTAGAATACCGAGAGGAAGGGCAGATGAACTAACCCAACAGAAAATAACCGCAGACCGAGGCAGATGGGATGACCTGGCAGAACTACCAAACGAGCTGACAAACAGGAGACTGACAGAGGCAGGATGCTAGCATGCTGACAGAAACCAATAACTGGCAGTGAATGGACCTCAATGCCAGCCTTATAAACAGAAGCCTTCGCCCAGGGGCGGAGAGAGGAAGAAGCCACCTCCCAGCAGAATCTAATATACAGGAGTTCGTGCACGGATCCGCAATCACAGGCGCGCATGTGGCGCCAACCGAACCCACGAGCGTGCGCACCGCGCCGACCTGCCACCCAGACAACAAGCCAGGGGGATGCGCCCTGACCGCAGGACCAAGCACCCGGCCGCCCTGGGAGGACCCGCAGCCGCCGTATGGTAACACGCGCTTGTAAAAACCTAACGTTTTTCAACGCAGCATTTACTGCGTTTTGAGCTATGTTGACATGCGTTTTTGAGAGCGCTAAAAACGCTCCCCATTCATTACAATGGACGACGCATCATATTTTGGAAGCCCGAAAATAGAACAGACAGCGCTTGAAAGACGAGGCATTAAAATGGCTGCGTTTAAACGCTTGTCTGAGAAGCCCCATTGGTGTTTTACAGTGTTCAGTGCTGCACTTAAAACGCAGCGTTAAACACTGAAAAAAGTACTGTGTGAGAGTGTGGCCTTACAGAACCGGAAATATCACGGCTTGAAGTGGTGTTGGGACTACTGGAGTTATAGCTGTAATTCTTAGTCAGTATGCAGAATGGAGAGGGGAAGGGAAGAAGAAGGAGGGGGGGGGGGGGGTGACCAGCAACAAGAGACAAGATCTGTGATTTTTTTGTATATCTCCAATCCCAGAGGAGGGGTGACATGAATTTTTGTTCATATTATCACCCCATCATTAATCACGGAGCATATTTGCTCTCTGATTGTCACATATGGGTTTTTTTCTGGAAAAGAAGTGAAATGATGAGGACTTGCTTATCTAGTCACTCTGCTATACTGTTTAACTTCACAAATGTGATGCAGCAGCCAAAAAAGGCAAACTCAATTCTGGGATGTATTAAGAGAAGCATAGAGTCTAGATCACGTGAGGTCATTATCCCCCTCTACTCCTCCTTAGTCAGACCTCATCCGGAATACTGTGTCCAGTTCTGGGCACCCCACTTTAAAAAAAGACATTGACAAACTGGAGCAAGTTCAGAGAAGAGTTACCAAGATGGTGAGCGGTCTGCCAATCATGTCCTATGAAGAACGGTTAAAGGATCTGGGAAAGTTTAGCTTGAAAAAAGAAGGCTGAGAGGAGACTTAATAACTGTCTACAAATATCTGAAGGGTTGTCACAGTGCAAAGAGATCAGCCATATTCTCATCTGTACAAGGAAAGACTAGAAGCAATGGGATGAAACTGAAAGGGAGGAGACACAGATTAGATATTAGAGAGTGAGGGTGATCAATGAGTGGAACAGGTTACCACAGGAGGTGGTGAGCTCTCCTTCAATAGAAGTGTTCAAACAAAGGCTGGACAAATATCTGTCTGGGATGATTTAGTGTATCCTGCACTGAGCAGGGGGTTGGACCCGATGACCCTGGAGGTTCCTTCCAACTCTGCCATTCTATGATACTAGCTGCCGCAGTCATTGCTGGCCATGGCATCCATTAAACATTTTACTGAAAAAAAATGAAAAAACTTTCCCCTCCTTACACAACGCTTTACATATTTAGAAAATTTAAATAAAAAACTACACATAATTAGTATCACCACATATATAATTATCCAAACTAAAAATTATTATATTTATCAAGCACAGAAAATCCCCCTAAACAAGAGTAAAAAATTATTTGAACACTGTATATATCTCAAAATAGTACAAATAAAAACTACAAGTTGCCCCACAAAAAACATGCCTTATACAGCTCTGTTGGCTGAGAAATAAGGATGGCTCTGAAATGCGGTGTCATGCAAAACGTATTTTTATAATTCCACCTGTATCACATCTTGTATCCAAGCTAGAGGCGGTACAACAGGATACTAGAGCCTCCATGCCCACCTGTATCACATCTTGTATCCAAGCTAGAGGTGATACAACAGGGTACTAGAGCCTCCATGCCCCCTGTATCACATCTTGTATCCAAGCTAGAGGTGATACAACAGGGTACTAGAGCCTCCATGCCTGCCTGTATCATATCTTGTATCCAAGCTAGAGGTGATACAACAGGGTACTAGAGCCTCCATGCCCACCTGTATCACATCTTGTATACAAGCTAGAGGTGGTAGAACAGGGTACTAGAGCCTCCATGCCCGCCCATATTGCTCTTGTATCCAAGCTAGAGGCGGTACAACAGGGTACTAGAGAATCAATGACCTCCTGTATCACATCTAGTATCCAAGCTAGAGACAATACAACAGGGTACTAGAGCCTCCATGCCCGCCCGTATCACATCTTGTATCCAAGCTAGAGGCGGTACAACAGGATACTAGAGCCTCCATGCCCACCTGTATCACATCTTGTATACAAGCTAGAGGTGGTAGAACAGGGTACTAGAGCCTCCATGCCTGCCCATATTGCTCTTGTATCCAAGCTAGAGGCGGTACAACAGGGTACTAGAGCCTCCATGCCCACCTGTATCACATCTTGTATACAAGCTAGAGGTGGTAGAACAGGGTACTAGAGCCTCCATGCCCGCCCATATTGCTCTTGTATCCAAGCTAGAGGCGGTACAATAGGGTACTAGAGAATCAATGACCTCCTGTATCACATCTAGTATCCAAGCTAGAGACAATACAACAGGGTACTAGAGCCTTCATGCCCGCCCGTATCACATCTTGTATCCAAGCTAGAGGAGGTACAACAGGATACTAGAGCCTCCATGCCCACCCGTATCACATCTCGTATACAAGCTAGAGGCGGTACAACAGGATACTAGTGCGTCCATACCCACTTGTATCACATCTTGTATACAAGCTAGAGGCGGTAGAACAGGGTACTAGAGCCTCCATGCCCGCCCATATTGCATCTTGTATCCAAGCTAGAGGCGGTACAACAGGGTACTAGAGCCTCCATGCCCCCCGTATCACATCTTGTATCCAAGCTAGAGGCAATACAACAAAGCCTTCATGCCTGCCCGTATCACATCTTGTATCCAAGCAAGAGGCGGCACAACAAAGTACTAGAGCCTCCATGTCTGCTCATATAACGTCTTGTATCCAAGCTAGAGGTGGTACAATAGAGTAATATAGCCTCTATGTCTGCCCGTATCACATCTTGAATCCAAGTTAGAGGCAGTACAACAGGGTAATAGAGCCTCCATGCCCACCCGTATAACATCTTGTATCCAAGCTATAGACGGTACAACAGAGTACTAGAGCCTCCATATCCCCAATATCACATCTTGTATCCAAGCTACAGGTGGTACAAAAGGGGACTAAATCATCCATGCTCGCCTGTATCACATCTTGTATCCAAGCTAGAGGTGGTAAAACAGGGTACTAGAGCCTCCATGCCCACCTGTATCACATCTTGTATCCAAACTAGAGGTGGTAAAACAGGGTACTAGAGCCTCCATGTCTGCCTGTATCACATCTTGTATCCAAGCTAGAGCCGGCCCAACAGAGTACTAGAGCCCACATGCCCACCCGTATAACATCTTGTATCCAAGCTAGAGGCGGTACAACAGGGTACTAGAGCCTCCATGCCTGCCCGTATCACATCTTGTATGTAAGCTAGGGGCGGTACAACAGGGTACTAGAGCCTCCATGCCCGTATTACATCTTGTATCCAAGCTAGAGGCGGTACAACAAGGTAAAAGAGCCTCCATGCCCACCCATATAACATCTTGTATCCAAGCTAGAGGCGGTACAACAGGGTAAAAGAGCCTCCATGCCCACCCGTATAACATCTTGTATCCAAGCTAGAAACGATACAACAGGGTACTAGAGCCCCCTCCAAGCTAGAGGCAGTACAACAGGGTACTAGACCCTTCATGCTTACCCGTATCACATCTTATACCCAAGGTAGAGGGGGTACAACAGGGTACTAGAGCCTTCATGTCTGCCTGTAGCATATCTTGTATCCAAGCTACAGTTGGTATAACAGAGTACTAGAGCCTCCATACCCCCTGTATCAAATCTTGTTTCCAAGCTAGAGGTGGTACAACAGGGTACTAGAGCCCCCTACAAGGGGTTATGTTCCACAATAAATGACCCTTTTGCTCTGATGTAATCACTTATAATAATGTTACCATCACACAGAGAAAGTTTCATTCGGCTCTGACAACTTCTAGGGGAGGGATTGGTGCTGACCATGAGTGTAAATATACAGAAATATGCTGAGAGATGCCAGGAGAAGTACACAAACCAGACGGTCCACAGGATAAGCTAGTTAGTACATTTACACTTTTGGCAGAAAACATCCAAAAAAGTTGCCTAAATGATAGTTCCCTAACATACATAATCTTATTTGCCCCACTGACCGCCATCCTGTACACCACCTTGATCCCATAGCAGATAAACCCTTTAGATTAGGGAGTTGTCTTTCCATAGATTTCGGAGTGTCCTGGATGTCATTCAGGTGTCATTCTGCACCCCCTTCTATGTTTCAGTCTAGACCAGCATCTTCTGACAGGTGTAAGGATGGGTTATATTAAGCAGGACAGGTGCCTGAAGGTCTCGCTGACCCCCTGACCTGGCACCTGATACCAAGCAGTGATGAGCAGAAGCCACCCAATGCTGACGCAGGGCATCGCTGGGGACATTTTCTAAGCACCTTCCATCTGTGACTCATGGAAATCCAACCCCGATCCTCACAGCCCCCTCCTCGAGTGACCTTTAACCCCTTATAAATTTGGCCAAGGACAAGGAGGGTAATAGGGTGATGGGGCGTTAGTCGATAAACTTCACAGAAGAGGTGTAAGATGAGGCCCTATGCTATACACCCTATAGGTCACCGGATACCGACATCGGCTTGGTGGTGGCAAAATACGTCAAAGCCATAAAAATAGCTTCAGGGTGCCTACCCACTTGCGATTTATTTTCCTGTGATGTTTTGCGTTTTTTCTCAAAAGCAATTAGTATAGAATGTGTTCTTGTCCATCTGGGGTTTTTTTTCCGTTTCGTGGGGTTTTTTCACATAGGAACTGTCAGTTGCATATGTGTCCTTATTTTTCTCTTAATGCACCCATGATTGTCAATGGAGGGTTGCAAAAAACGCCGCGAAAAACGAGCAAAAAACGCGCGAAAACGACGCGTTTTTCACGCGCGAAAATTGGCAACGCAAGTGGGTAGGCGCCCTCAATGTGAAGCGCAAGGACAAGACAGGAAACTGCGACGCACAATCTGCATGTCTAACATCGGGTGTTAATACACTGCGGCGCACGGGCTCCGACTATCCAGTTTAAGGAAATGTTACTTGAGTAGTATCTGTAGGAAATTGTGCATCAGACAACAAATCTTACGTGTGATTTACTGCTGCAAGGGAGCAGCCGGCTGATACCATAATGGTGCCTAAAGAGAGGAAAATGCAGCAAGGGCACAACCCGCAACTCTGGACCACAGCGCGCAACTCTGGACCACAGCCCGCAACTCTAGACCACAACCCGCGACTCTGGATCACAACCCGCGACTCTGGACCACAACCCGCGACTCTGGACCACAACCCCCGAATCTGGACCACAGCCCGCAACTCTGGATCACAACCCGCAACTCTGGATCACAACCCGCGACTCTGGATCACAACCCGCGACTCTGGACCACAGCCCGCTACTCTGGACCACAGCCCGCTACTCTGGACCACAGCCCGCTACTCTGGACCACAGCCTGCGACTCTGGGCCACAGCCCACGACTCTGGGCCACAGCCCACGACTCTGGAGCACAGCCCGCAACTCAAGCACAGCCCGCAACTCGAGCACAGCCCGCAACTCTGGACCCCACCCCGCAACTCTGGACCACAGCCAGTGACTCTGGACCACAGCCCGTGATTTTGGACCACAGCCCGCTACTCTGGACCACAGCCAGCGACTCTGGACCACAACTCTAGACCACAACCCGCGACTCTGGACCACAGCACGCAACTCCAGACCACAACCCGCAACTCTGGATCACAACCCGCAACTCTGGATCACAACCCGCAACTCTGGATCACAACCCGCAACTCTGGATCACAACCCGCGACTCTGGATCACAACCTGCGACTCTGGAGCACAGCCTGCAACTCTGGAGCACAGCCCGCAACTCTGGAGCACAGTCCGCGACTCTGGACCACGCCTGCGACTCTGGACCACAACCCGCGACTCTGGACCACAGCCAGTGACTCTGGACCACAGCCCGTGATTTTGGACCACAGCCCGCTACTCTGGACCACAGCCTGCAACTCTGGACTACAGCCTGCAATTCTGGACCACACTCCGCAACTCTGGACCACAGCTCGCAACTCTGGACCACAGCCCGCAAACTCTGGACCACAACCTGCAACTCTGGACCACAGCCCGCAACTCTAGACCACAGCCCGCGACTCTGGGCCACAGCCCACGACTCTGGAGCACAGCCCGCAACTCTTGAGCACAGCCCGCAACTCTGGACCCCACCCCGCAACTCTGGACCACAGCCAGTGACTCTGGACCACAGCCCGTGATTTTGGACCACAGCCCGCTACTCTGGACCACAGCCTGCTACTCTGGACCACAGCCAGCGACTCTGGACCACAACTCACAACTCTAGACCACAAACCGCGACTCTGGACCACAGCACACAACTCTAGACCACAACCCGCCACTCTGTATCACAACCCGCGACTCTGGATCACAACCCGCGACTCTGGATCACAACCCGCGACTCTGGATCACAACCCGCGACTCTGGATCACAGCCCGCGACTCTGGATCACAGCCCGCGACTCTGGATCACAGCCCGCAACTCTGGAGCACAGCCCGCAACTCTGGAGCACAGCCCGCGACTCTGGACCACACCCCGCAACTCTGGACCACACCCCGCAACTCTGGACCACAGCCAGTGATTTTGGACCACAGCCCGCTACTCTGGACCACAGCCTGCAACTCTGGACTACAGCCTGCAACTCTGGACCACACTCCGGAACTCTGGACCACAGCTCGCAACTCTTGACCACAGCCCGCAAACTCTGGACCACAACCTGCAACTCTGGACCACAGCCTGCAACTCTGGACCACAGCCCGCAACTCTGGACCACAGCCCGCAACTCTGGACCACAACCCACGACTCTGGACCACAGCCAGTGACTCTGGACCACAGCCCGTGACTTTGAACCACAGACCGCTACTCTGGACCACAGTCCGCTACTCTGGACCACAGTCCGCTACTCTGGACTACAGCCTGCAACTCTGGACCACACCCCGCAACTCTGGACCACAACCCGCGACTCTGGACCACAGCCAGTGACTCTGGACCACAGCCCGTGATTTTGGGCCACAGCCCGCTACTCTGGACCACAGCCTGCTACTCTGGACCACAGCCAGCGACTCTAGACCACAACCTGCAACTCTGGATCACAACCCGCAACTCTGGACCACAACCTGCGACTCTGGATCACATCCCGCGACTCTGGAGCACACCCCGCAACTCTGGACCACACCCCGCAACTCTGGACCACAACCCGCGACTCTGGACCACAGCCAGTGACTCTGGACCACAGCCTGCAACTCTGGACGACAGCCTGCAACTCTGGACCACACTCCGCAACTCTGGACCACAGCTCGCAACTCTGGACCACAGCCCGTGACTTTGAACCACAGACCGCTACTCTGGACCACAGCCCGCTACTCTGGACTACAGCCTGCAACTCTGGACCACACCCCGCAACTCCGGACCACACTCCGCAACTCTGGACCACAGCTCGCAACTCTGGACCACAGCCCGCAAACTCTGCACCACAACCTGCAACTCTGGACCACAGCCCGAAACTCTGGACCACAACCCGCAACTCTGGACTACAACCCACAACTCTGGACCACAACCCACAACTCTGGGGATGCAGCACACAATTCTGGACCGCAACCGGCACCTCTGGACTGCGACCTGCAACTCTGGACCACAACCCATAACTCTGGGCTGCAACCCGCAACTCTGGACCACAACGCGCAACTTTGGGCCTGCAGCCCACACATGTGGAGGGCAACTTGCACATCTGACTGCAACTTGCACCGCAGGATCAAACCTGCATCTTTGGACCGCAGCCAAAACTTCTTAATTACAAGCTGAACCTCTGGACCACAACGCAGATTTCAGTAACACAGCGACACCTAAAGACCACACCCAGGTCCTCTGGATCACAACCCGCACTTCATGATGACAACTTGCACTTCAGGACTGCAACTACAGGGGGGGACTTAGCCAAAGAGGAGGGACCTCCTACGGCCGGCAAATGCACTATAATTTACCCTGGCAGCTGGCGCAGAGATGCGCTTTATTATTTCTCACTAGCGCACCTTCTATCAGGGAGGGTGAGGCGACACTTGTCTTGGTATATTACCAACAAAGTTTATTAGAAAGTTGCAGAAGTTTTTCTTGTACAACGATTAAGCTTCCTTTACAGACCACTGGACACCGGCCATTTAGTAGATAGTGTCATCGCAGTCGCTGACCACCTGCCTTCTCGTCATTCGGGGTGCAGCAGATGATGTGGATATATCAGCTCCTCAATAAAGCGGCAGCTCCAGGGTGTTAATGAGCGAGGAGTGTCCGGGATCTGACACTTTGCTGTATTGCTGTTGCGGCGCCTCGTTGCTGCTTGTGGCTCCCAGGTCGGTGAGGAGATTTGCTTCTTAGGGGAAATATTATATTATTCAATGGGTCTATATTTACTGTCCTCACATCTGAGATCTGTTACATAGAGCGGCAATGACAGGCAGCTGCAGATTCCAGGCCTGTCACACATGTTTACCGCCAGCAGACGTCCCCTTATCTGACCCCTGACGTCCAGCTCCCCGGACTGCACTGCCATGTTTGGCGTTTTTTGCATCTTGTGCTATGTGGATGGAACAGTCGTAACTATCCCCAACCCAAGAAAGGTCTTAATGAAGGAGAAACATATACAGAACCTATAGATATAACCTCTGCATAAAGTAGCTGTATACATACAGGAGCGTGTAAAAGTTTTAGGCGGGTGTGAAAAAAAATACCGGACAACAACCCCAAACATCCAGCCAATGTCTCTTAGAAGGAAACAAAGCGGGCACCGATGGGTTAATGCAGAGAGAGTTGCTCTTCTTATACAAAAAAGTTTCATGAACATTAAAGGGCCACAGTGATTTTATTTTTTTCATTCGTTATGTAGCTATTTCCCCTAGTATATATCACTAGTGTTACCTTAATTACTTGTTTCTTTTTGTCTGAAACCCTTGGCCTCTAGAGGGAGACAAAGGCACTCCTGTCACAGTTACTGATGATGATCACACAGCTCCTGTCACACAGTTATAATGGAGGAGGTCACAGCTGTATACTTATGATCTATAACCTATTTAGGTGAATATAGAAGGTAGTGATAATTAAACTCTCCCCCCAGTAAGCAAAAATGGTATAGCCTCAACTAATGCTGTGCTTATGCATCATGGGATAGATTTGAAACTGGAAGTAAAAAATCTCACTCTCAAGATGGTCCCTGATAGGCATCAGACAGGGGGCTGCACTGCAGGGAACTGGCTGGAATATACAGAGGAGACTTTCGGAGTGTTTTCTGAACCCAAAGGTCTGCAAATCAAATCCGCATGCTTTATTTCATTTGTGGAAGCCCATGTTTCCCTATGGGCCGCTTGATTGATCTTACGTGTCAGTGTCACACACGGATTCTGCAAATCAAACCTGCCCATGGACACTGGGCCTAATGCTCCAGGATGTACATTTACGTCATGGAAGTTTAGGTTTTGTATAGAGGGAGATTGGGGGTCGAACCTACATACAGTGCGGGAACCCACCGGCAACAGCTCTGATGTGCACCGCTGCTGATCGCAGATGTTAACCCTTTAAATACCCCGGTTGATGTTCACAACTAATGCTGTGCTGATGCATCATGGGATTGATGGGAAACTGAAAGTAAAAAATCTCCTTCTCAAGATGGTGCCTGATAAGCATCAGACAGGGGGCTGCACTACAGGAAAGTGGCTGCAATACACAGAGGAGACCTCCAGAATGTGACAGGCAATCTGGTGAGGGGGGCAGGGATGGAGAAATGAGTTTTAAAACATACTAAAATCCATGAACTATACTCAGATAGTAATATTACTAAGGCCAGTTTCATATGGGCGAGAAAATGGTGGCAACATCGCGTTTTTGTTCCCGCGATTTCGGGGCATCAGCAATGCTTTCTTTTTTAGAATAATCTTGCATCACATTGCTTCCACTCGCAATAAAATCGCGCAATTTTTTTAAATTGTAAAAGTCAATAGGACTTTCTAATGTTAAAATCACATGGCTTTTTTGTTGCGTTGGGATGTGATAAAAAGGAGGCTCCACGGGGAAACACGGGAGATTAAAAACTGTACATCGTAGGAAGATAAAGCGTGCCACGATTTTTTTGTTCTCTCAACATCGCAGATGGGAAGGAGACCGCTGTAAACCATCGTTTCATAATCAGCTTTTTAAGTGATTTTCTCACTTTGTGTCAGCAAATTGGAGCGAACGTCCCGCATACGAGGCAGCAACAGCGCATCGGCATAAGCGGACTACTGAGTTATAGAGGTGTGCCTACACTATTTGCGTAGCGCAATGGCAGCAGTCGCACTACGTAAATAGCGTAGCCGCGCACTGCATGGCAAAGCAATAAAAGTATCGCGCCAAACTTTCATGTTGGCGCTGATGCATCAGTAGTAGATGACATAAAGAAGTGGGAGGTTAACAAGGTTGCGCCACTTTCAGCACATCGATCCCCTCCCTGGAGAAGCCATTAGTTGGATTATTCAGGGCTTCTGCAGTGGGCAAACCGCAGAGAATAGAACCCATTGATTGATCATAGCAGAATTACGGCACGCTATTGCGAATATATCTACGCATCCGCTGGTCGGTAAAGCCCTTATACTGGTAGAAAATTCGTCAATGGCGAACATGTGATGTAGTAACAGTGCTGGGCTGCATGTAGGGGTATTGTAGTGGGTGCAGTTATGGGGGCACGGTGCTGGCACTTAGGGCTGAGACAGATGAGATTATTGCGCGGGTTCGTGCCATGTGAACAAAGATTTGCACGAATATGAAGTCCATTATTTTGCATGGACTTATTCTGTATTCAGGCGATCCCTCGGACAGACTCGCCCATTGGGACCTGGAAAGAAATCGCATGGCACCCGCATGCAATCCGATGTGCATGCGAGTGTGATGTGATTTTCCCATTGAAGACAATGGGAAGCGGGCGCTATCTTTTCACGTGTAATTATGCGAATTCTAAGCAAAAATGCATCGCTGCGTGGTAAAAGTCGTACGCTCACAAGCGCAATATCTGGCTGTAGTTTAGTGTCCTGATATAGCGTTCACCCATGTGTATGTAGCCTAGGATGGCAATAGATGGCAACTGGATGACTGACCAGCAGTAGCAATGTTATGGGGCCACTAATTATGGCTGGTAATGTTATGGGGCACTAACTATGGCTGGTAATGTTATGGGGGCACTAACTATGGCTGGTAATGTTATGTGGGTACTGACTATGGCTGGTAATGTTATGTGGGTACTGACTATGGCTGGTAATGTTATGGGGCCACTGACTATGGCTGGTAATGTTATGGGGGCACTAACTATGGCTGGTAATGTTATGTGGGTACTGACTATGGCTGGTAATGTTATTGGGGCACTAACTATGGCTGGTAATGTTATGTGGGTACTGACTATGGCTGGTAATGTTATGTGGGTACTGACTATGGCTGGTAATGTTATGGGGCCACTGACTATGGCTGGTAATGTTATGGGGGCACTAACTATGGCTGGTAATGTTATGTGGGTACTGACTATGGCTGGTAATGTTATGGGGCCACTGACTATGGCTGGTAATGTTATGGGGCCACTAACTATGGCTGGTAATGTTATGGGGCCACTAACTATGACTGGTAATGTTATGGGGCCACTGACTATGGCTGGTAATGTTATGGGGGCACTAACTATGGATGGTAATGTTATGTAGGTAGTGACTATGGCTGGTAATGTTATGGGGCCACTAACTATGGCTGGTAATGTTATGGGGGCACTAACTATGGCTGGTAATGTTATGGGGCCACTAACTATGGCTGGTAATGTTATGGGGCCACTAACTATGGCTGGTAATGTTATGGGGCCACTAACTATGGCTGGTAATGTTATGGGGGCACTGAGTATGACTGGCAATGTGATAGGGGCATTGATTATAGGTGGTAATGTTATGTGGGCACTGACTATACTGGCAATGTTATGGGGGCACTGACTATGACTGGCAATGTGATGGAGCACTGACTTTGGATGGCAATGTTACCTAAGCACTAACTATGGCTGGTAATGTTATGGGCTAGTGGCCATGCTTGGAAGTGTTATGGAGCTACTAACTATGGCTGGTAATGTTATGTGGGTACCGACTATGGCTGGTAATGATATGTGGGCACTGACTATGGCTGGTAATGTTATAGGGACCACTAACTATGGCTGGTAATGTTATGGGGTGGTGGCTATGCTTGGAAGTGTTATGGAGCGACTAACTATGGTTGGTAATGTTATGTGGGTACTGACTATGGCTGGTAATGTTATGGGGGCACTGACTATGGCTGGTAATGTTATGTGGGCACTGACTACGGATGGTAATGTTATGGGGGCACTGACTATGACTGGCAATGTGGTAGGGGCATTGATTATGGGTGGTAATGTTATGTGGGCACTAACTATAGTGGCAATGTTATGGGGGCACTGACTATGGCTGGCAATGTGATGGCGCACTGACTATGACTGGTAATGTTATGGGGGCACTGACTATGACTGGCAATGTGATAGGGGCATTGATTATGGGTGGTAATTTTATGTGGGCACTGACTAAAGTGGAAATGTTATCGGGGCACTGACTATGGCTGGCAATGTGATGGCGCACTAACTATGGCTGGTAATGTTATGGGGGCACTGACTACGGCTGGTAATGTTATGGGGGCACTGACTATGACTGGCAATGTGATAGGGGCATTGATTATGGGTGGTAATGTTATGTGGGCACTGACTATAGTGGCAATGTTATGGGGGCACTGACTATGGCTGGCAATGTGATAGCGCACTGACTATGG
The DNA here is from genome assembly GCA_035609135.1 of Eleutherodactylus coqui. NCBI lineage: Eukaryota > Metazoa > Chordata > Amphibia > Anura > Eleutherodactylidae > Eleutherodactylus > Eleutherodactylus coqui. Next base: position 35,602,593 of record CM069408.1, read on the forward strand.
CTGTTAATGTTATCTAAGCACTAGCTATGGTTGGTAATGTTATCGGGCAGTGGCCATGCTTGGAAGTGTTATGGTAGCACAGGACATGGCGGACAGGTGCGCACAGGTGTAAGCCGCTGGATGCACATATATGTATACATAGGCTGCTTTCACATCTGCATCGGGGGTCCACTTTCCTGTCCATTGAGGGAGCAAGAAAGGGAATCCCCTGGCCGAACAGACCGGTCATATGACGGAAGCGAACAGCGCGGAGTGGACCCTGTTAACTACAATGGGGTCCATTTGGTTTCCACTCAGCTGCCCGTTTTTTTTCCGTATGAAAAAGGGTATTTTGTGCCGGATCCGCGACGCAACCTGCGAACAAAGTTTCCAGCGCAGATGTGACCCCGGCCTCACACACCGTATACCCTGTCCCCTGTAATATCTAACCTCCGCTTGTTATCCCCGCCTACATCCGTCACTCTGTGGACCTTTCCGCCGCACGTCTGATAACCGGTAGCTCGTCCCTCGCCATCCGCGCATTACACGTTCCCAAGGTGCTTGTGCTTATTGGCTTAATTTACTTTTAAGGCCTTCTTATGGCTGCAGGCTCCTCTGGGGGCAATGGGGTTAAAATAAAGTGAAATTAACACAAATAAGCTTCCCGTGAGCCCCACACAGAGAACCAGCACCAGACGCCGCCGCGCCGCCGCCCCGGTGACCCTGCGAATGTGACTGAGGTTTGGACCCCAGTAAATACCAGGAGCGGCGTACACCTGCAGCCTTTATTACCGGGATAGGAAACAGATGCCATGGAGACGCTCAAGGAAGGAAGATGGAGACCAGGAACAGCGCAAAAGATGCCGTAAAAAGGAAAAAACCTCCATGTCCCCCGAGCTGAAACCTGAGAATGTGCCTGGAGACAAAGCAAGAGCTTCCTGGCCCAGACAGAGGGGCACCCGGACGCCCGGCTCCTGGCATTGGCCACTTGTTGAGGTTGACCACAGGGAGGAAGGTCAGCGTCGCTGCGTCTGCCGGGAGATCCGCCACCTCGCTCCATTAACCCCCGGAAGACCAAGAAGAGATGGAGGAGTAAGGATGAGAAGAGCGAGGGATAGCGATTACAGCGGGGGCAAATGTGAACACCCGCACAACCTGCAGGTGGAGCCGGAGACCCTGGGGATGGGGACAAGTAACCCACCTGGTTCTGCCTGATGATGCGTTCACACGGCGCTGATTTGCTGCAAATTATGTCACGGTTTTCGGTGTACAAGGCATATGCTTTTGTGCGTGGAAAAAAAATGTGCGCCAATTAAAATGGTTAATTAGTCTAATGAGTTGTTGATGGGTTCTTTTTCCTACACAACTACGCAGCGTTTTACGCATCTCCCCGCATATTTTGCGTACGTTTGTGCACCCTCATTGACTTCCCGTGGAAGAGAATGGCAATTAAATGCCTAATTGGGGCGAGCTGTCTCTTTGTACGCCGGGTAACTCCCTCCCCCTCCCTTTTCTTCAGCTGCCATAAAAGTCTATCACCGCTTTCTGCGTAACGCGTTGAAAGATAGAGCAAGTCTGATCTTTTCACGGATGAAGATTTTGCGAGGAAAATTTTTTTGGCGATTCTTGCTCCAGAATTGTCCATTATTTTCTATGGCAGCGTTCCGAAAACGTATCGTACGCACACGCCCTGTGAGCGGCATCCGAGCGGGGTCCATTTTTGAAGCATTTTACTATTGGAACCACATGCAATTTTTTTTTCACGTGCGAGAAAAACTGATGTAAATCTGATGCAAATCGCACGTTTTTATTAATAAAAAAGAACCTTACGTGCAAATCGCAGAACATTAAATGCGAACGCAAGATAAGATGGATTCTATTCACTGCATATTGCGCACAATACGTCCGTGTGAAGACGGCCTTACTGGAGTTTTACTGGATTTATGTAAATAAAGGAAAGTCTCTGTTGACATGAAAAGTTCTGCAACTTTCTAATAAATTTTGTGCTGAATTTCTGGAAAATTTCAAGATCTCCGTTTGTTGTCAGTGAATGAAAACACTCATGATTACATTCAGAGGCAGTAAGGCCCAATGCAGACGGATGTATTTGTGCTGCAGAGATCGCGGCCAAACGACCACCTTGAATTCCTCAGCAATGTCCGTCCATAGTATGCAATTTCCACTTGTGGAAGAAACGTGGCATGCTCTATTTTTGTCCGACATGCGAACGGACATCTTCCATTGCAGTCAATGTAAGCTGTCCGACCCGCAGCGATTCCGAAATGTCCATGCGCCGGGCACTCCATTCTTTTTAAACTCCCGCGCCGGAGAGCAGAAATTCAGGTACGGGTGTGCCGCGGATCCGGACGGCTTCCATAGACTTCAATAGAAGCCTGAGGGAGCCATCCCCGCGGGAGACCCGCACGAAAATGGAGCATGTCGCTGGTGTTTTCCCGCAGACGCAATCCGCGCCTCAAGGGGAAAATGACATCCGCAGGTATTTAACTACGTGAGCCTCTGACACAGATATGAATGGGGCCTTGGGACTTGTTCAGACGGCTGTATGTGCTGTCCGTGTTTTTCATGGTTAGCACACGGCCCGTTGTAGCCTATGGCCCTGCACGGACAAGCGCTTTTTCACTGATCATCCATGTGGAAAAGATGGTGAAAAAAATGACAGATGAGACTTGGACCCGCAATGTCCGCTGTCCCTGCGGACCGGAGTGTCAGTGCGCTGTCCGATGCGTGTTGCGTCCAAGATTCTTGCGCACAACTTGCATATGGATATCTGAATTCATCCTTAGGTCGCAGAGCGTTGTATAGACTGGAGAGAATTGTATCTGGGAGCCTGACTGGCGACGTATATGATCACCACCTCGGAGTCTTCTCATTCACTGAGAGCAAGCAGAGATCTTGAAAACAATAAGGCATTGAGAGACCAAGAATATTAGAGAGTTGTACCAAGATAGAATCCATAGTACAGGGTATGAAGGACTGATCAGTGGGGGTCCTACTGCTGAGAATAAGGGTCCCGTGCCCCCCTCTTCTGTCCTCCCAACCGCAGTGAAATCAGATGAAATGCAGCAATGGACGTTCACGCGTGGCCGTCGCTCTATTTGTTTTGATGGGGGTGACAGAAATAGCGGAGCTATAGTCCCCCTCCTCCTCGCTGCGGGCCCGCTGTCCCTCATCCCGCCACTGCAGTGAGGAGGAGATTGACTGGAATGACGGTCATACATGCGTTGTGCCGCGCCATTCATTCTCCGTGGATCTACTGGAGATGGCCAAGTACAAGCGCTCGCTATTTCCATCAGCCCTACTGAGATGAATAGAGCGGCGGTCGCACACGGTCGGCCATCGCTGCATTCAGTGTGATGTCGCCATGGGTGATCACAGTGACAGTATAGGTGGGCACGGGCCCCCCACTGATCAGACATTTTTTATCACTTATCCAATGTATAGGTGATAAAAGTCTATATTGGCCACGAGAGATGAGCGAGCGTACTCGCTAAGGGCAAATACTCGAGCGAGTATTGCCTTTTGCGAGTACCTGCCCGCTCATCTCAAAAGATTCGGGTGCCGGCAAGGGTGAGCGGTGAGTTGCGGGAGTCAGCAGGGAGGAGCGGAAGTGGGGGGGGGGGTCATAGAGACGGCACCCGAATCTTTTGATACGAGCGGGCAGGTACTCGCATAAGGCAATACTCGCTCGAGTTTTTGCCGTTAGCGAGTACGCTCGCTCATCTCTATAGGCTACCTTCATACGGGCAAGAGACTCAGTCCAATATCGCGCTTGTCAACGTGCTTTTTACCCGTGGATGTGAGGCGTTTTTTATTCAGAAACGCCTCGCTTCACTTCTGTGAAATTCCGATCCCCCAGCGCTTGTTTCGCACATCAGACGATCGGCAATTTTCTCCCATTGATTTCAATGGCAAACATCACATCGCACATCAGGCCGCCTGAGTGCTGCGTTGCGGAATGAACAGTGCTTTTTTTTTACGCCATATTTGTTGCATCTCCTTGCGTACCGCACACGCATTTGCGCACCCCCATTGATTTCTATAGAGACCTACACGTTCTATTTTTTTTTTTTTTTTGCACAACCAAAATGCGTGAACGAAATACAGAAATGTGAGCGAGCGCATTGGGTTCTATTCTCTGCATTTACGTCCGTGTGAAGCCAACCTAGGGGCTCATTCGCATGGTTCAAGTCTCTAATGCGAGTTTTGTGCGTTGTGAGACTCCATTTGTTTGAATAGACTTGTACACATGAGCCATTTATTTCCTCAGAGCGTATTTAGACGACCGTATTTGCGCAGGCATTTCCGCGCATATAAAAGTCGCATATAACACGACCATGTTGTGCATTGGATTTCAATTGCTTCATTCAGACGAACGTGTTTTTTCTGCGCAAAATATTTGGGCGAAAAATAATAGGACCTGTTCTATGTTTCACGGCCAGCTTTTTTCTACGGGGCGTAAAGCATAGGCCTTTACCATGTTACATAGCAAGCTCCCACAGACGCACGAATATGAGCCTCATTCTTTTGAATGGGGTCATACACCTGCGCCATTTTTTTTCCCCGTATCGCACCACACAAATCGCGGCATGTCCTGTATATATTTTCAATGGGGTGATGCGATGCAAGGTTTACCCACTAAAAACAATGGGGGAAACTCCAGGGTCCTCAGCCGCGGTGGACAGCTACTTCCCGGAAGGGATGCGAGGCGGTTTGATATAAAAACGCCTCGCATCCACGGGGATATCACATGTAGGAGAGCGCAATATTGGGCTGTGGTTCATGACCCGATATCGCATTCGCCTGTGTGATGTTAGCCCTAAACCTCTGAATAAGGGCTCTTACACATGGGCATCATTTTCGCGCAGAATAGGCGCATCAAAAAATCGCCTATGGTTTCCTACAGAAACGTTCCGTTGAAAAACTTTTAGACATTCAAAAACCTCGCACCTTAACCCTTTCCAATCCAATTTGTATCCTGGTTTTCCTAGGGGGCTTACTCCTTTTCTGCTGTTATACACCGGCGCTATATGCTGGCTAAAGCCAGTACTGCATGAGGTGACACGTTGGATAGGCTCCAACGGCAGAGAGGCTGGCAATATACAGTAAGAGAACCCCGACGGACGTCTTCCAACATCGGAGCTGTACAGCCTTAAATCATAATGTCTTCAGAGGGCAGACAGTGGATTGGAAAGGGTTAAAAAGATAGGACATGCGTGACTGAAATGCGCACATCTAGGTCCGTGCTGCACAAAAAGATAGGACCTGACCCATCTTGTGTGTGAGCTGCGCAGGAGTTTCTAGAGACTCCTATGGGAGCTCCTGATCGTGTGAACGGACAATCTCACTGCTATTTTTTACAGCTAGCCACGATTTTTTTGATGCGCCTATTCTGCACGAAAAGGATGCCCGTGTGAAAGAGCCCTAACACTGCACCAACGCTTCCATGCTGCTTAAAAGCTCCTTCACACGGCCATGTTTGCGTACGCATTTGCACATGCAAAATCTGCACGCGCTAAACACGGAGAATAGAACCCATTTAATGGTGCACTCATTCGGTGCGTGCGCAAAAAAAATAAGGTCCTGCTTTATAATAATGGGCGATTCTTGAACAGCAGTAGGAAATGCATTTGACTTTTGGTCCGAGAGAAACATCGCGCCTGTGACTTGGGCCAGCTTCACACTTGCGAGAAAATCGCGCGAGATGTGAGGTTTCCCCATTGAAAGGAATGGTAGCGACTTTGTGATCCTCCGCCACGGCTGACCGTTACACAGTGTTGCGAGGCGGTTTTATTACAAAAATGCCTTGCATCCGCGTCAGAATTGCATGTTAGGGAGCACAATATCAGGCCATGATTCGCGGTCCAATATCGCGCTTGCCCGTGTGGTTACCCTTAACGCATTAAATGAACGTTTTTTCCCCGTACAAGTTCTATGCATCTTGGAATCGGGCAGGAGCCGCGTGGGTAAATCACCCCTCTGAATAGACCTAAGGCCTTATTCACATGAACGTTATTTTGCGGCACGCAATAAAATCGCAACCATGAGAACCAATGGATTTATTCAGACAAACGATTTTTTAGTGCGCCAAAACATCAGACTGCAAAATGTAGCACTCCCCCTATCTTTGGGCTGAATAAGGCCTCATGCACACGGGCACGCACGGATTCCGCTACTGAATCCCGCAGTGGAATCTGCCCGTGCCCGCAAACATGGGCATAAAAGACAGGTTCTTATTTCTCCGGATACAGTGCGGGTCTCCACCGTCGCAGCTGGATCTTCTTTCTTCAGCACAGCAGATGCATCCGGGCGTGCCGTCCGACGCACCCGCTGCATGTGCAGTGCCTCTTTTTTTAATCTACTGCTTTCCCGCGTATCTGCGGCACGTCCACAGTGACAGCTGCGGGTGTGCCGCGGTCCAGACGGCTTCCATTGACTTCAATCCGTAGGAAAATAGAGCATGCTGCGATTTCTTCCGGCTTGTACGATCCGCCGGGAAAAAAAACCATCCGCCTGCTTTAAGCTGCTCTGCAGGCGCCCATGCATCCCTATGGGCGGCTTGATTTGCGGATCTTCCTTGCCGTGGGCTCCGCAAATTAAATCCGCCCATGTGCATGAGGCCTAACATAGGAGGCTCCATAGACTTCTATAGGAGCTGTCAGAAAAGGGGGAGGCTTAGTAACAGCGAGTCGAACAAGAAATTTCGGGGCTGCGGAGTAATTTTCCTGCACTACACTGCGTGAATCGACGGAAAAATCGCGAATAATAGCCGCGACTTATTTGCCGTTTCCGCTGTGGGCTCTCTTCTCTCTATGAGAAGAGATGGCTGCAGTGGAATAAGCCGCTTTCAAAACCCGCACCAAATGTCTCGGGACCTCACCTGCGGAAATCTTGTGGAATTTCCGTGCGGTCCCGTTGCGGACATTCCGTGAGATTTCCGCCCCGTGTGAACCCAGCCTAACACTGTAATACGGCGGCGCGCCTCCCATATTGAATACCATAGGGAGCTCCACCAATTTGCTTGAATTTCGCCCCGATTTGGTCGGCGATAGTCTCGGCGGTCGGAGCTGTCAGTCATGATGAGGAGGACCCGATGGAGGCAGCAGGTATGGAGGGCTGCCAGGCCTCCAGATCCTCCACATGTTCCCTAATCTCCCGACCGCCTCGTTGGATCCAGAACAAGCCCTAAAACAAGCCATTAATACCCTAACACGGTGCCCGCGTCACACCTCTGCCGGCGATCTGATCCTGACTGACTGCAGGGTCCGTAGGGGGGGGGGGGGGGGGCGGAAAATCATAAAAACAAGCAGCCCCCCTCCTGCGGGGTCTTTATGAGCTGTTGGGTGATGTCTTCGTGTAGCCGTGTAGCGCACAGCTGTTCCTGGTTCTCTGGGGCCCGGCAGGTGTATCGCCCGCCTCACCCCCTCACATCACAAATAATAAGGCCTCAGACACACAGCGGCCATCCATCATAGTTATGGCCGGTCCCGGCGCGGCCGCGCTCTCAGGCTGCGGCTCGGCCGGCACATTAGGCGGCTCCTTTCCGTGGATTATTAGTTACACTTTCTGCGCTCTTTTTAATTGAATAACCTCTGCCCCCCGGTGAGGCGGGAGAGCGCCCCCGCTGTTTATTTGGTGTCGGGCAAACAATAGATGCATTGTACCTGGTGAAATCAATTACCTGCAGGACGCCAACATCTGGTGCGGTTTTCGCTAATGGAAGGAGAGGACCGTGCGGGGCCCCGCAGCCGACGCAGCAGGTGACGCGACCCTCGTACCAGCAGAGGGCGAGGACTTCTACCCGTCCAAAACACGAAAACCTACAGAAAAAATCGTGTTCGTTTATATCTGACCCGGGAAAAGCTGGGTGACAACCAATATGGCTGCCATTAAAACTGTGAAGTCATTCAGGTGTCTGAAAAAGCTGGATGAACACCAATATCGTACTTGTCAGACCGGCTCACACGGCCATGTGAGTCACATAGGGTATTACCGCTGTGGAACCGGCCTGTCGCCACGTATGGCGGCGATATTGTACAGCGCATGACACCCGCCGCCTTTTGCGCTTCATGTGATAGTCCTTCCAAAAAGGCAGATGGGCATTAAGGATGGCGGTACAGCTTCCTCATAGGTTGTCACCCAACTTTCCCGGGCACCTGAATGGCACTGAGCGTTCCAAGATGTGATATTCACGGCGAAATTGTAGGAGCGCGAAATCTCAACACTACATAAATACCCGGCTTTCTCACCCCTCTGAACGGCAAATCCACACAATTGTCTACAAGACCTGCTGGAGAGTTGGGTGGCAGCCCCTGTATAGGATGTGACGGTGTCACCCAGCTTTCCCATACCCCAGAACGGCCCATCTGTAACATTCCTTTGCATGCACTGATTGGCTCTTGTAGTACCGCTACTGCCCACCAGGGCTCATGCCAGTGTTACTGGTCGGTTCCGTTGCCATGTTCACAGCAAGTCTCAGCAGCAACCTAGCAAAGAAGCCAATCAGGGAACAGAACAAGTAAACCCCACTTCCTAGCTTCTTAATTATAAGCTACTTGCTGAGTCATGTGATCACCTCTATTCTATAGTTACATCATGTCTTATACTCCAGTCACATCCAAAGCTGCAGTCACAATTATGCTATTACATCTACTATTATACTTTAGTCACATCCAGAGCTGCAGTCACAAGTCTGTTAGGTTATTATTCTCCAGTCACATCCAGAGCTGCACTCATTATTCTGAAGTTACATCATGTCTTAGGCAAGGAGTTACACGGGCGTATTTGCACGCGCAATACAAAGAGAGTAGAATCCATTGACTTCAATGGGTTCATTCACATTTCCGTATTTTGCGTGCGCATTTCGGTTGCGGGAAAAAAAATAGAGCACGTTCTATTTTTCTGTGTATTTGCGCACAAATGGTCAATGGAGGGCGTGCAAATGCGCAATACGCAAGAAAATGCGCGGAACCCTGCGTAATTACGCAAGAATAAACACATCTGGAACGCGGTAAGACTAATTAGGCATCAAGCGGTGCGGCTCTGTTTGCTGCGCAAATGAACAGGCTTTACAGGCGCAAAAAGTACAGTGAAATACACCGATGCGCACGCAAAAAAACACAGTTCGCCGCAAAAATGTTGTGCTCAGACGCGCACAAGTACGCCCGTGTGGAGCCGGCCTTAGGGCTCATTCACATCAGCACCGAGGGTTCCGTTCAGAACCTCATAGACGAAATCCTGCAGCGTGCCGCGTTACTTATTATAGTCCATGCAGTCCGTTCAGCACCATTCACTTGTGTCACAAGATGGATCCATTCGGTCAGGAGGTGCGCTTTTCCCTTTCCCCTCGCAGAAGATAAAAACAAAAAACCCCTAGCACTGATGTGAATGAGCCCTTCTACTCCAGTCACATCTAGAGCTGCAGTCATTACCCTACAGTTACATCATGTCTTAAACTCTAGTCACATCCAAAGCTGCATTCATTATCCTACACTTACATTGTGTTGTGTACTCCAGTCACTGCGGTGGCAGTTCTTCTGTTACATCATATTTTGTGCTCCAGTCACATCCAGAGCTGCAGCCACTAGTCTGTTACATCTTGCCTTATACTCCAGTCACATCAGAGCTGCATTCATTATGCTGCAGGTAGATGGTGTTGTATACTCTAGTCATTGTGGTCCCAGTTCTTCTGTTACAAAATGTTTTATGCTCCAGTCACATCCAGAGCTGCAGCCACTAGTCTGTTACATCTTGCCTTATACTTCAGTCACATCAGAGCTACATTCATTATGCTGCAGTTTCATTATGTCATATCTACTCTAGTCATTGCGGTCACAGTTCTTCTGTTCCATAATGTTTTATGCTCCAGTCACATCCAGTGCTGCAATCCCAATTCTGCTGTTCCCATAATACACTGCACTCTGCTGCATTGTATTATGGGAGGTGTAGTGTCTGTTCCATCCTACTATTACTGTATATCGTAACTTGGGAACACTTCTACAGCTGAGCAGCGCAGGAGAACCTGCTTTAAAGACCCCGAACAAGCAGAGAGGAGCAAAGAGCTCATAGAAGGCAGCAGAATTGAATGCAGCTCTGATTGTGACTGGAGTATAAAACATAATGTAACAGCAGAATTTTGACTGCAACTCTTTCTATAACTGGAGTATATAAGACATGATGTAACAACAAAATTGTGATTGCTGCTCTGGATGTGACTGGAATATGAGACATAACAGCAGATTCACGACCGCAGCTCTGGATATGACTGGAGGATAAGACATGATACTACAAGAAAATTGTAATTGCGGCTCTGGATGGGACTGGAGTATAAGACGTGATATAATTGAAGACCTATGAGTGCGACTCGAATATAAGATGTGAAGTAACTACATAATTGTGACTGCAGCTCTAGCTGTGACTGGAGTATAAGACATGATGTAATAGCAGACTTATGACTGCGGCTCTGAATGGGATTGGAGTAACCGTATAAGCAGAGGATTTTGCAGAGGTTTGTCATGATGATGGATGATTTGTATCTACACTTTTATTGAGATTTCGGCTGAATATATCCGCGTTGTCGCGCCGCAGAATTCCTCAGTTGGTCGATTTACGCCGCCCTGTCACATTTTATATTTCACCTGAAGTGTTACATGTCCTCCGGCCACAGAGACCTTAAAGAAACAGTCATTTCCTGCCCAGGCATCGGAGTATTTCATCCGTTTTTAATTTTTCCGTTTCCTCGTGACGTTATCCGGCTGCGGTCACATGGGACGCGGCGCAGACAGCAGCCGCTCGCTCTCTAGACTGGGTACAGTAGGGATTATTGTTTTATTTTACAATGTGATAAAGCAGCACCTGCAGCCGTGTAACTCCACACATGTGACCGCGCCGGCGGCTGTCAATTACTTCTCCCTGCACCAGTGAAATTCAGATGATTGACTTCACACATTATGTTACTAACCCATAAAATGTGCGCAAAAGAACGTTACTGCAGCGACCGCTGAAGAGGATGAGAGCGAATCCACTGAACACCATTTTCTGGTTACCTTGTACTGATCCTGGGATCTGGAGTATCCTCTAGAGCTGCACTCACTGTTCTGCAGCTTCAGAGCTGAAATCTCCCAGGTGACCCTGCTTGTTCAGTGTCTGCACATGGACTCTGGGAAGTGTAGTCTTTACACCAAGCACTGTACAGTCATCTGATGTAGGGAAAATTAAAGGGGTTGTCCCAACATTCCCGTATCCTCAGTGTAGGGAATAACATTCTGAAAGGTGGGGGTCCGACTGCTGGGACCCTCACTGATCCTGAGAGTGGGGTTGTGAAGATCCCCGGTTCATTCATTTTAAAGGGGTGGTGCCAAGTTATAAAGTTATCCACTATCCACAGGAAAATGGATAAATTCATGATGTGACCCCCCCCCCCCCCGATCCAGAGAAAGGGGGTCCCCAAAATACCCTCATGATGTAGGTTGGAGTGCCGCAGCTCCATTCATTTCAATGATAGTATTGGAAAGTGCCAAGTACAAACACTTGCCAATCTCTGGCGCTCCCATTGAAGTCAATTGTGTGGTGGCTCGTGTGCACGGCTTCCGCTTCATTCATCCAGGGACCTTCAGGACTCCTGTTCTCAGGATTGCTGGGGGTCCCAGTGCTCGGACCACCACCGATCATAAATGTATCCCTTGTTCTATAACTTGGTACAACCCATTTAATGAAGATATTTGAGCGCTTGAACTTGCCTATTTCCGTCAGTCCTATTGAAATGAATGTATTTTCGGAAACCCTCGTTTTTGGGATTGGTGGGGGACCCAGCGGCCGGACCTTCACTGATCAGAAAGTCAGCCCCTGCCTACTTTACCGTGGCCCACCCTGTAGGAGCTCAGCTAAGCTGTTAAGGGGAATGTTGCATCAGTAATTTCCAGTTATGGGTCTCTGCAGAATTGGTCAATCAATGCCACGGCTCAGCCAATTCATAAATCCCGCCTCCACAACGTGATTGGTTCTTCAAACTCTGCTCAGCCAATCAATGCAGAATTGGATGAACCAATCACAGCCCTCGCATTGGTTCATCAAGCACTGCATTGATTGGCTGAGTAGTGCTAGAGAAACCAATCAGAGCCATCGCTTCCTGGAGGCGGCATTTTCGGTCTATATGAAAAAAACGCCAATGTGCATAGTCTCATAGGTCTAGAGTGGATTGTCCGACTACTTGACAACATTCCTCCTATAGGACCCACTGTACTAAAATAACAAAAGGAGCAGAACTTACCTTCCTCTGCTACCGCTCAATGTGACAAGTTCTGTGTCCTCATTCAGCAGCTCTCTCTCCCTCTCCCATGCGGAAGTCTCAGCATGTAGCCAAAGACTAGTCACTTACACATAGCCAGTCTGACAACGCCAAAGCGACTAACTGTTCTACAGTAATACATTGCAGGGGATCTTCTGTCAGTCCTGCAGCACAGAGTATGTCAGCAGTGTACACAGTAACGAGGACGGGCTGTGCACGGACAACAGCTGCCATCCAGTTACCCACATGCACATGAAAAGGAAGTCCTTCCATTCCCCGCAGCAGGGAACAGAAGAGTGCTCATAAATCACGAAGACCCAAAACACGTCACCTACATGGACTGTGCCGCATGTGTGCAGGATCCGGGGACCACCAAGAACTCATCTCACACAACCCATCTGCTACAGGACTCCAGCCTCTAGAAGAGCGATCACCCCATAACTGCAGCTTCTAAACACCCTCTGGGGTCACTAGGTATCACAATCTGTTACAGTGCATCAGCACAGCAAAGAGCGTAGGGCACAGGAGACAGATCATTGCTGCTGTGGGGTGTAAGCACAGGCTGGAATGGCTTGCTGAGAGTTGTAGTTTCCCAACAGCAGGCCAGCTACAGGTTACAGACAGCTCACCTAAACTGATACATTGCAACAAAACCAGCAGCAGCGGTATGAGTAGACTTTGGATTTTTAGCATCTGAGGGTGAACTAGATTTCCTGTTTCCTTTTCCAGTGGTGAGAGGGGCTCGAGCTTTGTTTACCTGTAGCTGCCACTAGGGGGAGCTCACTGCGTACAGTGTTATACATGTGCAACTGATCACAGCGTTAAGGGCATGCTCACACCACAGATCTGCACAGAATCCGACTGTAAGGCTGGGTTCACACAGGGCGGACTTGTCGCAGAATTTCCCTGCAGAATTTCGCTGTGGCAAATCCGCTTTCGGCCGCTAATCCTGGGATTAGCCAGCCATGTGGACGAGATTTGTCAAAAATCTCTTCCACACGGGGCAGACAATCCGTCTCGGCAAAGCCGGCATTAGCCGATGCTGCGGTGCGGATTCCCGGGATGCAGCATGTCAATTCTTTTTTCTTTTCCGCTCCTCTCTGCAACGGAAAGGCAAAACCACGGCTAAGTGTCGCAGATTTTGAAACTGTGCTTATCCTGCGGAAATCTTGCAGTTTTTCACTGTGGCAAATCCGCCCTGTGTGAACCCAGCCTTAAACTGCAGCAAACATCAGTGGCTATTCTGGCACGGTAATTGGCGCGGATCCGCACACAGATTTAGGATTTCTGAAGCCCTACCAGGCGGATCTGTGTGAGGAAGTGACATGTCACTTCTTCATGCAGATCCATGCAGAAACGCATTGGAAATTGCGCATATGGATTTTGCCCATTGACAGGGCTAAATCTGTGGGCAGTAGGCGGCGGTTTTACAGACAGATTCCACATAGAAAATTCCTGCACACTTGCGTTTTTTTAACGCTGCGACATCGCTGCATTTTTTTAACGCGATTGTTAATGGTTCTTTCTAATGTTAAAAACTCATCGCCCAAAAAATGCAAAGCACAAACTTGCAATTAAAAAAACGCAGCGATATGTTGACATGGTTTTTGGTGTGGACTTTCCACTATGTGTGAATGCACCCTAACTCTATAAATCCATGTGCAGTGAGCTCCCCCTAGTGGTGGCTATATAATTCCATGTACTGAGAGCTCCCCCTAGTGGTGACTGCTAGTAGCCTTAATTTTATGATTTAGCTCTATGGCTGTGGGAAGTAGTGGGTTTGCAGCGCTTGTATCAGAGAAACGTAGCCCTCTATAAGGATATATTCTGACATTCAGCAAAAAAGTGTCGACCTGAATAGTTAAAAGTTTTTCTTCCCCAGTCCTAAAGCTTTACTGACACGAAACCATAATGACATCAGGTTACGGCCCACGATCGCCTGTTTTCAGGCCTCTGGGTAATGAGGCAATGAACAGGACAATTAGTGGTCTACGCCGGCACATTACCCCTCCACCTTGTAGGGTTTTATGGATCAGCTCATAAGGGAAGTGGTGATTTACAGGTCAGGAAATGGCACGTAATCAGCAGCTCTGACTGCCCCGGCGAGGCCAGAGGTCCCGCTGTCACCTTCAGCTTCTCAGCATCGACTGCTTATTCGTGCCTGTGGCCGGGCATTTTATGGGGAGGATATGGGCACGCTGGGATCAGGGAGGTGTGAATTCTACCAGTGTGCGAGCTGCGCCCACCGTCTGCTGTTACATGTTCCATGACTAAGACTCATGAAAACCACCTTCTACGGCTGCGAAGCGGCAGCACTGGTGACGCACGTTGTCGGCGCGATTCTATATTGTAAGTGGCAGAAATTAATCCCAGGCTGACCACTGAACCCGCAGCATATAAGCATGGAGCCCAACACTCAGGCATAAGACAGTAATAAAGATGGATTACAGACGGATCTCATAGGGGGCAGTCAAAACACAACTCCTAGTGTGGATTTGCGCACGGATTTAGACCTGTCGATGTGCAAAATCCACGTGCGGAATTCTGATGCAAAAACAAGCATTTCCATTTCAAGAAGTCACATGTCACTTCTTGACATGGAAACGTGATTTGCTGCATTATAATTATCCACGTTGATTTTGCCCATTGGCGGTAAAGCATTGCCAAAAACTCGTCAAAAAGACGAGTGCACGTGTGAGATCCCGCAGTGGAATCCGACCCTGTGTTCGGTCGGTGACCCCCGCGTACCTGTCCGGACTCTTCTTTATTCTGTACTGTGGATTTGCCGGCCGGCGCACATGCGCAGTAAAGATTATGCCGCGCCATCGCTAGGCGATGACGTGGATCCTGCGATCTTTTCGCAATGATGATTGCGGAAGAGCCATGGGTCGGATGGCTTCCCTTGACTTCAATAGGAGCCGTCCGCACGGAATCTGCCTCAAAATAGAGCATGCCGCAATTTTTTTACCCCGCGAGTGGAAAATCGCAATTGATTTCCGCTTGTGGGCAAGAAAAAATGCTTTTCCATAGCATGTCTATGGGCGGTATTTGCTGTGGAATCTGGAGGCAATCCGCAATGCAAATCCGCCCGTGTGCAGGTGGCATAACTCTACGAATGGCCATTAAATGACTTGCATCATGCATTCTTTCATCGTTTGCCCCTCTGCAGGCTGTATCTCTAATTCTTAGTTCTCTCTGAGATAGCTGAAGGAGCCTGCTGTTATGATGGATTCTATATACCACGCATAGAGAAAACTGTAGATTCTGCTCCTTAAAAGTGGTTTTACACGGGCGATAAAATCGCATGATTTTTGCACAATGCGAGAGTGAGTGAAAACGCAGAATTATGAAACCCGTGTTTCACATTTGCAATGTTTTCACTCGTGAATTTGTACAAAAAAAACCCCGCAGCATGCCCTATCTTTCTGCGATATGCGTTTTTAAAAAAAAAAATCATGTTTCCCTAAGGAGCCCCTTTTTCATCGAACGTGCGATTTTTCGTGCAACGTGTTTTTTAAAATTAGAAATTCCTATTGACTTTGTGCTAAAAAATCAGAGCAAAATTGTGTGAGAAAATCGCAAATGGCAGCGATGTTTTTGTGGAAAAAAAAGTAGCGCTGATGCTCAAACGTCACGGGGAAAAAAGACATGCTTTTGCCGTGATTTTCTCACGGTGATAATGCCATCACCATGTGAAACTACCATAACTCTCTGTAGCACACACAGAGAAATAACAGCATCATAGAGGACGTTACACAGCGGTGCTGAGCAGTGTAGATGTTATTCCAGTAGCTCTAACACTGCAGTCAATCACTATTAGCTGCAGCAACGTGTCTGTATGAATCTCTCTGCCTCTACAGCTGTGTTCTCCTTTTCTCTCTATAGATTTCTATGGGCAGCATGAGACAATACCCTCCCCTGCTTCCTGTCAGATGTCTTCAGAGGGATTTTTCCGCTCAAAAACATCATTTTAGATAACTAGCAAAAGTACAAATTATTTTATTTATCACTTTGGCTATCATATTATCGCAAGCACATCCACCATTTAAAGAAGTTATCCAGGACTTTTGGGATTTTTTTCTATTGATGACCTATCCTCAGAATCCCACTGCTCGGGATCGCCGCCGATCAGCTGATTCCCGGCGCTGCTGTCAGTACACACGGCGCAGGAAGGAGATAGCGCTGTCAACACTGCAGTGGCCTGGATTAGTACTACTGTTACAGCTCTCATTGAATTCAATGGGAGTGCGTCTGCAATACCAACCCAGGCCACTGCAATGGGTCATCAATAGCAAAAATCCCAAAAGTCCTAGGCAACCCCTTTAAAGGGGTTTTCCGGGGAAATACCATTGATGACCTATCATCAGGATAGGTCATCATTAGTTGATTGGCTGGGGTCCATCACTCGGGACCCCGACCGATCAGCTGAGCTGGCGCATGCTGTCAGCGCCGCAAATACACTGAGGTCAGAGCGGAAGCAGCGAAAGTCTCCTCGCCGACCTCTGTGTTGTAGCCGGCGCTTGTAACTGCAGGTGCAGCTCTCATTGAAATCAACGCAGTAGATCATCAATAGCATTCTTCCCTGGAAATCCCTTTAAGTTCAGTCATGTGACTACTACACTTCACTCAAGGTAGATGAGATGTAACAAGATGTCAGAACCAAGTTTTATACTTTGTAATTTCAAGTCCAATTGTCAATGTTCTCTTAAAGGAGCTCATCGGCATAATATTATCATGGAATGGTGAAATTGAAAGGGACCTCCAGGGTCATCAGGTCCAACCCCCTGCTCTATGCAGGATCACTAAGGCCTCATGTCCACGGGCAAAAGAAGAATTAAAATCCGCAGCGGATTTTAACTCTTCTCCTGCCCGCGGATCCGCATCCCATAGGGATGCATTGACCCCTTCCGGGTAGATAAATACCCGCGCATGGTCAATAAAAGTGATTTTTTTAAAAATGGAGCATGAAAAAATCTGGACCATGCTCCATTTACGTGCGGGTCTCCAGCGGGGACGGCTCCTGCAGGCTTCTATTGAAGCCTATGGAAGCCGTCCGGATCCGCGGGAGACAAAAATCGGATTTTACTCACCCGCTCCAGTTCTTCCCTTCGCCGAGGCGCTATCTTCTCTCTGTCTCGGCCGGATCTTTTTTCTTCGGGCCGGCGCATGCGCGGGGCATGTCACCAACGTGCCCTGCGCATCCGCCGGGCCGAAGAAAGAAGATCCGGCCGCGACGCAGAGAAGATGATGCCGCGGTGAAAAGAAGATCCGGAGCGGGCGAGAGGTGAGTTTATTCTTATTTATTCTCATTTTCAGCGCTCATGTCCGCGGGGCAGGAGGGACCCGCTCCAGATTCTCCATGTAGAATCCGGAGCGGGCCTGATTTACCCCGTGGACATGAGGCCTTAATCATCCCAGACAGATGTCTGTCCAGCCTCTGTTTGAACATTTCCATTGAAGGAGAACTCATCACCTCCCATGGTAACCTGTTCCACTCATTGATCACCCTCACTGTCTGGAAGTTTTTTCTAATATCTAATCTGTGTCTCCTCCCTTTCAGTTTCATCCCATTGCTTCTAGTCTTTCCTTGTACAGATGAGAATAGGGCTGATCCCTCTGCAGTGTGACAGCCCTTCAGATA
This sequence comes from Eleutherodactylus coqui, assembly GCA_035609135.1. Lineage (NCBI taxonomy): Eukaryota > Metazoa > Chordata > Amphibia > Anura > Eleutherodactylidae > Eleutherodactylus > Eleutherodactylus coqui. Next base: position 35,620,517 of record CM069408.1, read on the forward strand.
TTTGTAGACAGCTATTAAGTCTCCTCTCAGCCTTTTTTTTTACAAGCTAAACATTCCAAGATCCTTTAACCGTTCCTCATAAAACATGGTTAGCAGGCCAATCACCACCCTAGTAGCTCTTCTCTGAACTTGCTGCAATTTGTTGATGTCTTTTTTTAAAATTGGGGTGCCCAGAACTGGACACAGTATTCCAGATGAGGTCTGACTAAGGAAGAGTAGAGGGGGATAATGACCTCACGTGATCTAGACTCTATGCTTCTCTTAATACATCCCAGAATTGTGTTTGCCTTTTTGGCTGCTGCATCACATTGTTGACTCATGTTCAGTCTATGATCTATTAGTATACCCAAGTCTTTTTCACATGTGCTGCTGCTTAGCCCAATTCCTCCCATTCTTTATGTGCTTTCTTCATTTTTCTTGCCCAGATGTAGGACTTTGCATTTCTCCTTGTTAAATACCATTCTGTTAGTCGCCGCCCACTGTGCAAGCTTTTCTAGATCTTTTTGAATACTCTCTCTCTTCCCTAGTGTTAGATATCCCTCATAGCTTTGTGTTGTCTGCAAATTTGATCAGTTTCCCGTTAATTTCCTCCTCCAGATCATTTATAATAATGTTGACCAACACTGGGCCTAGGACAGAGCCTTGTGGTACCCAACTTGATACATTCTTCCCCTTGGTTGTGCAGCCATTTATGACCACTCTTTGACTACGATCACTCAGCCAGTTGTGAACCTACCTAACAGTTGCCTTGTCAATCCCATATTTGGTCATTTTTTCAATAATATGGTATGAGATACTTTGTCAAATGCTTTACTAAGGTCAAGATATACTATATCCACCGCATTTCCCTGATTGACCCAGTCAGTGATTCTGTCATAACAGGAAATTAGATTCGTCTGGCCTGACTTGTTTGTTACAAACCTATTATGTGAAGGCTGGCTTCCTAAATTCAAGTGTAAAATAGGGGATGCAAAAGCACCTGTACAGCGCCACCTATTGGAAGGTGACTACTCTATTTGCATACTTTTCCCAGGGAACATTGCATGGCCTATATTGCGGAATGAATGTTGATTTTTTGAGCGCGCATCAATATAATTTACTGTACTTACTGCGTATAATTAGCCTAAGGCCTCATATCCATGGGCGGGTCGGGTTCCCCAGGGGGTGGGAGCCCGCAGTGGAATCCCACTCTGCCCGCGGCCAAGGACAGTACTTACCCGTCCAGATCCTCTGCGTGGCTGTGCAGGTCTTCTATCTTCCCCACTGCGGATGTGGGCGGAAGATAGAAGCTGTCCGTGCGGGAACCGCAGCAGAATGGAGTATGCTGCGATCTGTTTTCTGGGCCAAAAGGTCCGCAAAATAAATCTGCACGCTTAAATTCAGCTGCGGACGCCCATGTTGAACCAGCTGACAAACCTAATTAATCCTTAGTGTCATCAATTAACACTGCAAAATCATGCAGTTCAGTGCGCAATTTTGTGCTGACGGGGTGCGTATTTGCGCTCCACTATAGACTCCTATGGTGTCTTGGGTGCGCAGATACGCACAAAAATAGTGCATGTTTTGTGTATTTTTGCATGCGTGAAAATTGAGCGCAAAGGCGCAGAATGTGAAATCAACGGGCTCTAGTGTTGATTTTGCGCATGCGAAAACGGGCACAAAAACTCTCGTCTGCAGAAGCCCTTAAAGTGAACCTCCAACCTTTAGCGATTTATTATCTGAAATCTGGCTAGCTGAAGTCGGTGCCGTCTCTTACGCTGGCTCGTTGCCTACCAGCCGTCTGTATATGTATCCAGTGGGAACGGCAGATGTCCGTAATCCTCCGGCCACTCCAATCCGAGCTCTGATACATTGTATGACTAGTAGAGCAGATCCTTCATCTATGGGATTTGATCGTCACCACAGAGGCAACGATTATCTCCTAATTATTGCCCCATCTCAGGCCTCCTTACTGATACTGTCTGCCAAGGAATCCTCTGCTCTGTGAGTGAAGACATCAGATGTTTTCTTAGACCTTGGAAGGAGCGAGGTTGAGACTATAAGAAGCCTCTGAGGTTGTCCCTTATCTGGGGAGTGTGTAATTACAACACTATGTCTCACTTAAGAGCTAACCTTGGCACTAAATTGTCCCTTGTCATCACCTGTGTCTGCTGTGAAATATGGCCCCTTGTGTATCCGCAGGCTCCTAGAGCAATGTGTAACAGCCTGCCTGCTTGCTGACCATTTCCCTGAGTATGCACCGATCACACCATTCATCATCTGCTTCAAAGATGAAGAGGATGGCCACCTCGGTATCTCCTGATATGCCAGCCCATCAGCTAATAATGTCCGTTATGGACCCATGCACCGCTATCATAGTCTCTGCACAGTATTGGCAAAGCGTTGTTTCAGGGAGTCAATTACATTGGCGCGGATCTATATGCCAGGAGCCCTGATCGAATGTGGGGCAATGATCGAGTGAAAATCAGGAATTGGGGTAAGAAACATTGTAGAGTAGGGCAATAAACCACTACAATACGCAAATACAGTACACCAAGGACCCCATTACTAAATCACTGTATACCTGTTACTGGACAGTTCAAGGCCCCAGTGCTGCCTTGGGAGACTGCCTATCAAGCCACCCCTGTGGCATTACGTCATACTGCAGGAGCGATCAAAGCATTGCATGTTGTAGTCCCCCAGGGGAGCTTAAAAGTAATGTAAAAAAAGATCAATAAAGTTTTTTTATTGTAAAAAAAAAAAGGTAATACAAGTTTAAATCACCCCCCTTTTGCCATACCTATAACTTAAAAATCTAAATCATAAAATAAAAATACATATTTGTTCCGCCGCATCCATAACAGTCCGAGCTATCAAAGTAGCACATTATTTACCCCACATCTTGAACGTCGTCTGAAAAAAAAAATAAAGAACGCCAGAAATGCACTTTTTCAGTCACCCTGTCTCCCAGAAAAAACGGAATAAAAACTGATCAAAAAGTCGTACGTATTCCGAATTGGTACTAACGGAAACTACAGGACTTCCCAAAAAAATGAGCCCTTGCACAACTAAGTCGACGGAAAAATAAAAAAATTATTGCGCGCACAAGATGACCACGTAAAATAATTGAAAAAAATTTTAAAAGTCTTTGAAAAAAAAAGTAGTACAGTAAAAAAAAACTATACAAGTTTGGTATCGTAGCAATCATACTGACCCATAGAATAAATTTAGCATGTCATTTTTGTTGCAGTTTGTGCGCCGTAGAAACAAAACGCACTGAAAGATGGTGGAATGTGTTTTTTTTTTTATTTTACTCCACTTGAAATTTTTTTTAAGTTTTCCTGTATATTATACGGTACTTTAAACAGCACCATTGAAAACGACAACTCGCCCCGCAAAAATCAACGTTGATGGATAAATAAAGGAGTTACAATTTTTTTTAAAGGGGGGAGGGAAAAACGAAAATGGAAAAAAAAAAGAGGCTGTGTCATTAAGGGGTTAAGGTGCTTAACACCAGAGATTCAGACATTCAACCACTGGACACCAGGCCCTTGAGAACTAAACCACTAGACATCAATCAGAGACTGGAGAACTAAACCACTAGGACCAGTGACTAGAGCATTAAAAAGGTTGTCCCATGAAAGCAAGTCACATCGGTGGCGGTCCAACCCCTCGGACTCCAACAATCACAAGAAAAGAGTACAATGAGTCCAGGAATGAACGCAGTATTGGTCGCACATGTACTTTGCCATTCTCTACATTTTATTGGGACTGTTGGAAATACAGATATAGTAATCGTTATCTTTACATTTAATGTGTTATAACTTACCTACACTGTACCCCAATGCTGTGAATTAGGTTATGATGTACCGGTCACACGAATAATTGCTACATCTGTAGCTGAGTGCTTGAATTCTGCTACGTCTGGCAGTCCCATTGAAATGATTGGAGTGGCTGAGTGCATGTGCAGCCGCCAGTCTGTTCATTCCTGGATGCTCCAGTTTCCTGTTCTTGGGATTGGTGGGGGTCGAAGAGGTTTTCTAGGATAACGTTCTTTTATGGGACAACCCCTTTAAACTGCTAGACCCCAGAGACTGGGGCACTAGACCAACAAACACTAGGGACTGGAGCGCTTATCCACTAGACACCAGGAACTAGAGTACTAGACACTAGGAACACTTTACTGCTAGACACCAGGAACTGGAACACTCAACTATTGAACCCCAGGGACTGGATCATTAAACCACTAGACACCAGGAACTTGAGTACTAGACACTAAGAACCGGAACACTTAACCACTAGACACCAAGAACTGGATCACTAAATTAGTGAATCCCAGGGACTGGATCACTAAACCACTAGACACCAGGAACTAGATAACTAGACACTAGGAACTGGAGCACTAAACCACGAGACACCAGGAACTAGACACAAGGAACTGAAGCACTAAACCACCACACCACAAGGTACTAGAGAACTAGACACTAGGAACTGGAACGCTTAACCACTAGACACCAGGAACTGGAACACTAAACCACTGTACCACAAGGAACTAGAGAACTAGACACTAGGAACTGGAACACTAAACCCCGACACCACAAGGAACTAGAGAACTAGACACTAGGAACTGGAACACTAAACCACTAGACACCAGAAACTGGAGAACTAAACACTTTTTTAAACATTTTTTATGTCCCTGTAGAAGCCTTGATCCAGAAAAGCACTGATTGCGATGATAATGCATTGCAGTACTTCTGAATGATCATAGACCAGTGGTGGCTGACTTATGGCATGAGTGCCAGAGGCAGCACACAGAGCCTTCCCTAGGGGCACGCGCCACCATCGGCCACTCCCCACTTGTAAATACCGGCAGGGGCCGCGGCTTCCCTGCCGGCATTCACTTAGATGCACTGCTAACAGTGCTGATCCCGGCACACACTGTGACGTCTGTATACTGGGGGTCGTTGTGGGGGGGGGTCACTATTATACTAGGAGTTGCTGTGGGGGGTAACTATTATTCTGGGGGCCACTGTGGGGGGGTCACTATTATCGCGGGGGGGGTCACTATTATCGCTGGGGTCACTATAATCACTGGGGGGTCACTATTACCGCTTGGGTATGTTTACATGTGGTGAAAATGGCCAGGGCTGTTTCAAAATAGACAGGGTGCAGATTTTGAGTGCTTTTTGGATGCGGAAATGCTGCAGAATTTTTCACAGAAATTTCCATGGCACATTTTGCAGCATTTCCACATCCAAAAAGCAGTCAAAATCTGCACAATCTATTTTAAAGCGGCCCTGTCCTTTTTAGAACAATGGGGTAAAATCATATGTTGTGATTAGCCCCGCCCCCTGATGTGTTGGCACTTTGCGATAAATAAATGGGTTTTGAGTTGCAGCTTGGGCACTCGGTCTCTAAAAGGTTTGCCATCACTGTCATAGACCATTGCAGGCCTGGACACCAGTGTCTGGCATCCGGTTGCATGGCAAGCCATCGTCCCTCTGCGACTACATTGCGGTGGGTCGATGATGTCATTAGAATAAGCACGCTTCCTCAATGAATCCTCTACATGCCGCGATCTACATTGATCATGACAGCTACAGATGTAACACATAGGTAGGTTTACATACTGTTGTGTTAATTACTACCCTGCAAGGACGTAAACTAACATCCTGTGGCATTAATGTGCCATATGTATTGAAACACATTAAAACAATTTTAAGTGGGGTGAATGAAAAAAAAAAACTTTATTTTTTATATGAGAAATCTGAAAATATATATTTTTTTTACTTTTAGTTTTTTTTAAATGTATTTTTATGCTTTTATTAAACTTATTTTAGACCCCATGGGAAACTTGAAGTTGTGATCACTTTCTCATGTCTACTGTATACCAGAATACTTCTGTATAACAGTATATTGTGCAGTTCAATGTTAGTCTATTAGTTTTTATTATCTGCATTTACCTTTAGAGACGCCATTTAAAGGGGTCGGACCACAATACACTTTTAGGATAGGTGATAGAAGTCTGATCAGTGAGAGTTTTACCACTGAGATCCCCACCGATCACAAGGATGAGGGTCTCATGTCCCACCTGTCCTTCTCACTACAGGCTTACTGCATCACCCCGCAGTGAGGAGGAGATTGAATGGAGCCGGGACAGTACATCGGAGGCTGTGATGAGGGGGAGAGTGCATAGGGGCTATGATGAGGGGGGACAGTACATGGGGGTCGTGATGAGGGGGAGAGTGCATGGGTACTGTGATGAGGGGGGGACAGTACATGGCGGCTGTGATGAGGGGGACAGTGCATGGGTTCTGTGATGAGGGGGGACAATACATGGGGGCTATGATGAGGGAAGACAGTACATGGGGGCTGTGTTGATGGAAGACAGTACATGGGGGCTGTGATGAGGGGGGACAGTACATAGGGGCTGTGATAAGGGGGACAGTACATGGGGGCTGTGGTGAGGGAGGACAGTACATTGGGGGTGTGATGAGGGGGACAATAAATGGGGCTGTGATGAGGGGGAACAGTACATCGGGGTTTAAATGAGGGAGGACAGTACATAGGGGGTTTGAATAGGGGGGACAGTACATGATGGCTGTGATGAGGGACAGTACATAGGGGCTGTTATGAGGGGGGATAGTACATGGGGGCTGTGTTGAGGTCGGACAATACATGGCGGCTGTGATGAGGGGGCCAGTACATAGGGGGCTCTGATGAGGGGGGGGGGCAGTACATAGGGGGCTCTGATGAGGGCGGACAGTGGCCCGAAGTCTATATATCTGGCCCCTCCATAATGGTCATACATGTCATATCTTAAGTGTGGATGCACTGTGCAAATTGTCTTGTCTTTAGTTATGTGTATTGCACAGCTGCATCATGTAAGAGGTTAATGTCTGAGAGTGTCTGGGATATGTCTGCAAAATATAACAAATTGTCTTGTCACGTAATTTTGCACTATATATGTGTTTGCAAGACATGTGCAAAGGGCTTCTGCTTCTGTTCTGGCTGTCTGTTTTTCCAGGTTCCTTGAGAGAGTGTGCCGGCCACATGGGGGTACCTTCAACCCTCATGTGGTGAAGAATGGAAGATGAGGAGAGGTATCCTGATGTTCCCATCCTAGGACCGCTACCTTGAGTGAGTGGAAATAAGGAGCCCGCCGTGCAGTGTTCCGTCTACAAGTGAGTGTCAGCAGAGTGTTCTTTCCACTTCCGGTGTGTCTGTCCAGGGGCGGAGCCTTACAAATAACCCAGCCTGTAGGCCTGGTGTCATCCTGTGTCCCAGAGTGTGTGTGTCCAAGAGCAGAGTCATACAGATAAGTAGGACTGTAGGTCTGGTGTCATCCTGTGTTCTCCTCCCTGACCTTGCTCAAATGTTCTTCCTGCACTGGTGTGTGAAAGTTATCTTTAAAGAAGTAAAGGTTAAGTCACTGCCCGTTCCCAGTGATTGAGGTATTCAACTTTCATCATGCGTGACATCAGGTGTGTTATTTTCTTCGCTGGACAACCAACGTTGTGAAGGAACGGTGGCGTCACGAGTGACAACTTCTTCAGCCCACTACACATCTATATAAGTAACCGCTGACCCAGCATTGCCTGAAAAAGGTCTAGCGGTGCATTGGCTCAGGCCATACGTTTCCCTCTGGGGAGGAGTTTGGTACAGCCACGGTGCCAAGTGCCATCTCTACCCCCACCAGCTCCTCAGTGTCGTGCCTCGGTTGCTGCAGGTCGTTACATGGGGGACAGCACATAGGGGGCTGTGATGAGGGGAAACAGTACATACTAGGCTGTGATGAGGAGAAACAATATATGGGGTGCTGTGATAAGGGGGACAGTACATAGGGGGCTGTGATGAGGGAGGATAGTACATTGGGGTTATGATGAGGGGGGAATAGTACCTGGGGGCTGTGATGAGGGGAACTATATATAGGGATCTGTGATGAGGGGAGGTGGGGGCAGTACATGGGGCTGCGATGAGGGGGGACAGTACATGGGGGCTGTGATGAGGAAGAGGATTGTACATGGATGGTTGGGATGATCGATGTGTGTGAATAGTATATGGGGAGTTGTGCATAAGACATGGCGGATGTAATGAAGGTGGTACAGTAAATGGAGTCTACAATGAGGAGTGCAGTAAATTGGGGGCTGAGATGACTAGTGGCTTTGCATAGTACAGGGCAGGCTGGGATGAGTGGAATGGCAGATAGTACATTGAAGGCTGGGATGGCTGAGGGGGTGGATAGTACATGGGGGGTTGGAATAACTGGGGAGGGAGTATAACCCATCCTTCCCGCATATATAAGTGCTGCTGCCAGGCTGCATACTGGGCCATTGCAGATTAAGCCAACAGGGATTTCAAGGTAGTCATCATGGTTGGCTCTGCGATCTCTCCCCCGACAATGGTGGCAAGACAGGCCTGACACAGTGACGCGAAGGGCAAAAGTAGCACAGTCAAATGGTAGTTCTCACGGTGACGCCAGTACCTTTTGAGGGGTGAATTCCAATTGATGGTGATGAAATAATGGAGACGAGTCCACAGAGTTTTGTGGTAAACTGAAGGTACACAGTTTACTCAGCGCTTTTGTATTCACACGTTTAACAAGTACAATTCCCAATGGTGGTGTCAACGTTGATCCAAACACACAATTAACACACAAGGTTTCTCTTCAAGGCTCTCTCTCTCTCTGCTTAGTGCTTCTCCAGAACAATTCTCATCCTAGTTATCTGAGGGTTGTCCTCCCAGGAGTTATGTTAGCTAGTAATGCAGTAACTGTTTGGCCGCTTGCACTTCCCTGGCTTTTCACCTAACAGGGGCTCATATAAGTCACTGTAGCGTAGACGGCTTCCAACTCTGTTTCTCCTCCACTCTGTGCTCACTTCTCTAGTTTCGAGGTACTCTTACTCTCCAGTAGCAACGTTACTTCTGCGACCTTGCTGCACACCTTCATTTTCATACACCTCCCAATGACTTGTCATGGCAAGGGTTGCTGCTTTGTGCTTCGGCGACCGGGGGAGATCATCCTGCCGTGACTAAGGTAGTGCTACGACTCGGCATAAGCAAGGCGAGCGACAGCCTCCCACTAACACGTCCGCCTCCGCCGACTACATCTCTGCTCTCTCTACTCTCGCCACTAGACTCCGCCTCCCAACTCATCCTGAAATCCCACGATACAACGCAGTCAACTCGTTAAGCGAGACAGGACTATCACAACACAGCTTGTTAGCAGCACATAGACCAACACGGATACACACATACACGCAAAAGACAGTTTACATGGAACAGACATAAAGTCACCCAACTCTGGGCTACTACATAAGTACGTAAGGGAATCACAAGCACAGCAATTCCTTGATATTAATTATATTATATATTATATTAATTAGTGATATTAAACACTAATTATCAAAACTGTCCCATTCAACTCTGATAATAATCAATATATATATATATATATATATAGGCTGTGCATTTGATTCCCTCCTTGCATTTTAGCTTGCTTAGCAACAAAAAAAAAGGACTTCGAAAAAAATTCAAATTTTAATTTCAGACCAAATCGCCCAGCCCTATTCTGCCATCTATTGTGCCAGTCGCGCCCCGTTTGCCCCCATACCCTTGGTGTCATTAGTACTTTTAGTGCACTATCACTCGCTGTGGGCTGAATCTTTCTAGAACACGTGGCGGGGCGGACGCGGCGTGGAGATGTTGGAGATGACTTTGTCTTTCCTCCTCCCAGGGAGCTTTCATCTTGGGGGGCAATCAGGAAGAGTCAATGATCAGAGTGTTATGACCCGGCCGTTCCTCGCCTTCTGCCGGCTCTCGGGTCCCGTGGAAGATTCCATGAGCCGTGTGTGTTGATGAGTGAGGGGCAGGCGGCCTGGATACAGGAAATCTGATCCCACCGCACAATGGCCGAGCGGCTGGGATCGACATGTACGCTATTTTATATCATCTCATCATTTCAGGGGGCTCTGGTTTCAGGGCCAGATGCCCCTGTAGTCAGCATGTCCCAGAGTGACTCCGTTCAGCCTCCGGTCCCCGGGGAGCGGCTTGTTTGTCGCATTCCCCGTACTCATCTGCTCTTATCTTATGTGTCTATTTATTGCCGCTGCTGGAATACAAACATAATACCGAGAGACCGTCGGACCCCCACCCATCTAACATCAACCTGGACCCCCGGTGCTACAGAAATAGTGCTATTATGATACCATGAAAAGTCTTCTAGTCCGGCGCCCTATGGTCTGAAAAATCTAATAATCGGGGCGTGCAGGAAAAATAGTCCCAAGTCCGATACTTTGGTAGATGGTCTTCATTGGCGCCAGAACGTCACCACGAATTGACGTATAGACTAGAGCAGTGGAGCGTGCGCATCAACAGCAGTGACGCCAGTGCATCAATGACTTCAGCATTTACCCTTAGGCGCTGCCAGGGACCTGCTACATGTGGGTTCTTTTAACCCTTTCCAATCCACTGTCTGATGTCTAAAGACATTCAGATTGAAGGCTGTACAGCTCCAATGTCAGAAGACGTCCGGCAGGGTATTCTTACTGTGTTTTACTGGCCGCTCTGTTGTCAGGGGCCTCTCCAGCAAGTCACATACCGCAGTACTGGCTCTAGCAAGCAGATGGCACCATTGTAAAATGGCAGAAAGAGAAAGCCCCCTAGGAAAACCCTGAATCTAAAATTGGATTGCAAAGGGTTAATCTGGCATTTGATTTTCCAGAAAGTTTTATAATCCTGTACTTGTTTGTAGCCTAGAACTGCTGTACAATATGACATCTTACAAGGCGACGAAGCAATGAGGCGGAACCTCTGACTGAGAGCGTAAACACATGACCGTGAAAATCGTGCCCGCAAAATGTGATAAATCCATTGACTTCAATGGCCCTGAATCATAGCTGAAGATTCTGTGGGGCCCGAAGTCTCTTTACCCCTAGGGCTCCTACAGACGATCATTTTTGCGCATGTAATGTCAATGAGTTTGTTCTATATGGTTGCGTTTTGCGTATAAAAAAAAAAATCAGGCCTGCTCTATTTTTGTGCACATTTGCGCACCAAGGGCCCCATAGAAGTCTATGGAAGCACTCAAAATGCGCACAAATGTGCAATATGCTGCACAATTCCATGAAAATAAGAAGACATCTGGACCTCGTTAGGCTAAGTAGCCTTTTAAATCACAGTGTGTGCAAAAAGTACAGTACAGTTCAGACACAAAAAAGACACGTTTATAGTGCAAATATGTTGCTCTGAGTCGCGCACAAAGAGCATACTCCCGTGTGAAGCCAATCATTGGGCGCAGCGCAAAACCTGGACTACTAATCCCCTCCGCTATTGTATTAGATTGTCAGCTTTGCTGCCTCCTGCAGCATCACTGCATACAGTAACCTGTCTACGGATGGAACTTCTCGCCCGCTTCTCCCCGTCTCACCAGTATAATATTGCTTTCCACTACTGGGACGCTGCTTCTTAAAGGGACATACACACATATAAAGAATTCCTCAATGGACGCGGCCGTATGAGCCGCGTCGTGCCATTTAATGGTGAGAAATCTTTCCAGGGACCAACGTGGAAAGGAGGGGAATTAGTAGAGCCAGCAGGGATCGGCTCCGGAGGGCGAGAAGCATCCTTGAGCCCGGCGAGAAAATAGTTCTGGCCTGTCTGAGCTGTGACACGATTGCCGCCTAACCGTGTTAATAGCCACATAAATAAGGGCTCAGGTGGAGGATGGTTCGCGCTCGCCATGTGCTAATGTCTACCTGGCTGCGTTCTGCTGCTCGCTGTCTGCACATCTCCGGCTCCCACTGCCAAAGCACACTCTGGACATTAACAGGCCGAGGAGCCGAACGTCTCACTTCTCCTCCTTGGGCCCCGCGCCAGAAGACGCCGCTCCGCTGGAAGTGACATAAACACTTCACTTCTCTCATTTTTCTTGCAGTTCGGTCGGTGTCAGCCGCCGGCGCCCGCACATTATTTATTATTGATGGATGGTGCTGCACATTGGGTCTGATGTCGCTCTGACGAGGCAGATAAATGTGCCGCCATCTTGTACTCAAAAGTAAAGACGGTGAAATAGTTGCAAAACACAGAAGATTCCCAGGTTGAAATGAGAAACAGACAATGGGGTGCAAGGCAACTTCATTACTGCCAGAGTGTCTGTGGAGTGAGCCTACCCCCTTCCTCCTCTGGAGTGTTCCCTCCAGGAGCGGTACCCGACAGATAACGTGGACTGCAGGAGCGGTGTCATCCTGTACTTCCTCCCTGACCTCTGATCTCTTGCTTTGCCTGCACTGTATAGACTGTATCTAAATTGCCTTGTGATAATTGTTTGCTGCAAGTTGATGCAAGTAAAGTTTATACCGGGCCCTAACCGTTCCTGGGGACCCGAGGTACTAAAAGACTGTGTCTGTGATTCTGCTCTGCCGTGTATCATACCGGTGTGTAGGAACGGTGGCGTCACCTGTGACAACTACTACCCCCATCATCTTGTTTATTGGCATTCCCTATCCTAGGGGTGTCTACGGTGGCCTGCAGATATACTCTGGACTTGGCTGCGTGTGTCCCTCAGGGAAAGGAGTCTGGTAAGTGCCGTCATGGCAAGCAATCACTTAACTCTCCCAGCTTCCCGCGTTTGTCAACTGCCTGGGGTGCCCCTATGGGACGCTGCACTTGGTATTCGGCATTCATTTTGCACACAGTTTTTATATGCGTGAGAAAAGATAGGTCCGGCCCTAACCTTCAGATTTTTTTTTCTACGTGCGCAATACAAAAAGGTGCGTTTTTTGATGCAGATTTTGTAGGTAAAAATTTATGCAGGAAAATGTACTGCGAGATCCGATGGGTAAACGCACCCTAAGTGCTTCTGCTGACGGGTGACTTTGCGTGCAAAATCGCTTGCACAAACTGCAGAGAATAGAACCCTTTGATTTCAATGGGTTTCCTCACATTCAGTGTTTTTGTGCTCAATTTTCATTCATGCAAAAAAATATGTGTGAAAGCACCCAAAGCTGACAGGAAATCGGCAGTGTTGTGAATACCGCTATGGATGGGAATAAAGCATGACAAAGTATAAATGAACTATGTTCTGCAGCATCCACGACCCAATGCTAAATATCTAGAAACATCCGCGATCTAGTGCCAGTGTCATGCAGCACCAATAATCTGGTGCCAGTGCCCAGCAGCATCAGTAACCTGGTGCCAGTGTCCTGCAGCAGCAATAAACTGGTGCCAGTTTACTGCAGCACCAATAAACTGGTGCCAGTGTCCTGCAGCACCAGAAATCTTATGCCAATGTACTGCAGCCTTAGTAGCCTGGTGCCAGTGTCCTGCTGCACTAATAACCTGGTGCCATTGTCTTGCAGCAACATTAACCTGGTGCCGGGGTCCTGCAGCATCAGTAACCTGGTGCCAGTGTCCTGCGGCACCAATAACCTGATTCTAGTGTTCTGCAGCATCAGTAACCTAGTGTCAGGGTCCTGCAGTATCAGTAACCTGGTGCCAGGGTCTTGCAGCACCAATATCCTGGTGCCAGTGTCCAGCAGCATTAAAGACCTGATGCCAGTGTTTGCCAACATCAGTGCCATGCAACATCCATGATCTGTTACCAGGGTCTGGTAGCATCCGTGACCTGGTACCAGTGTTTGGCAGCATGTGAACCAGTGCCAGTATACTGCAGCCTCGGTGACCTGTTGCCAATGTCTAGCAGCCTCAGTGACTTGGTGCTAGTGTCCAGTCCTATCAGTGTGCTCCAGCATTTGTGATGCAATGCTAGCATTATGCAGCATTAATGAATTAGTTCCAGTCCTTGGTAGTATTCATGATCCAGTGCCAGTGTCCTGCGGCATCAGTATCAGTGTCTGGCAGCATTTGTGATCTGGTGCCATAGTGTGCAGCATCTGTAAACCAATGCCAGTGTCTGTTAGAATCCAGGACCTGGTGCCAGTGTCCAGCAGCATCTGTGATCTGCTACTAGTGTCCAGCAATTTCAGTGACCCAATGCTAGAGTCCAACAGCACCAATGTACTGGTGCCAGTGTCTGGTAGCATTCATGATCCAGTGCCAGTGCCCTGCGACATCAGTATCTGGCAGCATTCGTGTCCTATATTATTCATAACCCTGTGCCAGTGTCTGAGAGCATCCAGGACCTGGTGCCAATGTCTGGCAGCAGTAGTGCCATGCATCATTCATGACCCAGCGCCAGTGTCCAGCAGCATTTGTTTTCAGCGTTAGTGTCTGACAGCATCACTGACTGGCAACAGCTGTGACCTAGTGCCAGTGTATTTTACTATCCATGAACCATGCCAGTGTGTAGCTCAATATTATATTAATGTTAGAGCAGTGAGAGTGTCCGTCACCCTCAGGAAATCATTTATATCAGCTTTGTGTCTTCAACTTTTTCAGACTTTGGAAATTATGACAGATGACCAAGCTGAGACGTCAGACATCCTCCTGGGAACACTTCAGGTGTAGCATGTAGAGAAAATGAGGCGAGACTGGAACCATTCGGGGAGAGGAAAGCACAGCATCTCAATGTATCTACCTCCATCTAGTCACATAAATACACTGAGAAATAAGACTATTAACAGGGTTCTCTCCGATTCTTTTGTTTAGTTGCTCTTACTTAATGCATACAGAGCCAACATATTCTGCAGCACTGTAGAGAAATTGCCATCACTCACAATGGGGTTCACAATCTATATTTTCACATAGGGGCCAATTCTGTAAGAGGGTTGTCAATGATCCCTTTTTAAAAGCTATAGAAGCGTTTGTACATGGAAAATCTTACCAAGTCTCTGCAGAAAAAATGATGCACTTATATGTTTTTTGGGGGTTTTTTTGCATTGAGTTTTCCTTATCATGCATTTAGAAAGCCCTATATTTGGTTTGTATGCTCTCCTGCATTCAAGTTTTTGGCTTGGGGACAGAGGCGTAACTTGAAACTCCTGAGCCCCAATGCAAAACCTGTAACAGGGCCCCCAACTATAATACTTTATTCATAGTACTGGGCTCCCCATATGGAGAAGAGAGGTCTTATGGGCCCCCTAAGGCTACTGGGCCCGGGTGCAAGCGCATCCCCTGCATCCCCTATAGTTACGCCAGTGCTTGGGAATATTCTGTGCAATGATCAGCTGGTCTCTCTCATGAACACATATAAACTCAGCTCCTCTTCCCTTTTCCTCTTTTATAGGCTGTGTAGCATAACCACACCCACACAGTACTACACAGCTATATATCTATCTCATCATCTCTTTGAGTAACTGCTTTCTCTGCTCTGCTCTCCTCCATGATCTCCTGACACGGTCATATAGCCCTCTGCAATAGCTCTGTAGAAAGGCGGTGAATGCACATTCACAACATGGCAGCAGGCTAGGGGAGGAGCTTAGTTTACTGACAGAATTTGCTAAGATTTTAGTTCTCCAGTCTGCAGTGCTTTGGAAAACAGTACAAGCATAGAAAATACATACAATACAAACATTTTTTAATGAAAACCAGTAAAAAAAATTTACTTTCCTTTCTACACAACAGTGGTACAACAACTCTAAGCAATCACAGTTTCTTTGACAGGGCACAGTATGCATAATAGTTGCAGTTCACTTTGTATAGTGCTATACTGTTGAAAGTTCCAGAATTTAACTTGAAAATACAACAAGTATGTCTTACTCTTCGCAGGTCACTGTTCGCTTTACAGGTACCTCTAGTCAGTACCTTGAGGAGAAAGTTAACTTCACATTACCGTCTGGAACCAACTTTCACAGTTTTTAACACACAAAAACTCTAATGCTGGCCAAACCCTTGTTGACTTCACAGTTCCACGAGCCAATGCTACTCTCACTCAGTCTGCCATGACTGAAGATAAATTCAACATACAACATATTGTAACATACCACACTCTACACATTCTTTTTACACAGGAGAAGGGGCACTCTACACCCCCCTTGTCTTAATTCCTGGAAGCCCTTCTTCAACCGACCCTTTCTACCAACCTCTTTGTCTACTGATGCCCCAAGATCAAACTCTCAAGACCACACTACAAGCCTCAGAACATCAAACCCCCTACTCTACACTGCTCATCAGTCCTCCCAGTCTCACTCGTAGCCTCTGGGTAAGTCTAGCACCTCTTAACATGCCTTAGCTCCCTCCCAGGCTGAAGTCTCTCATGACCCAAGCAGACTCCCCCACAACTGACTCCTTCCAAGGCCGACCATTCTCTCAGCCAACACCACTATAGTGACAGCCTGCACAGAGCACCCCCAAATCCCCCACAACCCAAAAGGCAGGAAGGTACTCTCAACACAATCTCATATAGCGGAAAATGTTCTTTATGTCCACTCACTATCTGCTCCTCAGGGACGTTCTGAAAGGCAGCTCCTGAAAGGACAGCCAATGGGCCTTCCTAAAACACGTGGGGTGACAAAGTATGTTGGGCGTTTCCAGGCTCACTGCCACTACTTTCTAAATCCCCAGCCAACGACATTTTCACAAAAGGCAAGTCCTTTCCGGCTACAGTCCACTGTCTCCCATGCAATGGACAAGTGGCTCCCACTGATGCTCCAACTTTGAAAAAAACACTATTTGTCTCCAGCTCACTGACAGTCATCTGATGGACAGGCCCCTTCTTTGGGAACTTCTTCATGCCTCCAGGGTTGTTCTTTTTCTCCCTAGGTACAGGGGACTTCTGCATACCATGTTGACTCAGCCACACATTGGCTCACTTCCTGCAAGCAGTTCTTCCAAGTTTCTGCAACAACAGCAGTAACATCTAATGATAACAGTTAATATTACAGCAATAGCAGTCATATATTGGATTATATACAAACTGTATACATTCAAAGATGCACTATAGTAACCAGCGAGACAGCTTGCCCAATAAACTCCTATATTAAGGAAGTGATTGGCACAGGTTGCTAATGTAAGACAACTTGGTACACACCGAAAGAATGGAAAGAGCAGATACAAAAGTTCTACATGAGATTGTCAATGAGAACCATTCTGCTAGAATCAATGTCATAAAGTAACAAACAGGTCGTCAGCCCTGATGGTGGACTGATTACATTGATCAGAGTAACTGCAAGTATCTAATAATTTTATTAATCTAGTATTAATAAAATTGTTGTTTTAGGGAGTTTCTCTGTGAAGGGCCATCACAGACTATGGCTGACACGCATCCGTATTATAAACGTATTAAAATACGCAAGTCTGAAGCTGGTCTTGAGGATAGGCCATCAATATCAAGTTAGTGGGGCTCCAACTCCAAGAATCCCAACTATCAGCTGATTAAAGGGACCTTACATATGGCTCATTGGCTGATATTGCCACTTCCAAAACTACAGAGCTGTTCCTGCTGCGCCATTTTTGTGACGCGCTCCAGGGGTCCCCAGATATCTGTGCCTTCATTTCTTTAGCAAACAGCCTGCACAATGGATGAAGTACTTTTCCTGATCTCTGAAGCCCAATTAGAATGAAGCTCTGATGAGCAGCTGGATGCAGTAACCCGACAGAGCAGGTGACTGAACACCTTATCACGGTGCCCATATATATGGAAGTAGTGCACACATTTGACACATTTGGGATGTGTGCTGTCTGTGGACTAACACAGATAGCTCATGGCCCAAATAGGCTAATATGTGTGTGTGTGGGGGGGGGGGGGGGCAAGTCATTCAGTCATCCTATGAATTCTATATACCCTATTCAGCTGTTTCTAAAGTCATTAGGCTTCCACAGATCCTGAAAAGCATATAATCTACAATGTCATAAGAGTGCTTTCTGCCTTGCCTGTGTGTCAGTCTTCACTGCAATTTTGTCATTCTGTTCTAAAAACAAAGTCTTTCAATTTAAACAGAGCTGTAGGTCCCTGCATTGTCATGTAAATGAATTTTACTGTGACTTTTACACGCATGGGAAAATGTTCATTTTGCATTAGTACTGGAGCCCCTGTTATTCTAAACGCCAGCCCCCCCTGCTGCTGCGTGATAATTTGCTATTACCGTTTCTTCATATCCACAGGTGGAAAAACGTGTGCGTAACACGATGACACCCTGAGAGCAGCAGCTCTCTCCTGGCACAGACCATTCTATGTGCTGCTACTTCCAAGATGGATTTTTCATCTGTTGTCCCCCCAACCAAGATATAATCCGCATGAGCTCCAAGCCCTCGATAGCGCTGCTCTAAATCATTCTGTGAAATACAATCCGGGACGGTTACGTTGGCTCAGAACGAAGGTCGCATTAGTAACGCCGGAGTGGTAATAGATCCACTAATCTTTATATGGGTCTCCCCTATGAGTTATAAAAAAACAGAGATAAGTTATCACCAGAGTACACACAAGTAGAGGGCGGAATACACAAGATTCACCATAATATTCTATATCTACAGGGGGCGGTATTATAGTAGTTATATTCTTGTACATAGGTGGCGGTATTATAGTAGTTATATTCTTGTACATAGGGGCAGTATTATAGTAGTTATATTCTTGTACATAGGGGGCAGTATTATAGTAGTTATATTCTTGTACATAGGTGGCGGTATTATAGTAGTTATATTCTTGAACATAGGGAGCAGTATTATAGTAGTTATATTCTTGTACATAGGGGGCAGTATTATAGTAGTTATATTCTTGTACATAGGGGGCAGTATTATAGTAGTTATATTCTTGTACATAGGGGGCAGTATTATAGTAGTTATATTCTTGTACATAGGGGCAGTATTATAGTAGTTATATTCTTGTACATAGGGGCAGTATTATAGTAGTTATATTCTTGTACATAGGGTACAGTATTATAGTAGTTATATTCTTGTACATAGGAGGCAGTATTATAGTAGTTATATTCTTGTACATAGGAGGCAGTATTATAGTCGTTATATTCTTGTACATAGGTGGCAGTATTATAGTAGTTATATTCTTGTATATAGGAGGTACTATTATAGTAGTTATATTCTTGTACATAGGGGGTAGTATTATAGTAGTTATATTCTTGTACATAGGGGGCAGTACTATAGTAGTTATATTCTTGTACATAGGAGTAGTATTATAGTGGTTGAATTCTTGCACATAGGGAGCAGTATTATAGTAGTTATATTCTTGTACATAGGGAGCAGTATTATAGTAGTTATATTCTTGTACATAGGAGGCAGTATTATAGTAGTTATATTCTTGAACATAGGGGGCAGTATTTTAGTAGTTATATTCTTGTATATAGGGGGCAGTATTATAGTAGCTATATTCTTGTACATAGGGAGCAGTATTATAGTAGTTATATTCTTGTACATAGGAGGCAGTATTATAGTAGTTATATTCTTGTATATAGGGGGCAGTATTATAGTAGCTATATTCTTGTACTTAGGGAGCAGTATTATAGTAGTAGTATTCTTGTACATAGGAGGCAGTGTTATAGTAGTTATATTCTTGAACATAGGGGGCAGTATTATAGTAGTTATATTCTTGTACATAGGGGGCAGTATTATAGTAGTTATATTCTTGTTCATAGAAGCAGTATTATAGTAGTTATATTCTTCTACACAGGGGGCAGTATTATTGTAGTTATATTCTTGTACATAGAAGCAGTATTATAGTAATTATATTCTTGTACATAGGAGGCAGTATTATAGTAGTTATATTCTTGTACATAGGAGGCAGTATTATAGTAGTTATATTCTTGTACATAGGAGCAGTATTATAGTAGTTATATTCTTGTATATAGGAGGTACTATTATAGTAGTTATATTCTTGTACATAGGGGACAGACTTATAGTAGTTATATTCTTGTACATAGGGGGCAGTATTATAGTAGTTATATTCTTGTACATAGGGGGCAGTATTAGAGTAGTTATATTCTTGTATATAGGAGGTATTATTATAGTAGTTATATTCTTGTACAAAGGAGGCAGTATTATAGTAGTTATATTCTTGTACATAGGAGGCAGTATTATAGTAGTTATATTCTTGTATATAGGAGGTACTATTATAGTAGTTATATTCTTGTACATAGGGGACAGACTTATAGTAGTTATATTCTTGTACATAGGGGGCAGTATTATAGTAGTTATATTCTTGTACATAGGGGGCAGTATTAGAGTAGTTATATTCTTGTACATAGGGGGCGGTATTATAGTAGTTATATTCTTGTACATAGGGGGCAGTACTATAGTAGTTATATTCTTGTACATAGTAGTATTATAGTGGTTGAATTCTTGTACAGAGAAGCAGTATTATAGTAGTTATATTCTTGTACATAGGAGGCAGTGTTATAGTAGTTGTATTCTTGAACATAGGGGGCAGTATTATAGTAGTTATATTCTTGTACATAGGGAGGCAGTATTATAGTAGTTATATTCTTGTACATAGGGGCAGTATTATAGTAGTTATATTCTTGCACATAGGGGGCAGTATTATAGTAGTTATATTCTTGTACATAGGAGGCAGTATTATAGTAGTTATATTCTTGTGCATAGGGGTTAGTATTATAGTAGTTATATTCTGGTACATAGGGGGCAGTATTATAGTAGTTATATTCTTGAACATAGGGGGCAGTATTTTAGTAGTTATATTCTTGTATATAGGGGGCAGTATTATAGTAGCTATATTCTTGTACATAGGGAGCAGTATTATAGTAGTTATATTCTTGTACATAGGAGGCAGTATTATAGTAGTTATATTCTTGTATATAGGGGGCAGTATTATAGTAGCTATATTCTTGTACTTAGGGAGCAGTATTATAGTAGTAGTATTCTTGTACATAGGAGGCAGTGTTATAGTAGTTATATTCTTGAACATAGGGGGCAGTATTATAGTAGTTATATTCTTGTACATAGGGGGCAGTATTATAGTAGTTATATTCTTGTTCATAGAAGCAGTATTATAGTAGTTATATTCTTCTACACAGGGGGCAGTATTATTGTAGTTATATTCTTGTACATAGAAGCAGTATTATAGTAATTATATTCTTGTACATAGGAGGCAGTATTATAGTAGTTATATTCTTGTACATAGGAGGCAGTATTATAGTAGTTATATTCTTGTACATAGGAGCAGTATTATAGTAGTTATATTCTTGTATATAGGAGGTACTATTATAGTAGTTATATTCTTGTACATAGGGGACAGACTTATAGTAGTTATATTCTTGTACATAGGGGGCAGTATTATAGTAGTTATATTCTTGTACATAGGGGGCAGTATTAGAGTAGTTATATTCTTGTATATAGGAGGTATTATTATAGTAGTTATATTCTTGTACAAAGGAGGCAGTATTATAGTAGTTATATTCTTGTACATAGGAGGCAGTATTATAGTAGTTATATTCTTGTATATAGGAGGTACTATTATAGTAGTTATATTCTTGTACATAGGGGACAGACTTATAGTAGTTATATTCTTGTACATAGGGGGCAGTATTATAGTAGTTATATTCTTGTACATAGGGGGCAGTATTAGAGTAGTTATATTCTTGTACATAGGGGGCGGTATTATAGTAGTTATATTCTTGTACATAGGGGGCAGTACTATAGTAGTTATATTCTTGTACATAGTAGTATTATAGTGGTTGAATTCTTGTACAGAGAAGCAGTATTATAGTAGTTATATTCTTGTACATAGGAGGCAGTGTTATAGTAGTTGTATTCTTGAACATAGGGGGCAGTATTATAGTAGTTATATTCTTGTACATAGGGAGGCAGTATTATAGTAGTTATATTCTTGTACATAGGGGCAGTATTATAGTAGTTATATTCTTGCACATAGGGGGCAGTATTATAGTAGTTATATTCTTGTACATAGGAGGCAGTATTATAGTAGTTATATTCTTGTGCATAGGGGTTAGTATTATAGTAGTTATATTCTGGTACATAGGGGGCAGTATTATAGTAGTTATATTCTTGAACATAGGGGGCAGTATTTTAGTAGTTATATTCTTGTATATAGGGGGCAGTATTATAGTAGCTATATTCTTGTACATAGGGAGCAGTATTATAGTAGTTATATTCTTGTACATAGGAGGCAGTATTATAGTAGTTATATTCTTGTATATAGGGGGCAGTATTATAGTAGCTATATTCTTGTACTTAGGGAGCAGTATTATAGTAGTAGTATTCTTGTACATAGGAGGCAGTGTTATAGTAGTTATATTCTTGAACATAGGGGGCAGTATTATAGTAGTTATATTCTTGTACATAGGGGGCAGTATTATAGTAGTTATATTCTTGTTCATAGAAGCAGTATTATAGTAGTTATATTCTTCTACACAGGGGGCAGTATTATTGTAGTTATATTCTTGTACATAGAAGCAGTATTATAGTAATTATATTCTTGTACATAGGAGGCAGTATTATAGTAGTTATATTCTTGTACATAGGAGGCAGTATTATAGTAGTTATATTCTTGTACATAGGAGCAGTATTATAGTAGTTATATTCTTGTATATAGGAGGTACTATTATAGTAGTTATATTCTTGTACATAGGGGACAGACTTATAGTAGTTATATTCTTGTACATAGGGGGCAGTATTATAGTAGTTATATTCTTGTACATAGGGGGCAGTATTAGAGTAGTTATATTCTTGTATATAGGAGGTATTATTATAGTAGTTATATTCTTGTACAAAGGAGGCAGTATTATAGTAGTTATATTCTTGTACATAGGAGGCAGTATTATAGTAGTTATATTCTTGTATATAGGAGGTACTATTATAGTAGTTATATTCTTGTACATAGGGGACAGACTTATAGTAGTTATATTCTTGTACATAGGGGGCAGTATTATAGTAGTTATATTCTTGTACATAGGGGGCAGTATTAGAGTAGTTATATTCTTGTACATAGGGGGCGGTATTATAGTAGTTATATTCTTGTACATAGGGGGCAGTACTATAGTAGTTATATTCTTGTACATAGTAGTATTATAGTGGTTGAATTCTTGTACAGAGAAGCAGTATTATAGTAGTTATATTCTTGTACATAGGAGGCAGTGTTATAGTAGTTGTATTCTTGAACATAGGGGGCAGTATTATAGTAGTTATATTCTTGTACATAGGGAGGCAGTATTATAGTAGTTATATTCTTGTACATAGGGGCAGTATTATAGTAGTTATATTCTTGCACATAGGGGGCAGTATTATAGTAGTTATATTCTTGTACATAGGAGGCAGTATTATAGTAGTTATATTCTTGTGCATAGGGGTTAGTATTATAGTAGTTATATTCTGGTACATAGGGGGCAGTATTATAGTAGTTATATTCTTGTACATAGGGGGCAGTATTATAGTAGTTATATTCTGGTACATAGGAGCAGTATTATAGTAGTTATATTCTTGTACATAGGAGTAGTATTATAGTAGTTATACTCTTGTACATTGGAGTAGTATTATAGTAGTTATACTCTTGTACATAGGAGTAGTATTATAGTAGTTATATTCTGGTATATAGGTGGCAGTATTTTAGTAGTTATATTCTGGTACATAGGAGCATTATTATAGTAGTTATAGTCTTGTGAACAGCAGGTGGTATTATA
Source organism: Eleutherodactylus coqui (assembly GCA_035609135.1). Lineage (NCBI taxonomy): Eukaryota > Metazoa > Chordata > Amphibia > Anura > Eleutherodactylidae > Eleutherodactylus > Eleutherodactylus coqui. Next base: position 35,643,994 of record CM069408.1, read on the forward strand.
GAATATTCTTGTAAATAGGGGACAGTATTGTAGTAGTAATATCCTTGTATATAGGGGGCAGAAGTATAATCTTATATATTATAAGGAGCCTGCCCTATTTTTGTTTTTCAGGTTGCATTCACATATCACTGTCAAGTCACGTTGGTTACAGCAATATTTCTTAAATTGCACCATTTTTTGCCACATGCTGAAAAAATGTTAGCACTACTTTGCTTCAGCTTTGGGAGGGGAATTGCTGATAAGTCACCTAGTGTCCACTGATAAGAGGGAGCTGGTTGACTTCTTGATGTCCAAGGTGTTGAAGTGCAGTTGAGGAGGAAGCCTGCAGGTTCAAACTTTGCTTTCAGCCTGTGGTGAGCAGAATTGGACTGTGAAAACCAACCAATAGGATGAAAAGTTGTAGCATATGCCAGATAACGGGAAATAGCTAACATTTTGGTTGTTGCTCACCTTCACCAAGAGTAGATGAATGCAGTTCATGGAGGGACGACTCAAGGACATCTTTGGGTAATTTTTACATTACCACATGTGATTCTTTGATAGATTTCAGCATGACTATAATCTGCCAGTGGGGGCTCCATCCTCCCCGCGACCCTCGTTAAGCCCCTGCAGAGAGGTATCCATCATGTTTAGACACCTCAGGCTGGTGAGCTGAGATAGATGTATTGAGGGTTAAATGGAAACCGATGGCGATCCAAGAAACATTTTTCAGAGGAAAAGAATTCCTTAGGAATACATTTTTCATCTTTTTTTGAGAATTGCTGAGTATTGAGGAACATCTTGTTCCAAAAAAAAAAAAAAAAAGTTCCACGGCTGGAGCAAACCGCCGCCATATAGGATCAGAAGCTTCCAAAGTGAGTCTGGTACAAATTACAGCCAACTCTCAAGAGAAGAGAAGACGAGAGGCTCATATGGATGAAGCCTGGGCCCCGGGCACTTTGATAGAAATCGCTAAATCCGACCGTTATTCTACGCCACAAGCAAAAACACCTTCTTTTGCTTTCTGTTGAAAGGACGGAAGAAAAAGAAAGTGTCTGGAGTGATATGTATCTATCTATGGACGGAGGACGGCGCTAGCCTCTTAGATCAGCCGCTGCAAATGATGGATGAGCTGAGTGGAGAGGCTCCGGCTGCGAGGAATTATGTGCTGCTGTTCCCCAGTATAGCTGTCTTCTAGTAACCTAATCATAGCACAGAGGAGGGTGGATGAGGAATTAGGAGCCACAAGAAACACTTCCCTTTGTTTCCTGAAGCTGACGAGGTGATCTGCGTAATAATTCAGATGCTTAGATGTTACAGGGTCCCTGGCTACAATTCACCCTTCTTAACATTAATCCGACACGGCCTCGCTGGTTTGGTCTTCGCGCCCTCATGGTAGACGTGGTTTCCCGTACCTGATCCTTAAATCCTTTAAGGATATAAAGCTAATATTGCTGGTCGGATCAATTCACAGCTACTTTCTTACCTCTGATGGAAACTCCGAAACAGCAGTCATAGCTCAATCAGGTCTTTATTACTAAAGAGCACCTGAACGTATCTCAAAAGGGAAAAACAATACTATTAATATAAGTTCTTAGCACATGCAAGTTCCCCGACTGCTATCTATCCTTACTTCCCTCCACCATGCAATGTCTACAGAGTTCCTACAACTGTGTTGAGCGCAGACTGGCAAGTTTTTGGGTTTTCCAGTAGAGAGTTTTATGGCATATTCATGGGACAGATCCCGAGAGCAGAGGTGTCAAGATGAAAGAGTGGTGACCATAGATACAAAACCATGTGAGTAATTGTGCCTGGCGTTCCCCATACCTCCCATTCACTACTGTAGTTGCCCAGTGTTATATCTGACCCAAGACAGCTCATCCGGATCAGACGTAATGGTTGTCCAAAAGGATGGATATGCGCCTAGCTTGGTATTGCCAGCCAAGTTCCCATTGCTATTTAAAGTGACTATACTTGAATGATTACCCCTCCGCTTGGAATGGTCTAGTAGACAATTATGTTTTTGGATCATTGTAAAGAGCCTGTTACTTGGCCTGATAATTGGGTAAAAATGTTCTTACGTACTTTCATTTGCCCAACCATGTAAAGGTACCAGCAATCACTCAACAAACGATCAAACACTCATTTGTTGGATTATTGCATCTTTTATGTGGCACAAAAACATCACTATTGTTGGCAGCCCAACTCTCCTTGCGAACAGTAGATGTGCTGCCAACAAGGATGAATCCCTAAGGCCTCATGTCCACGGGGAAAATCAGGCCCGCCGCAGATTCTTCATATAGAATCCGTAGCGGGTCCCTCCTGCCCCGCGGACATGGGGCCTAAAATCAGAATAAACTCACCTGACGATGCGAATCTTCCTTTCTTCGTGGCCGGATCTGCTTTCTTCGGGCCGGCAGATGTTTAATTCTGGTATGGGTCTCCCACGGATCCGGACGGCTTCCATAGGCTTCAATAGAAGCCTGCGGGAGCCCCACATGAAAATCGAGCATGTCCATTTTTTTTCACGCACGCGGATCCGCGCCTGACGGGAAAAATGACATCTGCAGGTATTTAACTACCTGCGGGTGTCCAATGCATCCCTATGGGGCGCGGATCCGCGTGCGGGAGAAACGCTGCGGATTTTAAGCCCATGGACATGAGGCCTAAGGGGGACGGACAATTGTATGATTCCCCATGGACTCTGAATAGGCTTCTGTAAAGGTCTGGTAGACAAGCGATGATCTTGTTGATTGGCGCTTCTTACCTGATCTGGATTGGGCCATTTTAATTTCTTCAGAACCAGAAATTTTTCATTTTTTAAAAATTTTTCGTTGTTCTGTTCAAGAACCTTAACTCTTTTCATTTCTCCATTGACATAACCGTATGAGTGCTTGTTTTTTGCAGGGTGAGTTGTGTTTTTTAATGGTATCATTTAATTTACCATATATATAATTTAAAAATGTGCCTCAGGCAATTACCTATATACTCGAGTATTAGCCGATCCAAGTATAAGCCGAGTCAGTACGTTTTACCATAAAAAACTGGTAAAACCTATTGACTCGAGTATTAGCCTAGCTAGACTCGAGTATATACTAGGTTAAAAAAAAACCCGCAATGCTCACCTCTCAGTTGGCATCTGTGTCCCCAGCGCAATGGTCTCCTTGGCGGTGTGGCAAGCTGCTTCAGACTTCTCCCTGCTCTCATCTTCCAGCTCAGTTTTCAATTCCCCCGCCGTCAGCGCTGTGTAAGTAAGTGCTGTGATTCGATCGAGCGCCAGCTAATCACAGCCATTCAGTGATGTCATTCACTGAATGGCTGTGAATGATCGAGCGTCGGCTGTGATTGGCTGGCACTCGATCCAATCACAGTGCTTACCTACACAGCGCTGACGGCAGGGGAATTCAAAGCTGAGCAGGGAGATGACAGCGGGGAGAATTCTCAAGCAGCTTGCCCCACCGCCGGGGAGACCATCGCGCCGGGGACACAGATGCAGGCTGGGAGGTAACTATTGCTGGGGTTTTTGTGGTGTTTTTTTTTTACCTCACTCAAGTATAAGCCGAGGGGGGCTTTTTCAGCTTAAAAAAATGTGCTGAAAAACTAGGCTTATACTCGAGTATATATGGTACTATAGCATATGCAAGAAAAGTAAAGTAAAATATGTGGACAACTCACCTGGTGCATGAAGGGTTAACCTGATGCAAAAGAAATTAACCCTCCGGCACCTGTTCTCCACGTTGACTTTAAGTCAGTTTCTTTTTCTCTCCTCTGGTTTTGCAGTCAGGGAGAGGCGTCCTGCGTTAACCGGGCTTGTGCTTGCACGCACAGTTGGTAAAAGTAAATCCAGGTATTAATCCTTTCCAATCCAATTTGTATCCTGGTTTTCCTAGGGGGCTTACTCTCTTTCTGCCATTATACAACGGCGCTATCTGCTGGCTAAAGCCAGTACTGCATGAGGTGACACGTTGGATGGGCTCCGACAGCAGAGAGGCTGGCAATATACAGTAAGAGAACCCCGACGGATGTCTTCCAACATCGGAGCTGTACAGCCTTAAATCATAATGTCTTCAGACGTCAGACAGTGGATTGGAAAGGGTTAAAATAAAACCAACCCACGCCGTAAAAGGAACCTCTTTTTAATAATCGCTACGCGTTTCAACACATAACAAGTATCTTTTTCAAGCTAATACATACATGCAAAACAATACAGATAATTATACCTATACACACTCTAATTACTTACCATAAGATGACTTCTAGCGCCCTACGTCAGAGTCTGAGCGCAATTCAAGTGGGAGGAACTCCACTCTCTGACGTCTTGTATCTATATCTCGGTCTAATACGAGTTTCACTCTATATGCAGATTCATACGTGTGAGTTTTGTTTCTAGAATAGCCAATAGAAACAAAACTCACGTATGAATCTGCGAGATATAGAGTGTTCAGATTCACTCGAGACTAATAAAGTTAATTCAAAATCTAAGACGCCCATGCGGTCCAGACCAGATCACGTGATACAACGCGTCAGAGAGTGGAGTTCCTCCCACTTGAATCGCGCTCAGACTCTGACGTAGGACGCTAGAAGTCATCTTATTGTAAGTAATTAGAGTGTGTATAGGTATATATATCTGTATTCTTTTGCATGTATGTATTACCCTGTTTCCCTGAAAATAAGACATACCCTGAAAATAAGACATAGCACGATTTTCCAGAATTTTTAAGGATGCAAAATGATTTTTCAGGCTTTTTGAGGATGCTTGAAATATAAGCCCTACTCCAAAATTAAGCCCTGCTAACAGTTAATTACAAAAGTCAATTTAAATAGTGTCCAGGCAGCTATACATGTAAAAAAGTAAAACCTTTTTGAACAAAAATTAATATAAGACATTGTCTTATTTTTGGGGAAACGGGGTAGCTTGAAAAAGACACTTGTTATGTCTTGAAACACGTAGCGATTATTAAAAAGAGCTTCCTTTTACGGCGCGGGTTTGTTTTATTTTAATACCTGGATTTAATTTACCATATAATGTACAGAAAAACTTTTAAAAATTTTGAAGGGGTGAGAAATTAAAAAAAAATACAGTTAGACCATTTTCTGGGGTTTTAGTTCTCACAGTGTTCACAATGCATATAAGCCTTTTTAAAGCCAAAATTGCTTTCCGTCGCCATATTCTGGGACTCTTCATCGACTGGTCTGTGTGAGGGCTCGTTATAGGTGAGCTGTAGTTTTTATTAGTTCTATTTTGGGAAACATAGGTCTTTTTGATTACTTTTTAGTCATTTTTTTGGGAGCTGGAATAACAAAAAAGCTTGCAATTCTGGCATTCCATACTTTTCTTTAACAGCCTACACCGTTCAGGATAAATATTGTAATATTTTAATTGTTTGGACTTTTACGTGCACCGCAATACCAAATATGAGCTTTTTTAATTGCCTAGACTTTTTTAAAATGGGAAAAGTGTTTTTTTAACTTTTAATATATATATATTTTTCACTATTAAACTTTATTAAATATTTTTCACACTTTTATTTAGTCCCCACGGGGGACTTGAACTTGTGGTCCTTTAATCGCTCATACTATATGCTGCCATTATACACATATACTATACAGTAGTATTGTGGTATATTATATAGTGCTTTTTTAATGTTGCCTATGAAGCCCTGCCATGGGCAGGGTTTGATAGGCAACTATGCATTGAAACCCTGCAAGCTTTCAGCAGTCTCCAGGCAGTCATGCTAGCCCATCGACACCCTGCCCTCCCCCCGCTTGGATTGAGTGAGGTGCCTTTTGGGAGCAGGTATGTAGCAAACTTGGCTCCCGAGCATTGTCTATTCACCCTTCACAACCACATGACGTATATAAGTTATAAGGTTGGGAAGGGGTTAAAGGAGCCTTACTCCCAATGGTCACGCCTTTACTGACCAAGCATTTATGACAATCCAATCATTATACCATAAATATCATGGGAAATCCCTTGACTGGAAAAAAGAGCCACTTGTCAATGGGTTGCATCTGGTATTGCAGCTCATTTCTGTTCAAGTGAATGCTAGATAGGAGTCCACAGATATGAGTAGTGCTCTTATCTATAAAGGGGTTGTCGAATTCTAATATTGATGGCGTATCCTCAGGAGAGGTCATCATTAGCAGACTGGCAGGGTCCGTCACCCGGGACTCTCTTCAATCAGCTGCTGGCCAGGATGTTATGCACTAAGATGATTTCTGCAGAAAACACACAGCTCTGTTCAGACTGCAGTGGCCTGGCTTGGTATTGCATGCCAGGTTCTCATTTATTTCAATGGGAACTTGACCTGCAATACCAAGCATGGCCACTGCAATAGGAACGGAGCTGTCTGCAGAAATCAGCTCAGTGCACAAGTGCCCTGGTGCAGAGAACAGCTAAATGTCAGGGTCCCTTGAGTCCCACACATCTATTATTGATAACATATCCAGAGGATTGGCATCAATAGTTTACAACTGGACAACCCCTTTAAGTTTTACTGTATCCAAATGCCTTTTCTAACTGTCATAGGAATTTTTCAGTACCAGCCACCCCCATAACACCATTTCGCCCCATAATAAGGTATAGCAGTCCTCTATGGCAGCTATGCTGCTAGGTCTCTAATTGCCCCTTTATTCATGTTTTTGTAAGTGTATATGCACTACAGACCTATGACTATTTAAAGTTTTTGGTCAGTTATATTCCCAGTAGCTGGCAATCCTTGCAACCATAACGTTTAAGCTCACATTAATGATTCTCAATGAGTGACTCAAGAGCAGTAAAGTATCTTGCAAAATCTGTACCTAGGTCACTTATGGGGCCAGAGGCGTAACGTGAAGCTCCCGGGCCCCGATGCAAAACTTTTAACAGGGCCCCCAACTATAATGCTTTACTCATAGTACTGGGTTCCCTATATGGAGAAGAGAGGCCTTATGGGCCCCCTAAGGCTCCTGGGCCTGGGTGCAACTGCATCCCCTGCATCCTCTATAGTTACGCCCCTGTATGGGGCAAAGATACCCAGAGACAAGAGATCAGATGCAACTGCTGCCTCCATAAGCCCCAACAACTGCTTCAAACAGTGGGTGCTCGAGAAAGTCAATAACATGAAAAGGCTCAAGTCAGAGGAAGATCATCCTTCCACCACTGGTAGTGTTTGAGAACCGGACTTGTCACCTCCAAGACACTGATTTTCCGTTTTCTACAGACACAAGTAAAGGGATAAATGTTGCTATGGATGAGCTTTTAATAAAACTTCACATACGTGACCACATCGTGCGCAGGTTTATTTATCTATAGCAGTGGTTCCCAAACCCTAGTCCTCACGAACCCCAACAGGTCAGGTTTTTAGGACCTCCATAGTATTGTACAGGTGATGTAATTATTGTTAGTACCTTAGACATTGCCATGGATGTTCTCTCCATAGGATATCCTGAAGCCATGATCTGTTGGAGGGTCCTAAGGACTGGAATTTGGGAAACACTGATCTATAGTAAGGAGCCAGGATTGCTGATAGAAGAACCTGTCGCTGCTTATATTACCAAAAATAATTAGTACTCAGCAACTTGACGTTTACACCCATAGACACCTGTTCTTTGTCCACAGACAAGTAGCGATGGAAATATGGACTTAGTGAGGGTCTTCTGAAGGACAGTTGAAGAACCACCTCAAATTCCAAGTACACCATAGAGAATAGAGGATTAGGAACCTTTCAGCATATGCCTCACAAAGTACAAGATCCATTAATGGATGTAGGAAGTCAATAAGGGGCAGAATGTTAAATTACAAAACAAATGTCTGTGATAATTTCCACGTTTGGTCTCCGTAAACCATCAGCAAGCGTCAATAAAGGTCAAGGGCTGCAATTTTTTTAACATGGAGGAATTAAATGACACACCTTTGTGTTATATCACTTTTATGTCAGACACAATTCTATCAGACAGCCCCTCTGCTGCCATCTTACCAGATAGTAACGGGAAGGTTCTCAACTCTATTGCCATACCACCAACATCTGCTTCTGATGCTGCGTGAAACTTTAGTTTTGGAGCAAACCTCTCCAAAACCTCTAACATGTGAATTCGAGGAGTCATGGCTTTTGATATTCTGTCTATGCTGTTAATTCTTAGCTGGTCAAGAAAAGTCCAGAATGATAGTTTGACTGATGGACATTCAGATGCCACCCCATCTCCAGCCTTGCTCAAGATCAGCAGTGTGAAAAAACACTTGGGGCAAATCTATAGAGGTGGAAATGTCATGTTTGAACCTTGGATCCTAAATGGGTCTAAAAAACCCTTTTACACAATGTAAGCAGACCAGATTATTACTATGAAGTTAAGTTGGGAACCAAATGGTCAGCATGACAAGGAAGTGGCTGTCAAACCAGCTTGGGGCCCAAACGCAAAGTAGACTGGAAGGTAACGTAATGTGATAGTGTGGCAGGTCATGACACTCTAGGAAGGAGGTACCAGTTTAATGTTGCTATAAGTCTGCTAGTGCACCAGCGGTCACTAGTTATACCAACTGCCTGGTCATGGGATAGTTCAACCATGTTCTAGATCAACCCTTGAAATATACAGAGGGTCCGTGTTTTCGTCTTAGAATTTAGTGGAGTCTATTGATATGAAATAAGTCGATGGGGTCTAAAAATACTCATTGGGAAAGGCATCATTGGCCTCTATGGTCTACAAGGCACATTATGTCCCAGGATCAGTTACACCAAATCTTTGACAGATCTTCTAAAAAATTTTCCTGTCTCTATACGTAGTAGTTATAACATTGTAGATCCATGTTTCGGGTCTGATCATTCTGCCTCTACATGACCCCGTGTAACCAGAGTGCATGAGGAAACTATTTGGAGGATGATTCCGTTCAGCCTTGGAAGCGGCTATCATTATGATAATTACAGCGAGAGGCAGACGATTCCTCCCGTCTGTTTTTCCGTTTTATCCGAGCCAAGAAATCTCCACCAGGTGATAGGAGAGCCGGATTAGTAAATTGCTTCAGAATGTGTGCAGCTTTGTTCCCAAGTGTCTGTGTTATCTGCCGCTCTCCTGCCCTTCTGCTCTCCAGCTACTCTCCAAGCCGCTGGTTGATTTATATAAACAGTAATTGGAGCAGAGCGCCTTGATTCATTGACCAGATAGCAGAATAGAGATGATTGTAGGATTTCCTGACTGCACGGCCCTTCTGTATTCTGTTGCACTAAGTTCTGACTCCATAGAAAAAGTTCATAACTCTTCACCAGGTGATGCATCTCAAATATCCGGGTCCAGTGTGGGCTGGTAGCCATGAATGGAGGTCGCCTTGACTATTTGAGGCCACAGGTGATGTTAGAGGATCAGATTTGACCCCTCAAAGTTCCAAAGAAGCTGTGTCGATTTGGTGGTGGCGGCACATGACGCGTATGGCTTAGAGTTGGTCGTTGTAACAGTATGGTTTCTACATTGTAGCAACTTGTGGCTGTTACCTCCATGACACATTTTGCCACACTAAGAAAAAAGTGTCAGGCTCCACTCCTTACAAGTTTCATATGCGTCATTTGATAGGTGCACACAGCTCACCAAGCTCCACCCACTTGAGAAGAAAGATTTGATAAAATCTCTGCCATGTTGGGCATAACTAAACCAAAATAAGCATCAGGTCTGAATCGGGCTGCATCTAAAGGCTCTTGGGCCTGGGTGCAAAAGTTTATCTTGGGGCCTACCAACTTCTCTTAACCTCTTAATGCAGAGGCGTTACTTGAAGCTCCTGGGCCCCAATGCAAAACCTGTAACAGGGCCCCCAACTATAATGCTTTCTTCATAGTACTGGGCTCCCTATATGGAGAAGAGAGTCCTTATGGGCCCCCTAAGGCTCCTGAGCCTGGGTGCAACCGCAACCCCTAATAGTTACGCCAGTGGGTCTGATCGTCATTGGTCTCCTATCATGGAAAGGTAATAGTTGAAGACTTTAGAGTTTCTAAAAAAAACTGTCCCTAACAAGGCTAGTACATGGTAGGAGTTGAAGTTTTGCAACAGCTAAACCTCCCCAAGCTGGAAATCTTTGCCCTATACTCAAACAGGTCCCTTTGGGGGCTTATAACTAAAATTCCCTATCTCAAGCACGTACATTGTAGGGCCAACACCCGAAGGATCCAGGTCCATCACAACGGTCCCAGTGGGAATTAGAAGACTTGGAGGAAACAACTGGTCAGATTTGGCATGACCCTGCGCCACAGACCACCAAGCCCCCACGTTGTAATTAGACCATGCACCTCTATACAGGTTACTGTAATCTGTCCATGCTGGAGTTAGGGCTGGAGTTACAGACGAGGGGATCTTGCTCATTTTTGCGCGTGGGAAAATCCAACATACAACGGAGAATAGAACCCATTGATTTCAATAGCTTTGTTCTCATTGCTCTATATTGCGTTTTTGCGCACCAATCAGCCTCATACAGGTATATGGGAGGTGCGCAAACATGCACATCTGCACGCGTGGGTACGTGCTAAATACTGTGCATACCCGCGATCACCGACACTGGGTTAGGCTAATTAGCTGTCTAAATCAGGGCAAGGTGATTTCCCCGCCCATGTGAACGAACGGTGTCAGCGCTAATACGCTCAATATTTGTGCAGGCACAAGTGCAAAATACACTCGTCCATTGCACAAAGAATATGCGACGCACGCTCGTCCGTTTAAGCCCTTGGGTTGGATTTACACTAGCGTATATCGGCCACGCTTTCACACCCGGCTAATATACGCTGCCCCTCTGATGCATTGGTTTACAATGCATCAGTTCACATGGGAGTATTCCCATGGCGTAAAAGCGCCCAGCAGGCCAAGATAGCACATTTTAACCAGGTACTTTTACTCCGGCAGTGGTTGCATAGACTCCTATGGGAGCCTATGACAGCTGCCGGAGAAGGGAGGTGGGAGGGAGTTTAGCAGCGTGACTGCCCTCCTCCTCTCCGCCCCTTGCTGGCTGTTTGCAATGGGAGAGGGCAGGGCAGAAGCTAGTTGCTAAGCTCTTGCCCTGTCCCGCCCCCTCCCATTGCTGGCTGCCGACAAGGGGCGGGAGCTTAGCACACTAGCTCCCGCCCCCTTCCCTTTTAGAAAGTTGTGAGGGAGAGAGAAGGGGGAGACAACTTAGCAGAGCTAAACTGTCTCTCCCCACCCAACGGCATTGCTGGCGCAGTGTATATGCGCGGGGACTCTGCCGTCTGAACGGGCGCACATGCGTTAGATTTGTGCGCCGGTTCAGACTTTTTTACGTTGCCGGCAGGCGAACATAAAAATGCATACACCCGTGTGAATCCAGCCTTAGGCTGTATTTACTCAGGTACGATTTTAGTCAGTGAAGCACTAACCATTTTCCATGTGATTTTCATGCATATTTGCTATTTTCACACTAATTTGCATCCGTTTTGTTATCCTTTTTTATACGTTTTTTTACTGCTCTGCTCTCCCTGATTTTTTCCCATGTCGTCCGCCATAATATCGTGCATTAAAAAAGCATCGTATTGCACATCGCATGGCTTCTTCACATGGGCGTGTTTTTGTCCCGTTATGTGACTGTGATTATCAATGGTTTCGTTTTCAATAGCGGGATTCTCAACCGTTAATTGTATGGCCAAGAAAAGGTAGGACTTGCCCTATTTATTTTTAAGCATTTCATGTGTGATTCTTGTCGGGACCCCAGTGCACTATGCTTCTAAATATAAAGCTTGAGAGAGTGATGGTAGTAGGGACAATTAGGGACAGTGGTGTCTTGTGTTGAGGGACAGTGTCTGCGGGAGGTTAGAGAGATCGAGAAATAGGGACAGCGTTTTTCTGCTAGCTATTTTGCTTCCATATGATCTGCTCCAGTCTCCACTGCCAGTTTCATGATATTCATCACCATCCCCCTCATCATCAGGTTACCATCACCCTCTGCCCCTGTCATCTAGTAGTGAGCGCCTAGTATCATTTGTGTTTTATTGTCCTGGTGCTTTCTTCATATTATTATTTAATGTGACATCCAGTTGTTACACTAGTTGGCTCCACTATAAGTCCTGGGAGTATCCAGATACTGGGAGACATGGTTAGTACTTAGGAAAGGTGACTGCTAAGGATAAAGTCAAGTTCTGCTAGTGTCCTTACAGGAAGTCAGGATCAGTACAGGATAAGTAATGTACTGTATGTACACAGTGACTTCACCAGCAGAATAGTGAGTTCAGCTCTGGAGTATAATACAGGCTGTAACTCAGGATCAGCACAGGATAAGTAATGTATGTATATAGTGACTCTACTAACAGAACAGCGAGTGCAGCTCTGAAGCATAATACAGCATGTAACTCTGCATCAGTACACGATAAGTAATGTAATGTATGTACACAGTTACTCCACTAGCAGAATAGTGAGTGCAGCTCTGGAGTATAATACAGGATGTAACACAGGATCAGTACAGGATAAGTAATGTAATGTATGTACACAGTTACTCCACTAGCAGAATAGTGAGTGCAGCTCTGGAGTATAATACAGGATGTAACTCAGGATCAGTACACGATAAGTAATGTAATGTATGTACACAGTTACTCCACTAGCATAATAGTGAGTGCAGCTCTGGAGCATTAGGCTTTATTTACACAGCTGTGTTTCTGGACCGTGTGCTGGCCGTGTCTTCCACAGACAACACCCGGCCACATTGGAGCCTATGAGGCTGTACGCATGAGCAATTTTTCATACAGACTGATGGTCCATGTGAAAAAAATCACAGCATGTCCTATTCTTGTCAGTTTGCAGTTGTAATGTTCAGTGAACGTGCAGATTGAACAATAATTGGATCGGCGCAAGTTGTAACCAAGATTCTTGTGAATCCGGCTTAAAGGTGCTTTTACACGGGATGATCTCTTGGGAAACAGATGCCCCACAGGTCATCGCAACGATAACCGTTTCTGTGCCTTTACACAAGGACGAGCATCGCTGATTGAATGGAGGCAAAGCGGGCCAGGGATCGTTCCATCACACCTCTATTCACAGTTTCTGCACGCAGAAACTATACGATGTAACCCCGGATCACTAGAGAATAAGTAATGTATAATGTACACAGTGACTCCACCAGCAGAATAGTGAGTGCAGCTCAGAAGTATAATACAAGATGTCACTCAGCATCAGAACAGGATAAGTAATGTATGTACACAGTGGCTCCACCAGCAGAATAGTGAGTGCAGCTCTGGAGTATAATACAGGATGTTACTCAGGATCAGTATAGGATAAGTAATGTAATGTATGTAGATAGTGATTCCACCTGCAGAATAGTGAGTGCAGCTCTGGAGTATAATACAGGATGTAACGCAGGATCAGCACAGGATAAGTAATGTATGTACACAGTGACTCTACTAACAGAATAGCGAGTGCAGCTCTGAAGCATAATACAGCATGTAACTCTGCATCAGTACCAGATAAGTAATGTAATGTATGTACACAGTTACTCCACTAGCAGAATAGTGAGTGCAGCTCTGATGTATATAACTGGATGTAACACAGGATCAGCACGGGATAAGTAATGTAATGTATGTGCACAGTGACTTAACCAGCAGAATAGTGAGTGCAGCTCTGAGGTATAATGCAGGATGTAACTCAGGGTCAGTAGAGGATAAGTAATGTATGTACACAGTGACTCCACCAGCAGAATACTGAGTGCAGCTCTGAGGTATAATGCAGGATGTAACTCAGGATCAGTAGAGGATAAGTAATGCATGATGTAGATCTAAGGCTGGACAGAGCTAATCTGCGGAACAGGTGTGCTCCTTATATGGGTCCTCCAGGATGTCTTTGCCTCCAGTCTTCTCCAGACTCCCCGTAACAACATTCTGGAGTTGTGCTTCCTAATCCAGTAAATCCTCTGGATGAGTTCTCCTGCGAACACCCCTGATAAGAAACATCCATTAGTTGCACAATATCTGCATCTCCATACATCGCATGGAAACTATTTCTTATACTGAACGTCTCCATAAATTCCTTATTGTACTGGATTAGAGTGAAGCTATTTATTGCGGTCGTGCGTTGCATAAGTAACACCACTTATCAGATGGCGGCCATGTGTGCGTGTGTCAGGTCTTCTCAGTGAAAGCTGGGACACATTATATGTTGGGGTTCCGCCACCAAATTTACATAACAAGGCACAATCTGTCTCCAACATGATTGCGGAGAGAAGCCCCTAGTGGCGTCTAAAACCCTCGCCCCCCCCCCCCCCCAGGTTTCCCGCTTGTGTCGGCGCTACGTGATAAGAAGCTCATATTATTCCATATAATAACAGGATGAATGCCCATCTTGGCTTACGAATCTGCATACTTACAATATACCATTAGTTATTCTTTTCTTCTCAAACGTTGGGTGAAAAAGTTGCTAAAAATCCCAAAGTCTTGAGTTGTCATATTTCACAGTTACTTAGGGATATCTGTTCCTGGGAAAGTTGAGTGACAACCAATATGGCCACCTTTATTGGTCCCATTATCAGTATTTCCTTAATTCAGGATGTAAAGCTGCCTGGTTATGCAGAAACTCATTACCTCCTTATCTCATTGCTATTCTAGAGTGATATTCCTTTTAAGCAGCCATATTGATTGTCAACCAACTTTGTCAAAAACAGATATAAGATACATAATTTGAGGGGGGCAAACTTCCTGAAATTCCTAAGCCGAAGACCACATTAAAGGGGTTTTCCAGGCAGCGCTCGCCGGGATACACCAACGCTCATAATTGCAGACGCAGCTCTTATTGCAATCAATGGGACTCCAGCCTGTAATTACAAGCTCTGGCCACTACACGGGAGTCGGAGCAGAGGCTTCCACTCTGACCCCGGTTTATCCTGGTGGGCGCTGCATGGGAAACCCCTTTAAGGCTTTTGGTGCAAGGTGGCATACTATAGCGGCCCTATTGGTTAACACATGACATCACAGTCCCATTGTAGCGGTGAGAGTCAATTACTTAGACTTGGGTCCTCTCATGTCTTTCGGCACATCAGGCAACAAATGAATGCCATAGTTGGCGATCAAAGGCAGAAGTTTCAAAATCACCCCATGAAAGGTCAACAGTGTGCAATTCCTTGATAAGTGTACATTGCCAGATGATGTTTTGCCCTCCCCGCCAACGCTTCCAATTTTTTGGATTTCGTGATATAGCGATCCTTGCCAATCTAGTTTTAACAAGGTGTAGAATGGTGGCCACAAAACTGAGTCGTCGCTTGGTGACTCCGAAGTGGAGTGGCCGTGTACAAGAGTGGTGGTAAATTTCTCCATCCGTAACCCGATCATGATGCGTGACCTCAAAGAGGCGATGAAGGCATCATTGTTGGAAAACATCAAGTCACCGATTGATGCATGTCGCCGCTTGCCATATTTCAGATGCAGTCGGGATGACGATAGTGTTCAGAAAACGTATCTTCACTTGTAGTGGGAGGGAGGCAGTAGCCCATATAGGATGTAGATGCTGTAAAGTTGCCCATGGCTTCCCAATACAACACTGGACATCATGTTCGGCAGCTCTGTCATTGGTGATTGCACTACCTAAATCGGTTGACCTCTTGCAACCGCTGTTGTAGGTTGGCCATGATTGGGGCATTTGTGGGTGTTGCGTACCCAATTATCATAATCTGTGTCTTCTCACAATTAATCCATAAACCAACCATCGGTGCTTCTTGTTCCAGAGTAGATGTTGCTTGTTGGAGTAGTACCACACACAACCTGAGGACAGGTGTGGTGCTGTTTTGGAAGGAAGCAGCAATGTTGTTCTAATCCCACACAATCCCTTTAACTATCTATGACATAAGTATTAACTCCCTGTCAATACATATGTTTCAGGGCTGAGCTATCATGTAGCAGATTCCTCCACAGGAATGCGCTGAGCTGCACAGAAGTTACAATCTGCTTCTACTTTGGCGCCACTTATAACTGTCCTTCAGTAGAAGGGAATAGGTGCTAAGGAAGTCATGTGACTTTGCCTATGCAGTTGGTGAATTGGGGGAAATTGGGCGATTTGAGTCTTACAACTCATCTTTGGACTACGATATAGTCTGACATTGCCAATATTGAAGGTCAATTACCAAAAACAAGACCCACGATATAGACCTGAAAGTCACTTTCTTGCAGCACACATGGGTCAATTATCTCCCAATTATCAGATCAGGTCCAAATCACTGGAGATGAAGAGGTTAACTCCGCACAGTTAACATGACATTTCAGCTGCCCTATCCCCCACAGTCACACACTGTTATGAGCCATACATGACCAATGAAACAATCCCTGGCAGGACAGAGCCACGGCAGGGGCTTTTATTGAGAAGGATTTATTTGGGTTATTATCCGTTATTATGGATAATCTCTCACTTCCTGCAGGACAATCAGCATTTGGAGCCTCCGCTCTGCGATCCAGGAACAGCTGCAGCTGCTTAACAGCCCCTGACCACAAAATACAGCGCAAAATTCCTGCAAATGGAAGGCGAGGTGCAAGACAGAATAACCCTTTCTTTACCAGACCGGGGTAGACCTGATGATGATGGGACTAACAGATCAAAAGCTTTATGCACTAGGTGTTAAACCCCCGAATTTGGAAATTCAAAATGACCACCCAGTTAGTGACCAACAAGTCACATTGAAGAGTAGATGCAAAGGTTGAAGCTCCTGGGCGACCTACTTACTGTATGCCATTGATAATATTGGTGTCAGAGGGGCGCAGGTGGAACTACTAATTCTACATCCCCTAAAGTTCCAGGGGAGTACAGGTTTACCTGGACTACAGGTAAATGTTAGAGTACAAGTTTGTCCTTCCTGGTCTTGTAGTCTGAACCTCTTGCTGTACGAGGATCCCTGCTTACCAAGATAGACATTGTATCACTGTTCACTGGCTGTATCAGAGGAAAAAAGGGTGATGTCACAGGGTCAGCTGATCTCAGCAGATATAGCGCTCCCCTCATCTCGCAATGCTTACATGGTCAGCGTGCCCCAGCACCTGACCAGTGGCTGGTTCCCAACTTTCTGGTTTCCTTATGATATTTTACGTTATCCACCCTTGTACCTTGTGTATATATTCATCCTGCTAAGACAGTGATGGCGAACTTTTTAGAGACCGTGTGCCCAAACTGCCACCCAAAACCCTCTTATTTATCGCAAAGTGCCAACACGGCCATTCACATGGGACGATTATTGCTCAAACTTCTTTCAAGCCAACGAATTTGAGTGATGATCGTGCAGTGTAAATGCAAAAAAAAATCACTGACTGTTTGTTCGCAGTTCGTTATCGCTAACGTTCAAGACTTAAACAGATAAGCATGAGTGCAACTACGCTCACCGCAGCGGATCATGCCTGCGAATGGACCGGATTTTCTTTCTCAGGCTTTTCAAACACCACGCTAGTGCGCACGGGTTTGAAAAAAAAAAAAGCAGGAAGATAGGTCCTGCCGTATCTGTCAGGTCCGGCGGCTCTCGGGGTCTCCATGCCCACACCACCGGTCCTAGTTCCTGAACTGCGGCGCATGGGAGCCCCGATTTTAGTGACATCCCCTGGCCGCTGTGATCCAGGGCGTTGGCTCTGGGCGCACACTCCCGTGTGCCTAGTTAGCTGGGTTCTGTGGACGCGGCGGATTACCGCCCCGTGCCGCGTTCCCTTCACCATGACACCCTGGCGCTCCTGCTCTGTATTCGCTGATTCCAATGTCCCGGAGCAGCATCGATGGTGTATGGTAATTACAAACTCACCACTTCTTCTTAACCCTTTCCAATCCACTGTCTGACGACTGAAGACATTATGATTTAAGGCTGTACAGCTCCAATGTTGGAAGACATCCAACGTGTCACCTCATGTAGTACTAGCTTTAGCCAGCATATAGCGCTGTTATATAACGGCAGAAAAAGAGTAAGCCCCCTAGGAAAACCAAGATACAAATTGAATTGGAAAGGGTTAATCATGGGTAACTTTTATTTTCCTTCCATGGTCATAATATACAGCTGTACCATCGATGCTGCTCCTGGACATTGGAATCTGAGGATTTATTGTGGGATTGGCATCTCATCCCACCAGAGCCTGCATGCGCACATCTAAATTTCACTCCATCCATGATTGGAAGATTGGTGAGTGCAGCTGACAACTTTGCTTATTTGTGCTCTGTATTCGCTGTTTGTTGTCTGGATCTCTGATCTGCACTCGCTGCGCTATGTCTGGATCCTTGCTCTGGACTCTCTGGGTGATGTCTGGGCCCCTGCTGGTAATTTGCAGGCACTGTGGGCTGTTCTCCCAGCGCCCTGGGATTGGCTCCTGCTGTTGTCAGGCTCCCTGCCCCAATCAGCTGCTGGGGCGGGAGTTCTGACAGTATTTAAACATTCAGTGTTCCTTTCCCCAGTGCATGTTAGGTCTTCCTGCTACACCCGCATAGCCTGTAGTTGATGCTCAGTTTTTTGACTACTACTTGGACCTGACTTCTCTTTCGCCTGACCCTTTGTACTGCATTCTCTCCAGTTGCCGACCCGGATTGCCTGACCTGTTTTGTGTCTGTTTGTTTTCCTGCCCCGCATTCCTAATGAGCGTAGGGACCGTCGCCCTGGGGTATAGCCCAGGGGGCAAGTAGGTAGGGACAGGGGTAGCGGGCAGTTTCTCAGGTCCATTGAAATCTATGGTTTTGTTTCGTCAAGCTATGCGGCCATGATTATCACGGTTACATAACAGGATGAAGTCACGGCCATCTGTTTAAGCCTTCAGTCAGCATAAAAACTATCGCTGGTTTCTCGTTCCGTGTAAACGCTCTCCATTTAGCGCTTCACATAGAAGCCTGCGATCCAGCGGTGAAAGGGCCAATTAAATGGGACAATTATCATTCAGAAGTGTTTGAATTCCTGTGCCGTCGTGGGAACTCGGACGATAGTCGTCCCGTGTAAATGCATGCAGTGACTGAATGACTGTCTGCTTACAGTGAATGGAGGGAAGAACGCTTCCCGGCCGATCGTACTCCATGCTGGCAGCGCTTTCAGCAACAGCACAAGAGTGAGCATCACTGGACGCGCGGTTGGGCATCGTTCTCCCATCAGCTCATCCCGTCTAAATGGGGCAGAACTCTGCCTATGTAAACGCTCTGCATGAGCGCTAACGACCTTATCGGTGATGTCAGCTCTCGTGCAGTCGTTTACCCGACTGTGGTCTGTGCTGGGGCGACAATCGATGTGTTTTAGGTTCGCCACCACTGTGTTACAACATAATGTTATCCGAACAGGACGTGCAGTATTGCATCCAGCTGGGACGTAACATGTCGGCTGTATTGGTTTGTCTCTGTGGGTTCATATTTGGGTGAAGGCATCTTTGCAAGATTGTTTACAGCAAAAATATTCTTGGAAGGATGCCACATGAATGATTTGCTCTAGAAACAGTCTTCCAGGCGTCAACTGGGTTTTTTATATTGCATATGGCTGATTTTAGCATTTATTTCCTCTGTGGCAATCATACCCCAAACCCCAAGTCCTCTGGGGGCCAAAAAGTTTAAAAACAAAGAGAAGTGTAAGCTGCTCATGTAATACTAAAACCTAACTATTATACAGAAACCAGGAGAACGGGCAGCTGGGAGACACCCAGCAAACAGTAAGGTCCGTCCAATCTATTCTCCCTCCAATATCAGATGTTGGGTGGGTCAACCAGCCTCATAGACAGTAGATGATCAGCAGGTCCCATCCCACTCAGACTTCATTCCATTATTGTGTCAGTGACTATCACTCCATTATATAGGTCCATGACTCAATCACACCTGACGCAGTGACTTAATGGGAGGAGTTAAATTCCGTACAGCTGCTCTTGTAACACCATCAGCAGAATACAACCATCAGTTATGGTAACTGCATAAAGTTTGCATAGCTGATGGAATACTGATAACTGTTTCAATAACTATTAGCAGTCCTCCTCCTAAACGCACCCGTGGGGTTTTGCCTTCATAGAATACAATTGATAATTCTGTCCTATATTCTGTATCAGAAGAACAGCTGCAGGAAATTTGATTCCCCCCACCCTGTGAATTGCTCAGTCAGTTGGCAAGAATATGGCTGTGTGCTTTATCCTTATCGTTCTGACTACGATTAGCCACAAATACAGGCTGTCCGGCCAATGGCTGACCCAAGGATTGACCTCTTGTAGGCATGGAGCGGCATGATGTGCTGCGATTTGGGCAGAGGTGTAACTAGATGTTCTTGGTCCCCAATGCAAAATCAAAATCAAACAGAACCCCTACCTACCATATACCATAATACTGGCATCTCCTTATGTAATAGAAGGGCCTTTGTGTCCCCCAGGGCCCAGTAGCAACTGACTACTCTGCACCCGCTATACCCCTAGATCTTGGCAATGAATCCCAAGACCTGAGGAACCTAGTGGCACTTTTATTTGAGCATGTACTTCTGACTAGATCATCAGACTTGGCCTGACAAACGTTTCGAATAAAGCGTGGTAATATCATCAGCTCCAATTATAAGGTGGTTGGCACTGTAAGAGGTGTGGCTAAAAGACTAAAAGAACAAGAAGTAGTCATTGGGTGGGTCTAACTAAACTCTTGGGGTGAAGAGGGTAAAACTGACCTCAAAGGGCTCCCGAAAACTTGGATTGTGACCTCTTGTATGCCTGGAAGGCCATCTATGGGGAAGAGGTTTAGGAAGAGGCCTCAAACTAACAGTGGTCCTAGAGTTGCTTGTCTTGATCAACCAGGCAATAAAATCACCCCGATTTTAGTAAAATTGATTGGGTAAGTCCGAACTCATTTTTGCCGAAAATCATGGGAAAATCAAATTTCCCATAACGTTTGCTGCAGAGGTCAGCATCCAGCCAATCAGCAGCCAGGGCACTTTGCTGATGTCACCAAATGTGTCATCCATCTTGCATATGGGCAGCAGTTTCATTGGATGCCTGCATCACATGACCTAGTCATATATAAGATAGGCACCCTCGACCATTTTACAGTTGAGCACAGCACAGAGTAGTTGCATTAAGATTATACGCTGCCTTAACACGTGGTCTGTTGTTAGTATGGACAGATATTATAAAGAGGATATATTGCTGCTGGTGTGAAAGGTTGTATATCAGCAGAAAACTTAAACGGGTTTTTATTAGGGGGGGAAAAGAAGCTACATCACATCTATATGCCTGTATGAAGTGTGGTCTGTACATTGGGACTGGGGATATTTCCTCTGCTGTCAACGTTTACAGTAGCAAAGCAGACAGACAAACTACGCTTTGGCGTGGAGAATATTGCAGTTCTGTTTGTGGCCTCAGACTTCGTTCAAAGTCACCAGTCCAGCCACTATGAATTATTTGCAGATTTTATGCAGCTGGCAGTGGATTTTGGGGAATTCAATTACACTGCACGAAACAGGGACAGCATACAAATATGCTGGCTGTACTTTGCGAACGTCTGTTCTCACATATCGTGCTGCCCAGGGACTATAGCTTATTTAGTTGGTGGTGGTGTTTTTGTTAATCTAATCCAATAAAAGATCCAAACAGGGAAACAACAAACACACACAGTGCGTGTCAGCAGTCTCAGACATCATTCAAAGTCACCAGTCCAGCCAATATTAATTATTTGCAAACCCTACACAGCAGTGGGGTTTGGGGAATTAAATTATGCTGCACCAAACAGGGACAGTGCACAAATATACAAGCTATACTCTGACAAAACAAACAAGTCATAGCAGACAAATCTAATTCCCTTCTATGACAGAATCCCCGAATGGGTTGATCAGGAAAATGCATGGATATAGTATATCTTGACTTCAGTAAAGCATTTGACAAAGTATCTCATTCTATACTTATTGAAAAAATGACCAAATATGGGATTGACAAAGCAACTGTGGATTCAGAACTGGCTGAGTGATCATACTCAAAGAGTGGTCATAAATGGCTGCACATCCAAGGGGAAGAATGTATCAAGTGGGATACCACAAGGCTCTGTCCTCGGCCCAGTGTTGTTCAACATTTTTATAAATGATGTGATATTAAATTTGCCGACACACAAAGCTAGGAGGGATAGCTAACACTAGGGAAGAGAGAGAGAGTATTCAAAAAATCTAGAAAAGCTTGAACAGTGGGCGGCGACTAACAGAATGGTATTTAACAAGGAGAAATGCAAAGTCCTACATCTGGACAAGAAAAATGAAAAAAGTACATACAGAATGAGAGGAATTGGGTTAAGCAGCAGCACATGTGAAAAAGACTTGAGTATACTAATAGATCATAGACTGAACATGAGTCAACAATATGATGCAGCAGCCAAAAAGGAAAACAAAATTCTGGGATGTATTAAGAGAAGCATAGAGTCTAGATCACGTGAGGAAATTATCCCCCTCTACTCTTCCTTAGTCAGACCTCATCTGGAAAACTGTGTCCAGTTCTGGGCACCCAACTTTAAAAAAAGACACCGACAAACTGGAGCAAGTTCAGAGAAGAGTTACAAAGATGGTGAGCGGTCTGCAAATCATGTCCTATGAGGAACGGTTAAAGGATCTGGGAATGTTTAGCTTGCAAAAAAGAAGGCTGATAGGAGACTTAATAGCTGTCTACAAATATCTGAAGGGTTGTCACAGTGCAGAGGGGTCAGCCCTATTCTCATCTGTACAAGGAAAGACTAGAAGCAATGGGATGAGACTGAAAGGGAGGAAACACAGATTAGATATTAGAAAAAACTTTCTGACAGTGAGGGTGATCAATGAGTGGAACAGGTTACCAGGGGAGGTGGGGAGTTCTCCTTCAATGGAAGTGTTCAAACAAAGGCTGGACAAAGATCTGTCTGGGATGATTTAGTGATCCTGCACTGAGCAGGGGGTTGGACCAGATGATCCTGAAGGTCCCTTCCAATTCTACCATTTTATGATTCTCTGTGGCCTTATATTCATACACATTGTGCCTCCAAGTGATTGCAGCCTATGATTTGGGAGCTGTTTTTTTTTGTTAATATAAAACGAAAGGAAAACCAAATAAAGAAACAACAAAACACACAGTGGTCTCAGACATTTTTTCAAGGTCCACAGTCTGGCTACAACAAATTCAATGCAGGCCTTATGCAGCTAGAAGTGGTTTTCTGCAAACTACAAAATTAACAGAAAAGTTACATAAACCTACATTAAAAAGTAAACAAAAAAAAATCAAATAAAGAAAATAAAAAAGAAACATGAAGAAAACAAGGGTTATGGGGACATGTCGGTGGAGGTGGTGGTAGAGGATGGGTCAAAAGAGTAGATGACACAGCATGCCTCAAGTACCAACACCTCCTCTTCCTTCCATTCGCAGGCACACTATAGTCAGTCTGCACTAGTCAGCCATGTGTATCTCCAAAACATTGAATGCACTGATGCCCAACCATTGTTTTTCCTCCGAAGATAAAAATGAGTGTGGGTGAGTGTGCGTGGTCAGCCCTCCACAAACAATGTGTACTCAGGAGGATGCGGAAACGGAGTTACCAGATCCCAGTGCTCACTGTGACATTAGAGTCCACTCAGGAGGAGAAGTACAATGAAGAGGAGGTGAAAGACGATGAAGTACTCGATTTTTACAGGGAGAGTGTTACACCCATGCAGGCCGTGGGAACAACAACCCACACAAACGCAACCTAAATAAAGACTGGAAAGGAAACAATACGCACTTAAATGAACACCAAAATACTTACCAATGTACTACAACACCCAAACACATGGAAATATCTGATAAGTACGTACAAGGTATTGGTTTGGATTTTGGCCAGAATACGTAAACTCACAGGCCCATGTCAAGGGTCCTCGTTGTCTTGTGAGTCCCTAGTCTAATAAGACAACTAAAACCACAAAAACAAAGTCCTGCCTTCAAGCGATTCTCCCAATAGGGACGGTCCCATGCTGGAACCTAGAGGCCTGGTTGCCCTAGATGGTAACAGGTAGGAACACCAGACAAGGAAAATAACACAACAGGCGTCTACTCCGACACACAGCACAACCTCATCCTGCTCCCTCTTCCACTGCTGTAGCTACCTCTTCCTCTATCTCCCTTCCTGTTCATGCAGTAGCCTCGGAGCACAAAGAGCCAGGATTGGGAAACGGAGAGCAGAAATTGAGCCACCACCATTGCCCCCAAAATTGACATGTAGCACATATTACAGCGTGCCCCAGGTCAGCAGCTAGCCCTCCATCCTCCAGCTATCGGAACGTAAAAAATACCACCCCAACCATCCACAAGCACAGAGCCTGAACGCAAGTATTGCACAGCTGCTTGCAATAGAAATGCTGCCCGTCAGGCCAGTGGACACAAACACTTTCCGCAACATCATGCTCCATGCTAGCCCACAGTACCAGATGCCCAGCGATCCCTGCCCTGCACCACCCTGTGAATGACAATGTGTCACTGGCATCACAGAACTCTGTCAGTGGCAGGGTGCAGCTGACCATTACATATCCTTAACAGCACACTGGGTTAATGTCCTGCAGGGGGGCATAAAGCCGAAAGTGGTGGTCTGTGTTTCATGGTACCCACCAATACTTGCAGGACAGTCATCTGTGTCTGACCCCTCTTCATCTCTCTTCTTCTCCTCCTCCACCTCCAACAACCTTGACATTGGCACAGACATCTGTATGTTACAAAACTCGGCCTCCATGCAACCCTGCACATGCTAAAAGCCAATATGCTGTCCTAAAACTCCTATGTCTAGGGCAGCGCAGCCACATGATCGAAGAGTTGTTGATGGCTCTACAGGCCCAGGTTGACATGTGGCTGACCCTGCACAATCTGAAGCCAGGCAAGGTCATGTATAACAATGGGGCTAACCTGCTGGCAGCTCTTCGCCTCAGCAATCTTATGGAGTACCTTTTCTGGCCTGTGTGATGAACCAGTTACTCAGGTTTACATCCACTGCTGGAAAAGGCCAGGAAACTATGCTTGCACTTTTGATGTTTCCACCCAGCCACTTCTTGTCTGTGACATACCTACACGGTGGAATTCAATGTTGCATATGTTGCAGAGGCTAAGCCAGTAGCAGAGAGCGATCACGGAGTACCCGATGGTGCATGCTATTAGCAGGCGCTGTATGGAGGTCCCTCGCTTCACGCCTGTCGAGTGGCTGCACATCAAAGATGTGTGTGTCGTTTTAGCCTGTTTTGAGGAAGCAACTAAAATGGTCAGTTGTCATGATGCACCGATCAGCGTGACCATCACTGTTGTCTGCCTGCTGGAACAGACGCTACAGGGCCTCAGGGGCAATGATGTGTTGTCACAGGAGGAGGAGGAAGAAATACCAATCTCCCTACTGTCTGGTCAATCTTCCATTTAATCAAAATAAGAGGAGGGAGATAATATAGGTCCAGAGGCAGGGAAGAGAGCTACAATAACGTTCCCCCCCCCCATCCATCACTAACCCTAGCTATTGTACGTGGATGGCAGGACAAGCCAGAGGACACTCTTAGGCCTGACCCCGAGGAACGTGGGTTATCATCCTTATGTAATTTGAGGCATAAAAGTGCTTTTATGCTGCTGTGCTTGCAGAAGGACCGACACATAGCCCACAACAAGACAGCTTGAACAGAGCATTTCTCATTTCCACAGGGATGTATCTGCAATGGACCGCAGGTCTGTAGATCATGGGAGACAAGCAGGAAGCCACTGCAGCAGCACCATCAGTGGTGGCAGGGAAAGTCTAACAGAGGTGTGGCATAGTTTCGGCAGCCCATCGCAGCCTGCAGCAAAAGTATAGCGTAGGACTCACAGTCACAGGCAGCAGTTATCCATGAAGATCCAAGAGTATGTCAGCTCTCAGTGGATTTAGTCAGACATGGTGTTGGCCGTTTTGAATTCTGGGTATGTAAGCTGGACAAATGGCCAGAGCTTGCACAACATGCTTTAGAGGTGCTTGCCTGTCCCGCTGCCGGTGTGCTAGCAGACAGGGTATTTAGCACAGCTGGGGGTGGGATAACTGACAGATGCATTCACCTGTCCACAGACAATCTGGATCGCCTGACATTTATAAAAATGAACCAAATGTGGATATCACCTGACTTCTGCACCCCTATGGCAGGTTCTACTGATTAGTTGGCACGCTCGCAATTTTTACTCACATAAGACTGAGCATAGATTTGTATCAAAGACCACACTGTGCCCTCAAGCTGCTGTTGGTTGTGGAACTGCTGCTGCTCTCCTTTTCCTACTTCTGCCATTTTTCATCTTCCTCCTCCCAAAACAAAAAATTTCTAAAGCACAAGAAATATCTGTAGTTCTACAGCTTTTCCTTGGAGAAGGCCCGTGCTTGGCTGTTCTGTTTACCTGGTAAAATCTGCAAACATTATGACATTGTTTTTAAAACAAGCAATGCACCTGCTGTCTTGCCTAGCAAAATGTTTGGTAGCTCTACAGCTGTTCCTTGGAGAAGGCCCGTGCTTGAGTGCTGTGTTGCCTCCCAGAATTTGTCCTTGTAAAATTTATGACATTGCTTTTAAAGCAAGCAGCACACCTGCTGTCTTCTTTGGCACAATTTTTGATCTAAGAGACCTTCTTTTGCTTTCAGTGACCCCTGTGTGCTACAATTCACCCTTACACCACTGTACACTATTTTGATAAATTTTTGGGAGGAGTATGCAATTTGGTGGACTTTGACTGCATTGGAGACCTTCCGGAGGGCAAATTAGTGAACCCAATTTTTGCTCTCATTGACTTTGATGGGAGTCAAAATTGAACGTCCCGATTCCCGATGATTTTTGTGAATCAGCCCGATACTTACACAAACCAATTATTTAACTAATTGCTCATCACGAAATCCTCAACAGCAGAACAGGGGGAAGACTGCACATGTAGTAACAATGGCTACTAAGGGGGAAAAGGCTGCAGTAAGACCGCTATCTCCAGTTGTAGCGTTCCTTCATTCTAAAGATTAAGATCATTGACTGTCAAGAGCATACATCTTATATCTGTTTCCAGCTTCCTCAAGCTTAAATTTTTTATGTACAGGTTCCCATCAAAGCTTCCCCATTTCCCGTGAATTCCTGTGATGATGCACTAGTGGTGAAGGGGACAGGACTTTGCTATCTCAAGGTCTCTAACTACGAATTTGCATGTAGACTGCCGACACCAGAAGGCTTTCTGGAACTTGATTGAGATAGGAGTGCAATTTGACAGCTACAACAGTGACTGAGCAGTCCCATTAAGGATTCTCTCTGTTGATCCCAGAAGGGTCGGGGCTAGGAAAGGTGCCTTAAACCTAGTCTGTCTCTCAAAATTCTACATCCTGCTTCACCTTTTGTGGCCAAAAGGAATGGAAACCAATGAAATTCACCAAATGGAACATTCGTTCCCTTATGGATAACAGTAACTGTGATGGTCCTTAATTAAGTGCTGCCATCATAGCCAAGTAACTTCTGAGATACCACATCAATATCACATCCTTGAACACAACATGTCTATCTGAAGAGGGACAACTCAGGAAATTCTTTTCGAAAGGACTATTGGCCAACAAGCAGTAGATCCACAGAGTTGGCTTAATTATCAAGAACAAGATTGTAAGCCAACTTAGTTGCCCTCCCATTTGTATCAAGGAACACCCCATGGCCCTCTGGCCCCATCTGAGCAACAACTGGTTGGCGACTATCATCAAGGAACACTCTTATTGTGATGTGAACGTGGAACTGACCGCTGTTCCCAAAGAGGACAAGCTGAACTATTGGTTGACTTCAACAGAAGTATTGGGCATAACTCCAATATTTGGAGGCTTGCCACTGGCAAAGAAGGTGTTGGTGAAGTCAACTTCAACGACATTCTCCTCTTGAGCAAACATGTAGAGTATGATCTTGTCATTGCTAACACATGTCAGAAGGACAAATATAAAACTACATGGATACATCCTTTGATCAAAATACTGGCGTCTCCTGGGCTACGTAGTCATTCATATCTGCAACCTGGAGGATGTACACACCATACGGGCTATACGTGAAAGTACTTCTTGTTGGACAGTCCACCACATAGTTTGGGCTCAAAGACAAGCAGGGAGAAACTCCGGCCACGGGATGTACTTTTTGGTGTCATCATGCAGCAGTTATTTAAGAGATGGGCTGCCTATCCAATGAGGCAGACATAAAATGACAATGTAAGGAGAAGTAGGAGAACCCACAGAAACTCCCAAACAAAAAGGTTGTAGCTAAAAACTCATTGGCCCTGGTGCAAAAGTTTAGCTCCCCCCTTCCTCTGTGCAACTTCTCTTCACGGCCGTTTGCATTGCTGGCAGAGTTCCCTCTAAGCCTTTGTACTAGTGATCTGGGCAATTATGAATCTGGGCGCTGTTCCCTCTAAGCCTGGCAGTACAGGCCCGAATCAAATACATATTATCGTACAGCGCACTAATAATTAGCTATAAAGCCACCATGCACAAATATACCGCTAAATCTGTTTATTCAATACCCCAAACGATCGTTTGTCGCATTATGCTATTTACGTAGCCATTAACAGACAACGACTGTCGGGTTACGCAAATAATGTAGGCGCATTACGTTAATGATATAATGCATGACGAAATTCAAGCTGAGACGTGTTACATCAGTATACAGGACCCCAAAGCATCCAGGCAAATACTATTAAACAGCATCCAGATTTAGCACAGTGAAGGTTATTGTCCACGTCCCTTAAGGGGTTAATGTCTGTATAACTGCTGATTTATGGCAGTAGAGGTGTTAGTATTAGCATTCCTGGTGATCTAAGCCAGTGAAAGGGTTAATGCCAATATTCCTGGTAGTGTTGGGCAGTGAAAAGGGTTAGTTTCAGTATACCTAGTGGTCTAAGGCAGTGAAGGGGGTTAAGGTCAATATACCTGTGGTCTAGG
Organism: Eleutherodactylus coqui; assembly: GCA_035609135.1. Lineage (NCBI taxonomy): Eukaryota > Metazoa > Chordata > Amphibia > Anura > Eleutherodactylidae > Eleutherodactylus > Eleutherodactylus coqui. The sequence continues at coordinate 35,672,767 of CM069408.1, forward strand.
CTAGTAATGAGTTAAAGGGGTTGTACCAGAATTTGAAGTTGTCCCTTATCCACAGGATAGGGAATAACTTGCTGATCGGTGGGAGTCTCACTGCTGAGGCCCCTGCCGATCTCAAGAAGAGGACTTCTGCGTCCTGCCCTCCTGTCACTGTGGGGGCTCACTTATTCCCCCCCCCCCCCCCCCCCGCAGTGTTGTTACTCTGAATGGAGCACCAGCCGCACATGAGTATCTCAGAAGTCTCACTGAAAGTGAATCGATTGCTGGTCCTCACAACAGGGGGTGCAGTGAGACCCCCACTGATAAGTATGTTCTCCCCTCTTCTGTGGACAGGGAATAACTTGAAATTCTGGTACAACCCATTTAATATAAGGATCCCTGGTGATCTAGGGAAGTAAAAGGGCTAATTCCGGTATCAATGGCTGTAAGTTTCCACCCTACATATAGATGAGTACAGGGAAGGCTAGAGAGGACCATGTAGCTGTAATTCTACATCCCCCACAGTTCTTGGAACCCTCTGTCTGATCTCCAATGGGAAAGCCAGGGTGCAGTGTGGATAGGCTGTGTCCTGCTGGCTTAGGGTCCAGACCCAACTGCTGTGACCCCAATAGCTACGCCACTGAGTGCTGCCAATAATGATGTCTGAAAAACGGCTGCTTCTTTTCAGAAAGAGTGCCACTTTTGTCCATGGCTGAGTCTAGTATTGCAGTTCAGTCCTACTCAATTGAAGACCTATGGCCAAAAGTGGTGACAGTGATGGAGTTTCTGAAAGAACGCCGCCGTGTTGTTTTAAATCCTGTAGAGTCCTTTAAGGGGTCAATAAGGAAAACTCTGATGTTCTACCTGCGCCGCGGCCTGTGCTATGTGTAAGCCGCTGGTTGTGCAGAACACCACATCCCATAAATCAGTAGGACAACACCTGGGAGACCCCCTCACATGCTGTCAGTCACAGCTCACATAGAGCCCCACCATCCATAAAAAGCTCCGTCCTTCCATTTCCCAGCAGTCTCGCCGCCGGTTGCTCGCAGGCCCAGCTGATTGAATCCAGAGATATCCTGATGCTCGCCATGGCTATTAATGTTAGCAGCGGGGCACGTGGGGGGCGGTGATACTTCCTGCAGGAAAGTGGCTTTATGGACTGTCAGTAACCACAGGATATTAAACAGATTTTTTATGTACCCCAATAGAATTCACTGCTCATGGAAGGGGGCCTATGGTGCTGAGTGCAGTCATGTGGGGGGCTGTGATACTGTGTGGAGGCATGTGGGTGGCTGCCATGGTGTATGAAGTCATGTAAAGGGCTGTGATACTGTGGGGGGCTATAACTGTGTATGAAGTCAGGTGGGGGGATATGATGCTATGTGGGGGCTATGACAGTGTATAAAGTCATGTGGAGGCTATGATGCTGTGTGGTGACAATGTTGGGGGTTATGATGCTTTTTTGGAGGCATGTTGAGGGCTATAATCATGTACAAAGTCAGGTGGGGGGGCTATGATGCTATGTGGGGGCTATGACAGCGTATGACATCATGTGGGGGATATGATGCTGTGTGGTGGCAATGTTGGGGGTTATGATGCTTTTTGGAGGCATGTTGGGGGCTATAACAGTGAAGTCATATGGGGGCTATGATGCTGTATGGAGGCATGTTGGGGTCTATGACAGTATATGAAGTCATGTGGGGGGATGTGATGGTGTATAGAGGCATGTTGGGAACTATGACAGTGTATGAAGTCATGTAGAGGCTATGAGGCATGTTGGGTCTATGACAGTATATGAAGTCATGTGGGGGGCTATGATGCTGTATAGAGGCATGTTGGGGTCTCTGACAGTATATGAAGTCATGTGGGGGCTATGATGCTTTTTGGAGGCATGTTGGGGTCTATGACGGTGTATGAAGTCATGTGGGGGCTATGATGCTTTTTGGAGGCATGTTGGGGTCTATGATGGTTTTTGAAGTCATGTGGGGGGCTATGATGCTGTATGGAGGCATGTTGGGGTCTATGATGGTGTATGAAGTCATGTGGGGGGCTATGAGGCTATATAGAGGCATGTTGGGAACTATGACGGTATATGAAGTCATGTGGGGGGCTATGATGCTTTTTGGAGGCATCTTGGGGTCTATGACTGTGTATGAAGTCATGTGGGGGCTATGATGTTTTTTGGAGGCATGTTGGGGTCTATGACGGTATATGAAGTCATGTGGGGGCTATGATGCTGTGTGGAGGCATGTTGGGGTCTCTGACAGTGTATGAAGTCATGTGGGGGCTATGATGCTTTTTGGAGGCATGTTGGGGTCTATGACGGTGTATGAAGTCATGTGGGGCGCTATGATGCTGTATAGAGGCATGTTGGGGGCTATGATGCTGTGTGAAGTTATGTGGGGGGCTATGAGGGTATATGAAGTCATGTGGGGGGCTATGACGCTGTGTGAAGTTCTGTGATACTGTCTTGTGCGGTTTATAATGCTGTTTGTTATTGTGTTTGGCTATGCTGCTGTGTGCAGTGAAAGGTGATACTGTCTACTGAGCCATTATACCGAACCTAATCCTATTATGTGTGATACTGTCCGCTGAGCTGTGTATCTAATCCCATCATGCATGATACTGTTTGCCGAGCTGGGTATCTAATGCTATAATGTTTGGTACTGTCTGCTGAGCCTCTGTATCTAATCCTATCATGTGTGATACTGTCTGCTGAGCCGCTGTGTATCTAATTCTATAAAGTATGATGCTGTCCGCTGAGCTGTGCATCTAATCCCATCATGTGTGGTACTGTCTACTGAGCCTCTGTATCTAATCCCATCATGTGTGATACCGCCTGAGACCCCCCTCTCTGCAGCAGGATGCATACATCATGGAGGTTGGGAGTTTTGCTCCGACCTCGTGTTACCAGCAGGTTGATGGAGTTAGCAGATGGATTGGTGTGTCGGGGGAGGGGAGCGTCCTACAGGCCGTAAATATCTCGCTGACAGTTATTATTCTCATTTGGTTTCAGGTGCTAAAAGATCTGGAACAAAGTGGTGTTTGTAGCAGAAGAATTATGTCCAGTTTGCCGTCTGGTTCGGCTGCAGCTGGCGGGAGCGCCACTTATAGACAATGTAACAAATCGCTTAAACCCAGCAGCAGCCGTCACTTCATAACACGGCTGATTCCCCTCACATGTGTGTGCGCCGACTTCGTAGCGCAGCGTGTAACGCCACATCCCATCCGTTATACTTACAACTTTCCTGAGAAACTAGTTTGATGCAATGATTGTCCACCTGTTATCAGAAAAACGGTGCAAACATTCACCGCAGCCGCCACCCAATGGAACACCGGAGAGAGAATCGTTTATTCCATATACATGCGGGTGTTTGGATGTGATGATCGGTTCTCATTAGAAGGCATTATAACTGGCACCCATGAACACTGTGGTATGGCATGGTTACGGGGGTCCTATGACTGCCACTATGATGGGGCCCTCTATGTCTAGATAGGGCAGAATTTGCTGCAATGGGCATTCTGCAGCAGATCTGCAGCGCAAAATCCACACCATTTGGTGCGGAATTCACACCCTCATTTGAAGAGGTGGAATCCGCACCGCAAATCCACTGTAGCTAATTAATATGCTGCAATGCGCCAGACAGGCCACAGAGGGGTTTTATGGAAATCTCCTGTCACGGTGGCTCTATTATGACAGCAATTGTAGGGCAATAGTTTTCTGATGATGCTACCTATAAAGTCGGATAGGGTGAGATGGTAAATTTTGTCAAGTTTGTGACGCCAGTCCATATACGGCCGAGACCTGTGCTGGACAAAATAATAATATAAATGGGTAAAATAAAATAAAAGAGAAATTGTCCTTTTTTCTGGAGTGTAGTGTGGTACTTCAGTGCAGATGATACTGCGGTGAGAAGGGACTCTAGGAGGCAGGGTTTAACTTTCAAACAAGTAGTACAGTTGATTGCTTAGAGAAAAGGATCTTCAGTAAACTTCATTCAATTATCATTACTTTGCTCCTTGAGATAGATACACACATCTGCTAACATGCAGGCATTAACTACAGTAGCTATATCGGTACTCGTGGGCTTTATAATAGTGAAATCAGCATGGGAATCTTTTCTATCCGCTACACTTTGCCCTTTTGCTTCTTTTTCTTTCTTTAACTTCTGTTTCTTTAAAGGGGTTGTCTCACGAAAGCAAGTGGGGATATACACTTCTGTATGGCCATATTAATGCACTTTGTAATATACATCATGCATTAAATATGAGCCATACAGAAGTTATTCACTTACCTGCTCCGTTGCTGGCGTCCCCGTCGCCATGGATCCGTCTAATTTCACTTTCTTCTGGCGTTTTTAGACGCGCTTGCGCTGTGCGGTCTTCTTCCTGGTGAATGGGGCCGCTCATGCCGGAGAGCTGGTCATCGTAGCTCCGCCCCGTCATGTGTGCCGATTCCAGCCAATCAGGAGGCTGGAATCAGCAATGGACCGCACAGAGCCCACGGTGCACCATGGGAAAGGACCCGCGGTGCATCGTGGGTGAAGATCCCGGCGGCCATCTTGGTGAAGGAAGAAGTAGGAAGAAGGAAGACGTCGCAGAGCGGGGATTCGGGTAAGTAATATGTTGTTTTTTTTTTTAACACATCCATTGGGGTTGTCCTGCGCCGAACGGGGGGCCTATGGAAGAAAAAAAAAACACGTTTCGGCGTGAGACAACCCCTTTAAGTATGAATCTTCTATTTAGTTGCTATTGGCTCAACGATAGAAAGCAGAGGGTGGTAATAAATGGTTCGTACTCTGATTGGACCACAGTCGCTAGCGGGGTGCCACAGGGTTCAGTATTAGGCCCCACTCTGTTCAACATATTTATTAATGACCTGATAGAGGGGCTGCACAGCAAAATATCAATATTTGCAGATGACACAAAATTATACAATATAATTAATGCAACGGAAGACAATGTGCGGCTACAAACGGACCTGGACAAGCTGGGGGCTTGGGCAGAAAAATGGCAAATGAAGTTCAATGTTGAAAAATGTAAGACTATGCACATGGGCAGCAAGAATGGATGTTACCAATATTCACTTAATGGGGTACAGCTAGGGAAAAGTGATATGGAAAAGGACCTGGGGGTATTAGTGGATAATAGACTAAACTGGAGTAACCAATGCCAGTCAGCCGCTGCAAAGGCAAATAAAGTCTTGGGGTGCATCAAAAGAGGTATAGGGGCAAAGGACGAGAACATTATCCTTCCATTATATAAGGCACTTGTCAGACCTCACATGGAAGACTGCGTACAATTCTGGACACCGGTGCTCAGGAAAGATGTCACAGTGCTTGAGGGGGTTCAAAGAAGAGCGACTAAACTAATACATGGAATGACGGGACTGGAATACCCCAAGAGGTTATCAATATTGGGACTATTTACTCTTGAAAAAAGAAGGTTAAGAGGCGACCAAATAACCATGTATAAGTACATGAGGGGACAACACATGGATCTCTCCCGCGATCTGTTTACACCCAGGACCACGAAGGTAACAAGAGGACATCCGCTACGATTAGAGGAAAGTAGGTTTCATCACCAACACAGAAAGGGGTTCTTTACTGTAAGAGCAGTTAGACTGTGGAACTCTCTACCAGAGGAAGTGGTGATGGCAAAATCCATAGAGGAGTTTAAAAGGGGACTTGATGTCTTTCTGGAGAAGGATATTACAGGATATAAATATTAGGTTAAGTGTCAATCCTGGTATATAGGCAGGTAGGAACTATTAGGGGTTGATCCAGGGAACAGTCTGATTGCCATTAGGGAGTCGGGAAGGAATTTTTCCCCCAAAAGGGCTAATTGGCTTCTGGCCTTGGGTTTTTTTTGCCTTCCTCTGGATCAACACAGTAGGATAGACAGGCTGGACTAGATGGACAATGTCTTCATTCGGCCTTACATACTATGTTACTATGTTACTTTGGCTGATCCTCCTTCATCTATCCTTGTGTAAACTGTCTCCTTTTCCCTAATTCAATACTCCTTGTTATACTCACACTTTTCTCCTCTGTAAAGAGACCAGGAGACAGGAACTAGGTAACTGGGAACTGTCCAAGTCCTGGATAGCCTAGCAGAGAGAGCTGCTGACTGGAACTCAAGAGGTTGTGGGTTTGAGCCCTGACAGTAGCCCTCCTCTTTGGGAATGGCCTCTAGACATCCCAGGTGCCAGTTTCCCTGGCTATCTTCTGTGAAACTCCTTTGTCAGCCTTGGAGCATGCACATTTTTCTCTCACTCCCAGGAGTTCTCCTCTGACCCATACCCTTGTCACTTCACAAGGTACTTTATTTTTCCAGTCTGAAGTCTAGAATCCTCTCTATACGACAAACTCGTCCTGGCCCTGAACCTTTGCAGGAGAGGGAGGCGGTTAATATCTTCCCACAAAAGTATTGTCATGAAATGGCTTTAGTAGGGAAACATGAAGGCCAGGGTGAATCCTCATGCTGCCCGGGAGCTTCAGCTGGAATGCCACCTAGCTGACCCTTGCTGCAATTGGGAAAGGTCCCAAGAATCTTTGCCCAAGTTTGGGAGAGGGTACTTGCGCCTTCGGGTTCTTGGAGGCTAACCGCACCTTTTCTCCAACCAGGAAAGTAGGAGCTGCTTGGCAATGATGGTCGGACGCCTTCTTATACGTAATCTGGGTTTCCTGTAAGGTTTCTTTTAGTTACTTCTGTGTTTCTGCTAATGCCGTCAGTCTATGGTTAACCGTTAGGACCGGAGTGTTGATCGGGAGGCCAGGAATAAAGACGGATGCGTACCATAGTAGGAATAGAACAGGCTCTGGGTGGTTGAACTGTGTTGAGCATTGTTGTATGTGAACACATAATCCACACAGTCATCCTGTAGATAGGAGATAAAGCAGCGGAGATATTACTCCAAAGTTTGATTTGTTCTTTCCGTCTTAAGCCCTCTGGGGAGATAATGTATCTCAGGAATTGTATTTGGTCTGGGTCTGGTCAAGTTCACATTTTTCTAACTTGATCTAGAGGTTATTCCTTTGGAGTCGGTCCAAGATCACCTGAATGCGTCCATAATGTTCCTCCAAATTGTCAGAGAATATGAGGATGTCGTCAAGATATGCCACTACAAATTGATCTAACAGGTCTTGAAACACATAGTTGATAAAGTGCTGGAAGGTAGCGGGAGCGTCACTAGGGATTCAAAGTGTCCATATCTTGTCCTGAAGGCCATCTTCCACTCGTCTCCGGGCCGGATCCGCATCAGATTATATGCTCCTCTAAGGTCCAGTTTCATAAAGACCTTGGCTGCCCGAAGCCTCTCCAGCAGTTCTGGGATTAACGGGCGAGGGTAGTGATTCTTAATGGTGATCTTGTTTAGTCCCTGGTAGTCAACGCATGGCTGAAGAGTCAAATTTTTTTTCTAACAAAGAAAATGGGTGCTCCTGCCAGAAAAGAAGAAGGCCGGATGAAACCTATTTCTAGATTCTTATCCAAATGTTCCCGAAGGGCCCCTAACTGTGGTTCTGCAAGGTTGAAGATATGCCCAAATAGAATAGAAGAACCAGGGAACAGCTCAATAGGACAGTCGTACGGCCGGTGAGGTGGCAGCTGGTCAGCCTTCTTCTTGCTGCAAACATCCTTGAACAACTGGTAGTGAACTGGTAATTTCTCTAGGTCTTGTTAATCGTCTTCGAGGTCCTCTACTGGTTTAGGTGTGGATGGTGCCATCTGGCAGTTTTTCTTACAGTAGTTTGAAGGGAAGGAAATGATCCTGGTCTCTCAGTTGATAGAGGGATAATGGGTAGAAAACCAGGGAATCCCGAGAATCACTGGAAACTTGGGGGATGAGATGAGTTGGAAGCTGATTGTCTCGTGTTAGTCAGCATTCATGTGGAGCTCCAGTTCCATTGTCTCCTGTGTGATGGGGCTTAAAGAAAAGAGTCATCCATCCACAGTTTTCATATCGATCGGTACGGACTTGAGTCGAGTTGCAATGTCCTTGTCACGAGCGAATGTCAAGTCCATGAAGTTCCCCCCCCGCTCCTGAATCCAACATCGCTGAGCACTGAGTCTTCTAATTGCCTGCTATAATCTCAATTGGGAGAACAAAATGGTGGAACAGGAAAGGGGAGTGGCAAAAACTGTAGTAGAAAATTTGTGGATTTCGACTGCGGTTTTACAGGCAGATTTTGTGCAGAAAATTCTACAGCAAAATCTGCTAAGTGAATGCACCCTTAGGCCTCTCTCACACAGGCGCTTTATACCGTGATTAGCGGGGCATTTTGAATGCTGCGTTAATCGTTGAAATGAATGGGGCCTCGCAGACATGCATTCGATCACGGCGCTGGACAGCGTTTTCCAGCGCCATGATTTTCGGGCGCCGTCTGCTCTATATTTGTCTGTTTAGCGCACCTCATCATCCATCACAATGATGCAGTGCGCTAAAACACGCTGTTGGCCGTAGGGAGCTGTGGAGAAAAAATAAAGTAAAATCGTGGCAATGTACCACGTTTGAAATGGGTATGTATTGGGATGCAGATATTGATGCGGAACCACAGCAGACTTTACCCCTTTAAGTGAGTCGGTGAAATATGCTGCAGATCCATGCCGGAATCTGCATCACAATCTGCACCAAATAGTTCGGATTTTGACACGGATCAGCACCAAAATACACGACACGTGAATGTACGCTAATGGAGTATTGTGCTAGTCACTGCTCGGGGCTCGGTGACTTTTTATCACGATTAGCATGGCGCTTTCAGTACCGCACTAATTGCGGTATACTGCTCCTGTTGTTTTTAATAGGAGCCTCTCAGACAGCCGTTCGATCTCAGCACTATTCAGCACCGCAATTTTGAGTGTTTAGCGCTTCTCATCAATGATGCTGTGGTCAAAAACGAAAGTAAAACGCGGCATAGCGCTACGATTTATCGCAACGCATGTGTGAGGGAGGCCTTAGGTAGCTCTGTGGCTGTCACTATTATGGGGGCACTATGTTTGTCATTATTATTGGGCAAATGACACCATAGTCATTGTGAAATAAGCACATTTTCGACAGGTTTGTCTTGGGCATCCCCATTCCATCCCTATTAGTACTAGTATCATTAAAGAAAATCTATTAGGTGGTCTCTTCTGAATACAGCGGGTCTCGTTTATCAGGACTGTCTAGCAGTAAAACTGTGTTTGTTGCTCATAGCAACCAGTCAGAGCTCGACTTTCATTTTTCTAGAGCAGCTTAAGAAATGAAAGCTGAGTTCCGATTCGTTGCCATGAGCAACAAAGACAGTTTTACTGTAAGACAGTCCTGATAAATGTGAGCCATTAAGTTGTAATGTGGCAGTATATCTTACTGATCATGGAAGGGGTTTTTCGGGGTGTTCAATCCCCTCTCTCTGTGAATCAATGCTTTGGGGAGGGCAGATTTATGCTGGGCCTCTTGATACACTGACTAGACCACTATATGCTGGGCAACTTCATATACTAGACCATTATATGTTGGGCCCCTTGATACACTAGACCATTATATGCTGGGCCCCTTGATACACTAGACCATTATATGCTGGACCCTTTGATACACTAGACCATTATATGCTGGGCCCCTTGATACACTAGACCATTATATGCTGGGTCCCTTGATACACTTTACCATTATATGCTGGACCCCTTGATACACTAGACCATTATATGCTGGACCCCTTGATACACTAGACCATTATATGCTGGGCCCCTTGATACACTAGACTATTATATGCTGGGCCCCTTGATACACTAGACCATTATATGCTGGGCCCCTTGATACACTAGACCATTATATGCTGGGCCCCTTGATACACTAGACCATTATATGCTGGGCCCCTTGATACACTAGACCATTATATGCTGGGTCCCTTGATACACTAGACCATTATATGCTGGGCCCCTTGATACACTAGACCATTATATGCTGGGCCCCTTGATACACTAGACCATTATATGCTGGGCCCCTTGATACACTAGACCATTATATGCTGGGCCCCTTGATACACTAGACCATTATATGCTGGGCCCCTTGATACACTAGACCATTATATGCTGGGCCCCTTGATACACTAGACCATTATATGCTGGGCCCCTTGATACACTAGACCATTATATGCTGGACCCCTTGATACAACAGACCATTATATACTGGACCCCTTGATACACTAGACCATTATATGCTGGGCCTCTTGATACACTAGACCATTATATGCTGGGCCCCTTGATACACTAGACCATTATATGCTGGGCCTCTTGATACACTAGACCATTATATGCTGGGCCTCTTGATACACTAGACCATTATATGCTGGGCCTCTTGATACACTAGACCATTATATGCTGGGCCTCTTGATACACTAGACCATTATATGCTGGGCCTCTTGATACACTAGACCATTATATGCTGGGCCTCTTGATACACTAGACCATTATATGCTGGGCCCCTTGATACACTAGACCATTATATGCTGGGCCCCTTGATACACTAGACCATTATATGCTGGGCCTCTTGATACACTAGACCATTACATGTTAGGCCCCCTCATATACTAGAGCATTACATGTTAGGCCCCCTCATATACTAGACCATTACATGCTGGGCCCCTTGATAAGCTAGATGTCAGGGAATCGAACCAGGGACCTCCTGTGGTCTGGATAATAGCTTTCGCTGCTGAGTCATTCAGCCCTTGGACAGTTCCCCTGCGTAACTCTTTATGCAGCATTCAAAACACAGCGGTAATTGGTAAAAAGCTCATGTGTGAGAGTGGCTTTAGGGCAGGGCCTTTACTCATTGGGTTAAGAAGCAGTATAGCACAATGCCCTCTCTGTTCCATGCAGTAAGCTCAAAGGATATGGACAGGCAGGCGGAAAAATACTGTCCTCTGCAGGATGGCAGCAAGGACCAGCCGGGATGTATACCAAAGCCAGGGCACTTCGGGGGCTGCAGTAACAGCCACAGCGCTCAGTCTGCAGGTACCCAACGTCGTCTGACCAAGGTGAAACGGCGATTCCAGTACCTAGTGGCAGGCCGCAAATAAGTCCATAATGTGCCAAAGAGTCTTCCCAACAAAGCTCAGGACTTTCCAATCTAGAAGAGACTCTTCTTTGTACGGATCCTGCCGGCCACATAAAATGATGTGGCAGGCCAAATTCTGCTCATGGGTCATGAATTTGACATGGACATATATATATATATATATATATATATATATATATATACACACTGAACCCAGTTGTATGCTGGATGCCCACATGCAGCAGTAAACCCAGTTTTTTGCTGAGGACACTCCTATGCAAGACCATTATATGCTGAGCCCCCTCGTATATTTGACTATAATATGCTGGGTCCTTAATACAATAGGCCATTATATTATAGTTACATAGTATGCTAGGCTTAAGGGAGACAGTCTCCATCTAGTTCTGCCTGTTTGCATTCCCCCCTTGTTGATCCAGAGGAAGGCAAAAAAAACAATGAGGCAGAAGCCAAGCAAACCCATTTGGGGGAAAAAAGTTATTTAATGTCTATATCCTGTAATATCATAGCGCTCCCTTCCTAAACTTCTCTATCAATTTTGCCATCATCACGTCCTCAGGCAGAGAGTTCCACAGTCTCACTGCTCTTACAGTAAAGAACCCCGTTCTATGTTGTTGATGAAACCTTTGTTCCTTTAGACGTAGAAGAAGCCCTCTTGTTACTATCGCAATCCTGGGTATAAACAGATAATGAGAGATCCTTTATTGTCCCCTAATGTATTTATACATAGGTATTTGATCGCCCCTTAGCTGTCTTTTTTCCAGGGTAAATAATCCCAATTTTGATGCCTCTCTGGGTATTACAGTCCCCTCATTCCATTTATTAATTTAGTTGCGCTTCTTTGAACCCCTTCAAGCACTGTAACATCTTTCCTGAGCACCGATGTACAGAACTGTACACAGTATTCTATGTGAGGCCTGACAAGTGCCTTATATAGTGGAAGAATAATGTTCTCCTTCCTCGCCCCTATACCTCTTTTAATGCACTCCAAAACTTTATTTGGTTTTGCAGCAGCTGACTGGCATTGATTGCGCCAGTTAAGTCTACAGTCCACTAGTACCCCCAGGTCTTTTTCCATATCACTTTTCCCTAGCGGTACCCCATTTAGTGTATATTGGTGACATTCGTTTCTCCTTCCCATGTGGATAGCCTTGCATTTATCAACATTGAACTTCATTTGCCATTTTTCTGTCCAAGCCCCAGTTTATCCAGGTCCGTTTGTAGCCGTACATTGTCATCCGTTGTATTATTTACCTTGTGTAATTTTGTATCATCTGCAAATATCGATATTTTACTGTGCAGTCCCTCTATCAGGCCATTCATAAATATATTGAACAAAATGGGGCCTAGTACTGAACCCTGTGGCACCCCGCTAGCAACAGTGGCCCTAACAGAGTACAAACCAATTACAGTGATACCTTGGGTTAAGAGTGCTTACAAGCTTTTTGACTTGAGAGCAGGCGCTCTCCTGAATTTTTGCTTTGATTTAAGAGCAAAAACTTGGGTTACAAGCCTTGCTCTCAATGGGGCGCTGTTACTGCCGGTGGCCCCACTGAAAGCAGTGAACTGCTGGCAACCCCTGCAGTGATTTTCAGGGAAGGGCTTTAAATATAAGCCCTTCCCTGAAAATCATCCCTAGCTGTAGTAAAAAATATATACTCTCCTGTCCGCCGCTGCCGGGGCTCAGGCATGTCTAGCCACCGCTTGTTCTCCCTGCATTTTTAATCCCCACCTGCTGAAAAGCTTCAGAGCAGTAAAGCCCTGGCAGACAGGTGAGTATATATTTTTAATTTTTTTTTACTACAGCTAGGGATGGTTTTCAGGAAAGGGCTCATATTTAAAGCCCTTCCCCGAAAATCACTGAGGGGGTGCTGGCGTCCTATTGCTTTCAATGGGGCAATGCCATCCCCATTGAAATCAGTGGGAGAGCTTCGTGATCCGGAATGGAGAATTGGCTTTTCCATTCATTTTAATGTGGAAATTTGATTTGACTTACGAGGGCTTTGGGTTAAGAGCTCCGTCACGGAACGAATTAAACTCTCAACCCAAAGCATCACTGTATTATCTTCCTCTGCTTTCTATCTCTGAGCTAGTTCGTTACCCAGATACACACGTTTTCGCCGAGACCGAGCTGTCTCCTTTTTTTATATCAACCCTATATTGCGGCATGGTCTCAAATGCCTTAGAAAATCCAGACATACGAGATCAATAGACTCTCCCAGATCTAGCCTAGAACCCAAGCTGATGAGGAGTTATATAGTTGTTGTCCTTGAGGTATTCCAGGATGGCATATCTTAGGAATCCCTCAAATATTTTACCAGTTATTGAAGTAAGACTTACCGGCCTGTAGTTACCAGGCTCCTTTCTTGACTCCTTTTTGTATATTGGAACCACATTGACAATACACCAACCCAGTGGTACAACCCTGATTTCGATAGTGTCCCTAAATATAAGAAATAGCGGTCTGTCTATCAATTTACTTAGTTCCCTTAGAACCCTTGGGTGTATTCCATCTGGGCCCAGCGATTTGTCTTCTTTAATCTTTTCTAACTGGCTTTGCACCTCTTCCTGTGTTAGGCAAGCTGTATGCTGGGCTCCCTCGTACACCAGACCCAGCTATATGCTGGGCTCCCTCGTACACCAGACCCAGCTATATGCTGGGCTCCCTCGTACACCAGACCCAGCTATATGCTGGGCTCCCTCGTACACCAGACCCAGCTATATGCTGGGCCCCCCCGTGCACTAGACCCAGCTATATGCTGGGCCCCCTCATACACTAGACCCAGCTATATGCTGGGCCCCCTCATACGCTAGACCCAGCTATATGCTGGGGCCCCTCATACGCTAGACCCAGCTATATGCTGGGGCCCTTCATACACTAGACTCAGCTATATGCTGAGCCCCCTCATACAGTAGACCATTATGTGTTGGGCCCCCTCATACCCTAGACCAGTGATGGCGAACCTTTTAGAGAACGAGTGCCCAAGCTGCAACCCAAAACCCACTTATTTACTGCAAAGTGCCAACACGTCGTTCTAAAAAGGACAGCGCTGCTTCAAAATAGAGAACGTGCAGATTTTGACTGCTTTTTGGACGCGGAAATGCTGCAGAATGTCCTGAGCGGAAATTTCTGTGGAGTATTTCTGCATCCAAAAATCTGTCAAACTCTGCACCCTGTCTATTTTGAAACAACCCATTTTCGCCACATGTAAACATAGACCAGCTATAGTAGTGACCCCCCCACCGTGGCCCGAGCAATAATAGTGACCCCCCAAGTGGCCCCAGCAATAATAGTGACCAGCCCCAGCAATAATAGTGACCACCCCCAGCGATAATAGTGACCACCTCCAGCAGCCCCAGCAATAATAGTGAACCCCCCAGCGATAAGAATGACCCCCTTCCCCCACAGTGGCCCCAGCGATAATAGTGACATCCCACAGCAGCCCCCAGTATAATAGTGACTCCTCCAGCGGTAATAGTGACCACCCCCACAGCAGCCCCCAGTATCACACTGACCCCCCCACACACAGTGGTCCCCAGTATCACAGCGACTCCACCCCCCACAGCGGCCCCCAGTATCACAGTGACTCCACAGCGGCCCCCAGTATCACAGTGACCCCCCCCCTTCCACAGCGGCCCCCAGTATCACAGTGACACCCCCCCCCCCAGCGACCCCCAGTAGCACAGTGACACCCGAGACCCACATACTTACGCTCTCCTCCTTGTGGAAGCGCCGCTCCTCCTCTGCCCGATGCGCCCTCCAGCAGCGCTGATAGCAGGTGCACCCTGACGTCAGTGTACTGCCAGACGTCTCCTCCCCCTGCTCTCGCGGAACCAAGTAGGAGACGTTGGGGGAGGGGAGGGGGAGGAGGATCCTGGCTGCACCCTGACATCACAGTGTGGCCAGGATGCATATTAACTTTTTCTTCCCCACTTCTGCCCTAATCAGCAATTCCAGCAACCTAATTGATTGTTTGGGTTGACTGATTCACCAAACAACAAATCAGGTTGCTGAAATTGCTGATTAGGGCAGAAGTGGGGAAGAAAAAGTTAATTTGCGGCGGGGATCAGCGCACATAGCAGCGCTGCTTAATGAATGCCGGCATGTGCAGGAGAGCCGCAGCCCCTGCTGGTATTCACTAACGTGGTGAGCAGCCGACGGCGACGCGTGCCAGCAGGGAGGGCTCTGCGTGCCGCAGGTTCGCCACCACTGCCCTAGACCCAGGTATATGCTGGGCCCCCTCATGCATTAGACCCAGCTATATGTTGGGCCCCCTCATGCATTAGACCCAGGCAGAACCCTACACAAGGTGTGCAACTATGGGAAAAGATGTGCGAGCAACATGCACAGATACCATCTATAGCAATGCACTGAGGCTGAGTATCATGTCAGGGTCATTAGTTTTAATGTAAGCACTTTTCTGATTTCATTAGCAGAACCCCCTGCTGCTTGTAGATAACCCCCACTCTCCTTTTCTTCTTCTCATAGATATTGATGTTAAGCAGCCACAAAACTGTTTATTGCTAGGTGAGGTCTTGTAGATGTCCAACTGTGAGCTCAGAAATTCTATGAAAGTTAGCACCTATGGGTGATTACCTACCTGCTGGTTGTTTCCCATGCAGTTTGCTCCTTAGCTGCTTTTTAGCTCCGCTCTATTAGGACAGAGCTGTGATCTGTGACTACAGTACATTTACAGTAACTTTAGGAGACTAAAGTTACTTTTACATGGGGCGCATATCACCCGAGTAATTGCTTAAAACTGCAATTTTTAGTGATAGTCGTCCTATGTACTCACAGCCACTGACCGGGCACTGAGCAAGAAATCGCTCAGTAGTCACTAATTGCTTGGTTTCAGATTACTGACTCAACTTGTCACTCAGTGTAAACAGGAATCGCTCAATCTTTGAACAACTACCTGTTCACTGTGAATGGAGGCTGGAAGAGATCTTTGACGCACTCCGCCTCCATTCACTGAACGAGCATGTGTGAAAACACAAGACCAGCAATCATTGGGACGGTTGTCAGGTGTTTATGTGCCCAACAGTCGTCCTGTGTACGGGTACTTTAAGGCTGGGTTCACATGGGGCGAAAATGCCGCAGGATTTCCGTGCAGATTTTCTGCACGCAAATTTCGCCGGCAATCTTAAGCCTGAGACTTTGCAAAAATCTCATCCACAGGCTGCAGACAGTCTGTTGCGGCCAACCCGCGCTTAAACTGCATGCCGCGCGGAATTCAAATCCACAGTATGTCCGTTGTATTGCCCTGTCCGCTGCCGGCTCTTTCCTCTCAATGGGGAGGGATGGCCACAGCGGAATACAGGCGGACAAGCCTCTTTAAACCTGCGCCGAACGGGTTTTGAAGCTGCCTTCCTGCTGCAAAAATGTCCGTGTGGGATTTCTGCCCCGTGTAAATCCAGCCTAAGGGCTTATTTAGACGACCGTATATCGGCTCGGTTTTCACACCCACCCTATATACGGTGTCCTTGTTTGCAGGGGGGGGAAGATGGGAGAGCCAGGAGCAGGAGCTGAGCTGCTACCCCTTCCCTGCCCCTCTCCAGTATTTGCAATGGGAAGGCGGGGTGGGGGCGGAGCTAATTGCCAGTACTTAACTCCGCCCCTGTCTCGCCCCCTCCTATTGCAAATAGTGGAGAGAGTTGGAGAGGGGGAGGAAGCTCAGTTCCTGCTCCTGGCTCTTCCATCCCCCCCCCCCCTGCAGACAAGGGCACCGTATATCGGCTGGGCGTGAAAACCGAGCCGATATATGGTCGTCTGAAATAGCCCTAAAGGTAGTCTTAGACACACCCTGTGTTTCATCATTGGTACAGGCTGCTGCCTTCTCCCTCCTCAAGAATAATAATGCATTGAATAAAGTTTACGTGATATTTATACTTTCCGATTAACACCAAAAATTGCTGTGGAATTCGTTGTTTCAGCCCCCCCCCCCCCCCTTCCTCCCTTTTTCCCCACAAAAGAAAAATTTGAATTAATCGTTAAGCTGAATGGCCAAAAATACAAATTGTCCTGTAGGAAGAAAAACTAACGTTTATACAGTAAAGGCAACAAGGAATAAAAAAAGGTGACGGATCTCGAAATATAGTTATATTGATGTGTTGTGGCGCTGCCCAGGATAGGCAACATCATTATAAGGGTTGTGCCAATTTATAAAGTTATTCCCTATCCACAGAATAGGGAATAACTATGATAGGTGGGGGTCCAACCAATCTCGAGAACTGGGGTCCTGAAGATCCCACATGAATGGAGCGGCGGTCAAACATGCATTTTAATGGGAGTGCCAAAAATTGCATAGTGCGAGCTCTCAGCAATCTCTGGTGCTGTAACTGAAATTAATGGAGCCACAGAACGCATGTACGACTGCCAATTCATTCATGTTGTTCCCTGTAGATAGGGAATAACTTTATAACTTGGCAGAACCCTTTAAAGAGGTTCTCCACTTTGGAAAATCCCTGCTTGCTAAAAGGATCCCTTAATAATAAATTGACCATAATGTGTCCTGCTGCTTGGATCTCTAGTGATCGACTGTAATGAGTGGGGAAACCGGGCAGCAGTGCCCCTACAGGCGAAATGAAGTATTACATAATGTCCATTCACATCAATGGGCTGAATATAGAATAAAGGACAGTACATTTCCTCCAGAGTGAGAGATGCTCTGGCCAAGGGATGAGGATCTTGAACTGTGGGCCCTCCTCTATTAACTCAGAATTCTCTAATAGGGTATATGAAAATATGGGGACATCCTTTTTACAGGGTTTAAGCTCCAACCAGTTGCTACACAGCCCTATTTAGCCACGTCAAACACAATTTCTCGCACTGTAAGCCAGAGACAGCACAGAGATCAATTGATTTCAAAAGGCTGTCGAGGAATGGTCCCAATCACATTGCACCTCTGATGATGATTTTCTTGGAGAAGGATACAGAATAAGACATTTAAGACCAAGCCAGCAATTAGCTGTAGGGGCTGTATACTGGGAATTCCTGCACCAGAAGGGACCACCAGGCCAACATTACTGATGTGAGGTCATCCCAGTCCTCAGCCAAGTGCAGTCACATTCTCCAAACCAATCACACCAGTTATGGACGTTCACTTGTGGGTGTCAGTGACCAGCGATGAATGATTGACAGGATGAGGTGTCCAAGTCTGTGGGTGGAGTATAGAGATCTGCCTGGAGAAACATTGACCAGTCTGGTATGAAAAAGAGGAATACAGTGAGCTATAAATGTGAAATAAGTGAAGAATGGCAGGAGGCAATGATGGAATATCAGCATCAAAGATGGTTCCACCCCGGATGTTGCCAATCAACAAGAAGAGCCCAGAGGAAGAGACAAGATTTTTATAGGCACTGGCACAGACCTCTTCACACACAATCAAGCCTCAGAGATCCGAATATGTTAGCGGCTCGTGATTGCCAGAGCTTATGAAGTCATATTCCTGAGGGGAATATAAAATGGAGCTCAAAGACCAGCGCTGTGCCAACAGAAGAGGGGAGGGGGAGAGGCGCTGGGAAGAAATACCGCCTTCTGGAAATAGCCAAGGTGTGAGGAGGCTTACTAATCTCTTGGACAACACTGTAACCAGTTCTGTGACATAAACAGTTTCACAGCCGCGGCAGAGCCCAAGGATTCCTTACAATACATAGGAGCTTATATAGAGTCATAACATAAAGCTCTTGGGCCATAATGCAACATCTACAACAAAGCCCCCACCTAACATGTGCCATCTATAATTTATTATTTTCATCTGATGTGGCAGAGAAGCTTGTAAGCCCCCTTAGACACTTAGGTCCAGGTACCACCGCTAGCTATATCTCCTATACCTACACCCCTGTTTAGATGTAGGGAAGTAACCATGGTTGCTCTTTAGGGCACCAAAAGTCTATAATCTATGAAACTTGGTTTCCAGTAGCACCAATGAGATTTGGCCACATCACCCAACAGCAGATTATATACCCCCAATCTTGCTATTTTAGGAAATTTCTATGCAAACCTGTAAACGTAGCTTTTAGGGGGTCTCTACCATCACATAACTTTAAGAGACTAACTTACTCATGCCATCTTGTAATCCTTCTAAATATTTGTTTCCTTTTATGATGTTGCCCTATGGGTTCATAGTGTAAGGCTGTTTTGTGTCCTCATGGTGCTGCTGCTTCCCCTGATATTCTGGCCATCCATGTACGATGGCCAACCCAAGAATTAAGTATGATAGAGAACCCAAGTATGATGAAGAACCCAAGAAATAAGTGTGATGAAGAGCTGAAAACTCAAATATGGCAGAGAGCATAAGGCCCAGGTATGATGGAGAACCAAAGAATTAAGTACAACATAGAACCCAAAACCCAGGTATGATGGAGAAGACTCAAGCATGATGTTGAGTATGTGACCTAAGAATGAAGAAGCACTCAAGAACAAAGTTGTATTATGGAGAACCCAAGTATGATGGAGAACCTAATGTTTGCATGGAATTTTTCAATTAATGCTCAAATCATTTCCAGTTGCTCCCTTAGAATTCTTATCTGGAAGAATCCAGGTAGCATCCATCATCTGACTCATCATGAGTTGGGCCTTGGCGTGGACATTTTCTGAGCTATCTTCTTCTCTCTGTACCCTTAACACCATGATTTTTCTGTTAGTAGTTGTCAGGATTAACTAATTCTCCTCAATGAGATCAGCATGTTCTTCTTTTTCTCCACAAGATTGCATCTTTTTCTCCTCCTCCATGAAGTTGGCATCATATTCTCCTTCATGAAACTAGTAGCTTCTGCTTTTTTTCCATGAGATTGGTATCTTTTGCAGCCATCTCCCTTATTAAATCACTTCCAGCTACTATCCTAGGAGGTCCTCATCTGTCCCCCATGTCCACATTGTAGAGTAATCAGTGTGTCTAAAATAAGACTTTTTCACTAAATTGGCAAGTTTGAAGCGTGTGCCTGGCCACAAGATATTTATTGACAGATCCACTGATTTTGAGCATGTCCACTTATGGCTTTTGTGCCTATGACCAACTTTAATTACTATTTCATTACATTTGGTAATTAACTTCATAGCACTGGTCTAAGGATATTTCGTTTAACTTCTTTGCTTCCTTTTCATGCTGGGAATATCTTGAAAAGCTCTAGAACATGTCTGTCCCTCGTATAATGTTTCATGTAATCAGGCCATTGTGACTAAACTCTATTATATTTAGATGGGAAATTTGCGTCTTGACCCGTTCTCCATTCTTGTTCTTGTCTCTTCGTATCAGGCAGAATTGGTGGAGGCAGCTGGACTCCGGAGTTATAGCAATTACCGGATAATGTTTCCGTGCTCAAAAATTTGCATATATAAATCTGATTGTACATTGCTGGAGGCCCGGGTCCTTCTCACCCTCTTGATTAGTTGTAATTACCTGCAACCCAATGCCTGTCTGAAAGCATTTACTTATGCTAATTCTACTGGTGGACATCTAAGGTCAGTTGTAGAGGCAAGTCTCCCGTCATATCAGGCGCCAATCATCTGGACTCAATAAAATGTGCAATAAAACACATGTACTGTTCCGTACTGTCCGTCTTATCCAGTGAGGACCAAAACAGAGCGTATCAAGCAAGGCGGCATCTTAAAGATACCATTCCTTAACATCATCACAGAAGACTGATCGTCAAGGAGATTCGATATGTCCTACGGCTCAGTTCATAATGATGGAAGATGGAAGCAGGAACAGAGAACTGGAATGGGGTGAGAATAATAAGTATATTGTTGGGGATGCTAAGTGACTGACCATTTGGACATACAGTATGCGCTGCTCAGCCATATTGTGTACTATGCACCAATGCAGCCCCGTACACAGCAATCTGCGATGCCCTATGTGTTCTGACTAGAGATGAGCGAACGTACTCGTTTCGAGTAATTACTCGATCGAGCACCGCGATTTTCGAGTACTTCAGTACTCGAGTGTAAAGATTCGGGGGGCGCCGGGGGGCGGGGGGAGGCGTGGCGGCATGGGGGGTGGCAGCGGGGAACAGGGGGGAGCCCTCTCTCTCTCCCTCTCCCCCCCACTCCCCGCTGCAACCCCCCACTCACCCACGGCGCCCCCCGAATCTTTTCGCCTGAGTACGGAAGTACTCGAAAATTGTGGTACTCGGGCGAAAAAGGGGCGTGGCCGAGTATGCTCGCTCATCTCTAGTTCTCACGCCTTTCTATCATCGCCAGCAAGAGCTTTTTTAGCAGTTTGCTCTACATCTGATTGGACCTGATGGACGGCCTTCACTCCCCACACACATTAATGAGTCTTGGGCGCCCATTCTTATTGCATCTCCGGTTGTCCTTCCTTTGACCACTTTTGGTAGGTACCAACCACTGCATATTGGGAACAATCCACAAACTTGTCATTTTGGTGATGTTGTGACCCAGTCAACATCACACTTTGCCTGTATCGAAGTCACTCAGTTCCTTATACAGGCCCGGACTGGCCAGCAGGGGAAGAGATGGATCTTCTGGTGGGCCCTAAGGCAGGAATGCGCCCCCAACACTGTAACTTGCTTTTTTGGCTTCCGACACATCAACTTCAAGATGTGCAACCTCATCTATCTCACCCCTTGACAGGACCATTGAGACAAGATATTCAATGTTACTTGCATCGCCTGCAAGGCCTTGTTCACACTGCCAATTTGCTTTTCATTCTTTTGTTGGTTGTTCTATTACGGGGCGAAAAACCAAAAGCATGATCCATCTCATGATAGAACCAAACGTCACCAGACGGCCCTTTTGACTGTAATGGGATCCGTTTTGGGATACATTTTGGTAGAAGACTCCTTCAAAAATAAGCCAATCACAGTATGTGTACCTGCTGAGACTTCTAACAATTAGCTGCAAACTATTATAGAACCCACCAGCAAGTGTTCAATTATCCTGTAACGCAACCATAGAAGTAATGATGCAGCACATCATGCCCATTGACATCAATGACTTGCTGGGTCCTCCATAGAAAAGAGGCTTTTATAGCTGCTCTGTGTTCTGGCTAATTTATGGAGGTCCTGAATGGGGGATTCCTATCTGTTAATCCAGAGAGCTCTAGAAGGGTAGCTGAAAAGGTGTTTTCTAAAGCAGATACCTCTTCAGAAGAAAAGACTATATGGTACCGACTCAGTCCTGACCCAACATCCGACCTTCACAGGAGCTGGGCTATGGTAAGCCGCTGGTGGTGTCCTCACACAATACACAGGGGGATGAAACAGTGTTCTAGGGCCCTATTTTATTAGTAGCTTTGATGTTACCCCCTAGTCCCAGTCAGCAAAGCTAAAGCAGAGCTTTAGCGTGAGGACTATAATAAATAGCACCCCATATCTCAGCTTCTTGGGCCCTTGTGTAACGGCCCATCTACATGGGATGATTATCACTTGTGTCGGGGTCTTTGCCTTGTAACTAGAGATGAGAGAACGTACTCGGTAAAGCACTACTCGTCCGAGTAATGTGCTTTATCCGAGTACCTCCCCGCTCGTCCTGAAAGATTCGGGGAGCGCCGCTGCTGACAGGTGAGTTGCGGCGGCGAGCGGGGCAGAGCGGGCGGGAGAGAAGGAGAGAAAGATCTCCCCTCCATTCCTTACATTACTCGGACGAGTAGTGCTTTACCGAGTACGTTCGCTCATCTCTACTTGTAACCCAACCCTCAGTGTCATTGTTCTGTACCCCAAGTGTTAATGTGCCATTGTCCTTTATCCTAAGTGTTAGTGTCTTTGCCTTGTAACCCAAGCCTCAGTGTCATTATCCTGAACCCCAAGTATCAGTGTCATTATCCTGAACCCCAAGTATCAGTGTCATTATCCTGAACCCCAAGTATCAATGTGTCATTGTTTTGTACCCCAAACCCCAGTGTCATTATCCTGTACATCAAGTATGAGTGCGTCATTGTCTTGCACCCTAAGTATCAGATCTTTGCCCTGTACCCCATGTGTCAGTGTCATTGCCCTGTACTTCAAGCATTAATATCATTATCCTGTACCCCTAGTATCAATGTGTCATTGTTCTTTAGACCAAGTAACAGTGTGTTGTTGTCCTGTACCCCAAGTGTCATTGTATCATTGTCTTGTACCCCAAGTGTTAGTGTATCATTGTCGTGTACCCCAAGTGTCAGTGTATCATTGTCCTGTACCTCAAGTGTCAGTGTATCATAGTCCTGTACCCCAAGTGTTAGTGTATCATTGTCGTGTACCCCAAGTGTTAGTGTATCATTGTCCTGTACCCCAAGTGTTGGTGTATCATTGTCCTGTACCCCAAGTGTTGGTGTATCATTGTCCTGTACCCCAAGTGTTAGTGTATCATTGTCCTGTACCCCAAGTGTCAGTGTATCATTGTCCTGTACCTCAAGTGTTAGTGTATCATTGTCCTGTACCCCAAGTGTTAGTGTATCATTGTCCTGTACCCCAAGTGTTAGTGTATCATTGTCCTGTACCCCAAGTGTTAGTGTATCATTGTCCTGTACCCCAAGTGTCAGTGTATCATTGTCCTGTACCCCAAGTGTTAGTGTATCATTGTCCTGTACCCCAAGTGTCAGTGTATCATTGTCCTGGACACCAAGTGTTAGTGTATCATTGTCCTGTACCCCAAGTGTCAGTGTATCATTGTCCTGTACCCCAAGTGTTGGTGTATCATTGTCCTGTACCCCAAGTGTCAGTGTATCATTGTCCTGTACCCCAAGTGTCAGTGTATCCTTGTCCTGTACCCCAAGTGTCAGTGTATTCTTGTCCTGTACCCCAAGTGTTAGTGTATCATTGTCCTGTACCCCAAGTGTTAGCGTATCATTGTCCTGTACCCCAAGTGTTAGCGTATCATTGTCCTGTACCCCAAGTGTTAGTGTATCATTGTCCTATACCCCAAATGTCAATATGCCCATTATTGTGTACTGTGGCGGTAGAGTACTCCCATTGGTTTCAATGAGACCTGGCAGATCTGCGTTCAAACGTGACCTTTTCTAATGCCACGATTTTCGAGTGCCGTCTGCTGTATTTTGCACTGATGGGGTGCGTTAACCCTCGTACAGATCTGCAGCGCAGGGAGGCGCACATCCAGTGCAGGAATATGCAGCTTAGCTGCGGCTTTCTGTTGCGGTTTTGGAGTGACTACCCACTATAGTTCTTTTTCACCGCGAAATTCACAACATTTTTTTCTCCAGGGGTCTATGGGACTTGTTAATGTTAAAATCGCAATCACGCACAATCGCGATTTCGCTGTAAATTGCGATTTTGCGTGATCGCGATTTTAACATTACAAGTCCCATAGACCCATGGAGAAAAAAAAACACTGCGAATTTCGCAGTGAACAAGAACTGTAGTGGGTAGTCACCCTGAATGAAGGAAATATGCATGGAAAAATTCCATGCAGATTGTGTCGTGTGAACATACCTCATAGTAACATAGTATGTTAGGCTGAATGAAGACAACGTCCATCTAGTTCAGCCTGTTTCCACCCTCACCCCCTTGTTGATCCAGAGGAAGGCAAAAAAACACCAATGAGGCAAAAGCCAAGTAGCCCATTCAGTGGAACAAATTCCTTCCCGACTCCATAATGGCAGTCAGAATAATCCCTGGAATAATCCCTCAACGTTTGGAAGTTCCTACCTGCCTACAAGACCCGGATCAACAACCCCGCTGGTTATTTAATTCCCTTATCCTGTAATATCATAGACTCCAAAAAGACATCTAGTCCCCTCTTAAATTCCTACATCAATTTTGCCATCACCACGTCCTCAGACAGAGAGTTCTACAGTCTCACTGCTCTTACAGTAAAGAACCCCCTATGTGTCAAGATACAGTGCAATACTTGTCTATGAGCAGATGTGGCGTCTCCTCAATAATATTATTCTTTGCACCATCTCTGTCTGGACGGTCGTACACTCCTGTAGTAATTGTAGCTGCTAATTTCCAGTTGTCAGATGATGTTGAAGGGCTCAGCGCTGGCACAGGACATTCAGTGCCCGCTCCTATGCCAGTCTGCTTACTCTAGAACTGGCAGCCTCCTCACATTGAACACTGAAGTCTTGGCCGTCTTACAGTTTTCATGAGAGGACATAGAGGAGCTCTTTACTCAAAGCCATATGACCACAACTCTCTCATACACTTCGGGCCCCATTCCTTCCCGTCTTATCACTGAGTCTTCTTCTGCCAAGTCCATGTGTTCAGGAGAAAGTAGCTCTTCCAGAACTAACTCCTGTGTAGTGTCTGGTAGTATGGCGGTGCCCACAGTGTGGCATTCTGCCACCTATAGAGACAAAGTACTTCCAGCTGTTTTTGCCTCCAGATCATTGATCATCATTATTGATGGTATAATAAAAAGTTCTGCAACTATGTATCACTTCCCCTACAGATCTCTGCTTACTGTCAGTGAATATCTTGTTTCTATACAGAGACGGAAACGCTATACAGCTGTAATACTTCTCACAGCTGAGGGTTTGTTACAGTTGTATCCAGTCTAGACAATCAGCTAAACAGTTTGCACTCCAGAATGATACATTTTACCTGCACTGATACATTGTAACAAATTAGTTCATGCACAAATACGGTATGTAGCGGCGAGCATATTTGCGCATGCGCTCATCTGAAGAAGCCATTATCTTTGGGAGGCCTGATTACTGATTTTCCAGAGCTTCACGTTAACCCACCGTGTGCTGCTGATGTATTTAGCTCATAGAGGATTCTGTAGACTAGATACAATTATGATAAGCCCTCAGCTCAGCGAGCAAGACAAGGAGAAAATAGTTTATAAGAATATGTCCATTCAGTGACAGCAAGCAGAAATCTTGAAAATGGTGAGTAATTGAAACATAGCGTATTTTAGAAAGATTGGGATTAAGATTTTTTTTTCCCTGCCCCTTCCACATGGATGATGCAAGCGGATATTTTTACCGTGGGTATTTATAGCGCCCACCTGCTAATTAATCCGCAGGATTCCATGAATTTCTCCTTAGCGGCCCCTGATCATTGACTGAGGAGGTGGGTGCAACCAGCGCAAGCGAATTCCAGAGGGATCAAGGGGCGAATTCCGCTGATCTGCAAATCGACCTGATCTGTTGCAAATTAAAGCAGTCCCCCCCATCCCCGCTGGCTTCAATGTGTCACCAGGATGAAGCCTGCCGTGACAGCAGCCACTTGCTGGAACAGCCGGAGTCCTGACTGACAGCTTCATGTGGCCCTGTAGCAACCAAGGGCCGGTTACTGGGTAAACACAGCAGAAGCCGGAGCTCCTGTGCCATGCTGCACTGATGGATGGGGCTGGTATTTCTTAGGCAGATGCCCCCAATATGACTTGGCACAGACTGAAAGTATTAGATTCGGATGACAGATTATGATCTGACGCCAGCTGCAGTGGAAACTTCACTGTAGCACAAAAGATGCAGATTCTATATGATCCCATTACCATTAACCCTTCCCTGATCCAAGAGTGACTACGTGTCATATGTCAGGACTCTGTTCCACTACTTGGATTGAGGACTGTGGGGACCCTTGTAGTCCATAAGATCTAGGGGGGAAAAGTATGGCCGTCAGGTTCCTTCCAGTGATTCATACTACTAGCTCTTCCATGGTGCCAAAACAGGGGGAAATCGAAGGTAGAGTTAACATCTCTCCCCGAGAAATGGGAGATCTCCTGGAAGAGCAGGTAAAGCTCGCTACTGTCATGTTCATTGGCCGCGGCGTTAGACGTTGTGTGCGGAGATGCCTGAGAGTCAAGATGAGTGCAGGGATAAGGAGAGGTGACTAACTGTACGCCTGACCTGGGGTCCCTGGAAGGGAGGGTTTTGATTTGGGGCCTATATACACTGAACTATCACTGCACTAAGAACCGTTGGCGCATGACATATTGTGATCAGTAACACAGAACCACGTGGCGGCCAAGTTGCGATGTGCTCTCAAATAATGTGGTTGATCCTAGAGGCAAACGTCAGGTGGCAGGTCTGATATCTCAACAACATGCCATGGTGGACCAACTGACCCAGCTGCACAATAGCGAGGAAGTTAGATAACGTTTCACAATGACTATGTGGCGTACCTGGCATTGTCCAAGGTTCAATACTGGAGATAAGGTTGTCCTTGATGACCCAGAGTCACTGCCAGCAATGCCTTGGAAGGCCCAGGAAAGAGGTCAATGCACATTAGACACATGGGAACATGGGAGAAAGATGTTTGGAGTAATGAGTTGCGTTTCCTGCTGAACCATATGGATGGCCGGGTCATGGGTGCACCGTTGGGGTTCAAGAAGCGGCTGGTGGCAGTGTCATGGTCATTGTCTGGGGAGCGTTTTCCTGGCATCGCCTAGGACTGTTGGTCATCATATCACAATCTTTGAATGAAAAATGCTACAGGCAACTGTAGGCTGACCATCTGCTCCTATATCTTACAAGTCTTCCCTAACTACAGTACCATCTTTCAACAGGTCAATGCTCTGTGTCATTGAGCTTGGATCACTAGAGAGTGGTTGGAGGAACATGGCAACAAATTCTCCACACTCCTCTGGCCCCCAAACTGACTGGACTGTAACCCCATTGAACATGTTTGGAACATGCTGGAAAGGACTATGAGATCTGCTCCCAATTATCCACAAAATGTGCACCTGTAGTGTACAGAAGTCAATGTACCGAACTTTCTGAGTGGTCTATGTTCTCCTTGTGCTTATGTATTGTCAATGTGTTCTATGTGAGTGAATATGAAGTGTATTGCCTAGCTGCAGCACTGAATGGGTTACTGTCTGGGGTATGTCTGGAAATGTATCTTTTGTATGTCATGTGACCTTCCTCTGGATCAACAACACAGGAGGATAGAGAGGCTGGACTAGATGGACATTGTCTTCATTCGGCCTTACAAACTATCTTACTATGTTACTATGTTGTCATATATATGTGGTTGCAAGGTGCATGGGTGGAGTTGTCTTCTTTCTCTGGCAATCTCCTACTTAGTGTGTCCTGAGAGCAGCCTGTGGGCCAAGAAGATGCAAGAGGCAGAGAGGATGTTGTGTGAGTCCAGGGCCTATCTCATCAGGTCCCTATGCAGTATCGCAAAAGGAACCGCAAGACCGCGTGAACCCACTGTGTAGCTCTGAGTCTGGTTCTTTAACAGTGAGTGTGCACTGGTAGAGAGTTGGCGAGAGAAGGTGAAGCGTGTCTGGGAATAGAGTGCCACAGATGACTTGGCCTGTGAAAATCTCTCTGGTATCCCGTGTTTCCTCCCTGTCACACCACGTGTCCACCTGCACCACGTTTTTGCCAGTGGATGTAAAGTTGTTATGGACTGTTCCAAGTTTGCAAGTTATCCTACAGTAAATAGCTTTACTGACTGTTCCCGGAGTAGCCTTTAAAAAGTCAACTCTACATGTGTGGACTCTAGAATTCACCGCGGAGAACGGAATGGTGGCGTCACCTGTGACAAAAGGACTACATGTAAACCCTGTTGGGTTTTCCTCATTTAATAACCTGCCCTTGGCCAGTTGGATGCATCCCTGGTTACCCTCCAGGTGGGAGACGGTAGTGCTACCGTGACAAGGTCTATACTCATCCGCGCCATCTCCTAGGCTGGGGCCTGCTCCTTGGACGCTGCACACCAAGGGACGGAGCTGCTGCAGTTGGCATGGGTCGAGTGGCATATGTAGGAGGTTTGCCACCTTGTAGAATCTTTTCCTTAATGTCCAAAAGCTGTAATTGCCCAAAAAGATGGACCAACCTGTTAGTGAGTAGATGTTTCTAATGGTCTGGATTCTATATAAGGGGGGTTTGGTCTGGTGTCTGTACAGAAGGGTTTGGTCATGGGTCTGTATAAATAGGGGTTTTGGTCATGGGTCCATATACAGAGGGATCTGGTGTGTGGTTTGTATATACGCGGTCTGGTGTCTATGTACAAGGGGATCTGGTCTCTGAAAGACAGCGACGATCGACGGCTTAACGAAAACTGCACGATCTCAGTGCAGTTAGACACAACGATATCGCTCAAAAGATTGCTTTTGATCGAATTTTGACCGATAATCATTGTGTCCAAAAGGGCCTTTACTTATCCTGTACTGGTCCTGAGTTACATCCTGTATTATACTCCAGAGCTGCACTCACTATTCTGCTGGTGGAGTCACTGTGTACATACATTACTTATCCTGTACTGATCCTGATATACATCCTGTAGATCTTTTATTATAAAAGTATGAAACATAACAATAAAAGCAAACTGTAACAATAGTAAATAATAATAATACAACCGTATACAGAGATAAGGCCCTTCACCCAGAGTCCATGGTCCACAAACAAAAGAAACCCCATGTCTGGACTCCCCTCCCCCCTGCCGCACGCTCGCACACACACTCAAAACAATATACCTAAAAGAAGAGCATCCAGCTATCCAGAAGATAAAACTAAAACTAAAGCTACAGGTCCAGCCGTACCGCACTGAAACCCCATCATAAACAAAATTAGGCAATAACGTAAACATAACATATATATATATATATACCAATAATTAACTAAATATGAAAATAAAGACCAAGCCAACCGGCATACAAAAATAACTAAAGAAATAGTTTTTCAAAAATTTTTTTTTTTTTTTTTTGGGTCCCCAGTGCAGCTCGGGGGCCATGCCTGCTCCATCAGTCCGTGCCCAGAGTTCTAAAGTTCAGGACGTGCCAAGCCACACCAGGGTTTTTTTTGTTTTTTTTTAATATATATAAACTGTACAACACTCTGCCTGCCGCAGCCTGGGGGCCATGCCCGCTCCACCAGTCCGTGCCCAGAGTTCAATGTTCGGGACGTGCCAGGCTACGGCTCAAGGCGTGAAACCACTCCCCCCCAACCCCCCACCCAACCTAACTACCACCCAGAACGTGAATATATACATATAAAACATACAATAACCAATATACATGACATACACGATATATATTAACATAACCCGAAAGCCTAAGGTCGGCTCACCTGCAGCCCTACTTCACTCCATTTTGCCCAAATCAAAACAAAAAGCTTTATGGTGCACTCACAGCCCGCCACCGGGATTGGAGGTGATAAGGCGGGCACAGACATCACAATGTACTATCCCTTGCATTTTCTCCCTATTCTTTCCCTAATTTGCCCTAGACTGTCCTTAGTGTGCCCCTCAGTCTGACCCTTCATGGAAACCTGTCCCTGCCCTATCCCTCCTCTCTCCCTATCCTGTCCCTATTCTCTCCCTACCTAGAAAATTAAGAAAAACAAACTGTCCCTAACGAAATACAAGCCCTCTCCATAGGAGAGAAGCTTTAGATGTGCCCAGCCTCTCATACTCCAAAGAACGCACCTTCACCAGGTCACCCAGGATGTTCCTACATACCGTATCCACGGGGAGGACTTTCAGCTCCGTCGAGATTAAACACCGTGCACTCCAGATGTGGAACCTGACCACTAGGCTAACTAGAAATAAAGTGCAGCGGTCCCTGCCACCAAGGCCTCTGAACGCTCCATAAGCCCACTCCGCATAGGAGAGGTGTGCCAGCTGAGGCCAGCCTATGGAGACCCCTACCCGTTGGTATACCTCTGTATTAAAGGGGCACTGAAGCAGGAAATGCTCCATGCTTTCCAGCACGTCGCTGCACTCCTGACGGGGGCAACCCCTGTCAATCAGAGGCCTGCTCTTCAAGTTACCCCTTACATACAGTCTCCCGTGAAAGCAGCGCCAAGCCAAGTCCCAAAACTTCAAGGGGACCCGGGTTGAATTCAGTAAACGTAACCCTCCCTCCAGGTCCCGACTTGGGCAGTCCTTGAGCGCCAGGGGCTTCTGGAAATGGGTCAACAGGACTCTTTCGTCGAGGAGCCTCCTCGTCAGAGTCCTGATCTCCCACATCCCCAGACCCCACCGGCGTATCACCTTCAGAACCAAGGTAGCGTAAGCCGGGAGATGTCCGTGCTGCGTGCGAAGGTCCTTCACTCACCCTCCTGTCTCCCATTCCTGGAAGAAGGGCCGAAACCATCCCCTGCAGGAGTAGACCCACGGAGGAGCCCTCTCTTGCCAGAGGTTGCCTATGTTGATCTTAAAAAAAGTGTTTACAAGAAACACCACGGGGTTGACCATAGACAACCCCCCTAGTCTCCTCGTGCGGTATGTAACATCTCTCCTGATCAGGTTCAACCTATTCCCCCACAACATTAGGAAGAACAGGTTGTAGACCCGAGTCCAGAGAGGTTCTGGCAAAATGCATACGCTGCCCAGGTAGATGAATAACGGGAGCAGGTATGTTTTGATCAGGCTAATTCTTTCCCGAAGGGTCAAAGACCAACCCTTCCACTGATTTACCTTGTGAGTTGCACCATCCAGCCTGTCCACCCAATTTTGCATGGGGTAATCCCCCTGGCCGAATTTGATGCCAAGAACTTTTGCTGAAGTTTGGGGCACCGGAAGGGTGTCCGGGAGATCAAACGTAGGATCACCCCTTCCTAACCAGAGACTTTCACACTTATCCCAGTTGACCATAGACCCGGAAGCTTCCGAGTAGCGGTCCACCTCCGACACCACAAACTCCGCCTCCTCTCTCGAGGACACGAAGAGCGTGACATCATCGGCGTATGCCACTGCCCTCAGGGTAGCCTCCGGCACCGCCCGGTCCATCCCGACCCCTGCTATAAGTCCACAATCAACCCTCCTAAGGAAGGGATCTATCGCAAACGCATACAACAGGGGGCTTAGAGGACAGCCCTGACGGACGCCGGACCCCACCTCAAAAGGGCGGCCGGGCCAACCGTTCACCAGCGGGAAAGTCTCAGCCCCTGCATACAATATTCGCAGCCAATCAACAAACCCCACTGGCAGGCCGTATCTCAGAAGGACGGACCAGAGGTACTCGTGATTAACCCGATCAAACGCTTTGGCCTGATCCAAGGACAGCAGGTACCCCTCCCAGTGACCAGCCCTACCCTGCTCCACTGCCTCCCGGACACCGAGAACAGCGCTAAAGGTGCTACGGCCTGGAACAGAGCAATGCTGCGCCCCCGAGAGGAGCCGGGGTGCAAACTTGACCAGCCGATTAAACAGCACTTTTGCCAGAACCTTCCTGTCCGTATTGAGAAGCGCTATGGGACGCCAGTTCTCAATACGGCTCGAGTCTTTACCTTTTGACAGAATGATCAAGGCCGACCTCCTCATTGACTTTGGCAGAGTGCCCGAGGAAAGACACTCATTTAATACCTCCGTCAAGAGGGGACTCAAGAGGTCCTTGAAGGTCTTATAATACTCGGATGTTAATCCATCCGGACCTGGCGACTTTTTGGGCCGGAGCCCATCAATCACCAGTCTAACTTCCTCTTCTCTGATCTCTTCTGTCAAAACGCCAAGAGAGGTGTCTACCCCTGGCCCAGGGACAGCTTCAGCCAGGAAAGCCGACATCACTTCCGAATCTAGATCCCTCTTTCCCAAGAGTTGCGAGTAGTAGGATCTGACGACCTCCGGAATCCCTGATCTGGATCGATTCAGGGACCCCGTACTGTCAATCAGTCCAGTGACCACTTTACTATTCACTGACATCCTACAGTTTCTGTAAGGGTCGGGCGAGCGGTACTTCCCGAAATCCCTCTCAAAAACCAAGGATGCGTGTCTGTCATACTGGCACGTCTTGAGTAAAGATTTCACTCTGGAGATCTCCTCGCGGCTACCTCCAGTCGAAACGAGATGTTCGAGTTTCCTCCTCAGGCCGTTGTACAGGCGGTACCTGTCCAGGCATCTGAGGTTGGAGAGCTCACGGAAGAACCTCGCCGCCCTCCTCTTGAACATCTCCCACCACTCTGACTTACTGCTACAGAGATCCAGTAATTGTACCTGGCTCTGCAGAAAATCCTCAAAGGACTGTCTTATCTCTGCTTCCTCCAGGAGTGATGAATTCAGTCTCCACAAACCTCTACCCATCCGGGGGGTCTCTGCAACATTCAGAGAAAACAATATTAGACAGTGATCGGAGAATTCCACCTCAACAACGGACACTGGTGAAGAGATGGCTTCCTCCTTCAAATAAAACCTGTCTATTCTAGACCTGCTCTGACCCCTATAAAAGGTGAATCCCTCGTGGCCTGGGGTGTGCCGGATGTGGACATCCACCAGGCGAGCCTCGCTAGCTATGCTATTAAGTGCGACGCTGTCAAAAGTCAACCGCCTGTCTCCAGAGCCTCCCCTATCGCGGGCTCTTGTGACTGCATTAAAGTCACCTCCAAAGACAACTTGGCGGCTGGTAAAAAGGTAGGGCTTGATCCTCATAAAGAGACTCTTCCTGTCCTTTTTTGACTGGGGACCGTAGATGTTTACAAGTCTCAATTCTTGTCCCTTCATGAGGACATCTAAGATCAGGCACCTTCCCATTTCTAATTCAATAAATCGTCGGCATTCGACCGCTGCGGTAAAAAGGACCGCCACTCCGCTATACGGCTCGGCCGCAAGAGACCAGTAGGAAGGGCCTGACCTCCACTCCCTTTTTGCCTTATGTATGGCTGCCAAATCGGACAGCCTGGTCTCCTGCAAGAATAAAATGTCGGCTTCAACGCGGCCGAGAAAATCAAAGGCCGCAAATCTAGCCGTATCCGACTTAATGCTGGCAACGTTAATTGATGCCAGAGTCAGCGGAGTGGGTGCCGCCATCATGAGTGATTAAATTAGATGGCTTTCTTCCTCACACCCGCTTCTTCGGGGTCAGAGGAAAGCCCCTTGCTTCTTTTTTTGGACACAGATGTGTCCATAGCAGGGGATCCCCCGACCCCATCGTCCTTGTTTCCAGGCTCCAGAGTAGCCCCCTCCCCGGAAGGAACTATGCCTCCACGAGTAGGAGACTCAGCGCCCCCTGTTGACCCTTTCTTTGCCCCAGGCACCTTGCCCTTCGCTTCCCCCTCAGAGGAGGAAGAGATGTCTTGAAGGGCCCGGTACCTGTTGGAGAGTCCAACTGGAGGCGAGCTGGCTTCTCCTTCCAGTACTTTGCCAGGGGTGGGAGAAGATCTTGAATCCCCCCTTCGCTTTCTCCTAGTGGCACCTAGCTTACGCCGTTTCTCTAACCACCTCTTTCCTTCCTCATCCACACTCTCATAGTGGGAGGAATCTGAAGAGTTGGTATTTCTCTCCTCCCTCTGGATCCTCCTGTCCTCTTCATCCACTTCGCTGTCCCTCAAGGCCTCAGCCGCACAATTTGCTTCAGGAACAGGGGCCACCATTGACCCACCTGCTGTGGGCGCTCCTGTCAGCTCCCTGCTCCGTCTGCGTTTGTCCTGACGCCTCTGCTCAGCAGGCGTCTTTTGCCGGTTCTTCCCTGGCTCCTGAGCTCCTCCACCTCTGCTAGTCCCCTCACCCCCGGAGGCCGCACCATGGCCCCCATCCGTAGGGGCTGACACCGCATTGGCAAAGGAGCGTGGACAGCGACTGAATGGGTGACCGAGATCACCACACAGGTTACACCTAATCTCCGCACAGGAGGCGGCTAGATGACCCAGACCCCCACACAGAGCGCACTTCAAGGTCTTACAAGCGGCGCTCAAGTGTGAGGGGTCGCCGCACCTGTGGCAGAGCTTCGGCTGCCCCTGGTAAAAGGCCAGGATACGATCCCTGCCGAGGAAGGCTGCAGATGGAATGTGTGCCACTGAGTTACCTGAACGCTTCAGCTTGACCATAAACGTCCAGGCCCCGGACCATATGCCGTGCTCATCCCTGTTCTTTCTGGGCATGTCTGTCACCTCTCCGTATCGACCGAGCCACGTCATTATATCAAAACAAGAAAGTGACTCGTTACGAGTCAAAACGGTCACCTTCTTGACTTCGTTCTGGCGAGACACCACCTGGACGGCAAAGTCTCGCCAGCCGGGCTCGCTTTTCATCAGCTCGTAATTCCCCCAGAAGAGTTCTAGACCCTCTGGACGAACGAAGCTGATGTCAAACTCAGACGTGCCGAAGGGATGGATTAGGGCAAAGATGTCAACCGCCCTAAAGCCCATCTTCAGTAGAAGCTCCACTACCCTCGCCCTCGGGGGGCATGTATCATTGCCCCTCCAACGAAGACGGACCACATTCCTACGACCTGCGTCCTGCCCGGGTGTTGGTAGGGACCATACGGTCTCCCCCCTTTGCTCTCGGAAGGCTCCTAAGCCGTGTCTCTCTGTCCAAAGAGATAGGTTCACCTCTCTTCCTCCAACTGTGATTGAACTCTCCCCCTTCCGTAGAGCCCCCAGGAGGCGCTGTTGCAATACGCCCTCTCTAGAGCCTGGAGACAAGGAGGACCCTTCCCCTCCAGCGGTGACACTGGCATAACTCCTACCAGCTGTCGTCGCCGCCGGAGGGGCGACTGGAACCTGTGATGTGCCCTGACTATCCCCAGAACCTGTGCCTATATTTACAGTAGGTTCCCCTGTGCTGAGAACAGTAGCTTCAGCCCGTACCTCCGAGTGCGTCGGAGCATCAGACTCGCGGGCTGCACCAGACACATCCACACCTTTCATACCAAGACCTTTCATTCCAAGACCCTCTGGACCGGACTTGGGGTTAGAAGCAGCTTTTTTATTTTGGGCCTTGGTAGACCTGGGGGGTGGCACTGCTGCCCCATCTTGCGCAGCTGCAACCACCGTAATGACCCCCCCATGGTCAGCACTCTGCATTCCGGCAGTATTAACATTTTTATTTTTGCTTTTTCCTTTACATTTGCCAGCAGCCTCCACATCACTGGGTGCCTGGGACCTAGGCTGGGACCTAGACTGAGGGACCCCTGTAGACCGACCTGTCGCACGGGGGACCCCCGATCCCGCAGCACCCTCCGCATCACTGGCCTTACTGGCGCTGGCAGTTCCGCCACTGCCAAACTCTTTTGCCACCTTGCCTTGTCCTGTGCTGGCCGCCCTGCTGGCTGTTTCTGTCACTGCACTAACTGAAACAGGGACAGGGGACCTGGCCAGTTTAACTCCTTTATCCCTGTTCCCATGTTCAAAACCCACTGCAGAGTCAGAAACCGGGGTTCTCAGGGTGGGGGTGCCCTTATCCGACTTTGCAGCCAAACCAGCGCCCCCCGTCACATACACAAATTTCTCCTGCACCAAATTCTTTTTTTTCCTTTTTTCGCCTTGATTTTCACATCCTCCTCTGGTAAATCATCACCAAACTTAAGGCTGCTCATATTAGGGGGGGATTCCAACAGCCTTATCTGCTGCATTATTAAAGCGCCCCCATCGCTTTTATCTTCTTCTGGATCAGAATCCCCGGAGGTTAGAGGCAGCGCAACCTGCTCCGGCCGGAGGCTGCTGGTGGTTGTAGTGCCACTCTGGGTCTGCTCTCCTGAGCAGACAGGCTGCTCCCTCAGACTGTCCTGGTAGGTGTCCTCCTCAGAACAGTCACCACTGCTGTCTCCATCGCTGGAGTGATCAGCCTCCTTGTGACCGCTGTGTCCTGACGCCATCTTGGAGAACCTATCACTGTTTATTAATTTTTCCCTAAAGGGACCACTTTGCTCAAGAATCCTGTCCCTCTCTTCCTTGCACCTTTGTATGCAGTTTTTACAGTCTTGTATGGACTTGCTGATTGCATCTCTTTTTCCTTTAGCGGCGGTCTGGTCCTTCAGTGACCTGGCCGACCGCAGCTTCTCCTTCTGCAGGAGGATTTCTCTCCCCGCTCGCTCATAATCCGCCATGCTGGTGGCCAGACGGGAGGCCAGCTCTACCACAGACTCCCCTTTCCGACGATCACTCCACTGTGGCTTACCTTCTTTGCTGAGTGTTTGGCTGCGAGTCTGACTGCGGGTCATCATCTCGCTTCCGGCGCTGTCAGATGCGGCTGCACCAACCTGCTGGGCCATGTAACTGCGCCTGCGACCCGGACTCTCTCTCTTCGCAGCTTTACTAGCTGCTCCGGCTTTCCTGGTTGTTGCTGCTGAAACCACGTATGCCGCCAGCGCCGCTGATGGTGTTGTCGCTGCCTTCTCAGCACTCCCCCCCTCCGACCGAAGCCGGGGGGAGGGGAATTGCGGGACTCCATAGAACAAGAAGCCCAGCTACGTGCTCTGATCCTGGGCTCCAAAACAGGCTTCCAGCTGGGACTGCAACCACACCCTGGTTCTCTGAGGAGCTCCAACAAACCACACCTTACTCCAGAGATGCACTCACTATTCTGCTGCTGGAGTCACTGTGTACATACATTACTTATCCTGTACTGATCCTGAGTTACATCCTGTATTATACTCCAGACCTGCACTCACCATTCTGCTGGTGGAGTCACTGTGTACATACATTACTTATCCTGTACTGATCCTGATATACATCCTGTATTATACTCCGGAGCTGCACTCGCTATTCTGCTGGTGGAGTCACTGTGTACATACATTACATTACTTATCCTGTACTGATCCTGAGTCACATCCTGTATTATACTCCAGAGCTGCACTCACTATTCTGCTGGTGGAGTCACTGTGTACATACATTACATTACTTATCCTGTACTGGTCCTGAGTTACATCCTGTATTATACTCCAGACCTGCACTCACTATTCTGCTGGTGGAGTCACTGTGTACATACATTACTTATCCTGTACTGATCCTGATATACATCCTGTATTATACTCCGGAGCTGCACTCACTATTCTGCTGGTGGAGTCACTGTGTACATACATTACTTATCCTGTACTGATCCTGAGTTACATCCCGTATTATACTCAAGCCCTGCACTCACTATTCTGCTGGTGGAGTCACTGCGTACATACATTACATTACTTATCCTGTGCTGATCCTGAGTTACATTCTGTATTATACTCCAGAGCTGCACTCGCTATTCTGCTGCTGCAGTCACTGTGTACATACATTACTTATCCTGTACTGATCCTGAGTTACATCCTGTATTATACTCCTGAGCTGCACTCACTATTCTGCTGGTGGAGTCACTGTGTACATACATTACTTATCCTGTACTGATCCTGAGTTACATCCTGTATTATACTCCTGAGCTGCACTCACTATTCTGCTGCTGCAGTCACTGTGTACATACATTACTTATCCTGTACTGATCCTGAGTTACATCCTGTATTATACTCCTGAGCTACACTCGCTATTCTGCTGGAGGAGTCACTATGAACATACATTACTTATCCTGTACAGAGTTACAAGCTACAAATGAGACTTCCCTTAACTTAGGGTGCTTTTACAAAGGAAAGAGGAGTGCTGACTGAATGGAGGTAGAGTGCGTTGGGAGTAGTTCCGGCCCGCCTCCATTCACAGGGGACAGGCAGTCGTTCATAAGTGAACGTCTGCCTATATACATGGAACTATGCATCATTCACTTCTCTGCATGCAGAAACTGAATGACGAATGAGAAGTGTCAAGGTAAAATGTGTCCCTACTGTATCTATATATATAAAGACGAAAGCTCTCACTGACTCACTGACTGATTCACTGACTGACTCACTGACTGACTCGCCACTAACTCTTCAACTTCCTGATGTTGTAGAAACATGAAATTTGGCACAAGCATAGATTATGTCATAAATAGGAAAAGTAAAGAGGTCCCAACTCGATTATTCAATTCTAAACGCAAAATAGTTAGCGTCCAAATTTTACGTATGTGATCTAATTCTCTCACTTTCCGGTGTCATAGAAACTTGAAATTTCACACAAGCATTGATTATGTCATAAATAGGAAAAGCTAATGGGTCCTAACTCGATTATTCAATTCTAAGCGCAAAAAAATTAGCGTCCAGATTTTATGTACGGAATCTAATTCTCTCACATGTCATAGAAACTTGAAATTTGGCACGAGCATTGATTATGTTGTAAATAGAAAAGGTTAATGGGTCCCAACTCGATTATTCAATTCTAAACGCAGAAGAGTTAGCATCCAAATTTTACGTACGGAATCTAATTTTATATAAAGGAAACGTCGCATGGTTACCTCCACGTGGTGTTTCTTGGGTAACGCAAAGAACCATGCAAAATGGTGAGCATATTTTTTTCCTCAGTATCTCTAAAGTAACCACGAATTCATAAGATTTTCCGTGTGAACACCAGATAAACACCAGTACCAAATTAACTCGGGTGAAGCCGGGTATATCAGCTAGTATTATAATATGTCTGAAATTTCACTCACTGTTCTGCTAGCTATTACTGGGATGCCCCCCCCCCCCTCCACCCTTCCTCCTCATTAATGACATAATAATAAGCTAAAAAGTAATGCTGATGATAAACTCTCCCCGTTGGAGGAGGTCAATACTATAAGTGACACATGGTAGCTGAGGACCCAGATGCAGATCTTGGACTGGGGTCCAGAAGCTTCATGGTACCCCACAGGATGCCCCCCATCTCTCCCAAGAACAGATATCTCTGGATACAGAGTCTAGTTCTTATGGGGGGTTCTGATGTTAGGGGTCTGCTACAAGGTTTCTTCCTGTCACACGGTATATTGGTGCCCAGGCCTTGGGCGGACGGTGCTGCACATATCCCTCTCCAGGTGATAGGGACAAAGAGTTATACAGAGTCCTGCTGCCCCACGGCCCTTGTGAGACTGCGCTGACGTGTGAAATGTTCATTTCTCCTCACCTCCTCCTGATGAGAGCCGGAGATTTCATGTTTAAGAAGCAGTTTTTGCTGACAGACGTCTCGGGAGCTGCTGACAGCCCGGTCTGGGGGAATGCAAACACTGTGATACAGGGTACAAAACACTCAGCATCATAAGCGGCATCCCCGGGAAAGCCATGTACTGGATGAGCAGCTCATGGGACATGTGTATGGGATATATGCATACTACATGGGATATATGCATACTACCTAGCAGAGGATCAACTCGCTGAAGGCGATGACGTCACAGGACAACAGAGGATTCACAGCATTTCCAGGACTCGTCCAGTTGTTTATCAATAAGTGTTTCAAGACCAATATGTGTTGGCAGTAAGCGAGAACATCCCACCCAGCAACTCAGAGCGGCACCATGAAACCCTGGCAATCAGCTGTTACAGTACATCTATGTCCTGGTGACGTCTTCTCTGATTGG
Organism: Eleutherodactylus coqui; assembly: GCA_035609135.1. Lineage (NCBI taxonomy): Eukaryota > Metazoa > Chordata > Amphibia > Anura > Eleutherodactylidae > Eleutherodactylus > Eleutherodactylus coqui. The sequence continues at coordinate 35,712,755 of CM069408.1, forward strand.
AGTCATATATTTTCCATCTGGCCCAGATCAGCATGAAGATTTCTTCCAGCCAAAACTTACCTACAGAATTTGCTGTCCAGACATCTTCTGCTCCTCACTTGTACTGCACGCTCCCAACCTATTCCACACCTACACAGTCTCCCTAGGCTCCCACAGTCAGACCAGGTGGACTATGTGGTCTATTTCTGCCGTCAATTTTCTATATTTCTATGTCTGCCGCTCTGGTGGTCTAGGACAGTGAAGGTGGTAATGTTCACATCCATGGTGCTCTAGGACAAAGAATGGGTTATTGTCTGTATCCCTAGTGTTCTAGAACAGAAAAGTAGTTAAAAGGGTTGTAACAGAATTAACTTTAATCACCTATCATTAGGATAGGTGATAAAAGTCTGATCAGTAGGGGTCTCACTGCTGAGAGCCCCACTGATCTCAAGCATGGGGATCCCTTGTCCCCCTGTTCTTATCACAGCGCGGTTACATCTCCCACCCACAGTGATGTCAAATAGAATGGAGTGGTAATTGTACATGTGTGAACAGCGCTTCATTCATTTCAATGGGGCTGGCAGAATTAGCCGAGCATTAGTACTTGGCTATCTCCAGCAGTCCCATAGAAAGTGAATGAAGTAGCACTGCATATGCATGACCGCTGATCCCTTCAATCTCTTCCTCACTGTGGGGCATACAGTAAGCATGCAAGGAGGAGGAGGTGTTAAATGGGATCCCCGTTCTCAGGATTGGTGGGGATTGCAGCAGTGAGAACCGCAATCAAAGGATAGGGAATAAAAGTTAATTCTACTAAAACCCCTTTAATTTTAGTATCCCTAGTGGTCTATTACAGATAAGGGGTTAATCCTACATACATGGTGCCAGTGGGCTTCTTAGCTCTCCAGGCTCCAACATTCTCCCAGTATCGGGACTGCTCAACATGGTCCTTCTTCTCAGACTTTATCTTTAACTGTCCATAGAAGGAATCTGAATACTGATAGTTCAGCTTCTTGTTTCCTCCTTGCACTGATCATAGCAATGAATACAGTTGGGAAGAGGGAGTGCACCACCCCTGAGGTGTGACCCTGGGCACCTGGCTAACGCGAAGAGCTGGAAGGGCAAAGTCCTGTCTCGTCACAGTGGCACTTACCAGGCTCTGGTCCAGGAGGGATGACACGCAGCGAAGGCCAGAGCAGGATCACAGGCCAGCTTCGACACCCCTATGATAGGGAATGCCAATAAACAGGATGGGGGGAGTAGTAGTAAAAATCACTCATGACGCCACTGTTCCCACATACCGGTATTCTATGCAGCGGAGAAATGAAAACAGAGACTTGTGTATAGTACCTCGGGTCCCCAGGAACGTTTAGGGCCCAGTATAACTTTTACTGAAGAATAACTCATAACAAGTAATGCAGGTACAATTCACTTTAGAACATTAGCGGGCTATTGCTCAGAGGTAGGGAGGATACACAGGATGAATACGGTCCTACAGTCCATGTTATCTGTATGTTACCAGTCCTGGATTAGGAGCACTCCAGAGGAGGAGGGGGGGGGGGTAAGGGTCACTCCACAGACTCTCTGGAAGACAAAAAGGAGGCTTAGCCAATAAACACCCCGCACGGCAGACGCGTGGGTGTTACAATCAAGTACCTCTGTGCAGTGATCATAACTAGGGATGGCTGCACAGAAAACGCCAGCAGTGTGAACCTGTTTGGAACTTTGGTAAAGCTCTCTCTCTAACAGTACTCACTCCTCACACATCCGCACTCCAAACGCTACGCGATGCTGCTCCTCTTCCTCCATCTTCACCTACATGGAAGCTGAAGGTGCTTCCATGTGGCTCTGTGTTAGCACTCTCTCAGCAGACAAGATGGAAGAACTCTTCAAGCTCTATAGCGCTCACATTTATAACCTCACTTGTACCACATGACAAGACAAACAGATACATTTACATGCAGGCAGTGATTTATTACTGTTAACCTCTCAAGCGCCGCAGCTGTGCAACACACACACTGGATATGACAGGACGAACTTTGCACAGTGTATCTACATAGGACAAAACATGTATGACATTTATGGAGGGGACCAGGATGGTGTTCTGGGCCACTACAGGAGGACAGAGCAGCTGTAACTGTACATCCTCATAGATTTCTATATGATAGGGCAGAGCACTTCATCAGTGCTCTGCCCAATTATTGGTCAGATTTTTCCTGAAGGGGAAGATGGGGTGGGATGTAGATGGCTGTGGGGAACAGTGATTAGAAGATTAAGGACCTATGAAGATGCCCAATTTGTGCCTTCTAATGCCATCCCTGGGAGTATCAGATGACGCTTATTTGACTGAAGGGGAAAGTATGTAACAAATAACTGATGAGGTCAAAAGACGGAAATGCATAGTAGTAATATTAATAATAATAATCTTTGTTTGTATAGCGCCAACATATTCCGCAGCGTAGACAGGGGGAATAGAGAAAGACAAAAAAATACAAAAATTACAGAACCACGGTTACATAGTAATCAGTTGATGAAAAAAATAGGGGTGAGGGTCCTGCTCTAACGAACTTACATACCATAAGTAATAGGGGAATACAGAAGGGAAAGGGGTTGGAGATGTGCGCGGTATGGCGAGGTGGAGTGTGAGTGATGCTATACACATAGACAATGGTCGGACATTTAGCCGTGTGATGGCAGAAACAGTATGACTGCAGGAGCGGTTTATGATGGCTAGCAAGCATTGCAGTCAATAGGTCAGAGAGCATGTTATCAGGTAGCGTACAGAGGGTTTTTTTTAAGGGAATGTGGTATGCTTACCTGAAGAGGTGCGTTTTTAGAGCGCACCTGAAGTTCTGTGAGTCCTGGATTTCCCGGGTAGCCTTTGGTGGTGCGTTCCTGAGGACTGGTGCTGCTCTGGAGAAGTCTTGGAGGCGGGAATGAGAAGTTCGAATTAGAGGTGCACACAGTCTAGTTTCGTTAGCAGAGCGGAGAGCCCGGGCTGGGTGATCGATAGAGATGAGGAAGCCAATGTAGGGCGGGGCGGTGCTGTGGAGAGCTTTATGGATGAAGGTAGAGAGTTTTCATATTGAATTCTGTATTTGACGGGCAGCCAGTGCAGTGACTGGCACAGGGCAGAGGCGTCCGAGTAGTGGCCGGACAGGAAGATGAGCCTGGCTGCCGCATTCAGAATGGATTGGAGAGGGGAGAGTCTGGTGCAGGGGAGGCCGATCAGCAACGAGGTGCATAATCAAGCCAAGAGTGGATGAGGGCAACAATAAGCGTTTTCAGCGTGTCCACAGTGAGAAAGGAGCGGATTCTTGCGATATTCTTGAAGTGCAGCTGACATGTTCGGGCAATAGATTGGATGTAGGGGCTAAATGAGAGATCAGAGTCGAATATGACCCTAAGGCACCGGGCGTGCTGGGACTTATGGTGGCGCCACACACTCAGATGGAGATATCAGGATGAGGACTGTTAGTGGAGAGTAATACCAGTAGGTCAGTTTTAGAGAGGTTTAGTTTTAGGTAGAAAGAGGACATAGTGTTAGAGACAGTGGACAGACAGTTGGTGATGTTTTGGGGGAAAGGTGCAGAGATGTCACGGGAAGAGGTATATAGCTGGGTGTCGTCAGCTTAGAGGTGGTATTGGATGCCAAAACTCCTGATGGTCTGTCTAATAGGGGCTGTGTAGATGGAGAAAAGGGGGGGGCCAAGGACTGAGCCCTGGGGGACCCCAACAGCAAGGGGAAGAGGAGGGGAGGTGGAGCCAAGAAAGGAGATGCTGAATGAGCCGCCAGATAGGTAGGAGGAGAGCCAGGAGAGAGTAGTGTCCTTTAGGCCGATGGAGCGAAGCATACTGAGAAGAAGTTTGTGGTCAACAGTGTCAAATGCTGTGGAGAGGTCGAGGAGGATCAGTAGGGAGTAATCACCCCTCAATTTGGCTGTCAGGAGGTCGTTTGATACCCTTGTAAGGGCAGTTTCTGTCGAGTGTTGTGGTCGGAAGCCAGACTGTAGGGGTCTAGGAGAGAGTTCTCTGATAGATGGCTTACAAAGCGGGAGTAAAATAGGCGTTTTAGTAGTTTGGAGATGAAGGGGAGATTAGAGATGGGTCAGTAGTTGGCAGCATCAGTCGCATCAATTGACAGCAAACTTTAACAGTGGGAATATGATGACATGTTTGAAAGAAGAGGGAAAAATGCCAGAGGTCAGAGAGAGGTTGAATATAGTGGTGAGATGGGAGATAACCACTGGGGAGAGGGTCGCTAGCACAGGTGGTGGGGCAAGCAGAGGAAAGCAATTTGGAGACTTCTTCCTATGTCGTTGGTCTAAGTACAGACAGTGAGCAGGAGCTATTTGCAGTACTGACAAGACTAGGGTAAGGGTTAGTCTGGGATTTGGAAGTTATTTCCTGACGGATGTCATCAATTTTTGAAGTAGGCAGCCAGCTCTTCAGCACCGAGATCCGTCACCGAGGGCTGCGGTTTAGGGCTGAGAAGGGAGTGAAAAGTATTGAAGTCCGTTTAGGGTTGTGTGATAGTGAGGAGATGAGAGAGGTGAAGTAGACTAGTTTGGCGTGGTGGAGGGTGAGGTTGTAGGTTCTGAGCATGAATTGGTAGTGGAGAAAGTCTGCGGACATTTGCGACTGCCTCTACAGCCGTTCAGCATTTCTAGAGCACCGCTGGATGAAACGTGTTTGAGGCGTGAGCCAGGGTTGCCGCATTCTACATCAGGTAGCTTGGGCCATGGGAGGCGCCACTTCATCCATGGCACGTTTGAGAGCGGTGTTGTAGTGAGCGCCAGCCAGGCTGGGGCAGGAGAGGAGAGAGATAGGAGACAAAGAGGACTGTATGGACTCAGCAAAGTCCTGGGTGGGAATAGCCTTAAGGTTCCTGTAGGTACGGTAGGTAGGTGGGTCTGGAGAGATGTAAAGGAGCGTGACAGAGAAAGAGGGAGGTTATGGTCCAAGAGCGGAAGAGGGGAGTTAGTGAAGTTGGAAGCAGAGCAGAGATGAAGGAAGACCAGATCAAGAGTGTTGCCATCCCTGTGAGTGGGAGAGGCTGTGAGTTGAGAGAGACCGTGAGTTGAGAGAGACAAAGAGGGGAGGTGAGCGATAGAAGCTGAGAGGCAGATGGAGAGCTGGGGTCATTAGTGGGAATGTTAAAATCACCTAGGATGAGGATTGAAATTTCGCAGGATAGGAAGTGGGGGGGGGGGGGGGGCAGTAAAGTGGTCCAAAAACAGGCGAGGAGCACCTGGGCGGCGGTAGATAACTGCTACTCCATGCAAGTAGCTGCTCCATACATAAATCCTTGTAGGTAGAAGGCAGAATTATAGTAGTTATATTCTTGTACATAGGGGGCAGCATTATAGTAGTTATATTCTTGTACATAGGGGCAGTATTATTGTAGTTATATTCTTATACACAGGGGGCAGTATTATAGTAGTTATATTCTTGTACATAGGGGGCAGCATTATAGTAGTTATATTCTTGTACATAGGGGGGCAGTATTATTGTAGTTATATTCTTATACACAGGGGGCAGTATTATAGTAGTTATATTCTTGTACATAGGGGGGCAGTATTATTGTAGTTATATTCTTATACACAGGGGGCAGTATTATAGCAGTTATATTCTTGTACATAGGAGCACTATTATAGTTGTTATATTCTCGAACATAGGGGGCAGTATTATAGTAGTTATATTCTTGTACATAGGAGGCAGTATTATACTAGTTATAGTCTTGTACATAGGAGGCAGTATTATAGTAGTTATATTCTTGTACATAGGGGGTAGTATTATAGTAGTTATATTCTTGTATATAGGGAGCACTATTATGGTAGTTATATTCGTGCACATAGGGCAGTATTTTAGTAGTTATATTCTTGTGCATAACAGGCAGTATTAAAGTAGTTATATTCTTGTACATAGAGAGCAGTATTCTGGTAGTTAGATTCTTGTACATAGGAGGCAGTATTATAGTAGTTATAGTCTTGTACATAGGGGGCAGTATTACAGTAGTTATATTCTTGTACATAGGGGGCAGTATTATAGTAGTTATATTCTTGTACATAGGAGCAGTATTATAGTAGTTATATTCTTGTACATAGGAGGTAGTATGATAGTAGTTATATTTTGTACATAGGGGGCAGTATTATAGTAGTTATATTCTTGTACATAGGGACAGTATTATAGTAGTTATATTCTTCTACATAGGGGGGCAGTATTATTGTAGTTATATTCTTTTACACAGGGGGCAGTATTATTGTAGTTATATTCTTGTACATATGGGGTAGTATTATAGTAGTTATATTCTTGTATATAGGGGGCAGTATTATAGTAGTTATATTCTTGTATATAGTGAGCACTATTATGGTAGTTATATTCTTGCACATAGGGGGCAGTAATATAGTATATTCTTGTGCATAACACTCAGTATTATAAGAGGTTATATTCTTGTACATAGGGAGCAGTATTCTGGTAGTTATATTCTTGTACATAGGAGGCAGTATTATAGTAGTTATAGTCTTGTACATAGGAGGCAGTATGATAGTAGTTATATTTTGTACATAGGGGGCAGTATTATAGTAGTTATATTCTTGTACATAGGGGCAGTATTATAGTAGTTATATTCTTGTACATAGGGGGGCAGTATTATTGTAGTTATATTCTTTTACACAGGGGGCAGTATTATAGTAGTTATATTCTTGTATATAGGGGGCAGTATTATAGTAGTTATATTCTTGTATATAGGGAGCACTATTATGCTAGTTATATTCTTGCACATAGGGGGCAGTATTATAGTATATTCTTGTGCATAACAGGCAGTATTATAGTAGTTATATTCTTGTACATAGGGAGCAGTATTCTGGTAGTTATATTCTTGTACATAGGAGGCAGTATTATAGTAGTTATAGTCTTGTACATAGGGGGTAGTATTATACTAGTTATATTCTTGTACATAGGGGGCAGTATTATAGTAGTTATGTTGTTGTACATAGAGAGCAGTCTTATAGTAGTTATATTCTTGTACATAGGAGCAGTATTAGAGTACTTATATTCTTGTACATAGAGGGCAGTATTATAGTAGTTATATTCTTGTACATAGGAGCAGTATTATAGTACTTATATTCTTGTACATAGGGGGTAGTATTATAGTAGTTATATTCTTGTGCATAGGGAGCAGACTTATAGTAGTTATATTCTTGTACATAGGGGGCAGTATTATAGTAGTTATATTCTTGCACATAGGGGCAGTATTATAGTAGTTATATTCTTGTGCATAACAGGCAGTATTATAGTAGTTATATTCTTGTACATAGGGAGCAGTATTATAGTTGTTATATTCTCGTACATAGGAAGCAGTATTATAGTAATTATATTCTTGTACATAGGAAGCAATATTATAGTTGTTATATTCTTGTACATAGGGGGCAGTATTATAGTAGTTATATTCTTGTACAAAGGAGCAGTATTTTAGTACTTATTTTCTTGTACATAGGGGGGTAGTATTATAGTAGTTATATTCTTGTACATAGGGGGCAGTATTATAGTAGTTATATTCTTGTACATAGAGGGCAGTATTATAGTAGTTATATTCTTGTACATAGGAGCAGTATTATAGTAGTTATGTTCTTGTTTATAGAGGGCAGTATTATAGTAGTTATATTCTTGTATATAGGAGCAGTATTAAAGTAGTTATATTCTTGTACATAGGTGGCAGTATTATAGTACTTATATTCTTGTACATAGGGGACAGCATTATAGCAGTTATATTCTTGTACATAGAGGGCAGTATTATAGTAGTTATGTTCTTGTACATAGAGGGCAGTATTATAGTAGTTATATTCTTGTACATAGGAGCAGTATTATAGTAGTTATATTCTTGTACATAGGGGCAGTATTATAGTAGTTATATTCTAGTACAAAGAGGGCAGTATTACAGTAGTTATATTCTTGTACAAAGGAGCAGTATTATAGTAGTTATATTCTTGTACATAGGGGGGTAGTATTATAGTGGGGTCAATTTTCATACATAGGGGGCATTATTATAGCAGTTATATTCTTGTGCATAGGGGGGCAGTAATTTAGTAGTTATATTCTTGTACACAGGAGGCAGTATTATAGTAGTTATATTCTTGTAAATAGGAACAGTATTATAGTAGTTATAGTCTTGTACATAGGGGGCAGTATTACAGTAGTTATATTCTTGTACATAGGGGGCAGTATTATAGTAGTTATATTCTTGTACATAGGAGGCAGTATGATAGTAGTTATATTTTGTACATAGGGGGCAGTATTATAGTAGTTATATTCTTGTACATAGGGACAGTATTATAGTAGTTATATTCTTCTACATAGGGGGGGGCAGTATTATTGTAGTTATATTCTTTTACACAGGGGGCAGTATTATTGTAGTTATATTCTTGTACATATGGGGTAGTATTATAGTAGTTATATTCTTGTATATAGGGGGCAGTATTATAGTAGTTATATTCTTGTATATAGTGAGCACTATTATGGTAGTTATATTCTTGCACATAGGGGGCAGTATTATAGTATATTCTTGTGCATAACAGGCAGTATTATAAGAGGTTATATTCTTGTACATAGGGAGCAGTATTCTGTTAGTTATATTCTTGTACATAGGAGGCAGTATTATAGTAGTTATAGTCTTGTACATAGGAGGCAGTATGATAGTAGTTATATTTTGTACATAGGGGGCAGTATTATAGTAGTTATATTCTTGTACATAGGGGCAGTATTATAGTAGTTATATTCTTGTACATAGGGGGGCAGTATTATTGTAGTTATATTCTTTTACACAGGGGGCAGTATTATAGTAGTTATATTCTTGTATATAGGGGGCAGTATTATAGTAGTTATATTCTTGTATATAGGGAGCACTATTATGCTAGTTATATTCTTGCACATAGGGGGCAGTATTATAGTATATTCTTGTGCATAACAGGCAGTATTATAGTAGTTATATTCTTGTACATAGGGAGCAGTATTCTGGTAGTTATATTCTTGTACATAGGAGGCAGTCTTATAGTAGTTATAGTCTTGTACATAGGGGTAGTATTATACTAGTTATATTCTTGCACATAGGGGGCAGTATTATAGTATATTCTTGTGCATAACAGGCAGTATTATAAGAGGTTATATTCTTGTACATAGGGAGCAGTATTCTGTTAGTTATATTCTTGTACATAGGAGGCAGTATTATAGTAGTTATAGTCTTGTACATAGGAGGCAGTATGATAGTAGTTATATTTTGTACATAGGGGGCAGTATTATAGTAGTTATATTCTTGTACATAGGGGCAGTATTATAGTAGTTATATTCTTGTACATAGGGGGGCAGTATTATTGTAGTTATATTCTTTTACACAGGGGGCAGTATTATAGTAGTTATATTCTTGTATATAGGGGGCAGTATTATAGTAGTTATATTCTTGTATATAGGGAGCACTATTATGCTAGTTATATTCTTGCACATAGGGGGCAGTATTATAGTATATTCTTGTGCATAACAGGCAGTATTATAGTAGTTATATTCTTGTACATAGGGAGCAGTATTCTGGTAGTTTTATTCTTGTACATAGGAGGCAGTATTATAGTAGTTATAGTCTTGTACATAGGGGGTAGTATTATACTAGTTATATTCTTGTACATAGGGGGCAGTATTATAGTAGTTATGTTGTTGTACATAGAGAGCAGTCTTATAGTAGTTATATTCTTGTACATAGGGGGCAGTATTATAGTACTTATATTCTTGTACATAGAGGGCAGTATTATAGTAGTTATATTCTTGTACGTAGGTGCAGTATTATAGTACTTATATTCTTGTACATAGGGGGTAGTATTATAGTAGTTATATTCTTGTGCATAGGGAGCAGTCTTATAGTAGTTATATTCTTGTACATAGGGGGCAGTATTATAGTAGTTATATTCTTGTGCATAGGGAGCAGTCTTATAGTAGTTATATTCTTGTACATAGGGGGCAGTATTATAGTAGTTATATTCTTGTGCATAACAGGCAGTATTATAGTAGTTATATTCTTGTACATAGGGAGCAGTATTATAGTTGTTATATTCTCGTACATAGGAAGCAGTATTATAGTAATTATATTCTTGTACATAGGAGCAGTATTATAGTTGTTATATTTTTGTACATAGGGGGCAGTATTATAGTAGTTATATTCTTGTACATAGGGGGCAGTATTATAGTAGTTATATTCTTGTACATAGGAGCAGTATTTTAGTACTTATATTTTTGTACATAGGGGGGTAGTATTATAGTAGTTATATTCTTGTACATAGGGAGCAGTATTATAGTAGTTATGTTCTTGTTTATAGAGGGCAGTATTATAGTAGTTATATTCTTGTATATAGGAGCAGTATTAAAGTAGTTATATTCTTGTACATAGGTGGCAGTATTATAGTACTTATATTCTTGTACATAGGGGACAGTATTATAGCAGTTATATTCTTGTACATAGAGGGCAGTATTATAGTAGTTATGTTCTTGTACATAGAGGGCAGTTTTATAGTAGTTATATTCTTGTACATAGGAGCAGTATTATAGTAGTTATATTCTTGTACATAGGGGCAGTATTATAGTAGTTATATTCTAGTACAAAGAGGGCAGTATTACAGTAGTTATATTCTTGTACAAAGGAGCAGTATTATAGTAGTTATATTCTTGTACATAGGGGGGTAGCATTATAGTGGGGTCAATTTTCATACATAGGGGGCATTATTATAGCAGTTATATTCTTGTGCATAGGGGGGCAGTATTTTAGTAGTTATATTCTTGTACACAGGAGGCAGTATTATAGTAGTTATATTCTTGTAAATAGGAACACTATTATAGTTGTTATATTCTTGAACATAGGAACAGTATTATAGTAGTTATATTCTTGTACATAGGAGCAGTATTATAGTAGTTATATTCTTGTACATAGGGGCAGTATTATAGTAGTTATATTCTAGTACAAAGAGGGCAGTATTACAGTAGTTATATTCTTGTACAAAGGAGCAGTATTATAGCAGTTATATTCTTGTGCATAGGCGGGCAGTATTTTAGTAGTTATATTCTTGTACACAGGAGGCAGTATTATAGTAGTTATATTCTTGTAAATAGGAACACTATTATAGTAGTTATATTCTTGTACATAGGGGGGTATTATAGTAGTTATATTCTTATACATAGGGGGGTAGTATTATAGTAGTTCTATTCTCATACATAGGGGGCAGTATTATAGCAGTTATATTCTTGTGCATAGGGGGGCATTATTATCGTAGTTATATTCTTGTACACAGGGGGTAGTATTATAGTAGTTATATTCTTGTACATAGGGGGCAGTATTATAGTAGATATATTCTTGTACATAGGGGGCAGTATAATAGTAGTTATATTCTTGTACATAGGGGGGCAGTATTATTGTAGTTATATTCTTGTACACAGGGGGTTGTATTATAGTGGTTATATTCTTGTACATAGGAGGCAGAATTATAGTAGTTTTATTCTTGTACATAGGGGCAGTATTATAGTAGTTATATTCTTGTACATAGGGGCAGTATTATAGTCGTTATGTTCTCGTACATAGGAGGCAGAATTATAGTAGTTTTATTCTTGTACATAGGAGCGGTATTATAGTAGTTATGTTCTTGTACATAGAGGGCAGCATTATAGTAGTTATATTCTTGTACATAGGGGGGCAGTAATATTTTAGTTACATTCTTGTACACAGGGGGCAGTATTATAGTAGTTATATTCTTGTACATAGGAGCACTATTATAGTAGTTATATTCTTGCACATAGGGGCAGTATTATAGTAGTTATATTCTTGTGCATAACAGGCAGTATTATAGTAGTTATATTCTTGTACATAGGGAGCAGTATTATAGTTGTTATATTCTCGTACATAGGAAGCAGTATTATAGTAGTTGTATTCTTGTACATAGGGGGCAGTATTATAGTAGTTATATTCTTGTACATAGGGGGCAGTATTATAGTAGTTATATTCTTGTACATAGGAGGCAGTATGATAGTAGTTATATTTTGTACATAGGGGGCAGTATTATAGTAGTTATATTCTTGTACATAGGGACAGTATTATAGTAGTTATATTCTTCTACATAGGGGGGGGCAGTATTATTGTAGTTATATTCTTTTACACAGGGGGCAGTATTATTGTAGTTATATTCTTGTACATATGGGGTAGTATTATAGTAGTTATATTCTTGTATATAGGGGGCAGTATTATAGTAGTTATATTCTTGTATATAGTGAGCACTATTATGGTAGTTATATTCTTGCACATAGGGGGCAGTATTATAGTATATTCTTGTGCATAACAGGCAGTATTATAAGAGGTTATATTCTTGTACATAGGGAGCAGTATTCTGTTAGTTATATTCTTGTACATAGGAGGCAGTATTATAGTAGTTATAGTCTTGTACATAGGAGGCAGTATGATAGTAGTTATATTTTGTACATAGGGGGCAGTATTATAGTAGTTATATTCTTGTACATAGGGGCAGTATTATAGTAGTTATATTCTTGTACATAGGGGGGCAGTATTATTGTAGTTATATTCTTTTACACAGGGGGCAGTATTATAGTAGTTATATTCTTGTATATAGGGGGCAGTATTATAGTAGTTATATTCTTGTATATAGGGAGCACTATTATGCTAGTTATATTCTTGCACATAGGGGGCAGTATTATAGTATATTCTTGTGCATAACAGGCAGTATTATAGTAGTTATATTCTTGTACATAGGGAGCAGTATTCTGGTAGTTATATTCTTGTACATAGGAGGCAGTCTTATAGTAGTTATAGTCTTGTACATAGGGGTAGTATTATACTAGTTATATTCTTGCACATAGGGGGCAGTATTATAGTATATTCTTGTGCATAACAGGCAGTATTATAAGAGGTTATATTCTTGTACATAGGGAGCAGTATTCTGTTAGTTTTATTCTTGTACATAGGAGGCAGTATTACAGTAGTTATAGTCTTGTACATAGGAGGCAGTATGATAGTAGTTATATTTTGTACATAGGGGGCAGTATTATAGTAGTTATATTCTTGTACATAGGGGCAGTATTATAGTAGTTATATTCTTGTACATAGGGGGGCAGTATTATTGTAGTTATATTCTTTTACACAGGGGGCAGTATTATAGTAGTTATATTCTTGTATATAGGGGGCAGTATTATAGTAGTTATATTCTTGTATATAGGGAGCACTATTATGCTAGTTATATTCTTGCACATAGGGGGCAGTATTATAGTATATTCTTGTGCATAACAGGCAGTATTATAGTAGTTATATTCTTGTACATAGGGAGCAGTATTCTGGTAGTTATATTCTTGTACATAGGAGGCAGTATTATAGTAGTTATAGTCTTGTACATAGGGGGTAGTATTATACTAGTTATATTCTTGTACATAGGGGGCAGTATTATAGTAGTTATGTTGTTGTACATAGAGAGCAGTCTTATAGTATTTATATTCTTGTACATAGGGGGCAGTATTATAGTACTTATATTCTTGTACATAGAGGGCAGTATTATAGTAGTTATATTCTTGTACGTAGGAGCAGTATTATAGTACTTATATTCTTGTACATAGGGGGTAGTATTATAGTAGTTATATTCTTGTGCATAGGGAGCAGTCTTATAGTAGTTATATTCTTGTACATAGGGGGCAGTATTATAGTAGTTATATTCTTGTGCATAGGGAGCAGTCTTATAGTAGTTATATTCTTGTACATAGGGGGCAGTATTATAGTAGTTATATTCTTGTGCATAACAGGCAGTATTATAGTAGTTATATTCTTGTACATAGGGAGCAGTATTATAGTTGTTATATTCTCGTACATAGGAAGCAGTATTATAGTAATTATATTCTTGTACATAGGAGCAGTATTATAGTTGTTATATTTTTGTACATAGGGGGCAGTATTATAGTAGTTATATTCTTGTACATAGGGGGCAGTATTATAGTAGTTATATTCTTGTACATAGGAGCAGTATTTTAGTACTTATATTCTTGTACATAGGGGGGTAGTATTATAGTAGTTATATTCTTGTACATAGGGAGCAGTATTATAGTAGTTATATTCTTGTTTATAGAGGGCAGTATTATAGTAGTTATATTCTTGTATATAGGAGCAGTATTAAAGTAGTTATATTCTTGTACATAGGTGGCAGTATTATAGTACTTATATTCTTGTACATAGGGGACAGTATTATAGCAGTTATATTCTTGTACATAGAGGGCAGTATTATAGTAGTTATGTTCTTGTACATAGAGGGCAGTTTTATAGTAGTTATATTCTTGTACATAGGAGCAGTATTATAGTAGTTATATTCTTGTACATAGGGGCAGTATTATAGTAGTTATATTCTAGTACAAAGAGGGCAGTATTACAGTAGTTATATTCTTGTACAAAGGAGCAGTATTATAGTAGTTATATTCTTGTACATAGGGGGGTAGCATTATAGTGGGGTCAATTTTCATACATAGGGGGCATTATTATAGCAGTTATATTCTTGTGCATAGGGGGGCAGTATTTTAGTAGTTATATTCTTGTACACAGGAGGCAGTATTATAGTAGTTATATTCTTGTAAATAGGAACACTATTATAGTTGTTATATTCTTGAACATAGGAACAGTATTATAGTAGTTATATTCTTGTACATAGGAGCAGTATTATAGTAGTTCTATTCTTGTACATAGGGGCAGTATTATAGTAGTTATATTCTAGTACAAAGAGGGCAGTATTACAGTAGTTATATTCTTGTACAAAGGAGCAGTATTATAGCAGTTATATTCTTGTGCATAGGCGGGCAGTATTTTAGTAGTTATATTCTTGTACACAGGAGGCAGTATTATAGTAGTTATATTCTTGTAAATAGGAACACTATTATAGTAGTTATATTCTTGTACATAGGGGGGTATTATAGTAGTTATATTCTTATACATAGGGGGGTAGTATTATAGTAGTTCTATTCTCATACATAGGGGGCAGTATTATAGCAGTTATATTCTTGTGCATAGGGGGGCATTATTATCGTAGTTATATTCTTGTACACAGGGGGTAGTATTATAGTAGTTATATTCTTGTACATAGGGGGCAGTATTATAGTAGATATATTCTTGTACATAGGGGGCAGTATTATAGTAATTATATTCTTGTACATAGGGGGCAGTATAATAGTAGTTATATTCTTGTACATAGGGGGGCAGTATTATTGTAGTTATATTCTTGTACACAGGGGGTTGTATTATAGTGGTTATATTCTTGTACATAGGAGGCAGAATTATAGTAGTTTTATTCTTGTACATAGGGGCAGTATTAGGGCTTAGTCACACGGGCGTTTATTGCCGCGATTTGCGCATGCGCATGCGTCCGGCGACTTTTTAAAACCATTGCTTTGCAATGGTATCGGACACATGAGCGCTTTTTATGCGCTCGTCCGATAAATTAGAGAACAGAAATCGCAGATCGCACCTATCTGCGATCTGCGATTCCTGTTCTCTTCTCTATATGCGCTCAACGGGGCCGGCGGCAGCAGCGCCGACCCCATTGAGAACATATAGAAGGCAAATCATTCTTCTCTGCCACAGCTGGAACAGCTGTGGCAGAGAAGAACGATGTTTGCCCATTGAATTCAATGGAGCGGCAATACAGCCGCTCCATTGAAAGCAATGGGCTGCCGGCGTGCGCGGGGTAAATTGTCGGGAAGGGGTTAAATATATAACCCCTTACCTGCAATGCATCCTTAAATGTGAAAAAATAAAAAAAAAGGATGTTCTCACCTGCTCCCGGCAGCTGGAGATCCCAGCGGTCGGCCTGCAGTGGGTGTGAAGGAGGTGTGACTAAGGCTTGCCCCTGATTGGCTCAGCCTGAGCCAATCAGAGGCTGAGCTCAGTCACACCCATTCATGAATTCATGAATGGGTGTGACTGAGACTTGCTTCTGATTGGCTCAGCGCTGAGCCAATCAGGGGCAAGCCTGAGTCACACCTCCTTCACACCCACTGCAGGCCGACCGCCGGGATCTCCAGCTGCCGGGAGCAGGTGAGTACATCCTTTTTTTTTATTTTTTCACATTTAAGGATGCATTGCAGGTAAGGGGTTATATATTTAACCCCTTCCCGACAATTAACCCCGCGCACGCCCGCAGCGCTTGCATTCAATGGAGCCGCTGTATTGCCGGCTCCATCGAATGCAATTCGCTGGACAGCTCCGGCCCGTTTCTAATGAAACGCGGCTAGGAGCAGATTTTCGGCCGATTTTTGGGCCGATTTTTCGGCGCCGGTCACGCGATTTGCGCATGCGCATCCGTCATGCGATGCGCAAATCGCGTGAAAAAACGCCCGTGTGACTAAGGCCTCATAGTAGTTATATTCTTGTACATAGGGGCAGTATTATAGTCGTTATGTTCTCGTACATAGGAGGCAGAATTATAGTAGTTTTATTCTTGTACATAGGAGCGGTATTATAGTAGTTATGTTCTTGTACATAGAGGGCAGCATTATAGTAGTTATATTCTTGTACATAGGGGGGCAGTAATATTTTAGTTACATTCTTGTACACAGGGGGCAGTATTATAGTAGTTATATTCTTGTACATAGGAGCACTATTATAGTAGTTATATTCTTGCACATAGGGGCAGTATTATAGTAGTTATATTCTTGTGCATAACAGGCAGTATTATAGTAGTTATATTCTTGTACATAGGGAGCAGTATTATAGTTGTTATATTCTCGTACATAGGAAGCAGTATTATAGTAGTTGTATTCTTGTACATAGGGGGCAGTATTATAGTAGTTATATTCTTGTACATAGGGGGCAGTATTATAGTAGTTATATTCTTGTACATAGGAGGCAGTATGATAGTAGTTATATTTTGTACATAGGGGGCAGTATTATAGTAGTTATATTCTTGTACATAGGGACAGTATTATAGTAGTTATATTCTTCTACATAGGGGGGGCAGTATTATTGTAGTTATATTCTTTTACACAGGGGGCAGTATTATTGTAGTTATATTCTTGTACATATGGGGTAGTATTATAGTAGTTATATTCTTGTATATAGGGGGCAGTATTATAGTAGTTATATTCTTGTATATAGTGAGCACTATTATGGTAGTTATATTCTTGCACATAGGGGGCAGTATTATAGTATATTCTTGTGCATAACAGGCAGTATTATAAGAGGTTATATTCTTGTACATAGGGAGCAGTATTCTGTTAGTTATATTCTTGTACATAGGAGGCAGTATTATAGTAGTTATAGTCTTGTACATAGGAGGCAGTATGATAGTAGTTATATTTTGTACATAGGGGGCAGTATTATAGTAGTTATATTCTTGTACATAGGGGCAGTATTATAGTAGTTATATTCTTGTACATAGGGGGGCAGTATTATTGTAGTTATATTCTTTTACACAGGGGGCAGTATTATAGTAGTTATATTCTTGTATATAGGGGGCAGTATTATAGTAGTTATATTCTTGTATATAGGGAGCACTATTATGCTAGTTATATTCTTGCACATAGGGGGCAGTATTATAGTATATTCTTGTGCATAACAGGCAGTATTATAGTAGTTATATTCTTGTACATAGGGAGCAGTATTCTGGTAGTTATATTCTTGTACATAGGAGGCAGTCTTATAGTAGTTATAGTCTTGTACATAGGGGTAGTATTATACTAGTTATATTCTTGCACATAGGGGGCAGTATTATAGTATATTCTTGTGCATAACAGGCAGTATTATAAGAGGTTATATTCTTGTACATAGGGAGCAGTATTCTGTTAGTTATATTCTTGTACATAGGAGGCAGTATTATAGTAGTTATAGTCTTGTACATAGGAGGCAGTATGATAGTAGTTATATTTTGTACATAGGGGGCAGTATTATAGTAGTTATATTCTTGTACATAGGGGCAGTATTATAGTAGTTATATTCTTGTACATAGGGGGGCAGTATTATTGTAGTTATATTCTTTTACACAGGGGGCAGTATTATAGTAGTTATATTCTTGTATATAGGGGGCAGTATTATAGTAGTTATATTCTTGTATATAGGGAGCACTATTATGCTAGTTATATTCTTGCGCATAGGGGGCAGTATTATAGTATATTCTTGTGCATAACAGGCAGTATTATAGTAGTTATATTCTTGTACATAGGGAGCAGTATTCTGGTAGTTATATTCTTGTACATAGGAGGCAGTATTATAGTAGTTATAGTCTTGTACATAGGGGGTACTATTATACTAGTTATATTCTTGTACATAGGGGGCAGTATTATAGTAGTTATGTTGTTGTACATAGAGAGCAGTCTTATAGTAGTTATATTCTTGTACATAGGAGCAGTATTATAGTACTTATATTCTTGTACATAGAGGGCAGTATTATAGTAGTTATATTCTTGTACGTAGGAGCAGTATTATAGCACTTATATTCTTGTACATAGGGGGTAGTATTATAGTAGTTATATTCTTGTGCATAGGGAGCAGTCTTATAGTAGTTATATTCTTGTACATAGGGGGCAGTATTATAGTAGTTATATTCTTGTGCATAACAGGCAGTATTATAGTAGTTATATTCTTGTACATAGGGAGCAGTATTATAGTTGTTATATTCTCGTACATAGGAAGCAGTATTATAGTAATTATATTCTTGTACATAGGAGCAGTATTATAGTTGTTATATTCTTGTACATAGGGGGCAGTATTATAGTAGTTATATTCTTGTACATAGGGGGCAGTATTATAGTAGTTATATTCTTGTACATAGGAGCAGTATTTTAGTACTTATATTCTTGTACATAGGGGGGTAGTATTATAGTAGTTATATTCTTGTACATAGGGAGCAGTATTATAGTAGTTATATTCTTGTTTATAGAGGGCAGTATTATAGTAGTTATATTCTTGTATATAGGAGCAGTATTAAAGTAGTTATATTCTTGTACATAGGTGGCAGTATTATAGTACTTATATTCTTGTACATAGGGGACAGTATTATAGCAGTTATATTCTTGTACATAGAGGGCAGTATTATAGTAGTTATGTTCTTGTACATAGAGGGCAGTTTTATAGTAGTTATATTCTTGTACATAGGAGCAGTATTATAGTAGTTATATTCTTGTACATAGGGGCAGTATTATAGTAGTTATATTCTAGTACAAAGAGGGCAGTATTACAGTAGTTATATTCTTGTACAAAGGAGCAGTATTATAGTAGTTATATTCTTGTACATAAGGGGGTAGTATTATAGTGGGGTCAATTTTCATACATAGGGGGCATTATTATAGCAGTTATATTCTTGTGCATAGGGGGGCAGTATTTTAGTAGTTATATTCTTGTACACAGGAGGCAGTATTATAGTAGTTATATTCTTGTAAATAGGAACACTATTATAGTTGTTATATTCTTGAACATAGGAACAGTATTATAGTAGTTATATTCTTGTACATAGGAGCAGTATTATAGTAGTTATATTCTTGTACACAGGAGGCAGTATTATAGTAGTTATATTCTTGTAAATAGGAACACTATTATAGTTGTTATATTCTTGAACATAGGAACAGTATTATAGTAGTTATATTCTTGTACATAGGAGCAGTATTATAGTAGTTATATTCTTGTACATAGGGGCAGTATTATAGTAGTTATATTCTAGTACAAAGAGGGCAGTATTACAGTAGTTATATTCTTGTACAAAGGAGCAGTATTATAGCAGTTATATTCTTGTGCATAGGGGGGCAGTATTTTAGTAGTTATATTCTTGTACACAGGAGGCAGTATTATAGTAGTTATATTCTTGTAAATAGGAACACTATTATAGTAGTTATATTCTTGTACATAGGGGGGTATTATAGTAGTTATATTCTTATACATAGGGGGGTAGTATTATAGTAGTTCTATTCTCATACATAGGGGGCAGTATTATAGCAGTTATATTCTTGTGCATAGGGGGGCATTATTATCGTAGTAATATTCTTGTACACAGGGGGTAGTATTATAGTAGTTATATTCTTGTACATAGGGGGCAGTATTATAGTAGATATATTCTTGTACATAGGGGGCAGTATTATAGTAATTATATTCTTGTACATAGGGGGCAGTATAATAGTAGTTATATTCTTGTACATAGGGGGGCAGTATTATTGTAGTTATATTCTTGTACACAGGGGGTTGTATTATAGTGGTTATATTCTTGTACATAGGAGGCAGAATTATAGTAGTTTTATTCTTGTACATAGGGGCAGTATTATAGTAGTTATATTCTTGTACATAGGGGCAGTATTATAGTCGTTATGTTCTCGTACATAGGAGGCAGAATTATAGTAGTTTTATTCTTGTACATAGGAGCGGTATTATAGTAGTTATGTTCTTGTACATAGAGGGCAGTATTATAGTAGTTATATTCTTGTACATAGGGGGGCAGTAATATTTTAGTTACATTCTTGTACACAGGGGGCAGTATTATAGTAGTTATATTCTTGTACATAGGAGCACTATTATAGTAGTTATATTCTTGCACATAGGGGCAGTATTATAGTAGTTATATTCTTGTGCATAACAGGCAGTATTATAGTAGTTATATTCTTGTACATAGGGAGCAGTATTATAGTTGTTATATTCTCGTACATAGGAAGCAGTATTATAGTAGTTGTATTCTTGTACATAGGGGGCAGTATTATAGTAGTTATATTCTTGTACATAGGGGGCAGTATTATAGTAGTTATATTCTTGTACATAGGAGGCAGTATGATAGTAGTTATATTTTGTACATAGGGGGCAGTATTATAGTAGTTATATTCTTGTACGTAGGGTCAGTATTATAGTAGTTATATTCTTCTACATAGGGGGGGGGCAGTATTATTGTAGTTATATTCTTTTACACAGGGGGCAGTATTATTGTAGTTATATTCTTGTACATATGGGGTAGTATTATAGTAGTTATATTCTTGTATATAGGGGGCAGTATTATAGTAGTTATATTCTTGTATATAGTGAGCACTATTATGGTAGTTATATTCTTGCACATAGGGGGCAGTATTATAGTATATTCTTGTGCATAACAGGCAGTATTATAAGAGGTTATATTCTTGTACATAGGGAGCAGTATTCTGTTAGTTATATTCTTGTACATAGGAGGCAGTATTATAGTAGTTATAGTCTTGTACATAGGAGGCAGTATGATAGTAGTTATATTTTGTACATAGGGGGCAGGATTATAGTAGTTATATTCTTGTACATAGGGGCAGTATTATAGTAGTTATATTCTTGTACATAGGGGGGCAGTATTATTGTAGTTATATTCTTTTACACAGGGGGCAGTATTATAGTAGTTATATTCTTGTATATAGGGGGCAGTATTATAGTAGTTATATTCTTGTATATAGGGAGCACTATTATGCTAGTTATATTCTTGCACATAGGGGGCAGTATTATAGTATATTCTTGTGCATAACAGGCAGTATTATAGTAGTTATATTCTTGTACATAGGGAGCAGTATTCTGGTAGTTATATTCTTGTACATAGGAGGCAGTCTTATAGTAGTTATAGTCTTGTACATAGGGGTAGTATTATACTAGTTATATTCTTGCACATAGGGGGCAGTATTATAGTATATTCTTGTGCATAACAGGCAGTATTATAAGAGGTTATATTCTTGTACATAGGGAGCAGTATTCTGTTAGTTATATTCTTGTACATAGGAGGCAGTATTATAGTAGTTATAGTCTTGTACATAGGAGGCAGTATGATAGTAGTTATATTTTGTACATAGGGGGCAGTATTATAGTAGTTATATTCTTGTACATAGGGGGGCAGTATTATTGTAGTTATATTCTTTTACACAGGGGGCAGTATTATAGTAGTTATATTCTTGTATATAGGGGGCAGTATTATAGTAGTTATATTCTTGTATATAGGGAGCACTATTATGCTAGTTATATTCTTACACATAGGGGGCAGTATTATAGTATATTCTTGTGCATAACAGGCAGTATTATAGTAGTTATATTCTTGTACATAGGGAGCAGTATTCTGGTAGTTATATTCTTGTACATAGGAGGCAGTATTATAGTAGTTATAGTCTTGTACATAGGGGGTAGTATTATACTAGTTATATTCTTGTACATAGGGGGCAGTATTATAGTAGTTATGTTGTTGTACATAGAGAGCAGTCTTATAGTAGTTATATTCTTGTACATAGGAGCAGTATTATAGTACTTATATTCTTGTACATAGAGGGCAGTATTATAGTAGTTATATTCTTGTACGTAGGAGCAGTATTATAGTACTTATATTCTTGTACATAGGGGGTAGTATTATAGTAGTTATATTCTTGTGCATAGGGAGCAGTCTTATAGTAGTTATATTCTTGTACATAGGGGGCAGTATTATAGTAGTTATATTCTTGTGCATAACAGGCAGTATTATAGTAGTTATATTCTTGTACATAGGGAGCAGTATTATAGTTGTTATATTCTCGTACATAGGAAGCAGTATTATAGTAATATATTCTTGTACATAGGAGCAGTATTATAGTAGTTATATTCTTGTACATAGGGGGCAGTATTATAGTAGTTATATTCTTGTACATAGGGGGCAGTATTATAGTAGTTATATTCTTGTACATAGGAGCAGTATTTTAGTACTTATATTCTTGTACATAGGGGGGTAGTATTATAGTAGTTATATTCTTGTACATAGGGAGCAGTATTATAGTAGTTATATTCTTGTTTATAGAGGGCAGTATTATAGTAGTTATATTCTTGTATATAGGAGCAGTATTAAAGTAGTTATATTCTTGTACATAGGTGGCAGTATTATAGTACTTATATTCTTGTACATAGGGGACAGTATTATAGCAGTTATATTCTTGTACATAGAGGGCAGTATTATAGTAGTTATGTTCTTGTACATAGAGGGCAGTTTTATAGTAGTTATATTCTTGTACATAGGAGCAGTATTATAGTAGTTATATTCTTGTACATAGGGGCAGTATTATAGTAGTTATATTCTAGTACAAAGAGGGCAGTATTACAGTAGTTATATTCTTGTACAAAGGAGCAGTATTATAGTAGTTATATTCTTGTACATAGGGGGGTAGTATTATAGTGGGGTCAATTTTCATACATAGGGGGCATTATTATAGCAGTTATATTCTTGTGCATAGGGGGGCAGTATTTTAGTAGTTATATTCTTGTACACAGGAGGCAGTATTATAGTAGTTATATTCTTGTAAATAGGAACACTATTATAGTTGTTATATTCTTGAACATAGGAACAGTATTATAGTAGTTATATTCTTGTACATAGGAGCAGTATTATAGTAGTTATATTCTTGTACACAGGAGGCAGTATTATAGTAGTTATATTCTTGTAAATAGGAACACTATTATAGTTGTTATATTCTTGAACATAGGAACAGTATTATAGTAGTTATATTCTTGTACATAGGAGCAGTATTATAGTAGTTATATTCTTGTACATAGGGGCAGTATTATAGTAGTTATATTCTAGTACAAAGAGGGCAGTATTACAGTAGTTATATTCTTGTACAAAGGAGCAGTATTATAGCAGTTATATTCTTGTGCATAGGGGGGCAGTATTTTAGTAGTTATATTCTTGTACACAGGAGGCAGTATTATAGTAGTTATATTCTTGTAAATAGGAACACTATTATAGTAGTTATATTCTTCTACATAGGGGGGTATTATAGTAGTTTTATTCTTATACATAGGGGGGTAGTATTATAGTAGTTCTATTCTCATACATAGGGGGCAGTATTATAGCAGTTATATTCTTGTGCATAGGGGGGCATTATTATCGTAGTTCTATTCTTGTACACAGGGGGTAGTATTATAGTAGTTATATTCTTGTACATAGGGGGCAGTATTATAGTAGATATATTCTTGTACATAGGGGGCAGTATTATAGTAATTATATTCTTGTACATAGGGGGCAGTATAATAGTAGTTATATTCTTGTACATAGGGGGGCAGTATTATTGTAGTTATATTCTTGTACACAGGGGGTTGTATTATAGTGGTTATATTCTTGTACATAGGAGGCAGAATTATAGTAGTTTTATTCTTGTACATAGGGGCAGTATTATAGTAGTTATATTCTTGTACATAGGGGCAGTATTATAGTCGTTATGTTCTCGTACATAGGAGGCAGAATTATAGTAGTTTTATTCTTGTACATAGGAGCGGTATTATAGTAGTTATGTTCTTGTACATAGAGGGCAGTATTATAGTAGTTATATTCTTGTACATAGGGGGGCAGTAATATTTTAGTTACATTCTTGTACACAGGGGGCAGTATTATAGTAGTTATATTCTTGTACATAGGAGCACTATTATAGTAGTTATATTCTTGCACATAGGGGCAGTATTATAGTAGTTATATTCTTGTGCATAACAGGCAGTATTATAGTAGTTATATTCTTGTACATAGGGAGCAGTATTATAGTTGTTATATTCTCGTACATAGGAAGCAGTATTATAGTAGTTGTATTCTTGTACATAGGGGGCAGTATTATAGAAGTTATATTCTTGTACATAGCAGGCAGTATTATAATAGTTATGTTCTTGTACATAGGGAGCAGTGTGATAGTACAGTGGTGTCTTGGGTTAAGAGTTTAATTCGTTCCATGATGGAGCTCTTAACTCAAAACACTCAAATCAAACAAGTCAAATCAATTTTGCCCATTGAAATGAATGGAAAAGCCATTATAAATCCGTTCTGGATCGCAAAGCTCTCCCGCTGATTTCAATGGGAATGGCATTGCCCCATTGAAAGCAATAGAACACCGCCACCCCCACAGTGATTTTCAGAGACGGGCTTTAAATATAAGTCCTTCCCTGAAAATCATCCCTAGCTGTAGTAAAAAAAAATTCTTAATATATACTTAGCCGCCGCTTGTTATCCCTGCACTGCTCTGAAGCTTTTCAGCAGGTGGGGATTAACAATGCAGAGAGACAATGCGGCGGCTAGACACGCCTGAGCCCCTAGCAGCGGTGGACAGGTGAGTATATATTTTTTACTACAGCTAGGGATGATTTTTCAGGGAAGGGCTTATATTTAAAGCCCTTCCCCGAAAATCCCTGCAGGGGTTGCTGGCAGGCCATTGCTTTCAATGGGGTCACCGGCAGCAGCCCCATGGAGAGCAAGGCTTGAAACCCAAGTTTTTGCTCTTAAATCAGAGCAAAAATTCAGGAGAGAGCCTGCTCTCAAGTCAAAAAGCTTGTAAGCTGAGGCACTCTTAACTCAAGGTGTCACTGTATACATATTCTTGTACATAGGAGGCAGTATTATAGTAGTTATATTTTTGTACATAGGGGGCAGTATTATAGTAGTTATGTTCTTGTACATAGGGGGGTAGTATTATAGTAGTTATATTCTAGTACATAGGGAGCAGTCTTATAGTAGTTATAGTCTTGTACCTAGGGGGCAGTATTATAGTTGTTATATTGTTGTACATAGTGGGCAGTATTATAGTAGCTATATTCTTGTACATAGGAGCAGTATTATAGTACTTATTTTCTTGTACATAGAGGGGTAGTATTATAGTAGTTATATTCTTGTGCATAGGGGCAGTCTAATAGTAGTTATATTCTTGTACATAGGGGGCAGTATTATAGTAGTTATATTCTTGTACTTAGGGGGCAGTATTATAGTAGTTATATTCTTGTACATAGAGGGCAGTATTATAGTAGTTATATTCTTGTACATAGGAGCAGTATTATAGTAGTTATGTTCTTGTACATAGAGGACAGTATTATAGTAGTTATATTCTTGTACATAGGAGCAGTATTAAAGTAGTTATATTCTTGTACATATGGGGCAGTATTATAGTAGTTATATTCGTGTACATAGTGGGCAGTATTATAGTAGTTATATTCTTGTACATAGGGGGCAGTATTATAGTAGTTATATTCTTGTACATAGAGGGCAGTATTATAGTAGTTATATTCTTGTACATAGGAGCAGTATTATAGTAGTTATGTTCTTCTACATAGTGGGCAGTATGATAGTAGTTATATTCTTGCACATAGGAGCAGTATTATAGTAGTTATATTCTACATAGGGGCAGTATTATAGTAGTTATATTTTTGTACATAGAGAGCAGTATTATAGAAGTTATATTCTTGTACATAGGAGCAGTATTATAGTAGTTATATTCTTCTACATAGGGTGGTAGTATTATAGTAGTTATATTCTCATACATAAGGGGCAGAATTATAGTAGTTATATTCTTGTACTTAGGGGGCAGTATTATAGTAGTTATATTGTTTACATAAAGGACAGTATTATAGTAGTTATATTCTTGTACATAGGGGGCAGTATTATAGTAGTTATATTCTTGTACATAGGGAGCAGTATTATAGTAGTTATGTTCTTGTACATAGAGGTCAGTATTGTACTAGTTATATTCTTGTACATAGGAGCAGTATTACAGTAGTTATATTCTTGTGCATAGGGAGCAGTATTATAGTAGTTATATTTTTGTACATAGGGGGCAGTATTATAGTAGTTATATTCTTGTACATAGGGGGCAGTATTATAGTAGTTATATTCTTGTACATAGAGGGCAGTATTATAGTAGTTATATTCTTGTACATAAGGAGCAGTATTATAGTAGTTATAGTCTTGTACATAGGGGGCAGTATTATAATAGTTATATTCTTGTACATAGTGGGCATTATTATAGTAGTTTTATTTTTGTACATATGAGGGCAGTATTACAGTAGTTATATTCTTGTACATAGAGGCAGTATTCTAGTAGATATATTCTTGTATATAGGGGGCAGTATTATACTAGTTATATTCTTGTACAGAGGTGGCAGTATTATAGTAGTTATATTGTTGTACATGGGGCAGTATTATAGTAGTCATATTCTTGTACATAGGGGGCAGTATTATACTAGTTGTATTCTTGTACATAGGAGCAGTATTAGACTGGTTATATTCTTGTACATAGGGGGCAGTATTCTACTAGTTATATTCTTGTACATAGAGGGCAGTATTATACTAGTTATATTCTTGTACATAGGGGGCCCTATTATAGTAGTTATATATTTGTACATAGGTGGTAGTATTATAGTAGTTATATTCTTGTACATAGGGGGCATTATTACAGTAGTTATATTCTTGTACATAGGAGGCAGTATTGTAGTAGTTATATTCTTGGGGTCTATATTATAGTCGTTATATTTTTGTACATTAGCTGGCAGTATTATATCTTTCCTCTATCCTGAGGCGTGATGGGACAGACAAGTGAGAATACAATAATGGAATATGTTATCTTTTTATATAATGGTTGTACCATGTGGCTCAGGAATAGTTTTTGATTCGATGATGATGGTAATATCAGCAATAAGTGAACTCAACCTTTAACCCCCTGACAGATCAGGTGCTTTTGGTCTATTAAATTCTCTCCATGGTTCAGGTTATCAGAGGGGGTCGTCTGTGTCTTTTGACCGGTCAGTCGGCATCTGTGCTTGCCTGATATCTATCCCTGTAAATAGAACAAGGCCTTACCCTGTGCCGTCTTCCAGTATGCCAGTCATGTCACTAATGCAGCGCTGCCTTGTGTGCCAGGTATATTTTCAGCTCCTCAATGGCAGCCATTAATCAGCACCCTGAAGGCACAGGACGTGATCAGATGTAACTGTGATACAAAGTATCCAAAATAGAGATTGTCCTTCACCCTAAAGTCTACAGAGAAACATCTGCATATTACATTGTATCCACCAGCGAGAAAACTTATCCTGCTGTTCAGCTCAATGGCGCGCAGAGAACCTTACCTGAAGTCAATGCAGGGGGTAAACTCTGCATTCTTTAATATGATAGTTTCATAATTCAGTTTATTTGGTAATCTGACAATTGTCAAATCCTATCAAAATTAGATTACAGCGACCCTCCAGTTTGGGACGAATTTCTGTCCTGGAACAGAAAGGGCAATGGGTATAATACGCACTTTGCACTGATTGGTCAGTGCTGATCACATGAGCAGCTTTGGCCAATTGGAGAGTCGATGTAGTGCATTAGTCTAACACTACCAAAGCATTGTGGGGTTTAGATGTAGTCTGAAGATTGCATCGGTCCTCTTGGATAGCCGAAAACAGGAGCTGAAACTAATGGATCGGAGGGACAGCAGAGAACAACTTTTGGTACTATGTTCCCCTCCAGATCCCAATACAGAACCTTGTCCAGAAACCACAGGGTTGCTGTACAGCAGAAGGTGTCGAACACAAGGCCCAAGGGCTGAATCTCGCCCATCACCTCATTTAGTGTGACCCGCTGGCCGTAGTCAAATCCATTCAGCATTCCACTCACCCAGCCTATAGGTCTGGTGGTGGTAGTGCAGTCCAACCGCTGACCTCTCTTCCCCACTGTTTGTGTGTGCTGTCCGGTAAGCAGCGCAGACGCCAAGGGGAGAGGTTGGCGGTCACAGATGCACTGCCACCACCATTTATGTAAAAACCGCTTCATATCACCTTGGCGATGCGAAAGCACGCACAAAGATAGAACATGCCGCAATTTGTTTCCCGCATTGTATTGAGGTGTGATGCGGGAAAACATTGCTCATATATATGACCCTATTAAAAAAAAAAGGGGTTCATATTCGTGCGAGATTTGTGCGTTTCGCAACGCACAAATCTCCCATAATTTCCTCTAAATTGGACTGGATGGATTGAAGCTTATGCCTTGATAATTCAGCAGCGTAGCGTTAATCTATAGCAGAGTGCCCAATCTCTCGACGCCCATGTAGACAAAGTTCCAGTCCGCTATGATGCTGATTCTTGTAGGGGTTACCCTAAGCCTACCGTAATGGTAAAAGGGGGTATAAAAATCACAGAACCCCATAAAAATGCTCCAATAAAGGAGTTGACACCTAATTAAATGAACCCGGAATCATGAATGCTATATATTGATATATGATAAAAGCCAATTGAAGTATATATATATTTGACGTTTGCTTCCCTTTGTCCATCTACTCCAACAAAACCCCCTAAATCACAGCTGGTTTTCGGGGACTTTAGGGGTTCTGTATCCTCTCCCAACTTGTTCTGGCGTTCCGTCATCTTGTACAAGAAGCAGCAGAGTAATTTGTTTTGAGTACGATCCCTTCCTTGATGTCGGCTCGCCATAGATTGGCTGCCAGTTGGGTTTAACATCCCACCTTTAAAGGTCTGCAATAAAAGCCAGCCAGCTTAGGAAAATGATAATATTTCACTTTAACAATTGTGTATTTTGCCCCGAGCTGCAGAGAGAGGCAGTAATTTCCTTTTGGCCTCGCCATTTCTCCACACAGGTAATAAATCCAAGCTCACAAGGACGTGCAATATCCCTTCCAAGAACTGCTTTAATGGGCATTACTTTTTCCCTTCTTCTCAACTACTCTTTCTGGGAGCGGGGGTGGGGGGGTATCCACCACGAGGGGTGTGCACACCAGCGTCTCATTTACATGGGATTTTAATGGGACAGGAGTTAACCCATTTGTGACAGAGGTCATAAAATATACATATATAATAAAAGGATATAATACAAAAACAAACATTCTAAATATATAGTAAGAATATTATATATGGTAATTATAATAACATAATAAAAAATTAAAAAATATATATAAAAACCAGGAAAAGAAATGATAAAGGGATATAAAGAGATGATAGATAGAAAGCATAACTCTACAATGAGAAGTCAGCGGAAGGAGATCCTAAAGAAACACAACAAATCGGTCTAAATGAAACACATAAATACAAACATATCAGAGAAAAACACAACCTTATAATAATGGGAGGGGGGTTGAGTATTCTGACTCCGGTCTCTTTCACACGAGCATATGCATGTTTGCGCACACATGAGCGCTGCGTATTTGCGCACCGAATGCTTTTTTGTGCACGCAGCGGCGCATTTTATCTTACTTTCTGCCTCCACAAAGCATATTCATTTCTGCATATAAATAATATGCACTGATTGAAGTGGCTAATTAGTATAATGAATTCCATATGTGTTCTTGTTTTTTCTGCACAATGACGCTGTTTTTCATGCATCTCCTAGCCTATTTCACACGCATGTGCACATCCCCATTGGTTAGTTAGTTGCCGACATATCGGCATAGAGGGGATCTTCAGGCAAATTTGTTTTCAAGTTGTTCAAATATGAAGCGATGCAACTTTACAGCAGATGACTTTAGATCAGCCAGCAACGATTTTTGGTAAGCTGAAAGAAAAACGACTAGTGACTTACCGCTCATCACCCTGTCGGTGGCCACATTTACAATGAATGACTCTCGTTTGAATTCACTCTTTTGAGCAATTATTCGTCGTTCTGTTTAAAGGTATCTTAAAAGGGTTGTCCCGCGCCGAAACAGGTTTTTTTTTTATTCAATAGGCCCCCCGTTCGGCGCGAGACAAACCCAATGCATGTGTTAAAAAAAAAAACGTTTAGTACTTACCCGAATCCTCGCGCTGCGGCGACTTCTTCCTTACCTTAGCAAAATGGCCGCCGGGAACTTCACCCACGATGCACCGCGGGTCTTCTCCCATGGTGCACCGTGGGCTCTGTGCGGTCCATTGCCGATTCCAGCCTCCTGATTGGCTGGAATCGGCACATGTGACGGGGCGGAGCTACGAGGACCAGCTCTCCGGCATGAGCCGCCCCATTCACCAGGAAGAAGACCGGACTGCGCAAGCGCGTCTAATCGGGCAATTAGACGCTGAAATTAGACGGCACCATGGAGACGGGGACGCCAGCAACGGAGCAGGTAAGTGAATAACTTCTGTATGGCTCATAATTAATGCACGATGTACATTACAAAGTGCATTAATATGGCCATACAGAAGTGTATAACCCCACTTCCTTTCGCGTGACAACCCCTTTAAGCTATTGTAACGTGGTGACAGACAACAGCACAACTTCCTGTGCCCCCTACTCATAGCATTCAAAATGAGTCACCCCGATGTGAAACCACTTATGTCTGCCATTAAATTTATTCCAAAATGAGTTATTTTATTATCTTGTAATTTGTATAGCGCTAACTTATTCCACAGCACCTTTTATTTATTACCCCCACCACCAAGCTGGGTACTCATTTTACCGACGTCAGAAGGATGGAAGGCTGAGTCAAGCTTGAGTCGGCTACCTGAACTTTACAGGGATTGAACTTACAACCTTCAGCTCATGAGTGAGCGCTTAGGACTGCATTTCTGCTGCTTTACCACTCTGCGCCACACGGGGCTCATATATCTTAATAATGGTTGGAGCTCCATTTTTTCTGATACAGAGCTCCAAATCCTTGCACATCTATAGATAAACATGATAAAATTCTTCTTGCCTGCATTAACCACTAGAGGGAGCTCAGGGTTTTCCTGCATACAGTATGCAATAAGATTCTGAGCTCTCCTTGTGGTGGTTGCAGGCATTAATATTTTATGTATTTCTCTAACTATAAAAGTAAATGGAGCTCTGTGTCAGAAAACTGAAGCTCTGACTGCTATAATAATATATTATGTTATTAATGGTGGGATATAGACGATTCAGAAGATAACATGAGTAGGAGTATATGTGCTGGACTGCAGAACTCATCAACTGAAATTTCTAACCTAACAAAATGGGTATCACAATGGCTCAGTGATTAAAGCAACCCTCTGTTTTTGGGACAAATTTCTGTCCCAGTACCGGAGGATGGTGTATATTACCTGCTGTTATCCCTCCAATCTGCTGGTTCAGAATCCTGCGTTCAGTCGTAATCTGGCAATCATGAAGTCCTATCTGGATTAAAGCAACTTTTTGCTTTCGAGACAAAATTCTGTCCTGGGACCGGAGCGGCAGTGGGTGCATTACCTGCAGTTGTTCTTCTCTGCCGCCCCTCCGATCCATCGGTTTTGGCCATCCAAAATCTCAGCTGCAATTTTCTAGCTACCTAAGGCACATTGTGCACTTCTCTCTGATTGTCCAGTGCTGGTCACGTGAACAGTGTTGGCCAATCAGAGAACAAGTAGAATGCTTAGGTAGTCTGAGACTACCAATGCACTGTGGGGATTAGGTAGTCTAAAAATTACCTCGGCCATCTTGAATGGCTGAAAATGGAACCCGGAACCAGGTGTTTGGAAGGAAATCGGCTCAGAATACCAACTGCAGGTAGTATAAATGTTTCTTCTTGTCCCGGGACAAAATTGTGTCCCGAAACCAGAGGCTGCTTTAACACTGTTGACTTGCAGCACTGTGGGCCAATCTGGCCATATAGTTTGTATGTTTTCTCTGCATTTCCTCTAATTTCCTCCTACGCTCTAAAAATATACTAATAGATGATGAAAACCATTAAAAACTAATCATCAACCTATCCTTGTATGTCTTGAACTATGTGATGCCAAGTCCAGGACTGGAGGGGTGGAGCATGACACAGGGATTTAAAGACCACCAAAGGGAGACCCCTTGTGTCAGGCTCCACCCCCTGCACTAGGTATAACACAGTGTTTGCCTGTAGTTGCCCTTTAAGTACAGCATTGTGAGTTATCTGCTATCTCAGACTCTGGAGGGGTGGGTGCTTCTGTCATGGTTACTGAACAGGAAGTGAGCTGTACACAGAAAAACATCTTCCCCCATCAATCACAGTTATATTTTGATCCTAGCTGCAGCCTTAAAGCCAAATTGGATTCTATTTTTTTTTCTGTAGACTGGAAACAGATCTGTAAATCCATGACGTCAAGATGACAATGGCGGCGGGGTGTTAAACCAGGGTGTAAGACGCAGCGTCCCATCACACTCCACACTCCATTCATGGGGCGGCTGCGGCCGGGGCGGCTCAATTTCTATTTTCCGGAGAACTTTTCTGTTTTATTATTAACACCTTCACCTATGGATTTAACGACCCCCCCCCCCCCCCCCTCCCCACCGGTTTATTCCGCCCTTCGTTACACTTAAATCATTCCTGACAGCCAACACATTCCTGTTTTCCCAGGCAGACTCCGGCAAATATTTTCATTTCAGTCTGACAGAAACTCCATTCAAAGAGCTCCGAGAGATTAACAAGTTTCCATTTTCAAAAAAATAAATAAGAGCGTGGCGGGGAGAGACGTGTGGTGTGGCGCGCCGCCAACCCGCGGTCATTAAACCTGGACACTGCCCGATTAGGCCGGGAACAGAACTGTAAGGATTGGCCTGGAGGCGGCTCAGACGTGGCCCCGGGTACCAGGCCTCATTCAGAGGTGACATCTTTGGGGCGTCTCTCGGGGGTTCAGATCCTCTTGTTTAGAGGCGTCTTCCTCGCTTGCTGAAATCCTCCACAGCCGGCGTGACCACCAGAGACCTTCACAGAAACCGCCGCAGTCAACGCGAGCTCCTCTGTAAATAACAGTAACCGGATTTAGGGATTTAGCGTGCAAGCAAAATAGAGGGGATGAGGAGGAAGGACATCTGTGCAGGGGAGGGGAGGCGCGTCCTGCTATAAATTACCTGCTGTCTATTTACAGCAATGTTATTGCAGAACCTGCTGCGGGTATCAGAAACTGGAAGGGACCAGCGCCAAGGTGAGGGCCACAAAAAGGGTGCAACGTCCCTGACCGCATCCTCCTCCCAGTATGGTATATGTTGTCTTTGTGGCATACATGGCAGCCAACCTTATTGTCCAGTGCCAACCACAGAGAGTCTACAAGTGTCAATATAGTTTGGGTCAAATAACTTTTTAAAGGAGGTTGTTCAAGATATTCATATTTTTAACCCCCCCCCCCCCCAAATGCTCCACCCATAAAATAAGTCAAGTTTGCCCTTAAAGTTTTTACTCACTAGTTCCAGTTGATCCTCGCCTCACTTTATCAGCATGATGATAATAAGACGTCCCAGCAATGTTGTATCACATGACCATGAGGTCAGCATTGACATCACTTTGCCCCTGGAACGTATCATCATCATCATGCCTGTTGCACAGTATAGAAGGGGTGCGGATCAACTATGACCAATGATAAGTGGAAATAGTTCCAGTTAAATGTGGTTCACATTCAGTTGGACCCTATTAAAGGAGTCATCCAGTTGTAAACTATTGATGGCCTATCAGTAGGGATTAGCCACCTGGGGCCCCTGCCGATTAGCTGTTTTCCTGGCCAGTATGTTTTTGTGCTGAGCTGATTGCTGCAGGAAGCAGACAGCTCCGTTCCCACTTCAGTGGCCATGCTTAGTATTACAGAGTTTTATTTACTTCAATGGGAACTTTGCCTGTAATAACAAGCCTGGCCACTGCAGCAGTAATGGAGCTGCCTGCTTCCTGCAGAAGTCAGCTCAGTGCACAAGCACAGTGACCTGATGAGCAGCTGATTGGTGGAGGTCCCAGGTAGTAGACCCTTACAATCTACACGGACATTCAAAAGTCTTAAAACACCTTAATGTTTTCAGTTATTTTTTTTTAATTAAAGGGGTTGTCCCGCGGCAGCAAGTGGGTCTATACACTTCTGTATGGCCATATTAATGCACTTTGTAATGTACATTGTGCATTAATTATGAGCCATACAGAAGTTATAAGAAGTTTTTCACTTACCTGCTCCGTTGCTAGCGTCCTCGTTCCCATGGAGCCGACTAATTTTCGCCGTCTAATGGCCAAATTAGCCGCGCTTGCGCAGTCCGGGTCTTCTTCTGTTCTCAATGGGGCCCCGTGTAGCTCCGTGTAGCTCCGCCCCGTCACGTGCCGATTCCAGCCAATCAGGAGGCTGGAATCGGCAATGGACCGCACAGAAGAGCTGCGGTCCACGGAGGGAGCAGACCCCGGCGGCCATCTTCAGCAGGTAAGTATGAAGACGCCGGACCGCCAGGATTCAGGTAAGCGCTGAGCGGTTTGTTTTTTTAACCCCTGCATCGGGGTTGTCTCGCGCCGAACGGGGGGGGGGGGGTTTAAAAAAAAAAAAAAAACCGTTTCGGCGCGGGACAACCCCTTTAATATCTTCCCACAAAAGTATTGTCATGAAATGGCTTTAGTAGGGAAACATGAAGGCCAGGGTGAATCCTCATGCTGCCCGGGAGCTTCAGCTGGAATGCCACGGAGGGAGAAGATGCCGGCAGCCATCTTCAGCCGGTAAGTAAGAAGTCACCGGAGCGCGGGGATTCAGGTAAGCGCTGTGCGGATTTTTCTTTAGGTCCCTGCATCGGGGTTGTCTCGCGCCGAACGGGGGGGTTGAAAAAAAAAAAAACTCGTTTCGGCGCGGGACAACCCCTTTAAGGCAGTTCAGTCCAGCAAATAACAAGAAATGGTTCAAAGCTTCAAAAGTATGTTTAAAACATAAAAAATATGATGAAATGATAACCTAACATGTAACAATAGTTGATATTTATGATTTTAACCAAGGAGCTTTTTTAAGGGAACACATCAAGGACAGCTGCTCTGCAGCAGAGAAAGCAAATTATGGTTTGAAATTGGATGCAAACTATTCATATAGGTGTCTCAACCTTTTGTGGGTTACTTTCAAACCCTCTGATTCTATACAACCAGTGTTGGAACAGACTGCATTACACCCTATAGGGCAGGATTTCAACAGTTTTGCTCTCCAGGACAGAGCATATTGCTATCATAATGGCCAGAAAAAGGCAATCAACCAAAGAAGACAGACAGTTATAAACGTTAGAAATGTAGGTCTGTTGTACAGAGGAATTGCCAAGAAAGCCAAGGTGGCAGTCAGTACAGTTTCCTTTACCTCCAAAAGGCACTTGGAAACTGGAGGTAACTGACAGGAAGAGATCTGGCAAGTTTTTGAGAGTCAACAGTTTGTATGATCAGGACCTCACAGCACAAAATCTTCAAGCACGGTTTAATGCAGCAACTGTGAGGAGAAGACTTCTATCTGCAGATCTGACAGGTAGAGGATCAGTAAGAAAACCCCTGCTAAGATTGGAAAAAATTTTTTAAAAAAGACTTGCCTGGGTCAAGCAGCATCTCCAGTGGCCTACTGAAGAGTGGAAGAAGGTCTTATGGACTAATGAATCAAAATGTGACATCTTCAGTACGTCGTGCAGGGGTTTAGTATGCCGTTGAGTAGGTGAAAGGATGCTTCCTGAGCGTGTGACACCAACTGTCAAACATGGAGGAGGAAGCATGATGGTCTGGGGCGAGTTGGTCAGGGGTTCATATTACAGCAAGACAATGATCGAAAACCTAATCCTAGGTAATGTCAGAACTATGTAAGAAGACAAGAAGAAGCCGGTAGGCTTCTTTTTTGGTATGAACTGGCCAGAAGGGTGAAAGCAAAACAACCTACAAGTGCAGCACATTTGTGGGAACTTCTGCAACAATGTTGGGAAGAACTTTCTGAACAATATCTGAACGCAGTTGTAGAAACATATAGCTGTTCTATCGGCTAGAGGAGCTGCTTTAAAGAGTCAGAAATCTAGATTTAACTTGGTGAAACAAAGGTAATCCATTATTTTTATTCATCTTAATGTGTTTATGTGTTCTCTGCTTTCGTTTCGAAGTATATTTCAGACATTAAACTGTAAGTATCAATAAACTGGAAACATTCTGGTGTTCTAAAACTTTTGTACTCTTGATGGCCTATACTAGAGATCGGCCATCAATACTGTTTAAGAAAAATTATATGTGTCCCCCACTCCTAAAACTGTTGGACCCATTTTAACGCCATGCGCTAGAATCTGCGTCATTTTAATATCCCATTGAGTTGAATGGTAATCTATACAGTAGATCAGAAGGCACAGATCTGAAATCTGCATTGTGGAAAATAAAGAATGTACATGTTACTTCATTCAATCCATGCAGGTAATTCATGTTGGAAAATCTGCATTCGGATTAATTCCATTGAGTAGAACTAATCCATGTACGGATTCGCGGCATCTTCAACTGAAAATCTGTATTAGACATCTGCAGTAACCAGTGAAATCCAATGCAGATTTGACATTGTGTGAACAAGGCCTAAAACGTCAGGATATTTTTAGAGCTTCCCCCAGACACCCCATGTCTGAGAGTCACAGTCCTTGAAAAGGTGGTGATGTGATCTTTGGCGCTGTGATTGATAGGGCTTATGCATAGAGTACATGTCTATATGTGAAGCATGTATGTGGCTATTTATACCGGCACAGCCTGCTGTCTCCCATCTCCCTCGTATAAGGTCACGCCTGCGGCCGGCCGTGATCGATGAAATATGTGATAAATCACCGATGTCTGAACCAAGCGACGGCGCTGCTCTCTACGGAGGGGATGACAACTGTCATCACATATCACCCATAAAAATGCCAGCTGTCGTCAAGAGGAACATGCCAAGGATGGCCAGTGCTGGAGAGGGGGCACATCTGCACTTACCACCCAGATTCCTAGAGATCTCGACAGTCACTTCAAGGGTATCAACATTAACCCTTTACATGACAGAGAGAGTGTATCCATTGGTCCCCCTTATGCCTCAACGCCTTTCATCCACCCATTACACTATATACCAATTATGGCGCTGATGCCATTTCTTTTCACATTTTTTCTGCATTTTTTGGTGCACTTTTCTGTAAAAATTACATAAATATATTTCCTGTCATTTTTACAAAAAAAAATTTGTGAACCAATTTGAAAAAGGAAAGATTGGCTATATGACACAAAGAGCATAATTTATGGGCACTGTGCCTGTTAAAGGGGTTGTCCGGGTGCAAGGCAATTATTTAGAAATGGACCCAGGTCTGTTAAAACAATAAAATCAGGGACACGTTCTACATCCGGATTCACACAAAAGCACATCGGAAGTTCTGTGCCCCGATTTTACCCATTGACGGGACTAAATCCGCTTTCGAATCTGCAGCAAAAACTGTGGCAGAAAAGCCCCAGATTCCTGCCGGTGGCTTTCACGTAGAAAAGTCAGTGTGAACATTCACTAAAATCCGCGGTAGGATTGTCCACAGTAGAAAATCTGCTGCATGTGAACATCCCCCCAGGACCTATACACACAGTTTATTGGAGTGTCGGATCCGCCTTGGATTTGACAGAAATCTGCTGCAGACTTACATGCAGATCCTCCCACAGATTTAGGGCGGTTTCAGATGGCAACTGCGCATGAACAGGGTGTTTTAATGCCCTCTTATTGAGGATAGATCATCAATAGTATTCTCCCTGGAAACCCCTTTAAGCACCATCCCTATTTTTTAATTTTCGCTTGTTTTTTTCTGAGCGCTTTTCAAAAAAATCATAACTCTTAGGCCTTAGTCAGACGGGCGATTTTTCGCGCGATTTGCGGATCGCATGACGGATGCGCATCCGCAAATCGCGTGACCGGTGCGTGCAAGTCGCCCGCAAATCGCCCGAAAATCTGCTCCTAGCCGCGTTTCATTAGAAACGGGCCGGAGCTGTCCAGCGCATTGCATTCAATGGAGACGGCAATACAGCCGTCTCCATTTAAAGCAATGCGCTGCGGGCGAGCCCGGGATGAATTGTCGGGAAGGGCTTAAATATATAAGCCCTTCCCTGCAATCCATCCTAAAATGTGTTAAAATAAAAAAAAATTGTATACTCACCTTCTGCCGGCAGCCGGAGCTCCGTGCGGCCGTCCTGCAGTGGGTGTGAAGGGGGTGTGAGTCAGACCTGCCCCCTGATTGGCTCAGCGCTGAGCCAATCAGAGGCATGCCTCACTCACACCCATTCATGAATTCATGAATGGATGTGAGTCAGACCTGCCCCTGATTGGCTCAGCGCTGAGAGGCAGCAGTCACTCACCCATTCATGAATTCATGAATGGGTGTGTGAGTGTTTTCAGCCTCTGATTGGTCAGGGCTGTGACCAATCAGAGGCAGATCATTCAGCAGGCGGGGATTTTAAAGCCCCGCCGGCTGAATAGTGCCAAGAAGCAGTTCAGGAGAACTGACAGCGGCCGCGGCTGGACTCCGGCTGCAGCGGAAAGGTGAGTATACAATTTTTTTTTATTTTAACACATTTTAGGATGAATTGCAGGGAAGGGTTTATATATTTAAGCCCTTCCCGACAATTCACCCCGCGCACGCCGGCAGCCCATTGCTTTCAATGGAGCGGCTGTATTGCCGCTCCATTGAATTCAATGGGCAAACATCGTTCTTCTCTGCCACAGCTGTTACAGCTGTGGCAGAGAAGAATGATCTGTCTTCTATATGTTCTCAATGGGGTCGGCGCTGCTGCCGCCGGCCCCATTGAGCGCATATACAGAAGAGAACAGGAATCGCAGATCGCAGATAGGTGCGATCTGCGATTTCTGTTCTATAATTTATCGGACGAGCGCATAAAAAGCGCTCATGTGTCCGATACCATTGCAAAGCAATGGTTTTAAAAAATCGCCGGACGCATGCGCATGCGCAAATCGCGGCTAAAAACGCCCGTCTGACTAAGGCCTTATTTATCTATTGACATAGCGGTCTAAGGCCTTGTTTTTTGCGGGACGAGTTGTATTTTTCAATGGTGCTATGTAATCTACCATAAAATGTAATGAGAAATGTAAAAAACATTCTAAGTGGATTGAAATAGAGAAAAAATTTAATTCCCCCAAATCCCTTGGGGGTTTTTATTCTACGGTGTGCACACTGTGACAAAAATGACAATGTAACTTTATTCTATGGGTCAGTATGATTCTGACAACAGCAAATGTATTTATTTATTTTTTGCTGCAGTGCTTTTATAACAAATATAACAAAATATCTTTAAAAGAAAATTATTTTCGGCCGTCGTCTTCTGACCACCATAACTTTTTATTTTTCCATTGACGTCGTTGTGTGGGGGCTCATGTACGATACCAAATATGGTTTTGTTTTTGATTTTGATTTTTTTATTATAAATATTGGTGTTTTAAAAAGTTCTAAGTGGAGAGAAATGAAAAAAAATGACATTCCGCCACGGCGCACAAACTGCAACAAAAATGGCATGATAACGTTATCCTTTGGGTCAGTTCGATTAGAGTGCATTCAGACTACCACATTTAGCGACGTAAATAATGAATAATGAAAAATTTAGCGACGTAAATAATGTGCTATTTTGATAGATCGGACTTTTACGGATGCAGTGATACTAAATATGTATTTTTGTTTTATTGTTTAGATTCTTTTATTGTAAATATGGCAAAAGGGTTTTTTTTAACTTCTATTACTTTTTAAAAAATAATTAGTAAAAGTTCATTGTTCTTATTTTTACATTTGTTTTAGCCCCCCCTGGGGTACCACAACATGCGATGCTTTGATCGCTCCTGCAGTGTGATGTAATGCCATAGCATTACATCATACTGCGATTGGGCGGGCATTCTATCAAGCCCCCCCTCGGGGATGGCTTGATGAGTATACTGCCAAGACAGCCCTGGGGCCTTTCAGAAGGCCCCCAGCTGCCATGACACACACACGGCTCCCCCTATCTCATCGTGGGGGGGGGCTGGCCATACGAAACACCTGAACATCGTTCTGGGGATTTAAATGCCGCTGTCAGAATTGACAGCAGCATTTAAAGGGTTAACAGCCCTGATCAGCTGCGTGGCTTGTTGGAGCTGTTGCCCACGGATGTCACCTGACACCCGCGATGTATGGAGGGAGATAACCCCACGATCTCTCTTCATACACGTCCTGCAGCTGACGTAAAAACACTATAGGGCCGTCACTTAGGGGTTAATGCTGCCTTTTAAAAGACTGAAGGTAATGCCTAGGTAGTGACCCAGTACTGGCACCAGTGAGTAATATTAACATCTAAGGGAGACTGTGCCACCATATACGTATATTCTTCTGTATTTGATTGTATAGCCGTATCTCCTGTATCTCTGCCTGGTCTCAGAAACTGGGGAATCTCCTACTGTTAGGGTGACTTTACACTTGTGATAAAATTGCGCAATTTTCACGCGATACGAGAGTGAGTGAGAATGCAGAATTATGAAAACAATGATTTTCAATGGTTTCATTCCCATTTGTGATCTTTGCACTCATGCGATGTTGCGAGATTTAAAAAATCGCCGCTCGTCCTATCTTTCTGAGTTTTTTGTGATTTTTTTTTTACATTTTTCCTAGGCCATGTTTCCCTATGGAGCCTCCTCTTTATGACATGGCAATGCATGAACTTGCAATTTTCGTGCAATGTGTTTTTAACATTAGAAACTCCTATTGACTTTCGAGCAATAAAATAGCGTGATATTATCGCGCAAGAAAATTGCGGTCGGCAGCGATGTGCGGTTTTTCACAAGACAAAGCATCGCTGATACTCAAAAATCGCCTGGACAAACCTGTGATTTTGCCGCGATTTTCTCACGGCGATATCGCAATTGCCAGTGTGAAGGAGTCCTTAGTCAGCCCCTCTGTGGTACCTTAGCTCTGATTGGCAGAAAAAGGGTTGAGTCAGAAGATGCAAGAAGCTTCTGGAAGGGGAGGTAATAATCATGTAGCGTTCAGCACCCAACACTGCAAGATTGTTCCCCGCCCAGAAAGAAGCCTCAGCCGTTGTATGTGGAGACCAGCAGGAGTAATGTACACCTAGATTGTATTCAAAGTGAACCCCAAGGCTTGGATGAGGTACAAGCGCTACTGTGAGGGGTACAGGCTAGTGAAAGTACAGGAGACAAGCTGGGATCACCAAAAGTAAGTCATTCTGATTAAAGGAGATGTCCCGAGGCAGCAAGTGGGTCTATACACTTCTGTATGGCCATAATAATGCACTTTGTAATATACATTGTGCATTAATTATGAGCCATACAGAAGTTATAAAAAGTTTTATACTTACCTGCTCCGTTGCTGGCGTCCTCGTCTCCATGGAGCCGACTAATTTTTGGCCTCCGATGGCCAAATTAGCCGCGCTTGCGCAGTCCGGGTCTTCAGCTTTCTTCTATGGAGCCGCTCGTGCCAGA
Organism: Eleutherodactylus coqui; assembly: GCA_035609135.1. Taxonomy (NCBI): domain Eukaryota; kingdom Metazoa; phylum Chordata; class Amphibia; order Anura; family Eleutherodactylidae; genus Eleutherodactylus; species Eleutherodactylus coqui. The sequence continues at coordinate 35,754,603 of CM069408.1, forward strand.
GAGCGGCTCCGTGTAGCTCCGCCCCGTCACGTGCCGATTCCAGCCAATCAGGAGGCTGGAATCGGCAGTGGACCGCACAGAAGAGCTGCGGTCCACGAAGGTAGAAGATCCCGGCGGCCATCTTCAGCGGTAAGTATTGAAGTCACCGGACCGCCGGGATTCAGGTAAGCGCTGTGCGGGTGGTTTTTTTAACCCCTGCATCGGGGTTGTCTCGCGCCGAACGGGGGGGGGGGTTAAAAAAAAAAAAACCCGTTTCGGCGCGGGACATCTCCTTTAAGCTGCTGGCAGACCCACAGAAGAGCTCCCTGGCTTGTGTGTTGTTCAGTAAAGCTCTAGTTGCTGTTTTCACAAGTTCCCTACCTCTGACTTATTTGTCCTGCACTGAATACCTTCGTAACCTAACACAATGGGGTGTCTAGTACTGTATTAAGGCCTCGTATCTGTGTGCAAAACAGTGCTGCACGGATGGGCAAAAAAAGCGCACAGACGAATCTGCGTGCCCATTGCTGGCAACCCCTGCAATGATTTTCGGTGAAGGGCTTTAAATATAATAGCTTCCCTGAAAATCATCCCTAGTTTGTGTGAAGAAAAAAAAAATATATATATATTCACCTCTCCGCCACTGTCGTGCGCACAAATACACGCTCGTGTGAACGAAGCCTAAGGGTGTACTGGGTTTCTCAATGGAGTACAAAGATGGCTGCTCCAAAATTAAACTGAGCGTGCTCACCGGGAACTTTCTGGTGGCTGGAGCCCTGGCTATATAAAGGACAATTTTTGCTTTGTTACAGGGAAGAGCAGCAGGGATCATCTATGAGAACTGGAAGCTGAAGCAGTAGAACAGTCTGCATAGGAATCACTGCTGGAGAAAGATTGGAAGGCCTGCAGGAGTCTGGAAGTGAGAGGAAATCTTACGCTGACCAAACGAATCAAAGACTACTTGCTACCAAAAGGAAGAAAGTATCTGTGCTAGAGCCACAACTTGCTGGAGATATTGGACTGCAATCAGGCGCGACGGGAAAAATGCAGTGGAGTGGTACATCTAAACTGAGGCATCGTAGGTCAGTGGAAATGGTGACTTCCATGAAGCACAACTGTAAGTGGGGCCGATCTCTAACAAATAGGTGTGCACACCACCGGGGACAAATTTGTTAGCCAGCAGGCCTGCTATGGATAGCAACATAAACATATCGGCTGGGGTTCCAACACTGTGTCTCAAGTGGACTGGGTTGGCACTACTAGACCATTAACCCCTTAAAGGACGGACTGTGATTTATATTCTTGTCCAACAGGACTCCTCTTTTTACAGTTTTAATGTAACTGTTTTCCACATTATTGTTATTTCATATTGTGCATCATATTACTGACCCTAGGATTTAGATAGTCGTAGTTACCGTTAGGTAAATCTATGGTAAAAATTAAACTGATTGATTATTATTTCAACGTTATTCTCTTATATTTCTTTGTTCATAAATAAACATATTTTTGTAACTTCTTCTGCTGCATCGTATCCTGAATCTGTGACAGCTGGACGGAAGGCGGACGGAATCCATTATAATCAATCATGTCCATTGGGCTCTGTTCGGTTCCATACTGAGACGGAGCCATTCGGCCGAGGGAACAGAGCAGGAAATGCGAACCCCGAGCACAAATGTGAAACCACCTTTATTTGTGTGTTGTATAGTGATATTGTAAATATTGGTGTTTGTACACTCGTTTTTATTCAGTACCAGTATATAGGTAATATGTTATAGCAATGGTAGTGGTCAGGATTAGAGTTGAGCAAACGTACTTTGCCGACCTTGATGCTCATTCGAGCATTAGCATACTCAATGTTGCTCGTTACTCGAACGAGCATCAAGCCGTGTTCGACCCCACCCCAGTTTTTGGCCCCTCCCCGTTGTGACATGCCTGTTTTGGCCCCTCCCCTCTGCGACGCAACACGCGTCATTGGCAAATTTTTTTGACTGGTTGGCTGGAGAGAGAGAGTGAGAAAGAATGAACCTAGAAAAAAAAAAAAAAAGCTCGGCACCCGGCGTCCCACATACAAAAATGCTCGAGTCTCCCATTGTAGTCAATGGGGTTCGTTACTCGAGTAGAGCTCTCGAATTTCACGAAAAGCTCGACTCGAATAACGCAGATTCGAGCATTTGGATGCTCGCTCATCTCAAGTCAGGATGTGGCGATATTATTTGGGCCTTGTATAGTGATATTATTGTTAATATTGGTATTTTTTTGAGTGTTTTTTTTTTTTCAATATCATTATGGAGGTAATATTTAATCACTCTAGGGAGGTAATATTTGGTCCTAGTATGGGAGTGTGTGTTGGGTCAGACCATATACCTTGGGGCTAGTAACCCTGATCCTTTATGACCCTGGCAATGCCCCTACAACGCACCTGAAGACATTTTGCCCGGTTATCAAATGTGCTGCAGGATAACATACGGAGCCTGTATGTCTCCATGGCCGCCCGTATCTCATCATGTATCAGGCTAGAGCAGACCTGGGCAAAGCACGGCCCGCGGGCCACATCCGGCCCGCTGAATAGCTCGGACCCGCCCGCAAAGAGTGTCCTGGTGACTCACCAATGAGTCCGGTGCTCATGTCCACGGGGAAAATCGGGCCCGCTACGGATTCTACATGTAGAATCTGCAGCGGGTCCCTCCTGCCCCGCGGACATGAGCGCTGAAAATACAAATAAATGACAATAAACTCACCTCCCATCCGCTCCGTTTCTTCTCTTCGCGGCGGCGTCATCTTCTCTCGTCGCGGCCGGATCTTCATTCTTCGGCTCGGCGGATGTGCACGATGACGTCGGTGACGTGCCCCGCGCATGCGCCGGGCCGAAGCAAAATGATCCGGCCGCGGCTGAGAGAGGATGGCGCGGCGCCGAAGAGAAGAACCGGAGCGGGTAAGTAAAATGTGATTTTTGTGTCCCGCGGATCCGGACGGCTTCCATAGGCTTCAATAGAAGCCCGCGGGAGACCCGCATGAAAATGGAGCATGGTCCAGATTTTTTCATGCTCCATTTTTTTTAAAATCACTTTTATTGACGATCCGCGGGTATTTATCTACCCGCGGGTGGTCAATGCATCCCTATGGGGTGCGGATCCGCGCGCGGGAGAAGAATTAAAATCCGCTGCGGATTTTAATTCTTCTTTTCCCCGTGGACATGAGCCCTAAGTGATGCCACTGTAACTTCTGAGTGGAGATGGGAGTGCTCCTTACCGCTCCCCTCTCCATTGGCAGACACGGGGGCCGCACCGTAAAACGGGGTGAAACACCGGGTGTTCACCGCGCCGTATTACAGCGCCATTCATTTTCAATGGCGGCCGTATTCTGGCCGCAAATCGGGCGGCTGGAATACGGCCCCATTAAGGCAATGTGCATGGAGCCTTCGTATGTTGGTCTGGCCCTCTAAAACCATTCCAATTTCTCATGTGGCCCCATGGGAAAATTAATTGCCCACCCCTGGGCTAGAGGGTAGTAGAGCCTCCTTGGAATTGTACAATTTTCCCCAATACCCATATCCTTTTGGTCTAATATTGTAATCACTTCCATATAGCATCATTACATTCACATATATAAAAGTTTCATCCGATTCCAACAACTTGGTGCATTATTTTTAATGCAATGAGTCTATATCCAGCTCTCCCTAAGACCACCCCTAATCAGTTCCTTATGTATATTGGGCTTGGGAAGCCCACCCCTCCAGAATACCATTTTGCACTGACGGTTTGGGTTGTCCTCCTAATAAGCTTTCACTGCCAGCAATTTTGGTCTGTATGAGAAGACTTGTGTCCCAGAATAACGGCACCCATCATCCAATGCCTCACATGCTGTCAGGATCTCTGGTGTTGCAGTATGGGACACAACAAACAAAAGTTTTTGCCCGGTCACTCAGAGGAACCAAGGTTACATTCTGCGCCTACAATCCCTCTGCTTTCATCTGCTCATTTTCGAGCATTAAGTCCTAATGCATTAGCAGGACTGTCTCTCCCAGGACGATATCCATGGATCAGCACCTGTTTATAGCACAACAGCCTGTAGAGCATCCTGGGACCCTCACTTACTGGTGGAATTACTACTCCTAATCTGCTTAATGGCGTTGAAAGCGTAATCACTTGGGTGTTATTCCAGGGATTTTGTGCAAGGGGGAGTTATCAGTATCCAGAACGGAAAGTGCAGACCCCGCTTTAGCTTTATAATGGGGGGTAGAAGAATGTGACTTGTATCTGGTGATGACAGTTTACTCATCGCTTCACTAAGTAGCAGAAGGTTCTATGAAAACAGCAGACCGACGCCTCCAATATCAGCCCCAGCTACTTCATAGGTGCCAAAGGACAGAAATGCATTGGCCTGTAGGAATACTGATCAGTGATCAGTAGTTACAGTGTTTGCATCGGATCAGGAAATTGTTAAATAGGCAGATACGGGGGTAACTGACACCCCTCTAACCTACCATGTCCCATATATAATACTGTTGTCTTCTAACGTATTAGAGGGGCCCTTGGGTTCCAAGAAACTCAGGCGTGAGGCCTACCTAAACATCCCCTATATGATATTTATCTATATCTATCTATCTATCTATCTATCTATCTATCTATCTATCACATATCTGTCTATCCATGGTATCTATCGGTATTAGTGTATCTTGACGCCACCGAAAGCTAGAAATGCCCCTGTCACACCCCTAGCTCCCATTAGGGTCAAGGCTGCAAGATCCTAGCAGCTTATATCAGTAGTAGTGATGAGCGAACGTACTCGTCCGAGCTTGATGCTCGGGCAAATATTAGGGTGCTCGGGATGCTCGTTACTCTTAACGAGCACCACGCGGTGTTCGGGTTACTTTCACTTTCCTCTGTGAGACGTTAGAGCGCTTTTCTGGCCAATTGAAAGACAGGGAAGGCATTACAACTTCCCCCTGTGACGTTCAAGCCCTATACCACCCCCCTGCTGTGATTGGCTGGGGAGATCAGATGTCACCCGAGTATAAAAGTCGGCCCCTCCCGCGGCTCGCCTCAGATGCCTTGTGAATTAGCTGAGGGAAAGTGCTGCTGCTGGTGCTGCTGTAGGGAGAGGGTTAGGAGTGAGTGTAGGCTTCAAGAACCCCAACGGTCCTTCTCAGGGCCACATCTATCCGTGTGCAGTACTGTGGAGGGTGCTGTTAGCAGTGTTGCACAATTTTTTTTTTTTCAAAATCGGCTGTCTGCAGAGCATTGCGCCCTGCAGTAATAGTCCAGGGACAGAAGTGGTGGTTAGGCAGGGAGAGTGTTAGGAGTGAGTGTAGGCTTCAAGAACCCCAACGGTCCTTCTTAGGGCCACATTTAACCGTGTGCAGTACTGTGCAGGCTGCTGTTAGCAGTGTTGCATTTTTTTTTTTTTTCAAAATCGGCTGTGCAGAGCATTGCGCCCTGCATTAATACTACAGGGAGAGAATTGTGTAGGCAGGGCCAGAAGACATATATTATTGATTGAATATAGTCAGTGGGCCTTTTCTTTAAAAAAAAAAAGGGAAAAATTCTATTTGGCCTGCCTCTGTCAGTCCTCAGCGTTCTGTGTACGTGTGTGGTGGGTGGAGATAGTAAAAAAATCATACGCAGCCAGCTACGTTTAACAGCAGTCTTGCGCCAATTTATTTCCTGCCTGCCTGGGAAAAATCACCGCTCTGCTGCACTTCATATAACTGCATTTCTGTGGAACAGATTTCTTATCTGATTGAATATAGTCAGTGGGCCTTCCCTTTAAAAAAAAAGGGAAAAATTCTATTTGTCCTGCAGGCTTGCGCCAATTTATTTCCTGCCTGGGAAATCACTGGTAATACAACATGCTGAGGGGTAGGGGTAGGCCTAGAGGACATGGACGTGGCCGAGGACGCGTAGGCCCAAGTGAGGGTGTGGGCACAGGCCGAGCTCCTGATCCAGGTGTATCGCAGCCGACTGCTGCGCGATTAGGAGAGAGGCACGTTTCTGGCGTCCCCACATTCATCGCCCAATTAATGGGTCCACGCGGGAGACCTTTATTAGAAAATGAGCAGTGTGAGCAGGTCCTGTCGTGGATGGCAGAAAGTGCTTCGAGCAAGCTATCATCCACCCACAGTTCTGCGCCATCCAGTGCTGCAAATCCGAATCCTCTGGCTGCTGCTCCTCCTTCCTCCCAGCCTCCTCACTCCACTACAATGACACATGCTCAGGAGCGGGAAGACTCCCAGGAACTGTTCTCGGGCCCCTGCTCAGATTGGGCAGCAGTGGTTCCTCTCCCACCAGAGGAGTTTATCATGACTGATGCCCAACCATTCGAAAGTTCCCGGGGTCCGGGGGATGAGGCTGGGGACTTCCGGCAACTGTCTCAAGACCTTTCAGTGGGTGAGGAGGACGATGACGATGAGACACAGTTGTCTTGCAGTGAGGTAGTAGTAAGGGCAGTAAGTGCGATGGAGGAGCGCACAGAGGATTCGGAGGAAGAGCAGTAGGACGATGAGGTGACTGACCCCACCTGGTGTGCAACGCCTACTCAGGACAGGTCTTCAGAGGGGGAGGCAAGGGCAGCAGCAGGGCAGGTTGCAAGAGGCAGTGCGGTGTCCAGGGGTAGAGGCAGGGCCAGACCGAATAATCCACCAAGTGTTTCCCAAAGCGCACCCTCGCGTTATGCCACCCTGCAGAGGCCGAGGTGCTCTAAGGTCTGGCAGTTTTTCACTGAGACGCCTGACGACCGACGAACAGTGGTGTGCAACCTTTGTCGCGCCAAGATCAGCTGGGGAGCCACCACCAACAGCCTCACCACCACCAGCATGCGCAGGCATATGATGGCCAAGCACCCCACAAGGTGGGACGAAGGCCGTTCACCGCCTCCGGTTTGCACCGCTGCCTCTACCCCTGTGCCCCAACCTGCCACTGAGATCCAACCCCCCTCTCAGGACACAGGCACTAACGTCTCCTGGCCTGCACCCACACCCTCACCTCCGGTGTCCTCGGCCCCATCCAGCAATGTCTCGCACCGCACCGTCCAGCCGTCACTAGCGCAAGTCTTTGAGCGGAAGCGCAAGTACGCCTCCACGCACCCGCACGCTCAAGCGTTAACCGTCCACATAGCGAAATTTATCAGCCTTGAGATGCTGCCGTATAGGGTTGTGGAAACGGAGTCCTTCAAAAGTATGATGGCGGCGGCGGCCCCGCGCTACTCAGTACCCAGTCGCCACTACTTTTCCCGATGTGCCATCCCAGCCCTGCACGACCACGTCTCCCGCAACATTGTACGCGCCCTCACCAATGCGGTTAGTGGCAAGGTCCACTTAACAACGGACACGTGGACAAGCACAGGCGGGCAGGGCCACTACATCTCCCTGACGGCACATTGGGTGAATTTAGTGGAGGCTGGGACAGAGTCAGAGCCTGGGACCACTCACGTCCTACCCACCCCCAGAATTGCGGGCCCCAGCTCGGTGGTGGTATGTTCGGCGGTGTATGCTTCCTCCACTAAAGCACCCTCCTCCTCCTCCTCCTCAACCTCTGTCTCGCAATCTAGATGTGTCAGCAGCAGCAGGACGTCGCCAGCAGTCGGTGTCGCTCGGCGTGGCAGCACAGCGGTGGGCAAGCGTCAGCAGGCCGTGCTGAAACTACTCAGCTTAGGAGAGAAGAGGCACACGGCCCACGAACTGCTGCGGGGTCTAACAGAGCAGACCGACCGTTGGCTTGCGCCGCTGAGCCTCCAACCGGGCATGGTCGTGTGTGACAACGGCCGTAACCTGGTGGCGGCTCTGCAGCTCGGCAGCCTCACGCACGTGCCATGCCTGGCCCACGTCTTTAATTTGGTGGTTCAGCGCTTTCTGAAAAGCTACCCACGCTTGTCAGACCTGCTCGTAAAGGTGCGCCGGCTCTGCGCACATTTCTGCAAGTCCCACACGGATGCTGCCACCCTGCGCACCCTGCAACATCGGTTTAATCTACCAGTGCACCGACTGCTGTGCGACGTGCCCACACAGTGGAACTCTACGCTCCACATGTTGGCCAGGCACTATGAGCAGCGTAGAGCTATAGTGGAATACCAACTCCAACATGGGCGGCGCAGTGGGAGTCAGCCTCCTCAATTATTTTCAGAAGAGTGGGCCTGGTTGGCAGACATCTGCCAGGTCCTTGGAAAGTTTGAGGAGTCTACCCAGGTGGTGAGCGGCGATGCTGCAATCATTAGCGTCACCATTCCTCTGCTATGCCTCTTGAGAAGTTCCCTGCAAAGCATAAAGGCAAATGCTTTGCGCTCGGAAACGGAGGCGGGGGAAGACAGTATGTCGCTGGATAGTCAGAGCACCCTCCTGTCTATATCTCAGCGCGTTGAGGAGGAGGAGGAGGAGCATGAGGAGGAGGAGGAGGGGGAAGAGACAGCTTGGCCCACTGCTGACGGTACCCATGCTGCTTGCCTGTCATCGTTTCAGCGTGTATGGCCTGAGGAGGAGGAGGCGGAGGAGGAGGAGGAGGATCCTGAAAGTGATCTTCCTAGTGAAGACAGCCATGTGTTGCGTACAGGTACCCTGGCACACATGGCTGACTTCATGTTAGGATGCCTTTCTCGTGACCCTCGTGTTGCACGCATTCTGGCCACTACGGATTACTGGGTGTACACACTGCTCAACCCACGGTATAAGGAGAACCTTTCCACTCTCATTCCCGAAGAGGAAAGGGGTTCGAGAGTGTTGCTATACCACAGGACCCTGGCGGACAAGCTGATGGTAAAATTCCCCTCCGACAGCGCTAGTGGCAGAAGGCGCAGTTCCGAGGGCCAGGTAGCAGGGGAGGTGCGGAGATCGAGCAGCATGTTCAGCACAGGCAGTGCAACACTCTTTAATGCCCTGGACAGCTTTATGGCTCCCCACCAAGACTGTGTCACCGCTCCCCAGTCAAGGCTGAGTCGGCGGGAGCACTGTAAAAGGATGGTGAGGGAGTACATAGCCGATCGCACGACCGTCCTCCGTGACGCCTCTGCCACCTACAACTACTGGGTGTCGAAGCTGGACACGTGGCCTGAACTCGCGCTGTATGCCCTGGAGGTGCTTGCTTGTCCTGCGGCTAGCGTCTTGTCGGAGAGGGTGTTTAGTGCAGCTGGGGGAATCATCACGGATAAGCGTACCCGCCTGTCAACTGACAGTGCCGACAGGCTTACACTCATCAAGATGAACAAAGCCTGGATTTCCCCAGACTTCTCTTCTCCACCAGCGGACAGCAGCGATACTTAAGCAATACGTAGGCTGCACTCGCGGATGGAAGCATCGTTCTGTATCACCATCCAAAACGGTGACATTTCTGCTTCAGCAATCTGTGTATAATATTCCTCCTCCTCCTCCTCCTGCTCCTCCTCCTGAAACCTCACGTAATCACGCCGAACGGGCAATTTTTCTTTGGGCCACAAGGCTCACTCATATAATTTTTCCAAACAATTTTTATACGTTTCAATGCTCTTACAAGCGATGAAACTTTAACTTGAACCAATTTTTCGTTCAACTGGGCTGCCTCCAGGCCTAGTTACCACTTAAGCCACATTAACCAAAGCGATTAATGGGTTTCACCTGCCATCTTGGTTGGGCATGGCCAATTTTTTATGAGGTACATTAGTACTGTTGCTACACCAATTTTTTTGGGCCCTCACCTACAGTGTAATCATTGTAATTTCTATGTTCTTCGCCTGCACTCATGGTACAGAAAGGTGTGTGGGGTTGGCCTACACTTTTGCTACATAAATGTAACTGGGGCATTGTCTATACTGCAGCTACTGAAATGTGAAAGAGACTGTTATCTCCCTAAACTGCTGCTTCGGAATTGTTACTGGGGCTTGTCTTGACTGCTACTACTACTGAAATGGAACTAAGACTGCGCTCCCCCTATACTGCTGCTAGTGATATGTTAGTGGGGCCTGTCCCTAATACTACCGCTAAAATGTGAATAATTCTGGGCTCTGCCTATACCGCAGCTAATGGTATGTCACTGGGGTGTGGAAACAGAGGCTTCACAAAGACATGATGGCGGCGAGGCCATTTCCCACCAACGCTGTTACTGTTAAGGTGCATATAACCACGGACACGTGGAGAGGACACATAGTGCCTCCAAAACATCCCCCTCCTCCTCCAACAATGAAAACATTCTTGGCAAATACCTTTGCATAGGTCCGTCTGGTGGCAGTCCAAGAATTTCACCTTTAACGACACTACAAGAGAGCACCACCACCATCCCCCCACCACGGCCCACTTAATCATGGCCACATTCCGAAAACCAACTACATAAAACCGCACTACTAGGTCCGCAGTCACCACCACATTACCACCAACGAGGTTACTGTTAAGGTACATATTACCAGTCTGACTGGGGCATGCAGTGTGGGCCAAAGCCCACCTGTATTGTATCTGACGTTAGCTCTGCTGAGTAGGGCACTGCAATGGGATATATTTATGTACCACCTGTGGGTTCCAGGGAGCCACCCATGCTGTAGGTGCACACGGAGTTGTAACTGCATCTGTCCACTTCTAAAGAACCCCAGTCTGACTGGGGCATGCAGTGTGGGCCGAAGCCCACCTGCATTAAACATGACATTACTACCTCAGCTGTGATGGGCACTGCAATGGGATATTTTTATGTACCGCCGGTGGCTTCCTGGCACCCACCCATGCTGTCGGTCCACAGGGAGTTGTAAATGCATCTGTTTCCACTTCTAAAGAACCCCAGTCTGACTGGGGCATGCAGTGTGGGCCGAAGCCCACCTGCATTAAGCACGACATTACTACCTCAGCTGTGTTGGGCAATGCAATGGGATTTTTTTATGTACCGCCGGTGGGTTCCAGGGAGCCACCCATGCTGTAGGTGCACACGGAGTTTAACCTACATGTGTCCACTTCTAAAGAACCCCAGTCTGACTGGGGCATGCAGTGTGGGCCGAAGCCCACCTGCATTAAACATGACATTACTACCTCAGCTGTGATGGGCACTGCAATGGGATATTTTTATGTACCGCCGGTGGCTTCCTGGCACCCACCCATGCTGTCGGTCCACAGGGAGTTGTAAATGCATCTGTTTCCACTTTTAAAGAACCCCAGTCTGACTGGGGCATGCAGTGTGGGCCGAAGCCCACCTGCATTAAAGCACAACATTACTAAGTCAGCTGTGTTGGGCAATGCAATGGGATACATTTATGTACCGCCGGTGGGTTCCAGGGAGCCACCCATGCTGTGGGTGCACACGGAATTCCCATTGCGCAGTTGTACCTGCCTGTGACTATTTATAAAAAACCGCGGTCTGACTGGGGCGTGCAGACACCTTGACAGAATGAATAGTGTGTGGCACATAGGTTCCCCATTGCTATGCCCACGTGTGCAGCTCCTGATGGCGGTGGCACAGGATTCTATTTCTCATTGCTTCTGTACAGCATTGTGGGCTATCGCCCCGCCCCTTTTAAAGAGGGTCGCTGCCTAGCCGTGCCAACCCTCTGCAGTGTGTGCCTGCGGTTCCTCCTCATGGCAGACGCACTTATAAATAGACATGAGGGTGGTGTGGCATGAGGGCAGCTGAAGGCTGCGCAGGGACAGTTTGGTGTGCGCTGTGGACACTGGGTCGTGCAGGGGGGAGGTTGGGCAGCATGTAACCCAGGAGAAGTGGCAGCAGAGTGTCATGCAGGCAGTGATTGTGCTTTGTTGGAGGTAGTGTGGTGCTTAGCTAAGGTATGCATTGCTAATGAGGGCTTTTCAGAAGTAAAAGTTGTTGGGAGGGGGGGGGCCCACTCTTGCCGGTATTGTGGCTTAATAGTGGGACCTGTGAACTTGAGATGCAGCCCAACATGTAGCCCCTCGCCTGCCCTATCCGTTGCTGTGTCGTTCCCATCACTTTCTTGAATTGCCCAGATTTTCACACATGAAAACCTTAGCGAGCATCGGCGAAATACAAAAATGCTCGGGTCGCCCAATGGGGTTCGTTACTCGAAACGAACCCTCGAGCATCGCGAAAAGTTCGTCCCGAGTAACGAGCACCCGAGCATTTTGGTGCTCGCTCATCTCTAATCAGTAGCTGTAAATGCTGCCATGTTTGCCCTGTAACATGGCAGCATGTAAATGTAATAATGTTAGCCAACCAAGTAAAGTGACCCTCACCGTAAGCCTGCCGAAGCTGGCAAAAAGCCTGCAGACGCTTCAACCCTCAGTGTGACTGCAGCAGCCGTCCCCCGTTGCATTTGGAGCCTCGATCTCAGCCACCGCTCCTTTGCTGTGATGTCGGTGCGGGGCGCCACCTCTGTGCTCGCTGAGCAGTGGTCCCCCACTGCCATTGGATATGGAGGCTTGGTCCCGGCCATTGCCGCAGTGCAGTGAGGTGGGTGATGGCCGCCGCCTGCCTTTTGCGTCACCGCCACTCTACCGCTCACAGCTCTGAAAGCTGCAGCAATCACATCACGGCACTTCGCCCATTACCAGGGAAGGGCAGCAGTTCTGGGTTGGCGTGGCTAAAGGCGGTTAACGCCACTTTGCAGTCTCTTGCTCCTGCGACCAACGTACTTGTCTACGGAGGTGTGTGAGTCAGAGATGGGCTCCGCTCCTATCTGCTGATCCTCCCCCAAGTGTGCTGATCCCCCTGATCAGTAACGTTGTACAGCCCCCTACTCTACTCTTCCCATTGCTACTACTGTAGTCCCTATTACCAGACAGCATCAGACTGTTACTACTTGTATCCAGTATGGTAAATAAAGCAGTAAAATTGTAATAATTGTTTAATTTATTTGGAAAAACAAACAAACAAATCAAGAGCGTTAAAAGATGATGAGTGTGCGGCCACTTAGTGATCGGAAGTGGGGATTTCCAAGGACTGTTTCTGAAATAGAGAACTCCTGCAGAATGTGAATCAGTGTTAGTCCATGTTGTGGGAATGTCTATACCTATATGTTTAATGACTGTAAGTCTTGCCATAAAATTCTGTCCTATAGCAAAGATCAAAATGGCCCTGTTATTAAAGTGCTGGATTTTGACATCCAGGACAGAAAGGTCTTATATCTGTTTTCCCCTGCACTCTTTTTTGATGAACCTTAAAGGGAAGCTGTCATTGACTATGACTACCATAAACTAGTTATGGTGCTTACAATTTAGGTGATGTGGAGTTCGGGCGCCCTCTTTTTCTACTCACCTGGTCCCCCATTCCTGAGGTGTCCTCTGGGGAAGTCACTGTGCACAGTCTGTCTATTTTAGAAGGCTTTGCATGTATGTGCATTCCCATTCATCTCTATGAGAGTTTGCGGCCATCGCTGGCTTCAATCTGATGTGACTGCAGGTGGGAGACGCATCCCCACAGTGACAGAAGACGGGGATGTGAGACCCCAGTTCTCCAGAATTGTGGTGACCTCAGCGTTGAGACCCCCAATGATCAGACTTTTATCACCTATCTTAAAAGTTCCTTTTGACATAACTCCTTTAATACATTTGTATTAATGCACTCCACAGCTGCAGTCGTCTGATTGAGAATCACAATGACCAAGTATTGGTATGTTCTGGAGAAATTATGACAAGACCAAACTCAATGCAAGAAACCAAAGTTTTCAGACTTAAAGGGAAAAGAGGAAGCAAATGATCATAAGAGAAGCCTGAAGAGGTCATGGACAAAATTGGTCTATCTCAGGGGCAAAGTTGGTGTAAGCCCCAGGGCTTGGCTGGCATCAGCACCATCAGGGCCCACTGACCGGGGGGGGGGGGCACTCAAGGGTGGGATTGATCCTGTCTTTATTCTTTTAAATTTATTGTAGCTACGTCTTTAAGACACAGATACAATTCGCTATGCAAGCAGCACTACAATAAGCCAAGCACTTCCTGTTCCCCTGCTCGGTGTATTCTCCATCACACCGGGTACAAAGATTTCATTATATAGCCTGTGGTATTCCACATGAGCCTGGACAAAAGAGGCCAAGGCAAAGGATGGGGGGTGCCATAGGATGGTGATGGAGGTGAGTGGGCCAATAAATAACTTGGGGGGGGGGGGCATAATGAAGCCTTATTAATGACTTAGGGTGACTACCCACTACAGTTGTTTTTCACTGCGAAATTCGCAGCGTTTTTTTTCTGTAGGGGTCTATGGGGCTTGTAATGTTAAAATCGCGGTTTCGCGGTAAATTGTGATTTTGCGCGATCGCAACATTACAAGTTCTATAGACCCCTGCAGAAAAAAAAACGCTGCGAATTTCGCAGTGAAAAAAAACTGTAGTGGGTAGTCACCCTTAGAGGGTACTATGGGGCCATATTAATGACTCAGGTTTTGAATGGAGTCTATAAATTACTCAGGTGGCCCACTGAGACTTTGTTGCCCAAAGGCCTATGTAAATTTAGAGCCACCGTCGACCAAGGCTCTGGTTCACTCTTTCCTTGTCCATTTATGATGCAAGAGTCCAGTACAAGTTCATCCATTTTTTTTAAATGTTTTTATTGGGTAGGGAGTTATGGGGGTGGGGGACAGGAAGAAGATTGTGGAATGGAGCCGTGCACTGCAATAAAGGGATTAACATTTCTTCAATGTTGTTTCTCTATCAGGACTGCCCCTTGCTCTCAAATGTGATTTCTGATGAGGGAGGGTGGGGGGAGGGAAGGGAGAGGTTTGTGAAGGTGACAGAAGGGTGGGGGAGTGGAAGGGATTGGGGAGAGGGTTATGGGGGCATTTCTATCTAATATCCCTATCTATCTGTCTCATATCCCTATCTATCTGTCTCATATCCCTATCTATCTCATATCTTTCTCATATCTCTATCTATCTGTCTCATATCCCTATCTATCTCATATCTTTCTCATATCCCTATCTATCTCATATATTTTTTCATATCCCTATCTATCTTTGTCATATCCCTATCTATCTCATGTCTCTATCTATCTATCTCATATATTTTCATATCCCTAGCTATCTAACATCCCTATCTATCTCATATCTTTCTCATGTCCCTATCTATCTCGTATCCCTATCTATCTATCTCATATCCCTATCTATCTCAAATCTTTCTCATGTCCCTATCTATCTCATATATTTTTTCATATCCCTATCTATCTTTGTCATATCCCTATCTATCTCATGTCCCTATCTATCTCATATATTTTTTGTATCCCTATCTATCTTTTTAAGAATGGCCTGAGACATTGAACACTGGGATTTGGGGATGGGGATGAGGAAGTGGAGGTGATGGGGGAAGGGAATGATTTATTGGGTGGGAAAGGGGAGAGGCTTATGTTGGTGGGGTGAGGGAGGGGGATTAGGAGAGGCAGGACGTTTCAGCTGGTATTTGATTTTTTGCAGGCAAAACAGGAAAATATTTTTCTGAAGGCTCTAAATAAAGAAGAAAACAAGTATTAGTCACTGGGGAATACTGGAGGATGGAGGGTCAGGGGAGGTGTCTAATGGGGAAGAAGCTGGAAGTTCAGGGTCAGAGAAGTGGTGCAATGTATAAGGTTTCAACTCTACGTAACACAATAAACCAATGTGAGGGTTTAGAGGGGGCTTGCCTGCCATTATCCTTCGTTACATGGACTAGATGTACTTAGCATTGTCTCAAATGGTTGAGGTTTTATCTACTGAACATGAATCTGGTCATTGTACATCCATATACCACATAGCATGTAGCTCACAGTATACAGTAGTATATACTGAGCACAATACAGGTGGCCAATAAAGACTTGGGCGGTAGAGAAGTGTGGCTACTGATAATATTGAGGGTCTCCCTGTATTGGATGGATAGGAGAGAGATGTCAAGGGGGCACAAGCTGTGTGTTCTGGGCATTGTTCTCTGTACAAATGACTGGTAACAGTGGTTAATGGCTGGTAATCGTTAGATCACCATTACCTCTAATCTGTACATAGGGGGATTTAGGTGAGGAAATAAGGCTTTGCTGACATCTGTGCCGTAGGTTCTGTCTGGAGCCGCGGTACAGATCATGCATGAAATGGACAAAAAAGTCCTATATGCAGAATATTTATGTCCAGGATAACAGGAACCAAACAGACTCATCCCTCTTTAGTGCCATACAGTCCCATTATATGATAGAACTAGAGATGAGCGAATCTACTCGTTTAGAGTATTTACTCGATCGAGCACCGCGATTTTCGAGTACTTCAGTACTCGGGTGAAAAGATTCGGGGGGCGCCGGAGGGTGGGGGAGGCGTGGCGACGCGGGGGTAGCAGCGGGGAACAGGGGGAGCGCTCTCTCTCTCCCCCTCCCCCCACTCCCCGCTGCAACCCCCCACTCACCCACGGCGCTCCCGAATCTTTTCGCCCGAGTACGGAAGTACTCGAAAATCGCGGTGCTCGGGCGAAAAAGGGGCGTGGCCGAGTAGGCTCGCTCATCTCTAGATAGAACCTTTTAGCCAGGAGATTCTGTCTTCCTGCCCCCATAATATAGAAGGAAAACAGAATCCACAACACAAATGTGAACAGAGCCAAAGCCTGACTTTCATGAACAACAGAGAAAAAACCTCTAAGACATAATGAATGAAAGAATGAATGAATGAATTTTGTATTCACCTGCTGAATCTCTTCCATCTGCTGGGAGTTTTGCTGTTGAAGAAAAATATACATGATGAGAAACCCAATGCCCGAAAACAAAACTAAGCCATTCTATTCGGTGGCGTCCATGACAAACCATGAACTACTGATGTCATGTGTTGTAATGATTGAATGATGGTTTATTCTATATTATTTCCTCATCATGTCCACCCCTTGTTTCTGAAGGATGATTTCTGATGAGTGAGTGTGGGGGGATGTCCAGGAGGATGAGCCCAGATATTGGGATAACAGTCACTGCTGTGGGGTCCTACAATGAGATTCATCATGTATCCCACCTCATCCTCCTCATCATCACCCTCCAATTCCTCATTCTCCTCCATGTTTATCCCATCCGTATCCTTCTCCATCCTATTACAGGCACTTATCAATCATCAATTACCCATCTGTAATGTAGTGTAATATATTGTGTCTAAAGCCCTTTTTACCTGGACCGACAGTCTGTGAAGCAACTGCACGAGCGCTGATGTCACCGCTAAGGTCATTAGCGCTCATGCAGTGCTTTCACACTGAAAGACTTGCCGGCCGCTCGCGGGCTTCTTGTTTGCTTCTCGCTCCCCATTCAGCACTTCCTACACATAACATATATATTAAAGTTATAAATATTTATAATGCAGTGTAATATAGGGTGTATTTAACACATTGTAGGTGATTCTGTACTTACACATTGGTGTTAGCAGATCTGTTGTCAATGGATTCATTGATGAGTCCGGTCATGGTGATAGGTCCGGTGGAGGCATTGGCACCTCTGTCCTCATCTTCCTCTCTGTGGAGCAACACATCACATATATAGAAAATTTAGTTCTGGCAGCTAATGTGACCAGAGAATAATATATGTTGTATGGAAGTATAAAAATGAAAACCTATAGGTGGCCGAATTAACCCTTTAAGAAGCCTTTTTTTAGGCTATAGGATGCATCACTTTTTTATATTTTTTAATCTCCACATTCTAATAACTATAACTTTGTGATTTTGCCATCAGCGGCACCCTATGAGGGCAGAGTTTTGTGGGATAATTTAATTATTTACCCCATCATTTTGGGGTAGATGGGGGTTTACTTTTTTTTAGGAGGAGAAATAACAAAAGAAGCAGCAATTGCAAAAACTGTAGAGAAATAGGGTGGTTATACTGGAAGATAATTACTGGTAATGGATGCAGTTACTCCAGTCCATGGTCTGGTGCCACCTGCGGAAGAAGGAAAAGAAGAAACAATTATAAATATGACATTTACAGGTTATAAAATGGTCAGAAAAACTATATTTATATGCAAAAATCTAGAACAGACAAAACAAGGAATTTTCTGCAATAACCAATCAGAATGTAGATGACATTTTCTAGTGATTATATAAAGGGTTATTTTGTATTATTTGCCTGCCTCAGCCAGAAGCGGCTATTGGCTTCTCTCCACCTCTAATAGAGTAATGCGGATGAGTCCCCTGATAATAGGGGCTGCTGGGGGGTCGGGACCTTTGTATTATTTGTCCCTCTACATTCTCACTATTACTATAGTGTTATAAATGGCCCCTTGTCCCTGAGTTCTAGTCTTTTGATGAGTGTGGGGGTCATGTCTGCAAGGGCTAGCACCAGATATTGGGCTAACAGTCACTATCATGGAGGTCCTGCAGTCAGATACTTACATATTCTTCATGAAGTATGCATGTTCTTGGGGATCATCCAAACCCTGTGGGACAACATCCATATCATCCCAGGTCCTAACAGAGAGTAAAGAAAATGGTGACAATCTCAAAAATCATCTGTCTACTATAAGATGTATGATCAGAAACATCAGCGCCGACCATGAATGTGTCTTGTGTACCGACCTGACGCATCATCTATGAACTATCTGTAATGTAGTGCAATATATGGTGTCTATATACAATAAGAACATTGTAGGTGATTCTGTACTTACACATTGGTGTTAGTGGATCCGGTTTCAATGTATTCATTGATGAGTGAATGCAGGTAATAGGTGAAGGCATCTGCGCCTCTGTACTTATCATCTTCTCTGCGGAGCAACACATCACATATATCAAAATTTAGTTCTGGCAGCTAATGTGACCAGAGAATATTATATGTTATGTATGAGTATAAAAATTAAAGCCTATAGGTGGTCAGGTTAACCCTTTAAGAACCTTTTTTTAGGCTATAAAGATGCAACAATTTTTCATATTTTTAATCTCCACATTCTAATAACTATAACTTTGTGATTTTGCCATCAGCGGCACCCTATGAGGGCAGAGTTTTGTGGGATAATTTAATTATTTTTTGTGCACCATTTTGGGATAGATGGGGGCTTACTTTTTTTAGTTGGAGAAATAACAAAAAAAACAGCAATTGCAAAAACAGTAGAGAAATAGGCTGGTTATACTGGAAGATAATTACTGGTAAAGGGTGCAATCGCTCCAGTCCATGGTCTGGTGCCACCTGCCGAAGAAGGAAAACAAGAAAGAATTATAAATATGACATTTACAGGTTATAAAATGGCCAGAAGCGGCTATCAGATTCTGTCTACCTCTGATAGAGTAATGCGGATGATTTACCTGATAATAGGGCCTACTGGGGTTCGGGGATATTTGTATTATATTTCTTCCTACATTCCTTCTATTACTATGGTGTTATATATGTCCCCTTGTCCCTGAGGTCTAGTATCCTGATGAGTGTCTGCAAGGGCTAGCACCAGATATTGGGGAACAGTCACTATCATGGAGGTCCTTTAGTCAGATACTTATGTGCTCTGCAAAAAGTAGACCTGTTCTTCCTGGTCATCCATAAATTGTGGGACGTCCTCCCAGGTCCTAACAGAGAGTAAAGAAGATGGTTACAATCTAGGACATTGTCTCTCTATTATA
Source organism: Eleutherodactylus coqui (assembly GCA_035609135.1). NCBI lineage: Eukaryota > Metazoa > Chordata > Amphibia > Anura > Eleutherodactylidae > Eleutherodactylus > Eleutherodactylus coqui. The sequence goes on from CM069408.1 coordinate 35,773,998, forward strand.
AAATGTAGAATTCAGGAACATCGCATATTCTCAGGGATATCTGTAATATTTTGGGTGTTTTGTGGTGACATCATTATTTAGGATATCCCATAGGAGCTTTTAATCTTAGATTATTAAAATGTATTTTTTATATGTCGGTTTGAGCCCCTGTGGATACCTTCTTTTTCCTTTCTTTTCGCAGTTTGAGTAATGATTGAAGGGTCGCACCGTAACCAGAAGGGATTTTTTTCCCTCTACCTTTTTTTAATCCTCTTGGATAATCCCAAATAGAGACTTACAGACCATTCGATCATTTCTACAATACACTGCACTACCTATATAATACTATTATATACTCATTCATTATGGGCTCATCATTTCTGTGTTGCCCCTTCCAAATATTGAGGACCTATATAGCCCCCAAACTCACCACACAGTATCTACAGATAGAGTAAGCATTAACATACTTGACTTAATGTGGCTGATAAACGTCTTCCCTCTGCTCTCCTCCCCACTCGCTCTTTGCAATGGTAGGGGGTAAGAAGGGTGCAGAGCTAAGCGCCGTCCTGTCCCGCCTTCTACCATTGCGGGCTGTGGACAAGGGGCAGGATGGGGTGGAGCTAGGCTCCTCCCACTCCCTGCAGGCAGTAAGGGGAGGAGTCGGGACAAAATTGGGCTTAGCTCCACCCCTGTCCCACCCGCTCCTATTGCAAAGAGCAAGCAGGGAGGAGAGCAGAGGTGAGCCTGCGAGAAGAGGGAGGAGAAAGGGGCGACGGCATGGTGACCTCGGGCCTATATGCGCCGGGGCCAATGCCGTGTGAACGGGCGCACAAACGTTAGATCTGTGCACCCATTCACAAGCATTAATGCCACAGGTGGTAGCGTATATCAGCCAACTGTGAAAATGGCGGCCTATATACGCTTGTGGGAAAGAAGCCTTATACAGTGAGGTTTAGCAGAAAATCTACATCACAATCCACATCACAATCTGGCCTTTTTGGTGCAATTCAGCCCCTTCGATTCCATCCAGTTGAAGGGGTGAAATCTGCCGCAGATCTCCGGTACAATCCGCACTAAAGAATGGATTTTGAGATAGATTTTTATATGTTTTTTCCGGCGTGGAAAATTAGTACTAAATCTGCCGCGCTCGAATGCGTCCTAAGGCGGCTCTCACACACACCGCTTTTTACTGCAAGGAAAAGGTGGGGCTTCTCAGACCTGCGCTGGAACGCAGCATTGTAACGCCATGATTTTCAAGTGCTGTCTGTCCTATTTTTCAGCATTTTCACATTTTTTTATTAACCCTTTCCCTCCATATGACATAAGGGTACATCCAGGAGGCAGGGTACTTCCCGCAACTGCACATACCCTTATGTCATAGGAATAGCGCAAGATCATAAGAGATCTCACGCTATCTCGCAGCAGGAGTCGGCTGTCACTGATAGCCGACCTCCTGCTGCAACAGCGGGGGTGCATTGGAGATGCACCCCCTGCTGTTAACCCCTTCCCCATCTATGTAGATCGCAGCATGGGAAGGGTTCACGGAGGAGCGTGCTCCCTCTGTGACACTGCCGGGCTTTCGCGAATCGCGGTAAATTGCGATTTTGCACGATCATGATTTTAACATTACAAGTCCCATAGACCCCAGGAGAAAAAAAATGCTGCGAATTTCGCAGGGAAAAAAAACGCCAGTGGGTAGGCACCCTTAATGGGACTTTCTAATGTTAAAAACGCATCACATTGACAATCGTGTGGAAAAAAAGCGCGCAAGAAAAACGCATTTTGACAAAGCATGTCCTATGTTCCGGCGCATTTGCACAGGGAAATAAAACATATGAAACTAATTAGGGTAATACGCCATTTTAATGTACAGGACCGTGGCTGCCGGTTTTGTTTTGCGCTCAAATGTGAACGATTTGCACAGGCAAAAGGTACAGTTAAAAAATGCAGTTGTGCACGCAAATGTATAATGCCCCATGTGAAAAAAACGTGGTGCAAATATGCATACGCTCATGTGAATTCGGTTAAACTAAGGTGACTCTCACACGTCCGTTTTTTACTGCAATCACCATGACATTTTGAACGCCGCGGTAATTGCAATATAATGCTCCCATTTATTTCAATAGGGCCTCGCAGACGTGTGCGCAGCTGAGGTGCTGGAAGACGCTTGGCAGCACCTCGATTTTTGTGTGTGATCCGCTCTATTTTTCAACATTTAGCACACCTCATCACCCATCACAATGATGGGGTGCGTTAAAACCCACTGTTGAAAACAATAGTGAAATCTCGGCAAAATACTGCAATTGAAATTGCAGTGTTTTGCTGACCGTATGCATGAGAGCGGCCTAAAGGTTTTAATGGACCGAAAAGCAGTTGAATCTGTTGTAGCCTCCTATGAGCACATATGGACTCGCCACGTGCCTGTCGTCCCAATATCAGACCTTCTTCCCGGAACGCCCGCTCTATATCTTTTCCGTAGGTTCTTGTCTCCCAGATGGTCTTTCTTAGGTCTCGTTTTGAATGAAGCAGCATTGGGTTTCACTTCTAGGTAGCCCATTAATATTCACAATAGTACAACGTTTGGAAGAAAATGGGTTCCTATAGGTGACGACTAGAGATGAGCGAGCGTACTCGCTAAGGCAAACTACTTGAGTGAGTAGTGCCTTATGCGAGTACCTGCCCGCTCGTCTCAAAAGATTTAGGTGCCGGCGGGGGAGAGCGGGGAGTTGCGGGAGTGAGCCGGGGTGAGCAGGGGGGGAGAGAGTGAGAGAGAAATCCCCCCCCCCCCCACTCCTCCCCACTCTCCTCCGCTGCTCCCCGCCCCCCACTGGCACCCGAATCTTTTGGGACGAGTGGAAAGGTACTTGCATAAAGCACTACTCGCTCGAGTAGTTTGCCTTAGCGAGTACGCTCACTCATCTCTAGTGACGACCCCAAATATCAAGGACATCACATATGAACAACCTCACATATAATGAGATATACCACCAGATAAGTGCGGAGAAAACTCTTTATTATATAGTGTAACGTATAACCACAAGATTCAGTTTGAGGTGCTTTGTGCTCTTTTTGTGGACATTTTCCTTTCTTCCATGCATTCGCACGTGTACCAACACATCATGTTCTACATTACTGCAAGCCAAACAAGTGCACAAGGCAGGAAAGTTACTGTTTAATATCCGGGAAGCCGACAATAACCACTGAAATGTGGAAATAAGAATTGTTGTAGCAGCAAGTGCAGCATTGTCTAAAGTGACTGCGGCCCAATGCACACGGGAGTATTTGCATTGCGGAATTCGAAGCGGACGTCCACTTCCGGATTCCACAGCAAATATGGCCCATAGACACTAATCACGTAATCCCTTTTCCCTGTTCACGATCGGAAATCTCTTACGATTTTCTGCTCGTGGGGGGAAATCACAGCGTGTCCTGTTCTAGTACGGATTCTACATTGACAGCTTCTATTGAAGTCAATGGAAGCCATCCAGTCTGCAGTACAGTACTTTGCTCCCAAAGTTTATTGTCCTTCCTTATACAAAAACCTCCATGTGAAATGTCTGCTAAATCTATGTATTTTATAAAGCATTAATGTAACCTATTAATGGTGGCTTCACACGGGCGAGAAAATCCCGCGATTTTTGCCTGATGTGTCAGTAAAAAAGCAGTTAGGAAAGCAATGATTTACAATGGTTTCCTTCCGATTTGCGATGTTTTCACTGATGCGATGTTGAGAGATAAAAAAATTGCAGCGTGCTCTATCTTTCTGCGATGTGTAATTTCTTTTTTATTTTTTTTTATCTCCCATGTTTTCCCATGGAGCCTGCGTTTTTCATTTTTTTCATTTGAATTCAATGAATGCCTGAGCACTGCCTCTGATTGGCTGAGTGCAGGGGCCAATCACAGGCAGTGCTCGTCTGTCATTCAATTGCTGAGCGCTCTCTCTGATTGGTCACAGTGCTCAGCCAATCAGAAGCAGCCCTTTTAGCAGGGGCCGCTGTGGGATGTCACTATTATCGCTGGGGCCACTGGGGGGTCATTATTATCGCTGAGGTATGTTTACATGTGGCAGAAATGGGCAGGGCTGTTTCAAAGTGGACAGCATGCAGATTTTGACTGCTTTTTGGATGCGGAAATGCTACAGAATTTTCCACAGAAATTTCCGCTGAGGACAATCTGCAGTATTTCCACGTCCAAAAAGTAGTCAAAATCTGCACCCTGTCTAGGTTTAAGCGGTCCTGTCCTTTTTAAAACGACGAGGGTAAAATCGCATGTCGTGATAAGCACTTTGCGGTAAATAAGTGGGTTTTGGGTTGCAGTTTGGGCACTCGGTCTCTAAAAGGTTCTCCATCACTGCTCTATAGCTATGCCCCTGCCACTCCCAATGATTACTGCAACAAATGGACAGAAGCCATCATATGAGCAATGCTCCCCTTTGGCTCTCATCAACTTTTTTTAGCTCTTAGGACTTTCATCCCATGAGAAAAACTTCTGACATGTCAATATGAGTTTTTGGAAGTAGCAGGATTCCTGTATACCATGCTACATCCATATCCAAGATTCACAGTCTGGGGCATAAGAAGCCAGTTCCTCTGAAGCAGCCAGTGGAAACTCCCATGGATAAAACGCTCAAAAACCATTTCAATACTGTGTATATATATTCACTCCCTGAGGCATCGCCCACCAAGCCATCATCCATGATCTACTGATTCTGGAACCCTCTGTTTGGACAATGAATTTCCTTGGATTCTAAGAGGTTTTCCTTCCATCAAAATTTCATTTCCACAGGTTTTGTATCTTACAACTTGCTATTTTAGGCAAGACTCAACTTAAAGGAAGACTCTGGGTCATACTGTGGAATGCCTAGTGGATAGCCATCAGTCTTGCCTGAAGCATTCCTTTCAGATGGTTATATTATAAGCAGTGTATCTCCAGCATGTCCAATCTTTGGTTCATTAGGCTTCAAGAAGGTATCTTCCTGATCACCTTGTTGGCTTTAGCTCTACTACTTGGCCCCTTAGTTTGGTCTTTGGTGCTTCTTGTGGTCACTTTGATTCGGTCAAGGATCTGTTCATTTCTTCACTTGCGTCCCATGTTCTACACGCTATGATTTCGAATATGTAAAATGTAAAAATTTGCTTTCTTATTAACACCCAATAATTTAATATGGTAAATATGTAATCCTATCAACCACAAATCATATGCTATACTGTAAAAAAGGGACTCACTCTAGAAAGGTAAAAAAATTGCCATAGAGACAAACTAGAAAAGATGCTCAAAAAATTGCACCAAAATTGCCCAACTGAGTGAGCTCCATAGAAACTTGCTGATTGGCTAATGCCTGACCATACAAGGTACAACAGGAGTGCAGGAACTGAAAGTAATAGTAGAGGAGGTGCTGCCAGTCAGACTGGAAAGGGAGAAGATGCAAGACAGAAGCAGGATTGTCTCATCATGGAGTGCAGTAGACTGGACTAGAACCACCTAAAGGACCAGGAGAGAAGCAGAGAGGAGTGCTCCTGACCCCCAGATGACGCAGTTGGGACCACAAGTCAGTAGTAGCTGCAACTCCACTCATTGACTTGTCAGTGAGGCTGGCCTCAATAAAGAATAGTAAGTGTGCACGTCCATAGGGACAGGAACTGAGTACTCAGCAGGCTTGCAGACGCATATGCGGATTTCAAGGAGATGAGACTGAGGAAGACATTCGGCATTGCGCAAATTCTTTATTGGTGGACTGAGATAGTTTGCGAGAGAACTAGAAAACAGAAACAGAGGTGAAGGGTATTAGCAATAAAGCAGTAATACACATTTTCCCAAGTGTCACATCAAAGTCTTTTTTACTGTGGATTTTCCTGAAGGGTATTAGCCTCCAAAAGGGAAACTTCTGAGAAAATGTACCATTATTAGCTAAGTGTTATTGATATTGTTCACAGAGGATTACTGTTACTATAGATTGCTCAAAAAGTTCTAGTTAGCCATAGATAGTGCATAGGTATTTGAAGATGTAAGTTTGACTGCATAATCATTATTATTCCATTGTTCACTTTTATTCCTGTTACTAAATAAATATTCTATATTCCAGTTATTCAATCTATTGCATCGTATCCTGAATCCTGCGTCGCTACACCTCCACCCACAACACATATCAGGGGTGTAACTGTTGGGGAGGGGGTTTGGTGTCAGGGTGGCGCGTTAAACCAACAGACCTCTCTGTCTGGCCAGAGTGACTGCACAGACCATGGCAGCAAACTGAATCTTTATACCAGACAATCGAAAAGCCGAACAACATCTCTTCTGCATACATGTCTAAAAATGATCATTAAAAAGGAGATTTGTGTCATCAGTCATGAAAGCAAAATATCTGTGTGTCTGTAAGAGTCTTCTGGATGTCTCCAGTCACCGAGTGGCCCACATCAGGTTATTGTCCGTCCCGGTCTTGTTTCTTTCTTCTCAATAATTGACTCTGCAGAGTCTGATTGTAGCATACATTTTGTGACTCTTCCATGTCTTGCTAACATGTGTGTCGTGTTGTCACAGCAATTGGGTGTTCAGCAATGATGTCACCGGCCCAAGTGTCTTGCTACCATTGCAACCCGACACAAAGCAATTCTCTAGAGAAAAAAAGGAAATATTTACAGCATTCATGGTGAAAACCAATTCTGGCAGCCAATTTAAACATGGAAGAGTCTCCTGACCCTTGCCTAACTTGCCTCTAGCCATCTATGTACCTGTATGTTTTGTTTGTGTTTTCACTGTGCTCTTTTTGCCCATTGCCTTGTCATTTGGATTGTTACTATGTCCTATGAGGAACAGTTAAAAGATCTGGGAATGTTTAGCTTGCAAAAAGAAGTCTGAGAGGAGATTTAATAGCTTTCTACAAATATCTGAAGGGTTGTAACAATACAGAGGGATCAGCACTATTCTCATTTGCACAGGGAAACACCAGAAGCAATGGGATGAAACTGAAAGGGAGGAGACACAGATTAGATATTAGAAAAAAAACTTTCTGACAGTGAGAGTGATCAATGAGTGGAACAGGTTACCACGGGAGGTGGTGAGTTCTCCTTCAATGAAAGTGTTCAAACAAAGGCTGGTCAAATATCTGTCTGGGATGATTTAGTGAATCCTGCACTGAGCAGGGGGTTGGACCCGATGACCCTAGAGGTCCCTTCCAACTCTACCATTCTATGATTCTACTCTGCATGTTTTGATGTCTGGCCTGAACTTTGATTCAACCTTTGTTTGCTCTTTACAGATTACTGATGATCTTCTTTTGTTCCACAGCTGCATCTGACTACTCTCCAGTTTAGACACTCTTCCATATTCCTGCAGCAAAGTGGTGGCTATTCTAAGGGCTGTGACCAACCGATTAAGTCCAAACTTATTTGCAGTGGTCCTGCCTTCATCTATCCCTTCCTTTTTTTTCTTTCTTCCTATCTTATTCTCTTGCACATCCCCTTCCTTCCTTCCCACCTTTACTTCCTTCCTTCCTTTGCACCTTTCCTTCCTTTAAGTCTCATAGTCTTGCAAGTCTCATTGTCCTTCCTTCAATTCTCATTGTCTTACACCTTTTTTTCTTTCAAGTCTCATTGTCTTGCACCTTTCCTTCCTTCCTTCCTTCCTCCCTCTCTGAGTCTCTTGCACCCTTTCTTCCTTCCATCCTCTCTCTTTGAGTCTCTTGCACTCTTCTTTCCTTTCTCACTCTCTCTGAGTCTCTTGTACTCACCCTTCATTCCTTCCATCCATCCTCCCTCTCTCTGAGACTCATATACCCTTTCTTCCTTTCTCTGTTTGAGTCTCTTGCATTATTCCTTCCTTCCTTCCTCTCTCCGAGTCTCTTGCATCCATCCTTCCTTCCTTCCTTCCTCTCTCTGAGTCTCTTGCATCCTTCCTTCCTCTCTCTGAGTCTATTGCAACTTTCCTTCCCATCATCCTTGCTTCTCCTCTCCGAGTCTCTTGCACCCTTCCTTCCTTCCTTTCTCCCATTATTTATTCCTTCCCTTATCAAGAGAATATGGATCTGGTCTCTCTGTGCTTTCACCCCTATATGCCAGGCTCTGGTATATACACTACATTGCAAACTTTGCTTTGTAAGTGCCAGAATAGGCCTTGTATGATGTATTTATGGCCAGACATTATAATAGTCACAGAGACTGTATATTATATTCATTGTTCCCCAGAAATCTCTGTGTAGACCAGTTGGCAGAGGTAAAAGGATTTGGGGGTCTGTTTTTGTAATAACCTTCTCCGGCTCTTCGTCTTGTGTATGTGAGAAGCTTGCAGTCTGTAGAATCAGTGAACCAATGAGATGTTCCTCCGCCCAAGATAGTGCATCGTTTATACCATAGAGATGTCTCCATGCCCTGGGATCTCAGGAAAGTTCCTAATGATGTGGTTAAAAGGTGGCTATAAAATGTCTGTTCTTTCCCTCTGGTCTTGTAACTGGGACTGGTGAGAGCCACAAATATCACCTTCCTGGTATACGGGGTGTTGTGTCTTCTGGAAAATAGCTGAAGTCACTGGAAATAACTGCAGTTCAGACAAAGGCGCCTTTGATTTGAGCGTGGACATTTCACAAGGAGAATTTTGTGAAAACAAAACCAAATGTGAAAACTTCCCACACAAAAGTGTTGGATCCAAATATTGACAATGCTCATTACCATGAACGAACCTAGAAGATGCAGATGTCTCTAGATATTCTTCCCATGCTATAACGCTGAAATGTCTGCAGCTGAAAGCGATTACCATTCATCTAAATGGGGCTGTAATGGTGGGGAGGACGTGGATTTCTATATCTAGATGAACGAGACACTCGCAGATGTTTCTGTAACAATTCTGCTGTGTGTGGATACACCCATAGCATCGTGCCCAATAGTTCACCTGGATGCCGGTCCCAGGCCAGGGACGCCACGTTCATCGGTCATGTAGATTGGGATTGAGCTGCTATACAACGTACTGCGCTGTGCCTGGTATGGACTAACCCAAGCGATACTGTAACTTCAATCAGCTGATCGGCACGGATCTCAAGAGACGTAGCACCACCGATCAACTATTGATTAACTATCCTGAGGATGGAGTATCAGTAGTTTACTCCCAAAAAACCCTTTAAACTGCAGCACTGTGTGGTTTCGGCTGGCGCTGTTAGGCTCGGAAGTGGGCAGCCAGGCTGGGGGAGAAGGAGCGCCAAGTTAGGTGGGGGATTTAAAGTGCACGTGAAGCAGCGGAGTGGGAGTCTGCATGTAGTTAGTACAGGGGGTGGACAAAAATATGGAAACACCATACAAAATGCATGCCTTAACCCCTTAGTGACGGCGCTATCGTAAAACTACGTCCTGCTGTTGCAGGACATGTATGGAGGGAGGTAGCGCCGCTATCTCCCTCTATACAGCACGGGCGTCAGCTGTTTATTACAGCTTACACCCGCGGGCAATAGCCGCGCTCAGCCATTCGGCCGATCGCAGCTATTAACCCTTTAAATGCCGCTGTCAATTCTGACAGCGGCATTTAAATCCCCCTAACGCTGTTTGGGGGTCCCACACGGCCCCCCTGCGGTGAGATCGTAAGAGCCGTGCAGGTGTCATGGCAGCCGGGGGCCTAATGAATGGCCCCAGGGCTGCCTTAGCAGACTGCCTATCAAGCCATCCACACAGGGTGGCTTGATAGACTGCCTGTAAAAAAGCAGTATGATATAATGCTATAGCATTACGTTATACTGCAGGAGCGATCAAAGTATCGCATGTTAAAGTCCCCCAGGGGGACTTCAAAGTAAAGTAAGAAAAAAGATCAATAAAGTTTTTTAAATTGTAAAAAAAAAAAAAAGTTATAAAAGTTTAAATCACCCCCTTTTGCCATATCAATTCTTAAAAAATCTAAGTCATAAAATAAAAATATGTATTTGGTATCGCCGCGTAAAAGTCCGATCTATCAAAGTAGTGTATTATTTTTTCTGCACGGTGAACGTCGTCCGAAAAAAAAAATAAAGAACGCCAGAAATACACTTTTTTAGTTACCCTGTCTTCCAGAAAAAATGCAATAAAAACCAATCAAAAAGTTGTATGTATTCCAAATTGATACTATCGGAAACTACAGGACATCCCGCAAAAATTGAGCCCTTGCACAACTACGTCGACAGAAAAATAAAAAAGTTATTGCACGCACAAAATGACCGCAGAAAATAATTGAAAATAATTAAATATCTTTAAAAAAAAATACAAGTACTACAGCAAAAAAAAAAAAACTATATAAGTTTGGTATCATAGTAATCATACTGACCCATAGAATAAAAATATCAGGTCGTTTTTGTTGCAGTTTGTGCGCCGTAGAAACAGGACGCACCGAAAGATGGTGGAATGTCGTTTTTTATTCCATTTCTCTCCACTAAGAATTTTTAAAAAGTTTTTCAGTAAATTATATGGTACAATAAATAGTGCCATTGAAAAATACAACTCGTCCTGCAAAAAACAAGCCCTCATACAGCGACGTCGATGGATAAATAAAGGAGCTACGATTTTTTAAAAGGGAGTAGGAAAAAACAAAAATGGAAAAAAAGCAAAAAAGCTCCGTCACTAAGGGGTTAAATGATATGGGATTATAAATCATATTTCCATAAGACATGAAGAGGCTGATTTTAAGCGGAAGTAATATGACACAGATGATGCCAGGCAGAAGTGAACATCTGTCCGAGCAACACGGTCCTATTGCTCAGGGGTTTAAGCCACTCAGCTGCTGTTGCCAGCTGGCTTCCAAAACCACCCAGAGCAGGGCAAGAGGTGAAGTAAAGACAAATTTAATGGGAAAGCCCTCGGTCAAACAGGGGTCAAAAGGGCAGCTCAGTGCTAATGATTAAAATTACATGCATTTCGTATGGTGTTTCCATATTTTTTGGTCCATCACCTGTAAGTGCCTTGCTGTCACCAGTCAACAAACTCACTTACATTTTGATAAAATAGTTATTCGGGTAAACCCAGCATTTTTAGAACTCCAAGCATGCAACCGGCAGGGCATGCTGGGAGATGACGTTTTATCAAAATCTTGGTCCTCCAGCCATTGAGATTTTGGCAGAGCTACAACTCTGATAGTTGCAATCTTAAGGACATGCTGGGAGTTTTAGTTTTGTAAAAAATTGTGTGAGGCCATTACCCTCTTCCCTCCAATGACTTTTTTGTTCTTCCTTGTCACTTATCATCCCCAAGTTTCAAGAGCTATAACTTCTTCCGTCAACAGAGCCATATGAGGGCTTGTTTCTTGTGGGACAAGTTGTTTTTGTTAAAGGGGTTTTGTCATTAGAAAACAAAAAAAACTATACTTACCTATTCCTCCACCATCAGTATCTTTACCGCATCTTCTCCTCACCAATCTTCTCCTGGTTACTCCAGTCCCCCGGGTTACGTCACTTCCAGCCATTCAGATCCTCTTCTTCCTGTTTTGGAACGTCCATTAGCCGCAGTTCACTTCCTGTAGGGCAGTGAACGCTACAAGTGTGCCTAGCAGGGAATGCCGAATTTTCGGCAGCCTATTTAGTGCTAATGCACGATATTTCGCCACTACTGTTTCATATAGTGCACATGTAGTGACCCAGAGTAGGGTCCCTCCTTCATTTGTAAGTCTGTTTGTCTTTAAGTAAGTTTGTTTGTCTCTCTGTCCTATTACTGTGATGTGATTGGTAGTTTGGGAGTAGTAGTTGGTGGTCAGATGCTCCTGCTCGGGCTAAGCCGCAGTTATGTCTCTTCTTCTAGAAGGCTTGTCTGCTCCGGGGATGGAAGCATAGGAGATGCTGCTTGAGAGTGGATGTGCGAATGTAAGTGCCATACGCGCCCCCACTGAACTGCATCCTGAGGGGAAGTGAAAAAGGCATTACAGCTAAGAGCTAAAGTAAGAGTGTTTTGAAAGGCCGTGTAACCCAAGAAAGTGTCCTTCAGATAACAGTGACTGAGGATGGGTGTGCTTTGGAAAAAAGAACTTTCTGTTGTCGAGTGTGTTCACAAAGGTAGAGCTCCAAAATCTGTTCAGAAGCCTGTATCTATCATGTTGAAAAGTACAAGTAATTTGCCTGTGTTGGGAAATCGAAGTTGGATTATGAGTAAAAGAAAACCGATTGTCCCCGGTTTTGAAAAGCACCGTTGTTTGTGGATTCATTTATTCATCGCAAGTAACTTATTGCTTATCAAGAGACACTGGCGTCACGACAATAATCTAGGACTGATCTGTGGTAATCAAGTCTGCTGAAATCTTATCTCCCTTGCTAGTGACTAAGCTAGGCTATACTTCAGCCTTTGGAGAAGGAGACGGTAGAGCCACCGTAAACCACTGCTATCTTCTACCCTGCTGCCTTCCCGGCTGAAGCCCTGGTTCTTGGTCGCTGCACACAGATGAGGCAGGCCGTAAGCAGTACCTGGCAGCGGCAGGCTTCTGCTCACACACAGACTCATACAGATGACAAGGCAGTGAGCATCACTTGCAGTTCTGGGACTGTTTGACTCCTTCATAGTAAGAAATGGCTTAGACATCAGCATTTCCTTCTGGCAATGCACACAGTTTGAGTCTGTGAAAATGCTGCATATTTCATGGACGAAAACTGCATATGCCTGTATGAACGAGCCTTATATGTAACTACTCTTTAACATGGCTGTGGAGCTCTATGCATTATGATGGGGTTTCTCCTCTTCCACCTCTCTTGCACCAAGCTTCCTAGCTTGAAGGGTGGCTGGAGTGCTTGGGTAGGGCTGTTAGAGCTATGCTACCACCTGTGAGTTGTTGAACAGAGCACTGTGGAGGTGCGCGCCAGAGCTCAGAATCCAAGATGGCACCCGCTCCCTGTGCTAGTGCTGTCCCCTCTGCCAAGCGCTGGCTATGTCCTCTGGGGAAAGTGAAGAGCTGGTCCTTCTGTGTACGTACCTCTTCGAGGGCCACATAAAATAATTTGGCGTGCCTTAAGTTTGACACATGTGACCTAGAGGCATCTAAACTCCGACTAAATACATAACCCTAACCAAAAGGGGATATTATACTTTATATTGTACCATCCGATTGGTTCTGTCTCTTGGTAATGTCTGATTATTACATTTGGTGGATCAACTTGTCTCATCCATGGCCCAGATTTACCCACAAGGGTACAGTATATAGGCTAGGGAAGACACTCAGATGAATGGTATAATGTCTTCAAAGGTTCTTAATAAGTCCAGCTACTAGACACGCTACCATAGTAGGAGGCATGGAGATCTTCATGGGCAATTCACCAGCTTATTATTTCATCAGGTAGACATTTGATTGATTCACTGAACCATTGATTAAATTGGCTGATGCTGGGATAGCTGACCAGTAGACCCCCATTAACTTCAAACATCTAGAACATCATCACAAAGCCTTCACAGCTACATACGATATACATTCTGTCTCTGTAATGTATCCTCCTATGTTTGATCAAGGAGTATAAGGAGTAACTTTTCACACTAAGAGAAGCCTAAAGTAAACAGCTAGGAATAATAATGAATAAGAAGATGAGGGTAAAAAGGAGAAGGATGAAGAAGAGGAAGATAAAGATGAAACGGAGGAATCATAGAATGGTAGAGTTGGAAGGGACCTTCAGGGTCATCGGGTCCAACACCCTGCTCAGTGCAGGATCACTAAATCATCCCAGACAGATATTTGTCCAGCCGTTGTTTGAACACTTCCATTGAAGGAGAACTCACCACCTCCTGTGGTAACCTGTTCCACTCATTGATCACCCTCACTGTCAGAAAGTTTTTTCTAATATCTAATCTGTGTCTCCTCCCTTTCAGTTTCATCCCATTGCTTCTAATCGTTCCTTGTACAGATGAGAATAGGGCTGATCGCTCTGCACTGTGACAGCCCTTTAGATATTTGTAGACAGCTATTAAGTCTCCTCTCAGCCTTCTTTTTGGAAAGCTAAACATTCCCAGATCCTTTAAAGGGGTTCTGACATGAAAAAAAAAAAATTGTACTCACCTTGCCTGGCCTGGCCCGATCGCCAGGCATGTCCCCTCCAGCCGGCATCTTCTTCTGTGCCTTTAAAGCAGAGCAGGAGCGGTCAAAAAGACCGCTTCCTGCTCTGGTCCGTCCGTCAGGCACTTCCGAGGTCAACGGACGGACCGCCACAGCAAGCACGTCACAAGCAGTGCTTGCTGTGGGCGGCCCGTCCGTCCTGGCTGAACTCCGGAGTGCTGAGCATGCGCAGTGGAGACGCGGCCTGTCCTGACTCCTGTCAGAGGGCACCTCTTCACTGCGCATGCGCGCGATCCCGGAGCGGTGCGGCTGCTGGAGGAAGAAGACTGCCTGCCGGGAGGCATACTAGCACTTTCTGCTTAGGTTAAGCAGCGCTGCTGATTAGAGCCACCTGATTGGCTCTTCGGCACCACGTGACTGCACAGCGTGCACCAATCAGGTGGCTCTAGTCAGGCTGCTTAACCTAAGCAGAAAGTGCTAATATGCTGCCGGGAGATGACCCCCCGATGTCAACAACAACAGGAGAGCAGGTAAGTATAAGATTTTTATGCTTTAGCAGCCATTAACCCATGGGTTCCCTGGGTCCATTAGGCAGACCAGGGAACAATGGCTGCTAAAGCATAAAAAAATTATTTGTGTCAGAACCCCTTTAACTCATAGGACATGATTTGCAGGCCGCTCACCATCTTGGTAACTCTTCTCTGAACTTGCTCCAGTTTGTCTCTGTCTTCTTTAAAGTGGGGTGCCCAGAACTGGACACAGTATTCCGGATGAGGTCTGGCTAAGAAAGAGTAGAGGGGGATAATTACCTCACGTGATCTAGACTTTATGCTTTTCTTAATACATCCCAGAATTGTGTTTGCTTTTTTGCTGCTGCATCACATTGTTGACGCATGTTCGGTCTATGATCTATTAGTATACCCAAGTCTTTTTCCCATGTGCTGCTGCTTAGCCCAATTCCTCCCATTCTGTATGTGTTTTTTTCATTTTTCCTGCCCAGATGTAGGACTTTGCATTTCTCCTTGTTAAATACCATTCTGTTAGTCGCTGCCCACTGTTCAAGCTTGTCTAGAGCTTTTTGAATCCTCTCTCTCTCTTCCCTAGTGTTAGCTATCCCTCCTAGGTTTGTGTTGTCAGCAATTTTGATCAGCTTCCCATCAATTCCCTCCTCCAGATCATTTATAAAAATGTTGAGCAACACTGGGCCTCGGACAGAGCCTTGTAGTACCCCACTTGATACATTCTTCCACTTGGATGTGCAGCCATTTATGACCACTCTTTGAGTACAATCACTCAGCCAGTTGTGAATCACCCTGATAGTTGCCTTGTCAATCTCATATCTGGTCATTTATATAGAAAAAAAATTAATCACACCATGTTTATGTCCTCCCATGTGATAATGTGTATACATTTTTATATAAATGTGTAATTTTATCTATTCCATTATGCCTGAGGAAGAACCCTGAGTAGGTTAGAAAGCTCACTATAACATCATATATTTTTGTTAGTCATTAAAAGGTATCATATCTACAAGATTACTTGTTTTCTCTCACTGAGAGCAATCACACTTCTGCATTGTATTATTATTATTCTATATGAGCCTTTAAAGCTGATCTCATGCTTTTAGCGTCCATTGGCTGCAGTTCAGCCTCTTACCTCATATGTCCTAGGTGCTGGCAATGTCTCTGCTGTACCTTATTTTAGGGCTATAATGGCAAAATGATTGTATGTGATTACCACTTCTGGAGCAGCAGAACCATCATCCATCTTATCACTGATATTAATCACACTTCAGACATCGAAATTATTTGCTCTTTATACAAAAGTCTAACAAATAGAAGAACGCTCCTGACTATGTGAAGGTCAATCTTGCCACAAACTTTCCCTTCCCAGAGTCCTCTCATGTATATAATGTTGAGATCCTTTTTGTCTGTTTTCTCCAGTTCAGAATGTTCTTGCCCCACATTATGTCAACTTGAAAAAGGAGTAGATGAAAGGTTGACTAAGAGGGGACAATTATATTGCATTCAACTCAAGAAGGTCTCAATTGTGGAAATGTCTCTACAAATATCCATGACTGATCTGCGAATAATGGACACCAATGACAAGAGAGCGAAAGATAGCTGTAAAATAACTGCATACTATGGAAGAGTCTTCCGTCTGCTCTTCCACGTTCTTCTTCTTGACAAAGACAGGCACAGATGGCAGAGTAAGGGAGAAAAGTAAGGCAGTGGAGAATGCATTGCGTAGAACATAGAGTAGAAGTTTGTCAACTAAATCAGAGTCATCCTTGTCCCATTCATGGTCGTCTATACCTGTTTCTCCTTACAAAACAGCCCCTGATGACCTTTAAAGGGAAAGAACACGATTTGCTTTGAGATGTATGGGGTTACATTGTCAGATGATGTGGTTAGCATGACAAATGGAGGACTGCGTGGGGGAGAAATATATTAGGAGGTGGGATTGAATATGGCTGCCTGTAAAGGAAGTGTGGGTAGAGCTAGTTACGTCAGTATAACCAGTGACAGATGAGTAACATCTCTCCTGAGCCCAATGTAAAATATGTGCTAGGTCCCCACACCTACCATGTGCCATTTATATGTCTTAAGTTGCAGCAAAGTGGCTTTCGAGCCCAGGTGTGACTTCTTCCTCTGCACCCTTTATATCTACGTCCCCGACTGGTGATGTCTTCTTGGTACTGTACTAGATATTTACCTAACAGATGTGAATTTAATCTGTTAAGTGATGATCAGTAGTGGAGCTTAGGCTCCATGGGTGAAGGCCCTCACGCTCCACCCTGGTGAATCCCAGGCATTAGGGAAAAGTTTTCCATTCTGAGCTTGCAAGTCAGAAAATGGAAATAAACTGAGGCAATGACATGAAATGCCCCCCTCCTTCCTGAGTCTTGTGTCTGAGCCAAATGGACTCATTGAAATTGCTGAGCATTTTATAGCAAGATGTGAGTTTTCAGCTGGAATAAACCTCAGCTCCATGTTTTACACACATTATAAAAGATTCTGGCCAAGTTTTTGATGAGGATTCCATGCTAAACAGCAGAAAAGAGACTTTCAGGGCTTAGCCTCATGCTGCGAAAAAAATCTGGTAATGAGAGGGAGCGGAGTCAACACACCAGCGAGAAGCCTGACTGGCGCCCGCCTCAGCCTGGCAGGGTGTGGGCACCAGAAGAACACAACACCTCCTCATAGAGCTTACGACTGTGCAGCTTCAATGGTCAGGCAGCAGGAGGCTGCAATGATCTGCGGAGTCCTTTAATATTTCATAAGTGCTGTGTATGGCTTTTATCACACAGTCCTTGCTTACTATCTGACCTCCCTCAGAGTCTACATTTAATTTGGTAGTTATGTGATTGGATCTCAATATCCTACTTATCCTGAGAGTGCATTGTGGGACTAACGATGCTGACATGAGTGTGCCCTGGTGCATTGTGGGACTACCAATGCTGACATGAGTGAGCCCTGGTGCATTGTGGGACTACCAATGCTGACATGAGTGAGCCCTGGTGCATTGTGGGACTAACGATGCTGACGTGCGTGAGCTCTGGTGCATTGTGGGACTACCGATGCTGACATGAGTGAGCCCTGGTGCATTGTGGGACTAACGATGCTGACATGAGTGAGCCCTGGTGCATTGTGGGACTAACAATGCTGACGTGCGTGAGCTCTGGTGCATTGTGGGACTACCGATGCTGACATGAGTGAGCCCTGGTGCATTGTGGGACTAACGATGCTGACATGAGTGTGCCCTGGTGCATTGTCGGACTACCGATGCTGAAATGCGTAAACCCTGGTGCATTGTGGGACTACCGATGCTGACATGAGCGAGCCCTGGTGCATTGTGGGACTAACGATGCTGACATGAGTGAGCCCTGGTGCATTGTGGGACTAACGATGCTGACATGCGTGAGCCCTGGTGTATTGTGGGACTAGCGATGCTGACATGAGCGAGTCCTGGTGCATTGTGGGACTACCGATACTGACATGCATGTGTCCTGGTGCATTGTGGGACTACCGATGCTGACATGCATGTGCCCTGGTGCATTGTGGGACTACCGATACTGACATGCATGTGTCCTGGTGCATTGTGGGACTACCGATGCTGACATGAGCAAGCCCTGGTGCATTGTGGGACTAACGATGCTGACATGCGTGAGCCCTGGTGTATTGTGGGACTAGCGATGCTGACATGAGCGAGTCCTGGTGCATTGTGGGACTACCGATACTGACATGCATGTGTCCTGGTGCATTGTGGGACTACCGATGCTGACATGCATGTGCCCTGGTGCATTGTGGGACTACCGATGCTGACATGAGCAAGCCCTGGTGCATTGTGGGACTACCGATGCTGACATGAGCAAGCCCTGGTGCATTGTGGGACTACCGATGCTGACATGAGTGAGCCTTGGTGTGTTGTGGGATTACCGATGCTGACATTAGTGAGCCCTGGTGCATTGTGGGACTTCGGATGCTGACATAAGTAAGTCCTGGTGCATTGTAGGACTAACACTACTGAAGTGTGAGAGCCCTGGTGCATTGTGGGACTACAACTGTTGACATGAGTGAGTCCTGGTGCATTGTGGTACTAGCACCACTGAAGTGAGCAAGCCCTGATGCATTGTGGGACTACCCTGTTGGCATAAGTGAGTGCTGGTGCATTGTGGGACTACCACTGCAAGCATGAGTGAGCCCTGGTGCATTATGGGACTACTGTGTTTGATGTGAATAAGCTATAATGCATTGTGGGACTGTTGTAGCTGTATGTACGCCCTGGTGCATCGTTGGACTAGACATGAATAATCCCTATTCCATCATGAGGTCAGCGATGTGAGCCTTGCTGCATCATGGGATCACCAATGCTTTGCATGAGTGAGCAGTAAAAGACAGAAATGTAAACTATTTGAGACTCATTTTTAAATACATTGTAACAAATGAATCCAGTAATATCAAGAGCTGCATTCAAAGTTCTGTAGATTGCATCTGAATTGCCCAGCTAAAGTGCAAAAGTGTTATTCAGCACCAGATCGGGGCCCTATTTTAATCCCTGCCACGGGGCCCTAACACCCTTCTGGCTAACAGATACAATGCTGCTCTGCATGTTCTGTTGAGACACTGAACGAGCAGTGGGTACAAAAAGATGTAAATTAGCAGGAAACCAAGAGAACTGTGAGTGCAGCTCTGGATGTGACTGGAGTATAAGACATAATGGAAAAATATATTAATGAGGCTTCTATTCTAGAAGATTTTTCCTAGACTCAGACTTTTACTTTGCAACTGGAGTAGTCTAATATTCCTTAGGGAAAGTACTTTTAAAGGGGATTTCCCACCACCTAAAATTGATTCACAGCTACTCTTTTCATCCTGGTTGCTGCTAACCAGGATATGTGACTGCTGCAGCCAATCACTAGCCACAGCAGTGACCTTCTATAGCCCATGATTGGCCGCAGCAATCACATGTTCTGGTTAGCTGCAACCAGGAAGTATAGAGTGGGTAAGGAGCAATTTTCAGGTGGTAGGAAAACCCCTTTAAGTACTTCGGTCAAGTAAATCCCTTTTTATGTAATGGCCCTTTAAGACATTCTCAGCAGAGCAGATGTAAATTTGTCACTGGGTCTCCTGACAACTTCAGGCCTTTCTTGGGGGATTGATGTTCTGGGAGCCCCCCCACAGCTCACAGTATGTGCAGGTAAGGAAGATATGTGGTGCGCTCAGCGACCACAAGCGATCGCCTTATCTTTGATCTGGGATGATGTCTGGATGTTATTATATGGAGGAGGCTGAAGACATAACGCCAAGGAAATTTGCACTTAAAACAAGATCTGGTTTCCATCTGGAGAGGATGAAAAATAGGAGGAATCACCCTAAAATCAAGCGGAGATCTCTGTAAACACCTCCACTTTTCTGCTGCCTCATCAGTGGATCATGAAGGGGCAGGTCTTATATTCCAGTCTCATCCAGAGCTGCACTCACACTTCAGCCACTGTTACCCCCTGCTGGTTCAGCGTTTGTGACTATTTTCTGTTCTGATACATTTCTTAAGATTCCTTTAGTGCCCATAAGCCGTCCCTGCGACTGTAAGGCACGTAAAAACAGAATAGTGACTGCATCACTGGATGTGACTAGAGCATAAGACATGATGTAAGAGCAGAATTGTGAATGCAGCTCTGGGTGTGACTGAAATACAAGATATGATGTAACAGGAAAACTGTGTGACAAAAAGTTTTGTAAAGCTTCTCTGCATTGTATGATTATATCTGTATTGTGTAGGAAAACTTTAATTTCACTTGAAATGCGATGATAGGTAGAATATTCCTTGGTTTCGTCCCCTGCTGTGAATTGAGGTATGTGTTGGAGCCATCATTAAATTATACTGTGAGGCAATTATGGACCCCCATGAAAGTTGCAGATTCAGGGAGGAAGGGGGGAGTTTTATGATTATCGGCTTCCTGTTACCCATGTAAGAAATGTGGGAGAAACGTATAGAAATAACCACAGCTTTGAGGGGCTAATTTAACATTTCTATCACATTCTCACTGAGGTTTCTCAGATTCTTGTGGTTGTGGAGACCTCACACAAAGTTGTATCGTATATGAGGCACCCAGCAACCCTACATTTCAATGTATCTGTTCTGATCAGATACTAGTAAGCAACAAAACGATGCACAGCAGAGGAGCCAGAGCTGTGAGCATCACATGCAAACATGATAAAACCCCAAGAGAGGGGACAGATATTTAGGACCCTTATAACTCCGTAATCATAAAGTGATCTGCCTTGTATTAAAGACAGCACATATCACTACTGATATTATTAGCACTATACAATAATACTGCCCTATGTACAAGAATATAACTACTATACCGCCCCCTATGTACAAGAATATAACTACTATAATACTGCCCCCTATGTACAAGAATATAACTACTATAATACTGCTTTATATGTACAAGAATATAGCTACTATAATACTGCCCCCTATGTACAACAATATAACTACTATAATACTGCCCCCTATGTACAAGAATATAACTACTATAATACTGCCCTCTATGTACAAAAATATAGCTACTATAATACTGCCCCCTATGTACAACAATATAACTACTATAATACTGCCCCCTATGTACAAGAATATAACTACTATAATACTGCCACCTATGTACAAGAATATAACTACTATAATACTGCCCCTTATGTACAAGAATATAACTACTATAATGCTGCCCCCTATGTACAAGAATATATCTACTATAATACTGCCCCTTATGTACAAGAATATAACTACTATAATGCTGCCCCCTATGTACAAGAATATATCTACTATAATACTGCCCCCTATGTACAAGAATATAACTACTATAATACTGCCTCCTATGTACAAGAATATAACTACTATAATACTGCTCCTATGTACAAGAATATAACTACTATAATACTGCTCCTATGTACAAGAATATAACTACTATAATACTGCCTCCTATGTACAAGAATATAACTACTATAATACTGCCACCTATGTACAAGAATATAACTACTATAATACTGCCCCTATGTACAAGAATATAACTACTATAATACTGCCCCCTATGTACAAGAATATAATTACTATTATACTGCCACCTATATACAAGAATATAACTACTATAATACTGCCCCTATGTACAAGAATATAACTACTATAATACTGCCACCTATGTACAAGAATATAACTACTATAATACTGCCCCTATGTACAAGAATATAACTACTATAATACTGCCCCTATGTACAAGAATATAATTACTATTATACTGCCACCTATATACAAGAATATAACTACTATAATACTGCCCCTATGTACAAGAATATAACTACTATAATGCTGCCCCCTATGTACAAGAATATATCTAATATAATACTGCCCCACTATGTACAAGAATATAACTACTATAATACTGTAGCCTATGTACAAGAATATAACTACTATAATACTGCCTCCTATGTACAAGAATATAACTACTATAATACTGCTCCTATGTACAAGAATATAACTACTATAATACTGCTCCTATGTACAAGAATATAACTACTATAATACTGCCTGTATGTACAAGAATATAACTACTATAATGCTGCCCCCTATGTACAAGAATATAATTACTATTATACTGCCACCTATATACAAGAATATAACTACTATAATACTGCCCCTATGTACAAGAATATAACTACTATAATACTGTCCTCTAGGTATAAGAATATATCTACTATAATGATGCCCCCTATGCACAAGAATGTAACTACTATAATACTGTCCTCTATGTATAGGAATATATCTACTATAATGATGCCCCCTATGTACTAGAATATGACTACTATAATACCACGATACTATATACAAGAATATAACTACTATAATACTGCCCCCTATGTACAAGAATATAACTACTATAATACTGCCCCCTATCTACAAGAATACAACTACTATAATACTGCCCCCTAATACAAGAGTATAAATACTATAATACTGCTTACTATATACAAGAACATAACTACTGTAATACTGCCTCCTATGCACAAGAATATAACTACTATAATACTGCCCCCTATGTACAAGAATATAATTACTATAATACTGCTTGCTATGTACAAGAATAAAACTACTGTAATACTGCCCCCTATGTACAAGAATATGACTACTATAGTACTACCACACTATATACAAGAATATAACTACTATAATACTGTCTCCTATGTACTAGAATATAACTACTATAATACTGCCTCCTATGTACAAGATTATAACTACTATAATGATGCCCCCTATGTGCAAGAATATAACTATGATAGTACTGCTCCTATGTATAGGAACATAACTACTATAATGCTGCCCCCCTATGTACAAGACTATAACTACTATAGTACTACCCCCTTTGTACAAGAATATAACTACTAAAATACTGCTCTTATGTGCAAGAATATAATTAATATAATACTACCTCACTATATACAAGAATATAACTACCATAATACTGCCCCCTATGTACAAGAATATAACTACTATAATACTGCCCCCTTATCTATAAGAATATAACTACTATAATACTGTGTCCTGCGTACCAGAATTTAACTACGATAATGCAGCCCCCCTATGTACTAGAATATAACTACTATAATACTGACCACTTATGTATAAGAATATAATGACTATAATACTGTCCCCTTATGTAAAAGAATATACCTACTATAATACTCCCCCCTATCTACAAGAATATAACTACTATAATACTGCCTCCTATGTACAAGAATATAGCTACTATAATACTGCCCCCTATGTACAAGAATAGAACTACTATAATACTGCCCCCTATGTACAAGATTACTACTATAATACTGCCCCTATGTACAGGAATAGAACTACTATAATACTGCCCCCTATATACAAGAATATAACTACTATAATACTGCCCCCTATGTACAAGAATATAACTACTATAATACTACCCTCTATGTACAAGAATATAACTACTATAATACTACCCCCTATGTACAAGAGTATAAATACTATAATACTGCTTACTATATACAAGAATATAACTACTGTAATACTGCCTCCTATGCGCAAGAATATAACTACTATAATACTGCCCCCTATGTACAAGAATATAACTACTATAATACTGCTTACTATATACAAGAATAAAACTACTGTAATACTGCCCCCTATGTACAAGAATATGACTACTATAGTACTACCACACTATATACAAGAATATAACTACTATAATACTGTCTCCTATGTACTAGAATATAACGACTATAATACTGCCTCATATGTACAAGAATATAACTACTATAATGATGCCCCCTATGTACAAGAATATAACTATGATAGTACTGCTCCTATGTACAGGAACATAACTACTATAATGCTGCCCCCCTATGTACAAGACTATAACTACTATAATACTACCCTCTTTGTACAAGAATATAAATACTAAAATACTGCTCTTATGTGCAAGAATATAATTAATATAATACTACCTCACTATATACAAGAATATAACTACCATAATACTGCCCCCTATGTACAAGAATATAACTACTATAATACTGCCCCCTTATCTATAAGAATATAACTACTATAATACTGTGTCCTGTGTACCAGAATTTAACTACGATAATGCTGCCCCCTATGTAGTAGAATATAACTACTATAATACTACCTCACTATGTACAAGAATATAGCTACTATAATACTGCCCACGTATGTATAAGAATATAATGACTATAATACTGTCCGCTTATGTAAAAGAATATACCTACTATAATACTGCCCCCTATGTACAAGAATATAACTACTATAATACTGCCTCCTATGTACAAGAATATAACTACCATAATACTGCTCTTATGTCCAAGAATATAACTACTATAATACTGCCTCCTATGTACAAGAATATAGCTACTATAATACTGCCCCCTATGTACAAGAAAATAACTACTATAATACTGCTCCATATGTACAAGAATAGAGCTACTATAATACTGCCCCCTATGTACAAGATTACTACTATAATACTGCCCATATGTACAGGAATATAACTACTATAATACTGCCCCCTATGTACAAGAATATAACTACTATAATACTGCCCCCTTATCTATAAGAATATAACTACTATAACACTGTGTCCTGTGTACCAGAATTTAACTACGATAATGCTGCCCCCTATGTACTAGAATATAACTACTATAATACTACCTCACTATGTACAAGAATATAGCTACTATAATACTGCCCACGTATGTATAAGAATATAATGACTATAATACTGTCCCCTTATGTAAAAGAATATACCTACTATAATACTGCCCCTATGTACAAGAATATAACTACTATAATACTGCCTCCTATGTACAAGAATATAACTACCATAATACTGCTCTTATGTCCAAGAATATAACTACTATAATACTGCCTCCTATGTACAAGAATATAGCTACTATAATACTGCCCCCTATGTACAAGAAAATAACTACTATAATACTGCTCCATATGTACAAGAATAGAGCTACTATAATACTGCCCCCTATGTACAAGATTACTACTATAATACTGCCCCTATGTACAGGAATAGAACTACTATAATACTGCCCCCTATGTACAAGAATATAACTACTATAATACTGCCCCCTATGTACAAGAATATAACTACTATAATACTGCCCCTCTATACAAGAATATAACTACTATAATACTGTCCCCTATGTACAAGAATATAACTACTATAATACTACCACACTATATACAAGAATATAACTACTATAATACTGCCCCATGTACAAGAATACAGTATAACTATAATAATACTGCTCCTATGTACAAGAATATGACTACTATAATACTGCCCCTGTGTACAAGAACATAACTACTATAATACTGCCCCCCATGTACAAGACAATAACTACTATAATACTGCCTCCTATGTACAAGAATATAACTTCTTTAATACTGCTTACTATGTACAAGAATAAAACTACTGTAATACTGCCCCCTATGTACAAGAATATGACTACTATAGTACTACCACACTATATAAAAGAATATAACTACTATAATACTGCCCCCTATGTACAAGAATATAACTACTATAATACTACCCTCTATGTACAAGAATATAACTACTATCCTGTATATACAAAAATAGGACTACTATAATACTGCCCCCCATGTACAAGACTATAACTACTATAATACTGCCTCCTATGTACAAGAATATAACTACTATAATACTGCTTACTATGTACAAGAATAAAACTACTGTAATACTGCCCCCTATGTACAAGAATATGACTACTATACTACTACCACACTATATAAAAGAATATAACTACTATAATACTGCCCCCTATGTGCAAGAATATAACTACTATCCTCTATATACAAAAATATGACTACTATTATACTGCCCCTATGTACAAGAACATAACTACTATAATACTGCCCCCCATGTACAAGACTATAACTTCTATAATACTGTCTCCTATGTACCAGAATATAACTACTATAATGATGCCCCCTATGTGCAAGAATATAACTATGATAGTACTGCTCCTATGTACAGGAACATAACTGCTATAATGCTGCCCCTCTATGTACAAGACTATAACTACTATAATACTGCCCCCTTTGTACAAGAATATAACTACTAAAATACTGCTGTTATGTGCAAGAATATAATTAATATAATACTACCTCACTATATACAGGATATAACTACCATAATACTGCCCCCTATGTACAAGAATATAACTACTATAATACTACCTCACTATGTACAAGAATATAACTACTATAATACTGCCCGGTTATGTATAAGAATATAATGACTTTAATACTGTCCCCTTATGTAAAAGAATATACCTACTATAATACTGCCCCCTATGTACAAGAATATAACTACTATAATACTGCCCTCTAGGTACAAAATATAACTACTATAATACTGCCCTCTATATACAAAAATATAACTACTATAATACTGCTCCTATGTACAAGAATATAACTACTATAATACTGTCCCCTAGGTACAAAATAGAACTACTATAATACTGCCCCCTATGTACAAGGATATAACTACTATAATACTGCCCCCTAGATACAAAATAGAACTACTATAATACTGCCCCCTAGGTACAAAATAGAACTACTATAATACTGCCCCCTATATACAAGAATGTAACTACTATACTACTGCCCCCTATGTACAGGAATATAACTACTATAATACTGCCCCCTATGTACAAGAATATAACTACTATAATACTGCCCCCTATGTACAAGAATATAACTACTATACTACTGCCCCCTATGTACAAAAATATAACTACTATACTACTGCCCCCTATGTACAAGAATATAACTACTATAATACTGCCCCCTATGTGCAAGAATATAACTACTATAATACTGCTCCCTATGTACAAGAATATAACTACTATAATACTGCACCCTATGTACAAGAATATAACTACTATAATACTGTCCCCTATGTACAAGAATATAACTACTATAATACTGCCTCCTATGTACAAGAATATAACTACTATAATACGGCCCCTATGTCCAAGAATATAACTACTATAATACTGCCCCTATATACAAGAATATAACTACTAGAATACTGACCATAGGTACATTAAGGACCCCTGTCCTCAGCCGAGGTAGAATATCTATCACTAGCGATATTCTGCCACAGGGGAGGAGGGGGAGAGTTGACAGGTCTCAGGGGTGAGCCTATCTAACAGATAGGTTCACCGCGGAGAATAGCGGCAATTGCAGCATGCCGCGATTTAAATGCCGTGAGCCGAGAATCGCTATGATTCTCCGCTCATGAACGCCGGCGCTTCGTTTTTCATAGCAATGCTATGGAAAGCTTCAAAGAGCGTGATCCGCAGTGATAAATCGCCCGCGATATCATCGCCCGTGGACAGGCGGACTTAAACAACGATTTCCCTATCTTACAGGAGCTTCTCGCTAAATCTTCCATAGATCATATAATATTTTGTTACTTGGACAATTAAGCAGAAGAAACCACACATAATAACAGAGAGCAGAGATATTTATTGAGCGTCTGTGTGCTTGGCACTAATAGACAGAGTGCATTCTTATACACAGTGATATGTTACATAGCTGAACACTGCTCTCCCTCCCCACACAGCCACTTCTTACTTAAATATCTTTATCTACATCACATCCAAACAGAAATCTGATTATGTCATATTTGCATTATCACACAGCTGCAATTTTATACTGTTCATGAGAGCAGCAGACAAAGCCTGCAAGCCTGACCCCTGGCTCACATTTGGCTAAGGGCCTTTTTACACAAGCCGATGATTGGGTGTGAGCGCTCATAAGAAAGTTTGTTTGTTTGCTTGATCATCAGGCTTTGGGCATATGCCCCCCCAATCAGCTGGCGAGCCAGTGAATGCTCGTTCGTTGGGTATATGGATCTTTCCCGTGGGTATAATGCTTGCTCATCCGCTACACACAGAGGGAGATGTGATACCAACGAGTGCAAGCTGCATTACAATCCTAGTAATAATCGTTGGTCTCCTGTGTGAGACCTCTTAATGAGTGCCGACAATATATTGGAGGGCAGTACTCATTAAAGTGGCAAGAATCGGCTTGTGTAAGAGGGCCCCTACTCCCGTCCCCGGTCTTTTATGTATTCCTCCCCTCGTTGGGTGTACACATCAAGGATAAAAGTATATAAAATGACAAATAAATAGAATGTATGTGTTGCCCCAAAAGATATTTTGCATTAGTTTTAGGCTTTGGTGCCTCTATGATTAATGCATAGCATTGAGCAAGTTGCTGGGACCCGCTGCTCTCATGAAGCCAGAAGACACAAAGAAAAGCAATATAAACTGATAAAGCAGAGCAATAATTACACAGTGGATAAAAACAGAACCTAGACTGAAAAGTGAAATGATGACCAGACAATTATGACCTTTGTCTGTTTTTAAGAAAGAATGGGCACAGGTGGCAATGGAGAGTTAAAGGAGGAAAGACTGAGCCTGTGAGGCACTTCTATTATGGACTGAAGGTGAAGGATGGATATAGAACGCCAGCATCTACATGGCCCTGCCCTATCTCTTCATAGCTGTGGGCCAACAATAGAGTATTTTGTAAGGTTGTCCTTAATGTATGGGTCGAAAAAGAGGGACAATGCCCTAAAGAAGAACCCACCAAAGCCTGAGAGTGCGCTCAGTCTATGTTGAGTCCATAGTTGGTACTCAATGGCTGACGAATTCCTTTACGGTCATTGGGTATGATGAGTGTGAGGGCCCACTCAGTGGATGTGAAGGATGAAAAATCCAATTGTCATCATTTTAGAAAAAGAGCTTATCTCAAACCAAAAAAAAACAAAATTCCCCATGCCTTGATACTGGAGCACCTCAAGGTCATTAGTGTCACGACACATTCTTGCTAATTGTAAATGTGCAAGTCATTCTTTTTACAGAGCAGGGGCGTAACTATAGAGGATGCAGGGGATGCGGTTGCACCCGGGCCCAGGAGCCTTGGGGGGCCCATAAGGCCTCTCTTCTCCATATAGGAAGCCCAGTACTATGAATAAAACACCATAGTTGGGGGCCCTGTTACAGGTTTTGCATTGGGGCCCAGGAGCTTCAAGTTACGCCTCTGTTACAGAAACTTCATAATGGACTTTTTCCTCTTGGGTAGGACAGAAAATAGGACACTTAAGTATATATCCATCTAGTTCTCCAGGGGCGCTTATGCCAAGTGTTGAGCCATGGCACATGCTATCCTATGTGGCCACAACCCGTAGGAATGCATTGAGTCTTAATACATCTACTTGGCAGGGTGGCACGAGTCACGTTAATGCTTTGGCTGGGGATCATCTTAACACAATCCACCTTAGTGGACACCCTGTATATTGTACAGAAGTATAAAACTCTGCAGCAATGACACTACTTTGGCAAATATCATCTATGATATACAAATACTAAGGCACAGTAAATGCTGATTGTATCACAGTGTTTACTGCAATGGGAGACGACAAGTGTTCAAGGCACCGAATCAGAAGACATTGTCTAAGTGATCTTTGGTGAGGTGATTTGGTGTAAATGCTTTATCTTTCTGAAGATGAAGACAAACCTTAAAGGGAAACTCCAGAAAAAAACGGCTTTAACGCTGTTACAGTCTGGTTTCTACATTGAAGCAGCCCATGGCTGTTATCTCCACAACTATTTTCTTAGGCCAGAAAGAGGGTTTCAGATTCCACCCCCTAACGTGATGATCTTGGGGATCAGAAACCCCGGGTCAATCTTTCCATCCTGCTCTAGTATAACATCACTGCTGTATATATTTTAGATGAAGGACATTGACGAAGGAGCCATCACCCACTGCTCCAAAGTGCACTAAGGGCTTTCATTCTTACATCACAACTTTTCTACAATTCCAAAATGTCTTAAAGTGAACTTGTCTAGGTGATAGCTTGTTGCTTTGGCAGATAGCAGAAAAAAAAGCTTTGTCCTTATTTACACGGGTGTAAATAATACTAGTAACTATCTGGGCGAAAAATTACAGGATGGAGGAGAAGATACGCTTAACTTGAAATCTGGACATGTGATAATCTCCTACAGATCTGAACAAGGCCTCCTACACCAACTAAGGCATCTGTCTAAAACTTTCTTGTACCCAATCCACTTCACTTCCCAATGATCAGTTCAAAGGCGCCTTTTCCCCTTCATTTCCTAATCATGATTAGGCTCCATTCTTCAATTTCCCAACAGCCTCTCTGCCACGTGGAGTCACAAGTTCAACCTACAACCTCGGAGAACAAGTCTACAGCCAACAAAAGTCTTGTATCACAACATTCCTTGTATATCCACGTTCCAATACCACAACAATCACTACCCAATGATATCCAGAGTCCCATCCACCGATGTCCATCCGTAGGGCAACATTTCATGAACTCTCATAGTTGGTAAAACTTTTTTGACCACTCTGAAATGATTGTCAGGTTCAAGACCCCTGTTGGGCTTCAGATGTATCAAGGTGTGAGGATGATTCCACCATACGTCCAGAGTATCTTCAAAAGTCTCCAAAACAGTCATGGAGAGATCTACAAGTTACACTGCAAGCTGCGTCCATGATAATTGCATTGTATATCCACCATTTTCCATGAGATGGTCATGGCTCCACGCTAATCCTACTATTTTAAGGCACTGTGGTCTTTACTGTTCAACCCACGAAGATCTGTATGGTCTTCAAACCATATGTACGGACATCTGTGACGATGACCCTGGGACAGCTCCGTACTGTCTGGTGTCACAGGCATTTGTGGCCTGCTGATTGGTTGCAGGGTTGCCAATCATGTGCATGGCATCCATACCTGAGGGCAGGTACTGCCTGTCCCCAAAAGCGACATTAGAGGGCGAGGAACAGAGTAAAGTGCCTTGTGTTGCAGTCAGTTTCTCTGGGCTCGCTGCCAGGCGAGGAGAAGCTGGGAAGTTGTATCCATAAAGGTTGTAAGGGTTGTGGATGGAGAAGGCATTATAAGAACCTTGCTGCATGTGGCTGCTTCCAAACATGTGCGAGGATGAGGAGCTGGAGGAAGGATTTCCTGCTTGCATCATATATTGAAATTGTGAGGTTGGATAAGAGCCCAGCTGACCGCTATATGCATCCATCTTGCTGTTGCTTGGCAAAGAGGAAGGAGTTGGCATGCCAGAGATTAAGGTGGAAGTCCTCTGGGACATAAAGGTCTCAGATGGTTGAGTACCAGTGGAGTTTCCTCCCTGCAGCCTGTTGTAGCCATTATCACTCAGACCTGAGTAGCCTTGGAGTGCAGCCATGTTGCTCCTGGCACAGGCAGGGTACTCCGACAGATTAAGGTTGCATAGCTGATTTTCCCGACAGCCAACGTTGAAGGAGTTGGGCGTCAGATGAAAGGTCGGAGGAGAGCAAGATGGAGAGAGTAGGTGAGAAGATGCGGAGGGAGATGGAGTCCCAGTGCTGGAGGTGGTAGGAGATGTTCCTGTGCTGCCACCTAGGACAAAAGTGGAGAGAAAAATTTTAGCCATTTACTGATAGACAAGAACATATGATTACATAGAGTCCTGGGGCTCAGGGCAGGTAATAACAACAATGTATATAGTGCCAGCATATTCCACAGCACTTTTCAGAGGGCACATATACCAACAAAATCAGACAGTACATGGCAACAGACTAATTAAAGTGAACCTATGAACTCCGAACAGTACTATGAACTAAGTTATGATGCTGTTACGGCAGGTGACAGGGTGCCGGGGGATGTCATTTTTATACTCATTCATTCCCCTGTTCCGGCCATGGAAGTCTGAAAAGAGTCAGATTTTCATGCCATGCATGGACTTCACCAAATAAGGTGGAACAATACCTCTACAGCGCCACCTGTTGTATGGCAGCATTCATGAGAATCAAGGTCGGACCCTTTATATACAATGACTGGGAATTGAAAACCAAGCCAGAATTCATATACAGACAGCTGTTTCAGGGTGTTTTCCCCTCATCAGTGTGCAGTAGGATTCTGGCTTGGCTAGTAAGAGGCCTGTGACGTGGGTGGGGAGGGTGTTAACTCCTTAATGAGACACCTAGAAGGTGAGTGAGGAATGGCCTTATAAGTCTCTTTACTTACCTTCTAGGTGCTCTGCTTAAGGAGTGATGATACCCCTCCCGATGGACTTTACTGGGGACACTGCGGGGACCAGGGAGCCGGTAAGTATAAAAATGATGTCCCCTGGCTCCCAGTCACCTCCCCGAACAGCACCATAAGGGCTTTTACCCACTAGCGTTTTTTTTTTTAACGCTGCGTTTTTTTCAATTGGACTTTGTAATGTTAAAATCGTATCGCATAAAAATCGCAACAGCATAAACTTGTGATTTTTGTGCGATGCGATTCTAACATTAGAAAGCCCCATTGAAAAAAAAACACTAGTAGGTAAAAGCCCTAACTTAGTTTATGGTGCTGTTCAGAGGTGACAGGTTCCCCTTTAACAATTCAAGAGCTTACAATCTATGAGTGCTCATGTATAGGTGGCGTTAGTAAAAATGTAGAAGTACAGTGGCTAATAAACATATTAATGAGCACACCGCCTATATACAGAGAACGTTTACATACATTTCTCAAAGAACAAGAATAAAAATGAAAATATTTAATATTTTACAATTATATACAAAATTCGTATGGAACATCTGTATACTTATATCAGTACACAGATCCTCCGCACTCATACATATCAGTATGCAAATCCACCGCACTAATACATATCAGTACACAGATCCTCCGCACTCATACATATCAGTACACAGATCCTCCGCACTCATACATATCAGTATGCAAATCCACCGCACTAATATATATCAGTAAGCAGATCATCCAATATATATATATATATATATATATATATATACACAGACCCTTCAAATACTCATATATATTAGTATACAGATCCTCCACACTCATATATATTGCATTAATGTTGAACTGATTTAATCCAAAAATAAAAGAAATAAAAAGACATTATTATAATGAACCACTGAATAGGATACCGGCACACACTTATTATACTATATTAACCCCCTCACGACCAATGACGTACCGGTACGTCATGGAGTGTCAGGGTATGTATGAAGAGAGGTTGCGTGGCAACCTCTCTTCAAACAGTGCGGGCGTCAGCTGTTTATAACAGCTGACACCCGCCGGCAATAGCCGCAAGAAGCCGATCACGGCTATTAACCATTTAAATGCCGCTGTCAATTCTGACAGCGGCATTTAAATCCATCGTTCGGGGGTCCCGCATGGCCCCCCCGCGGTGAGATCGGGGGAGCCGTGCAGGTGTCATGGCAGCTGGGAGCCTAATGAAAGGGGGTGGCTTGATAGACTGCCTAACCATGGGGTGGCTTGATAGACTGCCTGTCAGAAAGCAATATGACGTAATGCTATAGCATTACGTCATACTGCAGGAGCGATCAAAGCATCGCATGTTAAAGTCCCCCAGGGGGACTTCAAAGTAATGTAAAAAAAAAAATCAATAAAGTTTTTTTTAATTGAAAAAAAAGTTGTAAAAGTTTAAATCACCCCCCTTTTGCCATATCTTTTATTAAAAAATCTAAATAATAAATTAAAAATATGTATTTGGTATCGCCGTGTCCGTAAAAGTCCGAACTATCAAAGTAGCACATTATTTTTCCCGCATGGTGAACGTCGTCCGAAAAAAAATATAAAAACGCCAGAAATGCACTTTTTTAGTTACCCTGTCTCCCAGAAAAAACGCAATAAAAAGCGATCAAAATGTCGTATGTATTCCTAATTGGTACTAACGGAAACTACAGGACATCCCACAAAAAATGAGCCCTTGCTAAACTATGTCGACGGAAAAATAAAAAAGTTATCGCGCGCACAAAATGACGGCAGAAAATAATTGAAAAAAATTAAATGTCTTTGAAAAAAAAGAAGAGTATAGTAAAGAAAAAACTATACTAGTTTGGTATCGTAGTAATCGTACCGACCCATAGAATAAAGTTATCATGTCGTTTTTGTTGCCGTTTGTGCTCCGTAGAAACAAGACGCACTAAAAGATGGTGAAATGTCTTTTTTTTTTCATTTTACTCCACTTAGAATTTTTTTAAAGTTTTTCAGTACATTATATGGTACTTTAAATAGCACCATTGAAAAATACAACTCGTCCCGCAAAAAAAACAAGCCCTCATACAGCGACGTCGATTGATAAATAAAGGAGTTACGATTTTTTTAAGGAGGGGAGGAAAAAACGAAAATGGAAAAAGAAAAAGGGACGCGTCATTAAGGGGTTAAAGTCAACAGTAGTGATTGTTGTGATGTCTGACCCGCTCCCAGTCAGCAGATCATAGAGATTCATGCCAGGCGGGTGTCTGCCCATGTGATACTCAGCCGTTACTACAGCTAATAACCCTCTACTGAACATTGAAGTAATGATTCCTAATGGCCCACATCCACCTGACCATGAAGGTCATCACCAGCTGCGAAACTAAAAAGTACAGCTCCAACTTCAGAGATGCCAACGGAGCCCCCTGTATTGATGCAGCTATGTGATGTCTTGTTTTTTGTGCCACAAGTGGTTTACAATTGTGAGTAAGTATACCGTACAAGGCCCATCATCTATACTAGGGCCAGAGATCATAGATACAGGGCATTCCTCATTTGTACAGGCATGATTCCAGCAATGAAAGGGTCAAGCAGTGTTATAGTTCATATATATTACATCTGCGCTGCCATTGTGGTCACTTAAGCATGCTCCTATCAGGGCCAGCTCCAGGTTTACATGGACACTTGGGCGAGAGAGTCACAGTTGGCCCCCTTAGTAATTTATAGGCCTCACAATGCACCCTTAGTAATTTATAGGTCCTACTCTGTCCCTTTAGTCATTTATTGGCCCACTTATGTCTCCCGAGTCATTTATAGGCCCCACTGTGCCCCGTAGTAATTTATTGCCAATTCTCTGCCCCTTTAGTAATTTATTGGCCCTAATGTGCCCCCTGAGTCATTTATAGGCCACATTGTGTGCCCTTAATCCTTTATAGGTCCTACTGTGATCTGGCAATAAAATAATATCCTCATCTCCATCACTCTCCCACAGCATCCACCATCCTCTGCCTTGGCGTCTTCTGGCCTGGTTCGTGCGAAACGATACAGGTGGCGCAATGACATCACTCGGCTTCCTGCAGTCCCGCTGTCATAGTCAATTGCATCTGTTTCATAAAGACTCAGATACAATTGATTTCATAGGACGAGAACCAGATCCATCCCACCCCTAAGTGGGTCCCCTGGGTTTGCCGAGGTCGGCCCAGCCCATATGATGACCTCAATGTAATTGTATATTGAGGTAGCCAAACTCTTTCAGGGTAGTTCCCTAAGAAATTTCAAGGCCATTTAAACTTGGACTTCCCTCCCATTAAACTTTCTTCATTGACTATTCTTCCACTCAACATACGGAACAGCTTTGAGTTTTTGCGTGGTAGGGATTTTCAGGACGGCCATGATGTTACAAACAGGCTGAGTTATTACAGACCAGACTTTGCCTACAGTCCACTTCATTTCTCTAATGCGATTAATGTGATGCAATGTGTGGCTGATTTGGAGCCAGGAATTATCATAAACTTCTGGGTGGATAACCAGAGAGAAATGCTGTTTTCATCACCTCCATAGCTTATTCCTCGGAGTATTTTTTTTCATCTTTAAGTAAAACCACTAGTAAAGAACCTCAGCTGTTCAACACATGAAAGACGAAAATCCCCCCCAAACAAGTGGAACTTCATGGGATCTGAATAGAGGCTGAGCTCACCTTGTTGCTTCTGCATGGTCGTAAAATCTTCAAAGGTAAGAGTGCGGACTGGTGGCCTCCAGAATGCATACGTCTCCATGATAGCCTCCAGGCCCGTCCTGCAAACGAGAGAAACAATTAGGTAAATCGAAGACAGGATCCATTTATATCACACTCAATAAAAGTACACAGCAGATCTCCTGACAAACTGCGAACGAGACCTGATGCTTTACTCTACAGACTCGACATTTCCCTGGAGAAGCTGCTTTATATGGTGCAAATGACCATCTCATCTGTGCTGTACCTCAAGATGTTACTCCAGAGGAAATGTGGCTTTAGGACTTAAGTTTGATACAACCCTCGAAAATATTATAAAACTGTAGGAACCAAATGTAGCTTTTCAAAACTCCATTAATCTGAACCCAGGGCTGCATCGGAAACATCTGGGCCCCATATAGGCAAATGGTCTGGGCTCGAATTTCCTATGATGTCCCTGAACCTGCATCATGTACCCTATTTCATACACTTGGACACATGATTATGGGGTAATGCATCTGGTCAACCTCTGTTTTTGAAATACAAAACTATGATTTTTCTACAGCTTTTCCAGCCCATACAACAAGGGCACCATGTTGGGAACCAAGTTTGCCCATTGTTACTTTACGTAGGACCCTTCTATTTTTATAAGGGACACTTCATATGTTCCATGCTGGGCCTGAAGAGTAACTGGTTGCTGACAGTATAAGACGGTAGGGTTACATTGAATGCTGTTTAGTGATGTTTTATGTAAATATTATTTTATTCTGAGACTGTATCTTTAAGAGGGGGCAGGAACGGAGGAGACTGTAAAAGTGGGAAGAGAACAGGAAGTGGTAAAGAGCAAGCAGAGCAGAAGATGATGTGGCAGCAGAAGCATCTTCTGATACACTGTGTGATCGAAACTGTCCCTCTTGGTAACAAATTCTCAAGTAGAAACCGTTAAGCGATGACCGCTTTTCTGCTGGTAATACCGGACTACACAGTGCAAAGTTCAGCTAAATAAGAGCAGTTCTTCTGTTCTTCTCCTGACTTCCATTATCCAATATCAACGGCCTCAAAGACAAAGTTTCTATAGTTTTGTTTGTTGGATATAAACTACTTTCTACTGCAAACAAATGGCTATGTCCAGAGGCGTAACTTGAAGCTTCTGGGCCCCAATGCAAAACCTGTAACAGGGCCCCCAACTATAATGCTTCATTCATAGTACTGGGCTCCCTATATGGAGAAGAGAGGCCTTATGGGCCCCCTAAGGCTCCTGGGCCCGGGTGCAACCGCATCCCCTGCATCCCCTATAGTTACGCCAGTGGCTATGTCTTCGGGGTTTGTGACTTACCCGTAGACCCTCTGGTGCTCTCTGAGCAATCAGGCCCAGTTCAACATGTGGCCCTCCCTGGAACCAGTGTGGCCAGAACCTGGCCTTGATTCCTAAAGATAAGCAAACTATGACTTTTTCTGCAGAAGTTAACCCCTTAGCCTCTGACTCTTCCAGTCCATTACAGCAGCCCACTGTAGAGTTTGGGTCCCTTATCTGCCTGTATGGGTCTGAATCAGAGGCTTAACCTGAAGCTCCCGGGCCCCAATGCAAAACCTGTAACAGAGCCCCCAACTATAATGCTTTATGCATAGTACTGGGCTCCCTATATGGAGAAGAGAGGCCTTATGGGCCCCCTAAGGCTCCTGGGCCCGGGTGCAACCGCATCCCCTGCATCCTCTATAGTTACGCCCCTGGGTCTGATGACAGTCCTGTCTGAACCTAATGCTCATTGAGAAAAGCTGACTGCTGCTGGGCTCAGATCATCTTCTACCATATCTACATTTCTAACTATTAATATTATGAAGTTTAGTTTATCTCATGGGCGTTTAAAGTGCAGGTTTTCCTCCTGTCAACCATCTACAAAACTGGATCTAATTTTCCACTTACTTCCTGAGATATACAAAGGTAACCCGTTGTAAGCACTTCGTAAGTGTGATCTACCCAATAGATCATTGAGGTGTACCTTAGGAAGATGGAATTGCTCCAAACTTCAAGTCAAAGATAAGAACAAAACACAAAAGAAAGTAGAGAGACTGTCTATTAATGAGGTGGCCATGGAGGTGCAACAGGAACTTTGAAGGAACCCATACACCTCAAATGGAGCGGAGATAAGGAACCAACATTTAATGGGCCAGTTATAGGTAATAATCTAACAATATTTTAGATCAAGTTGTCATTTCAGTTATTAGTATTATTGTATCCTTACCATTTGTAATACTCATCTTACTAATACCTTAATGAAAATACTCAGACTTTACTCATAGACTTGAGTTTTCAGCTTTTATATTGAAAGGACTACATTATATATGAGAAATCTGCTGAAGGACCTGGTTCTACTTCTCCACTGTCAGAGTTGACTTCGTGAAAATGTGATGATAAGTGACTTTGAGCTGCTCTTGTGCTAGACATTGGAGCAGGACCGACCTTACATACGTGCTTTTGTGTTGAACACAAATGAAAACCAAAGCAAAGCTATTTGAGGGCCTGCTCCTTGGATCTCTCTACATTTGGATCCATTTAAACAGAGTTTTGTACTTTTAATAGGTATGAAAAATTTGATGTATCTTTTCATCTTTCTTTCCCTTGTCTTAGCGCTCCACATTTTTAATATCGAGCAATAAATCAAACTGTTGTATTGTATGGAAAATGGAACAAGATGTTTTGCATATCTGGATAATAGGATCCACATGGCCTGTACTGGGTCAGCTACGTCACCATTGTGGAACAGAAGAAGGTAAGAGATGTCTTAGGGAAGATGAGTGATATCTCCATGATTCAGAAATATGTCATAGGTGATGGACAGCTGAGTATTCTAGAAAATTAGATAACGATAAGCCATAAGAAGAACCAGGAACATCTTGAAGTAGTTGAAGAAAGCCACAAGTTGAGCAGTATCATTTAAGGTTGGCCAAACCCCGTGAAGTTGGTCCAAGAGTCAAGCAACAAAATCAGGGTGCATGTACATTGGCTGTCAGAAACATTTCCAATTTGGCCACAGATGTGAGACCTAGCTGGAAAAGATTTGGTTGCTCAACCAGCAGCCAGGTCTCCTAAGTATCTGAAGAGCTCATTGGAAGATGACTGGATGTATGAGGAAATATGAGACTTTTATGATCAGCTTGCTCTTCTGAATTCACTTGCATTCAGTTTTTATTATCAAACTTAGAACTTGAAGTTAGATGTTTGACCTGTTGTAGATTTCACATCTCGATACAGTAGACAAAGTACTAGCAAGAGCAGATAGTCAAACAGAATGTAAAACATCTGCTGGGCAGCACCAGGCAGATTCATACTTTTATCATATCAAAGCAACCCAAGACTAAGGGACCACTGGTGTACTCAGGACATAAGGATTGGCTCAACTGGTCTTTTTAACTTGCAACCAAACTTTTAGTAGGCTTAGGAGCTAAAGAAAGGGAAAATGTGTGTAGATCAGTGGACGAAGAAGGTCAGTAGCATTGATAGAGAGTAGAGATGAGCGAACGTACTCGTTACGAGTACTTACGCACCCGAGCACCGCCATTTTCGAGTACAGCGGTACTCACGCGTAAAGATTCGGGGGGCGCCGTGGCGGCACGGGGGGTAGCAGTGGGGAGTGGGGGGGAGAGGGAGAGAGAGGGCTCCCCCCTGTTCCCCGCTGCTACCGCCCACACCGCCGCGCCTCTCCCCGCCCCCCGGCGCCCCCCGAATCTTTACGCCCAAGTACTGAAGTACTCGAAAATGGCGGTACTCGGGTGCGTAAGTACTCAAAACGAGTACGTTCGCTCATCTCTAATAGAGAGCTTTAAGAAGTAAAAAAAGATAAAGTTCAGGAACCTTGAGGAAAGCTCAAGGGTTCTTTCAGACGGAACGATTATCGTTCAAAAAATTGGCCAAATGAGCGAAAGTGAGCGATAATCTTTTTGTCTAAGCACAAGCCAACGACTGAGCGGCGAACGAGAATCGTTCTCTTCTCATCGGCGTTGGTTTTAGTCAGGCATAAAAATTATCGCTGGCTCATTCACTTTTCATTCAGTTTAAACACTGATTGTTTATTGTTTCACATTCATTATGTGAAATGCTGAACAATTGAACCAGTCAATGATGAATCTGCCTGTCTGAACAGACTGCACGAGAACGAATGAGCTAGCGAAGGCGTCACTGGCTTGTTTGCTCATGTAAACGACAGTCATTCCGTCTAAAAGGAGCCTTAAACTACTGAAAGTGGAGACCAATTATGAGTAAAAAGGGAGCGAAGGTTAGTGAAAGCTACAGTGGGATGAAGAATATTGGGCATAGGAACTCAATATACTGCAGGTAAGAGAGATACAGTACAACACAGTAGGATAGTGGTTAGAATAGATAGCAGGTACAGTAGTACAATGTATGGCTAGATGTGAGCCAAAGGGACATGTAAGGATCTGTGATGAATACAGTAGAATGAATGCCAAGAAAAGAACAAGATGAACATATTCTGAATGCAAAATCGAAAGGTCCCTTGAGAATTGATAAAGTGAAGGTTCCTTGTGAGGAGAAAAATTAAACTCACTTCTTAAACATGATAAAGGATGACTAAAACCTGAAAGTTGACTTTTGAGATTACAGCAAGGAAAATGAAAAGGTAAGGCCATGACCAAATGAAGCCCAAGATTCCTCCCTTACTCTGGACATATTCTGAGATGACTGGGAGTCAATACAGAAATTACACATAGCGGGATAGAAGGGAACAGAGAAAGAAGAGGATGGGTTTACAAAAATTAGGGACTGTCATCAAGAGTATCTATTCACTTGACGGCTTAATATTATTAGATGGTTGTCTGTCAAGAGTGTCCTGACAAAGGAAGATTTCTCCATTAACTATGAATTCCCTAATAAAGGTATCTGAAAATGGTTTAAAACTTACTATTTGCTTGCCTTCCACCCAGACAATGTTATTACTCCATCCATAATCAGACACAAGATCTATCAGTTTAAAGGGGTTGTCCAGCTGTACAATATCCTTAAAGTAGGCCATAGTAGATTGGTGGTGGTATGATGCCCAAGAACCCTACTGATCTTCTGTTTGCCAGGCCAATGCACTCATACACTGATATAATTTCTGCAGGAAGCAGAGAGCTCTATGCTCTCTGCAGTGGCCAGTCTTGGCATTACACCCATTCATTTCAATGGCAACTTAGCCAGCAATATCAAGCTTGGACACCCCAGTGCGAACAGAGCCGTCAGCTTCCTGCAAAAATCAGCTCTGTGCACAAGTAGGGCACAGGACAAAGCTGCCCGGCAGGGATCCAGGGCAGTAGATCACTACCGATCTACTATTGATGGTCTATCCTAAGAATAGGACACAAATAGTTTGAACTGGACAACCCCTTCAATTCTATAGATCTGTCATATGATCTCCCAGGTAGACAAAATCCATGAGTGGAGAACACAATGTAACCTTACATCAGTACAAGAGATACAAGGTAACCATTGTAAAAGTGGCTTTTTGTATAGCAGCCCCCTACTGCTCCAACCAATACACAAAAATGTGATTATAGGAAAAGGTGTTGAATAATAAATTCTTTGTTACATCTCATTGTAACAACCTGAGAATGATTCCTCTTCTTTATAGCCGGCATTCATGTCTATGTTGAGTATCAATAGAAATTAGCCATATGTTACGGCCTTGGCCATGCCTCCTAATCCTCTGTTATTAAGACATGAATTACAGGGCTGGCCAATGTCTGATGCAAAGCCCAAACCTTCCAGATTTATCAGTATTCACCTCAACCAGTAATCTGCTTTATTGTGCAAAGTATTTATAGACCAGACCACTCTTCTACTGCAGATACTTTGAGTTATTTTGAGAGTGCTGCAGGCAATTAAAGTAGGATTTTATAGACTGTCGGTCCTGCGCCATGTACTCTGGATCCCATCTCAAGGAAGAAGGAGAAATTTAACGTGACAAGTTCTGTTTTTAACAGTTTTTATCCCTTTCTGCTTATAATGGATCCAATGTGACATGCGAAGCTGAAGGCTCCATAATGACTATAAGGAGGACTTTTAATAATGGCACTTTCATATAAGGTACCGAAAAGTCTGAAGATGATAAAGAAGATTATTGCTTCATGTAGAATTTTCAGTAACAATCCAACTGCCATGAATCACAAGATCAGCAATGGCTCAGCAATCTAAAATTTAGTATGGAGGCCTATGGCTTAAATGGATGGACCAGTCTACAGTGAAGGTCTATATAGCTTACATGGATGGACTGGTCTATAATACAGCTCTATAGTTTATATGTATAGACAGTTCTACAGTGAAGGTTTGTGGGTTAGAAGGATGAACTGGTCTACAGTGGATGTTTAAGGCTTACATGGATGGACCTGTCTACAATAGAGGTCTTTTTCTTGGATGGACTGGTCTAGAGGGTAGGTCTATGACTTACATGGATGACTGGTCTATAGTGAAGGTCTATAGTTTACATGGATGGACTAGCCTATAATAGAGGTCTGTTTCTTACATGGATGGACTAATCTACAGCGGAGGTCTATGGTTTACATGAATGGACTGATATAAAATGGAGT
The DNA here is from genome assembly GCA_035609135.1 of Eleutherodactylus coqui. Taxonomy (NCBI): domain Eukaryota; kingdom Metazoa; phylum Chordata; class Amphibia; order Anura; family Eleutherodactylidae; genus Eleutherodactylus; species Eleutherodactylus coqui. Next base: position 35,816,420 of record CM069408.1, read on the forward strand.
TTTAAGTCATATATATGAACTTGTCTACAGTGAAGATCTATAGCTTACATGGATCGACGGGTCTACAGTGAAGATATATAGCTTACATGGATCGACGGGTCTACAGTGAAGGTCTATAGCTTACATGGATCGACGGGTCTACAGTGAAGATCTATAGCTTACATGGATCGACGGGTCTACAGTGAAGGTCTATAGCTTACATGGATGGACGGGTCTACAGTGAAGATCTATAGCTTACATGGATGGACTGGTCTACAGTGAAGATCTATAGTGTATATAGATGGACTGATCTACAGTGAAGATCTATAGCTTACATGGATGGACTTGTCTACAATGATGATCTAAAGCTTACATGGATGGACTGGTGTATAATAAAGGCCTTTTTCTTATATGGATGAACTGATCTACAGCGGAGGTCTATGGTTTACATGAATGGACTGATATACAATGAAGTTTTAAGGCTTATATAAATAGATGGGTCTACAGTGAAGATCTATAGCTTACATGGATGGACTGGTCTACAGTGAAGATCTATAGCTTACATGGATGGACTGGTCTACAGTGAAGATCTATAGCTTACATGGATGGACTGGTCTACAGTGAAGATCTATAGCTTACATGGATGGACTAGTCTACAGTGAAAATCTATAGCTTACATGGATGGACTGGTCTACAGTGAAGATCTATAGCTTACATGGATGGACTGGTCCATGGTGAAGGTCTATAGCTTAAATGTATAGACTAGTCTACAGTGGAGGTTTATGATGTACAGGGATGGACTAGTCTACAATGGAGGTCTATAGCTTACATAGATGTATGTCCAGTGCCTGCACCCGGCAAACTTGGGCAAGTGCTAAGACACACTCAAACCTCTTGTGACTGAAGGCAGGGCAAACAAAATGATAGAAGTTAAGGACCTGTGTTGTGCTGTGGAGAGGATCAGGACCTGCGATAATGTCATGAGGAGCAGAGCTCAGCAATGGAGAATAGACCTTATTCTAGGGCTGAAGCAGGACCAGTAATGATGTCGTGATGGGTGGAACTCCACAGTGAAAACTGAAGATCCTTAGATTAATGATTTTTGAGTGAGAAATCCTAGCCAGTGAAAATAATGGGAGTTATAGTTCTCTCCTGTTCTGGCCTCCCTTAGCCTGGTGTACTGGGAGTTGAAGTTCTTTTATACTCCCTCCTTGCAACATGACAGCATGGGCATGCTGGAAGTTGTAGTTCAATCTCTTATATTCTCCCCTTATAATTGCCTCTGTTAAAAAGATATTGTGAAACTTTTTATTTTTTTTCTATTGATGACCAACAGGTCATCAATAGAGGATCGGCGGTGCACCACAGCGTCGCTATCACTGCAGATTGCGCTGACTGCAACACAGTGGCCTGGTTTGGTACTGCAGGCACATCTCTCATTGAATTCAGTGAGAGCTGCACCTGCAATACCAACCTGGACCACTGCGCTACAGTCAGCACTTTCTGCTCCCTGCTCTAATCTAAATGACAGCAGCCCCGGGTATCAGTTGATCAGTGGGGATCAATAGAACAAATTTTAAAACCCTATTAAGTGAAGAAATCACAGAAGGAGAGTATAAGAGGTGGATCTACAAGTCCCAGCATGCTGTTATGTGATATTAGAATGGAGGGAGTATAAAAGGTCATACATATTAGCTGGAGGGATAACAAGGTATGCCTTTGATGGTCTAGTGAGGGAAATCGTAGCTCAGTCCAGGTTACATGTCTCAATTGTCCCCCAGTTGCTCCCATGTATAAGAGGAAAGAACTACAATTCCCAGCATGTCCAGGACAGAGTGAGTTAAAGTCGTATTCTGGGAATTTTTATTTTTTCAATTGATGACCTACAATGTGTGGCAGCAAAGAGATTATTACTGTGCTGGAGGCAGCAGAGGGGACATTATTTTGGACTCGGTGGGGGCTATTTGTTGTGTTGGGGGGCATTGGAGGCAGCAGCAAGATGGGGAGTTTATGTGCAAAGAAGAATTGTGGTTGAAAGATGTCTTTTTGGCAATCTGGACACGGATAGAGAAGAGAAGATCATTTCAGGAGGCACAGCGTTTATTATAAGTCATTTCTGGGGTCACAGCATATATTATAATTCATTTCAGGGGAACACTATGCATTATTCATTTCAGGGGCACAGCGTAAGGTATTTTTTCTGGGGGCACAGTGAGTAGCAGTATTCAGGTGATACAGTAGGGGGCTCTCATCCTTTCAGAGGAAAGTTAAATGGGCAGAAAACTTTGCAGAGGCAAAACATAGCTGGAAGAAGTCATGAAAATCTGGACCAGACGCAGAAGAAAAGAACCGATCAGAGAGGACATCACCCATGAGTCACTCAGTACCATTGTGTATTCTGTCTCTCATGCCATCACATCAGTACTATATTCTCATGTAAGGTCCACTGCATTCTAGCTTGTGGAAGTTGTACAACTCTCAGCATATCCATACCATTGTTGAAGTCATACTAGAAGCTGCAGATACAAATGGTTAGAACTTCTATAGCACACGATAGGTTGCCAATAATGCTCTGTTATATCAAGTATACAAAATCTTTCTTTCAGTGATACCCAGGTACAGTATATAAAGTTACCTTATTGTTTTAATCGTGTAGTAAAAGTGGGGGGAAAAACAGAGGCCCACTGAGATTCTGTTTTCCAAGGACCCACATAAAGGGCTTTTTATTGCTTACATGGATGAACTAGTCTACAGTGAAGGTCTACAGCTTACATGGATGGAGGCATCCAAAACAATGCAAAGAATCTTACATAGACTAGTCTACAGTGGAGATCTTTGGCTTTCAAAGAGCAACTGGTCTACAATAGAGGTCTATGGCTTACATGGGTGGACTAGTTTACAATCAAGGTCTCTGGCTTACATGTATGGGCTAGTCAACAGTGGAGGTTTATGGCTTATATAGATGGACTTGTCCAAAACAATGCAAGAAACCTTACGTAGACTAGTCTATAGTTGAGAATGTTGTCTTTCATAGAGGGACTGGTCTACAATAGAGGTCAATGGCTTACATGGATGGACTAGTCTACAGTCGAGGTCTATGGCTTACATGTATTGATTAGTCAACAGTAGAGGTTTATGGCTGACATGGATGGACTCGTCCAAAATAGTGCAAGAAATCTTAATAGACTAGTCTATAGTGGAGATCTTTGGCTTTCATAGAACCACTGCTCTACAATAGAGGTCTATGGCTTACATGGGTGGACTACTCTACAGTCGAGGTCTTTGGCTTACCTGTATGGACTAGTCAACAGTGGAGATTTATGGCTTATATAGATGGACTTGTCCAAAATAATGCAAGAAATCTTACAAAGACTAGTCTATAGTCGAGATCTATGGCTTACATGAAGGGACTGGATGCACTGGTCTACAATGGAGGTCTATAGTTTATAAGTATGGACTGAAGTATTTAGATAAGGTGAAAGACCTCATCAGTAAACATACTATAAAAACTGCCATAGTATTGTGAAATCTCTGATTATGAACCAGTCTATAAATATCAGTCACAAATGTTCATCTTAATTCATTTAGGTAGCCCAAAGGAAAGTGCGGTGGTTTGAGGAAATTCCAAGAAGGGAATGTAAAGAGCATCTCACAGAAATAGAAACAGAAAACCACACTGACAGCGCATTATTGATCTGGGCTAAAACACTATTTGCAACTGATCCTTTCCATTGATTTTCATAGAGATGGAGATAAGTGGTGGCATGTTGACCATTAGTCTCAGATTATGTGGTTTCACGCAGGGGTGAGGAGAAGGACCCCAGCTTGATGAATGGACACGTTTTTGTGTTTGATCTGAGTCCATTAGGAATTAGGCCTTGGAAGCCTCTACATTCCTCTCACAACATTCTTCAAGTAAATCAACATAAAAATATAATTTTCAGGGTTTTTTTAACAAGAAAATGTGTTTGGTAAATGATCCCAGGAAGGATATGGAGCCAAATAAACCCTCGTTTTTGGCCCGCACTTTAATTCTCTGACATACCGGTTTCTTCCTGAGTCCCGGAATCCTTTGGCAAAGGGGTTTCTGTCAATCTTCAGCCTTGTAATCTGGAAGAAAACAACACTTATGACTCACTCATGCTAAAAATAATACTAATAATCCTCAATGAAATAAATTATTCTGCAAGAAAATACACGGCGCATTCCAAATATTATAATGAAGAATCCTGACTCTTGGCTGGAGGCCTCACCTGCTGGTTCTGATAGGCGGTCACGGTTGTGAAGACCGTTTCAGGAAAGTTGAAAGTCTTCACTCCTTCTCCTGCTGGAACAGACTTGGTTGGAGACAACTCGCTACTGAAGTCCTTTCGAATGACATGGACCCGGGGTTGATACTTGTGCATGGAGTGCAGGATAATCTGTAACCACATACACGGGAGTCATGGTATTATTTCCTGTATCCAAACACAGACCAATGGAGCATTAAGAGGCATGCAGTGTCGCATCGAATGCAGTTAGCTATGAAAATTTGCAATGGGGTCAACTAACTCTTTACTAATGGGACAAGACGCTCAGTGATTGAAGAAGGTGTTGAGTGAAGCAGAGCAACGCAAGAGGAGAGTGTGAACTTCACCAAGTTTACTACATTCTTGGTGGTTATGGGTCCAAGGGGCATAGACCTAGTAGAGGAACTCTGATGTACTCATCTAATAACTATAATAACTCGCTTTGTTATATACAGTGACATGCCAAAAATCATGGGATAGCAGTATATAAATTGATTATGAAGTGGCGTTACTTTAAGGGACGGTGTGGGAATGTCCACACCTGTATAGGTTATGAGGTATTATTTTGTGAGTGATGTCGAACACTGGCCAATGTGCTCATGGCAAGGCGACGTGAAATATCAGCGCTTGAACGAAGCATGATAGTGGGTGTTAGAATGATGGGACATTCCATTTCTGAAGTTGTGCAGGCGTTTAATATTTCTTGATCCACAGTGTCACATTTGTACTAAAAAAAGCATTACCAGCCGACAGTGAACAGCACAGTGGCTGCCTACAGATGCTTAATGATCGCGACTGATGGCGTCTGTTGGCATCTGGCTAGAATTGCCTTTGCAAACACTCAAGTGACCCCAACAGAAATTACATCTGCATTCACTGCAGGAGGCCCTACACGTATAACCTGCAGCGTTCTTTAGCTTCCATGGGATATTGAAGCAGAAGACCCACCAGTGCACCTCTGTTAGCACCATGACACTGGGCCCAGTGCCTCACCTGGGCTTTGTGAGGTTGATAACTGGACCCTAGAGGACTGGAAATATGTAGCATGGTCCAATGAGTCATGATGCCAATTGTTTCAGACTGATGGTAGGGTTTGTGTGTGGTGCAGATCCTATGAAGCCATGGAACCCAGTTGTCAACAAGGCACTGTGTAGGCTGGTGGTCATTCCATACTGGTGTTGGGTGTGTTCTCATGGCATGGGTTGGGTCCACTGGTCCATCTAGACATGTGATTGACCAATGTCTGCTATGTTTCACTGCTTGGTGACCATTTGCAGCACCTCATGGACTTAATGTGCCCCCGCACTGATGGGATGTACCAGCAGTGTAATGCAATATGCCATTGGGCCCATTAGCATGGAAAGCATTCTGGAGAGTTCCTTCTGTGGTGTGGCCTGCACATTTGTCCGACATGAGCCCATTCGAGCATTTATAGGCTATGGTGGAGAGGTCCATTCGCACTTGAGATCCTGCACCTACAAATACCATGCAGCAATGGGTCGCTATCCAGACAGTATGGCTCAACATCTCTCCAGACATCTTCTGTCCTCTTGTGGAATCAATTCCACATTGAGTTGCTGCACTTCGCTGGACTAGAGAGGGTCCTACTAGGGGTCCTACTGATATTAGTTCCTGTACCATAACTTTTGGCATGTCAGTGTATGTAATAATATAATGTTCTGTATGTGTGAGATGTGTGATCAGTCATTCATGTTCCAAATAAAGTCACAAGACCAGGCAGAACTTACATGTCCTTGATCATCCAGCTCATTGTTAGTGAGTTTAAGCTTGTCGAAACTGACCACCTGCCTCATCCAGGTGTCCCCAGAGGCCAAAGAATCTGGATGGATGTAAACACGAGGAGGAACCGGGGAGTCCGCATTCCCAGCCACCATCCATTTGGAGCTGTGATAAACATATCTAAAAGAGAAGAATGAAAGACAGACTCTGTGATGCTTTATATGTACAGCAATATTTATCGGGGGTGAAGATGACCTCAATACTCTGAATAATGAGCTCTTCAGAGGTTACATTCATTGGGATGTGAAGGGAGTCTTAACATTAGATGCAAGTTGGCCGAACTAGATAACTCTCTTATCTGTATGGGGTACTCTGACTTTTTCCCGGTGGCAGATGTGGGGGAAAGAAGGATCCGGCACATTGGATTTCAATCCATGGAGGAGTCCGGAAGTGGCTTATTGCCCTATCGCTATTGGAAGCACAATGCAGAACAAGTTGACGCTCTGACAAGTGATGTACAAGGTATATCTTATCAATGATGTACTTTCTGTAGGTTACAGGAAGAGGGAGCAGGTGATGTAGAGTAACACATAACTGCAATGTTAGATTATATATGCATTATTTTTATTTTATATGGTTGGAGCAATACAAAGTGGACACGTCCATTAGGGAAAAGCAGGCTCGGACTGGCTCGCCGGTGAATCGCCCAGTAAGCCCCTGCCACAGGACTTGGCCCAGGGTCCTGCACTTGCGTAGCACTATGCTTTGGAATTGCAGAACTCCAGATCTTTCTCTCTGCTGACAGTACTGTCCAAGCAGAGGAGGAGAGGAGGTCTCTTCCACCAGCTCCCCGGCTAGTCCACAGCGCACTGCATGTTCCTAATACAGCCAGGGCTCTTCCTGTTGTGCGGAGCCTCTGTTGAGGTTATGCACCACCCTCCTCTGCTGCCTTCATGGCTTCTTAGATTGTAACTTGATGCAGCAATGCAGCAGTGAGCTATTGGGCCAGATGGAAGGGGAGGGGAGAGGGAGGCTAGCCACTGCCAGATGGAAGGGGAGGGGGAGAGGGAGGCTAGCCACTGCCAGATGGAAGGGGAGGGGGAGAGGGAGGCTAGCCACTGCCAGAAGATAGAAGTACAGGAGGCTCTGTCCTCCTCTTGTGGCTGCTTAACTCTTTTTTTGAAATGAGCTGTCTTGAGCTCCCTGTAAAAGACATCTATAGGGAGGGTAAGTCTGGGTAATGTGTGTGCAATTGCATATAAAATACCTGTATGCCTGAATTATTATGTTGTAAGGTATGTACTATAGGTGTAATGTATATAAAGCATGTATTATAGGTGTAATATATATGTTACAAGGCATGTAATATAGATATAATGTATAAACGGTGTGCATTATAGGTGTAATGTATATGTTATAAACCATATATTATAGGTGTAATGTATATAAAGCATTTATTATATGTGTAATATATAGATTATAAGGCATATAATATAATGTATATAAGGTGTGCATTATAGGTGTAATATATATGTTATTAGGCATGTAATATAGATATAATGTATATATGGTGTGTATTATAGGTAGAGATGAGCGAACGTACTCGTTTAGGGCGATTTGCAATCGAGCACCGCTTTTTTCGAGTAACTGACTACTCGGGCGAAAAGATTCGGGGGGCTCCGGGGCTGAGCGGGGGGTTCCAGAGGGGAGTGGGGGGGGAGAGAGAGAGCTCCCTCCTGTTCCCCACTGCTACCCCCCCCCCCTCCACCACACCGCCCCCTGACGCTCCCCGAATCTTTTCGCCCGAGTAGTCAGTTACTGGAAAAAAGCGGTGCTCGATTGCGAAATCGCCCTAAACAAGTACGTTCGCTCATCTCTAATTATAGGTATAATGTATGTTAAGTTTGCATTATAGGGGTAATGTATATAAGAGGTGTTATAAGTATAATGTATATTAGGCATATATTATAGGTGTAATGTATATAAGGCGTGTATTATGCTTGCAGTGTATATAAGGTGTATATTATAGGTTAAATTTTCATGTTATAAGGCGTGTATTATTATACATTTGTACCGCCTACTGAATATTTAATTGGAAAGTGGGCCTTTAAAATGAATTCTTCTGGTGGGCCCTATATGCCTCAGTCCAACCCTTTAAACAAGTCTATATTCCTATTATTTGTTGTTTGATATATAGTATATTCTCACCTATATCTTTTGTTGTCCACTGGTACGATGTCCATCGCTATATAATATTGCTGATGAGGATCCAACCCTGAGATCTTCACTCTCATCGCTGGGAACATTCGCCTACAATCAACATAACAAAACACAATAAGACTAAGAACAAAGGTTTTCATGGAGTAGATTAAACGGGTTGTACGAAGATTACAAGTTATCCTCTATCCACAGGAAAGGGAATAACTCTCTGATCAATGGGGATCTCACCGCTGAGACCCCGGATGATCTTGAGAATGGAAATCCCATGTACTCCTCTTTCTGTCACTGCAGGGTTGCTTTTACCCCCGCAGAGACGTCAGAATGAATAGAGCGCTGGCTGAGCATGCATGATTGGCGCTCAATTCATTTCAATGGGACTGACGAAAATACTCAAGCGCTTGTTGCTCAGCTATCTCTGCAGTCTCATTGAAAATGAATGGAGCGTTAGCACACTTGTGCAACCAGCACTCCATTCAGTCTCCTCCTCACTGCGGAAGGTACAGTAACCCCACAGTGAGCAAGATGGGGGACACAGGACCCCTGTTCTGAAGATCTGCAGCAGTCTCAGCAGTGAGATCCTCACAATTAGCAAGTCATCCCCTATCCTGTGGATACGGAGTAACTTGTAATCTTGGTACAATTCCTTTAAAGACAATGAATGTTGAGGACTTTTCAGGATGCAATATATGTAATTAAAACAACCCTTGATAAAGGAGCATTCCAGTTATATCAAGTTATCCCCTATCCACTTGATTGCTAGAATTGTGCTCCTAAGTCCCCCTGCTTGAATGGAGTAGAAGTCGAGCATGGACTGATGGGCAGTGAAGACAACAAGGACTTGTTTGCACTACCCAGAAGTCCTTCTATTGAAAGAACCAGAAGACCACAGCAGTATCGGCGGCCAGGCCAGGAGCTAGTGCGCTCCTGAGAACCCATCCACCGGATGAAAATGAAAGAGGGGGTAACAAGTGCGCATGCGCAGGTTGCCTCTACTCCATCTTATGGGTGAGTATATTACTTAGAACATATTGAAATAGGATAACCAAGATGGGAATACCACTTTAACACTTTTGGCAGGACTGATCCATTGTGATGTACCTGGTGCAGGGTCTGAGGGCAAAGTATGACACTAGGAGTCTGTCTTTGGTGGTCTTTGTATTACTGCGTCATGTTCTGCCCCCTCCGGCCATGCGCTAAGCATAACACAGTAAGTTGATTCTAAAGTCCTCCTTTAAGGTTTTCCTTTGCAAATGTGATCAATTGGTATCTCTAAAAGTGAAAAAGACCTTCAAGTTTCACCTAGAAAATTTGATCTAGATGTGTTTTTCACTAACTTGATATGATGATAAGGGTAATTTTGTCCTTACTGACTTGATCTGGACATCGAACCTTTTTATCTTCCCTGAGCACAAGATGTAAATGTGTAGTCAGACATCCCTATTTAGATCTCCAAGATGTTGGACGTTTCCCAAGTTCTTCCAATGTTCTCAAATAAACCTTGCTCCTATAGCAAATGGTCTGGAAAACTACAGAATAACACATCTTTTCCCCTTTGAAGTATTTGGAGAGCGGTGAACTTGGACCTTCCACATTAGAACAGTTCTCTCCTAGTATGCAGTCAGCACAGGTGGTGGGATGCTTAAGAAGACATTGACCTGGAAGAACTGAAGAATTATCATATTCTCCAATATCTTCATTCTCCTCATAAAACCTTAAAGGATTTAGGTCAATTCTGCAGCTCAGCTGGAGGAAAGATATTGGGACTATTCTGGTCCTTTAAAGCCAGAACACGTATAGTTTCATGGTAGAGATGAGAAGTCAAATCTGCCCCTCTCCACTGTTGTGTCAGCTAGTTCTCCAGGGAAGGGCTGTTACCATGCAGGGTGGCGCTGGGTCCCGCGGCCGGCGCGTGGCGCTCCGATGTCGGCTCCGGAGTCCCGGAGCTCTGCTGTCGGGGCTCTCCCGGCGGCGTGGAGCAGCCAGCGTGCAGCGGCGTGGGCGTGTCCGCCCGTAGGGTGCCGCCCGCTCTCCTCCACCTTCCATATGCAACAGTGGGAGAGTTGGCTCTTCCCACTCTCCGCCCCTGGGCGGAGGCTTTAAGTTAAAAGGCTGGCAGTGACCTGAGCTCACTGCCAGTTATTGGTTCTGCTAGCCTCTAGTCAGGTCTGTCTCAGTCTGCTCTAGTTGCTCGTCAGTATCCTGTCAGTTTGCCTGTGAGCTCCATCTCCAGCCTTACTCTGCTTTGTAAGTTTTGTTGGTCTGTTCCACCTGCCTCTTCTGTCGGCACTCTGTCCCCTGTTAGTAGTTCCATCTAGGTAGTCGCCAGGTCCCTAGCCAGCGCAGGGACCGCCGCCCAGTTGTCCGCCTGGGGTTAGCCAGGGCCGAGGCAAGTAGGCAGGGACAGTGGGGTGCGGGAAGATCAGGGCACCCCACCTGGCGCTCGGGGGGCAGAGTGCCGTAACAAGGGCTGTATCATCTCTCCCTAAGATGAGCACCTAGAAGGTGTGTGGAGACACCTAGGAGGTGAGTAAGGAGACTTATAGGGCCATGCATGCTCCTCTGGGAAATATATGCAAATATGCAAGATGGAAGAATGCCTCTTAAGTGCCACTTGTTGGATGGCAGCATTCATTCAAATCAACATCAGACCCTCTAAACACGTCTTTAAAACAATGATTGGGAGTTGAAAACCAAGTCAGAATACCATACACAGACAGCTGTTTCGGGGTGTTTGCTCCTCATCAGTGTGCAGTAGGATTTTGGCTTGGGTAGTGAGAAGCCTGTGACGTGAGTCGGGAGGGATGTCATCTCTCCTTGAGGAGAGCACCTAGGAGGTGAGTGAGGAGGCTTATAAGGCCATGCAAATATTATAAGGAATATTCTAGCCCTACAATACATTACCACATATATTAGAAGTCACCAAGAAGTTGTGTGATCTCCATCCGCAGCCTTGTACTCTTATATGAGCAGATGATTCCTAATCTCCTTATTAGACTACTCTTACCAGAACCTTGGCTTTCCTGACTACGCTCCTGTACTCACAGTCCCACACACCCGGCTCAGCGTCTTCTCCATTACCAGACCTTTAGCACCACTGGCTTCACTGAAATTGTGCCATTGGGTTTTTTTTCCCCTGGGTATTACAGGGACCAAGTCATTACAAGGATTGATGTGGAGATCAAGTTTAGTCTGGTCATACTGGGACATAATGAGGTCGGGGTTCCTGAGACTGTTCACAGGACTCTTCACAGAACTAGGACTAATTGTTTCCAAAAACACTTAAAAAAATATTTTGCCCTAGAGGAGGAGTTGTTACTTCACGTTTTCACACATCATAAATATGTCCATATATCCAACCCGCAGAATGTGCACCAAACCAAACAGCGATGGACAAATTACAGGTTTCCAGAAGCTTCTTCTTCTGTATGCTGCTTGGGCCATGCTGGGTATTTGGAAAATTCTCGTAAATGGCTGAGACTGAATCCATGGGGTTTGCACATTTACCATCCCTCCCTCCGGGGGGACATTCCGGAGCCTCTGGGTCTGATCTCGGGGATACACACATCGTATCCAGGGAAGGTTAATGTGGTTACACAAACATGGTTTTATTTTCTTGCTTTAACATGAACTTTGACCTAGACGGTCTCTGTAGGCAGCCAGGCCCAGAATTTGGACTAATTGGTGTTTTTTTCCAGACGTGCAGATTATCACCTCCCTGTAGTTTACTATTGGGGTTCCCTTTATAGATTACCCTACAACTTCAGCAACCACCAGGAAGCTATAAAAGCAAAAAGTTGTAAAAGTCTCCGCTTAGCTTTTAGGCTGCAGGACTTCACATCCGCCAGCTGCCTTCTGCTGGATGATGTCCATACAAATATTCCCTGATGTGCTGCATTGCTGAGAAGGGTAGTGCTTAGACAAAGAGAATATTGCATCTACTGCAGTGCCACACAGCTATCTAGTAAAGGCTGTGTCGGTCTGCCCAATCCTACTAGATTGCAAGTTACAGCTAGCAGAACTGTGAATGCAGCTCTGGGTGTGACCAAAGTATCAGACATTATGTGATTCCGGATAAGCAAAGGTAAGGATTAAATTAAAATTAAATTACAAATTAAATTTTAAAATGAAGCTACACCTTAACGGGGATGTCTGAGTCTGAGCTATTAATGACCTAGCCTCAAGATAAGTAATCAAAATTTGGATTCACACGTTGCGTATTTTGGTGCTGATCCGCATCAAATCCCGCAGCATAACGAAAATAAGGCTTAACTGCATTAAAAATAAACCATAACCTAAGAACCAATCATAGCCAGTGCTTCCTGGAGGCGGGGTTTTTCAAACTCCTGACCAGGAAGCGCTAAGGGAGAACTACAAGCAAGTCTGCCGGGGACCTGAAGAGACGTGCGGCGGAGCCGGACAGTGCTTCTTAGGTGATTTTTTTTTTAATGCAACTAGGGCTTATTTTAGGGATTTTACAGTAGGATTTCCTACTGTAAAAGTTGCATCGTACCACAATGCAACATATAGGAAGGGTCCATAGGGAAACATGGGCTACAAAACCTCGCAAATCGTGGCAATATTTAGCAACCCGCGATTTTATTCCCCCGCAATTTAGTAGGCTATAAAACATCACTAATGTGAAGGAACCTGTTGGCAAGTATGGGCTTCACATATATGAGATTTGTCGCTATTTTGTCGCCCGCATAAAAATGGGCCAAAGTGTTTCACCACTACAAACGTACATAGCACATCTACCGGATATGCTATAAAAGTCTGATCAGTAGGGGTCCAATAGATGCAACTGCCACAAAAAAAAAGGTGCCTAGCCTCAAGGTGCCCACATATCTACTATGGCAGTTTGAACGGCTGCCCTATATACATGAATGTTTGGCTCAGGGCTCAGTCACACAGGCGGCGATCTGTGCGTATTAGTGGCGATCTGTGCGTATTTCTATGCAGAAAACCGTCCGCGCCACAGACATCCGCACCTATCAAAACAAGAACATATGGGTGGCAATGGAGCTGGTCATGCAAATTTCCGTCCACATGCGGAAATACACGCAGATCACTGCCCGTGTGACTGAACCCTCAGCCGAGTGTTCATGTGTTTATGGAGGTACAGATGGGTTTTTCTTTAGCGTGACTCAATGTGATATACCTTAATGGTGTGCTGCGCTATCGGGGTGGTTTGCTTACACTTTGAATTACTTTACAATGGGTTTTGTTGTGTTTAGATAAAAGAACAATAACTTTTTAAGGGGTTACCATAAGATGACTTTCTGCACCATGATATCACAATCAAGGTAGAATGTGTTGCATCTGTATAGGCCCATTTATAAGGAGCGATAATCGCTCAAAAATCGCTGAAAAGCAATCATTTGAGCGATAATCGTTGCGTCTGAATGTGCGCCCACCGTGCACTTTTTGTGCACTGCTAGCTGATCGTTAAATTCAGTCCAACCTAAAAATCGTCCTTCAGCCTTATCAGCAGTTCTCCAGGGGGAGTGCTGATAGCATTGTTTCCCGCTGGAGAACAAAGGAGCTGAAAGCAGATAAGAGCCCTCTGGCTATTAACTGCTTTCAGCTAAGGCTTCATTTGCACACTTAATTGTTATTAGGTAGTTTAGTAGCTACTTAAAAGTTTAAGCAAAATGATCGCTCAAAGCTGTCACTTAAACTGTTGTTTGAGTGATTATCACTCCGTGTAAATGGGCCTTAAGTTGCACCCAGACAGCTTTGGCACCAGCTTATCTCTCCATGAAAAAAAGGACCAGCCATTAAAATTCAACATCCCCGATCCTTTTATCCCTTGACATCATCTATATACGAGGGAGTTGTCCATCTCCACTATTAGCTGCAGGTTTAGACAACTAAAATCTAATGTGTACAGGAGCCTGTAGCTCCAAGCTGAAACATGGCGGTGTGGGCACTGTCACTCCCCTCTAACACCTACGACAAGTATATAAGCAGTCAAGGAGGGACTGTTCATTTACAATCAGACTGGGCGACCCTGTGACTAAATGATGGCTGCTTAAGACGGCTTCAGTATCTTAACAGGGGAAGGAGAGTTCAAGAACAAAACTTGCAGATATAAGAAGAAAGTAGCGCACTGATCAGGATGGGGCGACGTGATTTGATTTACGAGTATCACACGTTTTAATGCTGCATTTGGAGTGAAGACATTGACACTTCTTTCACCCGCCTTAGCTTGGAACATTCCAGAGTCTATGGCTCCGGCTTATTAGGATTTGTCCTCGAAGCAGAGATTCCTTGTGAATGATCGAGTTTGTATTTCATCTATTAATAGCTAATTGGGAATTAAAGGAAAATTCATCCCACATTCCAGTTCCATCTAAACACGCGGAGACTTCAGACTTCATCTTCCATAAAGTAAATACATGACAAGATGTCTGATATCTTCCTCTCCCAAACTGCTCCTTCATGTTCTTTCTTGATGGAATTTTCTTTTAAGAGTCTGGTAAGTGTCTTACTCTCGGGCAAAGTTGACATGGGCACATTGATGAGAGTGTAATACAGATGAGCGTCCCTGTCCGCCAGCGGGTATCCTGACCCAAACTATACACAGGTCAGGGTACGTTTGTGTCAAACCAGTTCTCAGTTGCATACAGGCCTTTTATGCGTGTAAATTGGACTATGTTGTGGATTTGTGGATGAGATCCGTGGAAAATCCCTAAAAAAAACTCCTTGTGTATGGAACACATGCTGCAGATCTGCTACCCTTATGCTCCCAGATTAGACTCACTATTTTAATCTGTTTTTCCCATCTTCTCGGTTTCTGCAGACATTAACCCAACAACATATGAGAAAGGTTTAGAATTAATGTCCCATGTCTCTGGGTCATACTACCATTGTAGGTTAAAGGAAGCAATGATAATGAGGTTACTGCCCATAATGGGGCTTTTACGTCTTTACAGGTTGTCATTGTGTGGCTACAAATAACACTGGGTCCTGATCTACCCCTGACCATTAGATTACATGGAAGGGATAAGACTACTGGATCACCATAATGAGAACTAAATCACCAATTATAGACATTGCACAACTGGATCATGGACATTACACTATAGGATCACTTGTCATGGACATAACACCACCTGATCATCAGTCATATGCAGTACAACACTGGATCATCAATCAAGATGCTACACAAATAAATCACAAGTCACACACTCTAAAATACTGGATCACCAATCAAGATGCTATACAGCTGGAACACAAGTCATGGACACTAAACTACTGGATCACAAGTCAGAGACATTAAAGCTTTAGATCACAAGTCATGGAAACTACACCTATAGATCATGAATCATGGACACTAAACCACTGAATCACCAATCAAGATGCTATATAACTGGATCGTGAGTTATTGGCACTAAACCACTGGATCACAACTAATGGACACTAAACCATTGGATCACAGGTTATGGGCACTACAGCACTAGATGATGAATCATGGACAGTATACCATTGGATCACAGGTCACAGAAAATTCCCATCCCCATTTTTAAGTGTCTGTGACCTGTCATCCAGTGGTATACTGTCCATAATTCCTGATCCAGTGGTTTAGTGGCCATGATTCTTGATCCCATTTACACCCAATGATTATGGCTCAAAATTCGCTCAAACTATGTATTTTAAGCTAGAATTGTTGCGTGTAAATGCTACTATTGTTTACTTTTCATCTGAACGATGATTTTTAGTTGAGTTTAAAATCCATTGTTCGGATTTCACTCAATAGACAATGGACACGACAGACCAACAGACGTTACCACCTTTCCTACATATTTTTCTCTCGGCAGCCAAACGGGCATTACTTAAACACTGGTTAGAACAAACAATGCCAGATGTAATGGAGGTAGAAGCACAGCTCATACATGTAATGACGCTAGAAAGAATAGAAGTGGAGTGCAACCAGGAAAAAGGGGCAAAACACCATTTTAAAAAGTGGAAACATTTTCTGGTATCACATTTCTCAGATTCTGAGATTTCGGCAATAGTTGCTTTCTTCAAATACACGAAATTGTACCTAACAGAGGAACTGAAGGGAACATCAGGAAGACTAACAGTGCGAGAGAGAAGCAATTGTTCTCAAAGAGAACTGACACATCTGCGAGAAAATCCCAAGGATCTGACAAACCACGACACGACGGAGGCAAATTGATATGAAAGATCACCATCGTTATCTCCCCCCAACCCATATTTTACCCAACCAGCTATGCCCCCCCCCCACCCAATAAAGAAGAAAAGGGTAATCTAAATATTGACCAAAGGAACCTAATCTAACCTTTACTTGGGAAAACATTACAGTACAATTGTTTGGATAACAGGGATAAAATAGTTTCAGGAAGAAAACAAACTTTTTTTTGTTTAGTTTTTGAATATTATTAGTTATATGTATATGTACAGCACGAGTTTGCTCCAACTATGTATCTTTTTTCTTTTTTTTTTGGTGTTCTTTAATACAAACAGCTGATTTAGAATTCATCAGTTCATACACATGGTTAATGCTATGTAAAACGACAAGTGGGATGTAAATGTCTGTACTTATTTTTATTGAAAAAATATGCAAAATCAATAAAGAGAAGTTTGGAAAATAAAAACCTCCATCGTTCGGCCAGAGAGCTGATAGCAGGGACCGCACATTGTGATTCTCCATGGGACCACTGATAACTTTAGTAAAGCATTTGACATACTTATTGAAAAAATGACCAGATATAGGATTGACAAGACAACTGTTAGGTGGATTCACAACTGGCGGAGTGATCGTACTCAAAGAGTGGTCATAAATGGCTGCACATCCAAAGGGAAGAATGTATCAAGTGGGGTACCACAGGACTCTGTCCTAGGCCCAGTGTTGTTCAGGATCTTTATAAATGATCTGGAGGAGGGAATTGATGGGAAACTGATCAAAATTGCCGACGACACAAAGCGAAGAAGGATAGCTAACACTAGGGAAGAGAGAGAGAGTATTCAAAAAGATCTAGAAAAGCTTGTACAGTGGGCAGCGACTAACAGAATGGTATTTAACAAGGAAAAATGCAAAGTCCTACATCTGGGCAAGAAAAATGAAAAAGCACATACAGAATGAGAGAAATTAGGCTAAGCAGCAGCACATGTGAAAAAGACTTGGGTATACAAATATATCATAGACTGAACATGCGTCAACAATGTGATGCAGCAGCCAAAAAGGCAAACACAATTCTGGGATGTATTGAGAAGCATAGAGTCTAGATCACATGAGGTAATTATCACCCTCTACTCTTCCTTAGTCAGACCTCATCTGGAATACTGTATCCAGTTCTGGGCACCCCACTTTAAAAAAGAGAGAGAAAAACTGGAGCAAGTTCAGAGAAGAGTTACCAAGATGGTGAGCGGTCTGCAAATCATGTCCTATGAGTAACGGTTAAAGGATCTGGGAATGTTTAGCTTGCAAAAAAAGAAGGCTGAGAGGAGACTAAAGAGCTGTCTACAAATATCTGAAGGGCTGTCACAGTGCAGAGGGATCAGCCCTATTCTCATTTGTACAAGGAAAGACTAAAAGCAATGGGATGAAACTGAAAGGGAAGAGACACAGATTAGATATTAGACAGTGGGGGTGATCAATGAGTGGAACAGGTTACCACAGGAGGTGGTGAGCTCTCCTTCAATAGAAGTCTTCAAACAAAGTCTGGACAAATATCTGTCTGGGATGATTTAGTGATCCTGCACTGAGCAGGGGGTTGGACCCGATGACTCCAGAGGTCCCTTCCAACTCTACTATTCTCTGATTCTGTGTATTCAGCTGCAGTCCCATAGCAGAACAAAGGACTTGTATGCAGAGAACAGACCGCCTGCTGTTCTCTGCATACAGCTCAGGGAGGCTCATTTACATGCAAAAGAAGCTAATAAACTGCTAATGGGCATTAGTGCTCATTAGCGGCTCATACAAAATGATCGCTCAAACTGTCAATCATCCTATCTTTTGAATGAATTTTAGGCTATCATCTTTGCATGTAAATGGGGCTTTATGCTGCCTATGACATGTGATCCAGTTGTGTAGCGTCTTAATTGATGATTTTCCACTATATCGCCTTACGTGAGACATTAAACCTCTGGGTCTTCAGGGACAGGCATTATCCCCTTATATCATCAGGGATTAGATAAAGTACATCACTGGATCATTGGAGACAAGCATTATATCACTAAATCATAAGGAAAATGTATTATCCACTAGATCCCTAGAGATTGGATATGCAACTCTGGGACAAACATTTTTCCACTAGATCACCAAGGACATTACACTGATAAGCTATTAGGGACAGGCATTATCCCACTAGATCACCAGGGATTAGATACAGTACACCACTGAAAACATTGTATCACCAAATCAACAGAGGCAAAGGTATTATCCCTCTAGAACCCTAGAGATCAGATATACAACACTCAGACATCAGAGACGGATATTATCCCACTAGATCACCAGGGATAGGACATCACATTGAATCAACAGGAACATACATTATCCCACTAGATCACTGGGAATTGGAAATTACAGCTTTGGATCTTCAAGTATAGTCCTTATTCTGATCATCTGGGACTGGTCATAACACTTCTGGGAAAATTAGGAGCAGGAATTATCCCACTAGATCACTAGGGCATGGCAGATTCTACATTATCAGGCAGCCAGACATAGATGAGGACATACGAGCGTACAAATAACTTGGCTCAATATTCACTAAAGTCTGCTGTTGTTGCTCACCTGCCAGCCTTGGTGATGATCATCTCTGTTCCAATATCGTGGAACCTCTTCCAGAGGTCGGCGCACTGCAGCTCCACTTGGATCTCGTCCATAGAAGAGACAGATAAAGGTTGGGGGTCAGGTACTCGAGAAGGAGCCAAATCTGGGCACGTCTCATAGGAGCAGGATGTCCTCTCTGCCAGGACCTCGGTGTCTGAGCTGGTGCTATGTTCAGAATCTGCCGGGAAGAAGCAGAAAAACAAATGAGAAGATGGTGACAGCACAACATGCTCCTCTTTACTTGCCTATACCTCCCTCCAAATCAGAGAGCAAATAACAGCTCCAGAGCAGCATTCATAATTCTTCTGTTTGTTACGTGCAATCTGACAGCTCTGAACATACAGACACTCCCATAACTTGAGCTCCCATAATGCTTTGCACACTTATGATTTGCCCTGCAGGAGCTCCAGATAAAAACTGTAGCTGAGAAGCAGGTTACAGCCATAAAAAATTTTGGTGCATAGGGGAGCATGGTTCTGCATAAAAAACAAATATCTCAGATTTCCAACTGAATGCATCATGTAGCAGCAGAAGTGTGTACGCAGCTCTGAAATATAAGATACGGACGTAATAGCAGAATTATGAATGCAGCTCTGGATGTGACTGAATGATAAGGCATATGATGACAGCACAATTATGATCGCAGCTCTGGAGGTGACTTTAAAGGGCCACTTCAGTGAAAATACTTTTTTCCATCCCTGGCCCCCCTCATCTGATTGTCTATCACACCCTGGAGGTCTCCTGTATATATTGCAGTCACTTCCATGCAGTGCAGCTCCTGTTTGATGCTTATCAGACACCATATTGGTTTTTAGATTTATCTCTGCTTTCTCTTTCTTTATGGTAGCAATCTCATGATGGATCATTACAGCATCAGATAACCAGCTAGAGACAGTACCATCTATGCCTGCTGGGAGGACATGCAATTATTATTAACCTCTACAGTCAGCAAAATAACCTAAGGATCATAAGTATACAGTCAGAAGACTGAACTGTCATCTTTTTCATTATAAGTGTTTGAGAGAAGCTTCTAATCATCAGCAGCAACTTTGATAGGAGTTTCTTCCTCCATGAAGAGCCTGTGCGGTACAGTCCATGCAGTTTCATCATACAGAAATTCTGCTAAAAAGTGACTTCTTGAGAAAACATAAAGCCAAGTAATTTTCAGGTGTTCAAAATGAGATCATATGACCCACCTAAGGAGAAGGACTTATATATAGTGGAGAACTAGTTACAAAATGAATGGTATTTTTAAAAAATCATCACACTGGCCCTTTAAGAAATGTCACATAGTTTATGCTGACCATTTTTTTTATATTTAGATCCTAATAATTCGTGATCAGTCACTTTTGCAGTTCTCTAAACGTCCCATAATGGTGGCTTTGATAGAATCAGGCCTGAGCCTGGTGGGTTTTGTCCCTTGTGTTGGATGGTCACATTATAGGCAGAGCTTCCTAATTGCAGATGGTGTGACTTCCCCTCCATGTACAGTAGGCTTTCTGACTATGTGAAGTCTGATGGACAATATTCCTGTGATGTCATCACATCTGGAAACATTTAGTGAACAGCGTTGGGCATCAAGAGCTTAATCCTGCAAACAATTAGATTGATGAGCGCCGATGAATATTCAGGCGTTAACTCCCCCGGGAGACAGACGCCTCTCAACAGTCTGCGCTCCAGGATGATATGTTCGCACCAGAAATATCTCCTGATGTGTGCATCAAATGTATCACCACAATATGTCACCCGATGGCTCCCAACGTAGACAAAAAGTGTATCGCTCTGTGTTGCGGTTGACTACACTTTTCAATACAGGGGAGAAAAAAAGCTGCGCCAATGTACACCACCGGGACGTAAGCCAAAAGAAACACTCTACTGGCATGAGTCAGGCCCCATGATACCCCATGGAGGCATGTGGTGGACAGGTCAGAATGTGCTGCTATATACACCGCATGTACACCACAAATGTGGTATGAACATAACCTTACCCACTCTGGTGCCTAGTAGCAAACTATTGGGACAGGGGAGAGATTTGTGCTGTTGAGGTGTTTAACTCATAGCAGATTGTCTACTCTGGAAGCAACTGTGGATGCAAATCGGCATCTGTGAGATGCATTGGGTCTGTACTAGGGAGAGTTTGGTAAGGGCATCTTCATTCACTATTGATATAACCATCAACGGGGACGTCATTGTGGCCATGGACTACAAGTTTCTTTATTGGGTCAACGCAGAAGTCAACAGCAGCAAGAAGAAGCCACTCTAACGCGTTTCAAGCCGAAGCTTTCATACTACTGTTTTAGGGTGTGTTCACACGTGGTGGATTTTTGTGTGGATCCGCACCAAACTCCGTAGCATATTTTGCGCTGTGCATTTTGGTGTAGATTCACACCAAAATCTGCAGCAAAAAATGCTCTCTTCCGTGTGGATTGTGACGCAGATCCACAGCAGATTTCACCCTTTCAGTTGAAGGGATGAAATCTTTTGGGGATTGGCATCAAAATCCGCACTAATGTTGCGTAATCTGTTATGGAATTTGAAGCAGATTTTCGATTTTCCACTGCACCAAATCCGTTTTGTGTGAACGCATCCTTATTGTGTACAGGTTGATCTTACTTTGTGACTAGTTCCCACTTATTGAGTAGGAATGATACCCTCATAGCAGGGACAGACAGAAGGAAATTCTTCCCTAATGCGTTTCGAGCCAACATGACCATACAGCTGTCTTAGTCTGTACTGACCTTACACTGTGATTGGTTCCTCTTCATTGGGTCTTCTGAGATAGAAACACCAAGAAGAAGACACTCTAAGGTTACTTTTACATGAGACAATTGTTGGGCGCTTCAGTGTCCGACAGCCGTCCCAACGATTATCACTCGAGCTTCTTCACAAGAGCGATAATCAATGGAGGTGGAGCGTGCCGGAGATCTCATCCGACCAACCGCCTCCATTCAGAGTGAACAGGATGTCACTCATAGATGAAAGACTGCCTGTTTACATGGGCCAATAGTTGATTGGTCTTTAGTTGAGCTACACTAAAAGCGACTCCAACAAGTGAGCGATTCTTGCTCGTTTACCCTGTTGGGTCCCTTGACATTTGCACGTAATCGCTCTTTTGGGCGAATACATTTCAAGCCACTTTGATCAAGTGTCGTCATGTGTCTGGACTGATCTTATTGTGCCTGGTACCTCTCAATTGGCTTATCTCCGGAGACGCCAAAAAGAAGTCACCAGTAACGCACTTCAAGCTGACATGACTATATTGCTGTCTAATTATGTACTGATCTTACAGAGATTGGTTCCTCTTTACTGGGTCATCTCAAAACGAAACGCCAAGATAAAGCCACTGCTAACATTTTTCGACATAGGGCCCTCCTCGAAGCATGGTAACCAGCACACCACTGTGTTTTCCATCCTAAATGGCGATCGGCTATTGATGCTGAATATTTTCTGCATTGCGTGTGGACAGGAAGGTGACCATGCTATGAGTAAGAGCCTGACTGACCAAAACGCGTTGGAGGTAATCACTAAGATGACCCAACAAAGACACTTTTAATGAATTAATGAGTGCTGAAATCTGGTTTTGCCAAGATCCTTGGAATGGTTAACCCCGTTGTCACCGGCGTTACCTCTGAGGTAACAGGTTGTTAAAGGGACATACACTGTGCATAAATAAATATTGTGGAAATGATCTTGCATATTAAAATTGCCCCCACATTTGTATATATTATTCATGTCAATTGTCGTTCTTATTATAGTTTACATTGACTGATTACATTATTATAAACTTATTGCATCTCCCATGATGCTTCGGGATGGGACATAGGATTAGTAATAGATAACTACCTCCCCTCCCCCGTTAGACAGTAGGTCATCCTAGGACACATGTTTGGATGCTGTACTAACATTTACTGTGAACTCGTCTGTTAGAGGGAAAATGTATACGGTAGGATGTTTTTACTGTCAGACGGTGATTATTTGTCTGGAAGAGCACGCATACAATTGCAGTAAGCGCTGAATTATTCAACGATTTCTACATGTGATTCACATTACAGCTGCTTCTGCTCCCGCAGGAGGTCGCGGGATCAGTTCTAGGAAGCTCATTACACCCTTATTCTCCTTTTACACAGTGGAGCAAAAAGCAGAATAGTCTGGCTATTTCTTTATCCTGCCAGCAGGGGGGGCTCATCTGCCTAGCCACACCCACACACAAACATACCACAAACACGCCCTAAATATGCCACATTCTAATCAGCTCATTATCACCTTCCAGGTAGGAGAGGTGCATTGCCAGGATTGGGGCCAATTCCCCAAAAGTCATCTAAGAGATGAGCCTGTATTTAGATTGAATGGGTTTGCCCGTGATCAGCCGTTTCTCACAATTCAATCAATGATCTTTCCCTCATTTTAATGAGGAGTGACCACATCTGTAGTGAGAACAGAGACCAAGAAGACCCTCAGCCTCAGGATCCGAATGCTTTGACGCCCAGAATCAAATTAAGCAGCAACCAGAAATGGAGAGCAGATGCAAATTTTGTGTATAATCTGCAGATTTGTTTTTTCTTTCCTTTTTTCTATGTAACTTCTGTAAGTTTTCTCTCTCCAGGCCTGCTGGGTGGGCTTTTCCTGGTGTGAGGTTGAACCCAGCTGTGTGCTCTCAGCAAATCAGATGTTTTTACTCTGCAGCTCCTCCTCCCTTCTCACAGCATGAGTCTCACAGAGAGAGAGAGAGAGAGAGAGAGAGAGAGAGAGAGAGAGAAAGAGAGAGAGAAGCTGCAGCCCCTTCCTGCACAGTAATCCCTTAAAGGGGTTGTCCCGCGCCGAAACAGTTTTTTTTTTTTTTTTTCAATAGCCCCCCCGTTCGGCGCGAGACAAACCCGATGCAGGTGTTGAAAAAAAAACCGGATAGTACTTACCCGAATCCCCGCGCTCCGGTGACTTCTTACTTACCTTGCGAAGATGGCCGCCGGGATCTTCACCCTCGGTGGACCGCAGGTCTTCTGTGCGGTCCATTGCCGATTCCAGCCTCCTGATTGGCTGGAATCGGCACACGTGACGGGGCGGAGCTACGAGGAGCCGCTCTCCAGCACGAGCAGCCCCATTCAACACGGAGAAGACCGGACTGCGCAAGCGCGTCTAATCGGGCGATTAGACGCTGAAAATTAGACGGCACCATGGAGACGAGGACGCCAGCAACGGAACAGGTAAGTGAATAACTTCTGTATGGCTCATAATTAATGTACAATGTACATTACAAAGTGCATTAATATGGCCATACAGAAGTGTATACCCCCACTTTGTTTCGCGGGACAACCCCTTTAAATTACAATGGTCTTTCCTTGGCCATTGTATTTTGAAAGCAGATTTAGCATAGAATCTGACATTCTAGACAGTCCAGATCTGCAGTATGTGAACTTTGCTGGAAAATCCAGCCAATGAGCATGAACATTTCATAGGCAAAACCCCTATATTACTGAATTGGAGGTACTGATTGGCTGTCTGGTAGCACCTCTGTACACAACAGTGCAGTTTTACTTGTTCTGTACTGTCATTTACCTGTACAGAATAAGCAGCTCCTTTGGACATCCAGTGAGGAAGACTATGTTACTTTTCTCGTACACGGAGTGTACTGTAGCACCCTGAAGAAGCTGCTGCCCTCACCATAGAAAGTGATATACAGCTTCCAGCAGTGATCTCTAATTGTTATATGTAAGAACTTGCTTTATCTGTTTGATTTTCTGCTTCTTTAATTATCCTTTTATTATATTACTTTTAACTGACATTGTGGGGGGTTCTGAGCCATTGTCTTGGATTAATGCTGAGGGACCACTGTATATACATCATCCATACATCACTTGTAGTGATCGCTGTCACTAACCCCTGTACATACATTTTCTATATGCATCATCTATACATCACCTCTATAGTGATCATTGTCATTGTTTCCTGTATATACATCATCAATATATCACCTCTGTAGTGATTGTCACTGCCTCTTATATACACATACTGTCTAAACATTCTTCATACATCACCTCTATAGTGATTGCTGTCAATAACTCTTGTTTATACACTCTGTACATACATCATCCATACTTCACCTCTACAGTGATCGCTGTTCCCAGGTTCTGCATAAACATCAAAAAACCCACAGTAAATAAACACTACATCCACAGTGGCTGAATCTGCACTTAAATGATGCCGATTTGGCTGCATTTTTAATTGCGGATCACCTAAAGTGAGTGATTACTCCAACATTTCCTGGTGGAGAATACGGGCAATTGGAATAGCTACAGTGCATTGCATATACAGTAATAGTCACAATTCCATATATACAGTGATAAACACAGTGCCTCCCTATTCTGTGACAGCTTTAAAGCCACCTTCATACGTGGCATATTTGCTGCAGGCTTTCCATAGCAGAAAACCCACAGC
Organism: Eleutherodactylus coqui; assembly: GCA_035609135.1. Taxonomy (NCBI): domain Eukaryota; kingdom Metazoa; phylum Chordata; class Amphibia; order Anura; family Eleutherodactylidae; genus Eleutherodactylus; species Eleutherodactylus coqui. The sequence continues at coordinate 35,841,878 of CM069408.1, forward strand.
AAATACATGCTGCGTGTGATTAAACCCTAGTATTTCAAGGACTGAATTCTGCAGCAGAAATCTGCAGCATAATTAGACATGCTGCGGATTTAGAATCTACAGTGGTTTTTCAAAAACACTGAAGATTGTTTTACGGAAAATTTCCATACCATGTCAAGGAGATTTGTGAAATCTCATTCACACGACTTGTAATATAAACACTGTGATTTTTTTTTTCTCCCATTGATTTCAGTGGAGTTTCTAAAAACAGAAAGCAAACAGAAAGCTTCCTATTTGCTTTTGTTCTGTTTTTAAATGAAACATATAGCACAGCAGCCATCTTCACACAAGCCCAAAATGCTACGGAATTTTCGCTGATGGAATCGCTGCAAAAATCACAGTATTTACAGAAGTCATGTGGAGGAGATTTAAAGAATTACCTTCACATGGCGTTGAAAATTTGGGAATTCTAAATCTACAGCGTGTCTATTTATCCTGCAGATTTAGGGCTTATTCAGATGACCATATATTGGCCGCGTATTCACGCCGGCAGATATACGGCATTCCTCTCTGCAGGGGAGGAGGCTGAAAGAGCCAGGAGCAGTACTCTGAGCTCCCGCCCCCTCTTCTCTATCTGTCCACCCCCTCTTCTCCATCTGTCCACCCCCTCCCCGCCCCTCTGCACTATTTGCAATAAGAGGAGCTGGGACAGAGGCGGAGCTAATTCCTGGAACTTAGCCCGCCCCCGTTGCGCCCCCTCTCATTGCAAATAATGCAGAGGGGCGAAGAGGGGGTGGAGCGGAGGCAGAGAGGGGGCAGGAGCTCAGAGCACTGCTCCCAGCTCTTCCAGCTTCCTCCCCCTGCAGAGAGAGACGCCGCATATCGTCCGGCGTGAATACCCGGCCGATATACGATCGTCTGAAAAAGCCCTGTCACAGCCACAGCAGGAGATAGTGATATTCTCCCATTGATTTCAATGGGACATGATCACTGAAGGAATCCCCTGCTGCAGCTGTCACAACTGCAGCAGTGGATCCTGATGTTCTCCCATTGTTCTCAATGGAACCGGCAACAGCAGCGCCGGCCCCATTGAAATCAATGGTAGATTATCACGATCCTGTGCCACTGCTGTGACAGCAGTGGCAGGGGACTCCCCACAACAAGGATTTTTGGGAGAGGGCTTGAAATATAAGCCCTACCCCAAAAATAATCCCTAACTGTAGAATAAAAATAATAATAATAATACATAACCTTAGAAGCGCTATCATCTCCGACACGTCTTCTAGCAGCTTCTTTTCTGGCCGGGAATTGAAAAATCCCCGCCTCCTGAAAGCACTGCCTCTGATTGGCTGAGCACTGTGACCAATCAGCGCTTTCAGGAGGTGGGAAACAATGGGCGAGATCGCAAAAAGATAGGACATGCTGCAATTTTGTTTTCACCCTGCATCGCAAGCGTTAAAACATCACACATGTGAATGGAGCCACTGGCTTCTTAATTTTGCAATTTCACGCAGCCTCACAGCGCTGGGAGATCGTGCAATTTCATCGCCAGTGTGAAGGCACCCTTAGTGCAATGTAAGAAGCCTCACTGCCTGTGACTCTATATATCTATAATAACCTGGTGACCTACAACCTGTTTAATCTAATAAAATATAATATATAATAAACTGAAACATAATATAACATAAAATGAAACGCTGTATAATCTAATAACATTTCCATCTCATAATAAACTATAAGAAAATGTAAAACATACCATAAAATATAAGGTAATGTGATCTATTAGGATAGAATACAAGCAACATAATTGGCCATAATAGAATAAAATGTCCCATAATGTAATAAAACATGATATAATAAGAAAGCAAATAATGCAATTTTTAGAATAAAGCTATAATGACAGGTAACATAATGTATATAAGGCTCTCCTGTGACACAGTGAGCTATGTATATGGCTGCACTAGTCCTATCCGTGTTAGTTATTCCTGCTGCTTTTTAATCCTCCCATGTGTATAATGTGGGGCTACAGAGATGTAAGGGTTAATGTGAGGCTGCTCCTCTGTGGACTTTTCTGTGGTCGGAGTCCTGCTGGGATTCCCTGTGAGCCCCTTGCCCCCTGCTGGTCACTATGAGGCACTGCTCCAGTGTGTCAATCCTGTATGTGTCTCTGTGTGTATATATAGATGTGTACATGTGTGTATTTATATACATGCGTCTGTGTATACCTACCTATCTGTTTATGATTCTGTGTGTATAGATATGTGTATACATGCACATATAGATACATATAGGTAATTTCTTATATATTGACATGTATTAAAGAAGGCGACCACATCGACCAATCAGATCACTGCTTTAATTTTCTAACCTGCACTAAAAAAATTAATTCCTGGAATCCTAAATAGATTGTCCGTGATTAGAAAAACATGGCTACTGTCTTCTAGAGTTAGCGCCATACTCGTCCACCTGTTGTCTCTCGTACTTTAACTTAGCTCATTGAAGTGAATGGAGCAGAGCTGTAGTATCACACACAACCTGTGGGCAGGTGTGGCATGCATTTTTCCCTTCAGCCAGGGTGTCTGTTTTTGAAATTTTAAATGGACAACCCTTGGCTGGAGACAAAAATAAGATGTGAATTGAGCCTACGTTTTGAGCAACCGAGTGTTCATGTGTTCTGCGTGAGGAGAGGGGAGTAAGCCACTTCCAAACTCCCCTGTCACCTCCAGACCCCTCTGTGCCCTCCAAACTCCTCTAGCCTCTCCAGACACCTCTGGCAATGACTTATCTCCCTGAGAACAATAGGATCAAGTGAGTTGAAATCCAGCTACCTGATCCTTATCTCCCCTGGCATCTGCCATTCACATCTGGACAGCCCCCTATGCATTAGATGGTTGGCTTGTCTCATCAAAATTGTTGGATATGGAAGAGCTTACTCTAATGTATATGGTCAACTTTAGGATCCTTTTACACAGGACGAGTATCAGGCTTTTAAGCCCTGACAGCTGTTCCAAAGATGATCACTCCTGTGCTTTTAGACAGGAGCAATAATCGCTCATTGAAAGGAGGTAGAGCTTGCCGAAGATCTCTTCTAAGTCTCCATTCAGAGTAAACAGGCAATCGTTAATAAATGAACAACTGCCTGTCTACATGGGCCGACAGTCAGGTGAGCTGTGAGCTGGAAACCAAGTGACTTCAACACGTGAGCTCACTTGCCATTCTCACTCACTTGCCATTATCACTCACTTGCCCTGTCGAGACCTGTGTGTACATGGGACGACAGTCAACCATAATGACTATTTTTAAGGGTTACTTGGGTAACTGTTGGCCTGTGTAAAAGTACTCTTAGAAGTTTTGAGGGTCAGAAGATAAAATTATATATTAGGACACTTCTAGGTACTAGAGTCATCAGCATTTACACAATTGTAGATTTTCTATGGCAGCGGGGTTGTAAATAGGCTTTCCATCACCTGGGACGAAGGCTCATTAGAGACCCCTAACCTTGTGTTTATATGCCCCAGCTAAGGTAGAGTATTTTTTTGTTGCACCAGCATTTGGCACAAGGGCACTTGCCCACCAGAATATCACCCACCCACTCCCCACCCTGTTATTACATAATCATGAATAGAGCCAAGTCCTGCTACATGTTACAGATGTCAGTGCATGAGGCTGAGAGGACAGGAGCCCCTGGTGGGGAACGGGTGCTACTACTACTTCTACATTTCATACATACAACACGTAATAGTCTTATAGATATCAATAATAATGAAATGACGGCACTAATTATCCCTCAAACCATAAGGTAGGGCAGGCTCACACGAACGTATGTAAAACACAGCGTTTTACCGGCATATGGAGCTGTGATCACGGCGATCGCATATGCCTGTGCATGACAGCATATCTCACGTATGCTCATATGCATTGGCTTCTGGTTTCTTTTTTTAACTTTACTTTCCTTGTTTTGTATCCAAGCAACATGCGTATAAAACACTACACTACACATACGCACAATGTAATTGTGTATGTACAGCATTTTCATACGCATCAATAGGCTCTATCCGGCGTAATGCGCTGTAAAATAGATGATTTTAAGAAAAAAAAAATCCAGCCCTAGAAGAAGTTGTCATTTTGTTGCAAAATTTGGCATGCAGTTCCATCTCAGGCGGATATGTAAATGATGAGAGTTGTGGTGATTAGATGAGCAGTCTTGCCACTGAAGGCCCTAAACTGGTTCCCCCCTTGGCCTATAAGAGGCTCTCGGAGGCTCCTTGTGTGTGGTGACCTCTTTTTCTGCTTGTGTAGAGCTTGTTGGCCACTAGACGCCTCTACGATGCAGAGAAGAGATTTCACCCGTTACCAGAGTCTGAGAGGGGCGCATTATTGGGATGGGAGAAGCTGGATGGTCGTATCCATGAACTGTCCCCACCGGCTGTTCTGACCAGACTGGTAGGAGATGTTGGGACCAGTGAGGGCACACAAGGTGACCGGGGTCAGGACACTCTACAGACCAGCAATAGGGAGGAGCGTCTGATCATCCAACAAGCACCAGGAACTCCAAATGTTTTGTTTTCTGCCTTCCAGAGAGCGATGGCGCCATCATAATCCATTTCCAGGCACTTGGCTGAGGTATGTGTCACACAAGCGTATTTGTGTGCGCAATACGCAATTAATAGAATCCATTGAGTTCGTTCATATAGGCATATTTTGCACATGCATTTCATTCCCACAAAGAAATACGCAGCATGCTTTATTTTTTTGCGCATTTGTGTACAAAAGCAGCGCATATTGAACTAATTACCTTATTTGCCCATTGCAATCAATAGAAGCATTCTTGCGTGTTTTTTTCTGCATGAGCAAAAAATACATTAAAACACGCAGGCGTACGCAAAAACGCAAAAAAAAAACGTTTCATGCAAATACAGAGTGCAAATGAGCATGTAAATGCACTTATGCCCATTTAATACCAGCCTCACAGCACCCATTTCATATAGTGCCTTTGACACCCACCTACTGTTACCTCCATTTGCAGTGGTATCGTGAAGAACAAAACTGGACGCTACGGAAAGGAACCCGGTTGTCTTCAGTGACAAATCCAGGTTTAGTATGGGCGCTGTTGATGGCCATGTTTGTGTCTGCAGACCTCGGGGTGAGTGCCTTAATCCTGCCCTTGCTGTGGAGCGGCACACTGCCCCCTGCTGGTGTGATAGTCTGTGGGGCTATCCTATACAACAGTTGGTCCCCATAAAAGGGGTACGAGGGACAATGACAGCTCAGCCATATGTTCAGGACATCCTGCAGCCACATGTGTTCCTCTCATGGCGGCTTCTAGCAGGATAATGTTCAGCCGCACACACAAGGGGGTCACAGGAGCCCCCACAACATTGTCACTTCTGTGGCTGCCCAGTCACCATATTTATCGTCAATAGAACATGTATGGGACCATCTGGGATGCCAGCTTCAACAGCTTATGAGTTTGCACGATTTAGAGGCTCAGTTACAGCAAATGTTGAGCAATAGGCCGCATGACTCCATGCCCGCCCATATTGCATCTTGTATCCAACCTAAAGGCGGTACAACAGGGTACTAGAGCCTCCATGCCCGTCCGTATCACATCTTGTATCCAACCTAAAGGCGGTACAACAGGGTACTAGAGCCTCCATACTGTCCGTATCATATCTTGTATCCAAGCTAGAGGCGGTACAACAGGGTACTAGAGCCCCCATGCTGTCCGTATCACATCTTGTATCCAAAACATCTTATTAACCAATAGAGGGTGAAGACTGCATTGTGGCGGTTTTGGACATAACAATAACACTGTCACTCATATTGTACAACTCCATTCACATGAAGGCCCCCTGCACACGGGCCGAAATTCCATTTATACGGCATTAGATAACGCAATCCTAGGCAGACGGCCGTGATTTGTCCGCATGAAAACACATGCGAAAAACAAATTGCCGCATGTCCTATTTCTGTGTCAGTGGTAACGGGCCGGCTCCTCTCTGCGCATGCGCCGGCTGGCACATACCGCAGAGAGAAGACACCAGAAGCGGGTGAGACGCAGGCCTCTGCAGGGGCACGGGTCCGCATCCCGCTAAGAGAATTCCCGCAGTGGGATCCGACCCGGCCGTCTGCAGGCAGCCTAAGGCCAGTGACCCCTGCATACCTGTCCACAGTCATCTTTTCTGTATCGTGGATGGTCAGGCTGGCGCACATGCGCAGTACAGAAAATGCCATGCCATCGCTAGACGATGATGTGGAATCCGGGACCCTTTCGCGGATCAGACGGCTTCCATTGACTTCAATGGAATAGGACATGCTGCGATTTTCCATCCATGTGCGGTAAATCGCAATTGATTTCCGCTCGTGGACATGGAAAAGCGATTTTTCATAGCATGTCAATGGGCAGTATTTGCTGCGGAATCCAGAGGCGGATGACCGCTGCGGATTCTGCAAGGAAAATACACCATGTGCATTGGGCCTAAAACTGATGGAGAAGTGTAGCCACTACACAGTACATAGAAGTAAAATTCCAATAGTCCAGCACTTGTTCCTGGCACTATACCCCCTCCCTTCACATATACCACTTATAACAGGAGACATGCTGCGCCACCACCGCACTGCACTTGATCATTTAATAATACAGAGACTACACCTAGGAAATAGCAGAGATGGGTGTATGACATGACAGATGGCAGCAGCTGGCAGAATGTTGTTCTGCCTGGCATCCCATGGTGTCCGGGCAGAAAAGGTGACTTGTTCAGATTTGAACCACCTGTTGCAGACCAGCTTGGTTCTGTTACCCGGAACAATGAGCCATTGAAACCCAGAACAGAGCTGATAATGTACAGAGATACCACAAACCAGACAGCAGAAGACCCTGTGGGTGATGTGCATTCTATACATAGCTGCACTAATAGTCCCTGCCAGCATTGTGTGATACAGCCCCCTGTTTACTGCAGTGATGTGAGATAGCGTCCACTACTTAAAGCAGTGATATATAGGGGAGCCCCCTATTTACTGCAGTGATGTGTTAGAGCCCCCTATTTACTGGAGGTCAGAAGAGGTAAGCTTTCTCCTTAGGGAGAGCACCTAGTAAGGCTGAAGAGACTTATACGGCCATGCATGCTCCTCTGGGAAATTTATGCAAATTGAAGATGGAACAATGCCTCTACAGCGCCACCTCTAAGAAAGCAGTATTCCTGCAAGTCAATGTCTGATCTTTTAACAGGTCTTATAACAATGACTGGGAATTATGAGTCAGCCAGAATCTTCTCCAGAAGAAAAAGAACCTCATGTAAAGATCTCCATGTACAGAGAGACCATTTCAGGGTTCTTGCCCCTGATCATTGCTGGGTGAGAGAACTCAATGTGAGTCAGGATGGGTAAAGTTTTTCCTTAGGGAGAGCACCTAGAAGGTGTGAGGAGACTTAAGGGTACCCTAGACGGTAAGACTATCACCCGATTTCTCGCTGGAAAGAGCAAATTTCTCCAAAAATTGTCCCATATACACATGGCAGCCGACAGGGCATTGAGCGAGAAATCACAGGATAAACCCAAGTGGAACAGGAGCTACCCAATGTTTGAGCGACTCCAGGTTACTGTGAATAGAGGCGGGCAGGCTGGAACGATCCTGACCTTTTAACAGACCTAAGAGGTGGCGCAGCAGAGGCATTAGTCCATCTTCCTATTTACTGAAGTGAAGTGTGACAGTGCCTCCTAATAACTCTACTGATATGTAATAGTGCCCATATTTACTGCAGTAATATGTGCTAGAGCCCCCTATTTACTGAAATGATGTGTAGTAGAGCCCCCATGTACTACAGTGATGTGTGACAGAGCCCCTTGTTTACTGCAGTTTTGTGTGACAATACCCTCTATTTAGTGCTGAGTGATATTGTTCTCCTTTTACCATATGGATGTGTGATAACACCCTCTGTTTATTGCAGCTATATGTAATAGCACCCCCTATTTACTGCAGTAATGTGTACCAGTGTTACCTGATTGATAACAGGAAGTGGAGGTAGCTATTGTCATTCTGCCCATAGAAGTCTATGGCGAAGTGAGCTGAGGGTGGTGGATTAAACTGCTGCAAGAGGGAGACAAAAGCAGAGAGACTCCTGCAGCTAACAGAAAGTCATTTACTGTATTACAGCTCCTGAAGTCACATTAGCTTAGTCAGCCGCTACTCAGTCCTGCTTACACTCTCCTCTATGATACTGTTATATCTTTGTTTGTGCTACAGAGAGTTAGGGAGCAGAACCTGCTGTTTTCTCTGTGTGGAGGGCATGGCGCCATCATAGCAGCAGTCTCCACTCACCAGCTTAGGGAAGACTGAGAATTAGAGATGAGTACTGCAGAGCGGAAAGCTGGTGAAAATTCTGGATGAAAGTGATATGTTGGCAGAAAATAGTGTACTTCTTGCACATGTACACACACGGCAGCTTAGGGCTTGTTCAGATATGCATTATGGCTCCTTTAGGGCTTTTCTATCTTTATGTTTTTTCCCCATTGATTTCAATGTGTTTTCAAAACAGCCGCAACAAAAACCACTAAGTGTGAAAGCAACCTAATGGCCAAACATAGTGTTACTCATTATGTATATACAGGGCACCTTAGTCTGAAAAGTCAGTTGTAAAGTCAGGTATGCTTTACAGTTTGCTACAGTGCATCAGGATGGATTGTTTACACCACAGAGGATTGTCTAGACTTTATACAACTGTAACAAACCCTCAGCTATTAGGTAACATATAACAGAAAATTGGATTAGATTGGCTTTGCAGATGGTTTATGATGTGTTTGTGCAGTTTGGGTGTTTTGGGGCTTTGTTTCCACGTAATACGCCACCTGACACACAGTCTGATCCAGATTTACAAGACCATGTGCACCATCTTAAAGCTGCACCAGTTTGTGCCACCTGCCCCTCTATTTGTACCATGTGCCCCCTACAGGCAGCAGTAATAATCATCATCACCATCATCGTTTGGCAGGAGGAGGGGCCCCGGAGTCTGCTAGTCATTAGTCGCAGAACAGGCTGAATATAGAAAGTGGCGGCGGTTAGCGCAGATTTTATCGGCTCGTGTAATATTATCCTTAGGCCTGTGTGTATTTGACTAACAGTTTTATTTCTGGAATTAGTCTTGTGTAATAAAGCGGCGATGGAAGCCGCCATCAAATATTCCATAATCTGAGCTTAACAAAGACGCTGCGCAAAATAAACTTTAAGACGCGGGTGTAAATGAGGCCCAGATGTATAAAGCAGGGAGTATTAACCCCATAGCACCCGGAAAAAATCGTGTGACAGAGACTGATCCGTATCCACGAGTTATAGGGGCTGATGGGATTATTATGTGTGTGACGGGTACTTTAAGGTGCAGCCAGAAAATATGAAATGCCCTTCTAATATGACCCCCAACAGTGCTCTCTCTGCCTCTTTCTGTTTTGTACTTCTCTCATTTTCCTGTGTCGTTTTTCTCTATCCCCGCTTTTTTTTTTGTTTTTTCCTTCCTTCCTTCCTTTCTTTCTTTTTTCCTTCCTTCCTTCCTTCTTTTCTTTTTTCCTTCCTTCCTTCCTTCCTTCCTTCCTTCCTTTCTTTCTTTCATTCTTTCCTTCCTTCTTTCTTTCTTTTTTCCTTCCTTTCTTTCTTTTTTCCTTCCTTCCTCTCTTTCTTTCTTTCTTTTTTCCTTCCTTCCTTCCTTTCTTTCTTTTTTCCTTCCTTCCTTCCTTCCTTTCTTTCTTTTTTCCTTCCTTCCTTCCTTCCTTTCTTTCTTTCTTTCTTTCTTTCCTTCCTTTCTTTCTTTTTTCCTTCCTTCCTTCCTTCCTTCCTTTCTTTCTTTTTTTTCCTTCCTTCCTTTCTTTCTTTTTTCCTTCCTTCTTTCCTTTCTTTTTTTCCTTCCTTCCTTTCTTTTTTCCTTCCTTTCTTTTTTCCTTCCTTTCTTTCCTTTTTCCTTCCTTCCTTTCTTTCTTTTTTCCTTCTTTCCTTTCTTTTTTCCTTCCTTCCTTTCTGTCTTTTTTCCTTCCTTCCTTTCTTTCTTTTTTCCTTCCTTCTTTCCTTTCTTTTTTCCTTCCTTCCTTCCTTTCTTTTTTCCTTCCATACTTCCTTTCTTTTTTCCTTCCTTCCTTTCTTTCTTTTTTCCTTCCTTCCTTCCTTTCTTTCTTTTTTCCTTCCTTCCCTTCTTTCTTTCTTACTTCCTTTTTCTTTAACTCTCTCTATACCTCTATCGAAATTTTTTTCTATTTCTCTTTCACCCAATTTTTTTCATTTTCTCTCTTCCTCCTTTTTCTCTCCCTTCTTTCATTGCTCTCTAATCATATCATATGTTTTCTGCCTGCCATTCTCTTTCTGATTATTTCTCTCTGAGAATCTCCTCCTCTCATTCTTATTCTCTTTCTCTTCCACTGTCTCTCTTTCATTCTTTCTTAGGGGGTCTCGCACAAGCGGATTTGAATAGGAGATCCTGCGATTGCCGTCTGCATGGACAATAGGTGATAATACGTGGGCATTGAAATGCATTGACTTTCGCTGGTTCGCTCACACTTTCGGGTTGGAATTGCGGATTACAGGAGCGGAAGAAAAATTGCAGCATGCTCTATTTTACCGTGGGTTCTGCGTGTATGATCTCTATTGATCTCTATGGATGCGTTCGATCCACAGTGCATACACTATTAACAGTGCGTTTGGACGCGGATTCACTCGCAAGTTGTTAGGAGACCAGATAACAAATACAATAAAGAAAGCAGGAAAGATCTACTCTTTAGTGTGGATTTTTATGCAGATTGTAACACGGATTTTGGTGTGGAATTTACCCCCTTATTTTAAGAAGTGAAATCCGGACCACAAATCCGCTGTAGCTAATTGACATGCTTTGTGAAATTCTGCATCAATGTCAATTTCCACTCAGACTCACATTGCTTCTACTGTAAATGCTGCAGTTTTTTGTGTGAGTAGTCTGCACGGAAAATCCACTGAAAATCAGCCGCGTGTACACATACCCTTACCAGAAGCGTAACTTGAAGCTCTTGGGCCCCAATGCAAAACCTGTACCAGGGCCCCCAACTGTAATGTTTTATTCATAGTACTGGGCTCCCTATATGGAGAAAAGGGGCCTTATGGGCCCCCTAAGGCTCCTGGGCCCGGGTGCAACGGCATCCTCTATACTTACGCCAGTGACCCTTACTATTCCTCTCAACCAACAGTAAGTCCTCCATAGGCATAGGGTCTAGACTCTCTTCCCTTTTTAGTGTATAAATCACTAAATCGAAGTGAAACCAGGGGAAATCTGCTGAATTAATAAAATGATGAGTCTCAGAAAGACCAGCTATCTTTACAACACAGTAAGTGGCCATTAATTGTTCTAGAACCTTGAAGTGTGAAGAGCAAGCAGTCATAAAAGACCCCAAGGAGATAATGGGGAGATTCATCAAAAGCACTGCAAGGAAAAGTGTTGCCATCTCCAGTAGCTACAGCACTAGGAGCTCAGAACAAGTTCTCGCCATTCTCAACTCCAAAAACAACCTTACACTCCACAATCATTTACTTCATGTGTTCCTATCTAATTAGTGGTCAGTGCAGGGCTAGGGGATGAAGGTCCAATATCCAGCTCCACTCCAAATAATATTATAGCAGAAATCTGCATGTAATTATGCAGAAATGCCTATCATTATTAATTTTTTTTCTCCAGTCAGGTCCAGAGCTGCAATCATAATTCTGCTGGTTTCCTGTTACCAGAGGGCAGTAGGTGTATAGGAAATCAGATGGCAGTTTCAGACTAAATCTACCCATAAACATGAGACAGCTGATGGTCAAGCGATGGCATGGCGCCCTCATACTCTCGACTCAGTTGGGCGTGGATGTGTTCTGAATGCAAGGAGAGGAGAAAGACGCGATCAGAATGGTTTATATCCCCGAGAACAAAAGGATTAGAAAGTTAAAATCCAACTACCTAATCCTTCTCACGCCTGACATCAGCCCTTGGAGGAGTGCTCAGAGGCCACCATGCCCATTAGATGTTTGACTGGACCCAGTCAGCTAGGCAAGTTTGGCAGATTGGCAATACACATTAGATTTCAGTCTAAAGCTAAATGAAATGAAAGTCAGCCAAACTCACTGATTTTAGCAGGATCAGCCGAGTCACAATGGGGAAAAGCAGAATCCGGCATGTTGGATTTTGTCAGAGATACATTTAAATCAACAGGTAGATAGAGGAGATCCTAATAATGCCCCCCTTTTATAACATCAATATGACAGGTAATCACAACACCTGCACTTGGCTATTTTTTAACTAGTTCTGATTTAAGGCAGTGAATGGGGTTAGTAGTATCACCCCTGGTGGTCTAGTGCAGTGAGTGGGGTTAGTAGTATCATCCCTGGTGGTCTAGTGCAGTGAGTAGGGTTAGTAGTATCATCCCTGGAGGTTTAGTGCAGTGAGTGGGCTTAGTAGTATCATCCCTGGTGATCTAGTGCAGTGAGTGGGGTTAGTAGTATCATCCCTAGTGGTCTAGTGCAGTGAGTGGGGTTAGTGGTATCATCCCTGGTGGTCTAGTGCAGTGAGTGGGGTTAGTAGTATCATCCCTGGAGGTTTAGTGCAGTGAGTGGGCTTAGTAGTATCATCCCTTGTGGTCTAGTGCAGTGACTGGGGTTAGTGGTATCATCCCTGATGGTCTAGTGCAGTCAGTGGGGTTAGTGGTATCATCCCTGGTGGTCTAGTGCAGTGAGTGGGGTTAGTGGTATCATCCCTGGTGGTCTAGTGCAGTGAGTGGGGTTAGTAGTATCATCCCTGGAGGTTTAGTGCAGTGAGTGGGCTTAGTAGTATCATCCCTTGTGGTCTAGTGCAGTGACTGGGGTTAGTGGTATCATCCCTGATGGTCTAGTGCAGTCAGTGGGGTTAATAGTATCATCCCTGGTGGTCTAGTGCAGGGGAAAGGATAATGATAACATCTCTAAAGAACTGGGGAAGACTATGGGGGGAATTATGAATGCCGTGTGCCAGAACTCTGCTGTTAAAGAAGTCAAATATTTTTGTGTTGTGGGGCGCTTATGTGTCCCACAGTCATCCCTTGTAAAGGTACCTTAACTCTCTGAGTGCAGATAAAGTAGTAGATGTTATCATGTGTGTTTTATGTGGTGTTACATAGGACTGCAGGTAATAGCTACTGCATTATCTGTACTAAGAGAGTTATCACTGTGTTACCTGTGGCGTTACATAGGACTGCAGCAAGCATTTACGACATTATTTGTACTCGGAGAAAGTCACACTACTCAGGAACAACACTTTGAGAGGGTCAGCTCTGCTACATCTGGCTGTGGATATTGCATGCAAAATTACGCTAATAATGGAGCAAATTTCTAATAAATGAGGGTTTGTTTCAATGTATCAGCCTAAACAATGTTCTATGAGGTAAATCCAACAGAAGCAGAAATCTCGTTCTGGTCCAGATAGGCTTTATTCACCTGTCTGACAGTCAGCTTCCCCCCTCCCCTCCCATCTGAAATGGCTGATAACAGAGATCAATAGACTTTATCCTAGTAAAGCTCTTCCAGAGTGAAGTTGCTGATAACAGGGAAGAATAGCTTGCTGTGTAGGAGATGGAGACAGACTGCAGTACAATCCCTCTAGTTCTGCCTGGTAAGGCTTTGGCGTTCCCCCGCAGGTGCCACCTGTTTGTTTCTGGGGCTGGGGTATCAGTTTGGAGCTATGGTTCAGTAATTGCCCCTGGTCCGTGATCTCCAGCCCCATGAGGGGCACAAATATGTCTGCAGATTTATCAGATACTCCAGGCTGGTTTTCCGTGAATAGTTCTCTGCAGTTTTCCTAAGTGTCAGCGGCAACTGTTCTCTTCACCCCGTGTAGGGGGTTAAGCCCAACCAACTCCAAAATAGTCCGGAAAGGGGGGACACCATTTTCCGCCCCCCTCCCCCACCAAACAGCTGCCAGAAGGGGTGTTGTGCGGAGGGGGACAACAATCCCAGAGATATAAATTACAGACAGGCTCAGCAACAGGGGAAAACATATACAAGGGCAGCAACAGAGAGGAAATAGGTGCCCCCCTGCCCTGACCACTCAGTAGCCCAGAGCTGCTGGACTCATCAATGACTCAAAGTCACACCAGCTAATAGCGAATGTAACACATTACAACACATTACATGTAATCCGCCAACACATTATATGTAACCCGTCAACACATTATATGTAATCCGCCAACACATTATATGTAACCCGTCAACACATTACATGTAATCCGCCAAGACATTACATGTAACCCGTCAACACATTACATGTAATCCGCCAACACATTACATGTAACCCGTCAACACATTACATGTAACCCGTTAACACATTATATATACACCAGCTCTACAGTATTATTTCACAGGAGTAATCATGACCATCTGAAGCAATGGATTCCAATGCATTCATCCAGATGGCCGATTAGCCACGTAAAAACGTCTGGCCGGAGGAAATAGGACATCAGAGGCCGAATATGCTGGCCGATGTTTTGATGTGGCCAGAAAACATAGGTCTTGCCCTATCTTTTGGCCGCGATCAACTGGTGGCTCCCATAGGCTTCTATGGGAGCTGCCGGCAAAAATACGGCAGCTCCCATAGAAGCCTATGGGAGCCATTAGCTGATAGAAGCCTATGGGAGCCAAGGAGGGTGTTTAGCTGCGGCTAGTGCTGCTAAAGCATGTCAGCTGGCTCTACTGAGCCATTAGAAGGATTTATGTTGGCCGAAGGAATGGGCGAGAAAGATTAAGCCGTGACTTGGTCGTGGCTTTTTATCATTCATGTGATTCTCTTCTGCGATGTGGCCGGCCAAAAATCGCCACCCTTGTGTGAAAGAGGTCCAAATGGACCTGTGGAAAAGGTTGGCGCTATACAAATAAGATTTTTTTTTTTTAATAACACAAAATAAGAAAGCTGCTACAATTCTGCAATCACTGAATCCATGCATATATTGATCCTTTGGTCATTCTTAGGGTTCCCATCGCCTAATATCACAATCAGGACTATACTGCAGAGGGCACAAGGGACACATACTTTGGGGACCCTAGGGGGCCTTCACCACACAGTCTCCCCAGCTCTTCCCAAACACTTCTGGCACAAGACATGGATGTTTGAAAAGATTTAAAGAGTACCTCCAACAATAGCTTTTACACAGGAGGGAGCTCTGTCTTCCTGGTATCTGCCTTTACCATACAGTTGGTGATGGGGATAAGCGGCTGCCAGGCAAATCTTAGGGCCCGTTTAGACAAACAGATGATCGCTCAAAAGATGGTTTTTGAGCGATCATTTTGCATAATCTGCTAATTGGTACTAATGCCTATTAGTACCAATTAGTAGCCTGTGAGCCCCTGTGAGCTGAATTTATTCAGAGGACCACCCACTGTCCTCTGAATAAATACCTTTTGTTCTGCCAGAGGGGCTGACAGAGGAGAACAGCTGAGACAATGCAGTCAGCTGTTATCAGCAGTCCCTGGGCAGAGCACAGCATGCGGTCCTGCTTATCAGATGTTCTCCTGCACAAAGGTCTTCAAGCCGAACTGAAATCCATTGTTCGGTAGAAAACTGAAAGATGGGCACATTTAGACACAACGATCATTGCTCAAAAGATGGCTTTTGAGCTAATTTTGAGCGATAATTGTTGTGTCTAAATGGGCCTTTACTTCTCTAATCTCCCAAATGAACAACTAATCAGGCATGGTAAGAGTCAGCATGACAATCCTAGTTTCCCAACACAGACAGGCTGTTCTCATACATATTAGATTGTTGTCAGATCCTGTTGATATCAGTTCATGCCCAGTCTACAGCAGCCACGTTATATAATGCTGTTACTGGGAAGCGACCTCCACCCACCTTCATCCAGCCCATATCCCAGTCACTGATGCTAATCACTTTCCATACAGAACTCGGAGCAAATATTCATTCCTAGTATTCCTTATACGCAGTCATCAAGAATTATTGACAGATTATTAAAAAGGTTTTCTGGCACTCTGCAGGACTCCTAGCGATCAGCTGATATCAAGCCAGCTGACCAGGGTAAACGTAGGAATCTGACAGCTCCGTCCCCCTTGTAGTGGCCCAGGCTGGTAACTGCAGGCATAGTTTGCAGTGAATTCAACGGCCAATATCAGCTCATTGAAGCAAACCCCCAATGATTAACTATAGGTGACCTATACTGAGGATAGCTCATCAATAGTAAAGCCTTGGAAAACCCCTTTAAGGATATATTCACACATGGCAGATTTGCACAATAGAAGTACCTGCATCTAATCCATACCAAAATCCATGGGACAATGCACACAAGATCGTGCAAATTTCATGCAGATTTTGATGCAGAATTGCCAGGTGTGAACATACTCTTACTAAGGGTTATCATATGGTAATGGAGATAGCGATGATTCGATGAGCTGAACAATAACATGCAGCAATGGCAGATGGGTAAATTGAGCAGAGACAACCAAGGGCTAATCTGAAGAGGGACAGCCAGGGAATAAATTGAGGAAAGATAAACTAGTGCATAATCTGAGCAGCGATGATAAGGGAATAATGTGAGCAGGAATGACGATCAAATAATCTGAGCGGAGACCATTGATGGTTAACCTGAGCAGAGAACACCAGGGTAAAATCAGAACAGAGACAACTGGGGGATAATCTGAACAGATATCACCAGGGAATAATAGAGCAGATACAACCAGTGAACATTCTGAGCAGCACGGATCATGGAATAATCTCTGCAGACAACCGGTGGATAATCTGAGCAGAGACAACCAGTGAACATTCTGAGCAGCGCGGATCAGGGAATAATCTCTGCAGACAACCAGTTGCTAATCCGAGCAGAGACCATGAGGAATAATCTGAGCAGAGACCATGAGGAATAATCTGAGCAGAGACCACCGAGGAATAGAGACGAGCAGAAAATAATCTGAGTAGAGACAACCAGTGGGTTATCAGAGCAGAGACCACCCTGGATAATCTAAACATATATGACTGGGAGGATAACCGAGCAGAGACAACCAATGAATAATGTGAGCAGAGACAGTCTGTATACATTATTACTTCTTTACAGCAGTTCTATCAAGTCTCTATCTGATTGTGGCATAGAAACTGGAAACCCTCCAGCTACCCATAGAGAAAGCCTGGGAGTCCTGCTTCCTCCAAACGCAGTGGTTGACAATCCTACATGTATGTGACTGGAGGACATAGGACCTACAGGCTTCTTTATGTGTGATTTTCTCTATTACAACTTTATACATACCATATATCTTGAGTTCAGTCATCCCCCCCCCCCTCCGATCCTATGATCCTCTCTGATGAAGACCTGACAGAGCTGCTTTAATAAATTTACAAGTCAATTTTAGACAATCCCCTTTAATTTAACGCAATGTATATTTTGTCAACCAATTTTTCTTTTTTTTATTGCTCCAACGCATCTTAAAATAAATAGCCTTCATTACAAATTTTATCAATGTCTCCATGGTTACAGACTACGGAAAATCCCTATGTGTAGTCTGATGCTGCTTTACATGATCAGACTGCTCTTCTTGATTATCTACAGACTCTAGAGAAGAAGTGTGACAGCGTTGACTGTGCCATGACTTCCAGGTTCATGATGCGCCTGCCGGCACACCCATGTTTCGCTCAGCCTTGGCAGTCAAAGGGGTCATCATCTCTTCTCTTTAGCTGCTGGGCTGGCTGAGATGATTATAAATTCAACCAGTCAATCAGGATCTTTTTGGTGCTCTGAACATAGGTTGCTGGTTATACTACTCGTGTACTGGCCACGCTATGGAAGAGATCTCTGAGTGAAGTTCCTAGCAGATTAGTGCTTTGTATTGGGGTTTTAGCCAGCTTTGTATCTTTGGTTTTGCAGCATATTAGACTTAATGTTTAGTGTTCTCGGTGCCTGTAGTCTCAGACTCGTCTCTGGTCTCCTTCCTGTAGTTGGGTCGCCCTTTTTGGGGTGGGTGTTCAACTTGAGGGACTAATCTGGTTTAGGCTCTTCTGGATGTTTAGTCTGTGAAATCCTCTGTAACTTGGAATATTCAGCTCTGCTATACTAGTTTAAAACCTGTATTACCACATTCTGTCTAATCATCTCCAGTTGTGCAAACTAGTCAATCCAGATGTGACAAGTAGGCAATGAGAGTGGAATAACACATGACTGCAGGATCAGACTACACTGTGTTTGTAGCCTGTAACCAAGGAAACTCATAGCTCTGTATAGGAGATGAATACACAAAATGAGAGATTTCGTTTTTCAGTACTGTGTACAAAGGGGCTTCATTTTTATTTTAGATGCAGTGCAGTTATAAATTTAGCAAAAGTATACATGCCCTTTAAACTGAACCTTAGCTAAAGAAACGGTATGAGGAAATCCCATAGCTGGGATCTCCCTCCAATCGGCATTGGTCCCTAGAAAACTGCTTTCTTCATTTCATGGGTGACCATGTGTGTAAGGCCACATTCACACACCCATATGTGAGTTGCACCCCAGAATCCCATTGCTGATAAGGGGGAGTCTAGAGACCGTACAGTACAGAGATAATGTTTTCTGCAGTGTTACGAGGAGCAGTAATGATTTTCTCTCTGGCTGTCAGGCCCCACACGTTCCGGCAAATATTACAAGTGTCTGTTACATGAACACCAGGGAAAACATTGTAACTAGAGACTGAAGAATGACAGCGACCAGCAGTGACAGGGAGCGGCAAGTGTCATCAGGAAGACTTCACTGTATATACCGAGAACTCCCCAAAGTTACATCATATTCGTTGCTTTTAGAAAATGTAATAAAACTGTTCTAGATACCTTGCTACAGAATAGCAGTATCACACATACATGAGCTCAGCAGACGGTATCAGACATGATAGAGCCGCGGGTGGTGGTATCACAATGTAGTTTCAGGATACGATGCAGCAGACGGAGTTACAAAAATAGACAATATGTAAGGGTCCGTACACATTTGCGTTGCAGACTCCGCTTTGCTACTCTGTTTGGAGAGCAGGAAAAGGGAAAACCCGCGGCTGAAGAGTTGCGTCTCTGGACAAAACTGAACAGCGACGGACGGACCCCATTGACTATAATGAGATCTGCCCACTTTCCCCCCAACTGGCTGGCTTTTGGACAGAAGAAGAAGCGTTGCATGGCCAGCTGGATCTGTGACGGAACCTCACAGGTTGCCACACAAATGTGAAACCACTCGAAGCAAACCAACCTTTACTGTATTGTTCAGTGCTAACAACACTAGCTAAATCCAATGCTTTATATGCAGTACGAAATAAGGGCTCATGCATACGGCACATGCGAATTTTCACAGCAGAAGACCTGCGAGTCAGTACGGAAATGATCTCTAAATGCTTGCTGGGAATCACGGATGCAATTTTTTTTTCTGCGCGGATGCATTGTGGATCGCTCACTTCCATAGAAGTCAATGGAGCCCATCCGCGGTAAAATGGAGCATGCTGCGATTTCCTTTCCACACTTAAAATGCGCAAAACAAATCCACATGTGTGCATGGAGGTGCGGACGCTCCATGCTTTTCCATGGGCGGCTTGAACTGTGGATCTTCTTCACGGGTGCCGATCGCAGATTCCGCAATTCAAATCCGCCCGTGTGCAGGAGGCCTAACACAGGCAAAACAGTATCAATAATGTAGTCCGAAAGTCAGTACAGTGGAACAGAATGGCAACTCACAGAACATTCCCCACAGGTCATCTCTAGAGGAATAATGCTCCCCTTCTCGGGGAGTCGGTAATTTGGGAACATGGTTTGCATACGGTCCAACATCACTGAGTCTGTGCTTACAGGCTCGACTCCGGGTAATGTCCCGTTACTAGTCGACTTCTGACTTGTAGCTCAACTTGTACAATGGTGTGAATAAGCATATGGGCTGCGGATACATCGCTAAGTGACGGCGTGCAAAATACTACGCATGACCGCCTGCAAGCCTCCGCAGTCATCCGCAATACTGTTAAGTGAGGTCACCGGCCAGGCTCACAGCCGGAGTCCACTCGTATGAGCCCGGCCTAACACGGATCCGACCATTCACTAAAGTTTCTGTCCTGTCTTTTACAATAGTAGGTCAGCCAACGGTATCTCACATGATCAGCTACATCAGCTCAACAGGCAGTATCACACATAATAGGATTGCATAAAGCAGCTCAGCAAATAGTATCACGCATGATAGGATTAGATACAGAGCTCAACAGATAGTATCATGCATGATATGCTTAGATACACAGCTCAGCAGACAAACAAGGATCAGATACATCAGCTCTACAGACAGTAACACATGATAGGATTAGATACAGCAGCTCAGCAGAAAAGGGTCCCCTGATATTGTATCATATTGTGGATATGGCATATTGTACATTTGCAAGGACTACTCATTTGTTGTCTCTCTGCACTTGACCAAATAATAATAATAATCTTTACTTATATAGCGCCAACATATTCCGCAGCGCAAAAACATATTCTGCAGCGAATAAAACACTACAACTACCCAGACACAAGTGATATATATATATATATATATATGTGTGTGTGTGTGTGTGTGTGAGCCCAGCCTTATCCTGTCACTCCACACTTACACAAATCCCAGACTACTAAACCAGTCCACAAAGTAATGTCAATGCCCACAGCCTCATTCTGTACTGCAGGTATATTCATTACTGGTCATTCACTAGTGAGCAGCGGTGATATCACTGAGAACACAGTCTATCCATTCACTAGAGAGCATCAATGACATCACCATACTTCCCAGATTTCCGTGGCTGTCCCACGCCCTGGGAGATCTGTGGTTGTTCAGCTTAGTGGCAGAGACCTTGAATTATCTATATTGCCACACATCCCTCCACCATATAGCCTATAGTTACTTCCTATTTACCTGGAACCGTTCACCTTTCTATGTCCAGGGCATCAGTATCATGGTGCATGGCACTAACAGGCCACCATTGCCACGACAGTATTAATGTATTGCTCCCTCACCAGCAGCTCAAACCACAGATCCTCTCCAGTACCCAGAGAGCTGCAGAGAGAGCACAGCATCACAGGAGGAGGTACATTGGGGTAACTTGAAGATTCTGGGCCCCAATGCATAATCTGTAACAGGGCCCCCTACTATAATGGTTTATTCAAAGTACTGGGCTCCTATATGGAGAAGAGAGGCCTTATGGGCCCCCTAATGCTCCTGGGCCCGGGTGCAACCGCATCCCCTGCATCCCCTATAGTTACGCCAGTGCCTGGGGTACATAGGACAAAGCAAAGGAGAAGACTGGAGCTACAGTGTGATATGTACTGTATAGGGTAGAAGAGATTAGGGGCCCAGAGTGCTATAAAGATGAGATAAGTGACACTAGACCGGGATGAGGAATGGCTGGGGAAAGAGACATGGCAAGGCAAAACATTTTAACTTTCCCGACTTGCATGCCTGAAAAGTTGGGAGAAGATCGACTGTCATCACTGAGAAGGCAGCCTACCCATTCACTAGCGAGCCACAGTGGCATGACTAAGAATGCAGCCTATCCATTTACTAGAAAGCAGCATTGGCATCACTAAGAATCCAGCCTATCCATCCTGTAGAGAACATCAGGGACATCACTGAGAATGCGGCCTATCGATTCACTAGAGAGCAGCAGTGACATCACTGAGAATGCGGCCTATCAATTCACTAGAGAGCAGCAGTGACATCACTGAGACTGCAGCCTATCGATTCACTAGAGAGCAGCAGTGACATCACTGAGACTGCGGCCTATCGATTCACTAGAGAGCAGCAGTGACATCACTGAGACTGCAGCCTATCGATTCACTAGAGAGCAGCAGTGACATCACTGAGACTGCGGCCTATCAATTCACTAGAGAGCAGCAGTGACATCACTGAGACTGCAGCCTATCGATTCACTAGAGAGCAGCAGTGACATCACTATTCATTACTGTATAACAAGTAGAACATACAGGGTGTCCCAAAAGATATATACACACTTCCACATGAAATATATCTGCATTAAAGCTGTATTACTAAATTTATATAGACATCAAAGGATTGGATGCTATTAGAGATGAGCTCATTTAGAGCAATTACTCGATCGAGCATCGCTTTTTTCGAGTAACTGCCTAATCGGGCGAAAAGATTCGGGGGGCACCGGGGGTGAGCGGGGGGTTGCAGGAGGGAGTGGGGGGGGGGAAGAGAGAGAGAGCTCCCCCCTGTTCCCCCTGCTACCCCCCCGCTCCACCACCCCCGCCCCCCGAATCTTTACACCCGAGTTGGCAGTTACTCGAAAAAAGCGATGCTCGATCGAGTTATTGTCCTAAACGAGCACGTTCGCTCATCTCTAATTGCTATAAGTCATGTCTGACACGGTTGCACTAGGTGCTCAAAGTAGTCGCCATCAACGTCCAGAGACTTTTCATTTTGGAGAACTTCAGCTCGAAGCAACATCGGTGCCTGCATGATCAAGTACACCTTCACCATTTTATTTGACTCTCCTGACGGCTACATGTTGGCTTTAGCAATCGTGCCACTACTGACATCTTTACAGACAAAAGCTACATATTGCCACCATATATTCAATTTGGAGCCTAGATGCCCACTATTGAGGTGTGTGTACAATGTTGAGTCTACTGAACTGACTAAGACCAATGATAAACTTTTTGTTCTGACGGTCATCCGCAGTTACTAACACAACACTGACAGCTGTCACACAAAAATATCTAAACCCCATCTGTCTACCATCATGAAGATGTTAAACTCCCAGTGATGTAGGATTGTCCTCCAGTGAATAAAGATCGGACATTTAATAATCAGGTTTATGGTTAATGTATGCCTAGGCATTAATAATCCTATACATTTTTTTGGGACATTCGTATATTGTTTATATGTGTATATAGCACTCATATATAAGAAAACATATAGGTTGCATCTGAGCTCATTATATATAGATGGAATGTTATTGCCATCCAATAAATACAATGCTGATATAATCATTCCCATTATTATCCCCCTTATCATCCTCATCATCGTACTTGGGATGTTGCCTTGAAGTGTATTAACTAGTATCTGGGAATGTGGTGAGAGTCGGTTGCGGGCTCAGTCCAGGCCGGGAATAAAAGAATGTTGTTCTATATATTTTTAAACATTAACCCCTTGCTGTCCTGCTGTTAACAGATCAGCAGGGACAACCAGTGACTGTAATAACACAGCACGTACGATGATATATTCCATGCCGTTCTAGAACTGTCTCTCCACTCGTCCGCGGTTCCTTCATCCCTCACTGCGCTGCCTCAGTGGAATCATTCCGGCCATTATTACATTCACGTTACAGCCCCGTCTCCCTCATATCAGCACATTCTCCACACGCAAAATCTTAATATCTTCCATATTACTTTCCTATATACAGATATGCCATATCTGCAGGATGAAGCGCTATCAGATACTCCATAGAATTCAGAATCGTCACAAATTTTTATCACTTTCATTTTCTCTTAGGGCTCACCCACATGAGCATATGTGCCCTGCATATTACACATGCGTAAAATACACAGTACAAAGCAAATACAGATATTTACTGCATATGTTAAATCCCCAAAGCCTATACTGGTACGCACCAAAATAGGACATACTTAGTTTTTTCATAAGCACAATACATGTGTCAAAAAAACGAAGGTGCGAGTGGCCGAACAGAAATCAATAGGCTTTACGTGCGTGAAAAATATGCGCGTAATACATGGGGCGCATACGCTCATCTGAGTGAGCCTTTACCGTAAAGGTTTAACAACTCAAAATTGTGTAGGAAAAATAAAAATCATTACAAAAAGCAGTAGTAATAAAAAGAGTAGTAAATAATAATAATCTCTGTAAAGCGTCAACATATTCTGCTGCGGTTTACAAATGGGAAACGTAACAAACAAGTAAAATGGCAAACAATTCGAAACACATATGAAAAATACTAAAAATATAAATAATGATAATAATTTTACAAAGAATAGTAATAGTAGTAGTAACTACTGAAAAAACATAATATATGAATAATACTATAATTAGTAGTAATAATAAAATGTATCATATCAAAAAGTAGAACAGATCCTCCAGCACCATCAGTGGGGATTGTTGCGCACAAGTGGCCAAAAGCTCCACCACCGCTCCAACATTCAATCAAGTATTCAAATACGCTACGGTGCCAGACATCGGACAAAAGGTGTCCGTCAAACAGCTTTCTTGCACATGTCATAAAAATACATACAGTACAGTGGCTTGAGGAAGGCCGTAGTATGGAGAAATTATCGCCTTCTCTGTATGTATTTTTATGAGACATGGGACAAAGCCGATGTTCTACCGACATCTCTCATAAATAATTTATCAGCAGTAATTATAAATATAAATGGACTATATAATTATTGGCTAGAGATACAAAGCAATTAAAAAATAATATAATAATAATATTTGTTATCCTATTGGTCATAAAAACAATAATAATCACCATCATTAAATAATTAATCAGAACTCGTGTAATATCAGCAAATATAACACTACATCATAATGTAAATATTACCGTTCCATTGTGAGATAAAAGTATTCATATGACTTTAATAATGTGTTAAAGAACCAGAAAAAATAACAATATACACAGGATAATAATAGAATAAAACAACGAATAGTAAAATACCATCAATACGGCTAGAAGTAATAATAGGAAAATAATATCAAAAGCTGCAATGCCAAAAGCAATAATAACTAAAAAACATCTATATTGCTAAAACTACTAATAATTCTGATCGTATAATTAATATTGCCATTGTTATTATTACATCTAGAGGTTCACATACTTACCGCAGTCACATGTTCAAATCAAGGAAAGAACATACATTTACAAAATAAAGAGACTAATGCAGAAGGAGAAAGCCCCCAACCTTCTAGATGTGTGTGAACCTTCACGGAGTGATCTGGGAGCAGATATAGCGCGCCCCATGCTATACATTATCTGACATCACATGATGCCTCTTACATCGTATAAACGTGCTTGGCCATAGATTCACACGCATAGGCTGCCAAGCCATGATGGGAGTCGTAGTTGGACAACAGCTGGAGAGCCGCAGATGACAGGGCTCTGCGGGAATATTATAAACTATCGTTTATATGGAAGGAAATCCAAATTCTAAATGTAGAGTCATGTTATATTCTCTGTACAATATTCATTCTGTTTGGGATTAACCTGCCGTTGTACAACCCTCAAGAAGACGCCACACCGACACACATACACCCCCAGCTTAGTACCATGTGCCACATAAGGGGGCAGTCTATGCAGGGTAAAGCCGTCCTCACATCATGTTATTACAGATAACACTGACGGTACAAAGACTGATCATCAAAACATACATAACTTATTACTGTAAGGGGTTAAACAGACAAACGCATGCGCAAATACGCTCGCCGCTACGGAGCATATTAATGCATAAATAAGTCAATAGTATTTTTTTTTACAGTTCAAACTCCATTCTATTGCGCATGCAAAAAAAAAAACAAACGCTAAAAAGATGGGCCAAGGCCTATTTTTTCTCACACGTATAGAAAATAATTGCAAGAAAGATAAGGCAAGGCCTATCTTTTCTTGTGCGTAGGAATTGCGCGTAAGAACGAAAGCATTGAAATCAATGGCTTCGCTTTATTCCATTTTGGGGCGCGATTTTCCCGCGTGCAAAACCTTCCGTAAACACATTCATCTGCCTAAGCCCTACGGGTGTATTCACGGGCGATTTTCATGCACGATTTCCGTGTGTTGTAAGATTTTAAATAGATTAATTTATATGGTGATTTATCTCACGCTGCGATATAGAAAAATTGCAGCATATCCTATTTTGGGGGGATTCCGTTCAAGAATCGCCAATTTTTCTCTTTGGGAGCAAAAAAAATATTGCATTGCACTTGCATGTAAATGCGAGTTTCATACGAGTTTGATGCAATTTTCTTTTTTTACTATTGGACCAACATGCGATTCTCATGTGTGTTTTTCACCTGCGTGAAAATCACAAGTGCAGCGATGCAATGCGTTTTTCTCACAAAGTGTATCACACTTGCATAAAAGAATGCAAGTATGATTTCGCACTCGCCCCTGTGAAAGCACCCTAAAGAAATGGCCAGAGCATGCTGGGAGTTGTAGTTTCTCAGCAGCCACAGGCTGGAGACCATTGCTGTAGAAAACCACAAGTGTGACACATGAGGCGGACGTGGCAGCTTGAATCCTATAGAAATGATCAAGATCTGTTAGGACTTTTAGTGCACAACAATGAGGATCCTTGTGATCTGCACAACCACCCCTATCATCGTGGCACGTCATGATTCAAATTTGGTCTACATATGAACATTTTTGGTGCAGACTAGAGATGAGCGAACGTACTCGTTTAGGGCGATTTCGCAATCGAGCACCGCTTTTCTCGAGTAACTGACTACTCGGGCGTAAAGATTCGGGGGGTGCCCGGGGTGAGCGGGTGGTTGCAGGGGGGGGGGGAGAGCTCCCCCCTGTTCCCCACTGCTACCCCCGCTCCACCAGGCCGGCCCCCGGCGCCCCCCGAATCTTTTCGCCCGAGTAATCAGTTACTGGAAAAAAGCGGTGCTCGATTGCGAAATCGCCCTTAACGAGTACGTTCGCTCATCTCTACTGCTGACCTATTTGTACTGGTCCTATACAATTTGAAGATGCTGATATATGAAGTCAGACGTGATGCATCAGGTCAAAATCGTTTACAAATGAGAAATGTCTGTTTAGACATTGTTTAGTATAAGGTGAGGAATTGACAAACTTGTGAAGAACAGAATAACAATAATATTGGTCTAGTGCAAAAAGACATGTTTGTAAACGAAAGAAAAGATTGATAGTTCTGTAAATAACTAATAGTTTGGCACCAAATTTCTTATTTTTGTATCTTCTATATATTCTAGCTTGATACTGTGAAAGCTGATCCTGGCATAGATGCTTGTAGTATGTAAGCTCGTTAGAGCAGGACCCGCACCCCTATTGTTTCCATCAGCTGATTACTATGTAACCGTGGTTCTGTAATGTTTGTACTTTTCTCTTTCTGTATCCCCCCTGTCTATGTAAGCGCTGCGGAATATGTTGGCGCTGTACAAATAACGATTATTAATTATTAGATATCAACCAACTGAAAGAAGCAGTGCACAACCGGAAAACATGGAGGGAGCTCACCTTTAGGGTCACCGAGGGTCGTGAACGACTAAACGGCTAACAACAACGTATATTCTTTAGCTATCTGCTAAAGGCACCTTATAGCTTGTTACATAGTAGCATGCCCGTATGTATGTATGCCAACATTGCATGTTAGTGTCGGAATGTGTAGCAATGAGCTAAAAACTATAAAATATAGCATATGATATCTAGTCTAATCAGTCTTATGTTGCTCAATCGGGTAAAGTGAAAAGTGTGGCACAGCCTTTACCTCTTCTTGGCACAATGATGATCTCTTGTAGACACTCAGTGCGGCTATGACTTCTATCTACCGGCTTCTAATTTGTAGGACTATCTATATTGTCCAGTTTATTGCATTCTTGCCTCACACGTTCTTTCACAAGAATAACGAGTTACTGAATTAATTGGATGTTAACTGTCTATTGAAGTACTGATACAATAGGATTAATGTATAATACCGCCTTTATCCATATACCGGAATCATGGATGAGTTCATCTTTATTTATCAGTTCTAGCTTTCTATTTGCTAAATTTAATTTCAAATGATCAATCATTAATATCTCTTTGATCCGTCTTCAGATTCTAGTGCATATATTTCATATGTCAATGATAGAGATATGTCATATGTGTTCAATAGACACTCAATGAACAGTATGGCAATCAAAATCCATATCAGCGATTTCTAGGGAAACTGGAACTAGATGGAATAAGTGAATGCGATACTTGTAGAAATCTACAAAGATCAAATATTATCATGCGGTCAGCAAATCTGATGTAGACCAGTACAGACAGTGAAGACTAGTTTCCAATGATTATTGCATGCAAAGTGGCCATACACCTCAGAGAGCAGCTGACCCCTAATGCACACTGGTCTGATCATGCATGTGTGCTGAATGGGAAGAGTGGCTGCCAGACACCCTCAAACACATTGGTTAGCCATCTGCCCGCGACAAAATTAGTGGGTTCAGCCAACATTATTGAGTACAGCTAGCTTTACAGTCATAGGCAAGAGTGTGGAGGATCAGGCCGGTCTATACAATGTAACAAAATGATAATAATGTCAAGTTATACAAACTGGAGATGTCATTTATATGGTGGTATATTATTATACAGAGATATTATATTATTTATACTGGGATATTACATGATAGAGAAATCCTACATGGTTTATATAGGGATATTACATTATAGAGAGCAATTATATTATTTACATAGAGAACTACTGCATTCAGCATTCCAAATATAAACTGTTTAATAAGCTACATCATGTCTACCTAGAGCCATAGATGCAATCATATAAAGCACCATTCACTTTTGCATCAGAGGCTCCATTGCAAATCCAGCACAAAACCTTGGATGCAATAGTGCAGATAAACACCATTATAGCCGGATAAACACCATTATAGTCAACAGGTCGTATCCAGCTCAGTTCAGGTCTGGTGGTTCTGGTATTTTCATTGTTCGGCTCCAAACAATGGAAATGTCGCTGGAAGGTTAAGCACAGGTGTGAATGAAGCCTAATGGTCCTTTTACATGGGTCTCCAAATACTCATTCGGCCAACAATCAGATCATGTAAAGGGACCAAAGATCAGCCACGGAAGGAGCAAATGCTTGTTATTTGACGGATCAGCTCGTTTACGTGATCATAAATATGCTCGCTCTGACTTCTTCTCATCCGCCCTTCCGTAATGTCTCCTTGGATGTCTACCCCACTTCTTTATTTGCTGTCGTTTTGTTATATATGACGCCGTGGTTTGGCGCTCAGTACTTGGTTTCTATTTTATCACACAGTACCTATTTCTACAGATGGATGTCTCGTTTGTTTGTCTTAGGTCCGGACGATAAAAACTGGGAAATGCTCCATTACGTTTCCAAGCAGACATGATAAGATATTGTGTGATTATATTTTTGTACGGACCTACTTTTACTGCAAAGATCTTT
The DNA here is from genome assembly GCA_035609135.1 of Eleutherodactylus coqui. Classification (NCBI taxonomy): domain Eukaryota; kingdom Metazoa; phylum Chordata; class Amphibia; order Anura; family Eleutherodactylidae; genus Eleutherodactylus; species Eleutherodactylus coqui. The sequence continues at coordinate 35,870,989 of CM069408.1, forward strand.
TTTTTTTAGGTATCTTGATGTTGAGGCCTCTTTGTTTTGTACTTTCTGCTTTTCTGTATTTGTTTGGACTCTTTTGTTGTTATTTTTATAAGTGTATTTTTGAAAAATGTAATAAAATGACAATTCTAAAAAGAAATGCTCGCTGCTCGAGTTCAATCCTCCTGTGCAAACTGGGAGATGTGCAGCTGATCAGCACCAGCTGTATGGGGACAAGCCATCGGTCGCCCTCATAGTGCAGATCATCTGACCGCGTACACAGAGGTAAGTGGTCATTGGTAAAGGCAGGTCCATAAATATCTGACCTATTTTTCACTCATTTATCTTCAATTTTACACGCAATTTTCCAGCGTGTTTGATGCATTTTGTGTGCAAATCGCACAATATGAATCAGATTTACTTGCATTTTTCATATCCGTGAAAAAAAATCGCAAGTGGTTCCAACCGTTAAAATTATATGGAAAAGTGCAAGGCGCGCAATTGTGCTGCAACGTGTTTTCACACTGTCATTGGCAATAATGGGAAGTAACAGAAATGCCCAAAAATACTCGAACTTGCCAGTAAAAAATTGCTCAAGTAAATTAACCCACTGAAAACAATGGCTCTATTCATGTGCGCGTTCTGTCCATCACGCAATACGCAGAACTCAGACGTGAAAATCGCCTGTGTAAATACAGTCTAAGGACTCCTGCACACGAGCGTATTTGCGGGCGTAAAATTTACGTACAAAATGCGCAGGGAATGAAGCCCATTGATGTCAATGAATTCATACACGTTTTCCAAGTTTGCAGACACATTTGTCCCGCGCGCAAAAAAATAGGACCTGCTCTATCTTTCTGCACCCTTGTGCAGTAAAAGTCCCAATAGAGGTGTATGAGAGGTATATAAATGCACGTGCAATGCACAACAGGATGCGAAATACACTGCGCAATTCCGTGAAAAAACGAACACATCATTAAGCTAAACAGCCATTTAAATCAGGTCGTGCTTGTGTGCAGCGCACAAATGAACATGCCCTGCGTGCGCACAAAGTGCAGCAAAATATGCTGATATGTGTGCAAAAAAAGCCACTCGCATAGCACAAATACGTTGCGCCAATGCATGCGCAAAAAAAGGCATACACCCTGTGGAGAAGCCCTAATATATATATCTTCACATTCTCCTTATCTACAATATACATACACAAATGCGAGTTCAGATATAAACCACTAGTATATACTGCATATTCACCCTCACACATACATATAACATATTTGGGATATATATATCCTCAATAGATTCTGTAGGTAAGTACACATGCATCCCTTTACGCACTGCTAGCTATACCCCCTATGCTGTACATACTATACATATACTGGTCCACATTTACTTACGCCAGGTCTTTTGCTGCTGACGTCACGTGTTCTAAATGTGATATTTTAGTACTAAAACAGTTGGCTTTTGGAAACTGTAAAATGACATAAAAGTGAGCGCGGTTTTTGCTCCGTAGTTTCGGCTAGATTTCTTCACTAGAATAGCAAGAAATTGTGCTAATTTTACTCAGAGCAGATGTCGTTTTTATTTCTTCACTTTCAGAGAGCTAAAAATGCACCAAATATGTTTAGAGGCGTCAACTTTATAATACATTTGGCACAAATCACTTTAACCGTCTCCTGTACTGAGACCGTGGGCTTGTGACTGCTACGTCTGTATACCCTGACTTATACACACACACATACAGTATGCTGTAAATACTTGTACGTACACAGAAAGAAACCTACATTATATATAATATACTGTACACATATGCGTACATATACCTATACACAGTATATACATTACCTGTTTCCCCTAAAATAAGACAGTGTCTTCAATTAATTTTTGCTCCAAAAGATTTCACTTTTTTACATGTATAGCTGCCTGGACACTATTTAAATTTACTTTTTTTTATTAACTATAACTGGGGCTTATTTTTGGAGTAGGGCTAATAGTTTAAGAATCCTCAAAAATCCTGAAAAAGCATTCTGCATCCTCAAAAATTCTGAAAAATCATGCTAGGGCTTATTATCAAGGTAGGTCTTATTTTCAGGGAAACTGTATATATAGAAACACAGTATACACATATGGCTATATGCACATTATATATATATATATATACAACCTATGTATACTATCGAACAGAATGAAATGTTCTTCTTGCCCATAGCCCATAGCCACTAATTATTTATTAATTAGCTCAAACCGCTGAGGTAAAATGAAAGCTGCTCTGTGATTGGTTTATATCACACCATAAACCTGCAGGCCCTAACATGAGAAGTAGAAGAGGGGGTTCACATACTTACCTTAGTCATAGGAGAATATACAGGAAGCAACAAAGATGTACAGAATAAAGAGAATGATACGCAGGGTCGGCCACGGAAGAATAGGCCAGCACCCCACTCTTATGAAAGCTGTCTAAACTAAAATATGTTTTTGTTGCCCATAGCAACCAATCATAGCGCAGCTTTCATTTTACCTCGGCAGTATAATAAATAGCAACCAATCACAGGGCAGCTTTCATTTTACCCCAGCAATATAGGAAAGAGTATGGCATCGGGCTAATTTTCCGTGGCCCATCCTGTAGAAGAATCTTGCCCTGAGAGCTTACAACCCACTAGGGCAGGCGCGTAACTTGAAGCTCCTGGGCCTGAAGGCAAAACCTGTAACAGGGCCCCCAACTATAATTCTTTTTTCATAGTACTGGGCTCCTTACATGGAGAAGAGAGGCCTTATGGGCCCCCTAAGACTCCTGGGCCCGGGAGCAACCGCATCCCCGGCATTCCCTATAGTTATGTCCCTGCTGTACATGATTCTCTGACATCATACCATAACATTTATGGCATAAATATTGCTATTACATCCCATATACATGATGGTAGATGTATAATATGATGCCTGGTGCTGACTCCTACATCATATATACATGTGAGGCTATAGACACATGCAGGCTATCAGGACATGCTGGGAATAGTAGTATTTCTACAGCTGGAGAGCTGCAGATGGCAAAGATACAAGCTGGAACAAGGGTCAAGATACAACAGTGCTATACATCTATACGTGCATACTGCATATGGATCTAATACGGGTTCCATACAGCACCACCTGTATGGAGAAGCCAACTACAGATGTATACTATAATATAATATATCATAGGGTATTATTAGACAGTATGGAAAATGGGACAGGGGATGAACAAAGGGGGCCACTGGCCTATCTACAGAATGTGGTCTATCTATATACGAGTACCTGTATATAGATCTATCATATCTATACTGAGAAAATCACCTAACTATACTACATGGTAATATGGACCAAGATACTATATATACATATACAATACATGAGGCATTTTATATGTACAATGCATATAGTTCTAAACTCCCTACATTATACATCAAGTGTCATTAACTGCATGTATATGTCATTGTCATTATAACCTCTGTATATATTATATTTTGTAATGGCAGTGATACACTGTATCTGTGTGTATCATGGTGATTATAAAAAAAAACCCTTTGTATATATCAAAATCACAAATAAAAATTCTGTATTATACATCCTTATGATTCTAAACTCTGTAAATGATGTCACTTTGATTATAAACTATGATTGTTCTAAACTCTCTGTATATTATACAGTATATCTGTGTCATTATAAACCCTCTGTATATTTTACATCATTGTGATTATAAACTGATTGTCGACTATAAATCTGTATATTGTGCCAGTGTCATTATAAACTCTCATTATATTACATATTATTGTGAGTATAAACTCTCATTATATTATATAGCACTGTAATTATAAACTATTTGTATATTATGAACGATTGTGATTGTAAACTATTAAATGTCATTGTAATTATAAACTCGGTACATTATATATCAGTGTGAGTATAAGCTCTTTGTATATTTTATATCATTGTTATTATAAACTTGCCATATAGCGTACAATATATCATTGTGATTTTAAACAAACTGTATATGAGTGATTATAAACTCTCTGTATATCATATATCAATGTCATCATTATACATTCTATATTATATATCATTACTACAAACTAATGGTATATTATATATGAGTGATTCTAAACTCTTTCTGTATTATACACCAGGGCCATGATAAAGTCTCTGCATATCATACAGCATCGTGATTATACACTCTCTGTATATTATATATCAGTATGATTGTAAACTCAGTATACTATACATCATTGTGCTTTCAAACTGTGTACTAAATATAAGTGTCACGATTAACTTTGTATATTCTATATCAGTGTGATTATAATAAACTCTACATATTATATACATCATAGTCATTATAATACCTTTGTGTAATATATATCATTGTGAAGCTAAACAGTAGATTACATATCAGTGTCATAATCAAGCTCTCTGTATATTATTTGTCAGGGTCATTAGAAACGTCAAATTATATATCAATACGATTTTAAACTCTCTGAATATTCTATAAACTTGTTAGAAACTCAGTAAATAATATACCAGTGCAATTACAAACTCTCCTAATAGTATATATTATTTTTTTTTCATGTTATTGTCAAAAAAACACTCTACTTGTTATAAATAACTGATTATAAACAGTTTATGTTGTATATCAGTGTTACTATAAACTATATTACATATGGCTGTAGTTTACAACCTTCTGTACTGTATATTATGTATTTGTAGTATTGTAACCTTTTTTGTATGTTATATATGTTTCATTATAAACTATATGTTTTATCTATAAGTGTAATTAACATTGTAATTATAATTGTTCTGTTGAATATATCATGGTATTACACAAGTGATATATATAAGTACAGTTATAAATATATTAATAATCGGTACATCATAATTATATCAGTGTATTCAGGAACTCCCAGTATATCATACATTATCTGTGTGCAATTAGAAACGACACAAATAAGCAGTATGATTATAAACTTTCGTTATAATGTACTCCAGTATGATTGTAAATGATCTGTACGTTATATTATCGTAATCTCTGTGTATTACGTAGGAGTGTTAATTATAATCGCTACACATTATACATCAGTGTGAAAAATATTATATACCACTGGGAACATCAACTGTGTGAATATTATATATCAATGAGATTACATATATATGAACTGAATGTTGATTATGTTATTATAAGTCATTGATGTAACGCGTTTGTGTATGTATATATACAAGGACGTGTCTATTACACAGGACTGTGATTATAGACAGGTTATATAGAACTACGGAGACTGCAGGGGAGAGAATATATGGGGAAAGCATGGCTGAACGTATAGGATATGTGATACACTGCACATTATAGTATATATGGGGAAGGGCAGAGAGAGTAATTCATCTCACACCAAGACATGCCCCATAATCATCAGTTCCTATAAGGAGGAACATACATACAATAACAATTCGTATATGAAGACATATATTTCATCATGTAGATAACATAGAGTAGAGATTCCATTGCGGTAATGCGGATAACAATTATATAGGGACAGATCACCTCCTATACATGACCTCTGACCTCTGGCCACTAGTGACCCCAGTGAGGACAGGACACCTGCGGATGGAGCTAAGTCACCAACTAATGCCACAATGTAACAAGTGGCTGGAGCACTGTGTAGAGCCGAGTATACTGCAAAGTATAGAACCAAGTATAGAGGCGAGTGCCTAGCCGCTTATAGAGCAAAGTATAGAGTCAAGCATAGGCCCGGGCATAGAGCCTAATATACAATAATAGGACCCAGTATTAGTCAAGTAGAGAGCCAATAATAGGTTCCTGCATAGAGCCCAGAGTATTACAGTTTATAGAGCACCAAGTATAATCCCGGGTATAGAGTATAATATATAGCCAATAACAATGCTCATTATAGATCAGGGTATACAGCCTATAATAGAGCCAAGGGCAGAGCTAATAATAGATCGCAGCATAGAGCCAAGGGCATTACCGCTTATAGAGCCGAGTATAGGCCCGAATATATAGTCTAATATATAACTAATAGCTGTGCTCATTATAGAACAGAGTATACAACCTATAATGGAGCCAAGTACAGCGCTAATAATAGGTCTCAGTATACAGCCGCGTATATTACCACCTATAGAGCCGAGTATAGATTTGGGTATGCGCCGAATATTTAGCGGATAACAGCGCCCATTATAGAGCAAAGTATAGACAGAGCCGATAATAGAGCGGAGTACAGAATTCGAATGAGGTTTCGGTATACAGCAGACTATAGGATAATAAAGCTTAGGGTATATCCGAAAACAGTGCAGACAGCCCATAACTGGGCTCAGTATAGAGCAGAATATCGGATAATAGGGTGAAGTATAGAGCCTATTATAGAGCTTAATATACATTCCATGATAGAGCTAACAGTACAACAAAGAATGGGATAATAGGGTGAAGTATAGACCCTAATATCCATTACAGTATAAAGCGAATAGTTGGGCCCAGTATATAGCAGAGAATATGATAATATAGTCAAGTATAGACCCTGGTATACATCGTGGTATAAGAGCCGGCCACGTATAGAGCTCTGCAACGAAGTTCCCAGAGAACCAATCCAGCAGAAACACAAGCAGGCCGGCGGGAAGTTATGGTATAGCACAAGGTATACATTATGAAATGGTATAATTGTACGATATACGCAGGGTAACATATTGCTCGCTGTGTGTTATTTATAGTGTATCATATGTTATATAGATGCGATTATGTGCTGTGCATTGTACGTTATATTATTTGGCTAGTTCTTATATTATTTATTTAGTTATACATGTGTAATTTACAGTGTAACATGTTGGTGTATTACATATGTTATGTATTATGTATATTGTGGTACGTATCTTGCACGCTAGATAAGCTATGTTACAAAAGTGTTATATGTTATATATTATGCGCTGTGTGCCTTGTACTTTGTATTATTTATGTGTTATGTATGCTGTGTGTTTCTAGTAGAAAAAGTGCTATTTGTTTTATATTGTATGCATGTTATGTTATGTATTATGCGCTATATCCGGCACATTGTATGTTATTTATTTTGTATTATAGGTATGTTATGTTATGTATTATGTGTCGTGTACCTTGTACATAGTGTGCTATTCATTTTGTATTACATTACGTTACATGTTATATATACTATCACTATGTATCTTGTATTATGTATGTTATTTTTATGTGAAACTTGTTTAATATGGGCTGCGTGTCTAGTACGTTTATTATATATGTATTACCTTATTATGTTATCTCATATGATGTTTATGTGTTTGTACAGTACTTGTTGTGTAATATCTAGTTAGCACTGTATTGCATCCAGTAAGTCTTTATATATTAAGCCCTGTGTATCTTACATATGTGTTATCATATATGTGTTGTCAATTATGTGCTGTGTGTCTTGCAAGTTTTATGCAGACACAGAAAATGATCCAATTCATAGGCGGTAGCTGTTTTTGGACATATATTCCTGATATATGCGATGATCTCATGTCACTATATGTTAAGCCAAAACGTGATCCAAAACACCCATCCTACTTACAGACACCATAGATTCAGAGAGGCATAGGCACAACCCTTATATGATGTCTCCTTGCTTAATATAGACGCTCAATATAGTGGATCAAACCGTCCCTCATAGGGGCCTGCATCCCTACACAAATGTGTTCAGTCTTGTAAAGCGTGAGGGCATTTAATAGTAGAATCCCATGTAGTTACGCTTAGAAATATAACACCGGAAAGTCATATAATACTGAGTGGTCGCATATAATGATATAATAATGTACCAGGTGGTGACATATGACAATATATTGCAGGGTAGTCATATATAGGAATATACTACCGGGCAGTTACAGATAACAATATAACAGCAGGCAGTCACATATAACAATATACTACCGGGCAATCATATATACTGCCGGGATATCACATATAGATAATAATAGAAGTCACATATACTATCCATATCAGGCGGACACATAAAAAAATATAATATATTGCAACCACAAACAATAATAAAATAGCCGGCAGCCGCATATAAAGAAAAATACTAGGCAGTCACGTATAGGAATATAACCCCAGGCATGTATACGCATATTTAGTCGCAGCGTATAATGTCGTGACATCAAGCAGTAATATATAGTTAAATATATTATTTTACCAGGCGGTCGGTTTTAGAGAAATAATACCAAACGGCTACATATAATACTACAATAACGGTCATATACAGGAGAATAATACACGACGGTCAAATATGAAGATATAGTACCAGGAAATCACATCGAAGGCTATAATATCAGCTATATGTATATAGGGATAGAATATAAAGCAGTCACATTTTGGGATATAATACCAGTGGACTACACTTTTTATATAAAGTCACCACTTAATGGGATATAATACCAGGAAATGGTATACAAGGGTATTTTACCAGGCAGTGGTATACAGGAGTGTAAAATCAGGTAACCACATGAAGGTTATAATACCAGACTACCATATAATGGGGTAAAATAACAGGCAGTACTTTACAGTGATATAATACCAAACCGTGGTATACAGGGATGTAAAACCAAGCCACCATGTAATGGGGTATAATACCAAGCAGTTGTATACGGTGGTATAATACCCGGCTGGCACATAATGAGGTGCAATATCAGGCAATAATATATAGGGGTAAAATTAATATATGGGGGTAAAATACCAAGTAGTCACATATAGTTATTTAACATCAAACAGCCACACAGGGTTATATATAACACTGCTAGGTCACATATATGGAATACAATGCCAAGCGACCATATATAGGAGTGCAATAGCAGGCGATCACATATTGGTGTATAATACCAGGTGGCCATTTATAGGAGTACAATGCCAGGCCAAAGTATATAGAGGTGTAATACCAGGTGATCACATATAGGGGTATAATACTAGCAGTAGTATATAGGTCAATGCTACCAGGCAGTCACACATATGGGTATAATACCACTAGGTCACATATCAGACAGTAATGTATAGTATTGGGGACATACATGCAGGTTTTGGGCTGTACCCTCCTGATACTTACCGGGGTTGAGATCCAGACAGGCTCCCGCGTCCTCTCCTTCCCCCAGGTCCCCCTGTGGGCTCAGTCCGTCCATGGAGAGATCCAGGCCCTTGTCCGGCTCCCAGTCCCGAAGTTTCCTTTTTTTGTGCCCCCCGATCAGCGCCTCCACCGAAAATGCATGAGCCCTGGAGCTGAGAGTGACCCCCGGGCATCTCCTCCTGTCACTCATGGTCCTGCAAGCCGGAGCCCTACATGTGCCCTCCTGCCCCACTGACTGCTGAGCCCGCACTGCTGCAGTGTCCGGGGCCGGGAGGGCTCCACACCCCCCAACTCAATGACTGACAGTCCCAACCTAGAGGGGGGGAAGAGGGGGATCCAAATATGTCCACACAGTGCCCTCCCCTACACACAGCATTAACCCCCTATGCTCCAAGTGACGTAGCAGGAGTCAGATCAGGACACCCCAATATAAGAGGGACCCCTCAACTCTGCTCCATCAGTGTATATACACAGCATTAACCCCTACTGCTCCACTGTACTGCTATTATATTTCTGTAAACTCATGACACGGAAATTATCCCACTTCTCATCCAAAGTTATACAGTGACCCCTAAATGCTAACTTCCTCCACATACCACCCACAGTAACTCATGTGCACCCCACTTTCAATATCCACTCGGATTTATAGACAGGAAGACTTCTTCCAGTACTCACATGTACAGTCATTCTATGCCCCCACTCAAAATCCTGTGCTGCTATCTATACTGCATTAACCCCTGCAGCACACATTCCTTCAGTCATGAGCCACCAAGTCAGGATGTGATACAATGTAACATAACAATAAACATAAAAACAATTATAAAAATGATATTGCACCAAAGAGCGGCAGCCACCAATATACAGATGTAGTAGAGGCAGATATCTAGAAAAAAAGAAGTAATATATTGGTCAGATATGGATATAGTAAATGTCCCTGGAAGTTATATCAGAGCTGGAGCGATTGATTTCAGTCACATATGGATGCAAATGTCTTTGGGGGTTCCTAGCATCGATAGGGGATACTGCAGTCAGCCCCTCCGCAGGCTAAAAATGGCTGATAAAAGAAAACAGTAGATCGCTTGCACGTATTCTGCAATCAGCCCCTGCAAATGCAGAACAGTAGATTGCATTCACCTGTTCTACAGTCAGCATCCCCCCATGATTTAAAGTACTCACCAGTTTTACATTCAGCCTCCCATATCATTTTCTAGATAATCCAGATCTATAGTTATATATAAATCACATGTAAACCAATATAAAACACACTATATCCACATAGACATCACACATACAAATAATTTACATAATCCACAGTTATATCCACATAGACATCACACATACAAATAATTTACATAATCCACATCTATATTCATATATACATCACACATACAAATTATCTAGATAATCTACATCTATATCCACATATGCATCATACAAATTATCTAGATAATCTGTATCTATATATACATTAGGGCAGATGACCATGATTGTGCAACGTTTTGTGTGCATGATGCCCGCAAAAAGAAAAGTGGCAAAACAAATGCATTAATTTCAATGGTTTCATTTTCACTTGCGTGATTCTCGTGCGATATTACTATACATGAGGGAAAAAAATAGGCCTTGCCCTATCTTTCTCGTATGTAGTGTTTATTATATGTGCGAGAAAAGATAGGTCCGGCCCTATTTTTCAGCTTTTTTTTCTTCTCCACGCAAAGTTTAAACAGTAAGACTTTGGACTGGTTCATGCACGAATACGCTCCATAGCGGCAAGTGTATATGCACATACACCCATCTGAAGAAGCCCTCACGCATACCACACATGACACACAATATCCACATATGCATTACATATACAAGTTATCTAGATAATCCACACCTATATCCATACATACATTACAGAAACCGTTCAATCAACAGTATATTACACAGTCTATGGCCGGCAGTATTTGCGCACGTAAAATTTACACACACAATATGCAAAGAATAGAACCCATTGATTTCAATGGGTTTGTTCACAATTCTGTATTTTCTATGCACGTGTTGCGCAAATAAAAACACAGCATGCTCTACTTTTCTGCTAATTTCTGCATCAAAGATCCTCATAGACGTCAATAGGGTGCACAAATGCACGCGCAATACACAATGCGATGCATGATACGCTGCGTAATTCTGCTGGAAAAAGAACACATCTGGATCTAATTAGCTATTTCAAGTGGTGCGTCTTGTTTACCACATGCAAATGAACATGCCCTGTGGGCGGAAAAAGTACAGTAAAAAGCGCCAATATACTCGCAAAACAGCATTATTCGTTCCATAAAAATGCAGCGTTGAGGTGCGCACAAATGCATGTACATTTGTGTGAAGGAGCCCTCTATCCATATATGCATCACACAAGTTCTGTCCAGAAAACACACAGCTATGTCTATATATATCACACCTACAGTTCTATCTAGTAGATGCACAGATATATCCACCTGCATATCACACATGCTTTCTATCAAGACAATCCACATCCACATACAGCTCCATGTAGATGATAGTCATAGGCCATATACATCACAAATACTGTCCTATCTAGATAGTCTACCATTTATGCATACTACTGTATATACAATTGCATGTCGATACTAACAACCAATTTCCTTAAATACTGTACCTTATACATATAGGTCAATCTAGACAATCCTCATCTGTGTCTATATATACATCAGAAATACTGTTCCATCTACAAATGTATGTAGCTATTCAAAATCAGTGTCCATATGCAGTATACAGCACACATACAGTTTTATCTTGATAGTGCACGTCTGTATCCATATGATATACATACATACATATATATATATATATATATATATATATATATAATGTATAGTGTATATCATACATACAGTTTTATGTAGATAATGTATTTGCATATTCATATATACATCATGCATACAGATCTATCTAAATAAGCCACACGTCCCGTAGGTCGATACATATTCCACAAATACACTACTATGTAGACAATACACATCTATATCCCCACATTTATCATACATACAGTACTGTCTAGATAATAGATATCTATACCCATATGCACAGTACATTATACGTGTAGGTCTATCTAGATACATCAGATACATCGGTCTATTCAGATCGTTCACAGCTACCTATACATTACACATACATACTCTCCAGATGACATTCGTCTACAATATATCCACGTGTACAACACAAAATACATTTCTATCTAGATCGTACTCATTTATATTGATATACACATCACAGATACAGTTCTGTCTAGATAATGCTCATCTATATTCATATATACATCATAGATATAGTTCTGTTCAGATAATACATATCTATAGCACACATACAGTTTTATCTAGATAACTTACACCTATATCCATATATACCCCACACCTATAAGGTTCTATTTAGATAATCTACATCTATATCCATATATACTTCATACATCCAGCGCTATCTAGGTAATCCTCGTCCATTTACATGAAGTTCTCATATTTATAGTTCTATCTAGATAATACATGTCTATTTACATATATACAATACACATATAGTTCTACCTGGGTAATCCTCATCTATGTCCATATATATATATGCATTACACTTTATATGTTCTATCTAGTTAATATACATATCTATTTACATATATACTGTATATTCGTTGTGTGACAGTCCGAGGATGATGTTTCGGTGCCTTTGGTTTCGGCTCTGGGCGATAGAAGGGTTCTGCTGTCGGATTATTCCGAAATTCGCGGATTTCTTGTTCCTATAGAGACGCTGCGACAAATTCAAGGGCGAGAGCTCTGCACACAGCAGGAAGAGGACGCGATCGGAGCAGAGAGATGATACAGTAATATTCAGTACCAGGACACAAAACCTACAGGATGCTGCAGATTAGAAGTATATACTGTACAATAAATGATATTATAGGTTATAGAAAATTATATTTCAGGTATCCCTGTACATTATATGATAATATACGATTATTATATATGATGTATGAGGAGTGTATATCATGTATCAATGTAGAATATATATTATATTTAATGAACTGTATGAGGATTATATATTATACCTAATCATACACTAATGTTACATGATTATATGTATTAGCAGTATATATTATGTTTTGCTGTGCAATATATAATATAGGATTATTACAGTGAGGTATGAAAATTATATATCCTGTTGCACTGTACCATACATATTATAGGATTATGATATGTGATGTATGAGAATTATACATTCTGTTTGACTGTACATTAAATATTACTATAGAATTATGATATGTGATGTATGAAGATTATAGATCCTGTTTCACTGTACATTGTAAATTATTATAGGATTATGATACTTGATGTATAAGCACTATATCCTATATCAATGTACAATATATAACATTCTAGGATTATTATATGTCATGTATCACTGGATAGAATGTGTTGTATGAGGATTATACTGTATATAATTTAACACTGTAGAATATATATCATATAATTAATATATGTTAGGATTATGTTTCATGTATCACTGCATAATATTATGGGCTATTATATGTGACGTATGAGGATTATATATTCTGTACTACTGTACAGTATCTGATATTTTAGGATTATTACATATATATAATTTATTAGTGTATAACATATAATATTAAATTTTAATGAGATGTATGAGTACTACATATTTTATTTCACTGTACATTATATAACAGAGTTAATATAAGTGATGTATGAATATTATATATCATGCATTATTGTACAATATGTACTATTATAGGATTATTATATGCAAAGTATGAGAATTACATATTAAGGTTTGCTGTACATTATATAATACAACATTATCACTTGTGATAGGATTATATATCATGTATGAATGTGCTTTGCATAATATTACATGACTGTTATATGTGACCTATGAGTAGTACAATATCACTGCACATTATACAAGATTATATAAATAGGATTATTTGTTCTGTATAAATGCTGTTTACCATATATCACACTGCACAATATTGATGCAGGATGATTTTGTATCATGTATTATTTACTGCACATTACATAAGATTATCTGATTGTGTTATTATGATAATTACATATTATGCTTCACTATACAATATGTAATATTATAAGATTATTACATTTGATGTATGAAGTCTATATATCCTCTATAATTGTAGAATATATAATATTAAAAATCTATCATATGTGTTATATAGGGATTATATATCATGTAATATTTCACAATATACAAGTGGACCCTGAATTCTGAATATTAATTGGTTTAGAAATGACCAATGTAACTGAAACTATTGTATGCTGAGATCATAACTCTATGGAAAACTGGTAACTAGTTCTGAAGCTCCAAAATTTCACCTAAAAGTAAAACAAAATAAAGAGTAAAGCAAATTAAGCAGATAACTAATACATGTAAAATAAATTCTTAAACAGTGAACCAGAAATTGAAAAGGAGTTGCAGGCATCTGGTGCACAAAGGAGCAGCTCATTATAGTGCAGGTAAAGGGCAGTACAGAACATACAATATGGTACTGCAGAGAGGTGCTACTAGACAGCCAATCAGCACCTGCACTTCAGTAATACAGGTGTTTGACCAGTGAAATGCCTATGCTGATTGGCTAGATTTTCCAGCAAAGTGCATATGCTGCAGAACCAAGCTGTCTAAGCATTGTATGTTGAATCTGGCTTCAAGTTACAGTGGCCTGGGAAATACCATTGTATGTTGAAAATATTGTATTCTTAGGCCATTGTAACTTGAGGGATCACTGCATAATATTATATGATTATTATATGTGAAGAATTAGGGTTGAATATCATATCACTGTGCTACATAAAATACTATAGGATTATTAAATAAACTGTGTGAGGATTATTTATCATGTATTACTTTACAATATGTATAATATTATAGCAACATCACATGTGATTATAAAGATTATATACTGTATATTACTCTGCAATATATCAAATTCTGGGATTATTATATGAGATGTATAAGAATTATATATCATGTATCACTGTACAGTCTAAAGTATTATAGGATTATACCATGAAATAAATGATTATACAGTATGTCATGTATCACTGTACATATGTGGTATCACAGGGATATTTTAGATCAGTATTTATCACTGATATTTGGCATAATTCATATATATCACATTTAATAATCTTATGTCTACTCTTAATCTTATACATAATCTAATAATATACATGGAGACATGTGATATATAATCCTCATACATACCATTAACATCCAAATGATATAGTATTGTGATACCTGACATATAATCCTCATACATCACAAATAATAATAATTTTATAATATATACTGTATAGTGATAAACAATATACATTTCTCAGACATCACATGTAATACTTTTATATAATGTATCGTGATACATGATATTTAATCTTCATAATCACATACAGTATAGTAATCCTATAACATACATATGTTACAATGATACATGATATTACATGATAGATAATCCTCATACATCACATAATAATCCTATAATATATATTCTACAGTGACAAAAATGTAATCTTTATACATCTCATACTATATATTAATCCTCTATTATATATTGTACAGTGATAAATGATATACAATTCTCATACATCACATATAATAATCCTATGTTATAAATAGTACAGTGACATGGTAATGTAATTGTCATACATCCCAAACAATAACTCTATATTATATATTGTCCAATGATAGATTATATTTTATCCTTATACATCACAAATAATAATCTTATATTGCACACTGATACACAATATATTGTCCTCATACACCACATAAAAACCCCTATATTACAGATTATACAGTAACACATTGCATATAGTCCTCATGGATCACATATAAAAATCCTAAAATATTATAAATTGCAGAAGTACATTATACATAATTCCCATGGATCACATATAACACAATATTATATATTATACAGCAATACATGATATGTAGTTATCATACCTCAAATATAGAAATCCTATATTATATATTGTGTAGAGAAGCGCATTGGAATAAATTGGTGCTATACAAATAAAGATTATTATTATATTATTATTATTTTATAGTCCTCATGCCCCCAAACCCTTTGATATTTTATATACACTTCTGATATACTATTCTCATATATAACATATAGAAATCCTAAAAGATTATATATTATGTTGGATATTGCATATAAATTTGTGCATATAACTCAAGATTGAGCATTGTGGATGTGGATACTATATACCTGTCATAAGGCTAAGGTAGATCATTATAGTCCCTGCTGATGTACTATTCCTAATTTTTATTCTGAGGTGTATGTTATATAGTATAATATTATATTACTCTTACAAAACCAGACTGAACGCCCCTTTAATTCGAACCTCTCATTGCCGCCTCCAAGACTTCTCCAGAGCAGCACTAGTCCTCTGGAACGTACTACCCCCAAACTATCCAGGCAATTCCTGAAGCACAAAACTTCAGGCGTGCCCTAAAAACGCACCACTTCAGGGAGGCATACCACATCCCCTAAACCAAACCCCTCTGTACTCCGCCTGATAACATGCTCCCTGACCTACCGACTGCAATCCCAGCTAGCCGTAATCAACCACCCCCTGCAGTCATACCGATTCAGCCACTATACGGCCTGACCATTGTCTATGTGTATAACATCCCTCACTCTCCACCTCGCCATACTGTGCACATCTCCAGCCCCTCTACCTTCTGTATCACCCCATTACCTGTAGTATGTAAGCTCGTTGGAGCAGGACTCTCACCCCTACTGTTTCCATCAACTGATTACTGCATGTAACTGTGGTTTTTGTATTTTTGTCTTTCTGTATCCCCCTGTCTTTGTAAGCGCTGCGGAATATGTAAGCGCTATATAAATAAAGATTATTATTATTATGTCCACTGATGTACATTATTACTCTAGCAGAAAATTACTGAGCACAGCTACTTTAAATCCATATTCTCTGCTATATGGAAGGATGTAAGACACAGTAAAGCATCATCTGATTATTCTGACTCTACCCTCCATCTTTATTTCTTCATTAGCTTTACTGCTTTTCTCACAGATTTTTCATTTTGTTTAAGCACACAAAAAAGTCATTAACTTCAAGGGGTATTCCATTTGTGAAGCGATTTTTCAAAAATACCAGATATGAAAGCTGTTTGCGTCATGTTTATGCACTGCTGGCTTTAGGTATAGATCGAGCAGCCATTACCTTCTTATCCAGTCTTCCATTTCTGATGTTTCCCCACATCGCTATTTTCCAATATGGCCGCTGCATCCCTGCGGACATGCAGCTTGAAACTACATTTCCCACAATTCCCTGTTCTGTACTTCTTTCCTGTGCACATCCCCACTAAATGCTGCCCTGCTATTGGTCAGAAACTGGTCCTGAGAGTTGAAGAGCAAAAAAGTCATCTCTGGTCATTCCTACTGAGCATGCCCGACCTGTAGCGCGGGAATGCCAACAGGACGTATCCATGGCAACCTGAATAAACACTTCTGAATTGCCAGAAGCAGGTGATAGTTTTTAGAACTACAGAAGCAGAATCCCATTGCAAACTTTAATAACCTTTGATTAATATTCATTTGACAGCAACTTTGCATAACCGAAACAGAATACCCCTGCGGTCACATGACATTTTCCTGGCATCATCGTCCAGATGAAAGGAGCCATGATGTCAGGAGAACAAAACCTGATCGCTGTGACCTCTGATTGGCTGCAACAGTCAGGTGGTAGCCGTTCCTAAGCGAAGATCGGGAGGATCGCGGGGCTGCAGTGCTGCATCGCCAGGAAGAGGATGGGTAAGTACCACTGCTTCTATTTTTTTAACAGATGTGGGTCAAAAGACGGATTCTGCATGTGGGAGCCTGCAATGCAATCAGACTCTGACAGCAGCCGACGTCTACGCGTACCTGTATTTTCACTTCATCAGTATAGCGGATGGTCATGGCGAGCCACCCTCAAACATGCACAGTACAGATTTTCTTCTATTTTTTTTCCCACCAGGCAATGACGTGGAAGCCGCGACCTGTCCTCAATGTTAATTGTGGACGGGCCGCAGGTCAGGGGGCTTCCATTGACCTCAATGGAAGCCGTCCACACGGAATCCACACAAAAATGGGGCATGCTGCAATTAGTTTCTACGGGTGTGCCGGAAAAAGTGTTTTTTTCATAGCATGCTATGGACGGTATTTGCTGCAGATCCATGGTGCGGACAGTCACTGCGGATTCTGCAGCAAAAATCTGTTCCATGTGCAGGCGGCTTTAAGGTAGATAGAAGATAGACTACTATCTAATCTGCTCATCTCATACAATGTATAACTCCCATCATCCCTGTCCCCAGGAAGCCACAATCTACAGTAATATCTTGTATGGGCAGCACCACTGAACCCAGAGCAGGAGACTGTGCTGTCTAATGCATTATTTATCATCTGATGCTGCCACCTAATGGACAGAGAAGGAAACACATACAAGTCTTTAACATGCTGGAAAATCACCTCTAAACTGCCACTGCCCCCACTACTGCATTGTACACAATATATGATGCAACTTTGGATACCAGTTTTATTAATCTCTTAACAAAAGCTATTTTTTGCTTTTTCATTCCCACCTTTCAAGAACCATAACATTATTACGATTCAGTATGAACACAGTGATAAAGAAAATTAAAGGGGTATTCTAGGATTTTTTTCTATTGATGAGCAACAGGCTATCAATAGATGATCGGCAGGGATCTGCCGCCCAGATCGTTGCCGTTCAGCTGATTCCATGGGCTGCGGTCATTGCGTTCAGCGTAGGAAGCAGAACGTGCTGACCACAGCACAGCATCCCAAGGTTGGTATTGCAGGCCCTGCTGCAGCTGAATTCACTGGGAGCTGCGCTGTAGTACCAACCCAGGCTGCTGCACTATTTTCAGCACTTTCTGCTTCCTGCGCTGACTGCAGTGACAGCGGCACTGGAAATCAGCTAATCGCTGGGGCCCCATCAATCATCTATTGATGAACTGTTGGCCATCAATAGGAAAAAATAGATCTCACAATTCTCCTTTAACCCCTTAGTGACCAAGCCTGTTTGCGCCTTAATGACCAGACCAAATTTTGGAAATCTGACATGTGTCACTTTAACATAGAATAACTCCGTAAAGGTTTTGCATACCCAAGTGATTCTGACATTGTTTTTTTTTTGCCACATATTGTCCTTCATTTAGGCGGAAAAAATAGACCGATAAAATTTGTGTATATTTATTAAAAGCAACAAAGTTCGGAAAATTTTGAAAAAAATCGTCACTTTTTCACATTTTCAACTGCAATATCTCAAATATTTCGTCACAGTGAGGGTTCTCAGGTAACTCTAAAACGTAACTTTTAATTACAGTCTTACATAAAAAGGATTCTGTTTAGTCAAAGTCCTAGCTTACAGACACACAAACAAAAAATGTTAAAATGTCTAACCCCTAGCAACTTCTGGGGAAAGAACAGCCAATGAGCCACCCTTGAAAAAAGTGTATAGTTACACAGTATCGGGAAATCAGGAATTCCCGATACTTCTCAAGTTTAATATCGTATACAACTTGAGACAGAGTATTTAAGTTTGGCTCAATGGAACTAGCTAGATTGTTCCCATCATAGTGAACAGATAGTACAGCTATTCAATGAAGATGAATGCTGTCAATTTCATCAACAGGCCGTGGTTGTGTCTCTTGGTTGGGATGAGATACACTTTTTACGGCTAGTCGAAGAAGAAAAAAATTTTTTTAAAGCTGACAATCGTCAATCATTATGGCTCAACATGGCGTTCTTATAAGCCAATGTATAGCCACAAAGTGCAGTGCATCAACTGCTGAAAAAATGCTTAACTGGGTTCGACGCGTTTCCGCTACGATAAACGCAGCCTCATCAGGAACCATCAATTATGGATCAATAAGTCAGCTATAAAGAGATCGGTAAGTCCCGAAAACGAGACTCACCCCTCTTTAAATAGAAGGAAAGTGGACTGTTCTACCAATTAATGAGAACAAATAAGTCCGCTTCCTGACAGAAAATAAAACTGCAGGATTGGAGATTGAAAGGTAAGTCCCAAGGTGGGGAGATACCCTGCATTCACTCAGAGGAGATAGACGATCCTATCACTAGGTTAGAAAAGATAAGCCCTGTTTCCCCCAGAAAAGATTTTTCAGGAACAAAATAAAAAAATGGCAGCAACCAGCCTCAGTGGTAGGCAGGTAGCTGGTTGCTGCCAATGAATTTCCCGGGCCTCCCAGCCCTCTGCGCATGCGCGTGATGTAATGCGTCTGGCGCGCATGAGCAGACGCTGGCAGCGGGTCCAGGGAGGAGAAGCAAGATGCCAGACAGCGTGGAGGACGGGGGGGGGTGGGGTGTGAGTATTCTCAGCTCCCCTTATGGATCCAATCCGTAAGAGGAGCTGAAACTTTAATTGTTTTTAACTTTTCATAGACTTTAATGCGATCGCCGGTATTCGGTGGATACCGGCGATCGCGTGACCGGGAGTGGGGTCCCGCGGCCCGGGATGACAGCTCCATGCTGTGGGCTACCTCCGGTAACCGGCAGCATGGAGCTGTCACGTCCTGAGCCTGCAGGGCTGTCATTCCCAGAGGATGCATGTTTTTACGTCCTCTGGAAATTAAGCCCAGCTGGCCACGACGTAAAAAGGCAATGGGCTGGTCACTAAGGGGTTAATATACACTATCATTCAAAAGTTTTAGAACATCTTAATTTTTTCATTTTTTTAATGTCTCAAATGTACTTTGAAATGAAATCAGAGAACACATAAACAAGGTAAAATGAATAAAAATAATGGACTAACTTTGTTTCATCGAGTTAAATCTAGATTTCTGACTCTCCAAAGCGGCCCCTCTAGCTGATAGAACAGCTATAAACAATGTTTCTACAACTGCGTTCAGATATTGTTCAGAAAGTTGTTCCCAACATTGTTGCAGAAGCTCCCACAAATGTGCTGCCCTTGTAGGTTGTTTTGCTTTCACCTTTCTGGCCGGTTTATACCAAAAAAGCTCTAAAGGGTTTAAGTCTAGAGACTCTGCAGGCCATTCCATTCTTTGAAGCCTACCGGCTTCTTCTTGTCTTCTTACATAGTTGTGACATTATCTAGGATTAGGTTTTGAATCATTGTCTTGCTGTAATATGAACCCCGGACCAACGAGGCATGCATCAGAGGGTATTGCAAGGCATATCGAAATGCTGTGGGAGCCCCTTTTGTCTAGTGCGCATGTCACCCTGTGCAACTTGCCACCTGTGGATCCAGCAAAAGAGCCCCAGACCATCACACTTCCTCCTCCATGTTTGACGGTTGGTGACGCACACTCAGGAAGCATCCTTTCACCTACTCGACGACGTACAAAACACCTGCATGATGCACCGAAGATGTCACATTTTGATTCATTAGTCCATAAGACCTCTTTCCACTCCTCAGTAGTCCACTGGACATGCTGCTTGGCTCAGGCAAGCCTTTTTTATTTTGCAGTCTCAGCAGTGGCTTTCTTACTGATCCTCTACCTGTCAGACCTGCAGATAGAAGTCTTCTCCTCACAGTTGAAATGGACACTTGCTTATTTTTCACTGCATTAAGCTGCACTTGACATTTTTGCGCTGTGAGGTGCCGATCATACAAACAAACTGCTGACTCTCAAAAACTTATCATCTGATTTTGTAGTGGCCCTTGGTTGGCCAGACCTCTTCCTGCCAGTTTACAAGTGGCTTTTGATGATATGGGAAACTGATTGCCACCTTGACTTTCTTGGCCATTTCCCTGTAGGTCAGACCTACACTTCTAGTAGTTATAATTGTCTGTTTGTCGTCTTTGGTTAATTGCCTTTTTCTGGCCATTATGATAGCAATGTGCTCTGTCCTGAAGAGCAAAACTGTCCAAATCCTGCCCCAGAGGGTGTAATGCAGTCTGTTTCAACACTGGTTATATACAATTAGAGGGTTTGAAAGTAATCTACAAAAGTTGAGACACCTATATGAATAGTTTGCACCCACTTTCAGACCACGGTTTGCTTTCTGTGCTGCAGAGCAGCTGTCCTTGATGTGTTCCCTGAAAAAAGCCTTTTGGTTAAAATCGTAAATATTGTTGCATTTCAGATTAAAATGTTATCATCTTTTTAGGTTTTTAACTTACTTTTGAATCATTTAATGTTATTTGCTAGACGTGAACTGTGTTAAAAAGAACTGGAAAAATTGAGGTGTTCTTAACTATTTGACCAATAATGTAGTTTATGTTTTGCTAAGAGGCGCTACAGAGGGGACATTATAACTAAGAGGAGCCACAGAGGGAGCACTGTAACTAGGAGGGGTCACTAAAACAAAGAGGAGCCACAGAGGGAGGATTGTAACTAAGAGGGGTCACTTACATAAAAAAAGGACACAGAGGGGTCATTACAGTGTGTATTATAACTAAGAGGGAGCACTGTAACTAAGAGGGGTCACTAAAACAAAGAGGGGACACAGAGGGGTCATTACAGTGTGTATTATAACTAAGAGGGAGCAGTGTAGCTAAAAGGGCCCACATAAGGGCACTGTATCTAAGAGGCGCCACAAAGTGAGCACTGTAACTAAGAGCGGTCACAGAGCAGACACAAACAAAGCGGAGGCACAGAGGGGTCACCATAACTAAGCTTGGTCACAGAGGGGGCACTATTACTTTGTAGGGCCATAGAGGATACACTATTACCAAGGGGCATTGGGGGTAGCAGCAGGATGGGGAGAGTGTGCTGACAGGAGTCGTGACTGGAGGAAATTTTAATGGCTGTTTGGGCCCATAGAGAAGAAAAACAAAAACGGATGTTACTATTCAAAGGAGACCTGCGATCCCTGGAGGTTACTGAACTATAATCACTATTACTGTGTAGATGAGATATCTGTTCTTTAGAGAAATACTAGTACTGTGAGGAGTTTGGGTCACTGAGGGGCACTATTAATGTAAGGGGACACAAACAATATTTTTAGTGTAAAAGGGGCGTAGGATAATGTAATTTGCTACATTTTTTACAAAACTTCTTTCCGTCCTACCAGGGTGTGCCCAAATATGCTACCTGTCAACCTTAGCCTATTAAGCACTGTCTCTGACAGGGACTAATAAGCTGACTAAGAATCTGACCCTGCCCGCAGCCGGTAAGCTTGCGTACCTGTCCGGGTCTGTACTGTGGATGTTTGCAGAGGCCGGCACACGTGCGCAGTACTTTTTTTTTTTTTAAACTCCTGCTTTCCCGCAGAATCCATGGGAACTAGAGCCTGCTATGTTAATTGCAGACAGGCCGCGGATCGGACAGCTTCCATTGACTTCAATGGAAGCCGTCCGTGTGGGAACCGCACTGAAATGGAGCATGCTGCGATTTGATTTCCGCACCCAAAGATCTGCAAATCAAATCTGCTTGCTTTAATTTAGGTGCGGATGCCCGTTTCCCTATGGGCGACTAGAACTGCGGATCATCCGCGTGAGTGCCCCGCACGGATTCCACAATTCAGATCTGCCCATGGACATGAGCCCTAAGGTGCTTTTACACGGGCCGACAGTTGTTTCAGTGACTGCATGAGCGCTGATGTCACCGCTAAGGTCGTTAACGCTCGTGCAGTGCTTTCAAACTGAAAGTCCTGCCGGCGGCTTGCTGGCTTCTTGTCCGCTTCTCGCTTCCCGCATCTCGCTTCCTATGAGTCCCCATGACTGATGAATGGATCCTTAGGTATTCTGGTAACTTCTGCTTTTGGTGGATCGAGTCCATCAATGTCTTTATATTATGGGGGCAAGAACCATTATTCATATCTACATCAATAAAGAAACGTTCCCTACTGATCGTCGGCCGGTGGAACATGAAACAGTCAGCATAAATATGACCAAACCTCATGCAGGGTGCATTCACATAGGAGGTGCGATGTCGCTGCAAGAAACTCAGACTGATATCACTCTTACACCTGCAATTCCTGCTCCAAGTGCAAAGTGTTTTTGCATCTCAGCAACATGCTGTTTTCATGCATGCGAAAAATCGCATGCTGTTGCAATAGGAAAAATCGCATTGCACTCATGTGAGCAGCTGGGGTCCATCACTCAGGACCCCAGTCAATCAGCTGATTGGGTGCTTGCTGTCACACACGGGTACAGCGGAAGCAGTTGGCTCCGATCCCTGTGTAGTGACCGGCGCTTGTAATTACAGGCGCAGCTTTCATTAAAATCAATGGAAGCTGCACCTGCAGTTGCAAGCGCCGGCCACTACACAGGGGTTGGAGCAGCAGCTTCTGCTCCAGAACCTGCATGTAGCGCCGCTAACAGAGGGTGCTCAATCAGCTGATCGCCTGGGGTACTGAACAGTAGACAACAGCTGATCAACTATTGATGCCTTATCCTGAGGATGTCACTAATAATATTTCCCTGGAAAACGCCTTTAACTAGCGATGATTTGCCACATATTAACTGTACTAGCTAGTGCCATCCAACATGCCATATCGTCAGTCAACACTTGTTAACAGGCAGAAAACCGTAAAACACCAACTCTCCCAACTACAGTTTAGGACAAAGGCAGCCAGTATCACATTTTGTATCCAAGCTAGAGGCAGTACAACAGGGTACTAGAGCCTCCATGCCCACCTGTATCACATCTTGTATCCAAGCTAGAGGCGGTACAACAGGGTACTAGAGCCTCCATGCCTGCCCGTATCACATCTTGTATCCAAGCTAGAGGCGGTACAACAGGGTACTAGAGCCTCCATGTCTCCCGTATCACATTTTGCATCCAAGCTACAAGTGGTACAACAGGGTACTAGAGCCTTCATGCCTGCCCGTATCACATCTTGTATCCAAGCTAGAGGCAGTACAACAGGGTACTAGAGCCTCCATACCCACCTGTATCACATATTGTATCCAAGCTAGATGCGGTACAACAGGGTACTAGAGGGTAAAAGTTTTCTGCAATAAATTCTCCTTTTGCTCTAATTCTGTAATCACTTGTATAAACGTTACAATCACACAGAAAGTTTTGATTGATAACTTCTTCTAGCGGAGGGATTGGGTTGCTGACAATGGGTGAATATTGTCTTAGGATTTATTTTACTTTGTTGAACTGACTGTAACGAATGTCAGTATAACAAGATTTGGGGCCCTAATTTTTCCCAGGGCCACACGTCATCTAGAACCGTCCTGCTACAGACATATCTCATATCTCCCAGGTACCAGGGTGTACGGGGTAGCTCTCTGGCGCGCATGGTGTTCACTCCTCTCCATCAGCCTCTGTCTGCACATGGTGGGAATTGACCTCATGACCCGTCTCTGAAACTCAAGCCTGGCAGGGTCAGACACCCCGAGCAGCTCCTGACTGACCCCATGTCCCCCAGGATGGGAGAGGAAAGCCCGGTGTCTGGAGCTGATGCCCCCCTCTATGTTCTGTAGAGGCGTTAACCCATTCTGTGAAAGACATCAATAAAAACATGGTGGCTCCTCCTCCGACAAACCAGGACCGCCCCCTAAATATATAATACTGATTGGGGGGGGGGGGGTCTATATCATATTGTATAGAGGGAACATCTGGAAACCTCAAGGAAAAAAAACAGCTTTCTCCAGACATAGAGGGGAGCTGTGGAGCAAAGCGGCAGAATCTAAGAAGCGGGGAAAAGGTAACCCCCCCCCCCCCCCCCACCGTGAGGCCGTGTCATCATCATCATCATCAGACAAGGTGAACATTGAGGAGTGCATTCTGCAAGATTTCTACCTTCACAAGGGGTTTTTCCCTGCGAGTTGTATCAGATTCTAAGGCGGACTGAATTTGCACAGGAAAAGAATGGGTTAATTTAGACAAGTGATTTTTGACAAATCTCTGCTTGTCCGATTTATGTGCAATTCAAGAATCCCCCATTATATTCTATGGGAGGGTAGAAAAAATAACGGATCGCGATGGCATGCCATGTGACTAGCAGGTGAGGGCGATGTGTTTTCATTGTTTGTTACTATGGGAACATCTAAAAAAATAAAGTGCAGAGAAGTGAAAACGGAGGCAAATCAGGTGTTAAAATTGCAATAAAACCCCCACATCGCAAACGCATGAAAATCACACAAAAACAGTCCTTACATTTATTCCTCCCCATCAGACTCCTCTTATGTTATATCCCATAATAATAAGTGTCGCTAATACTTCTCACAGCTGATAGTTTGTTACAATTGTATCCAGTCTGGACAATTCTCTGTGAAGGTACCTTTACACAGTAAGGGCTCATTCGCACGAGGGAATTTGCGCAGCTAACGTACATACGTGCAAAAAAACGTGACTATTAGAACAAATGATTTCCTATGGAAACATTCAGACGAAGGAATTTTAGACACGCCAAAAAAAAATAAAAAATTGCACATAAAAAGATAGGAGATCAGCGACTGAAATTCCCTGCCGCACAAAAATATAGATCCTGACCTATCTTTGGTGCCCAAAGTGCAGAAGCCTGCATAGACTCATATGGGAGATTATGTGAGCTGGCCAGCATAGGGAGTTGAAGGGATTTCCCAGCAGCGCGCCTGGAGGGGTTCCGCTGCAGAGGAAATGGGGGGATTCCCCAGCAGTACAGCTTGAGGGGTTCCCCTGCGGAGGAAATGGAGGGATTCCCCAGCAGCACGGCTGGAGGGGTTCCCCTGCGGAGGAAATGGAGGGATTCCCCAGCAGCACGGCTGGAGGGAAATCACTTCATCTCCCC
The DNA here is from genome assembly GCA_035609135.1 of Eleutherodactylus coqui. NCBI lineage: Eukaryota > Metazoa > Chordata > Amphibia > Anura > Eleutherodactylidae > Eleutherodactylus > Eleutherodactylus coqui. The sequence continues at coordinate 35,897,848 of CM069408.1, forward strand.
TGCAGAGGAACCCCTCCAGTCGTGCTGAGATGAAGGGAACCCCTGGGGAGATGAAGGGAAGCCCCACAAAGTCCCCTCATCTCTCTCTCCAGCAGTGCATATTTTCAGTCCCTCCTGTTTAATGTGGAAAAATCCGGACTTCAGTGCAGATAAATTCTCCATTCAGACAATTTTTCCGCAGCTAGGGTTGCGATTTTTTTGCGCAGCCAACAGCTGTGTGAATTCCACGCCCATGTGAACTAGCTCTAAGACTTTCACACAGGAGTGCAGGTCTGTCAGTGAATAGAGGCCGAGCAAGCAGAGATCTCTTCTGTCGTCCAGTGAAATGGAGCGATTCTGGACCTAAAGGTTCTCAAATCAAATCCACATGCTTTATTTCATTTGCGGGCGCCCATGCTTCCTTATGGGGGCTTGATTTGCGGATCTTCCACGCGGGTGCCCCACAAATCAAACCCGCCCGTGGACATTGGGCCTAACAGAAAGTAGCAGAACAATGAAGAATCTCTATGTGTGAGAAGACATTCCTAGATCAGCATATTTAGGAGACTTTATGGGTATTTTGGAACTTTTGAAAATGTTTTCTGTTGATGACTGAAAGGGACCTGCCGCTCGCACGCCGATGAGCTGATTCTCAGGGCATGTTGGTTATCCATAAAGAAACATAAAAAAGTCCCAGAATACCCCTTTAACCCCCTAATGCTACAGGATGTAAGTTTATGTCCTGGGCGCATGGTACTTAACAAAACGGGACGTAAACTTTATGGGCTTAGAAATGAGCTTGCGCCATCCTGTAGCGGGAGCCGGACTCCTGCTGTAACAGCAAGGATTGCTGAGAACATCGAGCCCCGCTCCAAACCACTTATATGACCCAATCAATGTAGATCCCGGCATGTAAAGGATTCACAGAGGGAGCGTGCTCCCTCTATGGAGTCACCGGCACTCCACGATGCAATCATGGACGGCCAATGGACTGCCATGGCTGTGATTACTATTGTGAGCGACAATGCATTGCAGTACAGAAGTAATGCAATCCATTATTATAGCAGTCAGAGCTTTTATGGTTCAAGTCCTCTACAGGGACATAGAAAAAAATAACAAAAAATAAAAATAATTAATTAAAAAAACACAAAGCACTTTCCCGTTTGTATAAAAAAAAAAAAAAAGCAATTAAAAAACAACACATATTTGGTATTATTGTATCAGTAACTACCTGTGCAATCAATTAAACCCACTATTTATCCTGCACAGCAAAAATTAAAAAAAAAAACTAAAGAAAAAAAAGAAGGCAAAATGCTTATTTTGTTCATTTTGACTCCAAAAAAAACAAAACAATAAAAGTGATCAAAAAGTCATATGTATCCCAAAATAGCACCAATGAAAACTACAGCTCGTCACGCAAAAAACAAGCCTCACCGAGCTCCGACCATGGAAAAATTAAGTTATGGGTCTTTGTAGACAACCATTTAAAATAAATAAATAATAATTTCCTATTTTCGCTCTGTGCAAAAGGAGCCTCAGACTGGACAACCCTAAAGTGCCAGAGCTGTCTCCCCCTACCCCATGGCATATACGCCGAGCCCGTGCATCAGATGGTAGGGTATATCGGCCAGCCGCTCTACGCTCGTGTGAATAGCGGATTTCTTCTGTGCGTTATCAGCACTTTGTTGCAGGATTTGGCCATATATTCTGCTATGGGTGAACTTACCCTCAGTAAACAAAGCTGAACCCAGGTGCATCGATTGTTCCGAAGATTTGATAATTCGGCACCCGACTTGTTCGCTGGGGGCGGGATTAGCAGAATTGGCCACAATAGTTAATGAAAGATGTCCGGCAGTGGATGATAGGAGTAATAGTTCTGGCCCATAGAAACAAAATGCTTCGCTACCAGGTTTATTTCCTAGTCATGAGAACCAAGCCCCCTCTTAAAGGGACAGGGTCCCATTTTCTATACAAAAGAGTTGACAACTTCCCGTTGCAGCCTTTTTTTTCCATTTTTGTTTGTCAAACCCACATAAAAAAAAAAATCATAAGTTATTTTTCCATGAGAGCTTGTTTTTTTTTTTCAGGATGAATTGCATTTTTCAATTGTACCATTTAAAGTATTGGTGTAAAATATCCCAATTTCGGCATTTTGGGGAGTCTTTTTTATGGGGTTCATTCTACAGTAAAAAGTATATGCTACCTATATCCTCGGGGTCTGTAGGATTACGGTATGACTAAATTTAAAACATTTTTTAATGAAAAAAAGAAACAAAAAAGGAAAAAAATTATTTCAGTCATCATCTTTTGACCACCATAACGTTTCTATTTTTCTGTCAATGGGGTTGTGTGGTGGTTTCTTTTTTTCTGGGGCGAACTGTAGCGTCTACTACTTGCCCGTAGACATGAGCCCTTATTTTCACAGATTGTACTCTTATGGATGCAGGAATACCAAATATTTTTTTTCTTTTGACTTTGTATTTCAATATTTCACCATTTTCAGGATCTCTGCTTGCTGTTACTGAATTGATTACTTGTATTTTTAAAAGGACTTCTGCAAAACAAGAACTTGAATCTGTTTGGTTGTGATGGCCGTCTGCTTCTCTGTTCATTTGCACCAATATTGATAAATTCTCCCATTCTTGTTTACAAATGTAGGCTGAGAACAAGTGCTGACCGAGTCTGAGAGGAGCTTGCTATAATGTATCAGCTTAGGCAGAATATCAGAAGATTGTCCACATGGATACAATGCAACAGGCTTCTTACGGTGGTTTCCCCAAAATAAGACCCTGTTTTATATTTTTGCCCCAAAAGAGGTACTAGGTCTTATTTTACTTAGCTAGCAGGCTCCTTTCGGTCCCTCCTGACGCTCTCCAGAGCCCCGGCGCGGTTCCTGCAGTCCTCGGCTTCCCACGCAGGATCACTTCATGGTTACGGGATTCATAAATCCCACCACCACGAAGCGATGGCTGTGATTGGTTCTTCGAGCGCAGCATTGCTTGGCTGAGTCTCGGCGCTCGAAGAGCCAATTACAAACATCAGGTAGTGGAAGTGGGATTAATGTATTGGCAGAGTCGATTCATAAATCCCGCTTCCATGATGCAATGGCTGAAATTGGTCCTTTGAGCGCCGTGGCTCAGCCAATCAATGCTGCGCTCGAAGAACCAATTAAATGTCTGTGAGTTGTTCTTTGAGCGCTGCTCAGCCAATCAATGTTGCGCTCCAAGAACCAATGCAATGGCTGTGATTGGTTCTTCGAGTGCTGCTCAGCCAATCAATGCAGCGCTTGGTGAACCAATCACAGCCATAGCTTCATGGAGGCGGGATTTATGAATTCCGTAACCAGGAAGTCATCTTGTGTAGGCGGCCAAGGACTGCAGGAACTGGACTGAGCCTGATAGGTTATATACTGTAACTAGGGCTTATTTTCAGTGTAGGGCTTATATTTCAAGCCTCCCCAAAAATCCTGATCAGGCTACGGCTTATTTTTGTGGAAACAGGGTAGTATACAAATGATGTTTATTGGTACAGGACTGGACAAGCCCTGGCAGCAGTATAGTCAATGCGCCCCTCACCTGGTGAGAGGAGGTCAAGTAATAATTTACAGATGTGGTCATCTTAGTCCAACGATCCTGCAGACCTTGTCATACACAGGAGCTGCCAACTCCCGTGCCCTATGAGTCCCGCGAGTCAGCACCTCCCTAAGAAACCCCTTATCCCCCCTGAGTCTGTGAACCTCCTCCCGGATGGGCGTCAGTTTGGTGATCACCGCCTCCGCCACCACATGCTTGTACTGTGCGGTCTCCAGTCCACGGCTCTGCTTCACCACCTCCTCAGGAGAAAGGCCAGTCACGGCACTATGGATAGCCACCATGTTCGAGACACCCGGTCGCTTTTCGGGGTCATAGGTCACCTCTGAGGTAAAGTCCGTCACTGCCTTGCGGAATTTCATCACTATTTCATCTGGGGTGTCCGTCAGCCGCACAGTGGCCAACGTGTGGGGGTCCGATTTTGACATCTTCACCAAGGGGTCTCGGAGGGAGCGGATCTTCTTGGAGCTGCCTGTAAACAGTTCACACCATTACATGTCAGGAGGCAGAATGTCATATTAACCCCATCTTATCCCAACGTGGTCACCCAGCTTTAACAGGCTTCCGAATGAAGAAGCCCTCTAGTTACTGTCAATATAGGAAGATGCAAAATCACATAACTAGTCCAGGTAAGATGGGTGGCAACTACTCTGGAAACTGTAATAGCGGCCATGTTGGTTACCATGCAGCTTTCCTAGATAGTCTTAAAATTTCTGTTAGCAGTTAGTTAAATAGACTCACTGGTTTCAAGACAAAATTCAGTCCTGGGATCGGAAGGGTTGGGGGGTATATTACCCGCACTTGTTCTTCTCTGCCATCTGATCTGGCGGTTCTAGTCCCAATTTTTGGCCAACCAGGACGGCTGTAGCAATGTTCGATCTAGCTAATTGCACACTGTGCACGGCTCTGTGAGCAGCACTGGCCAAACAGAGAGCAGGTATTGTGTATTGGTAATCTTACACTAAAAATGCAATATGGGGATTAGGTAGTCTGAAGATTGTGTCGGGCATCTTGGGCAGCCATAAACGGGACCCAAACCCGGCAGATCATATACCACCCATCCTCTCTGGTCCCAAGATCGGAATTTGTCCCCAAACCATAGGGTCATCTTAAGGACCCCAAACCCCCAAAGTTAAACAATGGCAATCCTGTATCATCAGCCAGCCGTCACTCACCCATCAGAGCTCTGGGGATAGGAAAGAATTCTCCATATTGATAATTAAAGATCCGCGCCAAATCCTGCGTCAGCTGTAAGTGCTGGGCCTGGTCATCGCCAACCGGGACGTGTGTGGAGCTGTGACATATGGAGAGAGGACATGGTAACTACACAGATCCAGCACTACTGACTGTATATATAGGCTGATTGAACATTACATCACACACGAAGAGCTCCGATTCACTGACGCATCTCAGGCCATACCGTTCCCGAGTCACAGCTATTATATCACATTGGTAGACGCGTCTTTATTACATCAAGCGTACATGTATCCTCAGTAGGTAGAGGGAAGTAAGCTGCTACCAGCCCGCTCCGTCCCCCGCCAAACCCCTCTGATCCCAAACAAGGATCAGATTGTAGGCCAGTCCAGCCGGTGTGGCCTTGTTCATCTGATGTGTAGGCCAGCACTTTAGTTAAAGATACTTTAGTACATCACAACTTAAAATCAATCAAAACCGACGCGTTTCAAGACATATTAAAGACCCCCCCCTTCCCCGCCCGGGACTTACAGGTAGAGCAGAATATCAGCCGCCTGCAGCACCGGATAGGTGAAGAGCCCCACGCTCCCCTCATTCTTCTGACTCTCACTTTTCATCTGTCAGTCATTAAAAAAAACACAAAACATTTAGCAGCTCCGCCACAAAGGGTTAAAGGGGTTTTCCAGGGAAGTACTAATAATGATGCCTCCTCAGGATAGTTGATCGTCCGGGGTCCGCCTCTCAGAACTCTGGAAGATCAGCTGTTCGGGAACCTGCTGTTAGCGCAGCTCTACACGGGGTACAGGGCGGGAGATTACAATGTAAGCTGCGCTTACAGTTACAAGGGCTGGCCAACACACAAGGGTTGAAGCAGCAGCTTCCTCTTCATACCCATGTGTAGCGATACTGACAGCTTGCGCCCGATCAGCCGGGATCCCAATCGGTGGAACTAGTTGATCAGCTATTGATGACCTATCCTAAGGACAGGCTATCAATAGCATCTCCTTGGAAAAACCCTTTAAAGCAACACTTCATGCTGGAAAACCTACATGTAGAATTTTATATCTCCTGCACCACTTTTGCCTTATGCTCCAGTCCCAACCAAAGCTGCATTCAAAATTCTGCTGGTGTATGTTCATGTCTCAGGTTGTCTGATCTTATATCCTCTGCTGGTTCAGTGAAGGATATACCTCTGGTGTTGGACTGTTGTAGTTTTGCAGTACATATACAATACAGGACCACGTGCTCCATGTCAGCTCCTTCGCAGGTAGGTAAGGGGTGCGCTCCGGCATGGACCTAAACTGTAGGTGCCCGCTGCAGGCGGTGCTATAGAAGTGACACCTGCCTGCAAAGGCTGGGATAAGAGCTAGTTTCAAATACATCTGTTTAACACTAAAGCTGCCACTGTCCATAGCAACTTGTGGCATCTAAACGGTTAAACAGAGGGGAGGGACTCCCTCGGTGGCTTCATTGCGTCCTGCGGGTCGGCGCCTTGCTCCGTCAAAAAAGGCACCAGATGCAACCAAAGCGAACTGCGACAAAATAAGTCCCTTTAAGTCAGTGCGGATCTTCCTGAATCAGTTTTCGTCCATTTTTCGGCTTTTAGGACAAAACAGGAAAACTGAAGACAAAACGCTGATGTGAACCCAGCCTTACAGGAGGGTCCTGCGGTTAGATTCCAAGCGGCGGCACTGTGGATGCAGCTCTTTCTGTGTCTGGAGTATAAGACCTGATGGAACAGCAAAATTCTGAATGCAGATCTGGTGGTGACTGGAGTAAGATCTGATGTAAAAGATTCCGAATGCAGATCTGGTGGTGAGTGGAGTAAGACATGATGTAAAAGGATTGTGAATGCAGATCTAGCAGTAAGTAAAGTAAGACATGATGTAAAAGTATTGTGAATGCAGATCTGGTGGTGAATGGAGTAAAATCTGCTGTAAAAGGATTGTGAATGCAGATCTGGCGGTGAGTGGAGTAAGGCATGATGTAAAAGGATTGTTAAATGCAGAACTGGTGGTGAGTGGAGTAAGACATGATGTAAAAGGATTGTTAAATGCAGATCTGGTGGTGAGTGGAGTAAGACATGATGTAAAAGGATTGTTAAATGCAGATCTGGTGGTGAGTGGAGTAAGACATGATGTAAAAGGATTGTTAAATGCAGATCTGGTGGTGAGTGGAGTAAGACATGATGTAATAGGATTGTTAAATGCAGATCTGGCAGTGACTGAAGTAAGACATGATGTAAATGAATAGTGAATGCAGCTCTGGCAGTGACTGGAGTAAGACATGATGTAAACGGATAGTGAATGCAGCTCTGGCAGTGACTGGACATTCATACTTCCCATACCGCTCACCTTCCACTGCGGCAGATGGCGGAGCCGCGGCAGCGACGTCAGACAACTGAGAATCCACCCAAGCTGAGCGTGTTCCGGGACCTGCAGGATATACAGCAATGTATTTGAGATCAGCAGTAGATATGGCTGCCGGCTATATACTATATGTACCCGCTGCAGCCTCCATGACATGGACTGACCTGGGACTGCTGGAAGAGACAGCTCTTGGCAGGGTTCACCCCACAAGCCAGCAGACAGGCCGTCATGTCCAGCACGCTGTCCCGCAGGGCGTCCGGGTTCTGGGGTACAGTGATGGAGTGCAGGTCCACAATGCTGTACAGCACCGAGCTGAACTCCTCCTGCAGGCTGACCCAGTTCTGCAGCGCCCCCAGGTAGTTGCCCAGATGGGGGATCCCGGTCGGCTGGATCCCAGAGAAGACGCGTGGGGTGGGGTTCTGGAAGACAGGAGGAACAGAGACCGAATATATATAATATATATGTCCACCATTATATACATTCCACAGCTACAGGCTCAGCTCTGCTACATCTGTGTGGCTAGTACTGTGGGAAGGAATCGCCCCCTGCTGATGTTTCTGACAGGGAAGATAAATGCGCAGTTTCCCCCTGAGCTGCAGGAGCTGACACCGGAATGACTGAACATAATGGGGGTGATTAATGAGGCCGATGGAAGTGGGGAGCAGAGTCCCCATCCCCCCACACCCTGCGCCGACAGCCGCTGCACACGTGTGCACACCCGAGCGGCTGACCGCAGCGACTATGTCACCCCCTGTTATAGAGCTACAGACAATGACCCCTCAGAGACAGAGTGACCCCCATAATATAGACGTCCCCCCTCTGTTTATAAAGGTCTTTGGGCTTTTAGAGTGTGACTGGTGCCGAGTGCCACCGAAGCAGCGCAGCACGGACGAGGCCCGGTAGGAGTACATATGATAGGTGCCATAATACAGCAGCAACCAGAGAGAACTAGCCGGCAAGAGTGAGCAGAGCTGAGCGGAACCTTCACACTATTCCTCACGTTCACTCGGGGCGGATTTACCATGGAAGCGCAACGCCTGCGCATTCACGCTTTTTTTAAAAAACGTGTTTGAAAAATGGATGGATAGAAAAAAAAATGCATAAAGATCGCAAGAAAAAGACTTGCACAGAAAAAAACCGAACCTTTTTTACGGATCGCATTAGCTCGTATAAATATAGCGTAAATCAGCGCGGGGACGGACCTACGGCGCGGGATTCAGGCAACAGGTCAGATTTAGAAGCAGATTTGAGGCAGAAACCTTGTGGATTTCTACCGCTGACTGCAGCGGAGCGGCTAAAATCCGCACAAAATCCGAGGCCAATCAGTATATGGCTCATTCCATTTAAAGAGGGAATTAAAAAAAAAATATATATATATTTATGTTAATATTTTTTGATGATTTATGTTTTTATGAATCTTAGGGCTTATACAGACGTTCGTATATTGGCTGGGTTTTCACGCCGAGCCGATATACGGTGTCCCTCTCTGCAGGGGGGGGAGGATGGAAGAGCCAGGAGCAGGAACTAAGCCCCCGCCCCTTCCCCGCCCCACACCACTATTTACAATGGAGGGGCGGGACGGGGGCAGAGCTAAGTGCTGGGACTTAGCTCTTCCCCTGTCTCGCCCCCTCCTATTGCAAATAGTGGCAAGGGGCGGGAGCTCAGTTCCTGCTCCTGGCTCTTCCATCCCCCCCCCCCCCCTGCAGACGAGGACCCCGTATATTGGCTCGGCGTGAAAACCCAGCCGATATACGGTCATCTAAGTAAGCCCTTAAAGAGTATATTTTACTATTTTTAGTAAGTTTACATTCAAACACGTCCTGTCTGTTACCCGTACGTCCTGTCTGTTACCATATGAAAAAATAGATTAGGGGTGTTTATAATGAACAGATCAGAACAAGTACAAAACAGACAATCTTTTAAGAGTATACTGAAAATAATGCGAAAGAGTCTTGATTATATATTAACTAGGAGAACAGAAATTTTGGAAAAAAAAACAAGCATTCTGCAATGGCTATTCATTTGCATGTCATTTACGAAGAGTTGATAGAAAGTTAGGAGGTAGGTATGACATGGATACATTTGTCACAGTCCATAGTTTAACTACCTATAGCTATTTTCAGACAAAAATATATTTTAAAAAATTAAAAATGTGAAAAACTTTGCGTGTGCGTGTCCTGTCCGTTACCATGGTAAGCACCACATGTTCACACGGCAGAGCTCACCGCAAATGTTTACTGTGTGAATTCCATCTGTAAAGACCGCGGCAAAACCTGCATCTTTTTGCCCAGTTTTTGGCGCAGATCCGTGCGTGGATTTAGCCCTATCAGTGGAGTTCCAATGCAGAAAATCACGTTTCCGTATCCAGAAGTGAAGTGGATGTTACTTCTTGACTTGGAAAGGTGGTTTTTTGCGGCGGAATTCCACACCCGGATATTGCCCACGAAAAAGATGTGGATTGTGACGTGGTTTGTAGAGGCGGGATTCACAAAGAGAATGAGTTCCGCCCTAAACGCACCCCACCGGTCGCTGCGGATTTGGAGAGAAGATTTCTTCAGCACAGAAAGATTTCTGAACACGGCCCAGGAAGGTACAGTGCAGACCGGCAGGCGATATCCACCTACTTACCTACAGAGATAAGCAGTCGGCGGTCTGACATCACTTCTCGGCTGATGGCCGCCATCACAGAACGAAATAGTCTGTAACTTTCTAATAGACTTTATATTTCAATTTGTGACAATTTGCAAAACCTCTGCTTCCTGTCAGTGAACTGGAGCTTCCATCCAGAGACTGAAAACCCAGTGCACAACTGAAGGTTTGTTACAATGTGTCAGTGTAGAGATGTCATTTCATATTCCTAGGCCCCATCTATCCTGTGTGATTTATAAGGCCTCGTTCACACGGGCGTACTTGTGCTCCATATTACGCCCATAATATGTAAACCCCACTGATTTCTATTGGGGGGGGGGGGGTGTCAGCATGTACAAGGTTAACAGAGGGAGAACGCTCCTCTTTGACGTAACGGACCGTCCACAATATTATAAAAAGGGAAAAAAATGCAGAAGATGGGTTGCCAAGGCAACTAGACACTAGTCGATGGCATCCAAGTTTGCTATGGTTTGTTATAAGCAGGAAGAGTGGTAATACACTGCAGTGCAGAAGTACTGCAATGCATTGTCTGAGCGATCTTGAGATTGCAGGTTCAAGTCCCCTACACAAACCTAAAAAAAGTGAAAAAAATAAAAACGATCCATAAAAGATAGTAAAGAATTTTTTTTTGCGAACTTTTTCTTTTATTTTAAAATTTTAATTTTGCAGCAATGCAAAAAAATAAAGTTTCCAAAAAAGGGTTTTTATTGCAAGAAACTGAAAAAAAAACTAAAATTATCGTACCGACCCGCAGAACAAAGTTATGGTTTCATCCATATTGCATCGTGTGGGCGTGTTCTTTCCCCGGACCACCACATTAGTGAGCGTGGGGGGGGGGTCACATCAGTGAGTGGTGGTTACACATGCATATAGTCATCCATTCATGTAGGGTATTCGGGTGTCCCTGAGGCGGCATCACTGGGGGCCCCGGCAGTCAGACATTTATCCCCTATTCTGTGGGTAGAAACGTCATTGTGAGACCGACGTGATGACATCTCTGTACAGCAAGCAACATCTGACACTAAATACACCCTATAGAGACAGGAATCTGACCCTAGGGGGCGCTCCAAACCACCAGTAATCTCTATTTAGATTTTAGAGACCGTTCTGGGTTATCAGTAATTCTATATTTGGGGACAATACAAGGATCTCTCCCAGGATCTGTTTATACCCCGGACCACGACGGTAACAAGAGGGCATCCGCTACATCTAGAGGAAAGCAGGTTTCATCACCAACACAGAAAAGGGTTCTTAACTGTTAGAGCAGTGAGGCTGGGGAACTCTCTGCCTGAGGATGTGGTGATGCCAAAATCCATAGAGGAGTTTAAGAGGGACTAGATGTATTTCTAGAGTGGAAGAATATTACAGGATATAAACATTAGGTGACCGGTGGGTTGTTGATTCGGGTCTTACAGGCAGGTAGGAATTATCAAAGGTTGATCCAGGGATTAGTCTGACTGCCATTAGGGAGTCGGGAAGGATTTTTTTTCCCCCTGAAAGTGCTAATTGGCTTCTGCCTCTTGGTTTTTTTTGCCTTCCTCTGGATCAACAAGGTGGGGGGTGAAACAGACTGAACTGGATGGACATTGTCTTCATTCATCCTAACATACTATGTTACTGTTCAAACACTAGAGGGCACTCTGGATTATCAGTAATCTCTATTTAAACCCTTAGAGGGCGCTCTGGACCACCAGTAATCTCTATTCAAACACTAGAGGGCGCTCTTGACCATCAGGGATTCTCTAATCAGACCCTGGATGACACTCCGAATTATCAGTAATTCTCTATTCAAACACTAGAAGGCACTCTGGATTATCAGTAATTCTCTACTCTAACACTAGAGGGCGCTCTGGACTAGCAATAGTTTTCTAGCCCATCACAAGAGGGCGTTCACCTCTTCCATACAGACAGACCAGTCATGTGACCAAGGCCGCCGTCAATCATCTCAGGCTTCACGTGAGTGATGGATGGACCTGGACGGAGAGCAGCGACCGTCGGTTTTACCTGAACCCCACGTGGCGGGTCTGTAGTCAGAGGACGGATCCCCCTCCTCAGCCGGCAACGCGTGGCGCGCCTGACTATGGACAGCGCCATCATAGTGACGTCAGCACGGAAGCCGAGAGCACCCAAAAAAGTCACGTGACCAGAGGTGAGCGCGCGGGGTGAACTGAATCACGTGACCGGTCAGGAAGCACGCCTGTACTCTGCAGCACAGAGTGTTACAGCAGAGGGGGCCGCTGCTCTGCAGAGGCTGAGGGCTGGCTGGGATTTGCAGTGCACTGGGTTTGGGTGCGTCTAATGTGATTTTTATTATTTTTTTTAAATTTTATTTTGCATGCATAAAAAATTTTGACGTCTCAATACACCAATTTAGGAAAAAAACACACCAGAAAGCCCCCCCCCCCCCTTCTGAATGGGCCGCTGCGTTTAATGTCGGCACCTATTCGGGGGCAGGAGGGATCGGAGGGGACGTACGCGGCACTGCCTGTTCCTGCGCTTAAATACCCGGAGGGAATCCATCTACCACCAACTAGCGCAGCGATGCGTTTACTCTGCGACAAAAGGCCACGAATGAATTAATGCGATCAGTGAGATAAATGCGTTGGCTGCAGTTTTGCATGATGAGCGCGCGGTAAATCAGCGGCAGTCCGTAAATTGGGCGAAGGTGCAGATTATAAAAGAGCCGTTTTACCCCGAACATCCGGGCCGATCGTCTCCTCCGTCCGGCTTACACTGACGGCGCCCTAAATGGGGATCAACATCTGAGCGGCCAAAACGCGACGGACGAATAGCTCGATGTTTTGGCGCTCTACTCCGCGACGGAGAAATGTGCGTGAGCGGCTCACCTGGACCGTGCGGGATCAGCCTCCATCTCCCTGACCCTTCTGGGTTTCTTCCTGTGGGGTCACCTTAACCCCTTCCTGCTGCCACCCTTTTACATATTTTGGTTTAAATTTTTTCCTCCCCACTTTTCAAAAATCCTGGCTCTTATCTGTCCAGCGACGTGTGGGCGCGGTTTACCTGTCTGGCGCCGCGCCGGCGCGGTTTATCTGCGCAAATTGTAGTTGTCAATCGTATCGTATAATGTATGGGAAAGTGTAAAAACTTCTAATTAGGGGAAAAAACTCGCACCTTTTTTTGGGGGGGGGGGGGAGAGTTGTTTTTACGGTGGTCACAATGACGTGTGATTACAGCGATGCCAAATTTATACATTTTTTTTTTTGTCATCTTTTGACCCCCATAACGTTTTTTCTTAGTTTTCCGTCGCTGGGCGTGTGACGTGGCCTCCAGTTTTTATTGTACATGTATCTTTTTGATTGATTTCTTCTTTTTTTTTAATTCAAATTTTCTTGGAGTCGGGGTGACAAAAAGAGCGCAATTCTGGTCATTTTTTTCTCTGACGCCATTTGCCTTGCGGGGTTAAAAAAAAAAGGTATTAATAAGGCCGCCCGCGCACGGCCGGGTCAGATTCTACATGCAAGATCCCGCAGCGGAATCCAACCCTGTGCCCAGACGGTGACCCCAGCGCACCAGTCCGAATCTGTATTGTGGTTGTGCCGGCCGGCGCTCATGCGCAGTACAGATTATGCCACGTTGTTGCTAGGCGATGACGTGGATTCTGCGACCTTTCCGCAATGACGATTGTGGAAGGGCCGCTGATCGGAAACCACGCTGGAATAGAACATGCTGCGAGTTTCCCTCCACGAGCAGAAAATTGCAGTTTATTTCCACTCGTGGACATGGAAAAGCGGTTTTCCATAGCGTGTCTATGGGCAGGGAATCCGGAGGCGGACGCCGGTGTGCATTCAGCCGTAATTAGAGTTTTACAGAGGCAGCAACTGAAAATTTTTATTTTTTATGTTTATCAAATTTTTTTTGATGTGATGTGCGGGAAGAGGGTTTTCAAACTTTTAGTACTTTTTATTTTTTACAGTTAAAAAAAACTATTTTACTCAATTTAACCCCTTTTTTCTTTTAAAGCCCCACAGGGGACCTGAACTTGTGATTGTCCACTTATATAGTATAATGCAGTACCATGGTATTGCGTGATATCCGCTTGACGGTGAATGTTGGCTGTCAAAGATGTCAGGCACCCACTGTATAAGGCCCCCTGCACAGGAGCGGAAATTCCGCGGCGGGATTTCCGCCGCTGGAAGCCTGCATAGGATTGCGTTAACAAACGCAATCCTATGCAGACGGCCGCGGCATGCTCTATTTCTGTGCGGGGCTCGCAGAGTCCCGCACAGAAATGTCACTCGCCCGCCGCCAGCTCCGGTCTGCGCATGTGCCGGCTGCCCAGCAAGCCGGCACATCAAACAGCCGGAGCCGGCGGGCGCGGGTGAGTACGCGCTTGTCCCTGAAGGTGCTCGGGTCGGGTCCCGCGGCGAGAATTCTCGCTGCCAGATCCAACCCGCCCGTCTGCAGGCGGCCTATGGATGGCAGACAGATATGCTTGGTGCCTGTCAGGAAGGGGCCCAGTCAACTGTCTGCGATGGACCCCCAGCAGCACCTCGTGACTAGTAGTTCTGTGAACAACAGCAGTGTGTGTGTGTATGTATGTATGTATGTATGTATGTATGTATGTATGTATGTATGTGCGTGCGTGCGTGTATATATATAATAATGATGGTATAGGGGAAGCAGGACTACCAGTCACCACCCGCGGTCTCCTCCAGTCCCACATGTTTGTGTTGTGGACTACAAGCCCCAGCATGACCTACACTGCAGAGTAGGATGAGAATTCCCCCTGAATGGGGACAATAAGCATCTACTGATGTCACCCCGCTTCTGGCGTCGTCAGGATAGAGCGCGCTGTAATGTGATGAGCCGTTACCCTGTGCGCCGGCCCCATGGGGGTCCCAGCCCTCACCCCCCATGTATAGCCAGGGGGTATTCTGTTTAATCCTCCCCATGTTAAGTCTCCCACTTCAAAGGCCCATGAGGTGCCGGCGTCTCGCGGACGGGTTACACGGTCGTGTGGATGTTACATCTGAAGGCTTCGGGGCGCTGACCCTGAACGATGTGTGGAGAAAGTCACCGGTGAGACCCTCGCAGGCGACGCTCCCACGTTTTTCCTATTAGGCCATTTTTCATGGTGCGGTGTCACCTCAGAGGAGACAACGCCATGGCGGCACCTGGTATCTGTGGTACACGCTGAAACTGAGGGGGGCAGCCATCCGTAATAATGACATTTGGTATGTAAATAGACGGCGCTACAGTGTGCGCCGCGGAAAACCAGCCCCGCACCACGCTTGGCGGTGGCTGTCTGAGGCTACATTCACTCGGGCAATATCGGGGTGAGTTTTTCTTGCCAACGTCCAATTCTTTTTATTTTTTTTCACAGAGATACGAAGGTTTTTGATTAGGAATCGGATCGCTTCTGTGAAATTGTGATCCTCGTGCGTTAGGATTGCAAGTGTTGCCCAATGACCTCAATGGGAAACGGCGCACTCTCCTGCCATGTGGTGCCATTGAAAACAATGGGGGAGGCGTTCTGCGGGAACGCCCAAAGGTAGAACGTGCTGCGAGTAAAAAAATGCGTGAATGAATGAATCTATTAAAAAAGAATGGATCTCTCATTCGTGCTTGTTGTCTGCGCATAACACAAACCGGCGCGGTGATACTGTTCGTGTGAATAAACCCTTAGGGTGGATTTGCATAGTCCGCAGCATTTTCGCCAACGTCCATAACGCTAGACTGCTGCGGCGCTTAGTAACGGTCGCCTGGTGAGGAATGCGAGGGCTGCAGATCCGCAGCTGATTTCAAGTCAAAATGCGGATTTTAGTTCTATTTTTGATACAAAAAATGCTGCAAATTTTCCGCTACGGACGATGCAGCATTTCCTCTACATGTGAACATGCCCTAAAAGAAAATCTCCTTGTTGCCCGTAGCAACCAATCACAGCACAGCTTTCGTTTTACCTCAGCAGTATAAGAAATGGCAACCAATCACAATGCAGCTTTCGTTTTACCTCAGCAGTATTGGAAATGAAAGCTGCACTGTGATTGGCTGCTATGGCTGCTATAAGCGTGTTGTGGGGCTACTCTTCTGTGGCCACCTTGTATAATGCCTCTGTAGCGCCACCTATTGGAAGGTCACTTTCCTATAAGTAAATGTTCAATCTTCTAACGGGCTTTGTAATATTTGGGAAAATAAACCAAAACCAGAGTAGCGTCTGCCATTTGCTTGCTAAATTTCCCAGAAAAGCATTGCGTGGCCTCGGGGCTTGTGCCCGCGAACGTATTGGGAAAACGCTGCGGGTCTCCCCGTGCAGTATCACAAGTGTTTGATATGACATGGGTACTATCTGTATTACATGTGTGATACTACACGGGGAGCCTCGCTCTTTGCAATCCGTCTTCTTTCCTTCCCCGTCAGTCTCTTCTAAGCAGTTTAAAACACTTGCTGGGACCCGCAGAGGTCTCTGACGCACCCAGTGACCCCTATACTGCAGCCGATGCATAGAAGATGGATCACCGGGACAGAACCAACACTGGATTAAAAACCATTTGTGTAATACAGATAGTACTCGTGTAATATTAAACTTGTCTGATATTACAGGGGGGGCCCTCTATTACATGTATGATATTGTACTGAGAGCATCTGTATTAAATGTGTAGTATTACATGTATAAAAGATGTACATGTGTGAAAGCACATGCTTAATACAGATACTTCCAATATAATATGACATATGTAATACAAACATTTCTTCCATTTAATATAACGCGTGTAATACAGATGTCCCTGTGTATTATCACACAATAATACAAGCGCTCACCCATTTAATATCTATCATACAGACATTCTTCATGTAACATACGTGTGTAACAGACATACCTGTGTAATATCACATATGTAATACACCTCCTGTGCAATATCATGCATGTAATACAGAAGCTCCCCCACATTTAATTCCACACATATAAAACAAACCATACTCTTGTTATATCCACATGTAATACGCACAGTACCCATGTCATATGACACGTAATACAAATGACCCTGTGTAACATCACGTGTAAGCAGACATCCCAATGTAATATCGCACATGTAATAATACAGATGCTCTGTGTAATATCACGCATGTAAAAAATGCGCCCCCAATATATCATATTTGATACAGATGCCCCTGATGTTATATCTTGGATTTAATGCAGACATTCCCCTACTATGTAATAGCACACATATAATACACATGATCACTGTGCAATGTTGCACGTAAAAAAAACAACACCCCCATTATAATATCACACTTATAGTGATGATCCCCAAATGTAATATTACATGTCATGCAGACACTTCCTGTGAAATATCACATGTATAATACCAATGCTCCCTGTGTGATATACATATCTAATACAGGCGCCCCCCCTGTGTAACCTCACACATCTAATACAGGCACTCCCCATGTAATATCACACATGCAATACAGATATTCCCATGTATTGATAATACAGATGCTTCTATTGTTTAATATCACATGTAATACCGACAGTGCCTGTGTAATATCACACATGTAATATGGCCCCCTCTCTGTAACATGTAAGTCAGGCGCTCACGATACCGCTACAAGTATCTTTAGTAGACGATTTGTCAGTCAGGTGATGGATTCCTCGGTGATGAGAATATGGTGCTGATTACCCCGGATACCGCGACACGCTCGGTGTTAACTACATTATCTGTCAGTCACCGTTGTGTGCAGAGATATTACAGCGCTGAATCATTTACATGACTTCATCATAATGGGCTTAATCCTTGTAACAGTTTCCACATGTCATGGCGGCCTGCCGGGGGCGATCACACAGACGCTGGCAGCACCCGACGTGTCATATGACCCATTACATTATAATAACATGGCTGCGCCGCAGCATTATTACAGCCTACAGCACATTGCGCTCCCTCCTAACCTCATTTACAGGGTCCCGGGGGAAGGGGCGATGGCTGCAACTCATTACATGGGTCACCTAGCTGGAGAACACAGCACTCCGACTCCCCCGGTCCGGAGTCCCTCCATGTACAACAGGGACTTCAGCTCTGAAGGAATCGGGTCCATCCAGTCTTCTGTACACCGACATGCCAGAAGTCATGGGATAGCAGTATGTAAACTGCTTATAAGTTGGCCCTATACAATTAACGAGATTTTATGAAGTGGCGTAACCTCGGGGGGGCGGCTTGGGAGTACCTGTATAAGTTGTAAGGTGTTCTTTTGTGAGTGAAGTTGGACACCGGCCAGCGCACTCATGGCGATGAAAATTATTGGAAGTCATACAAGACATGATATCGGGCGCCAGACGGATGGGACATCCCATTTCTAAAGTTGTGCGCGCATTTACTATTCCTCCATCCACAGTGTCACTTGTATACCGGGAATACATTGTAGAAGGCATTACCACCCACCGTAAACAGCGTGGTGCCCGCCCACCGATGCTTACTTGTGGCGACCGGCTGGAATTGTCCATGCGAACAGACAAGCGAATGTCAGAAATCCCCCCCACATTCACTGCAGGAGACCCCCCACACACACGTATACCGCAGGTCAGTTCTTTAGCTTCCATGAGATGTGGGAGCAGAAGACTCACGAGATGCCTCTGTTACCGTGACACTGGGCACAGCGCCTCCCCTGGGCTGTCAGGTCACTACATGGACCCTAGAGGACTGGTAACATATGTGATACGATGAGTCACGGTACCAGATGTTTTGGGTTGATGGTAGGGTTCATGTGTGGTGCAGACCCATGCAGCCATGGACCCCAGATGTCAAAAAGGCGCTGTGCAGGCTGGTGGTGACTCCCTACTGGTATGGTGTTCTCATTACATGGGCTGGGTCCGCCTAAACATGTCATTGACCGATGCCCCCTACGTCTCACTGCTCGGTGATCATTTGCAGCCTTCATGGACTTTATGTACCCCCACAATAAGTTGTCTAGAATTGGTTTAAGGAGCATTTTGGGGAGTTCCTCTGCCGTTCGCCGGACATGAGCCCAATCCAGTATTGTGGTGGAGTGGTCTATTCACACCGGAGGTCCTGCACCTACAAATACCAAATAGAAGTCTTCCATCCACTTGTGGATTCAATGCCATATCGAGGTGCTGCACCTCACCGGGCTATAGTGGGTCCCATACGATATTGATTCCTGTCCCATGACTTTTGGCATCTAAGTGTATATAGATCTCATTATATAAAGATAAGCTTTGCAAACTTCTAATAGTTGTGTGTTCCAATCCTTCATCGTTCTCAAGATCTCTGCTTGCTGTTGCAAAAATAGGAACATTTTTGTTTACAGTCGGAAGCTAAAAATTTCATCCCGCTCTTGTCGTATGCGTACAAGTGATTGGTTTGTTAGTGTTTCAGATATCGCTGCTATAAGGACTCCTAAGCGGTACTGTTGTATCTTGTCGACATCGGAAGCTAGGGGTGTTGGCAGCCCTTAGATGTTGTGAATGCCCCCGTCACGTCCCTAGCTTCCGATTGGCTGCATTGTCCGGCCGTGGAATAAATTAAAATAGCCGTGGCCAGCACGTTGGCGGGAGACGAGATGGATGGCTGCCGCATCCAATATACTGCGGCGGGAAACAGGTGAGCACTGACACCTCCCGACTACTGCTTTTCCGTTGTGGTCAGTGCTCCCATAGAGAGCAGCGCGGCCGCAATGGAAAAAGGACATACTGCGGCTGGGAACCCGCGCCGCAGCGATGGATTGGCCGTCCTGTGTGGACGAGATTTTTCACAAATCTCGTCCACATGGCAGGCTAACCCTGGGATTAGTGGCAGCAGGTGGATTTGCTGTAGTGAAATTCTGCACGGAATCTCAGTGGCAAATCTGCCCTGTATGAAGCCAGCCTGAGAGTTAAATTATTAGCTGTAAACAGCTAATAATGTAAGCCTAACACTTTAACTAACCCTCAAATCAAGGCAAAACTCATTCCACGCTACTAGGACCTTCCTACAGCCAGCCAATCACTTGCTTGGGGGTGTAACATGGGCGGATACAGCCCATCACTAGGTCTCCACCCATACTTGTGGTGGAGACAAGATACACCAGTACCCTCCTAAGCTGTGTGAGAGCAATAATAGGTTGTCAGCCTCTGGGTGGAAGCAAGAATGTTCCCACTCATTGACAGCAAGCAGAAATCTTGCAAATGATGAAAAAGTGAAACCATAAGATGATTATGCACCGCTGAGGGCTCATTAATGGGTGAATGCAATTTTGGCCTAATTTCACTGCACGAGTGTGTTGTATGCTTTTTTTTTTTTGTTGGGTATGTGTGTTCTGTTGTTTTTTTTAAAGTCCGAGTGGCATCTGATTTTCGTGTGCGCACAAAATAAAAAAAAATGCAAGGAGGTCCAATTAATGTCACTTTTCACATTTTCCTGGAAACGAATGCATCACACACGCATGTAGCATCCGTATTCGCTGCACCTTTTTTTTTTTTTCATGCTATCGTAGACTTTTACTGGTATTTTGGTTCATGAATACGGACATGCTTCTCCTCTACATTATTCCTGGCTGTTCTATGTGTGATATTGTCTGCTGAGCCGCTGTGTATCTAATCCCGTCATGTGTGATATTTATGTTGAGCAGCTATGTATCTAATCCTGTCATGTGGGATACTGCCTGCTGAGCCGCTGTGTATCTAATTCTATCATGTATGATCCTGTCTGCTCAGATGTGTATCTAATCCCGTCAAGTGTGATGCTGTCTTCTCAGCTGTGTATCTAATCCCGTCATGTGTGATGCTGTCTGCTCAGATGTGTTTCTAATCACGTCACGTGTGATGCTGTCTTCTCAGCTGTGTATCTAATCCCGTCATGTGTGATGCTGTCTGCTCAGATGTGTTTCTAATCCCGTCACGTGTGATGCTGTCTGCTCAGATGTGTTTCTAATCACGTCACGTGTGATGCTGTCTTCTCAGCTGTGTATCTAATCCCGTCACGTGTGATGCTGTCTTCTCAGCTGTGTATCTAATCCCGTCACGTGTGATGCTGTCTTCTCAGCTGTGTATCTAATCCCGTCACGTGTGATGCTGTCTTCTCAGCTGTGTATCTAATCCCGTCACGTGTGATGCTGTCTTCTCAGCTGTGTATCTAATCCCGTCACGTGTGATGCTGTCTTCTCAGCTGTGTATCTAATCCCGTCACGTGTGATGCTGTCTGCTCAGCTGTGTATCTAATCCCCTCACGTGTGATGCTGTCTGCTCAGCTGTGTATCTAATCCCCTCACGTGTGATGCTGTCTGCTCAGCTGTGTATCTAATCCGTCACGTGTGATGCTGTCTGCTCAGCTGTGTATCTAATCCGTCACGTGTGATGCTGTCTGCTCAGCTGTGTATCTAATCCGTCACGTGTGATGCTGTCTGCTCAGCTGTGTATCTAATCCGTCACGTGTGATGCTGTCTGCTCAGCTGTGTATCTAATCCGTCACGTGTGATGCTGTCTGCTCAGCTGTGTATCTAATCCCGTCATGTGTGATGCTGTCTGCTCAGCTGTGTATCTAATCCTATCATGTGGGATACTGCCTGTTGAGCCGCTGTGTATCTAGTCCCGTGGCGTGATGCTGTCTGCTCAGCTGTGTATCTAATCCCGTCCTGTCTGATGCTGTCTGCTGAGCCGCCATGTATCTCAGGCTAGGGCTGCACAATGATTTTGGCTGCAACGTGTTGCAGGACCAGACCTGCCGTGTGACCTGCGACTCCACGCGTTCTCTAGCGGTGGGATGTCGCTGCACCACGCTGTGGTTTTCGGTCCCACAACATGTCTCATGGCCAACATCGCAGTGTAGCCCCAGCCTAATCCCATCATATGCATTATGGAGAGCGACTAGTAGTACGCAGCAAGGCAGATTACAGGGGCAGTGATGGTGGACGGGGGTCACGGCATCCAGTCTGTAATAATAATATAATGGTCCATTATTGCAGACTTCTCCGGAGCTCCGCCACAAGCCCCACACCCGGCTGCTGACAGGTAGAGCGGCTCCGGTTACATTACCGGCCCCGGGGCCCTGACACCCATGACTCGTCTGTCATCAGGACCCACTCACAGGTATGGCTGACGGCAGTCTTATTGGGTTACACGTGGAGACGCTGACCCCCTTCCCTGCGCCCCTGATGTAAAGTAACAGCTAACAGTATATACTTATACATGGAGCAGGGCTGGGGAAACACTGACATTACCAGTGCCATCAGCCAATGAGGACTGTTCTTTCAGGACATGTGATACAAGAATTCAGTGTAGCGTGGTGCTGATGCCATCCTCAACGTAAAGGGCGTACGTCCATGATCTGAATGTGATTGTTCTCAGCAAGAGAAACGACAGATCTTTGTTTTCATTATCCATGATCTGAAAATCACAGATCAGCTTGTAGTTCTAGGCTGCATGACTCAGTGTCAGGCAGGCAGTGCACAAGTCCAGCTGTTGGGTTATTGCCTGCAGGTCTCCTGGTGAGAAGTGTGTATGTATATGGTGCAGCAGGGCTGATAAATGTAAGGTTCTGCACACGGGCAGAGGAAATGCATGTCACCATTACACACTATATGGGAAACCACTGGGAAACACTGACATGGAAAAGGACTTGGGGGTTTTAGTTAACTGTAAACTTAACTGGAACAACCAATGTCAGGCAGCTGCTGCCAAGGCTAATACAATTATATCGGGTGCATCAAAAGCGGTCTAGGGGCACATGACGAGAACATTATTCTTGCTCTTTACAAGTCCCTGGTCAGACCACACATCGAATATTGTGGACAGTTTTGGGCACCGGTACTCAAGGACATATCGGAGCTTGAGCGGGTACAACGATGGGCCACTAAAGTAATTAACGGAATGAGCGGACTACAATACCCAGAGAGGTTATCAAAATTGGGGTTATTTAGTTTAGAAAAATGGCTGAGGAGTGACCTATTAACTATGAATAAATATATCAGGGGACAATACAGAGATCTCTCCCATCTATTATATCCAGGACTGTGATTGTAACAAGAGGGCTCCCTCTACGTCTAAAGGAGAGAAGGTTACTGCACTGACGTAAAAGAGAGGGTTCTTTACTGTAAAAGCAGTGAGACTGTGGAACTCTCTGCCTGAGGACCTGGTGATGGCGAAGTCAATAAAAGAGTATAAGAGCGGCCTGGATGCCGTTCTTGAGCGTTACAATATTATATGTTATAATCATTACTTCAGAGGGTTGGTGATCCGGGGATTATTCCGATTGCCAGATTGGAGTCAGGAAGGAATTTGTTTTCCTTAAATAAGGGAAAATTGGTTTCTACCACATTGGGGTTTTTTGTCTTCCTCTGGATCAACATTGGGGTGAAACAGGCTGAACTAGATGGACATTAAGGCTGAAAACGACAAACCTACTATGTAGGACTCCTCAGTCTCCAGTACGCGGCATCATCCGCCTCAGACCTTTTCCTGCCCCTACAGTTCCTTCAGTTGCTGAGCGAGTTGTAGGGGATGAGGTCTGTGGCAATGTGCCTAGGGGCAGAGGCGGCCATAGTGGCTGCGATGTGCCTAGGGGCAGAGGCGGCCATAGTGGCTGCGATGTGCCTAGGGGGGCAGAGGCGGGCCGCGGTGGCCGCGACGTGCCTAGGGGGGCAGAGGCGGGCCGCGGTGGCCGCGACGTGCCTAGGGGGGCAGAGGCGGGCCGCGGTGGCCGCGACGTGCCTAGGGGGGCAGAGGCGGGCCGCGGTGGCCGCGACGTGCCTAGGGGGGCAGAGGCGGGCCGCGGTGGCCGCGACGTGCCTAGGGGGGCAGAGGCGGGCCGCGGTGGCCGCGACGTGCCTAGGGGGGCAGAGGCGGGCCGCGACGTGCCTAGGGGGGCAGAGGCGGGCCGCGACGTGCCTAGGGGGGCAGAGGCGGGCCGCGACGTGCCTAGGGGGGCAGAGGCGGGCGCGATGTGCCTAGGGGGGCAGAGGCGGCCATGGCATCCACACCAAAAACTGCATCAAAATCTGCACTAAGTGGTGCGAATTTTGATACAGAATCTGCGCTGCGGACGCTCCATGTGACTGTAGCCAGGTGCAGATTTTGCCTTTGTGAATTTCTATATTTGCTGTGAGTTTTCTGTGTGTAACGCCCCCCTAAGGACGCCTTCACATGCAGCATAATCGGGCGCTCGCTTACTGCAGCGGACAATCCACGGCATTACCTCTGGACCCCGCAGTGGTCAGATCCGTCCGCGCTATTTCCTGCAGATCTCTGTTATTTTTGAAGGGTTAAATTCCTCAGCATAGATTTGCGCCATAATTGGACATTCTGCAGATTTAGAATCCGCAGCGTTTTTGAAAAAGAGTTTTTGCAGCGATTATGGCCGCATGAAGAAGGCCAAACTCCTCATGTTTCTCCCCATAGAAGTCCATGAAGATGTTGTGCCCCTCCATTCCTACATCTTAGCTGTCACCATGTTGCGGATGTTTGTCCTCCGTGGTCTATGTGGCGCCCGCAGTTGGGGGGCTGCAGGATGGAGGGCACTGGACCAGAGCCGCGTCTTGTCACCATTGGAGGAGGTTGTCCTGTGTTATCTGCGGAGATCAGCGGCCTCCTTGCTCCATGTCTGCACGTCCCCTTCTCCGCTGGGAGGAAGCAGCTCAGTGGTGAAGGGATGGGATTGATTTGGGGGTGCAGCCACTGCCAGTGACCTCCTGACACCAGCGGTGACCCCAGGGGGGATCGGTCTGTTTGAAGCGTGTGGTCAGGAAACCTCTCCAGATGGCTACAGGCAGGATCACATGACCTGTTAACACCTTGTGATCCACAGACACTGCGGACCCCGACCTGAGCAATCCAGGGAGGAAGGAGTTAACTGCTCAATATTATTATAGTAGTAGATATTTCTGCTGGAGGCTACTTTTTTTTCGTCTACATTTCGAAAGGAGAATGTACTTCTTGAGATACATCATCAGCATCGAGTATCACATTAAAGGATCACATATGGAGGCTCAGCAGGGGGTATCACACATGATAGGCTTAGATACACGGTGGCTCAGCAGACAGTATCACACATGATAGGATTAGATACGGCGACTCAGCAGACAGTATCACACATTATAAGATTAGATACACGGTGGCTCAGCAGACAGTATCGCACATGATAGGATTAGATACACAGCGGCTCAGCAGACAGTATCATACATGATAGGATTAGATACACAGCGGCTCAGCAGACAGTATCATACATGAAAGGATTAGATACACAGCGGCTCAGCAGACAGTATCACACATGATAGGATTAGATACACAGCGGCTCAGCAGACAGTATCATACATGATGGGATTAGATACACAGCGGCTCAGCAGACAGTATCACACGTGATAGGATTAGATACACAGCGGCTCAGCAGACAGTATCACACATGATAGGATTAGATACACAGCGGCTCAGCAGACAGTATCATACATGATAGGATTAGATACACAGCGGCTCAGCAGACAGTATCACACATGATAGAATTAGATACACTGCGGCTCAGCAGACAGTATCACACATGATAGGATTAGATACACAGCGGCTCAGCAGACAGTATCACACGTGATAGGATTAGATACACAGCGGCTCAGCAGACAGTATCACACGTGATAGGATTAGATACACAGCGGCTCAGCAGACAGTATCACACGTGATAGGATTAGATACACAGCGGCTCAGCAGACAGTATCATACGTGAAAGGATTAGATACACAGCGGCTCAGCAGACAGTATCACACGTGATAGGATTAGATACACAGCGGCTCAGCAGACAGTATCACACATGATAGGATTAGATACACAGCGGCTCAGCAGACAGGATCACACATGGTAGAATTAGATACACAGTGGCTCAGCAGACAGGATCATACATGATAGAATTAGATACACAGCGGCTCAGCAGACAGGATCATACATGATAAAATTAGATACATAGCGGCTCAGCAGACAGGATCATACATTGTAGAATTAGATACACAGCGGCTTAGCAGACAGGATCATACATGATAGGATTAGATACACAGCGGCTCAGCAGACAGTATCATACATGATAGAATTAGATACACAGCGGCTCAGCAGACAGGATCATACATGATAGAATTAGATACACAGCGGCTTAGCAAACAGGATCATACATGATAGGATTAGATACACAGCAGCTCAGCAGACAGGATCATACATCATAGAATTAGATACACAGCGGCTCAGCAGACAGTATCATACATTGTAGAATTAGATACACAGCGGCTCAGCAGACAGTATCATACATGATAGGATTAGATACACAGCGGCTCAGCAGACAGTATCACACATGATGGGAATAGATACACAGCGGCTCAGCAGACAGGATCATACATGATAGAATTAGATACACAGCGGCTCAGCAGACAGGATCATACATGATAGAATTAGATACACAGCGGCTCAGCAGGTAGGATCACACGTGATAGAATTAGATACACTGCGGCTCAGCAGACAGGATCATACGTGATAGAATTAGATACACAGCGGCTCAGCAGACAGGATCATACATGATAGAATTAGATACACAGCGGCTTAGCAAACAGGCTCATACATGATAGGATTAGATACACAGCGGCTCAGCAGACAGGATCATACATTGTAGAATTAGATACACAGCGGCTCAGCAGACAGGATCATACATTGTAGAATTAGATACACAGCGGCTCAGCAGACAGTATCATACATTGTAGAATTAGATACACAGCGGCTCAGCAGACAGGATCATACATGATAGGATTAGATACACAGCGGCTCAGCAGACAGTATCACACATGATAGGATTAGATACACAGCGGCTCAGCAGACAGTATCATACATGATGGGATTAGATACACAGCGGCTCAGCAGACAGTATCACACGTGATAGGATTAGATACACAGCGGCTCAGCAGACAGTATCACACATGATAGGATTAGATACACAGCGGCTCAGCAGACAGTATCATACATGATAGGATTAGATACACAGCGGCTCAGCAGACAGTATCACACATGATAGAATTAGATACACTGCGGCTCAGCAGACAGTATCACACATGATAGGATTAGATACACAGCGGCTCAGCAGACAGTATCACACGTGATAGGATTAGATACACAGCGGCTCAGCAGACAGTATCACACGTGATAGGATTAGATACACAGCGGCTCAGCAGACAGTATCACACGTGATAGGATTAGATACACAGCGGCTCAGCAGACAGTATCATACGTGAAAGGATTAGATACACAGCAGCTCAGCAGACAGGATCATACATCATAGAATTAGATACACAGCGGCTCAGCAGACAGTATCATACATTGTAGAATTAGATACACAGCGGCTCAGCAGACAGTATCATACATGATAGGATTAGATACACAGCGGCTCAGCAGACAGTATCACACATGATGGGAATAGATACACAGCGGCTCAGCAGACAGGATCATACATGATAGAATTAGATACACAGCGGCTCAGCAGACAGGATCATACATGATAGAATTAGATACACAGCGGCTCAGCAGGTAGGATCACACGTGATAGAATTAGATACACTGCGGCTCAGCAGACAGGATCATACGTGATAGAATTAGATACACAGCGGCTCAGCAGACAGGATCATACATGATAGAATTAGATACACAGTAGAATTAGATACACAGCGGCTCAGCAGATAGGATCATACATGATAGAATTAGATACACAGCGGCTCAGCAGACAGGATCATACATGATAGAATTAGATACACAGCGGCTTAGCAAACAGGCTCATACATGATAGGATTAGATACACAGCGGCTCAGCAGACAGGATCATACATTGTAGAATTAGATACACAGCGGCTCAGCAGACAGGATCATACATTGTAGAATTAGATACACAGCGGCTCAGCAGACAGTATCATACATTGTAGAATTAGATACACAGCGGCTCAGCAGACAGGATCATACATGATAGGATTAGATACACAGCGGCTCAGCAGACAGTATCATACATGATAGGATTAGATACACATCGGCTCAGCAGACAGTATCATACATTGTAGAATTAGATACACAGTGGCTCAGCAGACAGGATCATACATGATAGGATTAGATACACAGCGGCTCAGCAGACAGTATCATATTGGCTACATTGGGCATTATGCTATATACTATGAGAACGGCTCTTTGCTGCCCCCTCCCTGGAGAGGTGACACAGAGCGGCTGCCCCAGGCTCCATCCATCACAGTCCTTCCTGCTCTCCAAATCCGTGCCACGTAACCTGCCCCTCCCCAGAGCCGGGGTAAGGTTACCGGTCGCCGATATTCTGCCTGGAGGGTGCGAGGCGCATGTCATCACCTCCTATGATGAAAGTCGGGCAGGGCGGAGGCGCGTGGTCCTGCGGAGACTGGGAAATGGTTAATTTGCCATATCTGTCTCTGTCATCGGGGGGAGCTAAACAGACCCAGGTTTTCTGTAACAAACCTAATAAATGTCTGGAAATCTAGTGAGCGGTAAATCTACGCCGATACCGCGCCCGCCACTGAAGACCCACTGAAGTCACATCTGCCTTCAGGACCCTTGGAAAGCTGGGTGTGCTCGGTAACTGTCTCCTCTGTAGGTAAATCCCAGCACTGTCACCAGGAACTTCAATGGAGAGACATGGCTGAAACCAGAAAGTAATCGCACTGATCAGATCCAGCGGGGGAGGAGTAGGGGAGAACATCAGCTCCTGGGGCACTGGCAGGGGCGTAACTATAGAGGATGCAGGGGATGCGGTTGCACCCGGGCCCAGGAGCCTCAGGGGGCCCATAAGGCCTCTCTTCTCCATATAGGAAGCCCAGTACTATGAATAAAGCATTATAATTAGGGGCCCCGTTCCAGGTTTTGCATTGGGGCCCAAGGGCTTCAAGTTACGCCTCTGGGCACTGGATTCATATAATGGGGACAATGCAGCATTCGGGGGCTTCCTGCGCTGCCCTCGATAATTCTGTCCTAATGAGGACTACAGGGACTGAGGTGACCGGCTGCTGATTGGCTGCTCACATGTGACATCCTTCCAGAAATCGGTGCAGGACCAGGGAAGAGATAGGAGCATTATATTATGGAGGC
Organism: Eleutherodactylus coqui; assembly: GCA_035609135.1. Taxonomy (NCBI): domain Eukaryota; kingdom Metazoa; phylum Chordata; class Amphibia; order Anura; family Eleutherodactylidae; genus Eleutherodactylus; species Eleutherodactylus coqui. The sequence continues at coordinate 35,926,688 of CM069408.1, forward strand.
ACTATCCCTGGCACATCTGTATGGGCACTGATGTAGCAGTAACTACTCTGTCGGCTCTGCTATGTGATTACACTGAATGATCGCTGCATTAGGAACATCTTGTGGCCGAAAGAAAGTTTGGCACCGTGTAAAATCCCTTTTACAAGGGCTGACGGTCTTCTAAGTGACTGCACGAGCGCTGATGTCACCGCCTGCACAAGCGCTGATGCCACCGCCTGCACGAGCGCTGATGTCACCGCCTGCACGAGCGCTGATGTCACCGCCTGCACGAGCGCTGATGTCACCGCCTGCACAAGCGCTGATGTCACCGCCTGCACGAGCGCTGATGTCACAGCTAAGGTCCATGTGAACTAGTGAATAAATTACACTAGTCACTGACCGGTATCTGTGGTACTAATATACTGAGAGCAGCACAATCGATAGTGAGGAGATGAATGCCTAGAGCGCCCCCTTTTTTATGCCTTCTGTGGAATAACTCACACTTACAGCTAGTTCGCACCTAGCCTTATGCTGAACACGCCACGGTCACGCATCATGTGACGAACAATCTGGTGGGCGGCTCAGACCCCTGTAAAGGATCACGAGGTGAACACATGACTAAACACCCCACAGCGGGACTACATTTTATATATAATATTGCATGTAACATCGCAGGGGATTGCTGCAGGTCCTACGTTACACAACTACACACACACTGCCATCTAGTGGGGGTATAACGCATTACTGACAGTAGCTAGAACTGGTACTATTGTATGGTTGGTACTATTGTATTGGGGTATCTATAGCCAGTACTATATTGTATGGGTATATCTATACATCAGGGGTGTCAAAGTGATTTTCACTGAGGGCCACATCAGCCTTATGGTTCCCTTTTAAAGGGCCGATTGTATAGTAAGGCCTTGTTCACGTGACCATATTTGCACAGCAAACGTTTGTGTTCAGAATCTGCAGTGAATAGAACCCTATGCAATGTGTAATCACATGGAAAGTGAAGTGGCATGACCTATTATGGTGCGTATTATACACTGCAATAGGCCGTTGAAGTGAATGGATGGAGAAATACGCAGTGAATACACAAGAAACCTGCGCATTTGCGCGCCATTTCAATGAGCCCCTCTGCGGTTTTTCTTGCATGTGCAAATACACAATGTATTTACGCACATAAAAACATGTTGTAGCCAAAAAACATGGTGTAAGGGATTTTTAAATTAATGCGCTATGCCTGTGTGGAGAAGCCCTAATAGTGACCCACAGTAGTAACAGTGGCCCCAGTAGTAATAGTGACCCCCATTGTAGGCCCAGGGATGCCGCCCGTCCAGAGGCCAATAGCCGGCAGGGAGAGGTCAGCGCTCACAGACTTGAGTTTGATGCACATCCGGTGGGCCACATACTTGACATGTGTGCTGTATGTGCTATTATTGTATGGGTGTATCTATAGCTTTTACTATTGTATGTTTGTAGCTACAGCTGGAATAATATATATTTGATTCTACAGGTGATACTTTTGTGTGGGTGTATCTGTAGCTGGTGCTAATCTGTGGGTATATGTATAGCTAGAGCTAATTAATGTTGGTATCTATTCCTTGTAGTATTGTGTAGGTGTATCTATAGCTAGTACTATTATATGGTTGATCCTACAGGTGATACTATTGTCTAGGTGTGTCTATAGTTGGCATTATTGTCGGTTTGTATCTAAAGCTGGTACTGTTATATGGTTGAGTCTACAGCTGATGCGAGTGTATGGCTGTACCACTAGCTGGTGGTGATGTATGGTTGCATCTATAACTGGTATTATTAATTTTTAGAACTGGTACTACTATATGGTTGTACCTGCAGTTGGTGCTATTGTATGGTTGTATTTGCGACTGACACTATTCTATGGTTGTATTTAGGACCGGTATTATTGTATGGTTGGATCTAGGATTGGCGCTGTTGTATGGGTGTATCTAGGGCTGGCGCTATTGTATGGTATCTAGAGCTGGCACAACAGTATCAGTGTATGTAGAGCTGGCACTATTGTATAGTTGTATCTAGACCTGGCACTGTTGTATGGTTGGATCTAGGGCTGGCACTGTTGTATGGTTGGATCTAGGGCTGGCACTGTTGTATGGTTGAATCTAGGACTGGCGATATTTTATGGTTTGATCTAGGACTGGCACTATTTCATGGTTGGATCTAGGACTGGCACTGTTGTATGGTTGGATCTAGGACTGGCACTGTTGTATGGTTGGATCTAGGACTGGCACTGTTGTATGGTTGGATCTAGGACTGGCACTGTTGTATGGTTGGATCTAGGACTGGCACTGTTGTATGGTTGGATCTAGGACTGGCACTGTTGTATGGTTGGATCTAGGACTGGCACTGTTGTATGGTTGGATCTAGGACTGGCACTGTTGTATGGTTGGATCTAGGACTGGCACTATTTTATGGTTCGTTCTAGGACTGGCACTATTTTATGGTTCGTTCTAGCACTGGCACTATTTTATGGTTGGATCTAGGACTAGCACTATTTTATGGTTGGATCTAGGACTAGCACTATTTTATGGTTGGATCTAGGACTAGCACTATTTTATGGTTGGATCTAGGACTGGCACTATTTTATGGTTGGATCTAGGACTGGCACTATTTTATGGTTGGATCTAGGACTAGCACTATTTTATGGTTGGATCTAGGACTGGCACTATTTTATGGTTGGATCTCGGACTGGCACTATTATATGGATCGATCTAGAGCTGGCCATGTTTTATAGGTGTATCTAGGGCTGGCACTGTTATATGGGTGTATCTAGGGCTGGCAGTGTTGTATAGTTGTATCTAAAGCTGGCACTACAGTATGGTTGTATCTAGAGCTGGCACTGTTGTATGGTTGTATCTAGAGCTGGCACTGTTGTATGGTTGGATCTAGGACTGGCAAAATTTTATGGTTGGATCTAGGACTGGCACTATTGTATGGTTGGATCTAGAGCTGGCACTGCTGTATTGGTGTATCTAGAGCTGGTACTGTTGTATGGGTGTATCTAGAGCTGGCACTGTTGTATGGTTGGATCTAGGACTGGCAAAATTTTATGGTTGGATCTAGGACTGGCACTATTGTATGGTTGGATCTAGAGCTGGCACAGCTGTATTGGTGTATCTAGAGCTGGTACTGTTGTATGGGTGTATCTAGAGCTGGCACTACAGTATGAGTGTATCTAGAGCTGGTACTGTTGCATGGTTGTATCTACAGCTGGCACTGTTGTATGGTTGGATCTAGGACTGGCACTATTGTATGGTTGGATCTAGGACTGGCACTATTTTATGGTTGGATCTAGGACTGGCACTATTTTATGGTTGGATCTAGGACTGGCACTGTTGTATGGTTGGATCTAGAGCTGGCACTGTTGTATTGGTGTATCTAGGGCTGGCACTGTTGTATTAGTGTATCTAGGGCTGGCACTGTTGTATTAGTGTATCTAGGGCTGGCACTGTTGTATGGTTGTATCTAGAGCTGGCACTGTTGTATGGTTGTATCTAGAGCTGGCACTGTTGTATGGTTGTATCTAGAGCTGGCACTGTTGTATGGTTGTATCTAGAGCTGGCACTGTTGTATGGTTGTATCTAGAGCTGGCACTGTTGTATGGTTGTATCTAGAGCTGGCACTGTTGTATGGTTGTATCTAGAGCTGGCACTGTTGTATGGTTGGATCTAGGACTGGCACTATTGTATGGTTGGATCTAGGACTGGCACTGTTGTATTGGTGTATCTATGGCTGGCACTGTTGTATGGGTGTATCTAGAGCTTGTACTGTTGTATGGGTGTATCTAGAGCTGGTACTATTGTATGGGTGTATCTAGAGCTGGTACTGTTGTATGGGTGTATCTAGAGCTGGTACTGTTGTATGGGTGTATCTAGAGCTGGCACTGTTGTATGGTTGGATCTAGGACTGGCAAAATTTTATGGTTGGATCTAGGACTGGCACTATTGTATGGTTGGATCTAGAGCTGGCACTGCTGTATTGGTGTATCTAGAGCTGGTACTGTTGTATGGGTGTATCTAGAGCTGGCACTGTTGTATGGTTGGATCTAGGACTGGCAAAATTTTATGGTTGGATCTAGGACTGGCACTATTGTATGGTTGGATCTAGGACTGGCACTATTGTATGGTTGGATCTAGGACTGGCACTATTTTATGGTTGGATCTAGGACTGGCACTATTGTATGGCTGTATCTAGGGCTGGCACTATTGTATGGATGTATCTAGGGCTGGCACTATTGTATGGATGTATCTAGGGCTGGCTCTATTGTATGGTTATATCTAGGGCTGGTACTATGCTGTATGGGTGTATCTAGAGCTGGCCTTGTTGTTTGGTTGTATGTAGGGCTGGCACTATTTAATGGATGTATCTAGGGCTGGCACTATTTAATGGATGTATCTAGGGCTGGTAGTTTTGTATGGATGTATCTACGGCTGGTAGTTTTGTATGGATGTATCTACGGCTGGTAGTTTTGTATGGTTGTATCTAGGGCTGGCACTCGTGTATGGATGTATCTAGGGCTGGTTGTCTTGTATGGATGTATCTAGGGCTGGTTGTCTTGTATGGATGTATCTAGGGCTGGTTGTCTTGTATGGATGTATCTAGGGCTGGCTGTCTTGTATGGATGTATCTAGGGCTGGCACTCTTGTATGGATGTATCTAGGGCTGGCACTCTTGTATGGATGTATCTAGGGCTGGCACTCTTGTATGGATGTATCTAGGGCTGGCACTCTTGTATGGATGTATCTAGGGCTGGCACTCTTGTATGGATGTATCTAGGGCTGGCACTCTTGTATGGATGTATCTAGGGCTGGCACTCTTGTATGGATGTATCTAGGGCTGGCACTCTTGTATGGATGTATCTAGGGCTGGCACTATTGTATGGATTTATCTAGGGCTGGCTCTATTGTTTGGTTGTATCTAGGACTGGCACTATTGTATGGATGTATCTAGGACTGGCACTATTGTATGGATGTATCTAGGACTGGCACTATTGTATGGATGTATCTAGGACTGGCACTATTGTATGGATGTATCTAGGACTGGCACTATTGTATGGATGTATCTAGGACTGGCACTGTTGTATGGTTGTATCTAGAGCTGGCACTGTTGTATGGTTGTATCTAGAGCTGGCACTGTTGTATGGTTGTATCTAGAGCTGGCACTGTTGTATGGTTGTATCTAGAGCTGGCACTGTTGTATGGTTGTATCTAGAGCTGGCACTGTTGTATGGTTGTATCTAGAGCTGGCACTGTTGTATGGTTGTATCTAGAGCTGGCACTGTTGTATGGTTGTATCTAGAGCTGGCACTGTTGTATGGTTGTATCTAGAGCTGGCACTGTTGTATGGTTGTATCTAGAGCTGGCACTGTTGTATGGTTGTATCTAGAGCTGGCACTGTTGTATGGTTGTATCTAGAGCTGGCACTGTTTTATGGTTGGATCTAGGACTGGCACTATTGTATGGTTGGATCTAGGACTGGCACTATTGTATGGTTGGATCTAGGACTGGCACTGTTGTATTGGTGTATCTATGGCTGGCACTGTTGTATGGGTGTATCTATGGCTGGCACTGTTGTATGGGTGTATCTATGGCTGGCACTGTTGTATGGGTGTATCTAGAGCTGGTACTATTGTATGGGTGTATCTAGAGCTGGTACTATTGTATGGGTGTATCTAGAGATGGCACTGTTGTATGGTTGGATCTAGGACTGGCAAAATTTTATGGTTGGATCTAGGACTGGCACTGTTGTATGGTTGGATCTAGAGCTGGCACTGCTGTATTGGTGTATCTAGAGCTGGTACTGTTGTATGGGTGTATCTAGAGCTGGCACTACAGTATGAGTGTATCTAGAGCTGGTACTGTTGCATGGTTGTATCTACAGCTGGCACTGTTGTATGGTTGGATCTAGGACTGGCACTATTGTATGGTTGGATCTAGGACTGGCACTATTTTATGGTTGGATCTAGGACTGGCACTATTGTATGGCTGTATCTAGGGCTGGCACTATTGTATGTTTGTATCTAGGGCTGGCACTATTGTATGGATGTATCTAGGGCTGGCTCTATTGTATGGTTATATCTAGGGCTGGTACTATGCTGTATGGGTGTATCTAGAGCTGGCCTTGTTGTTTGGTTGTATGTAGGGCTGGCACTATTTAATGGATGTATCTAGGGCTGGCACTATTTAATGGATGTATCTAGGGCTGGCACTATTTAATGGATGTATCTAGGGCTGGTAGTTTTGTATGGATGTATCTACGGCTGGTAGTTTTGTATGGATGTATCTACGGCTGGTAGTTTTGTATGGTTGTATCTAGGGCTGGCACTCGTGTATGGATGTATCTAGGGCTGGTTGTCTTGTATGGATGTATCTAGGGCTGGTTGTCTTGTATGGATGTATCTAGGGCTGGCTGTCTTGTATGGATGTATCTAGGGCTGGCTGTCTTGTATGGATGTATCTAGGGCTGGCACTCTTGTATGGATGTATCTAGGGCTGGCACTCTTGTATGGATGTATCTAGGGCTGGCACTCTTGTATGGATGTATCTAGGGCTGGCACTCTTGTATGGATGTATCTAGGGCTGGCACTCTTGTATGGATGTATCTAGGGCTGGCACTCTTGTATGGATGTATCTAGGGCTGGCACTATTGTATGGATTTATCTAGGGCTGGCTCTATTGTTTGGTTGTATCTAGGACTGGCACTATTGTATGGATGTATCTAGGACTGGCACTATTGTATGGATGTATCTAGGACTGGCACTATTGTATGGATGTATCTAGGGCTGGCACTATTGTATGGATGTATCTAGGGCTGGCACTATTGTATGGATGTGTCTAGGGCTGGCACTCTTGTATGGATGTATCTAGGGCTGGCACTATTGTATGGATGTATCTAGGGCTGGCACTATTGTATGGATGTATCTAGGGCTGGCACTATTGTATGGATGTATCTAGGGCTGGCACTATTGTATGGATGTATCTAGGGCTGGCACTATTGTATGGATGTATCTAGGGCTGGCACTCTTGTATGGATGTATCTAGGGCTGGCACTCTTGTATGGATGTATCTAGGGCTGGCACTCTTGTATGGATGTATCTAGGGCTGGCACTCTTGTATGGATGTATCTAGGGCTGGCACTCTTGTATGGATGTATCTAGGGCTGGCACTCTTGTATGGATGTATCTAGGGCTGGCACTCTTGTATGGATGTATCTAGGGCTGGCACTCTTGTATGGATGTATCTAGGGCTGGCACTCTTGTATGGATGTATCTAGGGCTGGCACTCTTGTATGGATGTATCTAGGGCTGGCACTCTTGTATGGATGTATCTAGGGCTGGCACTCTTGTATAGATGGATCTAGGGCTGGCACTCTTGTATAGATGGATCTAGGGCTGGCACTCTTGTATAGATGGATCTAGGGCTGGCACTCTTGTATAGATGGATCTAGGGCTGGCACTCTTGTATAGATGGATCTAGGGCTGGCACTCTTCTGTTGGTGGATCTAGGGCTGGCACTGTTGTGTTGGTGGATCTAGGGCTGGCAGTGTTGTGTTGGTGGATCTAGGGCTGGCACTGTTGTATTGGTGGATCTAGGGCTGGCACTGTTGTATTGGTGTATCTAGGGCTGGCACTGTTGTATGGCTGTATCTAGGGCTGGCACTGTTGTATGGCTGTATCTAGGGCTGGCACTGTTGTATGGCTGTATCTAGAACTGGCACTGTTGTATGGCTGTATCTAGAACTGGCACTACAGTATGAGTGTATCTAGAGCTGGTACTGTTGTATGGTTGTATTTAGAGCTGGCTGTATTGTATGGTTGGATCTGGAGCTGGCACTGTTGTATTGGTGTATCTATGCCTGGCACTGTTGTATTGGTGTATCTATGGCTGGCACTGTTGTATTGGTGTATCTATGGCTGGCACTGTTGTATGGGTGTATCTAGAGCTGGTACTGTTGTATGGGTGTATCTAGAGCTGGTACTGTTGTATGGGTGTATCTAGAGCTGGTACTGTTGTATGGGTGTATCTAGAGCTGGCACTGTTGTATGGTTGGATCTAGGACTGGCAAAATTGTATGGTTGGATCTAGGACTGGCACTATTGTATGGTTGGATCTAGAGCTGGCACTGCTGTATTGGTGTATCTAGAGCTGGCACTACAGTATGAGTGTATCTAGAGCTGGCACTGTTGTATGGTTGGATCTAGGACTGGCACTATTTTATGGTTGGATCTAGGACTGGCACTATTGTATGGATGTATCTAGGACTGGCACTATTGTATGGATGTATCTAGGGCTGGCACTATTGTATGGATGTATCTAGGGCTGGCTCTATTGTATGGTTGTATCTAGGGCTGGAACTATGCTGTATGGGTGTATCTAGAGCTGGCGCTGTTGTTTGGTTGTATCTAGAGCTGGCACTATTTAATGGATGTATCTAGGGCTGGCACTGCTGTATTGGTGTATCTAGAGCTGGCACTACAGTATGAGTGTTTCTAGAGCTGGTACTGTTGTATGGTTGTATCTACCGCTGGCACTGTTGTATGGTTGGATCTAGGACTGGCACTATTTTATGGTTGGATCTAGGACTGGCACTATTGTATGGTTGTATCTAGGGCTGGTACTATGCTGTATGGGTTTATCAATACATCAACCAGCCTGGGCTCTCCGCTCTGCTAACGAAACCAGACTGAGCGCCCCTTTAATTCGAACTTCTCATTCCTGCCTCCAAGACTTCTCCAAAGCAGCGGTCCTCTGGAACGCACTACCAAAGGCTACCCGAGCAATCCAGGACTCGCAGAACTTCAGGCGTGCTCTAAAAACGCACCTCTTCAGGGAGGCATACCGCATTCCCTAAATAAACCCCTCTGTACTCCGCCTGATAACATGCTCCCTGACCTACTGACTGCAATGCCTGCTAGCCATCATAAACCGCTCCTGCAGTTATACTGTTTCTGCCGTCACACGGCTAAATGTCTGACCATTGTCTGTGTATAGCATCCCTCACTCTCCAGCCCGCCATACAGTGCACACTGCCAGCCCCTTTACCTTCTGTATGACCCCATTACTTGTAGTATGTAAGCTCGTTGGAGCAGGACCCTCACCCCTATTGTTTCCATCAGCTGATTACTATGTAACCGTGGTTCTGTAGTGTTTGTACTTTTGTCTTTCTGTATTCCCCCCTGTCTATGTAAGCGCTGCGGAATATGTTGGCGCTATACAAATAAAGTTTATTATTATTATTATCTAGAGCTGGCGCTGTTGTTTGGTTGTATCTAGGGCTGGCACTATTTTATGGATGTATCTAGGGCTGGCACTATTTTATGGATGTATCTAGGGCTGGCACTATTTAATGGATGTATCTAGGGCTGGCACTATTTAATGGATGTATCTAGGGCTGGCACTATTTAATGGATGTATCTAGGGCTGGCACTATTTAATGGATGTATCTAGGGCTGGCACTATTTAATGGATGTATCTAGGGCTGGCACTCTTGTATGGATGTATCTAGGGCTGGCACTCTTGTATGGATGTATCTAGGGCTGGCACTCTTGTATGGATGTATCTAGGGCTGGCGCTATTCTATGGATGTATCTAGGGCTGGCGCTATTCTATGGATGTATCTAGGGCTGGCGCTCTTGTATGGTTGGATCTAGGGCTGGCGCTCTTGTATGGTTGGATCTAGGGCTGGCGCTCTTGTATGGATGTATCTAGGGCTGGCGCTCTTGTATGGATGTATCTAGGGCTGGCACTATTGTTTGGTTGTATCTAGGGCTGGCACTCTTGTATGGATGTATCTAGGGCTGGCGCTATTGTTTGGTTGTATCTAGGGCTGGCACTCTTGTATGGATGTATCTAGGGCTGGCTCTATTGTATGGTTGTATCTAGAGCTGGCACTATATGGATACAGAGAAAGGAAAGGTTACACGAGCATTAATCCTACAGTATGTCAGAGCTGCGACTTAATATACGTTTCAGTTTCCAGCTCTTTGTTTTGACTCCCAAGAGGTGCCCTCCACCCCCGCGATGTATTCTGTATTATTATATTACTATGTTGTATTCTTATTCTGCTCTGTTATTATATTACATCACATTATTATGTTCTACTAGGATTCTGCTGTTAGACATTATATTACATCATGTTATTAGATTGTAATCTGCAGCAGCTGCTCTGGTCACACAGTAATTCTACAATGTCATCACTTATAAACTATACGTTATTACGCCACCTGCAGATTATAACCCGGCAATACAGTCATTGTGTTATGGGATATGTAAATTATCTCCCTTAGGCCGTGTGCAAACAGACAATTTAAATGTTGCACCCGAGACTCTCTGCCCCTATGTAGTGCGATGTGCGGGACGCTTTACGTTTATATGTACTACTTCCATCCGAGCTTCAGTTCAGGCCTGCAGGGAACTTGTTTTCAACGAGAGACATCGCATCACATCGCGTGCACTTTGTACATGGAGTGATGCTGCCGTGAGACCCATTGAAAACAATGGGGCTGCGATGCGAGAGCACGCACAAGATAGAACATGCCGCGATTTGCTTCCCGCATCACATTTTGGTGCCATGCAGGAAAACCGCTCATGCGTATGACCCCATTCAAAAGAATTGGGTTCATATTTATGTGTCTCGCAAAACACAAATCTCACGCAATTCTGAAGCCCGTGTTAAGACGGCCTTAGCCTCACTTCACGCGGATGAGTGCGATATAGTTCTGAGAAAATCTGACCAATACCTCACCTGTAGAGATGAGCGAGCGTACTCGCTAAGGGCAAATACTCGAGCGAGTATCGTCTCAAAAGATTCGGGTGCCAGAGTGGTGAGTTGCGGGAGTGAGCAGAGGGGAGAGAGAGAGATTCCCCCGTTCCTCCCCGCCCCCCACCGGCACCAGATACCCTTTCAGGAGAGCAGAGCGGTCTCCGGATCGCTGCCTTCTGCAAAAGTTGCGGCATCCCGGACAGTGCGCTCTGCGGGGTACAACAGCCGCACCGGCATCTAGTAGCAGCAGGGTGATGGTGTGGCACTGCGCCCCCACGCCATGACGTCAGATGCACTCTCGGCGGCGTCCAGGGCGCCAAATTTAAATTAAAATGGCAATTTAAACCAGCTAGAGCTCACCCTGCAGGATGCAAGCTCGGGATCACTTGCTAAAACATCCAGAACTGTCGAGCCAGACAAGGACAGCATGGAAGGTGACAGGGGAAACCCACCAACTGTGAGTGGCCCACTTGGAAAAATGGCAGAAGGAAGCATCTAAGCAAAAACCTGAAAGCAAAAAGAGGATTAAAAGATGTGCATTATGTACTAGGAAGCTAGACGATGATGCGAAAAACTTATTTGTGCTGAATGTACGGTGAAAATTGTCAGAGAGGAGCAACAATCTCTAGTGGACGGTCTCCGCCAAATGGTGAGAGAGGAGGTTCAAGCTGTAAGAGCCGAACCGATCTCCCAGCCCCAGCCTGGACCTTCTAGGCCAGCGAAAAGGGCCCAATCACAAGTTATTTATCATCCACATCTGAACCATCCAAAGTGGATTATTCTGAGGGGGAAATTTCGGAGTCGACAGCGCCAATAATTATAGATGACGACAGCAAAAAATATTATTTTTCAAATCAAGACCTGGAAGAATGATATCGACAGTTCGCAACACTATGGAAGTGGTTAATATCCAACAGCCTAGATCTGTCTAGGATGAGATGTTTGGTGGTCTTGGGTCTCGGCGCAGGAAATGTTTTCCCGTAAATGAGACTTTTAAGTCAACTCATTTCAGAAGAGTGGGAAAAAGCCGATAAAAGGTTATCTATGTGTGGAGAATTTTAAAGATGGACTTTTGTTCGCACCTGAGGACACTAAATTATGGGACGAAGTACCAAAGGTGGACATTCAGGTGCCAAAATTAATTAGGAAAACCTCTCTACCGTTTGAAGACGCGTCGCAACTAAAAGAGCCTATGGATAGGAAGGTAGATTTTCTTCTGAAAAGAATGTGGGAATCCACAGCAAATCTGATAGATGCTAATATAGTGGCCACATTTGTCGCACGGTCTATATACCTATGCAGGGGGCGTGACTGAGCGGATGGCGGGATAAGTCACTCACCAGACAAGCTCCCGCATCTCCCTGGCTTAAAGCGGCTCTGAGGCACCAGCAAACCGCGGAGAAGAACTGCCGAAGGAGATATGGGGAAGAAAAGACCCCTGCGCTCACTTTCCTGCACTCCGGTGACGAGGGGAGGCTTGATGGAGCGGTTCCTAGAGGGAGCCGACAGCGAGGCACAAGATGGCGCCGGCCGCAGCGCGCACTCCAGACTGCCAAGCAAGCCCGACAGCACGACACCTGCAGGAGGGGAATGAACGTCGGGCAGATGAATGGAGGACGGCGCCGGGCAGTGTCCGCAGAGGGAGAGGAGACAGCATGAGCCCTCCAACGGAGAAACAGCAGGCACGGACGGGGGGAGCCCTGACAAGGGAGACAGTGAGTACACTGGGCAGCAGCCCATGCACACAGCACAGCACAGACTCCCCACCAGTGCAATCCCCCATAGCAGACAAGAGTGGCAACACACCTTGGGAAAGCTCCCCCCCACCAGCAAGTCGCACCAACAGTCCAACCCATAGCCCAATATGCAGAGGGACCACCAGGCCAATAAACAAAATAAATGAAGAAGCATGGAAAAGCCGCATAATGGCAATTCCAACAAAGAACGAACTACATGAGCTATTTCAGAGGCTTGAGTCCTCTAACAAGCAAGCCATGGAAGCCATCCACGCAGACGTGCAACACTTAGGTCACAGAATACTGCAAGTGGATGAGGCGCAGGAAGGCACAGCGAACATACTAGAGTCGCACAGACAAGCAATCCAGGCGCAGGCTGACCAGATTACAGGCCTCATTATGCACCTCGACGATTTGGAAAATCGGAATAGGCGAAACAATATTCGCATACGGGGTTTGCCTGAGGAGGTAGAGGGACAACAATTAGAAGCATGGGCACAGAACTTCTTTCAAAAACTTCTGGACCGCCCGGTGGAGAGCCATGTGGAGATAGACCGCATACATAGAGCTTTAGGACCCAGAACATCTGACCCCAACCGTCCTAGAGACGTTATTTGCAGAATTCACTTTTTTAAAGAAAATGACGCAATTCTTAGAAAGGCGAGGGAAAAAGGGGACCTAGACCACGATGGAAGAGCTATCATCCTTTACCAAGACCTAGCGCGTCATACCCTGCGCCTGAGAGGGGCCCTTAAACCACTACTGACGGCCTTAAAATCCAAGGGGATACTATACAGGTGGGGATACCCCTTCTCTCTCACAGCAAGAAAGGATGGGAAATCAGCCATCTTTCGTGGCCTGGGCGACCTCCTCAACTTTCTGGGAACTTTCCAATTACCGATGATGGCGCTCCCAGACTGGCCGTCGGTCCCGTCAGTGTTAGCCCCTACTTTGCAAGAACAATGGCAGACCATGCAGCCAAAAGCACGTCGAGAGGGACGGCCCCACACAAGAAAGGACACTTGAATACACAACAAGTTATATCCGATGGGGAACCCCCTCAGCCGCTGGAGCGGAAACCCCCCTACTGCAGTTTAGATTCACAAAACAAACTGGAGGACCCCCAGACTTGCCCTCTCGGCATCTGCCAGACCTGACTCAATCGGGACCAGTGGACTTGATTCTCGGGGGGGGAGGGGGGGGTCAGGGAGGGGGATATTGGGCAGTTGGCAGCAAGAGCTTCGCCTCCCAAAGGGGGCAGTTCGAGAGACACAATCCTCAGTGCGATGGTTGCCGCATTAGGAGATTGGCTACACCCTCTTCACACGGACTGTTCGGATTTAAATGCATAGTTATGTTTATAGTACACCCAGTTGGGTTATGTTACAGTTCTTTCTCACTCTTCTTAGAGTTCACAAATAATGTTCTTGTGCCTCTAGAGCTACATACCAAAGTCCACTTGTGGACTTATAGCATACCCTACACATTCCCCATCCTGGGGGGGGGGGGGACGCGGGAGACCGGGACTCTCCTTAGCCAGTACCGTCGCGTTCCCCACTTAGGGTGACCAATCGCACATTTAGTGCGAACACTGGCATTATAAATGCCAGCAGTCTACCCAACAAGCAAATGCAGCTGCCTGCAGTTGCAAAAGGCCTCACCTGATAGGCCTTTCTCTGTTTCCATCTTACTACTCACTGAACTTTCTTCCTTCCACCTCTCTCTGTCCCCCCTCTCCACCCCGCTTGTTCCCCATCTCCAGCCCCATGACCCTCAGTCAACACCCCTACCAACACAATCAGATGGCTGACCTTACCTTTAGCACCCTTAACGCAAGAGGGCTTAACGGACCAGCCAAGAGGGGGCAGATCCTGGACCACTTCCACCGCAAGAAGATAATAATAGCTTTCTTACAAGAAACGAAGGTTCCCCAGTGCAGACACCGACACTATACCACATGGCATCATAGCCCAAATCCGACAAAAAAAGCAGGCGGCACATCAATAACAATACCCAAAGGCCTGCCACATAAACTCATGTCCTCAGAGGTGGATAAGAACGCGAGATACCTGTTCCTAAAAATACAAATTAATAATGATGTGGTAACACTGGCTAACATTTATTTCCCTAACCAAGGGCAGAAGGTCTTCGGGATCCGGGTGCTGGGGGCTCTGGAGGCCTTTGCAGGAGGATCCACCATCATTCTCGGCGGAGACTTTAACATAAGCATGGACCCGGCCTGTGACTCCTCGGGGGGTAAGTCGGGGGTTTCCCCCTCAACAATACACAGACTTAGAACAGAGTTAGCAAACCTACTTTTAGTGGACCTATGGAGGACACTGCACCCCAAAGAACGAGACTTTAGTTACCATTCAGCAGCCCACAACAGTTATCACAGGATAGATTATTTATTCATTTCACACACACTGTTAGACAGGCGACCCACATCTTCTATAGGCCAAATTATTTGGTCGGACCATGCTCCGGTTTGGGGATCCATATCAACCAGAGGAGGAGATAAAAATAATTTCGAGTGGCGACTAAATGATAATCTCTTAGATGACACCATATGCGCGCAAGAAATTCAATAAGCAATAGACTCCTTCATTGAAACACACTCCACCGACCCAACTGCGGCACCCCTGAAATTGGAAGCCCTCAAATGCGTATTGAGGGGCATATTTATATCGCACGGGGCTAGGCTTAAAAAGCTAAGAACAGCGAAGCTAGCGGAACTATTAGCGCGACTCAACAAGTTGGAGAACTCCAACAAAAAATCACCCGCAGCAGACACTACAGCAGAAATCTCGGCCACTCGGATCGACGTTCTACGCATTTTAGATCAGGCCTCCCTCTGCCAACGAGATAAAATGAAGGGAAGGTTTTATGAGACAGGAGACAAATGTGGAAGGAGTCTAGCTAGAGCTATAAATCCTAGGCCCCCGCAGACCTACGTATTCGCGATCGACAAACCAGGAGAGGGGACAGTACACGACAACACGAGAATTCTTGAAAGCTTCCAAAATTACTACCAGAAACTTTATAATTTACGGGGGGAGGAGAACGCTGGTGGAAGGGACACATACATAGCCGCACACGCCCCCACAAGCATAACAAACGAAGAAGCGCAAGACCTTGAAGCAGACTTCACTCCACAGGAACTAAAAGAGGCAATCCAATCACTGAAGATGGGCAAGAGCCCAGGCCTGGACGGGTTCACACGCTTCTACAAAAAATTTGCAGAAAACCTGACCCCCCCTGATGCTAGAGGCGTTTAATAGGGTCTCTGGGGGATCTCCCTTCCCGGCACAGGCACTGCAGGCAGTAATTACGGTCATCCCCAAACCTGGAAAGGATCCAGCAAATTGTGGGAGCTACCGACCGATATCGCTCTTAAACATCGATACAAAGTTATTTGCTAAAATGCTGGCGGGTCGGCTGCAAACCCATGTGCCAAACTGGATTCACGGTGACCAGGTGGGCTTTGTTCCGGGAAGGGAGGCAGGGGACAACACCATTAGAACCCTAGCACTCATATCCAGGGCGAGGGAATCGGGGTCCCCCCTATGCCTCCTCTCTGTGGACGCCGAAAAGGCGTTCGACAGAGTAAATTGGGGTTTCCTGGAAGCAACACTAAAACAAATAGGGCTGGGCCCCAGATTCTGCGAGTGGATCCTGGCTCTCTATAATAACCCCTCTGCAAAAGTGCGAGTAAATGGGAAACTATCAGAACGCGTACAGATTAGAAATGGAACGAGGCAGGGGTGCCCCCTGCCCCCCTTCCTTTTACATCTTAGTAATGGAGACCCTGGCGAACGCCCTCCGGGCTAACACAGACATCAGGGGGGTCCAGGTGGCGGGCGGGGAGCAGAAAGTGGCCCTGTATGCCGATGATCTGCTAATCTACAGCTTAAACCCCAGAATAGCACTACCGAGTGTCCTGGAGGAGTTCCGCAAGTTTGGTTGCCTCTCTAACTTCAAGGTCAATCTGAGCAAATCAGAGATCCTTAACATCAATATACCTGACGTAGAGGAAAAAGACCTGAGACCTGCTTTTCCGTTCCGCTGGAAGGGAGATGGAATTAAGTATCTTGGAGTAGTGATCACTCCTAACACAAAACACTTATTCCAAACAAGCTGCAAGCCATTAATAACAAAATTAGAGGAAGACCTAGATAAGTGGCGGACAGTGCCCCTCTCCTGGTTCGGGAGGATCAACTCAGTCAAAATGAATGTCCTACCCAGATTTTTGTATATCCTCCAGACTGTGCCGGTGCGTCTCCCAGGAGCATACCTGAACAGGATTAGGAGAGTTATAATGCGGTATGTCTGGGGGGAAAGAGGCCCAGACGCAACTGGAAAACCATGGTAGGCCCCAGGGAGACTGGGGGAATGGGGGTCCCCGACATCTCCCTGTACTATAGAGCGACGCTAACTAGACGAATATTAGACCTCCTAGAGGAGAGATCCCAAAAAAGATGGGTGCTCTCAGAGCAAGCCTCGGTACCGTATAGAGGAGTAGGACTGATATGGATTCCAGGCTCCGGGAAACACAAAAACTTGGGGCTGTCACCATTCATAGAAGAGCTCGTATCAACATGGGTGGGACCCGCAACTAAAACAGGAATGATCAAAAGACCGGGTCCCTTGACTCCGATAGTGGGGAACACCGATATTATGACCTTCTATAGAGGTTCACCAATCACTGATATATTGATAAAAGACCGGACAACGGATATCCCTAGGGTGCAAGACATGTTTGGGACAGAAGGCCTTAAGTCTCTTAGGGAAATACTGGGGGGCCACGAGTCACCAAAAGGAGGATGGTTCCAATACATCCAAATTTGCCCCTACATTAAAACACTAGGGAGTACTCAAATGATGAGACCGCCACTAACTACCTTTGAGACACATTTTATACTCACTAGAACATCCAAAGGGAAAATCTCAGATTTATACAAATTTATGATAGGAAAGAATAGAACAGAAAACAGACCTGCTCTAGAAAGAGAATGGGACAAGGATCTGAGTGCGGTACCCCCCAGGGAGTCATGGAGGAAGGCCTACATCCTTACGCACAAAATAAGCATTTCCAGCAGGCTTCAAGAATTAAATTACAAAATCCTCACAAGGTGGTACAAAACGCCGGCTGGGCTAGCCAGAGCCTTCCCCCAGTACCTGGACACCTGTTGGAGATGTCTGACTGAGAAAGGTACCTTTGTCCATATCTGGTGGTCGTGCTCCCTGACTGGCCCCCTTTGGCAAGAGGTAGGTGCCCTTTATTCATGGGTAGTTAGGGAACACACTCGACTGACACCAGAACTAGCACTCCTGTCCATGTTCCCCGGCTCCGTGGCCCGGACTAAAAAGTCGCTACTACGATTCTTCATCATGGCCGTCCGCCAGATAATCCCCAGAAAATGGAAGTCAAACTCGCCACCCACCAGGTTGATGTGGATGGAGGTGTTAGACAATATCAGCTATATGGAGGAAATCTGTGCAAAAGACGAATCGAGATATAACGGGTACCAATCGACATGGTCCGCCTGGGTGGCTCTCAGAGACTGCCCAGAAGTGTCAACATGGGTCGCAAATGGCTACATCCCACCCCCACAAACAAGCACCATCATAATGTAGGCAAAAGATGTTGATTGTCGGGTCACCTTGTCGTTACCCCTTGTATCAACCCACCACCATCCACAATTTCTCTTTCTACTAAACTGTCACTCCCTCTTTCTTCCTATAACTTTTTTATGTCATGCTCTTCCACGCTAAATTTCCTTCTTACTTCTACGATTATTAGGCAACAGGTTGTACTAGCTATAAATGTTCCTAATAATCTGAATAACTTGACAACGTCTTATCTCGGGAACGAGGTAACACACAAAAATAAGACATAAGCGTATGGAACACAAGTTAGTTTATTACATGAAGCGGTTTAAGGCGATAACGTGACAAATTTATCTGTTTTGTTATATTTGCTACACTAATGTAACTGTATAAAACAAATAAAACACATTTTGAACCATATATACGTATGCAGAGGCGTAACTTGAAGCTCCTGGGCCCCAATGCAAAATCTGTAACAAAGCCCCCAACTATAATTCTTTATTCATAGTTCTGGGCTCTCTAAATGAAGAGGAGAGGCCTTATGCCCCCCCCCCCCCCCCAAGGCTCCTGGGCACGGGTGCATCCCCTATAGTTACACCAGTGCACCTATGGCTCTCACAATTGGAGTCACATTTAAAACAGAAGACCTCTAGGGAGGAATTGTTGTAGTGTATCCCACTACTCAAAACCGCTACGGGGTTCCTAGCTGATGCCTCGGCGGAGTCAGTGCGGTTTGCTGCCAAGAAAGCGATGCTGGGAAATTCTGCTAGACATGCTTAGAGCTTGGCCAGGAGATACGCCCTCTAAAATAAGCCATGTTCAATTCCCTTTCAGGGTGAATATTTATTTGGTCCGGTATTAGACATAATCCTGGAAGAGGGCAAGGGATAAAAAAGAGAATTCCCAACAGATTATCTTCCTTAAAGCAGTTCATTCTTTTTCAGACAGTCGTTCCAACTCAGACACCAGAGAGGCAAGGGTAAGACGGGCAGGTGGTCTTATCCAAAAGGAGGCAAGGGTAAGAATCTCCTCCTTTCCCTTAGATCCAAAAGCAAATAAAACTACAGGACCGGTGGGGGGTAGGTTATCTCAGTTCGCAGGAAGATGGTCCCAGATTTCCGGAAATCCCTGGCTTCTGAAGATGGGGTACAAACTTGAGTTTTCATCCCTCCCCCCATGGAAATATTTGGTTACCCCGTATCAAACACCTCTTCAAGCAAGATTGGAGAAGGGGGTTAAAAATTTGTTACAGATGGGAGCTATTATTGCAGTTCCTACAACGGAGTGCAGTTTTGGTTATTTGTTTTTGGTGCCGAAACCCAATGGTTCTAAGTTAGGGTGGCCTATAATTTTCGAAAAATCTAGCCTAAACTCAGATACTATGAAAGTTTTTCTTGGAGTTCTTTTAAAGGTTACTCTTTTTTACCTCCTACTAAGAGAAAATATATAATCCTCTCCATTAGTACGTTTAAGGGAATGGACTGGGTCTCTAGAAGAGAGAGTATGAAGGTCCTCGGACAAATGACTGCTTGTCTGCCGATGGTCCCCTGGTCTCAATTTGATTCCAGATCTTTACAGCAGTAAATCTTGTCTTCCTGGGATCGTAGACAATTCTCACTGGATAAAAAGTTTAAGTTGCCCACTTCGGGGAAAAAAAAGTCTTTAGATTGCTGGTTATCACCTCACAACCTTAAAAAAGGGGTACACTGGTCCCTATCCCTGTCCATCTTGGTACATACTGATGCTAGTGGGTCAGGTTGGGGGGCACAGATAGCAAATGAGAGCCTGCAAGGTTCCTGGTCGGCCTATGTCTGCTCTGAATCTTCTTATTTTAGAGAGCTCAAAGCAGTGTGGGAAAACAGTTGGGAGAAGCTGGACCCAGGAGAATGCCCTTTGAACATGGACATGTTCCATTTTCTGACGGCTCAGTGGGGATACCCCCAAATAGATCTATTTGTGGGAAAAACAAACACAAAATGCAGTAGATTCTTTTCCCTGAACCCCACGGACAATCCTCTGGCATTGGACACTCTGTCCCAGGAAAGGGATATGAATCTGGCATATGCCTTCCCGCCCCTACCCCATTTCTATTGATTTCTCGGGTCCTTTAGAAGATCTAGAATTGTTGGACCAGGGCTATTTTCATCGCCCCAGCATGGCCAAAAACACCTTGGCTTCCGTTGTTGACCTACTTGGCAATACACACGCCAATTGCACTACCCCCTCAGGCAGGACCTTCTATTCCAGGGTCTGGTCTGCCACCAGGAGATCCGTCAGATGAAACTGGCGTCTTGGCTTCTGAGCTGCGCAGGTTCTGGGACCAAGACTACTGTCCAAGGTAATGGACACACTCTTAAGGAATCTACCTCTATGATCTACTTGAGGATATAGAAAAATTCACCCACTGGTGTGGTTTAGATATTATACATCTAAATAATCCTGACCTAGTGAAGATCTTAGAATTTCTACAAGAAGGTCTAGATTAGGGTCTTAGCCCTAGAACCCTGTGGGTGTAGGTAGCAGCTCTTCATTCCGTGTTTGATGTCCAGCTATGTGAGAACAGATGGATAAGCAGGTTTTTAAAGGGAGCCAATAGGCTTAAAATGTTTGCTAGGAAATCAATTCCTGCTTGGAACCTTAATGTGGCCTTGGATAGTCTCTGCGAACCCCCATTGGAACCTATACTGTTAGTATCACTCAAAAACCTGTCCATTAAAGTAGCCTTTTTAACCGCCATTACAACCGCTAGAAGAATTGTCAAGTTATGAGCTTTATCTTGTAGGGAACCATACTTAACAATACTGGATGATAGAATAGTCTTGAGACTAGATCCTTCTTTTCTCTTCAAAGTAGTGTCCAAGTTCCATATGGAACAAGAAATAATTCTACCCTCTTTTGTCAGAACTTCAGGAATGATAGATAATGCCGCCTACATAATTTGGATGTCAGATGTTCAGTTCTTATTTATAGGTCTCGCGGACTTTTAGAAAGTCAGATAACCTGTTTCTTCAGTTCGGTATCATTGTATCTTGACGTCACCGGGTGTTGTGGGTGTAGCTAAGTGTTAGGGAGCTTGACAGCAATGTCACACCCCCAGTATCTGATTGGCTCACCCCTCTGCTGCTGTGTCTTCTGCTGGGCTTCAGAGAATGTTCCTCGGCGCGGTGAGTAAGCCAGCTCTCTCCCTCTCCCCTTGGCTCCTGCTGTCTCCCCTTGCCGCTGTGGAATCGGCTTCTGGTGTTTCCCCCTACGGGTGCAGGCCCAGCAATCCTGTTGTCTCCCCTTATGGAGTAGCCCCCGGCGCTGTGAAATCCACTGCAGCTCTCTCCACTCGGCTCCTGCTGTCTCCCCTTAAGTGAGCCGTGCGGCAAGCTCCCGCCTGGCGTGCCTGTGCTACGTCCCTTACGCCGTTGCTATGCTGGGTCCCGCGCCGCTTGTGTCTGATGGGTGCTTGCTGGCCGGCGGATGAGGCGTGCGTCCTGGGTGGCGGCTGCCTGTTCTGTGCAAGCGGCCTCCTCTGTGCTTAGTTACGGCCGCTCCCCCGCTGACAGGTTGTGGCAATCTGCCACAGACGTCACTGGTGCCGCAGTCCTCAGGCCGGCACGTCATGGATGAAACCCCACCCCCAGCCTATCAAAAGCTGTGGGCGTTAACATTTTTTGACAGTACTGTATTAGGTCACCACCCCTAACTTCCGGTGGCGACATAATACAATAATACCCCTCAGTTCCAGGGTCAAAATAAAGGTAAAAGCTGCATCTAAAGATACTATCGCTAGTTAGATTTTGGGATTTCTGTTTTAATCCATCTGTCCCCAAAGAGATAAGAGTTCGCTCTACGAGGTCTCTCTCGTCTTCATGGGCTAAACTCAGTGAAGCCTCAACAGAGCAAATTTGTTAGGCAGCAACGTGGTGTAGCATCCACACCTTTGCTAAACACTATCTCTTGGATCTACACTCTGGTAGGGAGCGCTGGCCTTTGGGCAGAAGGTCCTCCAGGCCGTGGTCCCCCCCGATATGTCTGCAGTAATTTGGTATTTTCTCTGCAGCATCCGAGGAGCGGGCCCACAGCTGAGGAGATAGCGGGGTAGATTGAGGCCTTGTCACTGGGCTCTACCATCTCCTCACCTGGGTGTGGCACGGGACCCGTCCAAGTTACTGCTGGGGGAGTTCCGTGGGGGTAATCCAAATGGTGGTTTACCTGAATGTTCTTTGTCACTCGTGACGCCAACGTTCCTTATTCTGTGGTGAATCCAGATGGTAGAAAAATAAGAAGTCCTCACACAGGAAAACAGTGCTCCTTTATTTGAACATATTAGTCCAACAGTAATACACGCCAGCAGGAAAAATGGTGCAAAAACACAAAGTGCTGTGACAGGGAGGATTCACGGGATGACAGACAAGTCCACAGGCCACGTTATCTGTGGGGTTCTGTTCCCAGCCACTCTCATTCACTCTCTCCAACTCTCTACTGGTCAACACTCACATTTGGCAGACAGGCACTCCAACCTGCATGGCAGTCTCTCTCTCTCCATCTACTTTCAGCCTCTTCCATTCCAGACCACACAGAACAGATGGTGTCTGTGGGGCTCACTTGCAGAACAGCACTCTCCTGTCCTCTCTCTTGCAAGTCCGGAACAGAACAACCACTTACACCACCTTGCAAACACATATGTAAAACAAGGTCACATGACACACAACATGATACATTTTTCAGACATAACCCAGATGTTAACCCACTCAGTGGTGCAGAGGTGCAATACACATCATATTCATGCAACATAGAAGACACTGACAACACATAGGCACAAGACAAATGCATTCATACTTATGGAGGGGCCCCGTGAACTCTGGGCTATTATACCTCCATGTGTGCTGTCAGGATGAACGTTATGGTAAAACTGAAATTATTCGTACCGTTAATTCCATTTCCATGAGTCCATCATGGCAGCACATACTTTGCCTCCCTGATGAACTATATATTGTGTGTGTAAACATAACAGCATGTTGTTTTTTCAGCAACAATAAAAGTTTGGGCCACGTATCCATTGTGATGATTTGAAGACACGGGAGATGGATGGTGGGGGGCAGCCTAAAGAACTCTCCTCTTCCTGTCCCAGCGAGAACAAGAGGGCAACCTCCATGTGTGCCGCCATGATGGACTCATGGAAAAGGAATTAACCGTAAGAATAATTCCAGTTTTTCATGCTTCCATAGGGATGATTGGTAGAGATGAGCGAGCATTGCCCTTAGCGAGTACCTGCCCACTCGAGAGAAAAGGTTCGGCTGCCGGCGCGGGTGACAGGTGAGTTGCGGCAGTCAGCAGGCGGAGCAGGGGGGGGAGAGAGGGAGAGAGATCTCCCCTCCGTTAATCCCCGCTCCCCCGCCGCCAGCAGCCGAACCTTTTCTCTCAAGCGGGCAGGTACTCGCTAAGGGCAATGCTTGCTCGAGCAATTGCCCTCAGCGAGTATGCTCGCTCATCACTAATGATTGGCGATTTTCTCAACAGATTCAGCCAAAAATTAGACATTCTGCGATTAAGTGTAAATTTATCTATTGAAAATAATGATCTCTTTCTAACTCTCCCCCCCCCCCCCCGCTCACCGCCGCAACTCACCTGTCACCTGCGCCAGCAGCCGAATCTTTAGAGAGAAGCGGGCAGGTACTCGAATAAGGCACTACTTGCTCAAGTAGTTTGCCTTATCGAGTATGCTCGCTCATCTCTAGCAGCATTATTTGGGCATTATATGGTAGTACTATTTGCACACTATATGGCGGCATTATTTGGGCACTGTATGGCAGTACTATTTTGTTACTGTATGGTGGCATTATTTGGGCACTGTATGGTGGCATTATTTGGGCATTGTATGGCCGTATTATTTGTATGTATCAATTATGCTGACACATTGTTCCGATGGGTGCTGGGTATGACGCTCACTGGATAGTTGCCGTCATCCGTGTATTCCCGGATGGTACAGGTCTTGTTTAATGTGTCCCATCAGTCCCCTGGGCACCCCACCCCCTGACCATATCCATCAGCCACAGGACAATGCACTGCCCCATACAAAGCCGGAGGTCAGGGCGGGGTTAATCCTTTACGGACTGTTTGTTCATGTGAAAAAAAAACGACACGCGGCGTAGAACTGTGGTGTTATTGGCCGCGATTGTCCGGCGGAAGGCGTCGTGTCTTGTACTTTGGACAGAGAGGGGTGCAGGGGCCCCCCTCCTGAAGCCAGTCTTGCTGGATCCGGAGCCTGTATACAGGTAAGTGGCACATGTGTGCGCCCGGTGTCAGGGGCTGCGGAAGGGGGCACAGGCTTCGGACTGCCAGCTCTGCAAATCTCTTAAAGGGACATTGCCGTAATCTACTGTGCTGGGTTATTACCGTCCTCTGCTAGAGCCGATGTCCCCATCACTGCCGCCGCGTCCGTCCTTCTTCACCTGTCCACATCTGCCGGTGGCCGCATTAACACGGACGATATTCTTGTGCAAGTTTGGTTTGTTGTGAGACGCACAAAACTCTCACGAAAATACAGCCGTTACTTGCGATGGGAGTATTTACAGGGGCCAATTTTCTTCCGATTTAGATGCTGGAAGATAGAAAAATCGCAGCACGCCATTTTTGTGCGAGTCCCGTATGGGAATAGGACTTTAAGTGTGCGGTCTCCCGCACATCGCACGGCACACGGACAAAGCTGAGGTGTCCGCTGGCTGTGCAATGCGAGTTGCGAAAAAGAAACTCGGGTGCGACCCGCTCTTGGCCGTGTAAATACAGCCTAAGGCGGGATTCACATCAGCGTATGCGTATTTTCACACACATTTGCGCTGCGTTGTTGCGTATTCGCAAACACAAGTTTGTTTTTACGGTACTTTTTAGTCGTTCACATTGTGCGCATTGGCGTGTACGAAAAAACACTCTTTGAAACGGCCAATTAGTGTAATTAATTCAACATGTGTTCTTTGCGCAGAAAAAAAGAGCCTGCTACGTATTTTTTTGCGTAATTGAATTGCGCACGCCAAATACACGCATGTGAACAAAGCCATTGAAATGAATGGGTTCTACTTTCTATGCATTGCGCACGCAAAAATACTGGTATGAGTCTGGGGGCTTATTCACACGGAGGTATTCGTGCAGCGCAATGTGCAGCTACTGGAACCCGTTGATTTCAATAGGTTCTTTCACGTAAGCGTATTTTACGCGCATTTCGTTCACCAAAAATGATACGCAGCTTGCTCGCTTTTACTGTGCATTTGCACACAAAAATAACACGTATTGAACTAATTACGTTTATTGCTCATTTCAATAAATGGGAGCGTGGTTGCATGTTGTTTGCATGTGCAAAAGGTACGGTAAAACATGCACATGCGCAAATTTGCAGTGCGTGTAAAGGCGAGGATGCCTGTGTCACACCGGCCTGAGGGTAGTTTCACACAGGCGATCGTGATTTCGCTGCGAGAAAATCGCAAAAGTCAATAGCACTTTCTAATGTTCATATCTCAGTCCACGAAAATCGCAAGTTGGTGCTTTAAATAGGAGGCTCCATAGGGAGACATGGGAGATGAAAAATCGCACATCTCGAGATAAAATCGTCCAAAAACTGGCGGTGCAGCGATTTTTTAAAATTCTTTTTTCCAATGTGCAAATGGTCCGTGTGAATCCACCCTAGGGCTCCTGCAGACGAGCGCAGTTGTACATGCGAGAGCGTGACGTGATTTGTGCCGTGAAGGCAGCGCTATCACATGCTTACAGGCGTGTAGCAGCGCTGTTTACTGAAGCTTTTTCCGCTGCCGGGACCATTTACATCGCCGCGGGACACACCGGCGTCGTGATTTCAATGGCTCTGCAGCCTAATTGGTCCCTGGTGTTATCACGAAATTGCGCAGTTCAGTGTGTGATATGCATTTGCGCGCTGTCATAGACTCCTATGGTGCCACGGTTCCACAAAAAAGAGCTTGTTGCGTATATTTTTGTGCAAGATAATTGAGTGCCCACGCAATACGCAGGGAATAGGACCCCCGGATTTCAATGGATTCGTTCACAAAGGGCATATTTTGCGCGTTCAATTCCATCACGCAGAAAAATACACAGCAGGTTTTATTTTTTGCGAATAATTAGGCTAATTAGTAATTTGAATGTACGAGACCTTGGCTATAGTTTTTTTTTGGGGGGGGGAGGGGAGGGGGGGTTGTTGGCACATGTAAATAGTACATTAAAAAACGCAGTTGGGCGCGCAAATACGCGTGACCCCCCCCCCCACACACACACACACACACATAGGTTAGATAAGGTCCTGATGATGTGTTTTATGCCTCATGGAATTGCGCAGCGGATTGTATATTTGCGCATACTTTTGCGCAGCTCTCACAGACTTCTATAGGGACCTTTTGTGCAGAAATACACAGAAAGATAAAGTATGTCCTTTTTTTTTTTTCGGGTGCGCGACCAAAGGGCTTGCAAAAAAATCATGTGAAAGAATGCATTGACATCACTAGGTTCTATTCTCTGCGTATTGCGTGCATATATTGTACACGCGCAAATACGTCCTTCTGAAAATGTCCTAAAA
Organism: Eleutherodactylus coqui; assembly: GCA_035609135.1. NCBI lineage: Eukaryota > Metazoa > Chordata > Amphibia > Anura > Eleutherodactylidae > Eleutherodactylus > Eleutherodactylus coqui. The sequence goes on from CM069408.1 coordinate 35,953,373, forward strand.
CTCGCCATCTACATGAGGATTTTAATACAGAATTGCGGCAGAATAACGCCATTTTCAATTTCGCATCAAAATCTGCATAGAGGCATTCGGATTTTCGTGCTGCGTTTTCAACGTGTTGCACCCAAATTTCCGCCCCTTTGGGAGGTGCGTACTAACTTAAAGTTTGGTGTAAATGCGCACTTAAGGCTCGGTTCACACGGGACGGAAATGTTGTGGAATGTCCGCAGTGCGCCGTACGGAAATTCTGCGAGACTTCTGCAGGGTTTTGAAGCGGCCTTCCATCCTGTATTCCGCTGCGGAAATCTCTCCCCATAGAGAGAACAGAGCCGGCAGAGGAAACTGATCCAAATTTCACATGGCGCCGCATGTCAGTTTCCATGCGGCTTGTCGGCAGCAGAGTGTGAACGACATTTTTGCAAATCTCATCCACTTTGCTGCGGTCTCCGTTTTAAAAATGCACGTGGAATTTCTGTGTACCCAGCTTAGGGCTCCTGCCCACGGACGGATATTTGCTGCGGAATCCGTGGCAGGCGTCCGCACCGTGATCCGCAGCAAATAGCACCCATAGCATGCTATGGGAAATCGATTCTTCCTGCACACTTGCGGAAACCAATTGCGCAATTTTTTTGCGGATTCCATGTGGACGGCTTCCATTGAAGCAGATTCCACATCATCACTAGGCGATAACACAAGGAAAGCAGTAGTTGACAAAAAAAAATCTGTATTGCGCATGTCCGTTGGTGAGGCGTGAAGAACATCTGCAGTACAGAAGAAAAAGAAACTAACCAGGTACACACGAATTCCACATGTGAAATCCGTCTCATGTGAAATCCAGAACTGGACACAGTATTCCAGATGAGGTCTGACTAAGGAAAAGTAGAGGGAGATACTTACCTCACGTGATCTAGACCCTATGCTTCTCTTAACACATCCCAGAATTGTGTTTGCCTTTTTGGCTGCTGCATCACATTGTTGACTCATGTTCAGTCTATGATCTATTAGTATACCCAAGTCTTTTTCACATGTGCTGCTGCTTAGCCCAATTCCTCCCATTCTGTTTGTGCTTTCTTCATTTTTCTTGCCCAGATGTAGGACTTTGCATTTTTCCTTGTTAGATACCATTCTGTTAGTCGCCGCCCAATGACCAGGCTTTTCTAGATCTTTTTAAATACTCTCTCTTCCCTACTATTAGCCATCCCTCCTAACTTTGTGTCGTCGGCAAGTTTGATCAGTTTCCCATCAATTCCCTCCTCCAGATCATTTATAATAATGTTAACCAACACTGGGCCTAGGACAGAGCCTTGTGGTACCACACATGATACATTCTTCTACTTGGATGTGCAGCCATTTATGACCACTCTTTGAGTACGATCACTCAGCCAGTTGTGAATCCACCTAACAGTTGGCTTGTCAATCCCATATTTGGTCCTTTATTCAATAAGTATGGTATGAGATACTTTGTCAAATGCTTTACTAAAGTCAAGATAAACTACATCCACCGCGTTACCCTGATCAACCCAGTCAGTGATTCTGTCATAGAAGGAAATTAGATTAGTCTGGCATGACTTGTTTGTTACAAACCCATGCTGGCTCTGGTTAATGACTCCATGTTCATCCAAGTACTTGCAGATCTGCTGTTTAATTATTTGTTCGAAGATCTTTCACACAAGGGAATGAATATTTTATAGGCTGTGCATATAACACGCCGGGGCTCCTGTCATCCTTGTCTGCAGTAACCTCACAGATCAGAGTCCTCCCCGGCAGCAGAAACCGCTTCTGTGTTACCCTCAAAGCTGTGAGAGCGAGAAAAGGGCGATCAATTATTAATCCGTATTATCTGTATCACAGGTTACATCTACGTAGGATGTACCGAACCTGATATATATATATATATATATATATATATATATATATATATATATACTTATACTCTAGTCACACACAGAGCAGCATTCTCCATTCTTTTGTTACATCATGTCTAATATCCTAGTCACATCCAGAGCTGCATTCAGGACCCTGCTATTAGATCATGTCTTAGGACTCATGTCCACGGGACAATTCTGATTTAAAAATCCGCAGCATTTTTCCTGCACGCGGATCCGCGCCCCATAGGGATGCATTGGACACCCGCAGGTAGTTAAATACCTGCAGATGTCATTTTTCCCTTCAGGCACGGGCCCACGTGCGGGAAAAAAACCACGACATGCTCCATTTTAGTGCGGGTCTCCCGTGGGGACGGCTCTCGCAGGCTTTTATTGAACCCTATGGAAGCCGTCCGGATCCGTGGAACACCCGTACTAGAATTAAAACTCACCTGTCCTGGATGCTGCGGGTCTCCCCTCTGTCGTGGCCGGATCTTCTTTCTTCGGCCCGATGGATGTGCCCGGCGCATGCGTGCGGCACGCTGTCGGCGTGCCGAGCAGATCTGCCGGGCCGAAGAAAGAAGATCCATCCGCGACAGAGGGGAGACCCGCAGCATCCAGGACAGGTGAGTTTATTCTGATTTTCAGGCCTCATGTCCCCGGGAAAGGAGGGACCCGCTGCGGGATTCTGCATGGGGAATCCGCGGCGGGCCTGATTTTCCCCGTGGACATGAGGCCTTATACTTCAGTCACATCCAGAGCTGCCCTCACAATTCTCTTTACATCATGTCTTGTACTCTAGTCACATATCAAGCTGCTGTCGCAATTCTGCTCTTATATCATGTTTTATACTCCAGTCACATCCAGAGCTGCAGTCACAGTTCTGGTTGACATTGGGAATCCATCCACTTAGCTGAGCCGGGCTACAGTGCAGCACCTGGTGTAGGAACTACATTTTCTACAACGCATCGCAGAAGAGCACTGAGGCAGATGAGAGGTTCCGAAACAATTGTAAGTGCAGCTCTGGATGTGACTAGAGTATTAGAAGGGATTTACAAGTTTACTCTTTAACTGAACTCATCCTGCTCACACAACAGATGGGTTTGTTAGAGCAGATTCACACGGGCGTATGCGTATTAGTGCGCACCTGAACATATCACTTTTGCGTGCGCATTGGCGTATTTCACTGTACATTTTCCGCCCGCGTGTAAACGGCGATCGTTCAGTCGTTCACATTCGCTGGTACTGAACGATATATCTGCCTGTATAAACGAGCGGACCCTGTCATCGTTCGCTCTCGGTCACATAATTTATCGCGCCGTGTAGAAGGTGCCTTACAATGTACCAGTCCGGAGTCCACAGAGGGTTATCTAGACCGCATACACTGTAACAAACCTTCAGCTGTGACAAGTATGAGGTCAGGGCCGGCTTTCTGCTGGTGTGGAGGGTGTAGTGACGGCCATATTGGCTCTACAGACCCAGAACAGTTGGGTGAGCCCCTGTGAGGGAGCAGTAGTGGCGGCCATATTGGTTGTAGCACCATTGTGTAACCCCAGGTCCTCGGTGCAGCGTTCAGCCGGCGGCGCTGGGATTGTGTAACGTACATCACTCGTCAGCAGCTCTGGGGGGAGGTGACGGTCCTGGGCCTGGGGACATGAACATACAGTCCAGGACTGAGAGGATGGCAGGACGGGAGACCCCTGAGCGTAAGAGGTGGGGGTCTGCAGAATGTATACTGACGGGTCTTGGCACTACATACTGTATACTCACTTAAAGGGCCGGTACGGTCTGTTCTCACAGAATCTTCATAGTGTAACGAAAAGTTCTGCAACCATCTAACCAACTCTGTGCGTCAGTTCCTCGCTAGACGGCTGCATTCACACAAACGATTTTCAGATGCCAGTTTGGGCTAATTGTGATCTGGACGGAATGGGAAAAGAACTAATTATTTACAATAGGTTAATTCACGAGTCCGAGATGTAAACATCACAGCAGGCCCTATAAAATCGCACTTGTATGTAATGTAGATGCAATATTTATTTTCACTATGGAAAATTGGGTTGTTTTTTTTTTTGCAAAACTCATCACAATCGCAGAAAAACTCGCCCGTGTGGATATGCCCTAACGCTGTATTTTCACGGATGACTGCGATATTGGTCTGCGTATCACACTTAGGCCGCCTGCATACGGCCGGGTCAGCTCCTGCTGCAAGAATTCTCACAGCGGGACCTGACCTGAGCCCCTGCAGCACTCACCTCTTCTGTGGTTCCGGCTCTTTGATGTGCCGGCTGCCGGCCAGCTGTCACATGCACACAGAAATAGAGCATGCCGCGATTTGTTTTCTGCGCGTGATTTCGCGCGGACAAATCGCGGCCGTCTGCATAGGATTGCATTTTCTAACGCAATCCTATGGCAGCTTCCACGGGCGGAAATTCTGTGGGAAATCCCGCCGCGGAATTTCCGGCCATGTGCATGGGGCTTTAATCGTAAGCTGGCGATTTTTTTTTTTTTTTAATTTTTTTTTTTTCCCCCTGCAATTGTTATGCGTTTTACGAAAACAACTCATTACATCACGTTGCTGCATATAAGATTTTTCACGTGCATGAAAATTGCATGTTGTTTCAATAGTAAAAGTAGAAAACGCGCAGGAAACTCATCTACACGGAAGTGCGATACCTTTTTTTTTCCTTCCATAGGATCCAACGCGCTGCGATTCTTCATCCTCGCATTATTGCCGCAAGCGAATAATCGCTCATGTAAATTAACCCGTGGAAATGAATAGGTTATTTTCCTGTGCGGGTTCCGTTCATCTCGCAATCGGATGGAACTCGCACGCAAATATTCTTCGAGTAAATAGGCTCTAAGGTGAGCGCTGCAGCAGCACAATCTCCCCTGCCCTGGTAGTTTGTTACAATGTATCAGTGCAGATAGCCTGCATCAGTCTGGAATTGGGTTTATTTCAAAGGACCTGAATGCAAACTATCTTGGGGCTCTTTTATACGAAATGATTATCATTCGGATTGTCGCTGGTTCGCGGGAATCGGAAGAAAATCGTTAAGTGTAAATACTGCGGCGACTGAAGACACACGATAATTGTTCGCTTCTTGTTCGTCAGTTTCTGCCGGATGACAATCAGACCGCGTAAAACAGTCGTTCATCTGTGAATGGAGGATACAAGCGCCCCGCTCCTCTTCTGCGCCCGACCGTCGTCCGGTGTACAAGGACTCTTCCTGTAGATTATGAGACGTGTGAATCGCTAGTGTGTTTTGGGCCCAGATCACACTTTTCCTTGGCTTTCTACAATATAGAGGACTTGGGGGTTTTTTTGCTGCCCTGTCCCAAACTTTTGGGTGACCACCTTTACTTATGCTATTATGACTGCTGCAGAAACCAGCAAAATTGTAAGTGCAGCTCTGAATGTAATTGAAGTATAAGATGTGATGTAACTGCAGAACTGTGAATGTAGCTCTGGAAGTGCGAGGAACGTAACAGCAGAATCGTGAATGCAGCTCCGGGTGGGACTGCAGTATAAAACATGATGTAACACAGAATGTTGAATATAGCTCTAAATGAGACTTGAGTATAAAACGTGATAGAAAAGCAGAATTGTGAATGCAGCTCTGGTTGTTACTAGAGTATATGACATAACAGCAGAATTGTGACTGGAGAATAAAACACGATGTAATCCCAGAATGTTAACAGCAGCTCTAAATGTGACTAAAGTGTAAGATGCGATGTAAATACAGAATTGTGACAGTAGCGGTGGATGTGACTGAAGTATAGGACATAACAGCAGAATTGTGAATGCAGCTCTGAATGTGACTGGAGGACAATGTAAATCTATATAAGGTCGGGAACACACTTATGTATTTTGGCTTAGTGTTTGTGTCCGTAATACACAAGTGCGTCCCGGCCTGACCGCAGGTTTCCTGACTCGAACGCCGAGCATCATACATTCCTATGATGCTTGGAGTTTGTGTCAGCAGATCGGTGGTCAGGCCGCGACGCACGTCCGTACTACGGACACAAAGCCGAAATACACAAGAGTGTTCCTAGACTAAGGCAAAGTATCTATAACGATGCAATAAGCTGTGATTTCCAAGCTTTGGGGTCATATACCATATACTGTACATGTATGATCCTGTCTTGTCTGTTCCAGTGGTCGCCTGTAGGGTGGCGCTGTCCTATATAACTTTTATCTCTGCTTTCTCCGCAGGTCGGGGCAGGGGGATGCCGAGATGTCCCTCATTTGCCTGTCGGACTTTGAAGCTTACGCCAAAGATCATTTACCTAAAGCCACATGGGAGTATTATGCGGCGGGGGCGGATGATTGCTGCACTCGGGATGACAACTTACTCGCCTTCAAGAGGTATCTATAAGCCTAGGGACTCAGTGTGAAATGAATGCTGGGTAATGACTGACATGATGTTTCGCTGACGGTTTTTGCTCCGCAGGATACGCCTGAGGCCCCGGATGCTGCGAGATGTGTCAGTAACGGATACCAAAACTACCGTGTTGGGAACAGAGATTAGCTGTCCTATTGGGATAGCGCCTACAGCCTTCCACTGCTTGGCCTGGCCAGATGGCGAGATGAGTACGGCCAGAGGTAGGAGTACGGGGTGTCATAACCAGTGTAGACCAAAGCTATATGGGACCAAAGCGGTACATATATAATCATATACACAAGAGGCCCAGGTTATACCAGCAGGGTCCATATCACTGGATACAGGGTAACGTATAATTTATACCAGCTGATACAAAAAGTCTACACCCTTCTGTTAAAATGCAAAGTTTTGTGTGGCACAGAGTGTTAAGGCAGCAGAAATGCAGTCCTAAGCTCTCGCTCATGACCTGAAGGTTGCAAGTTCAATATCCACTTGGTTCAGGTAGCCGGCTCAAGGTTGACTCCGCCTTCCATCCTTCTGTAAAACGAGTACCGAGCTTGGTGGTGGTGGTGGGGGGGGGGGGGTAATAAATTACCTAAAAGCGCTGCGGAATACGTTGGTGCTATGCAAATGGATATTAAAAAAAAATACAAGAAGGCTGCATCATTTCAGATTTATTTCCACCTTCCGTGTGACCCGTTATCTGTACAAATCCCCTAAAAAACAAACTGAAATCTTTTAGGGTGGAAAAATATAAATAACACAACTATTGTTGCAGAAGTGTTCGCACCCTCCCTTATTTGGGGATGTGTTTAGAATTAGCCAATCACAATTAACCTCCTGATAAATAGTATGTGGTCTCCCTTCACCCTAGCGTACTATGTTACTATGTTACTCCGCTGCCATTATTTACAGGGATTCTGATTTCCCCCATATAAAGTTCGGCTTTTCTAGGATTTTCCTGACATTTTCTTAGCTGGTCTATAAAGATCTTACAGCCCATCAAAGGGATCTGACAGTTGGAAGGTGTCAGTCAGGAGAAGGGGGCCACGATATCTCCAAGGCGTTACACATACCATGGGGCACAGTGAAGATGTCATCAAGAAGTAGATTAAATCTGGCACAACAGTGATGTCACCAAGAACTGAACATCCCTCAAAAACTGATGAAAAGACCAGAAGAATCTTGGTCCAGAAGGCAGCCAAGAGGCCTACAGCAACATTAAAGGAGTTTCTGGCAAGTACTGGTTGTGTAGTCATGTGTCAACCATCTCCCGTATTCTTCATATGTCTGGGCTGTGGGTTGCGGGGGGCAAGACGGAAGACTTTTCTAACAAAGAAAAACATCCATGGATGTTATATGGTCTGATGAGCTCAAGGGAGAACTTGTTGGCCATAATTCCAAAAGGTATGTTTGGCACAAAACCAACACTGCGCATCACCAGAAGACCACCATACCCGCAGTGACGATGGTGGAGGCAGCATTACGTGGGGGGCTTTTTATCTGCTGCTTGAACTGGGGCTTTAGTCAAGGTGGAGGGAATAATGAACAGCTCCAAATATCCGTCCTTTTTAGCACAAAACCTTCAGACCTCGGGTAAAAAGCTGAAGATGTAGAGGAATTTCACCAACGACCCAAAGTAGACCTCCAAATCACCAGAAGAATGCCCTAACCAGAAGACGATCAAAGTTTTGGAATGGCCAAATGGACAGATAAGGCAGAATGGGCAAAGATTGCCAAGTCAAGATGTGCCATGCTGATACACTGACCCAAAAAGACCAAATACTGTCATAAAGTCAAAGGGTGCATCAACAAAGTATTAGGCGTCATGTCAATGGGCGCGCATGGTGGAATCCCGCAGCGGTTTCCACGAGTGTTCGCAGCCATGAAGCCAAAAATGACAGCATACTCACCTGTCCGGACGCTGCAGGTCTCCCCTTCCGTCGCAGACTGATCTTCTTTCTTCTGCCCGGCGGATGCGTTCAGCACACTGGCAGCGTGCCGTGCGCACTTTCTTTTTTTTTAAATCTCCTACTCTCCGGTGGATCCCACGGCACAGCACAAAAACAGCTGTGGCTGTGCCGCGGATATGGACGGCTTCCGTTGACTTCAATGGAACCAGCGGGAGCCGTCCGTGTGGGAGATCCGCAGAAAAATGGAGCATGCTGCGATTTCTTCCCGCGCGTGCGATCCGCATGCCGGGGGAAAAAAATCACATCCGCATGCATTTATTTGCCCTGCGGATGCTAATGCATCCCTATGGGCTTCTGGAGCTGCAGGTCTCCCGTGCAGGAGACGAGCGCGGATTTTATAGTTAAAAATCTGCGCATGGACATCGGGCCTTAGGCCTCATGTCCACGGCAAAATAACATTTAAAATCCGCAGCGTTTCTCCTGCACACGTGATCCGCACCACATAGGGATGCATTGGACACCCGCAGGTAGTTAAATACCTGCGGATGTCATTTTCCCCTGAGGCGCGGATTGCGTGTGCAGGAAAATACCCGCAGCATGCTCCATTTTTGTGCTGGTCTCCTGCGGGGACGGCTTTCACAGGCTTCTATTGAAGCCTATGGAAGCCGTCCGGATCCGTGGCACACCCGCAGCTGAATTTCTGCTCTCCGGCGCGGGAGAGCAGGAGTTTAAAAAAAAAAAATTGAGTGTACAGCGCATGCGCGCGGCACGCTGCCGGCATGCCGAGCACATCCGCCGGGCCGTAGAAAGAAGATCCGGCTGCGACAGAGGGAAGATCCACAGCGTCCGGACAGGTAAGTAATTCTTCGTTTTAGACCTCATGTCCGCGGGAAAGGAGGGACCCGCTGGGATTCTGCATGGAGAATCCGCAGCGGGCCTGATTTTCCCCGTGGAGATGAGGCCTTAGTCTTAGGGTGTGGACATTTATGCAACCATGTTATTTTAGCTTTTTTTTTCTTTCCAGCATAATAGATTCCAGTTTGTTCCTCTTTGTACAGATAGCGGGTCGCAGTGACGGTGGAAATAAATGTGAAATGATTCATCTTTGTCAGATTTTTTTTAAATGACAAAATACTTGGCTTTTTAGACCTCGTGTCCACTGGGTAAATGGAATTGCGGATTCCGCGGCGGATTTTGCCCATAGGGAATCATTGCCATCCGCGGGTCCATTAAATTGATTTTTGCACCCGCGGATGGCATTTTAAAAGAATTGCGTTTTTCATGCGCGGAAGAAAAAACGCGGCATGCTCATTTGCCGCGGATCGGCAACATTGCTATCACATTGATAGCAATGTGTGCGGATATCTGCATGTAAAAAAAAATGCCATTTAAAGCAAATCCGCGAGGAATACGCCGTGGAAATCCGTGGCAGATTCTGCGCGGATTGTATTTTTTGAGTGGACATGAGGCCTTAATGAGTTTGTAGACTTTTTTAAAATCCACTGTATAACAGGAAGTGAAAGAAACAGATCAGCCGGTGCCAATAACCCGCGGGATAAAAGCACTTCATTATTCCAACTTAATATTAAAATCCATGCATAGTGAACAAAGCCAAGACTTGTAGATGAGTCCATCCATCGCGTTTCTGATATACCTCCATTTTGACACCCCATAAATGTAAAACTTGCCCCATCATGTGATGACATAAAAACCAATGGAAGCCATTACCTTCTATATAAAGCGCGAAATCTGTTTGTGTCGTATACGGATCCACAGTTCTGGTCCCATCTGAGTGACATTCTGCCTGAGCGTTCTTCAGCACCCGGCGACGAATACTGGCGGAATTAAAAATTGAAAACTCACCAACTTCCCCTGTAATTTTTGTTGCCCATAGCAACCAATCACAGTGCAGCTTTCATTTCTTATGCTGCTGAGGTAAAATGAAAGCTGCGCTGTGATTGGTTGCTATGGGCAACACAGATTTTCTGTTGGACAGCTTTCATAAGACTGAGGCGCGGGGCTCGTTTTTGTGGCCCACTTTGTATATTTCAGGACTGTTATTCATAAAATCGCCGTGTAATGCAGCGGTATAGCTTCTAGTTTTATATGTGATACAGTATAGGAGGATCTCCTGCCTTCTGTTCAGACCTTGCGGATGTCTGGTGTCCATTTTAGGAATCCATCTTGCCTCCATATTCAGCAATGTTCTCCTATACCCCTCCTCTCACTATTCGCTGCAGTTTTTCTTTACCCTGAAATGAAAACGCTCCACATTCCTGCTATGTATCTCATGGGAATGTTGGGATGCCTCAATCCTGCCTTTTGTGTAGAGCGGTACACTGCCCCCTGCTGGTGTGATGTTCAGGGGGGCCATTACATACGGCAGTCGGTCCCCCCTAGTAGTGGTACGAGGGACAATGACCACTCAGCCATATGTTCAGGACATCCTGCAGCCACATGTGTTCCTCTCATGGCGGCTTCCAGCAGGATAATGCTCGACCGCACACACAAGGGGTCCCAGGAATGTCCCTACGACATTATCACACTTCTGTGGCTGCCCGGTCACCAGATTTATCACCAATAGAATATGTATGGTACCATCTGGGATGCCAACGTTGAAAGCCTATGAGTTTGCACGATCTAGAGGCTCAGTCACCGCAAATGTGGACCGATATACCGCAGGATATCATACGGAACCTGTATGCCTCTACGCCTGCCTGTATCACATCTTGTATCCAACCTAGAGGTGACGCAACAGGGTAGTAGAGCCTCCATGCCTGCCCGTATCACATCTTGTATCCAAGCTAGAGGCGGTACAACAGGGTACTAGAGCCTCCACGCCCACCTGTATCGCATCTTGTATCCAAACTAGAGGCGGCCCAACAGGGTACTAAAGCCTTCCTGCCCATATCACATCTTGTATTCAAGCTAGAGGCGGTACAACGGGTACTAAAGCCTCCATGCCTACCTATATCACATCTTGTATCCAAGCTAGAGGTGGCCAAACAGGGTACTAGAACCTCCCTGCCCGTATCACATTTTCTATTCAAGCTAGAGGCGGCCCAACAGGGTACTAGAGCCTCCCTCCCCATATCACATCTTGTATCCAGGCTAGAGGGGGCCCAACAGGGTGCTAGAGCCTACATGCCTGACTTATCACATCTTGTATCAAAGCGGCCCAAAAGGGTACTAGAGCCTCCATGCCCACCTGTATCACATCTTGTATACAAGCTAGAGGTGGTACAACAGGGTACTAGAGTCTTCCTTGAAGTATTCAGTTTTCCGCAATATATTATCCTTTTGCTCTGATATTGTAATCACTTACTTATATCAACATTACAATCACACAGAGAAAGTTTCATTCCATTCTGAAAACTTCTAGGGGAGAGATTGGTTTTGAGAATGCTGTATGAAAGCTCCCCGCACAGCGCCTCCCATAACTTCTCAACAGAGGCCTAAATTCTTCAAGAGGATTCATGCGTGACTGGGAAGTTTGAGACATCTGTAGCACAGATAGCACTCTGGCCTGGTGACCCCCTAACACTAATTCAGAGACCTTAAAACTTTCATATCTTTATCAGAGGACTAATTAATTATTTATTTCTCTATTCTGTTCTTGTATTTTTTAAGTGCAAATGAATCACATCCATGTCTGTGCCATGTAATATGTATGTGTGCATATATATGCATGCCTCTTCGGATCTATTTCATTATGCCTGGGGAAGAACCCTGAGAGGTTCCAGAGCTTGCTAAATCATCATGTATTTTTGTTAGCCATTAAAAGGTATCATATCTACAAGATCACGTGGTTCCTCTTGCTGAGAACAATCACATTTTACTCTACTGGCTAACACGGTACCAGACTTATTTCAAAGGTACCTTTTAGCACAGTGATACATACAAACAAGCCTATTTGCCTACATAAACACTAACAGAGTGGTGGAGCATAATGTCACATTTTTTTGATAACAGACAGTAATTTTCCCAGAAACACCCATTTTTTCCTAACCCTTTGCAGTCCAATTTTGGCTTAAGGGTTTCCTAGGGGACTTCTCTTTCTGACATTTTACAATGGCGCCATCTGCTGGCTAGTACCAGTACTGCAGTATGTAATATGTCGGAGAGGCCCCTGACAACAGAGTGGCCAGTAATATACAGTAAGAATACCCTGCCGGACGTCTTCCGACATCGGAGCTGTACAGGCTTCAATCAGAATATTGGTAGATGTCAGAGAGTGGATTGGAAAAGGTTAAACCCCTGGTGGTCTAAGATAGTGAATGGGAGAATAATTAACTCCTTCCTGGTGTGTACCCTACACGTACAGCACACATTGCATGTCATTGTATAAAGCAGGCTCAGCTGGGGGGCCTGCTCCATAGATGATGGGTATCAGCTCTCTTTGAAAACAGTCACCTGCCTGCAACAGCCATAATTGAAAAGAACTCTGATCGCGTCTTTTAACCCTTTTAGTGTCACTGTTGATTTTGACAGCAGAATTTAAATGTAGCGATTGGGATAGTGATGTCCCAAACAGCCCCCACATGATGGGGTTGAGATTGAGAGGACACTGCAACATGCTGCTCAGGTGCCAAAGCAGCCAGAGCCCCCAGGTCTGCCATGAATGATTGTCTACTTAGTTGCGCCTGTGGCATGTCTTAATAGGATACCTGTCAGAATACAATATAATGCAATACCATAGTATTGCATTACACTGTATAAGTGATCAAATGATTGTAAGTTCAAGTCTCTCATGGGGACAAAAAAAATATGTAAAAATTATTACAAAAAATATATATTAAAAATTGTCGTGTCAAAAAATAAAGCAAAAATGTGAAAAATTGGTATCGCTGCATCTGTAAAAGTTCAATTTATTAAAATATCACATTATTAATCCTGCATAGTAAACGCCATCCCAAAAAATAAAAAGCTATCAAAAAATCATTGCACCGAAGATGGTACCAATGTAAATTACGGGTCACCTTGCAAAAACACAGCTGCATCAACAGAAAAGTAAAAAAAGAATAGGGGTCAAAAGATGGTGACAAAGAACACATTTAAAAAAATAGTACAACATAAAAATACTATATAAATGTGTTATCGCTGCAATCATACTGACTAATAGAATAAACAAAGCCGCAAGTAGCTATGTCAGCGGAAACATAAAAAAGATTTTTTTGGAAAGTAGGGAGAAAAAAATGAAAAAACAAACAAAAAGGGCTGCAGCGGGAAGGGGTTGCATTCCAGGTGGTCTGAATTGCTGAATGGTTAAAGGGGTTTCTCGAGATACAGTTTTCTCTAAAAACAGCTCCCATGTGGCCAAAACTCCCGGCAAGTCTCCCATCGTCGACTCCAGGTCTACCTGGTGATGTCATGTGTACCGGCTGCTGTCAGCATGTGACGTCCCATAAACCTGCTGCATCCAATGACCGAGCTCAGTGATCATCCCTGAGATTCTACGTTGGCTGCAGAAGGCTATTTACGCACAGGCTGACTGCAGCCTGCAAACATGACATCACCAGGTAGACCTGGATTAGTCGATGGGAGACTTGCGGGGAGTTTGGGCCATGTGGAAGCTGTTTTTAGAAAAAACTTTATCTCGGGAAACCCCTTTTTAAATATTTGACGGTCTTAGAGACGGAATACATGGTAAAACCTCTGATGGCTTAAGATATTAAAGGGGTTAATGGTTAAATCCCTGGTGATCTAGTGTGAAGGGAAACATGGCATAGTTCCTGGTGGTCTAGGGTGGTAATGGGGTTAATGGTTTAGGACACTGAAAAGCTTAGTACTTGTGCTTGGTCTGCATATGGCCTGTATCTTCATTGACAAGGATTATGATTTCCTATTTCATGTGATGTTTGTGTTTGGCAGCGGCAGAGACCCTGAATTTATGCTACGTGGCCAGCACCTACTCCACTTGCTCTGTTGAGGAGATAGTGACCGCCGCCCCTGATGGTTTCCGCTGGTTCCAGTTGTATGTATATCGGGACCGTAAGCTGTCTGAGCAGCTGGTGCATCGGGTAGAGGCGCTGGGCTTTAAGGCACTGGTACTCACTGTGGACGTTCCATACACCGGCAAGAGGAGGAGCGACATCCGAAATAACTTCCGACTTCCTCCTCACCTCAAGGTTAAGAACTTTGAGGGAGTTTTCGAAGTAAGTGGAGCCGCTTAATGTTGACATATCCGTTTTATTATATCTTTAGTACCTAGTGATTTATAATATCCCTGCTGTGCTGTGACTTTTAATACAATACCCCCAGCGTCTAGTGAGTTTTATAATAATATCCTGTTGTCTAGTATTATAATATCTCTGGTGTCTATTGAGTGTTATAATTATTCATTATGTTTGATATCTTTTGAGCTATATTGCAATATCCCCGGTGTATAGTGTGTTGTATCATAATATCCCGTATATCTAGTGAGTTAGAGCCTAATATCCTTGATATTTAGTGAGCTTTCTTATATCTGTTAGGGCGCCTACCCACTTATGTCGCCGATTTGCGCGCGTGAAAAACGCGGTGTTTTCGTGCGTTTTTTTGCGTGTTTTTTTGCGGCGTTTTTTGCAGCCCTCCATTGACAATCATGGGTGCATTAAGAGAAAAATAAGGAGACATATGCAACTGACAGTTCCTATGTGAAAAAACCCCACGAAACGGAAAAAAAACCCCAGATGGACAAGAACACATTCTATACTAATTGCTCTTGAGAAAAAACGCAAAACATCACAGGAAAAAAAATCGCAAGTGGGTAGGCACCCTTATCTAGTACATTTTACACTATATCCCTACTCTCTACTGAGTTTTATTATAACATCGCCAGTGTCCAGTGAGTTTTATTATAATATCCCTGGTGCCTAGTGAGTTATATTATACTGTCCCTGGTATCCACGGAGTTAGAGCATGATATCATTGATATTTAGTGAGCTTTCTTATATACCTGTTATCTAGTACATTTTACACTATATTCCATCTCTCTAGTGAGTTTTATTATAACATTGCGAGTGTCCAATGAGTTTTATTATAATATCCCCGGTGTCTAGTGAGGTTTATTATAATGTCCCTGGTGTCTAGTGAGTTACATTATACTATCCCTGGTATCCAGTGAGTTTTATTATAATATCCCCGGTGTCTAGTGAGTTATATTAGAATATCCCCGGTGTCTAGTGAGTTATAATATCCCCGGTGTCTAGTGAGTTATATTATAATATCCCCGGAGTCTAGTGAGTTAAATTATAATATCCCCGGTGTCTAGTGAGTTAAATTATAATATCCCCGGTGTCTAGTGAGTTAAATTATAATATCCCCCTTGTCTAGTGAGTTAAATTATAATATCCCCGGTGTCTAGTGAGTTAAATTATAATATCCCCGGTGTCTAGTGAGTTAAATTATAATATCCCCGGTGTCTAGTGAGTTAAATTATAATATCCCTGGTGTCTAGTGCGTTTTATCATAATATCCCCGGTGTCTAGTGAGGTATATTATAATATCCCCAGTGTCTAGTGAGGTTTATTATAATATCCCCAGTGTCTAGTGAGGTTTATTATAATATCCCCAGTGTCTAGTGAGGTTTATTATAATATCCCCGGTGTCTAGTGAGGTTTATTATAATATCCCCGGTGTCTAGTGAGGTTTATTATAATATCCCCGGTGTCTAGTGAGGTTTATTATAATATCCCCAGTGTCTAGTGAGGTTTATTATTATATCCCCGGTGTCTAGTGAGTTATAATATCCCCGGTGTCTAGTGAGTTATAATATCCCCGGTGTCTAGTGAGTTATATTATAATATCCCCGGAGTCTAGTGAGTTAAATTATAATATCCCCGGTGTCTAGTGAGTTAAATTATAATATCCCCGGTGTCTAGTGAGTTAAATTATAATATCCCCCTTGTCTAGTGAGTTAAATTATAATATCCCCGGTGTCTAGTGAGTTAAATTATAATATCCCCGGTGTCTAGTGAGTTAAATTATAATATCCCCGGTGTCTAGTGAGTTAAATTATAATATCCCTGGTGTCTAGTGAGTTAAGTTATAATATCCCCGGTGTCTAGTGAGTTAAATTATAATATCCCCGGTGTCTAGTGAGTTAAATTATAATATCCCCGGAGTCTAGTGAGTTAAATTATGATATCCCCGGTGTCTAGTGAGTTATATTAGAATATCCCCGGTGTCTAGTGAGTTATATTAGAATATCCCCGGTGTCTAGTGAGTTATATTAGAATATCCCCGGTGTCTAGTGAGTTATATTAGAATATCCCCGGTGTCTAGTGAGTTATATTAGAATATCCCCGGTGTCTAGTGAGTTATATTAGAATATCCCCGGTGTCTAGTGAGTTATATTAGAATATCCCCGGTGTCTAGTGAGTTATATTAGAATATCCCCGGTGTCTAGTGAGTTATATTAGAATATCCCCGGTGTCTAGTGAGTTATATTAGAATATCCCCGGTGTCTAGTGAGTTATATTAGAATATCCCCGGTGTCTAGTGAGTTATATTAGAATATCCCCGGTGTCTAGTGAGTTATATTATAATATCCCCGGTGTCTAGTGAGTTATATTATAATATCCCCGGTGTCTAGTGAGGTTTATTAGAATATCCCCGGTGTCTAGTGGGGTTTATTAGAATATCCCCGGTGTCTAGTGGGGTTTATTATAATGTCCCCGGTGTCTAGTGAGTTATATTAGAATATCCCCGGTGTCTAGTGAGTTATAATATCCCCGGTGTCTAGTGAGTTATATTATAATCTTCCTGCTATCTAGTATTATTAGATCTCCGGTATCTATTGAGTGTTAGGATTTCCCAGGTGTGTATTCAATGTTATAATTATTTAGTATCTTTAATATCTTTTGAGCCATATTATATTATCCCTGGTGTATAATGAGTTGTATAATAATGTCCCGTATGTCTCGTCAGTTAGAGCCTGATATCCTTGATATTTAGTGAGCTTTATTATATACCTAGTATCTAGCAAATTTTACGCGATATCCCTACTCTCTATTAAGCTTTCTTATAATATCCCCAATGTCTAGTGAGTTTTATTATAATATTATTAAAGCCACGGGGCCTGTGGACGTGACAGCACCATGCTGTCTACTGCCAGAGGGCTTAGTCACACGGGCGCATCGGCACCCGTACACGGGCGCCGATGCGCCTGTGTGACTGTGCTCTTACTGCAGGAAGAAGACGGCCTTACTTCAGGACGGACGACTCCCCGCAGCGCAGAAGAAAGAACACATGACCGGCAATGAAGCCAGTCACATGTTCTTTCCTCCGGCACTGCAGAGAGACGTTTGTTCTGAATTGCGGCCGTCTCCTTCCTGCAGTTACACGGGCGCTGATGCGCCCGTGTGACTAAGCCCAGATGTAGCTGAAAACCTGGAGCTGTCATGGGGGGCCACAGTGAGCAGCCCCCGGTCACGCGATCGCCGCTATCCACCAGATAATGGCGCTCGCATAAAAGTGTTAAAGTTACATTTAAAGATTCAGCTCCCCTCATGGATTAGATCCATGAGGAAAGTTGAAAGTACTCACATCCATCCTCCGCAATGTCCTGCGATGTTCTGGTCCTTCCAGGACCTTATGTCACCCTCTGCACATGCGCGCCAGACGGAAGCGTCATGCGCATGCACAGAAGGGCTCGCTGCCCGGGAAATGTAAAATCTCTCTGGCTCCCCGCTACACATGATATTTTAAATAGAGAGATATCACCAGGGAGCATATTAGCATTTTACTCCCCACTTCTATAGGAGTCAACCTAAACAACCAATCACCGTGAATCAGCCAACTCAAATAACCAATCACCAGGAATCAGCCAACCCAAATAACCAATCACCGGGAATGAGTAAATCCAAACAACCAATCAGGTTGCAAATGGTGCGGATTTGGGGACTAATATAGATATATGCCACCAGGGACCGCTAAATGGATAATGGTGATCATTTAAAGAGAAAAAAAAAGTTTTTAACCGTAGGAGAAATGAAATTACTTATCTAAGGCCCCCGGATTTATTAGAGGACCTTAACCTGGCTTCTGCGCATGCGTCCCTTGTCAATATGGTGGACGCATGCGCAAAAAATGCGGATTGCCGAGGTAATTTAAAATCTACCTGCTCCTGGCTACCAAATGTAGCCAAGAGCTTGGAGATTTCACTGGGGGTCACGGTACGTGATCCCTGATCACGTGATCACTGCTATCCAATGGATAATGGCGATCACGTAAAAGTAAAAAGGAGTTAAAGTTCACCTTCTGTCACGGATCTGATCCGTAAGGGGAAGTAGAATTACTTGCCCAAGGCCTCCGGCAATCTTTATCCAAAGACCTTTCCCCAATTTCGGCCCATGCACCCGTCAGCAGAATGGCGGACGTAAGCGCAGAAGCTAGGAAGAGCCTGGGTAATTTAAAATCTCCTTGCTCCTGGCTCCTAAAGGTAGCTTAGAGCCTGTAGCAGTGACCGAGGGCAGTGGTGGGCCACGTGAAAAAATTTCAATTTTTTTGCAAAATTTGGTGCTTTTAATAAATATACACAAATTCTATCGGTCTATTTTTACCACCTAAATGAAGTACAACATGTGGCAAAAAACAATGTCAGAATCGCTTGGATATGCAAAACGTTTACGGACTTATTCTACGTTAAAGTGACACATGTCAGATGTCCAAAATTTGGCTATGTCACCAAGGAGTTAACATCATGTATTTTTGTTAGCCATTAAAAGGTATCATATCAATAAGATTATTTGGTTTCTCTCACTGAGAACAATGACATTTTGCGTAAAAAAAAAAAGCCTCGCTTCCGTGAGTAAAACGCATGTGAATGTAGCCTTACTCGTCGCCTCTAGTCAGTTTAACTCGTCATAGAATGGTAGAGTTGGAAGTGACCTCCATGGTCATCGGGACCAACTCCCTGCTCAGAGCAGGATCACTAAATCCTCCCAGACAGATGTTTGTACAGCCTTTGTTTTAACACTTCCATTGAAGGAGAACTCCCCACCTCCTGTGGCAACCTGTTCCACTCATTGATCACCCTCACTGTCAAAGTTTTTTCTAATATCTAATCTGTGTCTCCTCCCTTTCAGTTTCATCCCATTGCTTCTAGTCTTTCCTTGTGCAGATGAGAATAGGGCTGATCCCTCTGCACTGTGACAGCCCTTCAGATATTTGTAGACAGCTATTAAGTCTCCTCTCAGCCTTCTTTTTTGCAAGCTAAACATTCCCAGATCCTTTAACCGTTCTTCATAGGACATGATTTGCAGATCGCTCACCATCTTGGTAACTCTTCTCTGAACTTGCTCCAGTTTGTCTATGTCTTTCTTATTCCAGATGAGGTCTGACTAAGGAAGAGTAGAGGGGGATAATGACCTCACATGATCTAGATTCTATGCTTCTCTTAACACATCTCAGAATTGTGTTTGCCTTTTTGGCTGCTGTATCACACTGTTGACTCATGTTCAGTCTATGATCTATTAGTATACCCAAGTCTTTTTCACATGTGCTGCTGCATTTCTCCTTGTTAAATCCCATTCTGTTAGTCGCCGCCCACTGTTCAAGCTTTTCTCGATCTTTTTGAATACTCTCTCTCTCTTCCCTAGTGTTAGCTATCCCTCCTCGCTTTGTGTCGTCGGCAAATTTGATCAGTTTCCCCTTAATTCCCTCCTCCAGATTATTTATAAAGATGTTGAACAACACTGGGCCTCTAATCAGTTTTGCTCGTCGCCTCTAGTCAGTTTTGCTAATTAATTTTCTTGGTTTCTAGTGACTTTTAGAATAATAAACTTGATCCCTTTGCGCTAAAATAAGAAGGGAAGCTGTAGTCACGTGTCCGCAGCCCCCGGGTTCTAGCGCTGCGGCCCTATTGATCTCCCGGCGTTCTTTGGGGAAGATGGTGTCACTTGCTGTTAACCGATTGCTGCAGCATCATCATTCAGAACTCCTCCCCTTCTGGGCGCCATGATGCTAGGAACTCCGACCGATTATGCTTCAGCCTCCGATTGGCTGTAGCAGCCATTTGATAGTGGGTGACATCATCTTCCCCAGGAACGTGGGGCCACAGCGCCGGATCGCAGGGGCCGCGAGCGGTAAGTACAGCTCCCTTTTGTTATTTTAGCACCTTTGGACCTGTGTAGGGAATGTTGTTTGTTAGCTGGACAAGCCCTTTCATAATAATTATCGCAGGTGTATAGTAAATGTAGTAATATTAGTGCTGGTATATAGCGAGTGTAATAATATCCAGGGTTTCTAGCGAGGTTTTATTTAAAATCTATGGTTTTATTATTACACTGTTCTAATATTTACTGTTATATTATCCCTCGTTTCTCTTGTGTTATATAATATCATTTCTGGGTCTAGTAAGTTTTCTTACAATATTTGTGTAGTCTATGGAGTTTAATAATAATATCCCTGCAGCCTAGTGAGTTGTATTATAATATCCATGATGTCTTGTGAGCTTAATCTTATAACTAGATTCACGCGATGTTCACTGCGCGAATATGAAATGGGTTCATTCGTCCCATTGAAAACAATCAGAGAACGTTGCGATCATCTGTCGCCGCTGTGACAGCCAAGGCGGAGATTTCCTTCATCCCCGCAGGGATGCAAGGCTGTTTCCATGTGAAAACGCCTCGCACCCAGGGGTTTCACATGGATTGCGAGGGTGCTTCACAGCCCGATATCGCCCCCTCGCCAGTGTGAAGGAGCCCTGAGTCTCCCTAGCGGGGAGATCTGTTGTCTAGTGTGTTCTATCATATCTGCTGTATCTTACCCTGGTGTCTAGTGAGTGCTATTGTAATTTTCTTGGTGCCTTGTGAAAGTTATTATCCCTGGTGTCTAGTGAGTTTTATTATAATGTCCCTGGTGTCTAGTGAGTTTTATTATAATGTCCCTGGTGTCTAGTGAGTTTTATTATAATGTCCCTGGTGTCTAGTGAGTTTTAGCATTCTATCCCTAGAGTCTAAGTGTAATTTTAATATCGCAGGTGTGACTTGAGATTTGAAATAATGTCCCTGGTGTCCTGGAGCTGTGAGTTTTATTATAATTTTCCTGGTGTCTAGTAAGATTTCAAATCGTATCCTCAATGTTTAGTGAGTTTTATTATAATTTTCCTGTTTTTTAAAGACCTTTAGAACAATATATCCCTCGTATCTATAGAGTTTTATTTTGATATCCCTAGTGTCTAGTGAGTATTATGATAGTATCCCTGGTGTCTAGTGAGAGTTATGATAATATCCCCGGTGTCTAGTCAGTATTATGATGATATCCCCGGTATCTAGTGACTATTATGATAATATCCCTGTTGTCTAGTAAGAGTTATGATAATATCCCCGGTGTGTAGTGAGTATTATGATTTCCCTGGTGTCTAGTGTGTGTTATGATAATATCCCTGGTGTCTAGTGAGTATTATCATATCCCTGGTGTCTAGTGTGTTATGATAATATCCCTGCAGTCTAGTGATTATTATGATGATATTCCTGGTGACTAGTGAGTATTATGATATCCCTGGTGTCTAGTGAGTATTATGATAATATCCCTGGTGTCTAGTGAGTATTATGATAATATCCCTGGTGTCTAGTGAGTATTATGATAATATCCCTGATGTCTAGTGAGTATTATGATAATATCCCTGGTGTCTAGTGAGTATTATGATAATATCCCTGGTGTCTAGTGAGTATTATGATAATATCCCTGGTGTCTAGTGAGTATTATGATAATATCCCTGGTGTCTAGTGAGTATTATGATGATATCCCTGGTGTCTAGTGAGTATTATGATGATATCCCTGGTGTCTAGTGAGTATTATGATGATATCCCTGGTGTCTAGTGAGTATTATGATGATATCCCTGGTGTCTAGTGAGTATTATGATGATATCCCTGGTGTCTAGTGAGTATTATGATGATATCCCTGGTGTCTAGTGAGTATTATGATGATATCCCTGGTGTCTAGTGTGTGTTATGATAATATCCCTGCAGTCTAGTGAGTATTATGATATCATCCCTGGTGTCTAGTGAGTATTATGATGATATCCCTGGTGTCTAGTGAGTATTATGATGATATCCCTGGTGTCTAGTGAGTATTATGATAATATCCCTGGTGTCTAGTGAGTATTATGATAATATCCCTGGTGTCTAGTGAGTATTATGATGATATCCCTGCAGTCTAGTGAGTATTATGATGATATCCCTGCAGTCTAGTGAGTATTATGATGATATCCCTGGTGTCTAGTGAGTATTATGATATCCCTGGTGTCTAGTGTGTGTTATGATAATATCCCTGGCGTCTAGTGAGTATTAAGATATCCCTTGTGTCTAGTGTGTGTTATGGTAATATCCCTGGTGTCTAGTGAGTATTATCATATCCCTGGTGTCTAGTGTGTGTTATGATAATATCCCTGCAGTCTAGTGAGTATTATGATGATATCCCTGGTGACTAGTGAGTATTATGATATCCCTGGTGTCTAGTGAGTATTATGATATCCCTGGTGTCTAGTGAGTATTATGATAATATCCCTGGTGTCTAGTGAGTATTATGATAATATCCCTGGTGTCTAGTGAGTATTATGATAATATCCCTGGTGTCTAGTGAGTATTATGATAATATCCCTGGTGTCTAGTGAGTATTATGATAACATCCCTGGTGTCTAGTGAGTATTATGATGATATCCCTGGTGTCTAGTGAGTATTATGATGATATCCCTGGTGTCTAGTGAGTATTATGATGATATCCCTGGTGTCTAGTGAGTATTATGATGATATCCCTGGTGTCTAGTGAGTATTATGATGATATCCCTGGTGTCTAGTGAGTATTATGATAATATCCCTGCAGTCTAGTGAGTATTATATCATCATCCCTGGTGTCTAGTGAGTATTATGATGATATCCCTGGTGTCTAGTGAGTATTATGATAATATCCCTGGTGTCTAGTGAGTATTATGATAATATCCCTGGTGTCTAGTGAGTATTATGATAATATCCCTGGTGTCTAGTGAGTATTATGATAATATCCCTGGTGTCTAGTGAGTATTATGATGATATCCCTGCAGTCTAGTGAGTATTATGATGATATCCCTGCAGTCTAGTGAGTATTATGATGATATCCCTGGTGTCTAGTGAGTATTATGATATCCCTGGTGTCTAGTGTGTGTTATGATAATATCCCTGGCGTCTAGTGAGTATTAAGATATCCCTTGTGTCTAGTGTGTGTTATGATAATATCCCTGGTGTCTAGTGAGTATTATGATATCCCTGGTGTCTAGTGTGTTTTATGATAATATCCCTGGTGTCTAGTGAGTATCATGATGATATCCCCGGTGTGTGGTGAGTATTATGATTTATCTGGTATCTAGTGTGTGTTTTATGACAATATCCCTGGTGTTTAGGGAGTATTATGATAATATCCCTGGTGTCTAGGGAATATTATGATAATATCCCTGGTGTCTAGTGAGTATTATGATAATATCCCTGGTGTCTAGTGTGTGTTATGATAATATCCCTGCAGTCTAGTGAGTATTATGATGATATCCCTGGTGTCTAGTGAGTATTATGATATCCCTGGTGTCTAGTGAGTATTATGATGATATCCCTGGTGTCTAGTGAGTATTATTATGATATCCCTGGTGTCTAGTGAGTATTATGATGATATCCCTGGTGTCTAGTGAGTATTATGATGATATCCCTGCAGTCTAGTGAGTATTATGATGATATCCCTGCAGTCTAGTGAGTATTATGATGATATCCCTGGTGTCTAGTGAGTATTATGATGATATCCCTGCAGTCTAGTGAGTATTATGATGATATTCCTGGTATCTAGTGAGTTCTATTATAATCTTCCTGGTGTCTAATGCCCTTGGTGTGTAGTGAGATGTATTATAATACCCATGAGCTACAGCATATATGACTTCCTAACAAACGGTGTATTTCTTCCTGTCTCTTTAGGAACACTGTGGCCCCGATAATTATGGGGTCCCGGCCAACACACTGGACCCGTCCATCAGTTGGAAGGATATTTATTGGCTAAGGAGTCTGACCCGGCTACCAATCATCATCAAGGGAATACTTACTAAGGAGGATGCGGAGTTGGCAGTAGAACATGGTGTACAGGGAATCATTGTGTCCAACCATGGGGGACGCCAGTTAGACGGGGAACTGGCCACGGTATGTATATCACCTAAGATGTCTAAAAAGGTGTGGCATATTCCAATGTCTGAGATGTAAAATGATAAATCGGTGTGTGGCAATCACACCACTGCCTCTGCTACTGCTCTGACGCTTTCTCATGCTTTACACTGCAGTTCTGCTTCTTTAGGATACAGTTATGATTAATGACTCTCATCGGAAGCTCAGGCTTTTGCTTCATCTATCCCTAATGCTTTACACTGCAGCTCTGCGTATTCAGACAAGTTGCAGTGTTTTTTATATATAGCAATGTCTTGCTTGTGCTTTCATAACCATGTATAGTAACTTGTGACTGGTGCAACCAAGAATAGCCGTTGCCACCAATTCTGAGGTCAGTGCCCATACCGCAGATATAGTGTACAGTACTCATGCCTGTGACTCTCCATGACTCGGAGTGCACCTGAACCTTCATAGGACTTGTGTCCACAGATTGATGCCCTGTCTGAGATTGTGGACGCGGTGCAGGGTCGGATTGAGGTGTATATAGACGGGGGGATACGGACGGGGAGTGATGTCCTGAAGGCATTGGCCCTAGGAGCAAAATGCGTGTTTATTGGACGCCCAATCGTGTGGGGTCTTGCATACAAGGTAAGATACATTTTTCATGACTCTTACCCCCACCGCTGGTCCATCGTTAGATCAGATATTGGGGTGTAGTCATTAAGGTGCTCTTGTCTCATATACATAGCAATGTCTGTCTTGCATCAGGGAGAAGAAGGTGTCCGAGGAGTGCTGCAGATCCTGACTGATGAATTCCGTCTGTCCATGGCGCTCTCCGGTGAGAGTCTTATACTGTTACTCACATAAGATCACCACTGTCTGTGGGCGCTGGGTAGTGGAGCTTACAATCTAAGGGCTCACGTGGATGGACGTATGCTTAGTGGACCAGTGTCTACTAGTTCTGTTTGAGATGAGCATTGTACTTTGTACCGCCAAGTCTCCGTGGATTAGTGGTTAGTGCTAGCTGTCACCAGTGCACCTCCAACTGGTTCTTGGCTTCTCTTCCACAGTCGGGTCACCCTTTTCGGGGCGGCTGCTCAACATGAGGGGCCAGTCTGGTTTAGGTGGTTCTGGAAAACTAGGTCACTATTTTCACAGTCCCTTATTGCATTAGACTAAAGTTCTCCTGGTTAGACTGTAAAGTTTTGGTTTACCTGTCTACCGGTTTGACTCCAAACCGGTTTGACTCCTGGATCAGAACCAGTGTTTTGATCCAGAACTTATCACCTCTGATCGTTCTAACTAGTTGAACCAGATGTGACACAAATACAGTAAAGGCCCATTTAGACACAACGATTATCGCTCAAAATTCATGCAAAAGCCGTCTTTTGAGCAATATCGTTGTGCCTAACTGCACTGACATCGTACACTTTTCGTTAACCAGTCGCTGATGGTTCTCTTTTAGCATGCTGAAAGACAACGATGAGCCTTATCAGGAGTTCATAGCGGGAAACAGCTAATACTATTGTTTCAGCTGTATGCCGCTCGGTGAACACAGCTAGGGTATGAAGAACACAGCGGTCCAGCTGTGTTCTTCATACTCTGCACGAAGCGCAGAGCTGTATACCAGCTGAGCGCTCTGTGAACAGCCGGGATATGAAGAACACAGCGGTCCAGCTGTGTTCTGCATACCCCACTCGGAGCGCTCAGCTGTATAACAGCTGAGCGCTCAGAGCACAGAACAGCTGGATGCAGAAGACAAGCGTCCCCGCTTGTCTTCTGCATACCCCATTCGGAGCGCACGTTTGAGCGATCACCTTGCCCTCTAAATGCACACAACGATTATCGCTCAAAAGACATCTTTTGAGCGATAATCGTCGTATCTAAACCAGGCTTAACAGTCTGATAATGTGGCATAGTAAGACTGACAAGATGCCAGATTAGCCTTCTGAACCAACACTTATGAAACATTACACTGACCAGTCTTGGCGCAACTTTCTTCGAACAAATATGATTCACAGAGTCGTCAGCACCTGACTTGTCAGTTTATTGATACATCAGAATGCATAATGTGTTTCAATGCAATATGCCTCATCCTCAGACAAAAGCTTTACTGTATACAGCTCTAGCAGATATAAGAAGCTTAGCGGTATACAGAGACTGGAGCCAGGTACATCGCTAAACTTCTTATGCTCACCGCACCTGTATACTAACCAGCTTTTGTCTGAGGAAGAGGCATTTGGCCTCGAAGCGCATTATGTGTGCCGATGTTTCAATAAACTGAAGAGTCAGGTTCTCGTGACTCTGTGAATTGTAGTAGTTTCAAGAAAGTTGCGCCAAGCCCCAGTTTTTTTGTTTTTTGCCTCCTGGTTATTTGATGCCTCCTCCTTTTATTCTGGCACTTACTTCGGCTGGCAGCACTTCCAGCCAGAGCCTTTTGGCATCACTACCCACTTGGATTTGCCTTACTCTTGCCACATCTCTATGGATCACAACATCCTTTGACATTTTATCTATCTTCTCTGCTGTTTTAGAGGATTAGTAGGTTTTTGGACTATTGGGTCCCTAGATTGCAGGATTTAGCTGTGTATTTATTCCTCCCTTCTGCTCTACAGGGTGCCGAAATGTTGCTGAAATCAACCGAAACCTCATCCAGTTCTCTAAACTTTGAAGCTGGTCCTCATAGGGAAGAGTGAGAATCTGAAATCAACATAATCTTCAAGATGCTGGGAGAAAGATGAATAAGATGATGGTTACGTCTCCGGCGCTCTGAGCCCCCAAAATGGATCCTCTTTAAATGAACTGCGTATAAACTGGGAAGAGTGCGGTGATAATTTATCGTGGTTTTATCACAAGCTAGAATGTGAATAGGCGTATCACTTACTGTGCCATGATTCTTCACTTCTGGATCAGTTCTCGACTGCTGGACCTGCAGCACTTCATTATCTTGATTTCTCCTATAGCTTTACCCTATATCTGCACAGCCTGTTACCTCATTTAGGCAGTCACCATTACTGGATTCTAGGTCACACTTAATGATTTTATCTTCTGTAAAGTTTATCTAGAACATGTGGAAATCTGCAAAATCATCAAATAAACAAGAGAAAAGTTGAAGCAGTGTCTATTTCTTATAGCGACTCTTCATTATTGGAGCCATTTGCACCCCAGGGTATAATAGGGACTGGGGAGGGGGCAAGAGACTGATTCCTCAGATGGAAGCTGTGATTGACACTACAAGGGTAATAAATCCGTTTAGAACATCCTCAGATCGGGTCTATGATAAAGGTTACAGAGGTAACAACTGAATCTAAAACTTCCTGTTTTCTTCTCTGTGATTATCGCTACAAGGGTTATGACTGAATCTTAAGATCTAGATGGACTACAGAGATACTGACTGAAGCTAGGACATCCCCAATAATTAGTTATAGAAGGTAGAGTAATAATTGACTATAGACCATCCTCAGAGGAAAGTGTAATGGCAGAATCTAGAACACCCTTAGATGAATGTTGTGATAGACACTACAAGGGTAATGCCTGAATCTAGAACATCTACACTATAACAGAGGCTACTTGGAAACCGATGCAGTCTGGCATGTTCTCACATCTACTCTATGATAGGGAGCTACAAAGGTCATGGTTGAATCTAGAATTTTCTCAGTTCTTCTCTATGAGGAAGGTTGCAGGGGAAATAATTGACTCTAGAACATCCTCTGGTGAAAATGATGATAGACCCTACAGGAGTAATAACTGAGGCAAGAACCTCCTCCGATCTACTCTATGATAAAAATTATTGGCCAATGAGTAATTCTAGAACAACCTTAGATGAACGCTCTGATAGATACTACATGGATAAATGCCTGAATCTAGAACTTTTTCAGTTCTCTCTGATAGAAATTACGTGGATAATGACCGAGTCTAGAACATCTTCACATGAACATTATGAGAGAGAGTACAGTACAGGTGTGATGACTGAATCTGCAATAGACACATCAAGAGTAATGACCATCTGGAACATTCTTGGATCCACTCTATACGTGTCCATACACATTAGGCTCTATTTCCATGGGCAAATTTAACCCTTTCCAATCCAATTTGTATCCTGGTTTTCCTAGGGGGCTTACTCTTTTTCTGCCATTATACAACAGTGCTATATGCTGGCTAAAGCCGGTACTGCATGAGGTGACATGTTGGATAGGCTCCGACAGCAGAGAGGCTGGCAATATACAGTAAGAGAACCCTGACGGACGTCTTCCAACATCGGAGCTGTACAGCCTTAAATCATAAGGTCTTCAGATGTCAGACAGTGGATTGGAAAGGGTTAATGTCCAAGTTTGCAACCGACAGCTCAGACAGAACTCTGAGCCATTAGAGTGAATGCAGTCATTCACACATGGGATTTTTTTTTCTCCATGGCCTGATGGTCCGTGTTAAAACATCACAGCGTGTCCTATTGTGTGTGACTAAGGTAAAACAAATGCTGACCCCATATATAAATTGCAGCATCCAGAATCACAGTGTACCCACGCTCAAATAACACTGGGCTGAGTGTAACATGGCAAAAAGAAAAAAGACCTGATCTGGCACTGGAATAAAATCCAACTTCTATATTGAGTAAAAATTGAAAGCGTATACATACATGGCTGCAGATCGTGGGTCAAAAAAGTCCTAGTCCTACACGTTTCGAACTGCAAGTTTCTTACTCAAGGATTAAGCGTTTCGGACGACCAATTGTTTTCAATGGGACCTTTAAAGACCTTGCATGCCATGCAAGGTGATATTTCCCATTGAACTCAATTGGAAACACTTGTGATCCTATGATGCCTGTGAAGCAAGTGCTGGAGGATCACAACTTCACAGAAGCGATGCGAGGCGTTTTTGCATGAAAAATGTGTCGCATCTGCAGGTAAAACGCACGTTGACAAGCGTGATATCGGTCCGGGTTTCTCAGACCGATATCGCGCTCACCTGTCTGAATTTAGCCTTAGGATATGGCGGGGGAGGGTAATATCTCATTCTAGTGCATTCTCAGATGTACCTACAGAAGAGCCTTAGAGATGTTAAAGAGTTCCTGCTGAAATTAGAACATTGTTGATCTCCTATTGAGGGGAAACATTATGTACTCCCAATATAAACAGTCGGTTCTCTGCCAGCATGAAATGGGTATTCTCTATTGTCCCTTCCATTCTCCATATCTTATCAGCAGAGGCGCAAGGACACTGAACTCTGGAACAGTTTAATCTCTGCTCAGGGTCAGGCAGGAAAGAATTCTGTGAAAACTTTCAAGGCCTCCGGTCCCTTCCTGATGAGGCTGTCCAGTCTATTTCTAGTTCTTCACTTACTCGGAAAGAGTCTCGATTAACCCAACAAAGCACATTACAAATGGGGCATCCAGGGAGAGAAATAAAGGGTTTACAAATAAATGGGAGACAATTTACTAAGTGCTGCAAACTGTTACGGGGGATTATGAAGTTTTTATGGAGGGGATAACCTTGATTTAAAGAATATGTTGTCTGGGAGAC
The DNA here is from genome assembly GCA_035609135.1 of Eleutherodactylus coqui. Classification (NCBI taxonomy): domain Eukaryota; kingdom Metazoa; phylum Chordata; class Amphibia; order Anura; family Eleutherodactylidae; genus Eleutherodactylus; species Eleutherodactylus coqui. The sequence goes on from CM069408.1 coordinate 35,983,150, forward strand.
AGTGTCCATCTATAAATGGCATCTCCATAAGTAGCATAATGTAAATATACACCCAAGACTAGACCACCTAACGAAAAGCAGGACTCGCATATTGATGACCTTTCCTCAGGATAGGTAATCAGTATCAGATTGGTAGGAGTCCGCTGCTCATGATCCCTGCCAATCAGCTGTTTAAAGTTCCCACATCGCTCAAGTGAATGCCACTACACTGCTTTACCAAGAACAGCACTGTACATTTCACAGCAGCTGTGCCTGGTATAGTGTAGTGGCCCAGAGTTAGTGGGGCACCTTCATAATACTATATGTCTGTCTCGTGCTATTGTCTTGTCAGTGTTTTATGTGTAACGTCGTCCGAGTTATGTGTATTGCACCTCTGCAGGATTGAATGGGTTAATGTCTGGGTAATGTATCGTTGTGTAAGTCATGTGACTATGTTTTATATATATGTTTGTTTGCAAGAATGCTAGGGAGAGTTTCGTCTGAAAGAGTCTAATCTGGGATAGTCTAGCCTATAAATCTAAGAGAACAGAAGAAAGAGTTTTTGTAAGTATCTAGAAGTTCTACTGAGTGAGCCACACAGACACTGATCAGTCCATGTGAGGAGAGAATGGAGGAAGACGAGCGATTCCCTTCGGCTTGGCCTGGGCCCAGTCTACCCAGGATATGGTGGTGCTACCACTAAGCACTGAGTGAGAGAAGGACCGCTGCTTGGCTAGAGAAGAGGGCACAAGTAATGTGAGTGTAGCCCGGTAGAGAGTGACGCCGGGAGTGGAATCACACAGATAACTTGGACTGTGGATTTATCCGCATATCCCAAGTAATTCTCCTGCGTACACCACTTTATCTTGTTGTATCTCTGCCAGCACTGTTGATGTACTTTGAACATTGCCAAGTTAGTGTAAATGGACATTACCGACCATTCCCGGTTTTGTTCAGAAAGTTTCCCTCTGTGTGGACTACTTTATTACATCACCAAGATTTACCGCAGAGGATGGAACAGAGGCACCACTTGTGACAAATCAATTACAGGCAACCTCTGGTTACTTTTCCTGTGACCACCCCCGGCAGTAACTTGGTCGGGTCTCAAACTACCCCCAGGGGAAAAGATGGTAGAGCCCCGTGACAAGGTCTTTACCTACCCTGCTATCTCCTCTGCTATGGCCCCGCTCCTCGGATGCTGCGATAGCATCTCATTCCCATTTGCTTAAATAGGACTGAGCTGTTTTTAAGCCATGTGACCAATGAACGCAACCTCATACTCTTGAGAAGAGGCTGTGATGCTCACTTGTACACCTCGATTTCCTCAATCAGCTGATTGGTGGAGTCCCAAGGGGTGGACCCCCGCCAATCTTATATTGATGACCTAACCTGAGGATAGGCGATCAATGTTAGTCTCCCTTTAAAAAAGACCTCAGATCCCCTATTTATACAGATACCAGAACAGATCCCCCCCCCCCCCCTATACATTGAGATCCCAGACCAGCCTTTAACACAGACTCCCTGAGAGAGACATGCAGTTATTCACCTCAACTTATTTCTGCACTTCTCTTCCCTACCAGGCCATCTGCATACAAAGTCCTGACGCTGGGGCTGGACAAGATAGCCGCTCATCTGTCTGGAGTTCTCGCAGTTGCTTACTAAATGCACACACACGCTGCATGGATCTGTACCGGTTGATGGGGGTTAGGCCATGTTTTGTCATAATCCAACCCATGGAAATATAAGTTAAGAACTTGGGGTGATTGAACCTGTTTTTGATTTCTGGTCATCAAAGCAATGGAAAGCTGCGAATAAACACTTCATAATAAGGAGAATATAAAATACGTACATGGAGCATGATAAGAGGAACCGGACAGTATGGAGAACCATGTAGAAAGTGCTCATCATGAGACTCGGGAATGATTTCTGCTCCAGTGATGGATAATAAGTGATGCTGACCTTTAAGGTGACTTGTACCCATGGCTGATTTATATGGCTGACCTACAGTTTGCATCACTATTCCCTCCCCACCGCATGTTCCGGCCTTCACCATCTCTCATCTTCAAGGCAACATTTTCATCAGGACGTTGTCTGAGGCAGCGACTGAGAATAAAGAGGAGTGCAGGGAGCGGAAGGCCAAATATGATTTCCTTAAAAGTCATATGGCGGCTGGAAGATCACCCCCTTTTTTTCAGGGAGTCCCCCAAATCTTCCAGGAAAGTTGGCAAGTAAAAGATCATATTTTGATCTGTAGTAATCTCCTTATGTATCCCTTCATTCTTGCAGGAACCTTGCAATTGGATGTAGATCAGTGGCCATTTCCTGATGACAGTGTCACCTTGAAGATGAGAGATGATGAAGGCCAGAACATGCACAGCGAGGGAGGCTGGATGGTGATGCCAACTGAAGGTCAGCCATGAGCAGGCTAGGAAGCTGAGCCCGCTTCATGCCTAGTGGCTGGTAGCTGTTCGACACAATTGACAGATGCCAGCAACAGCCGTGATCATAGCTATGCAGATTGCAGACATTTAACTTCTTAAATGCCATGGTCAATGCTGAACGCAACATTCAAGATGGTAGACAGAAGGGTGCCTCCATCACCCTATCAGCCACCCCTTTTAACCAATTGCACAAGGTGCAGATGGTTATCATGGCAGCCTGAGGACTAGTGAATGCTCCCAGGCCTGCCATTGATTGATGCCTATTAAGTCCTTCCTTTGGCAGGGATTAATAGTTTATTGGTAAAAGTACAATATACTGCAATACTGAAGTATTGCAATATATTGTACAAGCAATGTCAAGTTTAAGTTTTAAGTGTTTAAAATGTAAAATCAAATAATATCCAAAGTTCAAGAAACAGCATATTTCCATTTTTAAAAGAAAAAATCTAAATGATTAAAAAAATTAAACAAAATTGTTATCACTAGAGATGAGCGAACCTACTCGTTTAGGGCGTTTTTGCACTTGAGCACCGCTTTTTCCGAGTAACTGACTACTCGGACGAAAAGATTCGGGGGACGCCGGGGGTGAGCGGGGGGTTGCAGAGGGGAGTGGGGGTGGGGGGGTGGAGAGAGCTCCCCCCTGTTCCCCACTGCTACCCCCGCTCCACCACGCCGCCCCTCGCTCATCTCTAGTTATCACCATATCTGTTAAGTCCAAACTATTAAAATACAAACTATTATGTATCCCAGCCAGTGAATGCACAATAACAGAATTGTACCTTTTGATGCCACCCTCCCAAAAGAATGAATAAAACGGAATCACAAAGTCACATATATCCCATAGTGAAACCATAAAAACTACAGCTTGCCCTATAAAAAGTAAGCGCTCACGGAGCTCCAATGACACAACAATAAAAAAAGTTATGGAACTTGGAATATGTCAACAGAAAGTAAGGCCCCTGCACACGGGCGGAAATTCCATGGCGAGATTTCCCCCCGTGGCCACTGCCATAGGATAGCATTAGAAAATACATTCCGAGGCAGATGGACACGATTTGTCCGCGCAAAATCACGTGCTGAAAACAAATCGCGGCATGCTCTATTTCTATGCGGGTCTTGCGGAGCCCCGCGCAGAAATGTCACTCCCCGGGCCGCCGGCCCCACTCTGCGCATGCTCCGGCTGGCCGGCAGCCGGCACATCAAGAAGCCGGGGGCCGCGGGAGAGGTGAGTACCGCGCTGGTCCCTGCAGGGGCTTGGGTCTGGTCCTGTTGCGAGAATTCTCGCAGCGGGATCCGACCCGGCCGTCTGCAGGCGGCCTAATTTTGTTTAAAAAAAAGTTTACCTTTTCTTTTTTTAAATAGAAAAACATTTTAAAAAACTATATAAATTTGATATTGCTGTAATCGAAATAGAGATAATTCATCATTTTACTGCACCACAATGATGTAAAAGCACAATCCACAGAACAAGGGAGCAATTTTTTTTTCCATTTTACCCCACTTTAAAACTTTTTAATGTTTTTTGGTACATTATATGGGACTGTATATGGCACCAATACAAAATATAACTTGCCCGCACGAAAAAAACCCCAAGCCCTCAGACATTTATATCTACGGAAATTAAACAAGCTATAGCTCTGGGAAGACAAGGAACAAAAAAAAAAAAAAGAAACATATCTCAGGAGTGAAGGGCTGAAAGAGACAATGTGATCTAGATTTCGATAAAATGTTGCCTTCGGTCGAGCACCCGGGTTTAGTACATCTTGTTCCTCTGGGTGTTTTGACAGTATGGGAGTCAATATGTTTGAAGGTCACATCCCAATTCTATGCCTGTGATGCCACTACAGTTGTTCCGTGTTCCCTGATACAAAGGAAGTTTTATCGCCCTTCTAAATATTCTATCCGTTACATACAGCTGGTAACAAAAAGGCGCTCTCTGAGTTGTTCCTTCCAGCCCTCCCCGCCTCCCGCAAGAACTTGGAAGTAAAGCAACTGTTAGGCTAATTTGACACGGCGAGTGCAATATCGGTCCGTGAAACTCAACCTGATATCGCGCTCGGGAGCGTGCGGTTTCTCCGCGGATGCACGGTGTTCACATCACTTCAGGGAAGTAGCGATCCTCTGCTGCAGCTTTTGGTTTTTTATTGGAAACCTTGCATCGCACTCGCATGCACCTCACACGCCGTGCAATGCTTTGCCAGCACCATTGAAAACCATGGGCGATGTGTTTCAATAGAACGTCCAAAGATAGAACATGCCGCAAGTTATTCTCTCGCCGCGATGCAGAAAAAAAAAAATTACTTGTGTGTATGATCCCATTTTTAAGGTCTATTCAATATAAAGTTTTCAGGTTCCGTTACGGATTACACCTCAAATCCTGAAAACAGGATTGGGACGGAACCGCTGGACAGAAGCCAACTCTGGATATCTCTCTGGATGTCCCTTACTGCACGGCGGGCTTTGTGGTAAAGAATGCTGTAAGTAAATGGATATTGGCCAGGAAATAACCCCATTGGTCTCTATTTCAGAAACTTTCTCCAAGGCCAGTGATAAGTTCCGTCCGCGGGTTCTGTCACGATCCTGTTTTAATGATTTGAGATATAAACCAAGATGGAACCCAAGAACGGAATCTGAAACATAATGTGAAGAGGCTCTTATTACCTCTGGGGGGTTATGGACACAGAGGCTAACTTCACACCGCAGAGCGCGATATGGGGCCATGAATCCCGCCTCCATATCACGCTCGCCATCAATATGAAATCCCTGATGATGCGAGGCGTTTTCATGGCTAAACAGCCTCTCATCACTTCAGGGATGCAGGGATCCTCGGCCGCGGGATCCTCCGATCTGCCATTGTTTTCAGTGGGAGGTTTTAGCATCGCATCGCATGCACCTACGGGTAACATGTGGCGTGATGCTGCCACAGGCCTCATGGAAGACAATGGGCGTGCAGTGCAAGAGCACACAGAAAGATAGAACACACCGCCATTTTATTTCCCGCATCACATCGCAGTGCCATGCAGGAAAACATTGCTTATGTGTATGACCCCATTCAAAAGAATTGGGTTCATATTTGTGCGTCTCACAATGCACAAATCGCGCACAATTTTGACACCCGTGTGAAGGCAGCCAGACTTGTCTGTAGTAAAAATATCCTTTAACCCCCTAAAGAGCAGGATGTTTCAGCCCAAGTACTTTTTAGCAACTTTACCCATGTGGTGGTTTTAGCTAATCAGACCAGCACTTTCAAGAAGCGGGGATTTTAAAATCCCTGGCCAGAAGAAAGTGCTTTAGATCAGTGCCAGCATGCAAGAGACAAGACGCGCCGGAGCCCGGACAGCGCTGCTAGGTGAATAATGTTTTTTTTTTCCTACACCTAGGGTTGATTTTCAGGGAAGGGCTTATATTTCAAGACCTTCCCTGAAAATCACTGCGGGGGTTGCCTTCATTCCTTTGCTGTCAATGGGGAGGCAGCAGTGCTGGCCCCATTGAAAGCAATGGGAGAACATCACCATCCTCTGCCACAGCTGTGGCAGGTGATTCTTTCATCCCCGCGGGAAGTCCCATCTTCACTGAACTCTGTGACAATGCTATCACAGTGTTCAGTGATGAGGGGACTCCCCGCAGGGATTCTATACCGACCTTGCCGCATTGGTGCGTGCAAAAAAACGCTCATCTGACTTAGCCCTAAGAAAGAATGTCCAAAGTGTGGATTGCCCGGGGCGAATCTATACCACGGCATTTGGGAATGTCCAAGCTAGCAAATTTTTGAGTTGGAGCATCAGCACTTTTGTATTTGATTACTGGCAGTAGAATAAAAGAGGATTGGTGGTTATATCTCCTCCACGAGGTTCCTGGGTGACTCCAGCATCAGCATTATCTATGGATATAGCCCATATTGTATCACTGGAGGACAAAAATCTATTCTAAAACACTGGATCTGGGTTCAGCTACTGGATCAGGATAGGCATTGGAGTCCCTTAGGAAACCTATGTACTTGGAGAAATTGGAGGTGGAGAGGGTCCGATGGAAACAAGACAACGCCTCTTCCAATTTGGGGGTTATATATTGAAAGAATTATCTTGGGGGGAAGTTCGACAACAGTTAATGACTTCCTCCTACGGGTAATTCGTATGTGTATTAGATACTTATGTGGGGTTGTGATTCCCGTTACATGGGGGAGGAAGCGGAGATAAAATCTAAACTGTGCATTACATTGTGTACCACACTTTATCTTCCCAGGCTTTAACCCTTATTTCCTGATATCTTAGGTCACAAACGTTTAGGAAATATCTATCAGTAGGGTTAAATTCTCGGTTTGTGTCCAGAAAAACGATTGATTAGAAAAATTGCTGTTATGCAATAAAACCTGTGAATTTTCCTTATTTTTGTTTGCATAAAATCAGTAAACTTCATTTAAATCAAGTAACATTAAGATTTATTCATTCACGGATAACACTGGGTCAGAAACTATATTTTTTGTTCCTGAAGATTTACCGCTAGTTTTGAGTTGCCTCGGTCACATGTAGTTAATTTTCTTCTACTGAGTCATAACTTTGGTTTTGTACCAGTTGAGCCGGTATTTTAGCTGGCCCTATGTCCTAAGGTCTCCGGTCCACGGGCATATTGGTAAAGCATTGTAGGTTTCCCAATAGCGTTTTACCGGTGTTTGTAAATACCAGCTCTGAGAGTCGTCAGAGACCACGTATGGGTAACGAGCAGGGGCGTAACTATAGAGGGTGCAGGGGATGCGGTTGCACCCGGGCCCAGGAGCCTTAGGGGGCCCATGAGGCCTCTCTTCTCCATATAGGGAGCCCAGTACTATGAGTAAAGCATTATAGTTGGGGCCCTGTTACAAGTTTTGCATCGGAGCCCGGGAGCTTCAAGTTATGCCTCTGGTAATGAGTATACTGCGCATGCCCGCGTATCACACACACATGGTCATGCGCAATGTGCCTTTTTTTATTTCTTAATTCTCTGCTCTGTTTCATAGAGGAGTTGTGTATGAAATTGCTGCCTATACTCAATGTATTACATATGGACAGCATTTGTATACAACAGTACAGGGCTCCAACTGCGTGGTACACCGAAAAATAGAGCATGCTGAGATCTATTTCTCGCATGTATCTACATGCAGTGTCTACACCCTCATGTGCATGAACCAATGAAAGTCCAATTACTTTCATTGAGTCTATTCACCGTGTATTATGCAGCCGTGCATCGCACGTGTAACGCGCAGTGAAAAAAATGCGCATGGACATGAACCCTAAGTAGCATACCACTGCACGCATCACAACAACATACCCAATCGTGGCAGATTGCAAACAGATGTGTCATTGAACATGGCGCATGCATGTTTGTTTTTGGAACTGCCTGGAAATCTGAAGTATACTATCTGTGGGAGTCAATCAGACAAACAAAGTATCCACATTGGTTTTCTCATGGCCTTTGTAGGTTGCAAGTATACTTGAAACCTCTGGAGGCCATGGGAAAACCAATGCAGATACTTTGTCTGATTGTTTCCTACAGACAATAGAAGGTATGCAACTTCAGATTTCCAGGGAGCTCCAGACTTGCAAAAACAAACGGATGCACGCACTGTCTTTGTGATCGGCCACAATTGTGTGTGATGCATACGGTGATATTGGGACAGCTAAAATAGCAAATCTCTTGGTACAAAATCAAAGTTAAGACTTGATAAAAGCACATTACCAGTTAGTTACATGTGACCTAGGCATCACAAAACTAGCCATAATTTCCGGTAAGAAAAAAAAAAGAATTTCCATTACTTAATGTTATTTGGGCGCTGTATGGAGGTGTTATGTGGGATTTTTTTGTTCACCATGTTTGTGCTCGGCTTTTGCCATGTAGTGTTGGGAAAAAGTATTTGCCCTTCACCCAATTTCTTCTGTTTTTGCTATTTTGTCACATTTCAGATCCAACTGATAGTAATATAAACTAAAGACAACATGAGAAACCGCAAAATGAAGATCTTAAATTATTCCATTTATTGAAGATTTTTTCAAACCCCGTTATCAGCCATCCGAAAAGGATTTGTTCAATAGCTGCAATCAAACATTTGTAGTAACTTACAATTTGACTTTCACATCGCTGTAATATACCGTCTGAACACACAAAACATATATCACTAATTACAGCGGTATCGTGTATATATGTTTATTTTATGCCTTGTGTTGATATAATTATACACTATGCACTTTATTATCATACTCTGGTTAATTGTTATTTATTATATAGGATGTATCGCCATCCTTATTCTGCTCTAGGGACTCCCATTTATAAGATGGTGTGACGCTGGTTTGCTGTTTGTGTTTAAACTGTTTTTAATGACTATTTTTACTGGTTTCTGAACAGTAAAATATTTACGAGTGCGCTTCATGTGGTGCGCCTTTTTTTTCTTTTTGCAACGTGTTACTTGTTCTTGGACATGTAAGTAGCAACCCATTCATATATTTGTGGCCTCTAATTAAGGTACATAAAGTGCCTGCTTTGTTCTGTTTTTTTTCGTTATAATTCAAATTGCGCACTCCCACCCATTTTGATTGCACGCCATAATGCAACCAAACAGAAAAAACACCAAGAGTAGTGTATATTTTCACAAGGCACTGTATTGCTTGGGTAATAAATAGCAATGCAGCATCCTTTCAGCATACAGTATTAATTGGATCACAGTCGACCATTGTAAGCTGAAAATATTGTATGCTGAAACCAGAACTCTATGGTAAACTGGAAATTAGAGTTGAGCGAACGTACTCTGCCGAGCTTGATGTTCGTTCGAATATTAGCGTACTCGATGGTGCTCGTTACTCGAATGAGAATCACGCCGCTTTTGACCCCGCCCCAGTTTTTGGCTCCTCCTTGCTGTGACATGCCTGTTTTGGCCCCTCCCTGCCGCGACGCAGCACGCGAGTCAATGGCAAATTTTTTGGCTGGCAGGCAGGCGAGAGAGAGAAAGAGAGAGAAAACACATGAACCAAGAAAAAAAAAAAAGCTTGGCACCCGGCGTCCCACATACAAAAATGCTCGAGTCTGCCATTGTAGTCAATGGGGTTCGTTACTCGAGTAGAGCTCTCGAATTTTACGAAAAGCTCGACTCGAATAACGCAGACCCGAGCATTTGGGTGCTCGCTCATCTATAGTGGTAATGCATTCTGAAGGGACCTAAAATGTCAGCCAAAAGTAAACAAGCCAACATTGAGTCTGACTGTATAAACAGAGCTCAGGAGGGAGCCAGCTAACGATGATGTCATTTGCTTGTTCAAACGATAAATCAACTTAAAAGGGCTTAAATGAGATAAGGAATATGTAGTTGATAACTATCACAGATAAAGCACATTGTTACATATAACAGTCAGAGAGATACTGGAAGCTGTAAATCACTTTCTATGGTGTGGTCAGCAGCTTCTTCAGGGTCTTGCACAGTACACACAGCGTATCAGGAATATAATATGGAGCTGCCCTCACTTGGTGTTCATAAGAGCAGCTCATCCTGTACAGGTAAAGGGCAATACAGGAAACTTCTCCTGGCACCTCTAGTACTATGGGTTACACTGCTGCAGGTGTGGTTGATTTGGCTGTCTGGTGGTGTGGAGTTCTCCAGCCTGCGAAGCACCATGCGTTTGTATATATAAATACCAGATGCTCTTACTACAGGTTGCTGGTCATTATCCAATTCCCATCCCTCACAGAATGTTGGTCTTTGTTCTATGTCTTGTTCTGCCCGTCTGGTTCGTGGTTTTGTTTTGTTTTTGTCTGATGTTCCCTTCAATCTGTAAGTGTGCAGACGCCTGGTGTGAACTATGTTATGTTTGGTGAACCCCTTACATCAGAAGGCGTGACGACGCCTGGTCTGTTTTGGTGTATGTCTGAATTCCCCTGTGTTTGCAGGTGTGCAGACACCTGTTGTGTTTTATGTTCTTGTCTGGTGTTTCCTGCCTATTCCGATTTAGGTCAAGACAGGTGGTTTCTAGGTTCCAGCGTAGGGCTGTTTTCTTTGGGACGATCGTCCCGCTTGTAGGCAGGATTCCCTTTCTTGGGTTTTTTATCTTGTTAGTGTAGAGACTCACAAGATAACGAGGACCCTTGACGTGGGCTTGTGAGCTTGAATATTTTAGCCAAAATATGAACCAATACCTCATACTTAGTGATATTTCCATCTGCCTTGTTGTGTTGGTACATTGGTAATTTTTTGGCAACCTGCTATTGGTGTAGGGTCTATGTTTTCCCCTTTGTTGCTTACACGTTCGGATTATGTTTGGTGTGAACGTTGTCCGATCATGTGTTTATCCATTCCCTCTAACCTTAAATATATTGCATTAGTATAGACAAGGTGAATAAGATCTGGATGAACATAACAACATGTAGCAACACACTGTACTGTACAGAGAGAGTCATAATTAGACAACCAATCAGAGCATGCACTTCAGTAATACAGGGGTTTTACTTGAAATGCCTATACTGAGCATGTATCTTCTTCAATTATATAGACTCATAGAATGGTAGAGTTGGAAGGGACCTCCAGGATCATCGGGTCCGACCCCCTGCTCAGTGCAGGATTCACTAAATCATCCCAAACAGATATCTGTCAGCCTCTATTTGAAGACTTCAATTGAAGAAGAACTCACCACCTCCCTGTGGCAACCTGTCCACTCATTCATCACCCTGTCTAATATCTAATCTGTGTCACCTGCCTTTCAGCTTCATCCCATTGCTTCTAGTCTTTCCTTGTGCAAATGAGAATGTCTACATGGGATATGAGTAAACGAGAGTAGGGAAGATATAAACAATAGTAATCACAGCACCAAGCTCTGATTCCATCACAGTGAGAGGAAGACTGAAAATAAACAGTAAAGAGCTAAGCGCAAGGCCAGGTTAAATGGGTAAAGCTTGAAAGGTGTAAAGAATTCTGGGGAGAATATTCATCTTGAAGACTGAACATCTGCCAAACTATGAGAAAAGGCCCTTAGTCCATGAGCTTAAATCTGACCTGAGTATGCTTAGGATGGGGGGTAAGGTTGGCAGAGTAAAGGTCGGAAATGTCTGCAATGAGAGAAATCACAAGGTATTTAAGGTTGTTTCCGGCCCAGGAGAAAGAGAAGCAGTCCCTTAGTTCCTATACTAGAGCTTGAGGTAGGGATATGTTTAAAGCTGCGTATGCCACCAGCGCCATGTTGGAAGACCACTGCACTGAAGCAGAGGGCACCATAGTGCTTAGGAAGCGGCTCAGTGGTGCTTCTGAAGGGGGTAAGATGTTCTCCTTTCTCCTGTTCCCCTTTGCCATGTCACGGGGTGAAGATAGATGAGTGTCCTGTCAGAATAGTATGTTATCCAGGTCCGGAGCTCCAGATCCCGCTTCCTCACTCCGCCATGCCTAAGCCACGACCCCTGTTTATCTAAGGGTACTTTTACACAGGCCGACTATCGGATCGTGCATGCGGGGAGTACGCTGCCCAGCCTCAATTTGTACTATGCCCATGTGTGGGACCTTTATCCGGTCAGTGCGTGCGCCGATTGGTGAGTGCCGGTTGACGTACTCTCTTGACTTCCTAGCAGTCTGGGGTATGTACCGTTGTGTTTGTGGCGCTATTACTGTTTGACACAGGGTGATAGCTGTACATTAGGATGGGAGGATGTGGCTATCTTTACCCCTTAAGGACAGCAAAATGCGCTGTGGAGTGGTGCCGGGGCTCTTTGGTGGGTGTTTATACATTCACACACACATTTTGTGAGCGGCTTTCGACTGTTTTTGCACAGCAGTATATGTGATTTTGAATGGAACATGATGAGTATGTAATGGGACGATATATAATGTACAAATGGGATTTGTTGTGCATTATTTCACTATTTGTGGCTCATGTAGGTATTATGTATATGTTATCACCTGTTGAACTTGGGGCACTACATGCTTGGTAGCCGCCTTAAGATGTAATATATATATATATATATATATATATATATATATATATATATATATAGTATTTTTCATACATGCTTTTAATATATTTGATCAAACATATATTTTTATTGATGGTAGTAAGCTCTGTTTATTCTAGTCCAATAGATGCTTCAAATATACGGTGGCCACTGAAAGACTGAAGGGTTTGAAAAAGTCATAACTTTTCATTTTTCATCTCTTTTATTTTCTTTTTGTAGGTTATAGAGCATCCCTCAGAGATTATAATGGGTGTATGATGTCCAGCAGCGATTAAACCTCATTGAGTTTTTCTATTCCAGTGAAAGATCAATTTTTCTAACTCCTGCAAGAAATTTTCGGTGATAAAATAATTTTAAAAAATGCTGAATTAGTTTGACCTCGGCGTTCACCTGATTCAACAGCCCCAGACTTCTTTATGTGGGGATACTTGAAAGAATGCAGGGGCGTAACTATAGAGGATGCAGGGGATGCGGTTGCACCCGGGCCCAGGAGCCTTAGGGGGCCCATAAGGCCTCTCTTCTCCATATAGGGAACCCAGTACTATGAATAAAGCATTATAGTTGGGGGTCCTGTTACAGGTTTTGCATTGGGGCCCAGAAGCTTCAAGTTATGTCTCTGTGCAGCATGAATTAGGTATGGGTACGGGTACAGATACAGATAGAGGGGGGCCCAGCTCAAGTTTTGCATCAGGGCCCCTGAGCCTTTAGTTACGCCCCTGAAAGAACAGATTTATGTAAATAAACTTCGAACAATTCAAGAACTTTAAGGAGAGCGTTCAAACCGAAATCCAACTGAAACCTTGTGTAATGTCATGGAAAATGCTGTGGAAAGAGCCCGGTGATCCTTTGATGGTGTTTTTCACGCATAATACTGGAAAATATCCATTAATTATATTTCCAAATAGGATGCTATTATTTGTGTTGCAGTAGTATTGGGTGCTGAATGGTGGTGTCATTTGAGCAATGACTATTCGTATTATGTGGGACTATATAGGATCAATATTTGGCATGGTATGGTAGTACACGGAAGTTGGGTTACAATTCTAGTGGTGGCCATAATAGTTGTCACTCAACCATTCTAGAAAGACACGTAAGTAAGAAGCAGCTGACTGCAACTCCAGGGCTTTACTGGGGGAAGATTCAGATTTAAAGAGGGATTGCCCTTTAAATTCTGGAAACACAACCTTCGCTCTGAGGGCTGAAATAGTTATTGCATTAATTAATGCACCCTTTTAATATTTGTTTCTTGCTGGTCCAGATAGTTGGATCTGTATGCAGGGAGGAGGGGGTGTCCCACAGCCAAGGATTCTGTGTGCAGCGAGAACCTGACCTTCAGCTTAAATGGGGGTGGGCAAGTAAGGGGAGACTGGCATATACGTCTGCACATCTCTCATGTTTGTTGTAGTGTGGTTTGGTCCAGCGTTGAGATTCGTCCCCATCCATGTCCTCGTCCATACTCCTCTGACTTCTGACAACCCTGGAGATCTGCAGTCACCATGAGCGGCACGTTGGCCGGGGTCTCCTGCCTGGTGACAGGGGCTAGTGGATTTGTAGGACACCGCATTGTGCAGATGTTACTGGAAGAAGAAGAAGATCTGGCAGAACTCCGAGCCATGGATAAGACCCTGAGCAGCCAACTCCTCCAGACCTGTGACCGTAAGTCTCAACTTATGTAGAACGGGGGAATAAAGGGGATCTCTGCTGCTGCTTCTGGCCAGGGTTTTGATAAGGTCTCTTAAAGGGGTATTCCTATATGAAGCATTTCTGACATAATGCACAACATCTTATGAGGAGAATAAGAATTCCTTCACCTGTAAGACAGGGCTGGGCTTGTGTGCTTTCTTCATTGACATCTAAAGCGCTGCTCCACTTCTCATGGTGGGTGGAGTCCCAGAGGTGGAGAAGCCATAAATGCTACAGATGAGAGTACACCTATATAATGCCTCTACACACCTGCTAATAAAGAGATCTAACGAGCCTGGATCCTTTATTACAGCCAGAGGTAATGGTCCTTTAACCCCATAAAGACCAGAGTGTTTCAGTCTTAAAGGACCAGACACTTTTAAGCGATCTTATGCATTTTTTTCCATGGACCACCAAAATAATTTTTGTTGCCTTTTTTTTTTTACATAGGGCTATTTTTTTTTTTTGCTTTATTAGAGGTAGTATATACAAAAAGTTAATTTAAAAAATATTTTATTTAAAAAAATGTTTATTAATAAAATTAGTAGATTAATGTTAAAATAAAGTACAAGAATGGGTTTCCCCTTTTTGTTTCGGGCGTTTATATATATCACGCATATACTCTTGGATTACAGAGTGACTATGCCGATCGTTTAGGTTGGCTTAGATATATATTTTTTAGATATATTTGTATTTTAGGCTTTAATTTTTTTACTTATTTTTCTAACTTTTTTTTAACATTTATGTCCCCGATGACCTTTGGGAAACATTAACAATGTCTTTTTTTTAATTTTGCATTTTTCCACTGTAACGGGGGCATCCATAGGAGCAACACCCACAGGTGCCCCAGTTACAAGGGGGAAACCTCCTTATAGTAAAATAGTCACTGTCAGAGATGATTTGGGTCTGCTCTATATCAGGCTGCAGGGAGCGTTCACAGCCGGGCCCTACAGAGCTTCTATAATATGTATACCACTACTATTCTATAACTTAGTAAAAAAAAGCCTTACAAGGGTGTCTTGTCCTGAAGGGAGTAGGTGATTATCTAATGTGGACTGGAAGCGCCTGTATCAGGGGACCCTCTGATCTCAGCTGGTGTTTAACTCTTTCATTGACATAATCAATAGTGACCGTAGCATGACTGAAAGGCACTATAAATGCAGTATATAGAGTTGTTTTAGAACAACATATACTCCCATCCAGATAACGTCTCTTTCAGGGAAGGACTTGCATATTTCAGCAAGACAGTGCTAAACCACATACTGCACCCATCACAACAGCATGGCTTCCCAGAAGAAGAGTCCGGGGGCTGAACCGGCCGCCGGCAGTCCAGACCTTTCTCCAATAGAAAACATTTGGGACTTTATAAAAAAGAAATATACGACTAAGAAGACCCCGGACTGATGAGCAGCTGGAATCCTACGTATCAAAGGGAAATGACAGCATTCCAGGCGTATCAATTCAAGAGATATGATTTTTATTCCTCCATAGACGCGACGTTTCGACCCACTTGGGGTCTTTGTCAAAAACACAAAACTACAATCACATGATTATTAAGTATAAAATAACATTTGTAATGCTTATGTTACATGAATACAAAAAACATACACGTATTAGCTATCTCGGCTATGTATCTTCACAAAAAGATATACAGTATGTATCCTAGTGCATATGTATGAAACACTTTGCGCCCAAATTCTGGCACCAGCACGAGTGCCAAAATTCCAACTTTTTGGGGATCTACATTGGCCACACTATTCTAAATGGGTGGGGCCTTGCGTGGGGGGGGGAGACTACACAGGCTGCTCTATTTACTATAATTAATGCTGAAAATTGGTGTAAATTATAGCTGCATTCTGTACCACCATTTCTGATATCGTTTGTTAACATCTTTGCACAACTTAACAGTAATAAACGTGTTGTTTTGAAAAATTGAAAATCTTATAAAGAATTATAGCTGAAACTTACTGCAGCTTGCACCTCTTAATACGTATTTCACACTAGCCTAATCACGTAATTTACTTAGACCAGTGTATGATGCTAGTCTAAGTAGATATGCCCCAATATGTATAAAGAACACTCCATTGTTGCACACACTCAAATCCTGTGTATTGTGCATTTATCAGGGTTCCAGAGTAAGATCCAGGTGAAGGTTCTAGAAGGAGATATCCGGGATGAGGAATTCCTACTCAAATCCTGCCAGGGAGTGGACCTGGTCATACACACTGCGGCCATCATAGATACCACGGGCCGCATCAGCCAGGAGACCCTGATGTCCATCAACCTGCACGGTGAGACCAGAACAGATGCCCATACTGAAAAAAAAAAATAATATATATATATAGATAGATATATATTTCCATTGGGTATGCTGACTAGAGATGAGCGAGTATACTCGCTAAAAGCAATTGCTCGAGCGAGCATTTCCCGTAGCGAGTACCTGCCTGCTCGAGGCAAAAGATTCGGGTGCCGGCGGCGGGCAGGGAGCTGCGGGGGAGAGCGGGGCGGAACGGAGGGGAGATCTCTCTCTCCCTCCCCCCCGCTCCCTCCTGCTGATTGCCGCTACTCACCGCTCCCCTGCGCCGGCACCCGAACCCTTTGTCTCGAGCAGGCAGGTACTCGCTAAGGGCAATGCTCGCTCGAGCAATTGCCTTTAGCGAGTATACTCGCTCATCTCTAGTGCTGACCTATTTTATTCTTTTTTGTACTAATATTGTGAAGTTTTGTCTGCCTTCACCTGGTCGTGCACACCTGCCGCCCACTTACCTTCTGTCCCTCCTACTGGAGCATATGAATGGTATCCCACCTTCCCTGGTTTTATTTGTTGGCTTAGTCCCATGAGAGGAGCATTCTGAGAGGTAAGAACCCAAGTTTTCCAGGGTGAGATTTACCACCTGGTTTTAGCGTTAGGACCCATCTGAGAGCTTGGTCACCTGGACGTTGGTATTGATTATGGGTATGTATACCTCTGATAGTAAATTTATTTTGCGTGCTGTTGCCATTTTTGGTTTCTGCTTCTATATACTGAAAATATACTCGAGGGAGATGTGGGGAGCTGAAGCTGCAGGGAACTGAGATGATGGAGAGGACACTGCTGAGTACAGCACTATTCTACACTAAGGAAATTCCAATCACTCCTCTTACCATCACTACTGGTCTTACTAAAATGGCAGAGTGTGCGTCCGCCTCCAGGTTCCTGAGCAATATCCCTCCACAGCATGCTATGAAAAAATGATTCTTCATGCACGGCTTCCGTTTGCGGATGAAAAATCGCAGCATGCTCTATTTTCCTGCGGCTCCCACGAGGGAAAGCAGGAATTAAAAAAAGAAAACCCCGTACTGCACATGTCTGACAGCGAGCCATGCAGACCATCCGCAGTACTGAGAAGCTGGAAGAAGACAGGTCTGCGTGGACGCCGGCAGAGAAAATGACAGGTACGCAGGGTCACCCTCCATGGTCAGGGATGGATTCCATGCGGGATTCCGCAACTGGAATCCGGACCTGCCATGTGCATGACGCCTGAGCTTTTTTCCTATGCTCATTGTTGCCTCCTGCTGGGTAAGAGGTGTCAAAACGATCTTATACAAGTACAATAATACTACCCCCTATGTAGAAAAATAAAACTACTATAATACTGTCTCCTATGTACAAGTATATAACTATTATAATACTGCCTCCTATTTACAAGTCTATTACTACTATAATACTGCCTCCTATGTACAAGAATATAACTACTATAATACTGCTCCCTATATACAAGAATATAATTACTATAATACTGTCCCCTATATACAAGAATATAACTACTACAATACTGCCCCTGTGTACAAGAATATAACTACTATAATACTGCCTCCTTAGTACAAGAATATAACTACTATAATACTTCCCCCCTATGAACAAGAATATAACTACTATAATACTGCCCCCTATGTACAAGAATATAACTACTATAATACTGCCCCCTATGTACAAGAATATAACTACTATAATACTGCCCCCTATGTATAAGAATATAACTACTATAATACTGCCTCCTATGTACAAGAATATAAGTACTATAATACTGCCTCCTATGTACAAGAATATAACTACTATAATACTGCCCCTATGTACAAGAATATAACTACTATAATACTGCCTCCTATGTACAAGAATATAACTACTATAATACTGCCCCCTATGTATAAGAATATAACTACTATAATACTGCCCCCTATGTATAAGAATATAACTACTATAATACTGCCTCCTATGTACAAGAATATAACGACTATAATACTGCCCCTATGTACAAGAATATAACTACTATAATACTACCTCCTATGTACAAGAATATAACTACTATAATACTGCCCCTATGTACAAGAATATAACTACTATAATACTGCCTCCTATGTACAAGAATATAATGACTATAATACTGCCCACTATGTACAAGAATATAACTACTATAATACTGCCTCCTATGTACAAGAGTACAACTACTATAATACTGCCATCTATGCACAAGACTATAACTACTATAATACCTCTTCCTATGTACAAGAATATAACTGCTATAATACTGCCCCCTATGTACAAGAATATAACTAGTATAATACTGCCCTCTATGTACAAGAATATAACTACTATAATACTGCCCCCTATGTACAAGAATATAACTGCTATAACACTGTCATTTCCTTGGCTCGGTTTTGAATTCCCCCGCTGTCAGCGCTGTGTGAGGAAGCGCTGTGATTGGATTGAGCGCCAGCCAATCACAGCCGGAGCTCGATAAACCAATCACAGCCATTCATTTATGCCATTCACTGAATGGCTGTGAATGATCAAGTGCCGGCTGTGATTGGTTGGCACTCGATCCCATCACACTGCTTCCTCACACAGTGCTGAGGGTGGGGAATTCAAAACCGAGCAGGGAGATGACAGCAGGGAGAAGTCTAAAGAAGCTTGCTGCACTGCTGGGGACACAAACGCCGGCTGGGAGGTGAGTATTGTGTTTTGTTTTTTTACCTCACTCGAGTATAAGCCGAGGAAAGCTTTTTCAGCAATAAAAAACGTGCTGAAAAACTCGGCTTATACTCGAGTATATACGGTAACTGCTGTAATACTACCCTCCAAGTACAAGAATATAACTACTATAATACTGCTCCCTATGTACAAGAATATAACTACTATAATACTGCTTCCTATGTACAAGAATATAACTACTATAATACTGCCCCTATGTACAAGAATATAACTACTATAATACTGCTCCTAATATACAAGAATATAACTACTATAATACAGCCTCCTATGTACAAGAATACAACTACTATAATACTGCCCCCTATGTACAAGAATATAACTACTATAATACTGCCCCCTATGTACAAGAATATAACGACTATAATACTGCTCCTATGTACAAGAATATAACGACTATAATACTGCCTCCTATGTACAAGAATATAACGACTATAATACTGCCCCTATGTACAAGAATATAACTACTATAATACTGCTCCTATGTACAAGAATATAACTACTATAATACTGCCCCCTATGTACAAGAATATAACTGCTACAATACTACTTTCCATGTACAATGTGGGTGGGCAAACCCTTGTGATTCCGGTACAACCATTTTAAATTGGGAAGGATGAACCAATTCTCTGCCTCTCCCCATGTAAGTTGGAAACCCCCCATGGAATGTGATCTTGCCTCATGTGTTGATAATGCTCCTTGTAGTAATGTCTTTCATCTTTTTTCTCTCAACTTTAAGGTACTGAGCTGCTCTTGAAATCTTGTGTCCAGAACAATGTGCCGTACTTTATCTACACCAGCAGTATGGAGGTCATGGGGCCTAATACTAATGGGGACCCCATAGTAAACGGACATGAGGATCTGGTGTATGAGAGTAAATTGGGCTTCTTCTATGGAGAAAGTAAGAAACAGGCGGAGCTGGCCGTCCTGCAGGCTAGTGGTCGGGAACTCCACAACGGAGGGTTCTTGGTGACCTGCTCACTTCGGCCCACCTACATCTTTGGAGAAGGGTCTCAGTTTCTCCAACTTCATCTTGACCAAGCTATCCAGAATGGTGGAGTCTTCCACCGAATCTCCAAGAAAGAAGCATTGGCCAATCCAGTCTATGTGGGGAATGTGGCGTGGGCCCATATCATGGCAGCTCGAGCAATAAAAGATCCAGACACTGCCAAGAAGATGTCAGGAAACTTTTACTACATCTGTGATGACACACCCCACATGAGCTACTCTGACCTGAACCACGCTCTGGGCAGAGACCTGGGCTTGGAGGTGGAGGGCAAGTTGGCTATGCCCTACCCGCTGCTCTACTTTGTGGCCTCCATGATGGAGTTGGTCAGCTTCCTGCTCCGTCCTTTCCTCAGGTTTGTGCCACCACTCACCAGGCACCTGCTGATCCTGCTGAACACCACCTTCACCTTCTCCTACAAGAAAGCCCACAGTGATATGGGATACAAGCCGCGCTACAGCTGGGAGGAGGCCAGGAGGCTAACCTCCACTTGGATAGCCTCCATACTCCCCCAACGTAAGGAGGAACTCAAAAACAAGTAGATAGAGAAAGAATGAGCAGCCGGAGTTGTTCCTTCTAGGCGGGAATACAAATCCAGGTGCAACCTAGAAGGTCATACTGGTGCTTGTAGATGAGAAGCCTCTAGTTACCTCCTGCAATGGTAAAACCCCTTATAATAAAAATATTCCCAGAAAATCTACGGCTTTGAGTCGTCTTTTTTGTCTTTATCTATACGTGTCCTGAGCTCGGTGACAGCCCCTGGGGGTATACTTGGTTTCATCAAGCAGAGATCTTGAAAATCGCAAGGAATTACTACAAAATATATATTGGAAAATGGTGGAACTCTTCATTATACCAATGATAATAGAAGATGATTCTCTCACTCAGAAACCCAAACATTCCTCAATAACTTTGTAATTCCTGTCTGGTTCTTTATGACCATAGACCTGGATCAAGATAGGAACACATTTTTGAAAACTGTCTAAAACAAAAACTGCCCTTGTTGCCTATAACAACCAATCACAGAGCAGCTTTTATTTTTCAAGAGCACAATGAGAAATGAAAGCTGCGCTTTGATTGGTTGCTCTGGACAACAAAGACAGTTTTTGTTTTAGACAGTTTCATAAATCTCTCCTTATGTTCGTGGATATGCGAATGTTCTATTTTTTCAATGGATGCGGAATAACGTGGATTGTCCGCGCGAGTGATGAACGCAGATTCCGCAATTGAAATACGGTCATGTGAGACGGACCTAATTTATATAATGTCAAAGGGCATTTTGGAATTAGTATAGTGAAGAAATTGTAGCGATAATCTATCTCTGAGCTCTTTATGTGTAACTGTAACTGGCACAAAGGGAACAACACTGGTGTGTGGGAGCTCAAAGGGTGCATCATTACTGCGGGAACTATTATTACTGCTTGGGTTGAACGATTATTGCATGGGGCAACAAGGTGAGCAATATTAATGTCTGGGGCACTGTTGAATGAAATGTCCGTACAGGTTAGGAAAAGGCAGGACAGGTTGCTAGAAAAGTGAGGCGTTTGTGGCTGGAAGAAGTCTTCATGGAGGTCTGGAGCAGATGGAGAAGAAAAGCAAAAGTGAGTGACTCATCAGAGAGGACATCATCTACGGTCTCCAGAATGCCTGTGTTGAACCGTTTTAGAGGTATCATTTATTAAAAGTATGAATGCATGTTTAGACTTTTTATGCAAATGGGAAGATGGAGCAATACCTCTGCAGTGAGACCTATGTTTGACTTTTTAGACAAGTCTTGTAACAATGACTGGGAATTGTAAGCCAAAGCCAAAAACCATACACAGACAGCTGTTTTGGGGTGATTGCCCCTCATCAATACCTTTCCTGACCCACGTCTATAGACCTCTCACTAGCCAAGCCAGAAACTTACTGACACTGATGAAGAGCAATCACTCCGAAACAGCTGTCTGTGGATGGTTTCTGGCTTTGGCTTACAATTCCCAGTCATTGTTACAAGACTTGTCTAAAAAGTCTAATATTAACTTGCAGGAATGCCTTCCCATAGGTGGTGCTGCAGAGGTATTGTTCCATTTTTCTATTTGCATATTTCCCAAAGAAGCGTGGATGGTCCTATAAGTCTCCTCACACACCTTCTAAGTCCGTGGTAACGAAGCTATGGCATGCGTGCCAGGGAGGGCATGCAGAGCCCTCTGTGTTGGCACGCACGCCGACGGCTGCTCACCACGATAGTGATTACTGTCTGGGGTGCTGTGGCTCCCCGGATGGTAATCACGCAGCGGCACTGCTAGTGGCACTGATCCCGGCGTACACTCTGACAGCAGTGTGTGCACCCGGGATCCTCCTCTTCTGACCTCTCCTCCTTAGTTCTCCAGGAGAGAAGAAGGAAGAAGACGTTCCAGGCGCACACACTGATGTCAGTGTGTGCACCCGGCATCAGCGCCGAGAAGAGGAGGAGCAGCGCTGACTACAAGTAGGAGGTAAGGGTATGGGTTGGGGGGTTAATATTACTACTGGCGTTACTGAGGGGATTAATATTACTATTGGGTTTACTAAGGGGGTTAATATTACTACTGGGGCTACTGAGGGGGTTAATATTACTACTGGGGCTACTGAGGGGGTTAATATTACTACTGGGGCTACTTTGGGGGTTAATATTACTACTACTGAATCTACTGTGGGAGACACTAGTACTACTGAGGACACTGTGGAGGGGGTCACTGTTACTACTGAGGCCAATATAGGGAACACTATTACCCCTGCGGCCACTGTGGGGGACACTATTACTACTGAGGGCCACTGCAGGGGGTCACTGTTACTACTGAGGCTACTGTGTGGGACACTATTACTACTGGGACTGATATAGGGGACACTATTACTACTGAAGCCATTGTGGAGTTCACTATTACACACGAGGACGACGTATATCGGCTCGGCGTGAAAACCGAGCCGATATACGTTCGTGTGAATGCAGCCTCAGGTTGTGCTGCTGGAGTCTGTTGTCCTACAGGGTTCCAGGAGCACAACTTCACAGGTGAGGGATAGTTTAGCTGGCTGCGTGTGGTTTGCTCTTGCCAGCCAATCCCCAGGGTCTGTGCTCATATATAAATACAGGCATCTTTCAGTGTCTGTTTGGTGTCCAGGGTGAGCAGTCATGTTTCCTTCTGTGTGACTTGCGTCCTGTTACCTTTGTGTGCAGCTTGCTGTGTGACTTGTGTCCTGTTACCTTGGTGTTGCAGCTTGCTGTGTGAACTGTGTCCTGCGCTGCTGGATCATGTGTCTCGTTAGAGTAGGGACCATGAGACACGAGGACCCTTGATCGCTGGGCTCGCGGTTTAAGTGACTTAGCCAATTCATGAACTAATCCCTCATATTTCAGCTATTCCATCTGTTTTAGCGTGCGGGGATGTTTGGCGAGTGTGTTGGCTGTTTGTCCTAGGTTATGTCTGTCCGTGAGTCCAGTCTGCAGTTCTCTGTCCTGCTTGGTGTTTCTGCCAGTACGTCCAGTTCGTTTTCAGTCCCTTGGTCCTAACCCGTGCTTTTGGGTCATGTTTGTATGGGCCCGGTGCCTATTAGCCCACACGAACGTAACAATGGCTTATTTCTGACATACTTGGTCATACTCCACCTTTATGGTACAAAATATTCTTTATCCCCCTCCCATACAGCATCTTCCCGGTTTTTCTTTTTGCCTCAGCTGATCAAATTGCAACATGGTGAAGTGCCTGTGATGCCTCATGTCCACGGGCGGATCGGATTCCACATGCGGGAGCAGAAATTCAAATTTGCCCGTGGACGTTGGGCCTTACTGGATCAATAGGGCCGGCATCCTACTTCCATCTGCTTTCATGAAGAGATAATATATCTTCCGTCTCAAACTATGCAGCCCAGGAGGGAACACAGTGATAGTATGTGATTGAGTGACCTAGGGTTAGAGATAAGCAGACCAGCAAGCTGACCCTCCCACAGGCAAGAACAGCTGCAGCTTCCAACAAACAGAAAACTAACTTAAGGTCCCTTTACATGACCGGCCCACAGACTATCGCTCCTGTGCTTTCAGAAAATGTAGGTAGAGTGGCCTGAGACCTCGTCCGGTCACCCGCCTCCAGTCACTGACTGCACCCTCACTGTGGATGACCCGTTGATTGAATGGGCACTGTATAATTCCTCCTTCACACAAACGTATGCGTTTTAACGGTCGCTCGCATGTGCCGTTAAATCGTATGAATGAAAAAAATTGGGTATTCATGCACATTTTGATGTTGGCCTTACTGTCAGATTTCTCACCGCTGATGCTGAGATCCCCACCAATCCTGAGAATCGGGTGCTGGCGTCGCTTCTTCCACCTGCAGTTACGTCACATTGAACGGGGCAATGACTGCGGGTGTGCTCCTCACTGTGGGGGTGCAGTAAGCCTGCAATAAGGAAGAGGGGGGACACAGGACCCCCATCCTCAGGATTGGAGGGGATCAGACCAGCAGTGCTGCACCGAGGGAGCCAATGGAAAGGCAAGAAGAAGCGTTTTGGTTTTTTTTGAAACCCATTATGTCTCCCTGGCATTCTTTCTACTCCACTTAGAATACCCGTCCGTATAAGGGCTGGCAGGTCACCCTCACGGTGGGATGGGCAACAGCCAACAATCACTTTAGTGCAACACAACTCTGCTGGGACCTCAGACGCATCGCCTGATCCCCACCCGATAGAGGGCCACTCAGAATTTATTGTGCCACTGTTGAAAAAAAATCTTTCCAAAGGGGAGGTGTCAGTCCTCACTGTAATTCCAGAATTCTATTCATGTACCTGCAAGATCAGGATGAACAAAGCAACAGACCACATTACTTCTAAAAACAGCGCCATACCTGTCCATGTCTGATATTACAGCTCTGCTCCGCTGATTGAATGGGGCTGAGGTGCAGAACTAGACACAAGCGGACACTGTTTTGGGAAGGAAGACACCATGGTTTTCTCATCCTAGAGAAGCCCTATAAGGCCGATGTCACGCAAATGTATTTACGCAGCATGTTGTGTGCAAAACGCAGTGAACAGAAACAGTTGATTTCAGTAGCTTCGCTCATATGAGCGTATTTTGCGCACATAGTTTGTTCACGCAAGAAAAATGGCGTCTTGCTGTATTTTCCTGCACAAAAATAGTACATATCGAACTAATTAACTTAATTACCCGTTTCAATGAACAGGAGCGCCGTTGCATGTTTTTTTGCCCACAGATGTAAACGATTTGCGGAAACATGCACATGTGCGCACAAATACGCAACACCCATTGTGCAAACATGCATCAGAAATGCACGCGTAAATACTCTTCCGCCCGTGTGACACCGGCGCGAGACAAGGGGTGTCTGTAAAGAGCTATTCGTTTTTATTTAGGCAGGTTAACTGCTTCATGCAGCTCCTGATGTTACTGGATCATAAAAGCAGAAAAGTGAATGCAGCTCTGGCTGTGACTAGAGCATAAGGTATGTAACTGTAGAATAGTGAATGCTGCTGGAACATAAAATCTAACATCAGAATTGGGACTGTAGATCTGAACATGACTGGAGATGAATAAATTATGTAGAATCGTAAATGCAGCTCTGGATGCGACTGGAGCATAAAGCAGGAGCAGGGCAGGCAGCTCTGGGTGTGACTGGAGTATAAAGCAGGAGCAGGGCCAGCAGCTTTGGATGCGACTGGAGTATAGAGCAGGGCCGGCAGCTCTGGATGTGACTAGAGTATACAGCAGGGCCGGCAGCTCTGGATGTGACTGGAGTATACAATCTTCCACCCTGTCTGTGTACTTCTGTCTCCGAGATCTGAATGTCTACATTGTATCAGCGGCCGCACAGACGTCCTTCTGTGTCCCCCACAATGGTCGGGAGGACAGTGGCCGCCTTGTGGCCGCGCTGCAGGAGGTGACACTTCACTCCCGGAGGGGCAGGGTGAGGATTTGGGACCTTTATCAGCAGTCTGACTACACAAGCAGCAGCCGCCCGGCTAATGATTGGTAGCATTAACCCCGACACTGCCGAGCTGCTTGACACGGGATTACGCAGACTCAACCTGGATCAGCATAGTAATCTGCTAATCCAATGAAAGGGTTACAGATGGGGTCACACCACATCACAGCCGGACCAAGGATGACGATCGTGCAGCCCACCCTAACCGCAGCGCTACTTACCTGCCTTGTATTAACAGGTGAGTCCCCGATGCAGACAGTAGGGCACAGATCAGCCTCCACACATAATAATGCTGTTCATCCAGAGCCTCCAGCTTCATGAATGGCCTCATACAGTCCCCCTGATCCCCCTGTCATTGTCACATACCCCGGCTGTTTCCCTAGAGGCACATTCTCCAGCACGGATTTGGGGAGCTTTCAAGCCCATATCTTTAGTGGGGGCACAGGGGGGGGGGGTGGGGGGGGGGGACACATATTGGGGTCTCTGCATTTAGACTCGTGTGAAGTGGAGCACACTGCATGGAGGACCAGGTTTGCCCAATTTTATTTATTAACCCCTTAGTTGGCTCCTTAAACCTGTTTGCACATTAATGACCAACTCATTTTTTAGTTGCTTTCATGGTTGCATTCCAGGAGCAGAACTCCTTATATTTCCTGTCCAGAGAGCCGTATGAGGGCTTGTTTTTCACACCACTAAATGCATTTTCTAAGTCATTTGGGGGTATATATAATGTAATGTATAACTTTTTGTACACAAAAAAAACTTTTTTTTTTAAAGATTTGCTTTTGTGTTGCTGCATTTTATTTTTCCGTTGACGGAGCTCTATGGGGACTCGTTTTGTGGGATCTTCATTTGTCCAATTTTTGGGAATATATAACATTTTGATTGCTTTTTATTCCATTTTCTTCTAGAAGCAAGATTAACAAAATTCTTCAATTCTGGCATGTTTTTTTCTTTTATTTTAACAGTGTTCAATATAAATAATGTTAGATTAATTCTGTAGACCGGTTCGATTACACCAATACCAAATTTATATAGGTGGTGTTTTTTAATGTGTTTTGTTTATTGGTGCATTCTAAGGGGGGGGGGGGGGGGTGCAGGATGAGTTGTACTTCTATTGGCACCATTTGTTGACCCATGTCACATTTTGGTCACTTTCTATTCTGTTTTTAGCTATTTTCGACATGATGTTTGTATTTTTTTTCATGGCGTACACTGTGCGGGTTAAACAATGTACTAACTTTTTTCTCTGGGTCATTACGAACACAGCGATACCACATGTGTGATTTTTCTTTATTACAAAGTAATGGCCAATGCCCATGGACAGATTATCGCTGCAGGATTCACGGCCAGACGCCCGCTGTGAATTCCGCAGCAATGACCGTCCGTAGACATGCAATGGTAAACGATTCTCCCCTGCCCACAAGCGGAAATCAACTGCGATTTTATGCTCACGGGGGAGAATCGCTGCATGTTCTATTCTGTGCACGGACAGCTTCCGTTGCAGTCAATGGAAGTTGTCCATCCCGCGATATTCCATAGTGGGCACTGTGGAACTACCATGAGAATCCACATCACAGCCCAGCGTCAGCGCGTCATTCCCTGCACTGCGTATGTGCGCCGGCCAAGACGTTCACGGCGGATCCGGAGAGATGAGTATGGGGTTTCTGTGGGACGCCGAGTCTGATTCCTCTGCAAGTCGGACTCTGACTCGGCTGTGGGCATGAGCCCTAAAGGAGGGAAGGTGAGGTTTTGCCACATTTATTTTTAGTTAGTTTTTTCCTTTTTTTTTTTTTAAACGTTTTATTTTTGTCCCACTAGGGAACTTAAATATCACCATATTTATCATTCTTCTAATTTACTACTATACTTCTAATTCACTACTTATTCACTACTATAAGGGGCAGAATAAAGCCCCTTAATGGCCGCCATCAAAAGACGTATGGATGGTCATTAAGGAGTTAAGTAGGGTGTATTTATTTATGCTGGTCTGTTTGGCTATGTCACTATGTAGTAAACACAAGGGGCAAAGTCCCATTCAAACCCACTATAAGCCACACTGTGGCATACAATATTGAGCTACAGGCATCATTATTAAAGTTGGCCACAAGAGGGAGCTCCAACATTGTTAATAGAAGTGAATGGAGCTATTGGAGTATATTGAGAAATTTTAAGATAAGAACTGATTGAGGCCGGTTTCACATGGTTGAGAATCTCGCACGAGATTTGTGCATTGCAAGACGCACAAATATGAACGCAATTCTTTTGAATGGGATCTAACACGGGAGCGATATTTCTTTTTTATCGCACCGCGATCCTGAAAAAAAGAAAATCACAGCATGTCCTATCTTTTGGCGTACCATCGCATCGCTCGTTGTTTTCAATGGGTCCAGCAAAGAATTGCACAGCATGCTAGAAGCACATGAGTGCGATGCAATGCGAGGTTTAAAAACAATGGGAAACACTCCGCGATCCTTTCAGCCACAGGGGAATTGTCATTTCCCTGAAGTGATGCGAGACAGTTTTAACCCAAAAATCCCTTGCTCTGCGGGGACATCGCATGCTTAGATCTTGATAGAAGGCAGAGTTTCACGGCCCGATATCGCGCTCGCCCGTGTGAAATTAGACTATTAGCTATTTTAGGATTGTGATGCAGCACAGAATTCAGTGTGTGAGAGGAGAAGCAAACAGCACAGGGAGGTCTGCCGTGGCGGAGGGACAGTGCGGCCATTCCTAGTGTAGCAGGCTGTATTAATAAAGAATCAGATTCATGTGTCTCTGAGTGACAAAGCTATAGGGATCGCAATTGTGATGGGACCCTAAACCTGGAAGTCTAGAGGCTCCCCTCGCCATACTAGCCCTGTGCTGACTGATCTGCTACATTTACAACTTTATTCCGTTCTTCCTTTTGCAATGCGTTACTGGCGCACAGCACCGTGTGCAACCTCCTCCCCTCACTACTCCTCTTTGGATCCTTGTTACGTCCGTGTGGTGCACTTAGCACCGCAGCTCAGTACGGACACGAGATTGTGTCCTAGTAAAACCACAAACACACTCATAGTATTTGCAAGGACCAATCGCACCACTACAGGCAAAGATGGAAAGAAACCTGTCCCTTACTAATCAGGGGAAGTGGGGCACCCCCTGCTTAAAAGCGGGGTAGGCGCCCTAATAAGGACGACCCCACTGTCTTTGTCTGGGACCAGACTATTCCTGATCAGGAACCTGTAGAGATGCACAAAACGTAGGACACGACACTGTTCACACACACAGAACATGACTGTTCCTTCCCCCTGATGTCTGACCAACTGTACAGACACTCAAAACACGTCACTATTCACACCTATACACAACAGATAATGCATACCACAGAGAACAGGAAAGTTCATACACCCCATGTCTGGCCCCCTGTACAGACCCATTGAACACGTTGCTGTTCAAACATACACCTCAGGTAATGCAAACCACACAAAACAGAAACCCGACTTTGAACTCACATGCAAACAGCTAGTAAATGATAGCTAGTCGAAGTGTCCTCACACCAAGGGGAAAGAGAGTCCGCTACCATGCTGACATAAAGGGAACAGTGTCAGGAATCACCCATCTGACCATATGTGACATCAGATGTCTGGAGGCCGCACCTGTAAAAAGAGAAGGGAGAGGGGGGTCTGCATAAGATGCAGATGAGAACAACAGGTGTCTAGACTGTCCTCAGGAAAAGTGAGAGAAACACTACAGACCAACATGTATAACACCAAGCTCAAAGTGAGAATAACACAGAGTAAAATAACCAGCAGCCTCTAGCCAGAGGAGCTGGTATTTATATGCAGCAGACCAGCAGGGATTAGCTTGCTGGAGAAGCTCCACACCCAGCCAGTTCAATTATCCCTCAGCTGAGAAGGTGTACTCCTGGAAACCCATAGTACTACAAATCCCAGCAGTACAACCTAACACTCCTCTAGCGTTCTCTGAGGCGCTTCAAATACGGGAGTTGGGAGGAAGATCCAGTTCCGTGCGCCAGTGGCGTTCTGCATGAAGAGGAACAGAATAAAGATATGCAAGTGCCAGACAAATAGAGATCATAGAGGACCACTACTGGGGGACATGGGCACAGAGTGAGCACTAACACTTGGGGGGCATGGGAACAGAGGACGCACTATTACATGGCATGGGCACAGAGAGAGTACTATTACTTGGGCACAGGGGAAGCTTGATTAGATTAAAGGGGTAGCACAGAGGACACATAATTAGATTGTGGATAAGCATCGGGGACACGTGATTAGTTTGCAGGAGCAGTACAGGCAACACACTATTAGAATGCAGGAGCGGCATAGGGGATGCATGATTAGATTATGAGAGTGGCACAGGTATGCAGCCTTGAATCAGAACATGAAATTGCATGGGAAGAGGGGTCCAAGTTAAACTTTTGTACCAGGGTCTTTGGCTACACCTGTGGTGTCTCCTACACTTGCACAGTAACACTTCCTGCCATGCTGCACAGTACACAGCTTCACAAGAACAGTGATTCACCTCTATTTTCCTATTATAGAAATGAAATCATCCATACAATGTGAAGATGATTCACTCTAAGTACATTTCAGTATTAAAGGGTCTGTAAAACCTAAAACTTCCCAAAATATGGGAATGTAAATGTGTATGAGATGCACTCTCCACCAGTTTTCCAGAGTTCTGTGTTCAGACAGTGCAAAAATCAGCTCTCTCATCCCCTCTCACAGCAGTTCTCAATGTTCGCTAATGTTGTAAGCAGCAGTCAACAAATTAGCTACAGGACTCAAATCACAGGCAACCAATCAGAGTTTATTGGGGTAGGATCAGAATGGATATTTTTCTGACTTCACTGCTGAGAGCTCTATTGATCCTGAGAATGGGGGGTCCCGTGTCCCTCTCACTGCACCCCCCTTCCCTCGCAGTGAGAAGACGACTGAATGGCCTCTTTCCCACTGTGCTACTCCATTCATCTTCAATTGGACTGTAGGTGATAGCTGAGCACTTGTACTTGGCTATTTATGTCCGCCCCATTGAAATGAATGGAGCGGCACCACTCCATTAACTTCAATGAAGCGGACAGAAAGTTGAGCAACTACAGCACTCGACTATCTGCCTGTGTCATTGAGAGGAATGGAGCTGCACATGTGCAACCAGCAGCTCCATTCCCTACTACAATACAGAAACAGGACAATGTATGTTGAACTGTGAAATAGGGGAGACACAGATCCCCATTCTTAGAACCGGTGGGGGTTCCAGAGGTTGGACCCTCACCTGATCTATCAGTTTTCACCCATCCAGTGGTGGTGGGTGAAAACTTAAAAAGAAAGTTCAATCATGGGAAAAAAAACTTTAACCAATCTCACTTGACCAGTCATCAAACTCCTATCTAGTACTTCAAATTAGAGGAAATTTATTTTCAGAGCAGTAAAAGTGAATATTCTCATCATGGCTGACATTGACAGCCCACAATGCCCTAATATTGAACGTACCTTAGAACAATGTCATTAGCTGCTTATAGGGGAAATCAGAGGCGTAACTTAAAGCTCCTGGGCCCCAATGCAAAACCTGTAGCAGGGCCCCCAACTATAATACTTTATTCATAGTACTGGTCTCCCAATATAGAGAAGAGAGGCCTTATGGGCCCCCTAAGGCTCCTGGGCCCAGGTGCAACTGCATCCCCTGCATCACCTATAGTTACGCCACTGGGGGAAACCCTATAAGAAGGCACCTAGATTATCATCAAATGGATTGTCTGCTCTGGATCCCTATATTTTTAGGGGCCACCATTCAGAAGAGCCAGAGTAAAGCATCAGAGACTTAAGACAAGTTATGTTGTGATCCAGAGTTGGTATTCTAGTAATAATGCCCCAAAATATGAAACCCACCAACCAGACCAAACATACTCTGTAGGCAGCTCAGACTCACAGAAGGGGAATTTTCGATTAGCCCCTTCCAGGAGCGTAACTATAGAGGATGCAGGGGATGTGGTTGCACCCAGGCCCATGAACATAGGGGGCCCATAAGGCCCCTCTTCTCCATTTAGGGAGCCCAGTACTATGAATAAAGCAGTATAGCTGGGGGCCCTGCTACAGGTTTTGCATTGGGGTCCAGAAGCTTCAAGTTACACCTCTGGCCCCTTCCCTTTCTCCATGGATAGCATGGATCTTCACAGACACCCCTACCGCTGCATGGAGGAAGAAATGAGCCCAATGATCATATTCCTGTTGACTGTATTGATACATGAGTCCCATTGTGATTACAATCAAGGTCATCTCTCTTCCTGCAGCAACTTCACACGTTGCTTTCTCCATCCTCCATGACTGCGCAGAATTCCAGACATCAGGATTTTTCCGGGTTAATACCCTCCAGACGCAGTTCCTGCTCTTCAGCCCCAGGAACTCGACATGTGCTGAGCTTATCTATGCCAATGATACACACAGCATCGAGAACTCGGCCTTCAATGCAACTCTGGACACCAAGGTCATCCTTCATGGCTTCAGGTCAGGAGACCTATAGATGGCGACTGTCGGTGTATAACGTTTATAACACGTCATCTACTTACACAATTGTAACCAGGCTACGTTGACTTTTTTTTTTTAACCTTTTAGGGCTTTTGGATCGAAGCCATCTTGGGTTGACGGCATGGTGAAAGCTCTTCTCGCTGCTGGGGAGGTTAATGTGGTGGTGGTGGACTGGGTGTGCGGTGCCACAGCTAAATATAACCAAGCCGTGGAGAACGTTCCAAAACTGAGTCGGGAAGTGGTGGCGCTCATCAAGTGTTTTCTGGTATCCGCTTTCTTGAACATTCATATAATGTAACGTTGAATGTCTTTTGACCATGGTTCTTCCAGAATATAGACTATTGATATTCTTCTATATGGCTAATATATCTAAACCAATGACTTTCTAGATAATGCATATCCTTCTACATACCAATGTCCTCATAGATCATTATTTACTTCTAGATCATTCATGTTCTTTAAGTTCACTAATGTTTATCTAGACCAGTGATATCCGAGGTGCTAAACTCATTTTTACTGAGGGCGACATCAGCCTTATGGCTGCCTTCAAATGCCGATTGTAATTGTAAGTCTACATAGTAAGGGCTTGTTCACATGAGCGTATATTTTCACACAATGTGCGATCGCGTAAAAAAATATGTGGCATGACCTATTTTGGTGCCACCGCAATAAGCCATTGAAGTGAATGGGCCAACGCAGATACGCAATGAATACGCAGGAAAGCTGTGTATTCACTGTATATCTGTGCAGTATTTCTGTGTCTGCGTTCAGAGCGACTTAAAAATGCAAGTTTAAGCAATTTTTGGTCTTGCAAATATGTGCCCTAATAATGACCCCCATAGTGGCCCAATAATAATAGTGACTCCTGTTGTGGCCACAGTAGTAAGTATTCCTTGCATAGATGGCCTCAGTAGTAATAGTGCCCCCCATAGTGGCTCCAGTATTAATAGTGCCCCCTATATTGGCCCCAGTAGTAATAAGTGACCTCCATAGTATCCCCAGTACTAAAAGCAACCCTCTATTGGCCTCGGGCCGGGCAGCATCCCTACAGACATTCCATTCATCCAGCCTTCAGGTCCGCACTAGTGGCGGCAGTGCAGAGTCTGTGTCTGCTGACCTCTCGCCTCTGCTTGTGCGTTGTGTATAGGACTGTGCATGCGAAGGCTGTGGAGGAGAGGTCAGCAGTCAGACTGCGCTGCTGCTGAGACTGCAGGCTGGGTGATTGGAATGCTGCGTGGTTGATCATTCATGTTTTTCTAGAATACTGATGTTCCAATAGATCACTGATGTTCTGTTATTCCACTGGTTCTCTAATTATTCATTGATGATCCTTTGATCACTGCTCTTGTTCTAAACCATTGGTGCTCTTCTAAAATGGATCATCGGTGTTCTTCTAGCTCACTGATGTCTATCTAGATCTGTTCTTCTATATTAGTAACCTTCTTCTAGAATACTGAAGTTTAAATACATCGCTGAGATTTTTGAGCATTGATTTTCTTCAAGACTATTAATGTTCCTCTAGACAGGGGCTTCTCAAACTTTTTTTCTGGACTCTCTCCAGCGAAATCATGTCATCGCCTGGGCTTCAGTGCTTTTATCCCTGTGCCAGTCTGCATCAGATCATGTCTTCCTGGGCAAAGCGACTCATGATGGGTCATCTTTGCCAGGCCAAAAATATTGTGTCGTTAGACAGTGGTCTGTTCTGATGACTTCTGGATGCTTGGGAGGCATGCCGCACCCCATTCAGAACTAGGCGATGCCTCACCTGCGAGGCTACCTTACAGTTTGAGAAGCACAGTTCATTGATGTTCATGTTGACCCCTTTTAGATATATTTCAGATCTTTGGTGTTATTCTACAGCTCCAGTATTCTTTCAGTTCACAGATCTAGACTACTGACATTTGTCTAGATCAATAATGTTATTCTAGAACAATGATCATCAAATAGAATATAGATGTTCCTGTGGATCACTGTTTTTCTAACTACCAGGTGACTTCTTGTGCGTTGTTCTAGAATATTCATTTCCTCTAGATCATTGAAAGTCCACTAGAATACTGATGTTTTGTTAGCTCTCAGATGTTCTTCTAAATCATTACGTTTTGATCACTGAAGACCACTGATGTTCTCCTATCTCATTAATGTTTATCTAGACCACTGATATACTATGCTTCTAGATCAGTGATGTTCTTTCGATGTACTGACATTCTGGTAGGTCTTTGGTGTTGTAGAATATTGCTGTGCTTAGATCATTAGTGATCCTCTAGAATACGGGTGTTCTTTTGTTTCTCTACAATGTTCTTCTAGATTATTGATGTTGTGTTGGAATATCAAGTTCTTCTAAACCAGTGTTGCCCAGTCTGTAGCTTTCCAACTGTTGCAAAACTACAATTCCCAGCATGCCCTGACAGCCAAAGGTTGGGGAGCACTGCTCTAGACCATCAATATTATTCTTGTAAATTAACTCTTGTAGAACAAGCATTTAAGAGTGAAGGAGTCTAGTATCAGCCAATGGTGCTACAGGCGTTTCCTGCCACTGTGTAGCCCTAGCCTCACACCCATTACTCTACCTCCAGATCTTCTGACCCTCTCATTGTGCTGAAATTACAGGATTTAGGGTCTACAGAAGGATCTTTTCACTTGATTGGAGTCTCTCTGGGTGCTCATGTTGCTGGTAACGTTGGACATTACTTTGGTGGCCGCATTGGGAAAATCACAGGTAAGTAGCAATGAAACTTAATAGGGTCAACAACTTGGACACTAGTCACTGGGGCTGGGGTCCTTCTCTTCGTAAATATTAGGGTCCTTCTAATATTTCATGGCTATGAAACCTGTAGGCACAGACAGTCACTGCCCAGGCCATGCCCCTTCAAGTATTTCTACCTCATGTAGAATCCATGCCCCTTTTCCTAATGGCCCCTTTTTTAAATGAAGCAAGCCCAGCAATCAGCTGATAGGACCGGCTTCTGAAACCTCTGGTGTCGCAGGTAGCCACACATTTCTACATGAAGGGGCCGAGTCTGGTGAAGTTGGAGCCGCTCTTGCTCTTAGAGGCTGATCCCCCAGCAGAGGACCCCCTATTTTATCTTCTATATGTACTAGTAGGGCATAAATAAAGGGTTTCAGTGAGACCTTCCCTTTAAGGGGATCTCTCTAATGAATATTTTTTACCATCATCCTTTTCTTCTAGGTCTAGATCCTGCGGCTTACAAGTTCACGTACACCAACCTGGAGGAGAGGCTGGACCCGAGTGATGCCATGTTTGTGGAGGCCTTGCACACTGACACAGACAGTAATGTATCTGCTCTCTATATGGGGATGATGTGCCAATCAACCAATACTCAATTATCAGACTGTCCTAACATCAGGCAGGGCTGCAGCTGTACCCGTTTACCCTACAGCAGGGGTGTCAATCTCATTTTTACCGAGGGCCATATCAGCATTCTGGTTGCCTTCAAAGGGATCATTCACATGGGCATATTTGTGTCTCGTATTACGAGCACATTTTTTACATGTACAACATGGACAGTTTAATCCTCATTGATTTGCATTGGGGTATTAAGACGTGCATATTTCATGTGTGTATTTTGCGCGTGTGAAAAAAAAAATGACTGCATGTCCCACTTTGGTCCATATTACATACCGAAATTACTTACTTCTTTTTCAATTATCTCAGACTTTGGTATCCGCATCCCGGTGGGACATGTGGATTACTTTATCAATGGCGGCCGGGACCAGCCAGGATGTCCGTCCATACGAGACCGTAAGTTATAATAATGTAATAAATTATACTATAATTGAGAAAGATGACATCACCAGATGAAAGACTTAACAAGCAGGACATATACTATCAATGGCTTTAAATATATCTCCCTCAATATACTCTGCCTCCATTATAAAATTCTGTCTGCCTACAGTCACCACTAGGGAGAACTTACTGCAGACTGTTATTAGTGAGTTCTATGTATGCAGTAGTTTCCTTAGCTCCCTCTAGTGGTGGCTGCAGGCAGGCAGAATTTCATTATGTAACTCTAGAAAGAGCTAAACTTCTACTGGAGGTCCACATGCAGATAGCTGCACAGAATATTTCAACACATTTTATTCAAGCTGGGAAATGTTTTTATGGATTTGCACTAACTGTTATTAATTCTAACAATTTTCAGCATATGGATATTTGATCTGTGACCACATGAGATCGGTCTTCGTGTTCATCAATGCGGTGCAAGGCACCTGCTCATACATCGGATTTCCATGCTCAAACTACCAGATGTTCAAAGAGGGTCACTGTGTGGATTGTCAGACATCTCAAATGCCCTCCTGCCCATATATAGGTACCATCTTTATTGTTGTGTTGCACCGATCAGTTGACATTCCTAGCCGGAAGCTGCGCCTGTTCAGACATTTACTCTGTAGTGGCCACTACAGGAGAAATCTGGTATTACATGCCAGTCATTCAGATGAATGATTGTCCATGTAATATATTGGAGGGTCTCCGGTTTGGATCATGGAGGAGGGGCCCTAATTGGTATACGGGTGTGTGTGTATGTGTGTGTATGTATGTATATATGTATGTGTGTGTGTGTGTGTGTGTGTGTGTATATATATATAATCGTGATGAGACAACTGTTAAAAGGGTTTTACCAGGATCACAATTAATCGCGGGATATGGAATAACTTGCTGATTAGTGGGGGTCTCACCACTAAGACACTAAAGATCTTGGAGTTGTTCCAAGATTACAAGTTATCTCCTATCCATAGAATAGGTAATAAAAGACTGATTAGTGGGGTCTCACTGCGGAGACCCTCCCCAATCTTGAAACCGGGGATCCTATGTCCTCCTCTGCCTTTCACTGCATGGCCACTTCTCTCCCCGCAGTGATGTCAGAGTGAATGGCGTGCTGGCCAAGCTTGCGCAGTCGCCACTCTATTAATATCGATAGGGGTGACGGAAATACTTGAGCGCTTGCCGCTCGTTATCCCCCAGAGCCTCATTTAAAGTGGAGTGTTTGTGCGCCCAGCGCTCTGTTCAGTCTCCTTACTACGGTGGATGCAGTAACTCCACAGTAAGAAGAATGGGGGACATGGGACCTCCATTCTCGTGATTGGTGGAGCTCTCAGTGGTGAGACCCTAAATGATCAGCCAGTTATCACTTATCCTGTGGAGAGGAGAGAACTTGTGATCTTGGTACAACCCTTTAAGAAAGAAAAGTAGATCTATGCAGCAGTTGCACTGCGACACAGGACAATGTCCTACATGTGCCCCCTGCTGGCAGTAATTATTATTACTATGAAATATTATATAACGCATCATGATTATTTTTCTTTTCCCATGAACCGCGAGAGATGAGATTTAATCCCTTAAAAATAAGATCTTAGACTGGAGATCATTTTAGACATGATTATCGGTGCCCATTATAACATAGACAGGCGGGCAGTAAATCCCTCTGTGATGGCGCTGACAGCTGTGCCTCCATCTTATAATAGACCATGTATTAATAGATTTATTAAGTTGCGTTCAGTGTAGTCATCACATGACAGTCCATTGGCGTCTATTACATACTGAAGGACTGTCGCCGTTGCCATCCATTGAAGTCTGCGGTCTGTGGGACTGTATGCAGCATGTGATGTGCACTGACCGAGGCTTTTTTACGTGCGTGTTGGCATATTTTACTGTACTTTCTCTGCTTGCATTTCTTTGCGACAAAAAAGGCACTGATTTGAAATGGCAAATTAGTTCCAGATGTGTTCTTTTTCTAGCAGAATTTCGCAGTGTTTCACGCATCTGTTTATTGCATGGGCATTTGCGCACCCCACATTCTTAGGCTGGATTCAGACGAACGTATATCGGCTGGGTTTTCAAGCCCAGCCGATATACGTCGTCTCTCTCTGCAGGGGGGAGGCTGGAAGAGCCAGGAGCAGTGCATTGAGCTCCCGCCCCCTCTCTGCCTCCTCTCCGCCCCTCTGCACTATTTTCAATGAGGAGAGGTGGGACGGGGGCAGGGCTAATTCTTGGCATTTAGCCCTGCCCCATCCCGCCTCCTTTCATTGCAAATAGTGCAGAGGGGCGGAGAGGAGGCAGAGAGGGGGCGGGAGCTCAGTTCCTGCTCCTGGCTCTTCCATCCTCCCCCCTCCCCACCTGCAGATGAGGACACCGTATATCGGCTCGGCGTGAAAACCAAGCCGATATACGGTCGTCTGAATCCACCCTTAG
The DNA here is from genome assembly GCA_035609135.1 of Eleutherodactylus coqui. NCBI lineage: Eukaryota > Metazoa > Chordata > Amphibia > Anura > Eleutherodactylidae > Eleutherodactylus > Eleutherodactylus coqui. The sequence continues at coordinate 36,021,928 of CM069408.1, forward strand.
GGACATTCTTCTATAGGGACTTTTGGCATACAAATACACAGAAAGATAGGGCATGTTCTACTTTTTTTTTTTTGTGCAACCAAAATGAGCATGACAAATATGGAAATGTGAATGACCCATTGAAGTCAATGGGTTCGATTCTCTGCATATTGCATGCGCAAATACACCCACATTTGAAGCCGGCTTAAGAGTTCTGCAACTTTCTTATGAACTTTGTGGTCCAGTTCTGCACCATTTTCAGTATTTCCTCTCACTGTCAGTACATTGTTTACAAGAAACTATACCTGTGTAATACTTCTGAGGGTTTGTTACAATTGTATTCAGCCTGGATCATCCTCTGTGAGATAAATGAAGCAGCACAAATCTCTGTGATTATGGCTTGTACTATGTATCTGTGTAGGTGAAATGTATCAATTTGCAGTCAGGGAGCTCATAACGTTTGTCTAGACTGGATACAATTGTAACAAACCCTCATTTGTGAGAGCAGGGTCAGAGTCAGAGTGGGAAATGTGGCTTATATATCCATTAATATGACGTTTCATATCTGAAGATTCCCTACTATGATCACTGTATAGCAGGACTAGGTCAGGATGGAGTTTCAGCTTCCCTGCCAATTTATTTACACCTGCTACTGCTCAAAGGGGTTGTTCGGTCAATGAATGAAATTAGTTTTCATCTATCCATCGGATAGGTCAAAACTAATAGATCAGTGCTGGACCCTTTCTCCGATTTCTGTAATGTAGTGTCGCACATGTGCAGTTGCCACTCAATTCATTTCAATGGGGCAGATAGGTAGCCATGCGCTATGTTCTGCTATCTGTCTGCTCCATTGAAATTAATGGACTGGCTGGGCACATGCTTAACCACAGTTCCATTCATTTCAATGGGGCAGACAAAGATAGCCGAGCATAGCGCTTGGGTATTTCCATCAGTCTCATTGAAAAGAATGGAGTGGCCCCAGTCCATTCTTTTCAATAGGGATGAAAAAATTAGCTGAGTATAATGTTCGGTTTTATGTCTGCGCCCTTGAGATGAATGGATCTGCGATCGCGCAAGTACGGCCAGTGGTCCATTCACAGCTGCATTACAGAAATAGGAGAAAGGCTCCTGTACTGTCAAAATAGGAGGGACACAGGTTCCACATTCTCAGAATTGGTGAGGGTCCCAGCGGTTGGACCTCCAACGATCAGTTTTCACCTATTCACTGGATGTGTGAAAATGCGTAATTTCATCCACAAACCCGACAACCTCTTTAAAGACTTTTAGGCTGCATTCCCACGAACATATATCGGCTCGGTTTTCACGCCGAGCCGATATACGTCATCCTCATCTGCAGCGGGGGGGGGGGAGGATGGAAGAGCCAGGAGCAAGAACTGAGCTCCCGCCCCCTCTCTGCCTCCTCTCCGCCCCTCTGCACTTTTTGCAATGGGGAGAGGCGGGGCTAAGTTCCGTGAATTAGCCCCGCCCCATCCCGCCTCTCCCCATTGCAAATAGTGCAGAGGGGTGGAGAGGAGGCAGAGGGGGGGGCGGGAGCTCAGTTCCTGCTCCTGGCTCTTCTATCCTCCCCCCCCCCCTTCCCCCCTGCAGATGAGGACGACGTATATCGGCTCGGCGTGGAAACCGAGCCGATATACGTTCGTGGGAATGCAGCCTAAGACTGATGGATCCTCAGGATAAGTCATTAATGGTTGATTGGCAATCTACTGCTCAACTGTGCGCTGGTCTTGCTTGTATTGAAGACAGAGCCGGAAGCAGATACTTCTGTCCAAGTTGCAGTGGCCTGGGTTGGTATTGCATTGAATTCAAAGTGAGCTGCATCTGCAAATACCAACCTGGGCCACCACAATGTGGACAGAGCTGCCTGCTTCTGGCTATGTCCATGTTTACAACGGGCCAAACAGCTGATCAGTAGGAATCCCAACCGGTGGGATTGGTCATCAGTACTAAAATCCTTTAAAACCCAGTGATTGCCATGCTGATCTTCCTCTTTACCATTCCTCTTGATGTTCTCTGCAGGAATGAAGGATTTCCCCGTTATTCCAGATGTTGTGAATAGCACAGTCAGCCCCGGAGTGGTGAACTTCACCGCTGCCAGCAGTAATGAGATACAATATTTCACCGCTGAAGTCAGCCAAGTTCAAGTCCCGGTGTTCCTGCTTACAACAACAGCAAACCCGTTCTGCGGTAAGTTATGGGAACATGATGTAATACAACAAAAGATACTGTCTACAAGGGATGGATGGATATGAGATGAGGCTGTTTTCAAGAAGAGAAAGAGACCAGTTCATTATTTTCCCCTCTCCTATTGTTAGTGGTGTAGTCCTGCCTATCTAGTCTCCCACAGTAAAGCAAACTTGTCATTCTAATTTTACCCTCTAATGAGAACATAATGGCACTTCTGATAGAAGAACATATACACTCCCCTCTCTGCTATTGCTGGTTTCATAGTCTTGCCTATCTCATAAAAGTACTTTTAGATGGGATGACTGTTGGGAAATTAAAGGCACTCTATGCTGACCACCAGTTGTCAAAAGAGCCGAGCGTTGTTTCTGTAGTTCTGATTGAAGTGAGTGGGAGCTACAGTTGGGTCACCAGTCACCCATTTATGACCCATCTTCTCTTCTCCTCACAGCTCATCACATCTTACTGGTGTTTAATCTGACGGAACCAAAACAGAATGCCCTCACAATCGACATCCAACTGATCAGCCCCCTCACGGGCACCAGCAAATCCAAGATCACAATGTAAGTGTCACAAAGTAGATGAATAATTACTGTAATATTGATAACTCCCTCTGCCATCTATTCTAGACAAGAATAACATAGCAGATCATCACTCCCAATGTAGACCATCATTGAACCTGATGGATCTTAGGGCAGTTTCAGACGACCGTATATCGGCTGGGTATTCACTCCGGCCGATATACGGCGTCTCTCTCTGCAGGGGGAGGAGGCTGGAAGAGCCAGGAGCAGTGCTCTGAGCTCCCGTCCCCTCTCTGCCTCCTCTCCACCCCCTCTCCGCCCCTCTGCACTATTTGCAATGAGAGGAGGTGGGACAGGGGCAGGGCTAAGTTCCAGGGCGGGTTAGCTCCGCCCCATCCCACCTCCCCTCATTGCAAATAGTGCAGAGGGGCGGAGAGGGGGTGGAGAATTGGCAGAGAGGGGGCGGGAGCTCGGAGCACTGCTCCTGGCTCTTCCAGCCTCCTCCCCTTGCAGAGAGGGACGCCGTATATTGGCCGGCGTGAACACGCGGCCAATATACGGTTGTCTGAATAAGCCCTTTGTAGGAGCAACCACTGGATATTTAAGGGAGGGGGTTCCAAATGTATTGGTGCCCACATTGGAGACATCAAAATACCAACCACCATAATTTAATAGTCATTCTCCATTGTTTGCTAGCCATAGATTTCTTATGATTTCTAAGATTAATGATGGTGGGTTGACACTTGGCCAGTTTATTTCAAGGAAAACATTGAGAGTTTTCCAGTATTGCTTGATGGTGGTGACCATTTACTTAAAGGAGTTTTCCAGGCAAGACTCGCTGTCAGTGCTGGGCTACGCGGTAATCTGAGCGTAAGCCGCTGCTCCAATCCCTGTGTAGTGGCCAGCACTTGTAATTGCAGCTCCCATTTATTTCAGTGAGAACTGTGCCTGCAATTACGAGAGCTCGCCACTATACAGGGGTCGGAGCAGTGGTGCCTCCTAGCACTGACAGCAGGCGCTGCCTGGAAAACCCCTTTAAGACTCCAAATCAACCCTTCATGAGATGGTAGCTATGTGGGAATGGGCAGGCACTCTTGTAGAAAATCACTAATTATCCCAATAAACTTCACTTTTCTCAAGTCCCAAGCAAACCCTGGAAGGCCGGGGCCTGGCTGCCCATGGGACGTCCCTCTGCCAGATAGACATGGTTATACTACGGACCAGCAGCTCATGGCTGTCTTTAAGAAGAAGGAAACAATTCAGCGGGACGCTGTGCCTGGCGGCAATGCCCATGAGCAGCAGGTATGAGTGTGTTTACAGCTTCTTATTATAAACACCCCCTATCCTGGGTGACAGCCAATATGGCCACCAGTATAGTCTCTGCAGGGGTCGTGACTCTTCACCCCCATTATCTAATAAGGAAAAATCTCTGTTACATTGTTGTGATGTCATGTTTTCCGGCACGAGAACAGGAGAGGTTTCCTGATAACTGCAACTTGTGATCTCAAGGGACCCTTCATTGAGATTAATACCCCCCCCCCCCCCTTTGCTGGCCTTATACGTCTCACAGCTGAGGGCTTGTTACTATGTACCTATAAAGGCAATTCTCTGTGATCCGAACACTGTAACAGCACAAATCTCTCTCCTTTCTTGACAGTTTGTTACAATGTATCAGTGCAGGTAAAATGTATCACTCCTCACAAAGGATTGCTAGACTGCATACAAGTGTAACAAACCCTCAGCTGTGAGAAGTATAAGGTCAGTACATGTTTTCAGCCTCGTGATGTAAATAAAATTGTTCTCTTTTAATGACAACAAGCAGAGATCTTGATAACAGTGGGGAATTGAAACAAAGTATTTTAGACATTTGAAAATCAAACTGCAGGGGCTTCCATGGTGTACCACCCCACCACATTTAAAGGAGTTGTATCAAGATTACAAGTTATCCCTATATCCACAGAATAGGGGATAACTTACTGATTGGCAGAGACCTCACTGCTGAGACCCCGCTGACTTCAAGAACAGGGGTTCCGTGTCCCCATGCTCTTCACTGTCAAGTTAGTGCACTCCTTGCAGTGAGGAGACTGAATGGAGCGCTGGTCGTACAAGCACTTGAGATCGACGGGATTCTCAGAGGTCAAACCTCCACCAATCAGCAAGTTATACTCTATCCTGTGAATAGGGAATAACTTGAAATTCTGGTACACCCCTTTACTGATGAGCTGTATCACATGACCCTCCTCTCCTTATAAATAAGAGCTGTATGTAATAATAAGGCACTGGGCGTCCCCTATATACAGTATATATAATAATGCTATATCCAATCTCTTTTCAGACAGGAGATGATTTGTTTGCCAGATGTTGTGACGTTCTCGAGTGGCGATCTTCAGACCCATAACTTGGCTGAGAGCAGAAGCCACCTCTGCCAGTAACCCGACCGTGAATGATCGGCGTCTACATACTTGCTGGGGGTGGGTCATTGCTATAGATGAGGGAACATTTATAAGAGGAGATGTCTGCGACCGAGTCCGAGCCGCCACCTCCTGAGAGGCATTCTAAGGATAAGGGAGCGGCTGATCTCAAGCATTGTGCTGTCTAATGGAAAGTGTCTGTAAATGTGGTCATTATAATGACAAGTTCATTTTCAGGATCTCTTCTAGCTGTTAGTTAATGGGAATATAGACTGAAAACCCATTCTGACCTAATACTTCTCTCAGCTGAGGGTTTGTTACACTTGTATCCAGTCTAGACAATCCTCTGTAAGCTACACAGCCTGACTCCAGCAGATCTATTTTACCTGAACTGATACGTTGTAACAAACTATCATGGCAGGAGAGATTTGTGCTGCTGTGTTTATCACACAAAGGATTGTCTACTCTGTAACAAACCCTCAGCTGTGGAAAGTACTTGTTTTTACAGGTTTTTCATCTCTCTGGCATTTTTTTTACATTAGTCATAAACAGGGCATTGGAGTAAAGATGTGCCTAAAAATGGTATAGGGGTATTCCCATCTCAGCTTTTCATGGCCGAGATGGGAAAACCCGGCTCAGTGTGGTGACCACCTGTCAGACAGAGATGATCGCTTAGAACGGCTCTCATTGAAGTGATTGGGAACTACAGAGACCGTGTAATGCAGTGCACTATGCTGTATCCGTAATTCGGGGAGTTATGGAAAAAATGTAGTGGGGTGTGCTATGCTGTTTCCGTACCTTCCATTCACATCATTGAGAGCTGAAGAAACCGTACTGGGCTAAGTGCTCAGCTCCTTTTGTAGGCAGCAGTTTTCCATCTTGGCTTTGAAATGCCAAAATGGGAATACCTCTTTAAGAGACACATGCTTCTTAACAAATTAGACACATCTCTGGCTCCCTGTGCAACTGATTAGAAACCAATGCTATGTGCTGACATAGATTGCCAATATAAATTATAGCCTTTTGTGGTGTAATTTATAGGAAATCTGATAGTCGCACCTCTCCCGCTAAGCCCACCTCATCTTGCTAAGTTGCAAATTTTGGCGCAAGACACATCGAGTGCCAGCATTTTAAACTTTTTATACCATTATTTGAGTAAAATCATTGATAAATCTGCCCCCATGTGTTCTAACATCTCACTGTTTTCAAGCCATGTTCAGACAGCGACATAGTCCGCATTAGAAACATGAGACTGATCCTTGGTATTTGTATTCTGGATCCGTACACAGATTTAGCGCCAACTAAAGGGACTAATAGCGTGGCCGACAGCCGTGGTTTCACTACAAGACTGACGCATCTCTTCCTTTTTTCTGAAAAAGGTATTTCATATCTGAGGCAGAAAAATCAGCGACTGTGTCGGCTACCACAAGGCTTTTTCATTGAAATCAATGGGATGTGGTTTGTGGGCAGATTCCACCATGTGAACATGTCTTCGAGATCTCCGCTTGCTGCCAGTAAGGGTTTGTTCACCTCGGTGCTGGAGGTTCTGTTTAGAACCTCTGTTACTGAATTCCATTAAAAACAGGACAGAAGAATGCTGCACACTGCGCTATTTCATCCTGTAGAATGGGGTCTCCCCATTATATGATGTCCAGTTTGGCCACTGGGTGCTGTTTTACTGTTCACATAACAGAGCAGGAAAACTTAATCTGAAAGCATTAATGTAAACGAGCCCTAAGTAAAAACATTTGTATCAGCATCCAGAGGTCGCTGGCACGCCACCAATTCCATACATGATTTTGCATCCATAATACAAACGCTTGTCCTGGTCTGACCGCGGTATCCTTGACCCGAACTAGATATCTATGATGCTTCAGAGTTTGAGTCAGGAGCCCCGCAATCAGACCGGACGCATGCCCATATTACGGAGGCTGAAAACCAGTCCTGACCTTATACTTCTCACAGCTGAGGGTTTGTTACAATTATGTCCAGTCTAGACAATTCTCTGTGAGCTGAATAGTGCAGCAGCACAAATTTCCCTCTAGTCTTTTGAGTTTGTTACAATGTATCAATGCAGCTAACATGTATCAGTCTGGATGTTTTCTTTGTCTGGACTGGATACAATTGCTACAATAATAATAATAATCTTGTATGTCAATTTATTCTTCAGCGTTTAACAACAAACCTCAGCTGTAAGAACTATAGGCTCTCACTGTGTAGATGTGAACAAGAATGATAATATTCACTCACTGCAAGCAGAGATCTTGAGAATGCTGAGGAATCGATAAACATACAAAGTTCCACTTTTTACTTATTTTTCTATTTTTTTTTTGTTTACAACCCAATTTATCTTTTGTCATTTTAATAAAATGTATTCATATTGTAAATATGAGGACTCTTTAACTCTTTATCTGCTGATTATTTGCTGAAATCCACCAAATTCTGTGCTCAGGTGACCATGGGCAACCTTCGCTGTGGGATTGACGTTGTGGGCGACTGTGTATGTCACTTGCAGCGCTGATACAAATCTATGACAAGGCATGGCCTGAGATGCAGCAGAGTTTGTTACAATGTATCATCTGGTAACATTGTGACAACGTGAAATCCACGTGGGATGATGAGGTTTCCTATTCAAGGGCATGTTGTAGCAACTATGGCTTACATTTTCACCTCCATTTTTCTCATTTACTCATTTTTTCCATTGATGCATGCATTTCTCGCTACTTGGAATATAGAGAATAATGAAGACCGGAGCGCGGATTTCACTTATCCACAGACGAACCGCTAGTCATCATACAAAAGATGCCTTGTGCTTGGGGCGCTGTGACCGCTTTCACTGGGAGTGGTAGTGAGAACAGAGGAGCAGCCGTCACCTGTGTATCGGGCACACAGAGCGGAGCTGTTGTCCATCCGTCTGTCCTGTGGCTGTGATGCATTGTCCATTGTCAGTGAATTCACACTAGTGTCTGTGCTCAGAGCAGGGGTTTCCGGGTCCAGTCATTGTTCCCTAAAGTTCTGGAGTTTGAGTTGGGGCCAGAGGGGCTCGTCCTTTAGATTGGAGGCGCGGGTGACCCTTCTGCAGAACACTGGAAGCTGGAAAACAAGAGAGCAGAGATCATATTATCATATAGACCTCTCAAGAGTAGGGTGACTGGGCAGTAGGGTGACTTACCAGTATACAACACTGTCAACTGAAACCATCACGCAGGGTTCACCCCAAAAGATAAAACATCTAGAACGTTCTCCAGCTGTTGGAAAACTCCAAATCCCATCAGGACTTGACAGCCACAAGCTATCAGGACATGCTGGAAACTGTAGTTTCCCAATAGCTGGAGAGTCACAGGCTGCTGACCACTGATCTAGAACAAGATGGTCTGCAGCTGTCAGGGCATGCTGGGAGTTATGGTTTCTCAACAGCTGGTAAGTCAAACATTGCAGACCACTGATGTAGAACATGATGTCCACATTAAAGGGGTTGTCTGCTCACCTAAGAAGTTGCCTTAAAGTCTCCAACAATGCTATTAGTCCTGCTATTCATAGGAAATAGGTTGAAATTTGAGTAGTAATGCTGCTCTGACTACAATTACATGATCCGTAACATCTGCGCGGCTGCGACGGCACGACGTTTTGTCTGCCGATCACGTGGGCTACTCTCCAGGTAGCCCTGACCCCTTAGATGGAGTGAGCTCACATGGGTGAGGAATATACTGAGCGTTTGAAGAAATGGCCATCCAGCTCCCTCTGTTTAACCCTTTAATGATGGACCCATTTTAGGCCTTAATAACCAACCAATTTTAGTTTTTTTTCATTGTCGCATTTCTAGAGCCAGAATTTCTTTATTTTTCTGTAGACCTGCAGACATCCTTCAGCATGCAGATTAAGGGTGGATTCAGAGGACCGTATATCGGCTCGGTTTTCACGCCGAGCCGATATACGGTGTCCTCATTTGCAGGGGAGGGGGAGGATGGAAGAGCCAGGAGCAGGAACTGAGCTCCCGCCCCCCTCTCTGCCTCCTCTCCGCCCCTCTGCACTATTTGCAATGAAAGGAGGTGGGACGGGGGCGGGGATAAGTTCCGAGAATTAGCCCGCCCCGTCCCGCCTCTCCTCATTGCAAATAGTGCAGAGGGGCGGAGAGGAGGCAGAGAGGGGGCGGGAGCTTAGTTCCTGCTCCGGCTCTTCCAGCCTCCCCCCCTGCAGAGACGACGTATATCGGCTGGGCATGAAAACTGAGCCGATATACTCAGTCTGAATCCACCCTAAATAATATGATAACGATTCTAGTGATACCAAGTTTATACAGTTTTTTTATGTTTTGCTATTTTTGTGCACTAAAAACAGGTTTTTTTTTAAAGATTTTCTTTTGTGTCACCGCATTCCAAGAACATTTTTATTTTTTCATTGATGAAGCTCTATGAGGGCTTGTTGTTTGAGTTCTAGTCTACATTTATCTCATTTTGATCACTTTTTTTATTATGTTTGTTCTAGAGGCAAGATTACCAAATACTGCAATTCTGCAGCAATTTTAAATTTTTTACAGTATAAGGGTGCAGTGCTCTGAGCTCCCGCCCCCTCTCTGCCTCCTCTCCACCCCCTGCACTATTTTCCAATGAGGAGAGGCAGGATGGGGGTGGAGCTAATTCCTGGAACTTAGCCCCGCCCCCGTTCTGCCTCCTCTCATTGCAAATAGTGCAGAGGGGCGGAGAGGGGAGGGAGCTCAGAGAACTGCTCCTGGCTCTTCCAGCCACCTCCCCCCTGCAGAGAGAGACGCCGTTTATCGGCCGGCGTGAAAACTGAGCCGATATACGGTCGTCTGAATGCACCCTTAAATTAATTCTGTTGGTCAGTATGATTACGTCAGTACTAAATTTATATAGTTTTTAAAAAAATATTTTGCTACTTTTTCAAACTTTTTTTTTTTTTTAAATGATGTGGTTTTTTTTGTATCATTGTATTCAAAGACCCCTTCAAAAAACTTTTCACCAACGGTGCAGTGTGAAGGTTTTTTTTGTGGGATGAGCTGTACTTTTTAATATCATTTGGTGATTCACATGACTGTTTTAGAGTCCACTGTGTGGCTTAAATAATGTACTTAACATTTTACATGGGACATTACGAATGTGCAGATCCCAAAATTTGTGATGTTTGTTTTTTATATAGTAAGTGGTAAAAGGTGGGGTTATGCTTTTATTTAATTTTATTCTTTTTGATTTTTTTTTTTTTTTTTTCCTTTTTTTTTTTTTTAAATGCTTTTTAAAATTTTATATTGGACCTACTAGAGTACTTGGATGTCACAACATTTGATCGTTTCTATAATACACTACAGAACTTGCAGTATTGCAGTGTATTACATGGTCCTATGAGGCTTCGCTTCCACTGTAGATGGCAGACCCAGGGACCATCATCAAATCTCTGGGTGCCGTGGCAACCCATTGCAACCTCATGAGGACATTGCAGGGGTCTGATGGGTGACAGAAGAAGACCTCTCCCTCTGTAAGCCTTTAACATGCTGCGGGTGCTTTGACTGTGTCTGTGGCATGTAAAGGGTTAAACAGTGGGGATTGGCAGACTCTCCAGTTCCTGCCATTAGACCCTGAGCCTGGCCGTCTGAAGACAGCTATGTCCCCCTCCTACTGGCACAACAGACCCGCATTGTTATTCTAATGCAGTGTTGCAAAAAGGTGTATGCATCAGAATAAAGCTTCTTAACAACCGCCATAGAAAAGTGCTTGGGTTGTTGATAAGAGAGCAAGGCTATCCGGAGAGTAGCCCATCGGATTGGCAGATGGAGCACTATGCTATTGCAGCAGCGCTGGATGTTAAAATCATGTTAGCGTGGTCAGAGCAGCGTTAATACTAAGTTTTAACCTGCTGCCTATAAATGACGGGCTGCACCGCTGGAGTCCTGGATTTTGGGCACTTTCATTGGTGTTGCCTTCCCTCCCCCATCCCCTCTCCCTCCTCAGTAGAACACAAATATTAGATGGCCCTTATGCAGAGGCACAGGCTGCACATAGGGCGAGTCCTCTTCTGTTGCAGAGTATCAAATGGTTCCACGAACTGGAAGGATCTGTGGGGCTCAGAAGCTTATGGTCAGACGTTAGTTGTGTTACCAGGTGCTGCCAGTAGAGAGCAGCATCATTTAAAAGGAGTCTGGTATCTTTTTACAGAGAGCAGCACAAGATAGTGACAATCACACTGATTACAGTGATGTGTATATCTGTGCAGTAGTTTGGGAGAAACTTGCATTTTCTCAGTAGCAGCAAGAGACAAAGAACTACAAAAAATAGTCAATGAGATTCATGAGCTAGTCACACCCACCCTGCCCTCCAGTCACTGATTGACTGCAGTCTGCCTATTACTATGCAGGGAGAGAGAGAGATGTGGCTGGTGGGTGGGGCTAGCTGCAGCTCCTGAATATCAAGGACTACTTCCTGTAATCCCCTATATCCGTCTGCTACCAATAAAATGCAAGTTTCTCCCAAAGTACTGCACAGATGCATACTGCAGACAGTAATTGGCGTGACTGTCATTACCTTGTGCTGCTCTCCGAGAGGGCAGCAAAAAGATGGCGACAAATTCTCGTTAATCACATGAAGATGACAGATCTGATTGCTCAGGCCCATACACATTAGATGAATGTCGGATCTCTTTGATGAGCTGCTATGTAAAGCTGTACATGCATCTTCAGCAGATGTCGGACAAATGATTGTTAGTCCCACAGCTGTTTTCACCGGCTCCCCCCATACACATAAATGTTCGACTCAGCTGAGTGTTCATGTATTGACGAATTTAAGATTGAGCCTGACACCGCTGGAAACAAGCGGACAGGGTATTAAAATTCAACATCCCCGATCCTTCTTTCCAATGACATCATGTATCGGAGGAAGGTTAAGCCCCCCCCCCCCCCCCCATCCCCATGCACATTAGAGAGTCGTCCAGCCCTTAACCGTACCTGTGTACACCCACCAGCCATCTGATGTGTATGGCCAATATTAGTCTGTTATATGGGTCTTCAGCAGCAATAAGAGATGTCATGTCTTCACAGGGGAAAATGTCATGAGAGTTAGGGTGCTGGCGCTGTCACCGTTATGGGGCACTGTGACTGTCACCGTTATGGGGCTCTTTAGCTGATATTGTTATAGGAGCACTGTGGCTGGTACTGTTATGGGGAATTGTCTCCGTCACTGTTATAAGGGCACTTTAGCTCAGTGGTCCCCAACCTTTTTGGCACCAGGGACCGGCTTCAAGCAAGACCATTTTTACAAGGCCCGGCAGGGTGGGGCGGGACATGGGCGGGGCTTTGGTTATATGGGGCGGGGTTATGAAGGGAGTTGGAGTTTAGTGCATTCTTATTTAATTATGACATTTAGAATGTCATGGCAGTACACACATAGGGCAGTATATAAGCTATCCCCCCCCCAGCACACACATAGGGCAGCATATAATTTATCTCCCCCACTCCTCAGTAATAGACAGCCCCCACCTCTCAGTAATAAGTAGCCCCCCCCTAGTAATAAGCAGCCCCCACCAGTAATAAGCGGGTCCCCCCCCGTAATAAGCAGGTCTCCCCCCCCCCCCCCCCCGTAATAGGTGGGTCCCCCCCCCCCGTAATAGGCAGCCCCCCCCCAGTAATAGGCAGCACCTTCCCCTGTAATAAGCAGCCCCTCTCCCTGTAATAAGCAGCCCCTTCCGCTGTAATAAGCAGCCCCTTCCTCTGTAATAAGTAGCTCCCAGCCCCCCAGTAATAGGCAGCCCCCCAGTAATAAGCAACCCCTTCCCCTGTAATAAGTACCCCCCCCCCCCAGTAATAAGCAGGTCCCCTCCCAGTAATAAGCAGGTCCCCCCCCCAGTAATAGGCAGCCCCTTCCCCTGTAATAAGTAGCCCCCCCTGTAATAGGCAGCCCCCTCCCCTGTAATAAGTAGCCCTCCCAGTAATAACCAGCCTCCCCAGTAATAGGCAGCCCCTTCCCCTGTAATAGGCAGCCCCCTCCCCTGTAATAAGTACCCCCCCCAGTAATAGGCAGCCCCCCAGTAATAAGCAGCCCCTTCCCTTGTAATAAGTAGCCCCCCAGTAATAAGCAGGTCCCCCCCAGTAATAAGCAGGTCCCCCCCAGTAATAGGCAGCCCCCCCCCAGTAATAAGCAGCCCCCCAGTAATAAGGAGCCCCCACCCCCCAGTAATAGGCAGCCCCGTGTAATAGGCAGCCCCTTCCCCTGTAATAAGTAGCCCCCACCCCCAGTAATAGGCAGCCCCTTCCCCTGTAATAAGTAGCCCCCACCCCCCAGTAATAGGCAGCCCCTTCCCCTGTAATATGCAGCACCCCCAGTAATAGGCAGCCCCCCAACCCATATACTTACCTCGTCCCTGCTGTCACTCTCTGTCTGCTTGCCCTGACGTCAGCCCGGAACACTTCCTCCCCGAGTCCTCTCCTGCGGAACTAATGAGCAGGGGACTCGGGGAGGAGAATCCTGGCTGCACAGACGTCAGTGTGTGCGCCGGGATCAGCGCGATTACCAGCGGGGAGCTGCGGCGCCCCCGCTGGTAATCGCTTCGGTGGTCAGCGGCGTCGGCACGCCGCGGGCCACATAGCACAAGGCAGCGGGCCGGATTCGGCCCGCGGGCCTTGTGTTTAGAGCAAAAGTTCCCGGCGGTGCCACGGACCGGCGCTAAACTCCCAACGGCCCGCCCCCGGTCCGCGGCCCGGTGGTTGGGGACCCCTGCTTTAGCTGACATTGTTATAGGGGCATCAGTGATTGTCCCTGTTATGGAGGCACTCTGGCTGTTATTCTTATAGGGGCTCTGTGTCTGACACTTATGAGGGCACTGTGGCTGGCACTGTTATGGGGCAATGTGACTATAAATGTTATGGGGACGCTGTCACTGTGGCTTTTACTGTTACAAGGTGACTATAGTTGTCACTGTTATGGGGCACTCTGGCTGGCACTGTTATGGGGCACTCTGGCTGGCACTGTTATGGGGGCTCTGTATTTGTCACCATTATGAGGGCACAATGACACTGATATGGAGTCACTGTGACTGTTATTGGCACTTTGTCCAGAGATGATCAAACCACAGGGTTATATTTGTACTGTCTGATTGGTCAGTGCTTCGTGATATCATTTAGGCCAGGCTCACGTGACCCTGTTTACAGCGTGCTGCGCACAAGCATGCAGCAAGTACGTAATGACAATGCAGAATTGCTGCGTGCCACCAATCCCCATGCACTATCTTGGCGTGAACGTACACTAAATAGAACTTAATAGCTGCATTTATTCATTTTTTTGTGCGCGTATTTCATACGGCGCGTGTGAGCGGCACAATTAAACTATATGGGGGATGGCTATTGTGTATTACGCACGTGAAAACTGTGCTGGTAATATGCATTGAGCATACGGTCGTGTGAGTCTGGCCTTACTGATTTCCAGTATTACACATTACTTACAACCCCCTCCCCCGACACACATGCCAGTCAATCCCACAACGTGTAGTATTACTGCAGCGGTCACATGATCCTCCACGCTAGCGACATGTTAGATGATGCAACATGCAGACAGATCAGCTGTGATGCACACCATCATGCTACCATACAGGAAGATCATCTCCATGTGTAATGCACGGCCCGCTATACTTTCTCTTCTGAGCCCCATTGGCTGACATTAGCGCCCCCTGCAGCATTCTGGGAATGTATCCATTCGGATTTTCCCCTCTTCCCTGCATAACAAAGTAATGATTGCATTGGCTCTAAAAATATATATCTGGTAGACCCAAATAAGCTAATATTTTTGCATTTATTTTGAGGGTAGAGCATGACGCGATACTTTCCAGGGTTCAGCAGCAAATGAGCAGCTTCTAGGGTGCAGTCACTGATCCTGATTCCCCCCCCCCCCCCCCGCCAAAAAAAAAACTGGGGGTCTGAACAAATTCTGGTCCCAAAAATGTTCCAGTGTTTCCTGAAATGACCAAAACGCACCAACTGCAGTATGCCAAGGAGATTCGCTACTGTGCGGTAAAATACTAATTCTAACTATTCCTAAAAGGAGAGCGGAGAATCAGGACCACCAAACTGCCAGCTGCACCCAGGGATCTAAGGACGGGCATGGACCCATGTATGTCTAGTAAGGTGCCCCTGTACAACAATGTAGTGGCCAGACGTCTATGTTACTGGCCCCTCCATAAGTGTCATACATGTAATGTCTTTTGCAGGTGTGCCGTGCATAAGTGTCTTGACATTCTGTTATGTGTAATGTACAGCTGCAGCAAATGAGGAGTCAAGTGTTTGCAAGAGACTGGGAGATGCTTGCAATGTATCAATTTGTCTCGTCACGTGTTGTGAGTGAACACATAAGTATGAGTGTTTTGGGTGTGATGGAGGCCCATTCTTCAGTCCACTGCTTCTGGGTTCCTGAGAGTGCCAGCCACATGGGGGTACCTTCAACCCCCCATGTGGTGAAGAATGGAGGAGGAAGAGCAGTTCCCGAATATCTGTATGCCAGTGACCATGGAGTGGTGACCCCCCAAAAGAGAGAGAGCGTGTTGGTGGTGAGTTAAGGCCAAATCCCCGTGCAGAGGTACTCTCCTATTGCTTTTCCTATGCAACCGTTCTGTACCTGGAGCTAACCGCGTAGAGGTACTTAAAGCCTGTCTTTCCTACACGGCTGTCCTGTGCCTAGGGATCACCGTGTAGAGCTACTATAATATTGTTTTTCCTGCACGTCCATATTTTGTAAATTGTGCCTTATAACCAGTTTCATGCTAAGTAAAGTTTTGCCAGGCCCTGACCATTCCCAGGGACCTGAGGTACATTACTCCAGTCTGTGGCTCAATTATTTACCACCGAGGGTCTTTCCGGTGGGTAACGGAACGGTGGCATCACCCGTGACAACCCCTATACTTGTTCGCAAAGTTATTGGGCAACCGGAAGAGGCCCAGTGCTGCCTAGGTCAAGGCTACGTGCGTCCCTCTGGGAGGGAGTGTGGTAAGTGCCACCATGACCAGTGTCCATCTTGCCCTCCCAGCTCCTCAACGTATGCCCTGCGTCCGGGGTCACCTAATGGGACACTGCACAGACACATCCTTCCATTCCCAGCTGCTATGCCACACGCAGGTTAGACAGAGAAGCACATAGACACACTCCCCATGAATGGGCAGGCAGGGTGGTACTTACAGGATGTGCCCATACCAGCTGCCTCGCCCCCTCTCACTTCATATACTCCCCCTCGCTCACATAATCCATAAAGGAACCAGGCAGCTCCGCAAAGTCCTCTAGAATGAGGCTAGTGGAGTCCTCACCCGGATTGCCACTCTCAGGCTGAGAGCCCCTGATGCCCGCTGGCAAGTGAGGAAGGGATGCAGGTACATTCTGTAGGGCTGGAGCAGCCTGTATATGGTCAATCATCGGTCCTATATCACCCACAGGCTCTGACGATGGCCCCAGGACATGGTAGAGACTGGGCAGCCGGATGTCGAAGCGGAGGCCAAACTTGGCAAAGAGCTTGTCGTTGAGCGCATAGAGTTTCTGAGAGATATCAAAGCCAAGAAGTGCAGAGAAGAGGTGGGTGATGTACTTCTCCCGCGCCAAGAGGAGATACAGCTTTTTCCGGGGCCAGCTGATATAGGTGCTGTCTGTCTCCGCTGTCAGAGTCACCTGGTGGAAAATACAGGAATTATCTGAGGCTTATACTACAGCTCCTATAATCTTCATTAGCACTGAGAGCTCCTCAGGGGTGGAACTAGAATCCATAGACCAAACCCCCTAGTGGTTACAGTAATGCAATTTACACATAGGTTCATTTAAGGTCCACACGGAATGAGGCCTCTCTATAATGAGCTGTCATCCACATTATATAGACAGTGACAACCACCTTCTATATGATGTCTGTAAGGTTGTCACAGCCCCCCCCCTCCCCCATGCTCCCACACTACTGACATCACTGAATCTTATTTTAAGTTTCAACTTGAAACTATATAATTGAAGGAAAACACCACCTAAAGTATTTGTTGCATGCTCCTCACCTGGAATGTTCCTTCTTCTGAGGGCCTAAGAGATTCCCACTCTGGAGAATCCAGGAACTGGTATGGGAAAATATAGTGTAAGAACTGACCGTCCAGGCTCACCTTCACCCTGTAACACAGGTAGACCATAGGCAATTTAGAGGGGTACAGCAATGTTTTGCAGATCTCTAGAGAGGTCAGTTGTATAATAATCTGCAGGTTATATCACTATATATCTGTCAGCTGGTAGAAGGAATGGAGCAATGCTCTGCAGATATCTATAGGTCATTGATGTAATAATCTGCAGAATATATACGTATATATTTGTGCAGAGGTAGAACAACACACTGCATATTTTTAGGGAGGTCAGTCATCATCATAGAAGCACCACTTTTCTATCTGACCACTTGGTCTCCTTGGCATCAGCTGTGGCATTAGTAGTAGTCCTGTCATGTGACCACACTGGGCACCCACCTTCCAGAGATGAGAAGAGACAGCCGGTCAATAGCGGTCTTGCCCTCCAGGGCGTAGCTCTGGTCAGTGTTCAGTGAATGGACCTGCATGCCACTGCAGTGAGCGATCTCCTTGAAGATGGGCAGGGGCACCTGCAGTGGTTGGTATATGGTCTCATACAGGGCATCATAGTCCTTCCCATAAGATTCTCTGCGTAGTCGAAAGAGGAGATGAGCGATCTGGATGAGGCAGACCACCGCCAACAATACGTTCCAGACCACAACGTCCACCCCGCAGCTCCACAACAAGCCCCAAATCATCATGCAGATGAAACCAATGGACAATAGTACAAAGATGTAGATGCAGCCAAAGATTCCGCTGCCACCCATGAATGCCAGCAAGAGAATGAGGCTGGCCAGGTGGAACAAGCTACCCTCCATGGAGGGCTTCCACCCCACACACTGGGGAGCATAGAAAAGGTGGTCCAACACTGAAGTAGAGGCCGACATGTTTCCTCCACCTGCAAAGACACAGAAGATGAGAGTCACCATGATGACGCATTCTGTCTCTTGAGGATGCAGGGAGTGCCCCCTAGTGGTGACTGCAGGTAGCAGAATATTATCATGTAACTCTATGGTTGTGTGAATGGAAGCAGAGGAGCACCAATCATTATTAAGATATAACATTACAGCAATATTATATTTGTATATTTGTCTAAGCTGTCAATGAGGTTGAGGCCCATTCTGAGTTTTGCTGGGTGGGTGGACACTATGATGTCTGGACCACAGGCTAGATATCACAGCACTGTCCATGGAAAGAAGAAGTAGGCTGCAGTACACAACGTATCACCTCAGGTGGAAGGCTTCAATATGTCTGCATGCTCTGTAACGGATCCTGACCATGGATCCCCAAACCGATCAGCCAAAACTAGAAAGTTGAGCAGCAGACGGGTGCAAGTAACATCATCTTCTTAATTAAATCAACATAGTGACAAAGTTTCGACTGTAATACACAAGTCTTGACAAAGGCTGTGTATTACAGCTGAAATGTTGTCACTATGTGGATTTAATAAAGCAGATGATGTTACTTGCACCCGTCTGCTGCTCAGATCTCACAGCACTGATGGGCCAACTCCAAGACCATTTCATAGTGTTGCCTTATCAATACTGTCATTTCTAAGGATACCCATACATCGCCCAACACCCTCATATACATACCATAAATGTGTAGCCCAAGTATGTGTTCTGAATTGTAGGGAGGAAAGAAAGCTGCTGCCACGCACTTCTGTTCCCTGCACACCCCTCTGGCAGCAGTTCTTCTCTCGAGAACAAAAAGTTCAGATAGTTGAAATCTAATTGTCTGATCTTTATGTCCCCCGACATCTGCTGCCGGGATACCCCTGTACACATCAGAGACTAGGCAGATCTGCATCTAATATACAGCCACCCTAAGGGCGCATTCAGACGACCGTATATCGGCCGCGTATTCACGCTGGCCAATATACGGCGTCCCTCTCTGCAGGAGAAGGAGGCTGGAAGAGCCGGGAGCAGTGCTCTGAGCTCCCGCCCCCTCTCTGCCTCCTCTCCACCCCCCTGCACTATTTTCAATGAGGAGAGGCGTGTCTGGGGTGGAGCTAATTCACAGAACTTAGCCCTGCCCACGTCCCGCCTCCTCTCATTGCAAATAGTGCAGAGGGCAGAGAGGGGGTGGAGAGGAGGCAGAGAGGGGGCGGGAGCTCAGAGCACTGCTCCCGGCTCTTCCAGCCTCCTCCCCCTGCAGAGAGAGATGCCGTATATCGGCCGGCGTGAATACCCGGCCGATATATGGTCGTCTGAATGCGCCCTAAGGCTAATTTCACACGGGTGAGTGCGATATTGGGCTGTGAAACTCAGACCCCCACCAATCAACTATTGATGACCTATCATTAGAATAAGTCTTCAATGCTGCAAGGGGTTAACTGTCTGGAATACTCATTTAGGAGACAGGGCAAATGGCAACAATTTTTTTGTGTGTAGATAACGTGACTAACCAGAGATTGATGTACACCCAGATCTTTACAATGCTTTTGTAACATTGTTTAGCTTCATGTCTTCCCATAACCTGTCTTCAGGCACTCTTCAAACTAACCATTCTTTCTTTTGAAGAATATATTTGTCAGCAACCAGGTTTTGTGTGTCTTTATTTAATGGGCAAAGCACATATGAATCCCACACTTCCAATCCCAGCTCTTTAAATTTTAAGGGCTGGGCATGAGTTATAATGATATAACTCTATAATGTTATATAGTGATAACAATCAGGCTACATTTTTTGTAATCAGTGCAGAAATCCAGCTAATTGCAAAGGGTTCACTTACTTTTTTTCTACTATATTTTACTGTACTGACTTTTCAGCTTATAGCACTGACTTATCTCTAAGAACTAACTGATCCCATAGAACTGACATATCTTATAGCACTGATTTATTATTTCTTGCACTGACTTATCATCCCCCGACTCTGACCTATTCTATCAGGAGCCTAAACACATCATAGTAATGACTTATTTTACTTATTTTGACTTGACACATTTTCTTCAGGTTGTTTCTGTGATGTTAGGGGTCATTTAGACGAGCCGCACAGTCAGGCCTTATTCACACGACCGTATATACGCAGCTATTTATCGGCATCCAAATATCGGGCAAAAATCGCGACCATCTCAAGCATTGGATTACAATGTATTCAGATGAACGATTTTTGGCGGCGTAAAAAAAATGTCACCATTTTCAGTCACCAATTTTTATATGCTGCGTCAAAAGATAGGTCTAGCCCTACCTTTTCCTGAGATACTTTGGAAGTTTCCATAGACTTCCAGCTGTGTTCAACGCCAGGAAAGGAAGACGGTTGGTTCTATTAAAACACTAGTAGTCATTCGGAGGATTTCTGCTGATCGAGGGATTTCCACAATGCAGCGTATTTTTTTGCTAATGGGCAGAAGCCGCCGTGTGAATGGCAGAAAATATGCGGCTAAAGTTTGGGACTCGATTGTGGCAATTCTTCATTCATGCGATTTTACGGTGCGTACAAGCGCCTGTAAAAACGCATACAGTGAAAGAGGACTCCGAGTTTGCTCGGGCAGCCTATTTATACGGGAGATACATTGTTGCTTTGTTCAAACGAGAAATCGTTCAGTCGTTCTCAATCGCTGTATTTGTGAATGAAAACAACTGAATGATCACTAATATCTAAAGTGAGCGATACGTGAATGAGCCAACGGTGATTTTTAGTCCAGCATAAAATGAACAGCGAATGAAAAGTGAATGATTTATTGATCGTCGTTTGGTCGTTGGCTATGTTTAGACTGTATGATCATTCACCTTCGCTCGTTTGAAGTATTATTTGAATGATCATTCCGTGTAAGAGGGACTTAACTTGGCATGATATCGTCAGAGGTATACAATGTGTCAGAGCGTCTGAGAGATGACAGAATAAATGGCAGCAGGATCTGTGAAAAGTCTTTATAATGCAGATTTATAATCGCCGGATTTGGGAGGATAATTCCTGCAGATCTTCTAATACTCGCTGTAAATAAGGGACTGAATTCAGCAGCTTCTGTTAGGAAAGCCTCCATAAGCTGCTCAGACAGATCATTGCCAGTTGCACCATGCTGGCACCAGGTATAGATGAGGGCACAAGCGGGTGCAATGTATAAGGCCGGCTTCACACGGGCGTATTTGTGTGTGCAATATGTAAAGAATAGAATGTATTGATGTCAGTGGGTTCTTCACATTTCCATGATTTGGAGCATGCATTTCGGTTGCACAAAAAAAATAGAACATGCTCTATCCTTCTGTGTATTTGTGCACCAATGGACTCCATAGAAGTCAATGGAATTGCGCAAATGCACACGCAACACACAGGAGATGCGCAAAACGCTGCGTAATTCGGATAAAAAAAACACATCTGGAACACATTACAAGGTGATTGGCAATGACTTCATAGAGTGTAGGACAATTCTCATACTAGGCTGCTATCTCTCTACTGGTGCATTGTAACAAACCATCAGCTATGAGACATGAGGTCCGAACAGGATTTCAGCCTCTCAGTGTAAACAATGACTGTTCCCTTCACTGATAGCAAGCAGAGATATTGAACACAGTGAGGCATTGAAACAGAGTATATTAGAATGTTGCAAAATTCCAGAATACTGCATGAGGCCTATTAATATTGTTACAAAGTGACACTGGAGCTTAAAGCGATAACTCCGTACCTCGTTCATCCACCTGCCTGAATAACATATACCTCTATACTGCTATATGGCAGTACACCCTATAACAACCTCAATACCCTCTTCCCTACTATCTTGCCTGTATAAGTGTCAGTCTTCACTGTCGTTCTGACATTTCATTCATGAACCAGGAAACTCATAATGAACAGATCTTATAGATCCTGTCCACATAGGACAGGGTCCTGTCACAGAGCATGGGATTAGGGAAAAATGCACAATAAAGTCAATATAAAACATAACATATAATCTATGTAATTATCATCAGTAATGATACAGCATATGTGATCAATGGATGCTCCTGGGTGGAGGGGAGTTGTGACCTGTGGGGGATCCTGGGTGGAGAGGAGCTGTGATCTGTGGGGGCTTCTTGGTGGAGGGAAGCTGTGATCTATGAAAGCTCCTAGGAGAGGAGTTGGAATCCATGGTAGGCCCTTGGAAGACAGGGCAGCTGTGATTTATGGGTGCTCCTTGGTGGATGGGAGTTAGGATCTATAGGTGCTTTTGGAGGAACAGGAAAGCTGTGGGGGTTCCTGGGAGGGGAGTTGGACTCTATGGCGGCTCCTGGGAAAAGGGGAGCTGTGATCTATGGGAGCTCCTAGGAGTGGAGTTGACATATATGGGTGCTCTTGGTGGAATGGGGAACCTGTGATCTATGGGGGCTCTTGGCAGGAGAGGAGCTGTGATCTTTGGGTTTCTGGGAGAGGAGCTGTGATCTATTTGAGCTCCTGTGAGTGAAGTTGGGGTCTGTGTGGAGAGGAGCTGTGATCCATGGTGGTTCCTGGGAGTGAATTTTGGATCTATGGGTTCTCTTGGGAGGAAACGGGAAGCTGTGATCTATGGGGTCTCCTGGGGGGAAGACAAGCTGTGACCTATGGGGGCTCCTATGGAAGATCAGGATTTCCAGCATTGCTACGAACCTTGTATACACAGATTGCAGCACCACATGTACAAAAGCTGTGATTTCCTACAATGAATGTCTATCATGTATGATATGTGTAATGTCCTGTCATCGTCATGCAGGAGTAGTGTCACACGTTGCAGCGAGGAGGTGGCGTCTGGTAGAGCGTAATATAGTTTAACATTACACGAAGTGTGACGTATTAAAATGTGTACTAGAAAATGGCGTAATAACTTGCACCAGGTTTATAGCACCTCTCCCATGCTTCCTGTAGGGTTAGTGACTCCTATTTTATATTTAAAGGCCGGGGTCCACCTGTCTCCATGTTATACAGGGGGGTATAAAATATATTCTGCAAAAGGGGTGAAAATTCGGCACACATCACTTGCCTTTCAATATGTTGTTTTGGGGGATTATATTGCAGATGACCCCCAAAGTACCTTCACTGCTAGAACTAGTGAACCGTGGTCTGGAGCCCCTTGAGAACATTCTTACCTGAAGCCTCTTGCTCCATAGATGTTTGACTTCTAACAGACCGTGGGACTGGCGAATGTGAATTACACTGGAAACACTGAGAAGCAGTGACGCCTGGGATCAGCCTCAGTCCAAGGGGCCTCTGATCACCTAGTGAAGAGTTTCCACATCCCGTGGTCTCTGGTCGGACCCTCAGATCCTACTAGTACCCCGCTGAGGGCTCATAGTAGGAGACACTACACACAACGCAGGCAGCCAGGGCTCTGGAATGTCTCTGTACTGGAGACAGCTTGAAGTGACACCCCAGCTGGATGGCCATGTTTGGAGTTGAAATCCAAGAAGGGTTACGCAGAGAGATAGTGAGCAGGCACTCAACATTGCAGAGTCACATAACACAGATTACAGGGTGCCCGGCTTCTGCAGCAACTACTACACTACACCAGTACTGACTCTTAAAGGGACAACAACTCGAAACGCCTATATTTACAGTGCAGCTGGATGAGAATCTGTTGTCCACTGTTATCAGCCAATTCATACTACTGTTGATCAGCTCAATACAACATCAACACGAATCTCCCTCCTCTTCTGGGCTCCAGGCTGATAGGTCTCACTAATAAACTGCAACAAACTGGTGTAAGTAGCCAAAGTTAGATTTTCAGCCTCGAGTTGTAGACAAGAACATTTCCTTTCACTGTCAGCAAGTGTAGATCTTGAAAACAGACAAGAACTGAAACCCAAAGTATATTAGGAAGTTGCAAAACTTTTCATTATACAGTGATTAAAGGAAGTGTATCCTGAACTATTGCAATTTTCACATCAGAGCACACAAGGGACTGGCATTTTTTGTTTTCTGCAGCTCATTTGTCAGTTTTGCTGTACAGACAGGGACAGGATGAGCAGAGTCATTTCATTATCATTAGACGGCTGGGCAGTTAATGACAGCTCTATTGTACTGCTGAAAGCAGAATATATAGTAGAATACTAACACTGAGCGGTATACAGACAGATAGGCCTCTCCATGCAGCTACCCTGACACTCCCTGGTCTCTAGGGTAGAAGCTATACTCCATTACTTCCAACAGACTGTATGAGTCTTCTAATTGACTCTGATTCATTGCAGCTGCCATACAGCGCACACGCGCTACGGCACTGTCTAAACAGACAAAAGAGGAAGCCTGTGCCTCCAATATGGCCACCAACAGGGAAGATTTACAAGAAATAGTTACATCATTTACACTCATAAGCAATTATGGGCATCTTAAGGTCTTGTTCACATGTCACCCAAATCACTACCATCTGAAGCATTGGTTTTCAATGTATTCGTTCAGATGACTGATTTTTAGCCATGCATACGTGACCGAAATCGGCGACTGAATTGACACGCTGCCAGAACAGATAGGTCTTGCCCTATCTTTCGACCAATATACGCTGGCGGCTCCCATAGACTCCTATGGGAACTGCAAAAAAAGGGAGGTGGTGGGCGTTTAGCTGGGTCCAGCGCTGCAAAAAGCTTACAAGTGCCTCTATTTAGACATTGGAAGTCATTCTGAAGCTTTATGCCGACCGAGGTGTATTTTTTCGCTACTATGTTGCACCTGGCCGTGTTAATGGATGACAAAACACTAATTGTAGCCATGATTCAATTGCAGGTTTTCTTCATTCACACCATTTTACGGCATGTGCGGGTGACCGTCAAAGCGCATACACTCGTGTGAAGGACTGTAGCTGCTGCCCCTTCCCCAGCAGTAAGTCCCCTTGATGACTGTGAATCACAGCTTAAGTACATGATTAGGTATGTGAGGCTGGTCGGAGGTAAGTGCATGCCCCGGGGCCTGAGACTTCAGTCCGCCAGCCCTGAACTGTTGACTGATTTCTTCCCATACATCTAAATTAGGAGCAAGGCCATAGGAGCAGGTGCAGGGCTGAGCACAGGGAAATGGCATGAGATATTACTCCGTGGTATGTGAGGAACACAGAGGAGAGGCATATGGGGAGAACACAGAGACATGACATGCAGGGAGAGCAGACTGGGGTGGCATAAAGAGTAAAGACATGTCATGCAGTAGAGAGACGGCATGCAGGGCGAACAGAGAAAGGTGGCATAAAGGACGAGCCGACAGAGATCACATGCAGGAGAGCAGAGATGCCAAGCAGGAAGAGTAGAAAGACTATATGCAAATGGCAGATGTCACAATGCCTTGGCAGCACCACCTATTAGAAGGTCGCTTTTCTACAAGTCAACATCTAACCTTTTAACAGGCCTTGTAACATGACTGGCAAGATGGCATGCAGGGAGAGCATAGAAAGGTTGGCACACAAGATAAGCAGGCAGAGGTGATATGCAGAAGAGCAGAAGAGAGAGAGAGAGTATGCAGGAAGGCAAGAGAGGGCATTCAGTGAGGGCACAGAGAAATTCTATGGGACAGCAGAGAGAGAATGCAGGGAGGGGGAAGGGGAAAGGTGGCAAGAGGTTTTTGTATTTCATGTGTGGGAGGAGTTAGTCTCTATGTATATACATATACATATACATATACACTCCTTCAAAAACAATCAGGCCCCTAGAAGGAGTTGTCAGAATCAAATGCAATAATCCCTGTGTGATTGTAACGTTGTTATAAGTGATTACAGTATCAGAGCAAAAGGGGCATTTATTGCAGAAAACTGACCCCTTGAAGGGAGGCTCTAGTACCCTGTTGTACCACCTCTAGCTTGGATACAAGATGTGATACGGGTGGGCATGGAGGCTCTAGTACCCTGTTGTACCGTCTCTAGCTTGGATATAAGATGTGATACGGGGGAACATGGAGGCTCTAGCACCCTGTTGTACCACCTCTAGCTTGGATACAAGTTGTGATACGGGCAGGAATGGAGGCTCTAGTATCCTGTTGTACCACCTCTAGCTTGGATACAAGATGTGATACAGGTGGGCATGGAGGCTCTAGTACCCTGTTGGGCCGTCTCTAGCTTGGATACAAGATGTTATACGGGAGGTCATGGAGTCTCTAGTACCCTGTTGTACCGCCTCTAGGTTGGATAGAAGATGGGATACGGGAGGTCATGGAAGCTCTTGTACCCTGTTGTACCACCTCTAGCTTGGATATAAGATGTGATACGGGGGAACATGGAGGCTCTAGCACCCTGTTGTACCACCTCTAGCTTGGATACAAGGTGTGATACGGGCAGGCATGGAGGCTCTCTTACCTTGTTGTACCACCTCTAGCTTGGATACAAGATGTGATATGAACAGGCATGGGGGCTCTAGTACCCTGTTGTACTGCCTCTAGCTTGGATACAAGATGGGATACGTGAGGTCATTGAGGCTCTAGTACCCTGTTGTATCGCCTCTAGCTTGGATACAAGATGTGATACAGGTGGGTATGGAGGCTCTAGTACCCTGTTGTACCACCTCTAGCTTGGATACAAGTTGTGATACGGGCAGGAATGGAGGCTCTAGTATCCTGTTGTACCACCTCTAGCTTGGATACAAGATGTGATACAGGTGGGCATGGAGGCTCTAGTACCCTGTTGGGCCGTCTCTAGCTTGGATACAAGATGTTATACGGGAGGTCATGGAGTCTCTAGTACCCTGTTGTACCGCCTCTAGGTTGGATAGAAGATGGGATACGGGAGGTCATGGAAGCTCTTGTACCCTGTTGTACCACCTCTAGCTTGGATATAAGATGTGATACGGGGGAACATGGAGGCTCTAGCACCCTGTTGTACCACCTCTAGCTTGGATACAAGGTGTGATACGGGCAGGCATGGAGGCTCTCTTACCTTGTTGTACCACCTCTAGCTTGGATACAAGATGTGATATGAACAGGCATGGGGGCTCTAGTACCCTGTTGTACTGCCTCTAGCTTGGATACAAGGTGTGATACGGGCAGGTATGGAGGCTCTCTTACCTTGTTGTATCGCCTCTAGCTTGGATACAAGATGTGATATGGACGGGGATGGAGGCTCTAGTACCCTGTTTGGCCACCTCTAGCTTAGAGACATACACGTTCCATACGGTATCTTCAGCTTTTGGGGCTAAAAACCACCTGGTTGCACTCTATAGCAGTCTAATTTCATCACTCACGATACCACTACAAATGGAGGCAACGGTGGGTGTCAAAGGCCGTACATGTAATGGCACTATGAGACTAATTCTCCTTCACCAAGCGCCTGGAAATGGTTCAGACAGACAAGGGGGTGTAACGATAGCGCCACCTATTTCTAAATGGCGAACGACTAAACAGTTTGAGCTGCTCGTGCTTGTCAGACGATCAGACGCTCCTCTCTACTGGTGGTCTGTCGTGGATGTCCTGACCCCGGTCGCCTTGTGCGCCCCCACTGGTCCCAACACCTCCTAAGTCTGGTCAGAACGGCCTAGGTTGCGGGTAATTCACCGATACGACCATTCAGCTTCTCACATCCCAATAATGCGCCCCTCTCAGACTCTGGTAACGGGTGAAATCTCTTCTCTGCATCGTAGAGGGTCTAGTGGCCAACAAGCTCTACACAAGAAGAAGAAGAGGTCACTACACACAAGGAGCCTCCGAGAGCCTCTTATAGGCCAAGGGGGAACCATTTTAGTGTCTTAGGTGGCAAGACCGTTCATCTAATCACTACAACTCTCATCATTTACATATCCGCCTGAGATGGAACTAAGAAGAGTTTTGCAGCAAAACTACAACTTCCTCTATGGGCGGGATTTCTTTTGATAGAGTATATATATATATATAGCTGTGTATGGTGTATCGCTGTATGCGCTGCTCACATGATGGAGGGGGCGCAATATCTTGTCGCTTCTGTCAAAGTTGCTGAGTGAGAGCGGACACAGAACAGGATAATGAAGGACATATATAGATCCCACAGAGGAGCCTGATAGGAGTTATCTGCCATGGAGGCAATAATTCATAGCAAGGACCATGGACCCCCAAAATCCCATACATACAATTCATGAAGGACATCTCTCCATAAATGTCCTTTACTGCTGACAGAAAACTGGGTGACAGTCAATATGGCTCTCACCCTGCTTTCCCATGCTCCTGAAAGGCGATTCTTAATTATACAGCAACACAATCCCAGTCTCCATGTCACTACTGAACGAGACAGATTTGCCCGTTAGCAATTTGAGAAAGTTGGGTGCCAAGACTTTTTCCAGATCTTTGAATTGATATTTGGCAGAATATTTCCTATTAGAGGAGGCAGCAGGAGAATCAACAGTGAAACTTCCCATCATCCAGCAGGGAAGATGAAGGTGAGATGAAGCCCTGCTCATAATTGCCACATCCTCCGATCATCCACACCCTCCGATTATACCCCCTAATCTGCCCCAAACTTGCTATCCCATTTTTAATTACAGAGTCAGATCCCCCCTGATAGTGGATGATACCATTTCCCAGGAGGCGTCAGATCCGTGACACCCCTACCAGTAATGAGACTTTCCACGTATGATGCCAGCTGGGCATGATGCCCACAGCTAATGGAGTAAAAGGTTAACTGTTTGTGGCTGGATGTTTATCTGTGAAGAACGGGCAAAATCAACAGCAGAAATTTGAGTGTGAGCTCTTGGAGCGACAGTGTGAAACAGGAGGCTACCACCGCCTTCACTCAACGCCATTACAGCGCGGACTCTTTGTGTATCAAGCTGACGACAGACTGAAATGAAGACATTACCGCCTGATTGGGGGCACCAACTTTTGCAAATTTTCAAACCATCATGTGAGATGAGCAAAGTGTCGCCAAGTAAGAAATGATTAAAGGCGATCGTCTCTGGTGAGATCCTATTCAGTGTGCAGAAATACGTTAAAAATGGCGATGGTAAAGGGATTGGCGAAATACGAATTGGATGTTTGGACTGGTACAATGCCCACAAGCAAGGCAGGAAGCGATGGCAGCCACTGTCCGGTGTGCGGGAGCGGTACATCTCTAAAATCTACCGAAAGGGGTGCAGTAACGTAATGATATTCGCCACCACTTTTAGTTGATATACAACCAGGAATGAGCAGAAATCTTTGGCGCAAGTGATGATACTTCAGTACGATGAATGGAGACTCACCTGAGGAGGGTTTGGAGCATGTCATCCTCTCCGGAGCAGCGAAGCGTGGATGTATCACTGCTGGGAGCGCAGTCCGGGTTGTTTTACACTGAGTAATAAATTATTCACAGGGCCCCATAGGGACACAGGCTGGAAAAAAAGCCTGAGCCGGAGGCAGGTGCCTGCTGAGAGAGCGGAGGCGTCATCCAGGTGAGAGGCTGCAAGGGGAGGGGGAGGTCAGGTGTAGAGCAGCAGTCTGCAGGCTGGGACGCTAAAGCTGTGTTACTACAAATCCCAGCAGGCCATGGAAGGTGCCGAATGTCAGAGCATGCTGGTGCTTGTAGCTTGACAGGGTGCAGATGACTGGTTTAGTGGATAAGAAGGTCCAGAACTGAAGTGGTAGCTGTTATAATAAATGCAGCTTCGGGTGTGACTAGAGTATAAGACAGAATTGGGAATGCAGAAGTACATGGACAGGAGTATAAGAAAATTGCAAATGCAGCTCTGAATGTTAATGGACTGTATAAGCCCATTTACACGCAATGATAATCGCTCAAAATTCGTTCAAACGACCGCAAATGAGAAATAATTGTTGCGTGTAAACGCTGCGATCGTGCACTTTTCATCTGAACGATGATTTTAAGATGAGTTTATAATCCATCATTCAGCCACAGAGAGATAAAGTATCTATCAATAGACCACATGCTGTGTTCTCCGCGGGAGACAGGACATTACATTGTATTCTGTTGGCAGCCCCGAGAACAATGCAGCTGTGTGCAAAGCCCATCCCACATTCTGGATTCTGCAAACTGCCCCCTTGAGGTCCTTTTACATGCAAATGAGGATGATAAAGTGTTAATGGGCATTAGTGTCCATTAACACTTTATGCAAAATGATCGCTAAAACTTTCAATCTTTCAATCGTTTGAAAGATTATCTTTGTGTGTAAAAGGGCCTTAAGAAAGAGTGGTGAATGCAGCTTTGTTTGTGATTAAAGTATAAGATAAGATTGTGAATGCAGCTCTGTGTGATGAATGCAGCTCTATGACTGAATTATAAAACCAAAATTTTGAATATAGCTTTAGATGCGATAGGAGTGTAAATCAGAACTCTAAACACAGCTGTGGATGTGACTAAAGTATAAAGCCCCATTTACAAGCAACAATTATTGTTCAAAGTTCGTTCAAACTATGGCAGATGAGCGATAATCGTTGCATGTAAACGCTGCCATCGTGCGCTCTTCGGCTGAATGATGATTTTAAGGTGAGCTTAAAATCCATCGTTCAGCCGGAGAGAGATAACAGGGACTGCATGCTGTGTTCTGCATTGTATTCAGCTGATAGCCCGTGCAACAACAATACAGCTGTGTGCAGATCTCAGACCATGTGCTGTGCTCTGTAAGCAGCTCCTGGAGGCCGTTTTACACGCAAATGAAACTGATAAAGTGTTAATGGACATTATTGTCCATTAACACTTTATGAAAAACGATCACTAAAACTGTCAATCTTTCAATCGTTTGAAAGATTGACTTTGTATTTAAGTGGGCCTTAAGCCAGAGGTCATCTAAGGCCGGATTCACATGTATGTATTTGCGCACTAAAAATTTGCACGCGCAATACGCAGAAAATAGAACCTGTGGGAGAAACCATAGTGTATGTTGAACACAAACTTTGTTTCCCTTCCATTTTGACTGATTTACTTGACATATATTCAGATATTTTTGTAGAGAAGATTGCAACGCCTGACAAAGAGGGAGGATCTGTGAATGACCTTTCCCTCATAAATGTGTGGCTAAATATGGACTTAGTAATTATCTGTCTTACTTTATTGGATCTTCTATACATTTAGACCTTGACCAGGCTTAGGAGTAGTTCTAGATTACCAATTAATGATCTCAGACAGTGTGTGACCGAGTGACCAAAAGACCGACGTCCCTGCGCAACCGATGAGGCGTAACAAGTTATGCATATGTTAATCAGGTGACTTCTATGTATTTGTTTTAAAGGCCTAGGCTAATTTCACATGGGTGAGTGTAATGTTGGACCGTAAAACTCGGCCCGATATCGTGCTTGCCAACATGCAATGTGCCCGCGGCCTTCGGCTGTCTTCATCCAGGCTGGAATTGGCCTGACTTACACACCCAAATCCGTACAGAAATCCACTGCAGCAAATTCCGCACCAAAACCCACAAGTCTCAGGCCAGCTTCACACAAGTGGATTTGTGCACACTAAATTTGCGCGTGCCATACGCAGTGAATAGAACCTATTGATTTCAATGGGTTTGTTCACATGCAAGTATTTTTCATGCAAAACAACTCGAAGCATGCTCTATTTTCCGGCACATTTGCACACCAAACATCCCCATAGAAGTCAATGTGGATGCGCAAATGTGCGCAAACTATGCCAAGAGATACATGAAACACTGCGTAATTGTGCAGGAAAAAAAACCTCACATCTGGAAGTCATTAAACTTATTAGCCATTTCAAGGGCTGGGTGCATTGTGGATTTTGATGTGAAATTGCAGGCAGAATTTACCGCAGATTGCAGTGTGTCCTGCAGGCCAATTCTGCCTTTGTTTAAGACCCCTTATGTGCTTAGTCTAGGTTATGCTGGAACATGTAGTGCACATCACTGGCGCTACTGTGTATTATTAATTTGCTTTCATGAAATGGACACATTCATTATATACATCCAAAATCTACTGAACATTTGTCCTGACCCAATCACTCACACAGCTGGGGGTCTGCTACAATCCATCATAAGCTAAACACAGCACACATTTTGCTGCAATGTATCAGTCCGGAGTTCAGGCTGTATAGAGAAGAGGTATACAACTTTTTCTGGTCTGAGGACCACATTGCTATACTGAACCACTTCTAAGGGCCGCAAGGGTATACCCATCTGAGACATTTATGACTATCCTATGTGTATGCCATAATAAATCAAAGTCTTTCAGCACTCCCACCTATTGGGAGAATAGGGTTCACTTTCCCCCCAATCAGCAATCCAGAGAGCAAGAAACAATGAATGTGGCTCTATTGTAGATGATGGATGTCGAAGTAGTGGCCTTTACTGTACATACCATCCTTATTAAAAAAATGACCAAATATGGGACTGACAAGCCAACTCTTAGGTGGATTCACAACTGGCTGAGTGATCGTACTCAAAGAGTGGTCATAAATGGCTGCACATCCAAGTGGAAGATTGTATCAAGTGGGGAACCACAATTCTCTGTCCTAGGCCCAGCAGTGGTCAACATTGTTATAAATGATCTGGAGGAGGGAATGGAGGGGAAACTGATCAAATTTGCCAACGACACAAAGCTAGGAGGGATAGCTAACACTAGAGAAGAGAGAGAGAGAGAGAGAGAGAGGATTCAAAAAGATCTGGAAAAGCTTGCACAGTTGGCAGCAACTAACAGAATGGTATTTAACAAGGAGAAATGTAAAGTCCTACATCTGGGCAAGAAAAATGAAGAAAGCACATACAGAATGGGAGGAATTGGGTAGCAGCAGCACATGTGAGAAAGACTTGGGTATACTAATAGATCATAGACTGAAGATGAGTCAATAATGTGATGCAGCAGGCAAAAAGGCAAACACAATTCTGGGATGTATTAACCCCTTAAGGACCAGGTTGTTTTGTACCTTAAGGACCAGACACTTTTTAGGGATTTTACCCATGTGGCGGTTTTACTGCTCCATTTTTTTTGCTTTAGCTACCAAAATTATTTTTGCTGCGTTTTTTTTTCGTGACATATAGGACTATTTTTTTAATATCTTTTTCACTGACTTTTTTTCCCGTTTTTTAGTTTTATTGGGGGTAAAATGCTAAAAAAAATGATTTTTTTTAACATTTATAGTTTAAAAAAAAAAATTTTCTATTTACACTAAAATAAAGTATGGGAATGGGTTCCTCTATTTATTTCAGACGTTTTGATATATAGTATGTATGGTTTTGGTTTACAGGGCGCATACGGCGACAGTTTTTGTTGGCGTCTGCTTTGTGTTATTCTCTTTCTTATGTATGTATTGTTGTTTTATTCTGTTGTTTTGTTTTACTTATTTATGTAATTGTGTTTTTTACTATCTATGTCCCCCATGACATCATATAAGACCTCTGAGGGACATTCACATATTTTTTTCTTTATTTGAGACTTTCCCACTGTAGCTGGGCGTCCATAGGAGCCCTACTTATAGGGGAAAGCAACCCCTATGGTGACATTAGTCACCTGCAGAGCTGCCAGGGTCTAGTCTGACCCTCCAGCTCTTCATAGCAGGGAATCCCGGGAGGTCACATGACCTCCCGAGGCTCCCGTAGTGAAAGTACTTCTTACTTTCACTTTGCCCACCGTATATCGGGGAAGCAGAAGGCAGGAAGGGTTAAAAACCCCTCCTGCCTTCTGCTCCGGGTTATCAGCTGTCACTAACCGCTGATAACCCGTTCCTGCCCTCTGACTGATTGCAGAGGCAGGAGACTTAGAGCACCACCGTATTTTTACTATCAGCGGTCCTCTAAGCCCAGGACCAGCCGCCGTATATATACAGTGGCTGGTCCTAAATGGGTTAAGAGAAGCATAGAGTCTAGATCATGTGAGGTCATTATCCCCCTCAGCTAGGGCTGAGCTGTTACAGAAATTGTAGTACTGCTAAGTATAGAGCAACGGGGGGAGGAGCTTTTACGGCAGGCGGGGACCATAAATCACACGTGATTCCTTAGTCAAACCTCATCTGGAATACTCCAGACAAACTGGAGCAAGTTCAGAGAAGAGTTACCAAGATGGTGAGCGGTCTGCAAATCATGTCCCATGAGGAACGATTAGAGGATCTGGGAATGTTTAGCTTGCAAAAAAGAAGGCTGAGAGGAGACATAATAGTTGTCTACAAATATCTGAAGGGCTGTCACAGTGCAGAGGGATCGGCCCTATTGTTATTTGTACAAGGAAAGACTAGAAGCAATGGGATGAAACTGAAAGGGAGGAGACATAAATTAGATATTAGAAAAAACTTTCCAACAGTGGGGGTGATCAATGAGTGGAACAGGTTACCACGGGAGGTGGGGAGTTCTCCTTCAATGTAAGTGTTCAAACAAAGGCTGGATAAATATCTGTCTGGGATGATTTAGTGATCCTGCACTGAGCAGGGGGTTGGACCAGATGACCCTGGAGATCCCTTCCAACTTCACCATTCTATGATTCTATGTACCATTAGTACTTGCCCTAATATATAGGGGAACAGACATGACTACATCGTGCACAGTACTTGTCCTAATATATAGGTGCCCCAGACATAGCTACACAGGGTACCCTTAGTACTTGTCCTAATATATAGGTGCCCCAGACATAGCTACACAGGGTACCCTTAGTACTTGTCCTAATGTATAGGGAACCCAGACACGGCTACACAGTGCACCCTTAGTACTTCTCCTAATATATAGGAGACCCAGACATGACTACACAGTGCACCGTTAGTGCTTGTCCTAATGTATAGGGGACCCAGACATCACTACACAGTGCATTCTTGGTACTTTTCGTAATATATAGGGGACCCAGACATGACTACACAGTGCACCCTTAGTACTTCTCCTAATATATAAGGACCCAGACATCACTACACCCCCGGTTTTGAAGACCAATCAGGTATTTTGGAGGGTTTGACCTGTGAATGTAAATGATAAGGTTCCCATTCACCGACTGCAAGCAGAGGCAAGAGTTGCAGAAGCCTTTTCAGTTGAAGCCTCTATGCAGTCAGCTGATGGACAAACACATTATATATGATGGCCGGGTGCCCAGAGCTCTCTGCTCTGGCTAACAGAGGGGTGTCTGGAGTCAGGACGGGGTGCTGTTAGGTGGAGACCCTACTTAGATACCAGTTTTATCATAATGAGTCTCCCCTTTCAGCAATATGCACACTTTTCTCCTCCAGCGTTAAGTATGCAGCTCCTATGCATTGCTATATGTCTCCATGGTTACAGAGTATGTAATTCTCCTCTCCCCCCGGTCGGCATATTAACAATTTCTGTAACAGCTCAGTCGTATTCAGCAATTCCAGCAATCTGATTGGTTGTTAGGGCTGAGCTGTTACAGAAATTGTAGTACTACTAAGTATAGAGCAACGGGGGGGGAGGAGCTTTTACGGCAGGCGGGGACCATAAATCACACGTGACCCTACTCATGTGTCCCGACAAGGAAGCACTGCGCACGCGTACCACAGAGAACGCTGGGGGATGTAGTCTTTTTTTCTCTCTCTTGCCTCATCACATGACCACGGTTTCCTAGCAACGCAGTGCCGCGACCATCGGTTTCCACGGTGACTAGTTACTCTGAACCAGCAGAGGCCTGAGCACCATAACACCATGAGCCGGACCCTCACCCAAGTACCGCCGGGACAAGCACCCCGATACCGGGCCGGCCGCAGCTACGATTTTCTTTACGGTACCGGCATCCACCCAAGAGCTGCTCCTCATTATACCCTGACACCCCCGACCCTATATAAACCCTATACCTGACCCCCCAGACCCTGTATACCCCCAATACCTGACACCCCGGACCCTGTATACCCCCCAATAACTGACCCCCCCCCCCCCCCAGGCCCTGTATACCCCCCAATACCTGACACCCCGGACCCTGTATACCCCCCAACACCTGACACCCTGGACCATGTATGCACTCCAATACCTGATGTCCCAGTAGCTGATACGCCAGACCCATAACATCTGACTACATAACACCCTGTGCCCTGTACACCCCAATATATTTCAGCTCAGACCCTGTATACCCCCAATACCTGACACCCCGGACCCTGTATACACCCCTATACCTGACATCCCAGTAGATGATACCCCAGACCCTGAACATCTGAATATATGACACCCTGTGACCTTTATACTCCAATATATTACAGCCCTGACCCTGTGTGCACCCCAATACCTGACAACCCGGACGCTGTATACATCCCATACCTGACACTTCAGACCCTTTATACCCCCCAATTCCTGACACCGCGGACCCTGTATACACTCCAGTACCTGTCACCCCAGACCTTGCATGTTACCCAATAGTTGACACCCCAGACCATGTATATACCCCAATTCTGACAATCCGGACCAAGTATGCACTCCAGTACTTGTCATCTCAGACCCTGTAAACACCCAAATACCAGACACCCCAGATCCTGTATTTACCCCAATGCCTGTCAACCCAGACCCTTTATACACCCCAATACCTAAAAACCCTGAACCCTATATACACCCCACTACTGGACACCACAGACCCTGTATTTACCTCAATACCTGACACCCTGTACCTGTATGCAGCCCAATACTTGATACCCCGGACTCTGTATACACTCCAGTACCTGTCACCCCAGACTATGTATACACCCCAATACCTGAAATTCCACTACTGGACACCCCAGACCCTGCATACAGCCCAATACCTGACACACCATATCCTGTATACACCCCAATATCTGACACCCCAGACTCCATGTACATCCCAATAGCTGACACCCCAATATATGACGACACCCTGTACACTAAACTATATTGCACCACAGACTCTATATGCACTTGAATACCTGACACCCTGGATCTTGTATACACCCTAATACCCTGGATCCTATTTACATCCCAACATATGACACTCTGAACCCTGTACACCCCATTACCTGACACCTTGCTCCCTGTACACCTCAATACCTGACATTCCATATCCTATATACACCCCTAATATCTAACCCTCTGGACCCAATAACTAAGAATGTGTATTTCAATTTCTCACCATTTAGAAGATCGCTACTTGCAGTCAGTGAATGGAAACATTATTTCTATGCAATATCTATCAGTTGTGCTCATGCCGACTGAGGGTTTGTTACTGTGTGAGCTGAGCACAGTAGCTGCACAACTCTCTGTTGTCTGCCCTCCAGCCTGATATACCCCGAGCTGTGGGAAGTGCGAGGGTAGGGCGAGTTCTCAGGTCCTGCATGTCAATCAGCAAGCAGAGGTCTTGAAGTTATCCAGTGATGAGTTATATATATTCTTTTCTCTCTTCAGATCCCGTGTACACGTTATCCAGCGAGAAGGACCATGCGCACGCCACGATCCAAGCGCACATGTCACATGACAGGGTGGTGAGTATGAGCGAGCGCTGCACACCGCTGTGGTATCCGAGCGCCTGGGTCGCCAAGACTTTCCAAATGCAGCTATGACTAAGATAATTGGAGGCGAAGGCCTTCCGCGCACTTCTCACGTGTACGAGCTGTACTCGAGAGGCTCCGGCGCAACTCGCAGCACGCGGAGACTTGTCTGTGCGCTGTCTGATTTACGCATAGGCGGCACATTGACATTTACTGTGAATGTTTTTCATTACAAGGGCATTTAAAGAGCCTGTCACATGACAGGGTGCAGCTGATCATCGCAGAACAGGCTCTCATCACCCCCGGCAAATAGTCTTCTCTGACCATTGCAAGGAAATGTAGTATTATGGCGGTCATTCATGGCTGTACTATGTGAACGGCTCTTGTCGGTCTCAGGATGTATTCACACACAGCGTAAATGCCAGGGATTGTTTGCAGCTGAAGTAGCTGTAAAAAATCATTTTACAGTATAAGCATTGTGGATGACATTTCTAGAAATCTGATGCCCAGACTGTGGAGTAAATGCGCTGCGTAAATTGACCCGCAGTGCGGGTTTTAAATCCAGAACATGTCTATTCACGCTGCAGATTTTCAGAGTGAATGTCAGCTTTTCAAATGTGGAGGTGAAATCCTTGTAATATGTCAGCTTACAAGCAGCTGGAACTGAGTCTGTCAATTGGGCAGTTTCCACCGTTCACTGTCAGTTAAACCTGTTGTCATATATTAACCCTTTGCAATCCAGTTTTGGATGCAGGGTTTCCTAGGGGGCTTTCTCTTTATGCCATTATACAATGGCGCCATCTGCTGGCTAGAGCCAGTACTGCGGTATGGGACATGCTGAAAAGGCCTCCGAAAACAGAGCGGCCAGTAATATACAGTGAGAATACCCTGCCAGCCGTCTTCCAACATCGGAGCTGTACAGCGATCAATCAGAATGTCTTCAGACGACAGACAGTGGATTGGAAAGAGGTAAAGGTGGATTGTGGCTGGTAACCTATACAGCCAGCTCCTCTGATCTAAGGACATGGCAGGTTCTCAGGGAAATAGGACTCCCTGTGCCAGATTAGCAGGAAATGATAATAATATTAGTATTTGTCATTTATGGTAAACCAGCTCCTAGATTGTTGGAATTTTACCAGACTTTGCTGCAGTTAAAGAGACCCTGTCATCTACTTTTAGCCCAAAAACTAAACTTATGAGCTAAAAGTAAGTGACCCCCTGAGGCGCTTTCACACGACAGTTTTTATGTTCAGTGAGCCAAAACCAGGAGTGGAGACGAAGTATAATGGAACGATCTGCACGTCTTCAGGATTTTGGACCGACTTCTGGTTGTGGCTCACAAAAAACTGAACGTAAAAACTGTCGTGTGAAAGCGCCCTTCGTGTTATACTTACCTTCCCCATCGTCCCCCGGTGTGAGATCGGGAAGCCGCCACTTAGTGCATTGAGTGACGTGCTAAGTTTTCCTCCCATTATAAAATTAGAACGCGAGGACTAGTTAGCGCGCCACTCATGCATTAAGCAGCGATTTACAGAGCTGACACCTGGGCAACGACGGGGAAGGTAAGTATTAGGGTGCGCTTACTCGGGGCTGATGTCCAGCGGAATGTCCGCAGCAGACGTCCCTCTGCAGATCAGCTGTGGTATGCCGGCCTCCAACCTCGCACCATTTGGTACAGGTATTGAAAGTGGTTTCTTTGTGAATCCCGCAGCGAAGACGGCGACATAACTGACATGTCGCAGATTTGTATTCTGTGCCGCGTGTCATCTTCCACACGGGTTTTGTGCGGATTATTTTCGCAGCTTGTGGACGAGGTTTTCCAAATCTCATCTACTTTGCTGCTACTGTAAATGCAGTGGAATTTCTGTGCGGAGGGTCCATGGCAAATCCGTGCGTGTGAATCGAGCCTACATCCCCAGGCTCAGCGGGTCACCCATAAGCTTAGTTTATAGGGCTAAAAGTAGTTGCCGGATTCCCCTTCCAGTGGCAGAGGAGCTGGAGAAGTCAGTATGGCCGCGGGTGCTGCTGTCATCGGTCTGATTGTCCTTACCATGATTACCTCCGGTGGCTGACGAGGTGAATGGAAGGTACAAGGAAATCTGAACACGATGGGGGGACTTCAAAGCATACAGTTAGGGCCAGAAATATTTGGACAGTGACACAAGTTTTGTTATTTTAGCTGTTTACAAAAACATGTTCAGAAATACAATTATATATATAATATGGGCTGAAAGTGCACACTCCCAGCTGCAATATGACAGTTTCCACATCCAAATCGGAGAAAGGGTTTAGGAATCATAGCTCTGTAATGCATAGCCTCCTCTTTTTCAAGGGACCAAAAGTAATTGGACAATGGACTCTAAGGGCTGCAATTAACTCAGAAGGCGTCTCCCTCGTTAACCTGTAATCAATTAAGTAGTTAAAAGGTCTGGGGTTGATTCCAGGTGTGTGGTTTTGGATTTGGAAGCTGTTGCTGTGACCAGAAAACATGCGGTCAAAGGAACTCTCAATTGAGGTGAAGCAGAACATCCTGAGGCTGAAAAAAAAGAAAAAATCCATCAGAGAGATAGCAGACATGCTTGGAGTAGCAAAATCAACAGTCGGGTACATTCTGAGAAAAAAGGAATTCACTGGTGAGCTTGGGAACTCAAAAAGGCCTGGGCGTCCACGGAAGACAACGGTGGTGGATGATCGCCGCATACTTTCTTTGGTGAAGAAGAACCCGTTCACAACATCAACTGAAGTCCAGAACACTCTCAGGGAAGTAGGTGTATCTGTCTCTAAGTCAACAGTAAAGAGAAGACTCCATGAAAGTAAATACAAAGGGTTCACATCTAGATGCAAACCATTCATCAATTCCAAAAATAGACAGGCCAGAGTTAAATTTGCCGAAAAACACCTCAAGAAGCCAGCCCAGTTCTGGAAAAGTATTCTATGGACAGATGAGACAAAGATCAACCTGTACCAGAATGATGGGAAGAAAAAAGTTTGGAGAAGAAAGGGAACGGCACATGATCCAAGGCAGACCACATCCTCTGTAAAACATGGTGGAGGCAACGTGATGGCATGGGCATGCATGGCTTTCAATGGCACTGGGTCACTTGTGTTTATTGATGACATAACAGCAGACAAGAGTAGCCGGATGAATTCTGAAGTGTACCGGGATATACTTTCAGCCCAGATTCAGCCAAATGCTGCAAAGTTGATCGGACGGCGCTTCACAGTACAGATGGACAATGACCCCAAGCATACAGCCAAAGCTACCCAGGAGTTCATGAGTGCAAAAAAGTGGAACATTCTGCAATGGCCAAGTCAATCACCAGATCTTAACCCAATTGAGCATGCATTTCACTTGCTCAAATCCAGACTTCAGACGGAAAGACCCACAAACAAGCAAGACCTGAAGGCTGCGGCTGTAAAGGCCTGGCAAAGCATGAAGAAGGAGGAAACCCAGCGTTTGGTGATGTCCATGGGTTCCAGACTTAAGGCAGTGATTGCCTCCAAAGGATTCGCAACAAAATATTGAAAAAAAAATATTTTGTTTGGGTTATGTTTATTTGTCCAATTACTTTTGAGCTCCTAAAATGTGGAGTGTTTGTAAAGAAATGTGTACAATTCCTACATTTTCTATCAGATATTTTTGTTCAACCCTTTAAATTAAACGTTACAATCTGCACCTGAATTCTGTTGTAGAGGCTTCATTTCAAATCCAATGCGGTGGCATGCAGAGCCCAACTCGCGAAAATTGTGTTACTGTCCAAATATTTCTGGCTCTAACTGTATAGAAAGTTGTGCCACCCATTGGGGTTCAGAGACAAGATATTGGGGCCATGTATCATCTGTGTCCGACTCTTGTCACATGCACCATATATATATCATTTCCATCAGCCTGTGCCGCTGTCCTGCCTCGTACCTCACTGCACTTGCAGGACCCAGTATTTTTATATTTAGGGGCTGACAGTCATTGCCGATATCAAACAAGAAACATTTATTTCTCTTTTCCTTTCAGCAAAAAGTTCCAGAGTTCCCCCGAATGTTCAGTGAACTGGTGCATCAGCCGCGCTTCACCCTGCGCCTGCAGCTCAAAGATCCCGTCCCCCAATTCATTAATCGACAGTGGAGGGGAAGAGAGGAGCAGAGACTGAGCACACTGCGGCAGATGAATGTGTAAGGCATACCTGAGAATGACCAGCAGGGGGCAGTGCAGGTATACAGTAATGCTGTGTAGTACCTCAAAATTACCACATGGGACAGTCCAGGCATACAGTGATGCTATGTAGTACCTCAGAATAACCAGGTGGGGCGGTGCATGCATAGTGCGATGTTGTATAGTACCTGCGAGAGAAAGCAGCAAGGTTTATTGCAGACACGGGACTCATGCACACGGGTGTATGTGTCCCCGCGTATTATGCGAATAGTTTTCACGCATGCAATACATGGTGCTGAATACCCATTGCTTTTTATCGGGCCACTCACACCTGCATTTTTTTTATGTGTATGAAAAAACCGCAGCATGTCTGAGTTGGGTGCGGATTATGTGCATAATTTATGCAAATGACCCTTATGTGCATAATACGCAGCAATATAAGCTATGGGAATTTAACATACGCAGCAAACATGCATGTACATGTGTATTTTCTGTATACTGAGTATTTTGCACCCATAATACGCGGGACATATACGTGTGAGTGAGCCCATAGATGTTGTGTAGTACCTGAGAATAGCCAGTAGGTGGCAGTGCAGATGAGTGTTGCTTTATGATACCCGAGAATAGCCAGCAGGGGGCTAGTGCAGGCATAAACTGTGTAAAACTTGAAAATAACTAGCAGGGATAGAGCGATGCTGTGCAGTACCTAAGGATGAGCAGCAGGTGGCAGTGCAGGCCTGTGTTAAAGGCCATGGTTCGCCTATGATGGGTGCAGGACTCAGATCTGTCACCTCGTACATATGATGACATAGTGGGGCTCACTGCCGCTTCTTAGGTGGCACTTACATAGATGGGTGACTATTAACTCTTTATGTTGTGTTCCAGATCCCAGCCATCATCATTGCCCTTCGTCCGTGGAGATGCTGATAATGGAGACGTCTCTGGAAGGAACAGATACAAGTTTTTTGAAAGGTACTTGTGCGATGTAGCAGCCGAATCTTACAGATGGCACCACTTAGAGCAGGGCATGTGGGCAGTGCCATGTGGGAGGAGCCTGACAGCCGCTTGCCCCTCCTACATCTACTGTACACATAGCACTGTTTACCAAAGCAATCACAGGGTTAATGGATCCCTCGGTCATGGGATGTCTGTGCTGCTGCCATGTTGTCGCCTTTTGTATTTCAGGCCACTGATCCCATTCACTTATCAGACTGCACCCAACGTACTCCTTGGGGTCTCCAGGTGAGTGGGACATTTACAGGAGCGGCCGCCATCACCGAGCCTGGCGCCGATGTGCCTGCTTGATGCATTGTTTCTATGTATCCAGAAATGCGATAACTACATTATAGAAACTAGAGTAGTTGGTAATGTCAATGCTTTAGTAGTCAGCGGCCATCTTGGAATGAACCTAGAAATAGGAGTTCTGGGAAGTTCAGTCTCTTTACCTCTTGCTGTTACCTGTATATATAATGACAGGACAGAGGACACCCCCCGGCCACAGAGAGCAGTCCCACCCCTCATGCGCACAGTGGGCATGCAGACTGACTACCGGGACAGCGAAGCACAGACCGACCCCTACAGTCCGGAGTTTGTAGTTCGGCCGGGGTCAGTGCCGGAGGTTCTGATGCTGGCGAACCTCACATGGGGTGAGTGTGATCCACATCCTTTATGTCTCATCTTTGATCAGATGCAGAAATATCAACACTGTGGGCTGAAGGTTGTTTTTAAATTCTGTTCTTCACCATTTTCAAGATCTCTGCTTGCTCTCAGTGAAAAGGGTACAGCTGAGAGTTCGCAGCAATGTATCAGTGTAGGTAATCCTATGCGTCTTTTGTGTGCTCCTCAGGACGCGGGCTCCCAGCTGGATTGGCTGAGGTTGAGATGATAGAGCGAGCTCGGGAGAAGAGAGTCTGGGAGGCCACACTGCCGCCTCTGAGCGATCCATCCCAGCTGGAGAAGAGGAGGAAAATGATGGATGAGCAGGAGAGGAAGGAGTGGGCCTTCAGGGAGCAGGAGATTGAGAAGTAAGTCCATCATGGCTGCGGCACGCTGGACAG
Organism: Eleutherodactylus coqui; assembly: GCA_035609135.1. NCBI lineage: Eukaryota > Metazoa > Chordata > Amphibia > Anura > Eleutherodactylidae > Eleutherodactylus > Eleutherodactylus coqui. The sequence continues at coordinate 36,065,484 of CM069408.1, forward strand.
GGTCCTCCACAGAGCTCCGCCCCTTACCTGCCCCTCCTTATTTCAGGTTACAGGCGACGCGGCTCGAGGTGCTCAAAAAACTACTCCAGAAAAGGAATGAAGCGCAGAAGGAACTGGACACGAAGAGAATAGACACCAAGTGGACAAAACTGCAGAATGAGAAAGAAGAACGCGTTCAGCGCATCCGGAAGGAGTACATCAAAGGTGATCAAATATGGCGTTCATAATAGGAGAAAGGGAAGACGCATTGTTAGGAATAGCGCAATTACTGTTGTAACTGTTGGCATTGAAGCTACTTGTGATTGGCCGCAAGCAGCCCTAATTATAGAACTTGGAAATAAAATGGCGCAATCATGGAGGACACAGCACCACTTTATAAAAGGGCATCAAGGCCATGGATGATGGATGGGTGGACAGGTGGATGATGGGAGGATGATTTTCTGACACATGACACTGCTGCCTCCATTCTCATTGTGTTCATATATAACATCCATTATCGTATATAACGCCTTCTGTTCTCTGCAGCCTTTAGGAAGTTGTCTCAGAAAATGGGGAACGTAGAGGAGAAGCTGGAGAGGCGTGATGTGATCCGTGACTACACCGATTACTCCTCACAGACATACGCACCTCTCTCTCGCATCGGTCACTTCCCAGACCGACTCTCAGAGCAGTTCATAGTGAAGAGCCCCTTCCTAACCTCCTACCAAGGTCAGTGAGTGTAATATAATGTTATTATATACGCCCCTATGTTCCCGGCAGCAGTCCACCGATAAGGAGAAGAGCCACGGGAGCAGATCATACCTTCTGCAGTCACATCCAGAGCTGCATTCACAATTCTACTATTACATTGTGTCTTATACTCCAGTTACATCCAGAGCTGCATTCACAATTCTGTTATTACATTGTGTCTTATACTCCACTCACATCTAGTATTGTATTCATAATCCTGCTGGTTGAATCTCTATATAGACTAGGGGGGCTTTACACAGGAAGAGCGATAGTTGTTCAACGACTGGAGGTGGAGCACACCGTAGATTTCTTCTGGCCGCCTACATTCACTATGAACAGGCAGTCGTTCAAAGATGAACGACTGCCTGTTTACACTGAGCAAGAACTCGCTCACTAGTCCCTTTGTTTCAGTGAGCTGAAATGAAGCATTAGCGACTACTGAGCGACTTCTCACTCCTGTCGGGTCAACTCGCTGAAAATCGCTTGTCTGACTGATTTTTTTTTTTTTTTATCCGATAGTTGTCAAATTGCAGTGCATTATGGGATCTGAGTGAAATGATTATAGGTGTGTCTAGTGCACAATGAGCATGGTTTCCAACAGAAGGGTGAGTGCAGATCTGGTTGGGACTGGAGGAATGGATCTTTATCTGCTAACCTCCTTGTTCTGCTCAGGGTTGCTGGACTTGGAGGCAAGTCTCCCCGACTTTGTAACGCAGCCTCGCATCCGCGCCACCAAATCCAAGAGCACCACAAAGGATGGATTCCTGAAGCGCCAGGCCCTGCTGGAGCGCCAGATGCTGCAAGTCCACGAGGTGACACTGATTAACTGTATGCGATGAGATGAGAGGTTTGCTGTATGGGACGGAACTGTAATACCACACAGCCACAGATAGGAGGCGCACTGGTTCGGAAAAAAGCAAAGCTTTTCTTCTAGTCTCAAACAACTTCTATATTATAATGGGACATTCCATACACTGTGATGGGGGAAAGATTTTTATATGGCTTCACTCACTGTAGGACAGATGAATATAATTCATTGCTCCCAGTTATCAGCCATTTCATGTACCTCATGCTATTTAACGTAACGTCTCTCCAAAGCTTACAACATCCAGAGAAATGTACATCGTATATGTGACTGATAGTAACGACTTCTCTTACAATGCTACAATTAGGATTATTAGCATTAGTGGCTTTTTCAAAGGTTCTCCATTTGTAAACTATTGATAGACTATCCTTAGATTGCGGCACCAATAGTAGAACGGTGGGGCTCTGCCACCCTGGACCCCTGCTGATCATCTGTTTGCCAGACCAGAGTGCTCATGCACTGAGCTGATTTCAGCAGGAAGCCTACAGCTCTGTTCTTACTACAATGACCATGATTGATATTGCAGGGGAATTTCCCATGTACTTCAATGCCTGTAATACCAAACCTGGCCACTGCAGTGGAAACGGAGCTGTCTACTACCTACAGAAATCAGCCCAGTGCAAAGGCACACTGGCCCGACGAACAACTGATCGGCAAGGAAGTCGGGCAACAAACCCCCACTGATCTACTATTCATGGCCTATCTGCAGATAGACCGTCAATTCTTTACAACCACTTTTAGCCTCGTCTACAGTATTGCTCTCATAGAGCTGCATGTCTTGTCCTTTTTATGAGGCTGGATAACATTTTTCTCACAGTGATCATGTTCATAAACCCCTCCATTCATGTCATAAGATCTCATTAAAGTAATGAGGATTTCCACGTGGTAGAAAATCAGATGTCACAGTCACCGTAGTTTGTCACTAGTGTCCAACATACTGTACTGGGCAGCACAGACCACACGAGACACCCATATAGCCTGTGTCCTCCCACTGACAATAAGCCTGTACTTGCCGTAGACCATAAATCTCCCCCTCTGACCACTACCATACACCTTAAGCGCTCTGTACTGGGAGGGGGCTCTCATTGGGATCAGGACTAAACTCTTGTTGCAGTGCCATTTTAGTAATTACGGGACATCACAGATCCACAGATATAAACCAATATTGCCTGCTAGGATGTGACTATTGATGCCAGCAGCTACCTGGATCCACACAATGTCCCTATGACACAGCTGGATGAGACCAGAGGGCAGTAAGTGTTGGCATACATTTTGCTTTGAGTCCTAATGTACATGCCTCTGTCCTGCAGGCTCTGCTGGAGAAGAAAAAGAAATCGCAGCAAAAAGAGAAGCCGCTGCGCTTCCTGCAGAAGGTAGAGAAGCCAGTCCCCCGCCCTGCCACCCCCAGAGTTCCAGAGCCCCCAGAGGTGAGCCAGTCATTGTTACAAGGCTTGTATAAAGAGTCTAACATTGACTTGCAGGAATGCTGCCTTTCAATAGGTGGTGCTGCAGAGGTATTGTTCCATCTTCCTTATTTGCATATTACCCAGAGGAGCATGAATGGCCTTATAAGTCGTCTCAATCACCTTCTAGGTGCTCTCCCTAAAGAGACAAGATAGTGTTCCTGAGACCATTCCCTGATACAGGTAACCCCTGTCACTGCAATCTGTGCAAGGGTTGTAACCCCCAAAATTTCCATTCCAGGGGGATGAGGAGAAGGAACTGGCAGTGATCTTCTTACAGAAGCTGATCCGTGGACGAGCTGTGCAGAACATGGTACGCCATCTTGTAATTAATGAGTCTCCTCTAGACGGTGGCCACGGGCAGAAGACCGACCAGCGCCATTGGCGAGACGCGTCACATGTGTCCGTCTTCTGTCCCTAATTTCCCTGCATTGTTGGTGGTAACCTATATCCATCCCTGTTCCAGATGTTTGAAGGGAAGGAGAAGCGCCTGGAGCTCATCCGGGAGTTGCGCACAACCCACGCCCTGCAGGCGGAGGGGCAACTGCTGAAGAAGGAAGAGAAGGAGGCGACGCTAGCCCTGCAGAGACAGCGGGAGCTCAATGAGCACAAGGTGCGCAACCGTTTTATAGTTAGCAGGAATATGCACCGATAAACAAGTTTCAAAGTCAATGTCAGCCTGAGAATGGGTCACAGCCAGAGCGGCATTCACAATTCTGCTGTTACATCATGCCTCGTATTACATTCACTTCTAACGCTGCCTTTACAGTTTTGCTATAACCTTATTTCTTATACTTCCATCATAACCAGAGCTGCATTCATTATTATCTTACTGGTTGTTACTACTTGGAATCTATCAGCACTGTGCTGATGGCCACGGCTCTACAGGCAAAGCATCGTTTCCATAATGCGCTACACGCTAGGTTGAATTTTAAACTGCTTTAAACACCCCCACCACCACCACCACCACCACCACAAGGTTGCTTCCATCTCCCACCTCTTTTTGTGTAAAGGCCCATTTAGACACAACGACTATCGCTCAAAAGCCATCTTCTGAGCGATTTTTGTTGCGTGTAAATGTGCCCATCTTTCAGTTTTTTGTCGAACGATGGACAGAAGTTTGACATGAAATTCATTGTTCAGCAGAACAGCTGATAAGACGCACAGCACACTTTGCTTTGCCCGCTGTGGACCGCTGATAACAGCTGATTGCATTGTCTCAGCTGTCAGCCTCCCCGGCAGAACAAAGAGAATTTATTCAGAGAACAGTGGGTGGTCCTAGCGGCTCACACACTACTAATTGGTACTAATAGGCATTTGTACCAATTAGTAGATTATGCAAAATGATCGCTCAAAAGCCATCTTTTGAGCGTTTCCTCTTTGTGTCTAAACGCACCTTTAGGTTTAATGCACAATTTTTTTCCCCAGTCCTCCATAGAAGATGAGCAGCTGTCTCGGCTGGAGGGAGAGGTCCTCTCAGACATGTTTGACTTTCTCTACAAAGAGCTGGTCAGGCTCCAGGAGGAGCGCAGGATCCACGCATTTGCAATGCTTGCCGAGCGCCATCGACGCATCCGAGAAGCAGAAGAAAGTGGGCGGAGACAAGTGGAGGAGAGGCGAAGACGGGAAGAGGATGAGATCTTCAGGCAGGTAGGTTCAGAAATACCTTCTGTCCATTGCTGAGGACGGCTGTGTCCCGCAGTTTGCATGTCGCAGTGGACGCCTGTGTTCAATCAAAATCATAGCTACATTCTCAATTCTGTTGTTATGTCATGTTTAGAGATGAGCGAACGTACTCGTTTAGGACAATTACTCGATCGAGCATTGCTTTTTTCGAGTAACTGCCTAATCGGGCGAAAAGATTTGGGGGGTGAGCGGGGAGTTGCGCGGGGGAGTGGGGGGGGGAGAGAGCGAGCTCCCCCCTGTTTCCCACTGCTGCCCCCCCCGAATCTTTTCGCCCGAATAGGCAGTTACTCGAAAAAAGCGATGCTCGATCGAGTAATTGCCCTAAATGAGTACGTTCGCTCATCTCTAGTTACAATGTACGGCTGCTTCTTGCAGGTTGTTAACATTCATCAGAGCACTGTTGACTCGTATCTGGAAGATATCATACTGAGCACAACCATAGACACTGCAGAAGATCAGGCCAGAGAGGAGATCCAGAGGAAAGCGCAAGAAATCAATGACATTGCTTACCAGATGGAGTGCAGGTGGGCGGCTTTATGGTGAGAAGGTCCGATCCTCCTATCAGTCTGAATCTGCAATCGCTGGTCCTGTACTGGCAGCTCACATCTTCTTGTCAGTCTGAAGGTCTAGTCCTAGCACGTCTTGTCCTGCTCTCAGTCTGAGTGACCTCCACTCTTAAGCTACACGCACAGGAGCACGAATCTCACATGAGTTTTGTGTGATACCAGATGCACAAAACTCATGCTGACATGAAATCCATTCTTTTGAATGGTGTTATTCACATGAACGATTTTTTTTACCCTCACAGCGATGCTGCGAGGCTAAAAATCACTGCATGTCCTAGTTTTTGTCGTTCTCTCGGAATGCCTCGCCTATTATTTTCAGCGAGACCTTTAAAGACATTGCATGCACTCACATGCCGTGCGATGTGATATTTCCCATTGAAAACAATGCAAAGCACTTGCGATTCTCTGATACTTGTGAAACACGTGCCTGAGGATCGCAATTTCACAGACGTGATGCAAGGCGTTTTGAATCAAAAACGCCATGCATCCGTGTGTGAGACACACATTGGTCAGCGCGATATCGGGCAGAGTTCTCGGTTTATCGCACTCACCTGTGTGCATGTAGCCTCACAGGTCCAGTCCTGGCAGCTCATGTCACTGATACAACACTGTCTCTTCTCTTCACAGCCGCACCCGCCTCCAGTCCGAGGAGATTGTGGCAGAGTTGGTTTACAGTTTCCTTATTCCTGAGATCCAGAAGAAAAGCGTCAGAGAGAGAGGTGAGAGCTCGCCGGCGTCTGACACATGTGACCGTATAAACTATATACTGCGCTCAGTCTCCCTGCAGCGGTGAGGTAGTGACTGCCTAACCTTACGTCCCACACATATAAGATCCGTAAGGCGGCAGTGTGCATCTACAGTTATCTGGTACTACCAATATTTCAGTAATAATCCATTAATCCAGCAACTGACAGTCCAGAAATCTAGTAATCCACTAACAGATAAAAATAGGACCATAAGAAGTTACCAGGAATTCCCTGATAGTCCGGCACTCCTCACATGTCCCGTGCTAGGGACTCATCCATGAAGAGGTGGCATGCAGCTTCATATATATGTATATGCATTGCCAATAATCCAACACTTCTGCAGTGTCCGGAATGCCAGATTATTTGAATGTCCCTGTATTCACATTACATCCATATCGATGTGTTATTGCAGGGTGCTGGCAGTATTTGGGCGTCCCCCCATTATTTTCTCGCTCATTTTACGCTCTCCATCTATTCTCCAGTGAGGAACTCCCAGCGGAGGCATCTCCAGGCCGCACACCGTGTAATCCACAGCGATACCGAGACCCTGCTCAACGAGACCGCTCCCCCAGCGCAACCGCCAGATGAGCGGTACAGCAGAAGCAGAGAGACAGAGTGATTGGTACGACCCCCTCTTCTGTGTGCCCACAGCCTCAGATGCCAGTCACCGGAGGGAAGGACTCACTAAATCCAGTCAGCAGCAGAAGAGGGACTATCAATTTGTAATGAACTGATGAGAGGGGGGACAGAGGACTAAATTATACAACGTTCTGATATCCAACTCCATGTACATTGTCATTTTTACATGGTAGTAAGTTCTGCGCCATTCTAATAGGCTTGGGGAAATTTATCACAGGTTGTGTGCCAGAATTGAGGTAAAAAGGTGTAGATTTTGGCACACACCTGTTCTGTGTAGGAATTTGCAATTTATTTCCATTTTATACTGTATTCTCCACATTTCTCAAAGATAGGCAGGGCTTAGTGGTAGAACACATGGCACCCCTGTGGCTCGTCAGATTCACTATAATTTATGCCAGAAACTGATACTCTTAAATTGGGCGGATCTTACTCTAGCACCAATAACATTAAAGCAGCCCTCCGGTTTCAAGATAAAATTCTGTCCCGGGTGGAGGGGTATATTACTTGTACTTTATCTTCTCCTCTCTGACCCTCCAGTCCCGGGACAGAATTTGTCACGAAGGGTCGCTTTAAAGGCTCATTTACACTGAAATATAATCGCTCAAACGACAGTTTGAGTGACAGTTTTGAGCGATCATCTTTGCATAACTCTAATTAGCTACTTAAGAGTTAATGTAGGCAGAGCGGGATACCGCCGCAATGGCTCCAAGAACAAAGCAGCCGTTTTGTATATGCAAATAGCTGCATTGTTCTTGGAGCTTTCAGCTGGTGTCCCGCTGAGAACTGCCAGCGGGATACCAGCTCAAGGAATACTATCAGCACTGCCTGCTGAGAAAATCAGCATGTGACGCCGATAAGAGTCATCAGTATAGATGAGCGTGTATACTCGCTAAAGGCAATTGCTCGAGCGAGCATTGCCTTTAGCGAGTATCTCCCCCGCTCGAGACTGCAGGTTCGGGTGCCGGCAGCGGGCACGGAGCTGCGGGGCGGAACGGAGGGGAGATCTCCCCCCCCCCCCCCGCTCCCTCCTGCTGACAGTCGCTACTCACCGCTCCCCCGCGCCGGCACCCGAACCTGCAGTCTCAAGCGGGGGAGATACTCGCTAAAGGCAATGCTCGCTCATCTCTAGTCATCAGTGATTTCTAGCTTGCTAGAAATCACCGATGAGCGAATAGTGCACAATGGCCGTGCGTTTAGATGCAATGGTTATCACTGAAAAGATGGCTTTTGAGCGATAATCGTTGTGTCTAAATGGGCCTTAAGACTGCCGTATGAAATGCCAGTCTTGATAAATTCCCACCTTTGTGTTTCACTTCCTCAACATTTTCAAGACCTCTGCTTGCTGGGAATATAATTGTTATCTTCTCCTGCTTACACAGCTCGTATCTCCACAGATACATTATAACAAACATCAGCCATCACCCTGGAGTCCGTAACATGACAGGCCAATGTTTAACTCATAGAGAAGTGTTTACACTGATACAATTGTAACAAACACTCAGCTGTGAGAAGGTAGGTCAGCACAAGTTTTCATCTTCTAAGTGTAGACATGATTATTCCTATTCAATAAGAACAAGAAGAGATCTTGAAAATGGTGTCTATTAACAGGATGCAAGACTTGATATCATATGAGGATTATGCTTTACTTACAGAAGACTGGACACTGTTCCGTTAAATCAGTTTCCATTAGCCTGAGGGCGCAGGGCCGTCTTTTCTGCCCATGTGCTGTCCATGTATTACATGGGGAGCACAGGGGACCCATTATAGCCTAAGAGGCCATTTCCTTGTGTGCCACTGATAACTCTGCTGCCCTGCACACATTGCTGCTTATATGTGGGTAATGCCACCTGTGACCCCCATATGAATGGGGCGTTCATACAAATGAGCTCATTGTTATCACATCCTCCCATGGTCTGTAAACTGGAGTGCAGCACCGCCCTGAGGACAGCCAAGTGCCGGGATCACCTCCATCATTATCAGATGCCGCGTTCACTAATTGGCATAGTTATCAGGATCTCCAAGCAACATGCGGCAGAAGTAGTGCAGCTGCACAACCTCTTACCACTGTATCTCAGACCCGATATGGATGGATACCTGTTTGCTTCCTTTAACAAGGCCTGATTTGGGCCTTTTAATGGGCAGCGAGCAATAAGATCAGCGTTCATTTACTTTTGCCTAGATAGATTTGGGGAGTATGGGGAAACAATCATTCATCCCACATGCTGTACCATTGTTGTCGGCAGTACGTACCCTCTTCACACAGAGACATGTGCTACCATCAATCATTTTTTTTGTGCCACATGTGCAACATGATCACCCACCATACGAGAGTTTACTTGTTCGTTGGCACCTTCACACAGGCCAAATCGGGCAAACGAGCACTTCTAATGTTCATTGCTGTTTCAGCCAAGTAAAAGGCCCTGTACAAGAGTTGTTTGTAGATCTCATGTCTGGTCACAGTGTAATTATATGACTATTATATTCGGTGATGTCCGTATATGGGGCGGGCTGTGACGCCTCTTGGTCATGATTTAGAGGGTGGTTGTCAGCACTAAAGGCCCCTTTGTTAGCATTTTTCACATTAAAGCAGCTATTGCTCTCTGCATTCAGTGATGCCTCCAGTGACGTGTGTACAGCATTCGGTGAGAGCTCATGCTCATGGCCATATGCGTAAGACACTGAGTAACACAATTTTTGGTGACGGTTATGTTAGAACTTTTTGGGGTCATAGAATCTGAAAATTACATTCGTTTTTCTCTATCATGTCTGCTTATCAAGGTAGGACATATGTCCATAGAAATATATAAATGTATATACATGTTGTATCATATATGTAATAACGCTCAATCAAAAGCTGAAGGCAAGATAAATCCCAAGAAGCCTAGAACACAAATAAAACAAAAACGGTTCTTTATTGAGATGTCCATGGAAATATTTTTGGGATTTCCTGTGATGCAATATGCCTGGACATTGATATTGGATGTTTCACCAGCAGTCCGCCATCATATGTGTATCCCATCGGCCGCAGTCCCATTCCTCCACGGTCACCAGCAGTCCGCCATCATATATGTATCCCATCGTCCGCAGTCCTGTTCCTCCACGGTCACCAGCAGTCCGCCATCATATGTGTATCCCATCGTCCGCAGTCCTGTTCCTCCACGGTCACCAGTAGTCCGCCATCATATGTGTATCCCATCGTCTGCAGTCCCATTCCTCCACGGTCACCAGCAGACCACCATCATATGTGTATCCCATCGTCTGCAGTCCTGTTCCTCCACGGTCACCAGCAGTCCGCCATCATATGTGTATCCCATCGTCTGCAGTCCCATTCCTCCACGGTCACCAGCAGACCACCATCATATGTGTATCCCATCGTCCGCAGTCCTGTTCCTCCGCGGTCACCAGCAGTCCGCCATCATATGTGCATCCCATTGTCCGCAGTCCTGTTCCTCCACGGTCCTTAGTTCCTGGTGACATCGCTCATCCTTTTCATCACTTCAATCACCAAGAGAATTTGGTCATCATCCACAATGACTGCAGCTCCACAATCTGATGCTGATTTTACAACAAGGTGTTGACAAACAGAAGTGACCGTATTCTCCATAAGGTCACCAGAGTTTACAGCCTTATAGTTCCCAAGAAAATGCTTTACAACCCTACAAACCAACGACCGCGCCTCAAAGTTGTCCACTGAATCCTGGAGACGCCGGTCTTTCATGAGTTCCCGGATTTGTGGATCATCGAATTTACCTGCTTTTAGCTTCTCCATGCTCATCGCAGGAAATTTTCTACATTTCTAGCTGAAACACCTTCCATTTCTCCTCAATGTCTTTACAGATTGTTTCCTCAAGCCAAGTTTGCTGCGCAGTGGTGGCGATATGTATCATATGTACTAATGGTGAGCAAATGCTGACGGGAAAATAAAGGAAATATTCCTGCTGTCATTATCTATTTTTATTAGATCTCAAAAACTCCTGGAATGAAATGGATGGTATTTTCAGAATCAGCAGCACAAAAATACTCAGAATAAGGTCTAAAATTCCAGGCACCATGAAAAAATTTTTTTTGTTCCTCAGTGTGTCCATTACAGTCCATAAAGATAAAAGAAAATCAGGACGGATGCCATAATTGTTGCAGGACGTCTAATCAATAGAGATGAGCGAGTATACTCGCTAAAGGCAATTGCACGAGTGAGCATTGCTTTTAGCGAGTACCTGCCCGCTCGAGACCAAAGGTTCGTCTGCCAGCGCGGGGGAGCGGTGAGTAGCGGCAGTCAGCAGGAGGGAGCGGGGAGGGGGGGGGGAGTGAGGGAGAGATCTCCCCTCCGTTCTGCCCCGCTCTCCCCAGCAGCTCCCTGCCCGCCGCCGGCACCCAAACCTTTGGTCTTGAGCGGGCAGGTACTCGCTAAAGGCAATGCTCGCTCGAGCAATTGCCTTCAGTGAGTATACTTGCTCATCTCTACTAATCAATTAAAAGAAAATATATCCATTTATTATTCGCTTTGCGTGAGTCACATGACCTGCTTGCCTCACCTCATTGGAGTCCATGGTATTATTGTGTTAATGGATATGATCTTTATGCATTGTATGGAGCCTCATGTGGTGCAAAGTGTAAAGGCTCTCGCTCATGACCTGAAGGTTGCGAGTTCAATACCTGCAAGGTTCAGGTAGATGGCTCAAGGCTGACTCAGCCTTCCATCCCTCTGAGGTCGGTAAAATGAGTGCTGCAGATTAAGCTGGCGATATACAAATAATATGCTAACAGAGGTTTGAAGAATAAAATCTATAGAAGCCATATAGGAAATACTCCACACAGACACTATACAGTCCCTACAGAGGATCCAAGGTAAGTGGTCTCACATGTGATGCGATACAGTGGCTCAACAGACCTATAACAGACCCCCTGTCAATCTTGACTCAGTTCTTCCTGGTGGCGTCAAGATACACTAAAACCGATTAGATACATCAGCTCAGCAAACAGTATCACATGTGAGAGGATTAGATACTTCTATAATAAAATATCTGCTGTAAGAAGCATAACAAGGGATAATAAAATAATGGGAAAATTGACATAATATACCAACTCAAAATACAATAGTCAAAAGCAAAAAGGAGGATATTCACAAAATATTACAGAATAACTAAAAGAGGAGAGAGAAAACGCACGCACACACACGTCTGGTTACATAAATCATATCCAATATTTCCATGTTAGACCCGACTGCCAACACCTACCTAACATCATTTATAAAATGTGCAAAGAATAAAATAAACACAGATATACCGTGGATATAAAATCGCTGTTAAAATGCCAGGTTTTTGTCATGTTAAAGATGAATCATTTCGGATTTATTTCCACCTTCAGTGCGACCCGTTATCTGTGCAATTCCAATGAAAAACAAACTAAAATCTTTAAGGCTGGGTTCCCACGGGACAGAAATCCCACGAATATCTTGCGGCTTGGCCGCACTGAAAAGCTGCGAGATTTCTGCGGGAGAGCCGCAGCTTCAAAACCCGCGACATTTAGCCACAGGGGATTTGGAGGGGTTCAGCTGGCGGCATTGGGCTGCGGCTTTCTCTCCCCATAGAGAGGAGAGGAAAAAAAATCAGTTAAAAAAAAAAAGAATGGACATGCTGCCGCTCTCAATTCCGCGCCGCATCGCCAGTTCCGCACGGCTTTGCTGCGACGGATTGGCAGCCCCGTGTGGATGAGATTTTTGCAAAATCTCGTCCACGTGGCTGGCTAATCCCGGAATTAGAAGCCGCGGGCATATTTGCCACATAAATTCTGCACAGAATTTCCTACCTTAGGGTGAAAAGGAAGAAGAAAAAAACTCAATGTGGCTGCATAAATATGCGCACCCTAAAACTAATACTTGGTTGATGTAGCCTTTGACTTTATGGCGGTATTCTTCAGCATGGCACATCTTGACTTGGCAATCTTTATTCACTCATCTTTGCAAAAGCGATACAAACCTGTCAGATTACGACGGCCTCTGAAGAGCCCCCTAGGGCTGCCACTGCAGGAGTAATCAAACCATGGCAAGTTCATGACCTCTAGAGGGACTAAAAAAGAATACATGTAAGAAGCCATTTAAAAAGTTTTATTAATTATTATAAAAAAAGGTGACAAGAGTTTAAAAAAATCCATGTGCAATTTTTATAATAGAATCTAAATAAAAAACCCAAAACATATTTGCTATGCGTCCAGAAATGTCCGATCTACCAAAGAAAAAACATTATTGAGTGAACCTCATCAGGAAAAAAACATGTCAAAATTGCGCTTTACTGGCCACCCCGTCTCCAAGGAAAAATGTAATTAACAGCGATCAGAAAACTATATGTACTCCAAAGTAGTATCAATAGAAACTACAGGACATCCCACAAAAAAGCCCTTATACAACGATGTTGACGAAAAAAATTTAAAAGTTCTGGCTGTGAGAAGATGGCGGCAGAAAAATGTATGTTTTTTTCCCCCCCAAAAATATTTTTTTAAAGTAGTACAGTGTCGTAATAACCATACTGACCCCTTGAATAAAGCTATTATGTCATTTTTGCTGCAGTGTGTACACTGTAGAGACAAGACCCCGCCCCCACAGATGGCAAAATTGTCCTTTTTTTCCATTTCACTTCACTTAGAATTTTTGAAATGTTTTTCGCTACATTATATGGTACATTACACAGTAGCATTGAAAAATACAACTCGTCCCACCAAACCAACTCTTGGGCAGCTACGTTGATGGATACATTTTTAAAAGTGGGTCGGAAAAACCAAAGAAAAAAAAATGATTAAGGACCTCCCACCTGCCTCTTTGTCATTGGTGCCAATGGGCACCATAACCACTGGGTCATCACCAGCCACTCCAAGTAATTTGTCAACCCAATCTGTGATGTGTCAAACTCAAGTGCTAGGAAGACAACACACCGTTCGATGATGCTGGTCTTTGTGGCAGATTGCCTTATCTATCCCCCTAATAATGTAGTGTCCAACTACTAGGACCTATCTAGCCTGCCCTGTACTGTTATTGCTGAAGCTACTGTGGGTGGTCCCTGTTATTGCCAGCCAATCAGTGCCGACACTCGATGAACCAATCACAGCCATTCAGTGATGTCATTTACTGAATGGCTGTGAATGATCGAGCGCCAGCTCTGACTGGCTGGTGCTCGATCCAATCACAGTGCTCAATTTGCTGGAGGTGGGGTATTCAAAGCCCCGTCAGCAGAAAGAAGAGGATATCTCAGTGCAGAGGACAAGGACGCTTGCCGCCCTGGGGACTATCGCGAGGGACTCAGACGCCGAGGGCCAGGTGAGTATTGATGATTTTTTTCCCCATGTACTTTAGCTAGGGCTTATTTTCGGGGAGTACATTTTATTTTTAGCCTCCCCTGAAAACCAGGGTGGGGCTTACTTTCAGAGGAAAACGGTGTATATATATATATATATATATATATATATATATATATATATATATATATATATATATATATATTACAGTTGACCATATTCCCACTTTGCTCCTTAGAAGGGCATAGATCGCGCTTTTCTCTTGGGATAGGAGCGCGTGGAGAAGGGATTTTTGCTGATTGTATGCATGTTTTGTATGGTCCGTCAATAAGCCCTCCTTTATAGTATTGTGTAAAAAATACAATTATTTTTGGATGTCTTCTGTGAAGGGCTTTTGAAATCAAGAGGTCCCCTCTGCTTCTGTGATTTAGGTATATATTTCAGTGTAGTGATTATAGTACAGTATGGTATATTATAGTTCAGTTATAAATAACACTATAATATAATATATTACAGTGTGGATATATATTATAGTACAGTATGTTATAATACAGTGTAATAGTGTGGATATTTATTAGGCCGCGGTCACACGGGACCAAAATCCTGCAGAAATCTTGCAGAATTATCGCACGGAAATACTACGAGATTTCTGAGACAGAAATGCAGCTTCGCCGCCTGTATTCCGCTGCGGCTAGCTCTTCCCCAAAAAGAGGAGCGATGGCTGCAGTGGAAACGGCGATACAATTGACATGCCGCGGCTTTGAATTCCACGCGGCATGTCATTTCAGCGCAGCTTGGTCGCAGCAGACTGGCCGCAACGTGCGGATGAGATGTTTACAAATCCCGTACTCT